>OZ038383.1:3139350-4339350 GCA_964036045.1 Eutreptiella sp. 'Long Island Sound 2002' | reverse complement strand
ATACGGTGACCATCCACAGATAGAATCTTGTACGGCCCGAAGTATGGGTCATCGCTGGTAGAGCGAGGCCAGGCGGGTAGTCGACTGTGGTGCACCAGCACCCAGTCCCCCTCTTGGTAGGTGGCCGGTACTCGGTGCTTGTTCTTCTTGTTCCACTGACGCTCCCTCACTCTCTGGAGCATAGCCTTGGCCTTGTCCGGCTTCGCTTGTTGCTCTTGGACCCACTCACCCACAGAAGAATGGGTGTCCTCTGGATAGGGGGCATGTAGGAACCACGCCGGGCGCCCCATGAATAGCTCATGTGGCGAGTAGCCAGTAGCTGAACTCTCTTGGGAGTTCATCATCAAGGATATGACGGGGAGTAGTCTCACCCAGTCTCTGGTGCGTTTGGTTTTGCACCATATCCTGACGTTCTCCTTCAGGACACGAATCTGTCGCTCACATAGGGGGTTGCTCGTGTGAGAGTAGGGAATCCCCGTAGACACCTGGACATTGAGGGATCTCAGGACCCTCTTGTACCAGCCAGTATCTGAGCGTACTCGTACGTCCTCATCAGAGTTGATCTCCTTGGGCGCCCCATAGACACAAAACCACTCCTCCAGGAGTATCTTGATAGTCTCCTCCCCGGTAATGTGCTTGGTACAGGGGAACACCCTGGTAAACCTGGTCAACCCACAGGTTACCACGAGGGCGAAGTCATAGCCCCCGAACTTCGGCATCTCCGTGTAGTCCACGTATAGAACACTGTTAGCACAGTGAGGGATGGGCAGGGTCGAGTAGAGACCTCTGTCCCTGATATCCCCTGGTTTACAGGACCTGCACGGGCACTTGTCCACGATAGGCAGGAGCGTCTTCCGCAGCTGGTCGTCAGTCCACGTAGTGTGGAACCACTGCTTGAACAGCCTCAGGGTACGGTCAGCACCCACATGACCACTGGACTAATGGGTCCACTTCAGCAGCGCTGGGACTCGGTCACTAGGCACCACGATGCGGTCCTCGTGCCAGAGGTAGCTCTTGTCCCGCTTCCACTGGTCTTGGTTGACCAGGAGGGGTTCAAGGCGTTTCTCCAGGCGCCGGTAGATATCCCCAAACTCCTGTAGGTACTCCGATTGTTGGAGTCCATCCAGGGGGCGTATCATGGTCATGTTCAGGTCCAGGTGTACGTCCATACGGCTGAACGCCTCCTTAGCCAGCGCTTCAGACCGGGCACCAATCAGGGCGTCGAAGTTGTTGCGGCTGATGTAGTCTGCACACTCGTTCTTCACTCCCTGGATATGGTGTACCGTCAGCCGTAGTTGACTGAGGTAGGTCCACCAGCGACGTAGCTTGGCCTTCTCAGGTGGGGGGCCCTTCTGGAAACTGGGGACCGGTTCTTGGTCGCATAGCCAGACCACAGGGTTACTCCCCAACAGTCGTGCTTGAGAGGATAGCACCAGCATACTCGCGAGCAATTCCTGCTCATAGGTGGAGTAGTTCCCCCTGGCCTGGTTCCACTTCCAGTTCCAGTGGCCCAGAGGTACTAGGACCCACTTGTCGTCAGGGTAGCTGTGCTTGAGGGTTCCATCTCGGTTGAGACCTTCCGTCCCCCATTGGGAAATGGCCGAGTCGAACTCCTCCTTCTCTAGTGCTTGCCATTGGAACAACGTTCCACCACCGCCCACATTGCTGGCGTCGGTCACCAGGATAATCTCCCCTTGTGCCCTAGGCACGCCCAAGCACTTAGCGTTGGCTACCTTGTCTTTGAGCTCGTCAAACGCTTGTTGCTCTTGTGGGCCCCAGCGCCAAGTAGTACTCTTCTTGATCAAGTCCGTCAGAACGGCGCTGGTATAGGTGAAGTTCTTGATGTGGCGGCGATAGAAGTTGCACGCCCCAACGAAACTGCGTACATCATGAAGTCCTTTCTTGGGGTCTTCGTGTCGTACCTTGGCATCCATCAGGGGTTTGGCCTTAGAGGCCGCTGGGGTCCACCACCCATAGCCAACGTCAAACCCCAGGTACTGCATGGTCTCCTGCATGAACTCACACTTCTCCAGCTTGAGTCGTGTGTGGTTCTCCTGGCAGACCGCAAAGAACTCACCCAAGAGGATTAGGTGATCCTCCTGGGTATTGGTCCCGAGGCATACATCGTCGATGTGAGCCTCCATCTGGGCACCACGGGATATGAGCTCCTGCACCTTAGGTCTCCTTCGTAGGATGGACAAGATCTTGTTCATCAGCTCTTGGAACGGAGCGGGTGCGTTAGCCACGCCAAAGGGCATGCCCTTCCACTTGAATACCCTCCCCTGAGGGGTGATGAAGGCCAGTAGTTCCTGCGCGTTGGGCGTCAGGTCCACTTGCCAGAATCCACTTCGCTTGTCCATCTTGGTCTTGTAGCGACAGGAGGCTATCTTCTCCAGGGTAGACTCCATATTGGGAATGGACCCTGAGTGGTTCAGCGTCTTCTTGTTCAGCTCTCCATAGTCCACTACCAGCCGTTTGACTGTAGACCCAGGTTTAGCCACCAGGAAACAGGGGCTGCAGTGTAGGGGGTAGTCCCCGTCCTTGTACTCCAGGACTAGGCCAGCGTCGATACACTCCTGTATCTGTCGCTCAATCTCGTCGGCCTGCTCTTTAGGAGCTGGATAGGGTCTCCTCCGTATCTTGTGACCCACGAACTCGGGTTTCAGCTTGAGGTCCATCTGTACCAGCTTGTCACATGACGCTGGACGGGGTAGTTCTCCGAACACCTCCAGATAGGTCCTTATCAGCTTCTGTACCCGCGGGTCCAATATCTTGATCTTGTCCTCCAAGTCCTCGTCGCAGTGTAAGTTGCTTGCCCCCTGAATAGACGTCAGGAGGTGGTCCTCCACCGACTCTTCGCCCGCGGTAGCATCCTTCAGCCCTTGATAGGCATACAGAAGGTCTTGCTCAACCATCTCCGGTGGACGATGGCAACATAGGCACGCTCGAGGGGGTTCACATACACATTCCTCCGAGAGGTCGTCCTCCTCTGGGGTCCTCACATGGGCACCCCATACGCTCTTCATGAGCTTGAGATCTACCTCCCTTTGCCAGGTGGTGATCTTCTGTTCGACGTCCTCCTTCAGTTGGGATAGGTCTCCCATACGTCCTTGCTTCAGTGGCCATGAGCTGCGGGTAGGCTTCGCGTAGCATAGCTTTTTCGCCACCAACTTCCTCTTGGAATCCACATACTCCCTGAGCCTGGATCGAGGGTCCAGCTCTTCATCCACGGGGTCTTCCACCCTCATGGAGAGTAGGGGTTTTAGCGGGGCGACGTACTCGGCGTTCTCCACTTCTTCCACCGCAGTCTGCACGAAGAAGGCGTCGTGCTCAGTTTCGTCGTCTGAGTGGATAGAGCTAGGTAGCTCAGATAGTCCACACTCAGAGACTCCATCAGGAACAGGTACATGACAGGGAGAGTTGGGGGCGTTGGTGTCAGTCACGACGTACTCATCTCCTCCGGGTGTAGTTTCAACAGCATCTTGAGGTCGTAGGCGATCCTTCAAGTCACCCAAGGCGAGTCCATCGCTTTCTCGTTGTATAGCCTGGACCAGAGTAGGGTCCAGGTCTTCCCAGGGGATGGTGGTAAGACTTCCGTCCACCACGCTGAGCATACTCCCCCATCCGGGCTTCCCAATGGTCGTCTTGCGTCCCAGAGGCACGTAGATGGCCTCATCAGGTAAACGCACCGAGCTGATAGTCAGCTTGTCAAGGAGGGTTCTCCAGTACTCGTTGCCCCCATGGGCTCCCCAATCGGGGGAACACAGGACCATACGGGAACGTTCCAAGGCCACCTTGGTCAGCACCTTCCCCAGTTCACTGAATCTGGGGTTCCCGTAGGCCATCCCGAAAGAGGGCCAGTAAAATTTGTAGCTGCAGTTCTTCCCCTTGCTGCAGTATAGGTCCAGTACATGCTGCTTGTCGCTGGCGAACAGCTCCACACTTAGGTCTTCTCGAGAGTAACCCAACTCTTCAGACCTTGGTCTAGGACTTCCCCCAATAGTTGATAGTCCTCAGTTTTGGAGGCCGCCATCATGTTCGAGGGCTCCTCCTTCGATAGTCTCAGGTAACTCGAGGTATGTTCTGACTGCTCCAGTGGCACAGACTCTCTGCCACTGCCGTGGTCCACGTACAGGAGGTAGGGCGCTTGCAGCGTCAGGGATTGTATCTGGGAGTGCTGCACGAAGAAGTCAGTACCCAGTACAAAGTCGAAGGCCTCAGTGTCCATCACATAGAACCGATGGGCGATAGTTCGAGAGCCCATAGGTACCTCCACTTCACAGTCCCCGCAGCTGTGCACCACATGTCCATCCCCCATGCGTATAGCGGCGGTGGTCATGGTGTTCTGCAGGCTCCCACAAGGTAAAATTTTCTTGGCCACTATAGATATTGTGGCGCCAGTATCCAGTACCCCCAGGTATTCACGTCCCCCTAGTCGGATACGTACCCAAAACACCAGGTCTTGGGTGCCACCAGAGCGTCCCCGTCAGAATTCCGCGGGACAGGTCACCTCGAACCCCTTGTTCCGCAATTTGCGGGCCATCCTCATGAAACGGCTTCTCTTCTTGGCGTTGCCGTCATCACCACCTTCATGCTCACGCTTGGCTCCTTGTTCTTGCTGGGCCTGCGTTTGTGAGCGTGTGGTAGGTCCAGACTGCCCTCCAGAGGGCTCGGAGTTCCCCCCTGGATTAGGGTTGGGGTTGCCTCCGTTCTTGTCCTTGTTCTTGTTGTCGTTCTGGCGGTTAGCGCCTCCTCCTCGTCCACCTTCACCCTTGTCTTGACCACCTTGACCACGTCCTTTCGACTTGCCCTTGCCGGAGTCGTTGCCTTTGGCCTTGCCCCCACCTTTGCCTGAGCTTTTGCCAGGATCTTCCCCCTTAAGCTTCGCCGATAGGCGTTGCTTATGGTAGCACTCATCCTCGTAGTGCTTCCGCTTACCGCAGAATGCACACGTGATGGTGCAGCGGTAATGATCCGGCAGCTTCACTTTGGCGCCGGTGATCTTCTCCTGCTGCTTCCCCTGGACGACGAAGCAGTCTCGCTGCTCGCAGTCAGAGGCGTGCTGCAGGTGGCCCTGCTCGTCTCTGGCATCACACCAGAATAGCTCCTTCACGTTCTCCATTAGGCGGGCGTGGGCGTGTTTGGGGGTAGTCCCCTGCCCAGGTCGGGACCCTTGGTACCCTTTGCCTCCAGAACCTCCAGCACCAGGACGGTAGTTGTTCAGGTGCTGGTCGCTCTCCTTCTCCAGCGCCATCTCCAGGAGCAGCACGCATAGATCCTCATAGCGGAGGGATCTAGCCTTGCGCTCAGCCGTCAGACGGCACTCGTCCCATAGCTCTCGGGGGAGCTTGGCGCACAACCAGAACAGCAGGTCGTCGCTGCTGTAGGAACCGGGCGTCAGTCGTCCAGCCCAGTGGTCCAGGTCCGCCAACAGCTCGGAGACCCTGCCGGGTTTGGGGTTGTTGGGCAGGACGGGCAGGTTCTGGATCTCGGCCCTGATGGAGAGGTCTGTCTCGTAGGTTGGGTACTGCCTCTCCAGGGCAACCAACACGTCGGCAAAGGTGGCGGAGTTAGTGACGATCTGCCTGACCTGCTTCTCCAGGTACTTCGTCTTGCAGCACTGCAGGAGCAGGTCGCACTTCACTCGCCCACTCGCGTGGGTTTGGCCGGTCAGTCGTAGGAACCAGCCAAAGTTCTCAGCGAACTCGCTGAGGTCCTTGCCTGTGAACTCAGGCAGGTTCACCACTATCTTGGAGGTGGCAATAGCCTTCGCCTCCTGAGCTCGGCGTCCTTCAGGGCGTCGGGTCTTCTTCTTCTTCTTCTTCTTCTTCTTACCCTTGGGGTCCTCGGGGTCCTCAGGGTCTTCGTCATCCGATGGCGAAGAAGAAGTCATCGACGGCGGCCCATCATCGGAGGGGTCTCCGCCTAGATCACTGGAGCCAAAAGGCTCCGAGTCCACCATAGCCCTTAGGGCTGTCAGCCCCAGCTGGTCCAGCTCGGCCCTCGTCGAGTTCGTCACGTGGCTGTAGGGCGGCTGGGCTGTCCTCGGGACGAATGGACTTCTCGGTACTGCTGCAGGAGTCGGCATCGGTCGGCTCCTCAGGCTCCCCAGGGTATTTGTCAACCCTGCCGCCAGGTGATTAGCCTGTACTCGGTGGGGTGACATTCCCACCGTCGTAGGTGACGCATGGGACGGGATCATCAGGGGCTGCAGTTTCTCCCTGATCTCTTGCGTGAGGTCGCTCACGATTTGCGAAGTGGCTCCTCGGAGCACCTCGTTGATCTCCGACCGCGTCAGGGACCTGTTGGAGGATCTTCCCGATCCTCTACTCCTGCCTCCCAGAGACTCTGGTCCTTTCCTCAACCCACTCAAGGGTGCATACCCAGGTGCATACCCAGGAGCATACCCAGGAACTTCCATGTAGGTTCCAGTGGCGTGGAGTGGATGGGGATGGTCAGCCGCATACCATCGCGGCGCAGAGCTGGAAGCCACCGGCTCACTGGCAGTAGTTGCCTCAAGGAGCGCAGTGGTAGGTGGGCCCATGCCATAGGCGGGGTAGTGAGGCATGCCAGTAAAGCCTGTGCCCTCTGCCATAGGCGGGTTGGTTGTGGAAGTGGATGTAGCGGCGGCTGGGAGTGTGGTGGTTATGGGAGAGGGTGATGCATGGAGGCCAGAAGCGCTTGGTGCGCCTTCGAAGGTTGGGACATCCGTCGGGTCTTGCCCTTGCTCCTCTCCTTCGTCTGCTCCTTCTCCAGCATCCTTCTCGCTCTCGTTCCCTCTCTTCCTCTTCACAGGCTGAGGCTGAGAGACCATTTCCTTCACCGACAGGGCCCCGAAGGCCGTCTGGAGGCCATCCAGGGAGTCCTCCGCCGTATCCACTGGCCCATGTAAGGGCTCCACCGAAGGTACAGCGTCTGGCGCCGGCCTTGCCGGTGCCTCAGGCGCTGGCGCTGTGTTCACATCGGCGTCCACTCTTCCTGGATCCATCTTAATCCGCCCTTCTGCTTATATTTGCCTGCTCGGAGCACTGGTTGTACGGCGCGGGGTCGCTGCCGGTGCACAGAGACAGGCTGCCTCTGCTACTAGAAAAGTTTATAGTGTTTTCTGCACTGTGTTTTTGCTTCTCCTGCTGCTTGCTGTTGCTGTAGGGTGTCCTGCTGCTGGTTTTGGATGATGAAAAGCTTTTGTTTGGTGAAATACAGTAGAGCCAAGTCAATCCAGGATAGCCCAAGCCAATAGTATGCAAGAAGAAGGTAATTCAGGATCAAAGCATGAAGGGCTGCAGTGTAAACAGTGAAAGATGATTGGATATTCACAGAAACTACAGCTCAGGTCACAAATGAATGCATATTCACAAAGATAGCTGAAATGTTTTAGGAAAAGAGTTAGAAAACTGCCTCAGGATCACTCTCTCTCCATAGTGCCATCTTAGGAGATGTGCACTCTTTGTTTTGGGTCCCATATGTGCTGAGGTGGCATGGTATGTGGCGATGAGGTCACTGCCATGTCACATGGGATCTTCCTACTTAGCTAGGCTGACCAGGAATTGAACCCAGGACCTCTCAAAAAGAGGTGCCTAGCCCCCTATGGTGCATACCACTAGGGCAGATAAGTATTCATGGAAAAACATAGATAAATTCATAGGCTCTACCTTAGGTATGTCAGTGCTCAGTCAACTCAGGAAAAGATGTTTTACTTCTGATTGAAAGGGGATTAAGGGGTCCACTCCATATCCTGATTGGGTGTTTGGTTCCATAGGTCAAAATGTGTTATCACCACTTTTGGTTGGACCAATACTAAGATAAAAATGCATGGATGCTCAGTGCACCTCTAATACAACTAGGGTATGCCTCAAAGCAATGGAAAAGCACTTTTTCTTACTCGAACCAACGACCCCGGTCCGTCGACGAAGGCATTTACCAACTAGAGTAGCACCGGCCATGCCAGTATCGCACAGTCAAACCTCAACAACCGGCTTCGGACTTACCGGAGATCAGGAGTGCGCATACCAACCGACTGTTCCGGGTCTGGAACCAACGACCGCGGGCCGGGAACGAAGCGCACTGTCCAACTTGACTGACGAGCTGTATACCGATAAATGGCGAACGAATTTCAAACCTCTCATCGGTTACCGAATTGGTACATGAAACCTCCAACTTCTAGTAATCAGCTCAGATCTTCGCCTGTCCGGCTCGAACTGGACTTTTAAGGGCCAGGACGGTTAGTGCACCTTCGCCGACAACACATGACGGCTTCAGTCGCACAAGTCCAATGTGGGCCGATTTTCTCACTCATGTAGCCACAGTCATCCGTTCACCAGTAACACCTCAGAATTGAACCTGAAAATACGCAAAAACTTGTCTCGAGACTACAACACACCTGGTGTACTGGGTAGCCCCACAGTCCACTCGAAGGGGACGTAATTGGGCCTGATGTACCAGGAATTTGAAATTTGAATCAGATTTTGATGAAACGGATATGAGTGAGTAATGTACAAAAATGAGCTCAGGATGTCTCCGAATGTGGACGAACAACCACCTGGCTCAACGCTGCAGGCTTGCCGCCACCGCGGAACCGGTCTGGTGGTCTTCGTTCATGCACCGGACGCCCCTCATTGCCCTCCTGTGCATGTGCTGGAGGGGGGCGTGTTGCTTCCGGTCGCACGGCACCTTGAGGCGCCGGATTTCGTGCAGAATGTGCTGGAATCTGTGGCGGAGGAGCTGGATTTCCGTCCACCACGACGCCCTTTGCTCCGTCCTTTTCAACTACACGGTCTGGCTTGCTCAGACAGTCAGTAAATAGGACCGGAATCTCAGGATGAGCTCGCAGGTAATTTCTGAAACCTGTGGTATAACCATGTACAAAGGAAGAGGGAGGTTCCCAAGTGTTCTCAGACTCAGGGAAACCCTTGTACTTGACAAGAAACCGCCAGTTACCCTCATCATCCTTATAATGGTCGACAAGGCGTTCTACCTTGTAATTACCACCTTCAATCCTGCGTTCGGAGAGCCATTTGGAGGTCCAGAAAAGGGGTTTGACCCTGCCCTTTGGACTCGGAATCTCAGGCTTAAGCCTGTCTCCGCTCACCTCCAACTCCCGATTCACATCCACACGCACCTTAAAACTGTTCTCCCTGACTCGAGAAACAATTTCAAAGGGACCTTCCCACAGGGGGAGAAGTTTGGAGCCTCCCTCCTGGGTAATTTCGCTCTTGCGTAGCCAAACACGGTCTCCTTTTTCGAGGTCTTGTGGTTCTTTTCTGCCCTGGTTGGCAATGCTCAACCAATCTGCCTGAAATTTCTCAACAAGTCGCTTGGCCTCCTTTTCCCCACCCTGAATCTCGTCGAAAAATGCTGATGCATCCTTACATTCCCGTGGATGATCGTACGGGAAGTTCCACAAGCACTTGTTTCGACCGAAAACAAGCTGATTGGGTGAGTACCCGTGATACAACTCTGTGTTGTGGTACCGGCGGAGCAGGGCGAAAAGGATCTCAAGCCAATCGACATCCTTGTCACTGGCGAGTTCCTTTCGCAGCATAATGATTATGGTTTTTCCTGCTCGTTCTGCCAGCAATGCCCTGTGCTGGTGGACCTCACATCGAAGATGATGGATTCCCAACCGAGCACAAAGGGTTTTCCACCACTCAGAAATATATGCACTGCCCGAATCAGTTAAAATCTCCGAGGGAACATCCTAACACCCCATCCATGTCTGCGCACACCATTTGGCGGCAGCCTTGCCAGTCATGGCGTTCACGTTGCAAGGCAAGACATGAATGTACCCTGAGTGTCTACATTGAATTAATAACACACCATTGATTTTTTTGTTGGTCCAATGGCATTCCTCTCCCTCCAGGTCACCGAGGTAGAAGAAATCAGAGGTGACTCGGTCAAAGAGTCGCTCGGGTACGGGATGCGGCCTCAGATAGCCCTTAGGCTTGGCCGTAGCAGGCACCGCCACTGCACATTGGGCACATGATGAGGCCACTTTCATGCAGTGGGTGTGCAATCGAGCTCCAAAGAGACTGCAGCCGGTTCGGACCCCCGTGGCCATCTTGGGGTCACTTGGGGTGTGTATCTATGTGCCGGCAAGCCGCCATTGGCTGATATCATACTCTCCCATCCACCTGAACTAACCCGATGTGATAGCCTGATAGGTTTGGCCATTCCGGCTACGAGCGGCCATATTCAGTACCGAGGCGCCGCCAGCTGAGATTTATATATCAGAATATCAGGAATCAACAGGGTTTTATTATCATGATGTTTCCGTAATTTTTCAGCCTTTCGTTCTGATGGTCAATGTATCGGCGACCGTCAGTTGGCTCGCGATTTTGCGTTAACCGATTGGTTAACTGTTATTTCCAGATATTTTGGCGGATACTCCGTTGAAGGGTCAGATTTCATCAGCAAAGGGTTCGTTGCTTCCGCAATTTTCTAAATAAGCACTGGAAATTTTAATCTGAATTTTTCGCGATGTCGAAATCGGATTTTCGACTTCGACATCGCCGCACTTGATTTGGACTTCTTCGAGTGGTCATACTTTTTTCCCTGTGCCCGAATCAGGTTTCCCTTATACTTGCCACCCATTTGATGTGGAGATATAAGGGAAACAAAAGTGAATCGTGGGACCACTTTGAAGGGCCATATCTACGAGCGAGTGTGAGGAAAGAGAATAAGGAAAGTTGCGTTGCAAGCGCCTAGGTCTCAAGTTAATTTAGGAAGCATCAAACGCCTTTGGTGTGTACACATGCCCGGTGTAGCAAGGGATAATGGTCAAGAGGGTATAAAGTGATATATAACTCTTGGACCGTGCAACCGAATATTTTAATGCGACTTTCGAGTGTACCGCATGAGTGTTGGGGTTGCACAGATACTCTCCTTGGGTTTCTACGCATTTTTAACGTGAAGTTATGTCCATGGAGGGACATGGCATATCATGGTGGGAGCCACTTTTGAGGGTATGTTTTATATACATGGTATATGTCTTGATATGCTCACGCCCATGTTATATATCTTCGTGTGGCCGAAGAGATGGGGAGCCATACGTGACAAGGGTTTTGCCCATGTCTCAATTGTGGAATTCAAAGCGCTAGACTAAGTCTACCGCATATGTATTGCTCATGGTATGTTCGGCAAAGAGATCCATGAGTGCACTCCCATTTTCATGGGGCATGTAGATATGAGTGGCGGCGGTATCTCCATGCGCCAGATTGGCGATCCAAGTGGGGGAATTGTTCGCAAATGGTTTCAATCATTTGTGTATTGAACCATGAGCGGATATCATGGGTGAGCATAGAGATATACTATCATGACAACTTTGTATTTGGTCATATTTTCATGTTTTTGACCTCAATTTTTGCTCATTTTTGCGTTTTGTGTACTTACCTGGTCGGCGAACAGCAAGAAGCCTATGGAGAGTCGAACCATGGTATGTTGTTCATATGTTGGCATATGCTTTGGAGCTGAACACCACCATATGCCGGATCGCGTACTCCATTTGGCTTGGCGCACGAAGGATCACAAGAATTGGTCTCAAGATCATGGGCTGACTTGGGCAGTGCGTGGCGCCCAAATCCGAAGGGGTTTCGAGGGTAAAGTGGGGATGTCCATGGGCATTGATCTTTGGTCTATATCCTCCAGGAATATTAGACTTCGATTCCATGCATGCTTTGAGCCTTCGGATAAGTGGTAACTTCAATTTTGAGCATATATGTGATATATGGCCAATATGGTGTGAGTTTGGCAGTTTTTTGGCATGTTATGAGTTCAAACTCATAGGTCATTTCTCCAAGCCCATTCGACTCCAAGTCCAACCAAGGTTGTGTCAGGGTAGGGCATGGTCCTGAGTGCCACTCTAGGGCATGACACGCCACCTCCTATATTGGGCTAGGATATATAGGTTTGGGAGTGAACACATTTTTGGGGTTTATGTAGTGACTTGTGACACATCGCATTTAGCCATCTCATTTGACGTGGTTCAGGGTAATATGTTGGTGAGTCAAGGGAAGGTCTTGAGTCCAGGGAATGAGGGGTTTATGGCTGTGAATGTGTTTGCTTACCTCTTTCCCCAACTTTGCTTTATTTGTGTTCATATGCCAATTTCAGGGCTTTCTTCCTTGCCGCAATTCTTGTACATGCCCGCCATCGGGAGACAATCGATGTGCTGAACGAAAGCCCGCAGCCTGATTTGGATTGTGAATTGGGCTATTGCTGTATTTGTGGGATCTGGTTGCTATTCAGGGTTGAAGGAGGATTTTATTTTCCATATTTTTGATTTGGACCCTGGAAATTGAGGAATGCAATCGTTGATCCGGAGTAAATCAGCAGGGGTTACAGGCGGAAGGGGCACAGCGGGGGCCGGTCCTGGTAGGGACCTTCTTTATGGTAGCAGAGGCTTACCTGCTGCCCCTACCTACCGCCGACCCGGGGACTTGGGCCCTTATGAGCCCTGCCCAAGTACGCCCCGGGTGCGTATTGTGAATTCGGTGGAGACCACGCCGGAGATTGGAGCCATAGAAGGACCGAGACTTTCAAGAGCATGGCGAACTCCGGAAGTTGAAGCCCGAAGAGAAGAACGACATTCGGGAAGAGGAGGACGTGACATGGAGGACCTGGTCTCCATGTGTGAGCGTCGCTGCCGAAAGGCATGCAACCTCCGTTCCGCCGCGGAGGACTCTGATGAGGCCTGCCATTCCGGCAGCAGTGGAGGACGGGCCCGGCGCTACCGGAAGCGCGGGTCACCCAAGTCCGCGGCAAGGGACGCCGGGGCTATGGACACGGACCCCAGCCCGGTCAGGCTGTGGGAATCCGAGGGGCACTCCGAGGGCTATCGGACAGCCTACGAGCCACCTTCGGAGTCGAAGATGTCCGCGCCGATTGCCAGGGCGCATACGGCCCCCGAGCCCGCCCTGCAGCACGACGCCGAGGGCTTGGAGAGGCCAGCCAGGGCCCGGACGGCACCTGTGCCCCGGCACACGGGACCAGAGACGGACGCCATAGGCGATACGCCCATGGGAGATGAGTCTGAGGTGCCGGGAACCGCGGGATGTGCTGAATCCGGCGGAAAGCACACCGCGTGCCACTGCGAGCACGTGTCCTTCCTCATGGGCAAGTACCCGAAGATGGGGATGGACGCCATCGTGCATCGCCTCGACCGCCTGGACAACGCCAGGACGGTCTAGAGGAGGACGTCGCGGGGATCCTGGACGACCAGTCGGCCGCGGAGAAAGACATGGAGGAGCTGCGAGCGGAACGGGACCGGTACCGGGAGAATCTGGAGCTGGCCCTGGAGAAGCAGCAGCGAGTGGTGGACAGCCTCCTCCACCTGGTGGAGGACATGTCGGGACGCCTGAAAAGGCTGGAGGAGCTACAGCCCCTCGCCTCGGGTCCGGAGCTCCCGGCAAAGCCGGCCGCGGTAGAGCTGGTGGAGCGGGTTAAGACCCTCAGGAGCGCCATGGAGAAACCCATGGGCGGCCAGACAGAGGCACCATACGCGCCTCCGCGTGTTGACCCGGGTGCGCTGCCGTTTGTTCCCATGTTCAGCGAATCCACAATGCTCGGGGAACACACGGCACCGGCTGGGTCCATGCGGGAAGGGCACGTAACCACGGACCCGAGGAGCCTGACGGTACAGATGTCCCATGCCGCCCAGGATGTACCGATCACGACGAATATGGTAGGGTATGCAGAAGAGAAGATCGAGAACCACACCATGCAGGGGCGAACCATGGGAAGCGCCGACGGACATGGTCGAGGTCATCCAGGCGGAAACCTGTGGGCGAAGGACCCCAATACGGGGATATGGACGGCCGATGGAGCAAATCCTTCCCGCATTCCAAACCCCATGGGTTCAGGCCCAACTGGACCGAACTCCATGGAGGAGAGGGATGTACGGGGAGTGTACTCACACCCCCCGGCCACAGGTGGTATCCGTCTCGGTGGAGTGGTGGCTGGAGACGTCGGAGACGCCATCAGGATTGACGACCTCAGGGGAATCAAAGTCCCCTACTACGATGGCAACCCCTCCAACCTGGATGACTTCATCCTGGACTGGGAAGACTTCGCCAAGGAGGTCGTCGGTGAAATGCGGGGAGCGCCGCGGGATAAGTGGGTATTCCGGACATTCCCACACCGGCTGGCGCAGGATCTGAAGGAGGAGCTGCGGGATCAGATCCGGGAAGGACTGATCAGGACGGAGCAGGCCTGCCTCCAGTGGTTGGAGGATGAGGAGCGGGTGGACGCTCCGAACCAGAAGCTGGAGGACCTGTGGTCCATTCCACTGCCGCTGGACCGCGGTGAGTTGCGGGTTCGGGAGTGGAACCGGTATCTGCGGAAGTACCGCAGATGCCTCAAGCTGGTGGAAGACTGGAACGAGGCCAGTGAGATCCGCCACTTGCTGAAGGACGTCCTCCCCGGCAACTGGAAGAGGAGAGTGGAGGACGAGGAGAAGAAGCGCGCCAAGAAGCGGGTGGCCGTGAGGATTATGGCGGCAGAGGATACCCATGCGGATATCATGGAGTTCTTCAGGAGGAACCTGGGCGAACCCAACCGGATGTTGGGACTGAAGAACGCCGTGTATGTGGAGGTGTTTGGAGACTCCATGGGGCAAAGGTTGCTGCGCCTCAACAACGTGGAGTGGAAGCGCGGGGAGTTGCTGAGGATGCAGGTCATCTTCGCATGCATGAGCCTGGACGAGATCAAGAAGTACATCACGGTGGAGTTGAAACTCAATGCGAAGAACGAGGCCCATGTGCAGGATCGACATGGTCATGGACAACGAGGCCACCGAGAAGACCGCCATCATCAGGAGATCCAGGAGGACACGGCCAACTCCGCGGAGGATGGTAGTGGAAGTGGCCAAGACCACTGGACCGGGTCCCGGGAGGATCATGAGGAGGCCCACTTCTTCGCATTTGTGGCGCACAACGTGAAAAACAATGGGCAGGATCGGTCCAGATGGAGCCAGCTGGGACCCAAGAAGAACAGAGAGCCAAGGAGGATCGGGAACCCACCGCTCTCGTTCCGAGAGTACAGGTCTCAGCACGACGGGTGCTGGGTCTGTTATGGCAAGGGAAACAACCATGCACACGACCACCGTCAGTGCAAGGTGTATGAGGCGGACAAGAAGGCCTACTTCGCCGCCCACCCCAAGAAGAAGCCCAAGGAGCAGCGGATTTCCGATTGGAAGGCGAAGGGCGGAGACGGGGGAAAAGGCCAAGGCAAAGGCCAAGGAAAAGGCGGAGGAAGAGGCTATGGTGGTGGACATGGCCAAGACCGACGAGTGAGGTCGATCGAGGAAGTTGCTGAGGACATGTTGAGGACGTTGGAGGAACTCAAAGCCCAGCAACGTGGTGGACAAAGTCCTGGCGGATCGCCGCCGGAAGGGGCTGCGGGAAGCCAAGTCTAGAGGAGCCCCCACGGGAGTGGGACCTCGGAGGTCTCTCCTCCGAAAATCGGTGGAATCCCAGAGAAAGCGAAGGCACATCGGGTGCCGAAGAAGGCTCCAGAAGAGCCAAAACCACTGAGTTTCGCCACTCCCAACCCCTGGAGCGCCCTGCCAAGGGAAGTACATGTGGGTACGGGACATGGCAAGAAGGAAGGAGCGACCACGGAGAGCCCCGTGGACGGGCAGGACCAACCCAAGATCTACACCATCCGTGACCATACCCTTGAAGTCCTGATGCACCCGGACGTGCTAGAGTTGCATGCCGTGAGAGTCGTCCATACACCTCATGGCGACGAGCGGCAGTTGCACTTGAAAGTGCGAGTACGGTGCGGACGAGAGGAGAAGGTGGTGGATGTGTTAGTGGATACGGGTGCCCAAGTGAGCCTGGTCCGGAGAGGGTTGTTCAAGGAGGAACTCCTGCAGCCCAGCCGGAGACCGGTCCGCCTGAAGGTGGCCAATGGAGAGATTGTAGGTGGTGGCACCCATGAGGCCACTATCAGTATTGAATTCTGGGAACATGAGCGCTTGAGCCGCCCTGATCAGGCGAAGAGAAGCACTCTATCCGGGAACCTCTATGTGGCCGACATTACCGATTGGGATATGATCATGGGGTATGACTTCATGGTGGCCAACGCCATTGGAGCCCTTCCCCATCGTGCAACGCTGGTCTGGGAGGACGACGAATGCCTCACATGGCTGTCCACGGATTATGCGTGTGGGTCATCCCAATGGAATGCTGAGGAAGAGGATCGGATCGTCCGAGCGGTGCAAGCTGTGGGCGCCAAGTCCAGAGGAGACCGTGGAGTTCAGCTCACGGAATATGGAATGGCGCCGCAAGTGTACGCCAGGATGATTCAGATGCTGGGAGCTGAAGCGTCCGAGACGGACGTCTTCGCTTCCCGGGATGCCCCACTTTTGCGGAAGTGTAGGAGGCATTGGCATCGAGGAGACTCAGCCTGGCACAGGCATTGGGGTATTCAGGAAGTGGGGGCCCATGTATTGGCATGCCTCCCTGGATAACACCAGACGTACGGTGGAGAAGATCATCGCGGATAGGGCGAAGGGGATCCTGGTCATAACCGGCATAGGATCCACCCCATGTCCGCTGGAGGGTCTCAAGTCGACGCTGGACTCCATCACCCTGAACGAGATGTCATTCGGGCCAGAAGAGGAGTTGTTCGTCAACGCCAAGGGTGTATCAATGCCCTCCCCAGGTCAAGCGTGGGGTACCAAGGCTTTCCTGGTGGATGGGGCGCAAGCCCAGCCCACGGGTGATGAAGCATTCGTCCGTAGGGCGGGGGCGGTGCCCATGAAGGTCATGTTCGAGCCCAAGGAGGGGACGGATCAGACTATTGATGGCATTGACGTCCTGTCCCACGCCGAGATTGACGACGTCGTCAACTACATGCGGATGGGGATGCACGACCGTGTGGCAGCCAAGAAGAGGCGGGCCATGGTCACATCTCCGCATTGGTGGGATGACAAGATGTTGGTCACCGGCAAGTACGAGAAGGACGAGTTCGTGGCGAAGGTCATGGATCACATCGCGGACCAATACGATGGTCCGGTTGGGTCGGACCTACCAACATGGGATTTTCAAAGAATGGGTGCCGATAGCGACAGTCACCAGCCCGATGCCGCAAATTTCCGAAGATTATCGGTGGGAAGAGCTCCCCACGACGATGAAGACGGCATATCGGACGAGGAGAAGTCGGAATTGGACCCAGAAGAGGCCTATACCGCAGTGCGGTCGGTTGTATCTATACCGAAGCAAGCGGCTGAAGAGGCCCAGGAGAACCCGAAGGTCGCCGAGCCGAAGGAGAGGCTGATCAAGGCCTATCCGCGGCTATTCAGTGGCGTCGACAACAAGAACCCTCCAGATCGCGGGAGGTTTGGTACAGCGAAGATCAAGCTGAAGCCGAACCCGAAGATCTATCGTCATCGGGAGTACCAACTTCAGGGCGATCGGGCCGAGGCCATGAAGAAGCTGTTGGCCGAGTTCATTGAGCGGGGATGGATCGAACCCTCCGACAGTGAGTGGGCCAGCCCAGCCTTCATCGTGCCCAAGAAGGAGAAGGGCGAGTGGAGGTTGGTGGTTGATTACAGAGGCTTGAACGAGCAGACCGAGCACGACTCGTACTCGCTTCCCCTGATCGACTCCATCCTCCAAAAACAACAGAAAAAGCGGATTTTCACGGTGTTAGACCTGAAACACGGTTATCACCAGATGCCGCTACACCCGGACTCCAGGCCCTGCACAGCGATGTCGACGCCGCTGGGGCCCATGCAGTGGAAAGTGGTGCCTATGGGCACCAAGAATGGCAATGCCGCTTTCCAGCGCATGATGGAGGACCTACTCGGTCCTGTCCGGGACTGTGCCGATACCTTCGTGGATGACATCATCATCGGGTCCGGCACGGAGAACATGACTGAGGACGAGCTCATCGACGCGCATGAGAAGGATCTGCGCCGAGTGCTCAGCGAGTTTGACAAGCACAACATGGTGTGCAAGCCCACCAAAGCCTCACTCTTCGTGAAGGAAGTGGAGTTCGCGGGTCACGTGGTTGGTCATGGGCAACGCCGTCCCATGCCTGGGAAGCTGGCGTCCCTGCACCACTGGGAGAAGCCCCAGACCATCAGCGAACTCCGGTCCTTCATGGGGTTCTGCAACTACTATTCGGGCTATGTCCGGATCTATGCAGAACTGTCAGGGCCGCTGCACAAGATGCTGCAAGTGGGCAAGTTCGATGGCCGGAAGGGGAGCAAGAAGAAGCTTGCCTGGACCCCTGAGGCTGAAGATGCGTCCAACAGCCTGAAGGAGCGACTCCTGGGGCAGTTGGGGCTATTCCTGGTGGACCCGGACAAGGGATTCGTGCTACGGACAGACGCCTCGGACTATGCCGTGGGGGCAGTCCTCGAGCAAGTCCGGGACGACGGGACTCATGTTCCCGTGGCGTTTTGGAGCAGGATCCTGGCCGAGGGCCAACGCTGAACATGGACTGCGAGGGAGAAGGAGACATACGCCATTGTATGTGCGCTCAGGAAGTGGTCTGGCCACATCGGACTGCAGCCGGTGGTGGTTTGCACGGACCACCAGTCCCTACAGAGCTGGCACAAGGAACATGTCGACACCCCCTCAGGACCAGCGGCTAGGAGGGCCCGATGGCACGAGACGTTCGCCAAGTTCGACCTCAGCGTCGTGTACGTCCCGGGGAAGGACAACACTGTGGCAGATTGCCTCGGTCGCTGGGCCTACCCAGCGGGCAAGGCTTCGATGGACATATCCAGCCATGGGGACGCCGAGGAAACCGAGGAGGCCAAACGCATCATCGAGATGGAGAAGGCCATGGAGCAGGAGGGGGTCAAGTGCTTTGTGGTGATGGCGAATCGTACGGACCTGGCCAAGTTCCGGGGTGCCCGCGTCTAAGCTATTCGAGAGGAAACCCTCGAGCAATGGATGGTGGCCCCTGTAGAGCTAGTCAGGTCGGTGCTCACAGAGGACTGGTCGGATGACTATGCGGCATCCGAGCACTGGAGCAAATACTGGAATGCCGTGAGCGCCCCGTCGGACGACAAATGGCCCGAGGGCTTGACCGAGGATGGGGACAAGTTGTTCCTCAAGGACAAGCTGCTGGTGCCTGAGAACCGAGTGGAGGAGCTCATTGACCATTGGCACAACGCCCAGCTCATGCACCCTGGCCGAGACAAGATGCAGCAGGACCTGGAGTGGCGTTTCAAGTTCCCTCCGGGGTACTACGCCATCCTGGATAGGTGCTGCAGCGACTGTGCCGTGTGTCGGGCCACGAAGAGCCCCAACCACTCCACAGCGGGCAACCCGGTGTATACGGCTATACCGGAGGCCCCTATGCGGTCCGTGGCCATGGATGTATTCGCCATGCCTGAGGTCACCGTGGAAGGAGAGACCTACGACTGTGTCATCCTGGCGGTGGATAGGCACAGTGGGTATATCGTGGCGGTCCCTGGCAAGAAATCCAAGAAGAAGGACAAGAAGGACAAGCATGGAGTGGGGCTGCAGGCCAAGAACGTCGCCAACGCCATGATCAGGCATTGGCTGACGATTGTTGATGTCCCAGCGGTCATCTGCAGCGATCGGGGCAGTCAATTCGTGGGAACGTGGTTCAAGACGATGTGCAAGCACATGGGGATTCGGCATGCCAAAAGCGTGGCGTACCACAGCCGGTCGAACGGCCGGGCTGAGGTGGCTGGGCGGCAGATGTTCGAGAAGTTCCGCCAGCTGCACATTGACGAACCGGGCCGGAACTGGTATAACTCGCTGTGGAGAGTGCTCCAGGCGTATCACGACCTTCCGGGACCCACTGGACTGTCGCCCCATCGCATCCTGTTCCTACGGGATCGAGTGTCACGCACTCTCCCGTGGATGAACCATGGCAAAGTGGCCCGGGATGCGAATGCCATGATGGCTGAGGCGGACGACACGGCGGCCAAGGTGTGCAAGACACTTCAGGACGAGCATGACAAGAGGGCCAAGTACTTCAAGCAAGGGAGGGTCCAGAAATATGCTCTTCAAGACACCGTGTGGGTGGAGCGGCACCACAAAGATGTCCTGTCGGGGCATCGGCAGGCATCTTGGTATGTGCCGGGGGTGATCGTGCGGAAGGTCGGACAGGATGTGTATGCGGTTCGTGTGGGGGATAACAAGATCCTGGACCGCGACCATACCCAGCTTCGTCCCCGAGCACCAGACCCCAGCGGACGTCCCGTCACCTTCGAGTTCACGGCCGGCGATGTGGACTCGGACGACGAGGGTGAGGACGACGACTTCACCGCTGAAAAGATCCTGGCGGACAAGCCGGACCCGGGGACGCCTGGGGGTAGGCTTTATAAAGTCCGTTGGAAGGGATTCGCCGCATCCAGGGATTCGTGGGAACCTCCGAGCAGTTTTGTGCCGAGGTACACCACGGTCTGGATGGACTACCTGAAGAAAAAGAGTATTTCTTTGGATGTCAAGGACGGATTGGTCCATTTGGTTGCTGCTGTAGCACGGTAATGGATCCCCCTTGGCATTTTGTTTGTTTCTGTGATTGAGGAGACGGGTGAGGGCGTTCATCCGGGGATTTTTCGGCCTTGATCGGCCATATACCCCCTTCACTCGATCTCCACGTATATATTTCATCGTGGTATACGTATTTAGATCGATCGACGACGTTTTCCTATCTTTCATCCCCTTGGTCCATGTTGTAGATCAAGAGGAGACCGGATATGGCGTAGGGCACCGATTTTCAGTGTCCTCACCCCTCCCTTGGGGCGTGGGGGACGTCTACGACGTGTGTGGGGCCTCCATGTGTCCTTGGGACATGGGGGGGGGGGTTTGGAGCCCATTGGGGTCCTCCCGTCCTCTCTTCAATGACTTCCGAGCGGTAACAACGCTCTGAGAAGGGGGGTGAAGCCGGTTCGGACCCCTGTGGCCATCTTGGGGTCACTTTGGGTGTGTATCTATGTGCCGGCAAGCCGCCATTGGCTGATATCATACTCTCCCATCCACCTGAACTAACCCGATGTGATAGTGTGATAGGTTTGGCCATTCCGGCTACGAGCGGCCATATTCAGTACCGAGGCGCCGCCAGCTCAGATTTATATATCATAATATCAGGAATCAACAGGGTTTTTTTATCATCATGTTTCCGTAATTTTTCAGCCGGCTACGAGCGGCCATATTCAGTACCGAGGCGCCGCCAGCTGAGATTTATATATCAGAATATCAGGAATCAACAGGGTTTTATTATCATGATGTTTCCGTAATTTTTCAGCCTTTCGTTCTGATGGTCAATGTATCGGCGACCGTCAGTTGGCTCGCGATTTTGCGTTAACCGATTGGTTAACTGTTATTTCCAGATATTTTGGCGGACACTCCGTTGAAGGGTCAGATTTCATCAGCAAAGTGTTCGTTGCTTCCGCAATTTTCTAAATAAGCACTCGAAATTTTAATCTGAATTTTTCGCGATGTCGAAATCGGATTTCCGACTTCGACATCGCCGCACTTGATTTGGACTTCTTCGAGTGGTCATACTCTTTCCCCTGTGCCCGAATCAGGCTTCCCTTATACTTGCCACCCATTTGACTTGGAGATATAAGGGAAACAAAAGTGAATCGTGGGACCACTTTGAAGGGCCATATCTACGAGCGAGTGTGAGGAAAGAGAATAAAGAAAAGTTGCGTTGCAAGCGCCTAGGTTAAAAATTAATTTAGGAAGCATCAAACGCCTTTGGTGTGTACACATGCCCGGTGTAGCAAGGGATAATGGTCAAGAGGGTATAAAGTGATATATAACTCTTGGACTGTGCAACCGAATATTTTAATGCGACTTTCGAGTGTACCGCATGAGTGTTGGGGTTGCATAGATACTTTCCTTGGGTTCCTACGCATTTTTAACGTGAAGTTATGTCCATGGAGGGACATGGCATATCATGGTGGGAGCCACTTTTGAGGGTATGTTTTATATGCATGGTATATGTCTTGATATGCTCACGCCCATGTTATATATCTTCGTGTGGCCGAAGAGATGGGGAGCCATACGTGACAAGGGTTTTGCCCATGTCTCAATTGTGGAATTCAAAGCGCTAGACTAAGTCTACCGCATATGTATTGCTCATGGTATGTTCGGCAAAGAGATCCATGAGTGCACTCCCATTTTCATGGGGCATGCAGATATGAGTGGCGGCGGTATCTCCATGCGCCAGATTGGGGATCCAAGTGGGGGAATTGTTCGCAAATGGTTCCAATCATTTGTGTATTGAACCATGAGCGGATATCATGGGTGAGCATAGAGATATACTATCATGACAACTTTGTATTTGGTCATATTTTCATGTTTTTGACCTCAATTTTTGCTCATTTTTGCGTTTTGTGTACTTACCTGGTCGACAAACAGCAAGAAGCCTATGGAGAGTCGAACCATGGTATGTTGTTCATATGTTGGCATATGCCTTGGAGTTGAACACCACCATATGCCGGATCGCGTACTCCATTTGGCTTGGCGCACGAAGGATCACAAGAATTGGTCTCAAGATCATGGGCTGACTTGGGCAGTGCGTGGCGCCCAAATCCGAAGGGGTTTCAAGGGTAAAGTGGGGATGTCCATGGGCATTGATCTTTGGTCTATATCCTCCATGAATTTTAGGATTCGATTCCATGCATGCTTTGAGCCTTCGGATAAGTGGTAACTTCAATTTTGAGCATGTATGTGATATATGGCCAATATGGTGTGAATTGGCAGTTTTTTGGCATGTTATGAGTTCAAACTCATAGGTCATTTCTCCAAGCCCATTCGACTCCAAGTCCAACCAAGGTTGTGTCAGGGTAGGACATGGTCCTGAGTGCCACTCTAGGCCATGACACGCCACCTCCTATATTGGGCTAGGATATATAGGTTTGGGAGTGAACACATTTTTGGGGTTTATGTAGTGACTTGTGACACATGGCATTTAGCCATCTCATTTGACCTGGTTCAGGGTAATATGTTGGTGAGTCAAGGGAAGGTCTTGAGTCCAGGGAATGAGGGGTTTATGGCTGTGAATGTGTTTCCTTACCTCTTTCCCCAACTTTGCTTTATTTGTGTTCATATGCCAATTTCAGGGCTTTCTTCCTTGGTGCAATTCTTGTACATGCCCGCCATCGGGAGACAATCGATGTGCTGAACGAAAGCCCGCAGCCTGATTTGGATTGTGAATTGGGCTATTGCTGTATTTGTGGGATCTGGTTGCTATTCAGGGTTGAAGGAGGATTTTATTTTCTATATTTTTGGATTTGGACCCTGGAAAGTGAGGAATGCAATCGTTGATCCGGAGTAAATCAGCAGGGGTTACAGGCGGAAGGGGCACAGCGGGGGCCGGTCCTGGTAGGGACCTTCTTTAAGACGATGTTTAATCGATTTCCGGAGTTTGGCGCCATGGGAGTGAGGAGTCTCCCATTTGTGCCACCAGTTGACAACTCTGGACGCCAATCTGTCAGGCACGCACAGTTTACCATTCATCCACAGTTTTCCGTTGTCCAAAAAAGTTTCCGAATAAATTCCTTCCTGAAATGCTGACTTTGAAGTCAAATGTTCGTAGATTTCTTGAAACATATTATCGGATTTATATTCTTTGGACCAATCCTTGGTGAGCAGGGAGTCCTTGGGGATTGCCTGGGCAGGTGCCACAGGTTTTCGACCCAATGGATGGACACATCTGAACCGCACCACAGGATTTCGTCGTTTAACTAACTGGGGGGTGGATTCTCCAGGTTTAACTACTCTGAGCGTGTCAACACGCACTGCAGAGCATTGGAAATGGGAATGTGGGGGATGATCCTCCACTGTGATATCGTGGCAGGGCACTCGACCCTGCCGGACTGAACACTGTAGACAGTTGCGCTTAATCAACTGCCTTTCCTCAGCATCCCACTCAATTACTAACCCACGGTCTTGTTCAGTCCCATGGATGTTCGTCGAAAGGCAAGCTTCGGAAGCAGGATATGCCCATCTGCTTAAAGCGTCAGCGACAGTGTTGTACGTGCCTGGAAGGTAAGCCACATGTAGATCGAAAAGACTCAAAAACTCGTGCCATCTAGCACACCGTCCAGCAGGACCTGACACCGTGTTGACATCTTCTGTCGACCAATACTCAAGAGAGCGATGATCAGTCAGAACTTCAACTCTGTTTGTGCCTATCCACGATTCATATTTTTTTAAGGCACAGATGATGGCGTAGGTCTCCTGCTCACGGGGGGACCACTGCATTTGCCTGGGAGAAAGCTTCCTCGACCAGAATGCAAGCGGATAATGAGTCCCAGTTTCTAAATCTTGCTGTTCTAACACTGCCCCAACCGCATACTTACTAGCATCAGTCCTAAGGTAGAAAGGGCGATCGAATTTGGGAACGTGCAAAGTGGCGACTTCGCAAAGGGCGGCTTTTGAAGAAAGGTTTATAGTGGTTTCAACACTGTGTTTGTGCCTCTCCTGCTGCTTGCTGCTGGTGTAGGGTTTCCTGCTGCTTGTTTTTGAAGATGAAAATGTTTTAGTTGCTGAAAGACAATCAATCCAGGATAGCCCAAGCCAGAGATAAGCAAGTAGAAGAGAATCAGGATCAAAGCATGAAGGGCTGCAGTGTAGACAGTGAAAGATGAAAGAGTATTCACAGAAACTGCAACTCAAGGCACGTCTGATTGCATATTCACAAAGATAGCTGAAATGTTTTGGAAAAAAAGTTGGAAAACTGCCCCATGGTCACTCAATCTCCATAGTGCCATCTCAGGAGATGTGCACTCTTTGTTTTGGATCCCATATGTGCTGAGGTGGCAGGGCATGTGGCGATGAGGTCACTGCCATGTCACATGGGATCTTCCTACTTAGCTAGGCTGACCGGGAATTGAACCCAGGACCTCTCAAAAAAAGGTGCCCAGCCCCCTAGGGTGCATACCACTAGGACAGCTAAGAATTCATGAGAAAGCATAGATAAATCCATAGGCTCTGCCCTGGATATGTCAGTTCTCAGTCGACTCAGGAAAAGATGAATTGCCTCACATTGGTAGGGGATTAAGGGGTCCACTCCATATCCTGATTTAGTCTTTGGTTCCATAGGTCAAAATGTGTTATCACCACTTTTGGTTGGACCAATACTAAGATAGAAATGCCTGAGTGCCTGGAGCACCTCTAATACAACTGGAGTATGCCTCAAAGCATTGAGAAAGCACTTTCTCTTACTCCCCCCCTGTGCTGTGGTGGCCACCACTGTCGCATTTTAGGAAAAAGGGATTTTTTCTTGGCCTTTCCTTGGTTTCCACATCTACTTTAAAATACCTATGGTTTCCCTCACACAGAAAAATGGACGCTCACCATGGCTGGCGTCTTTTTGCTGCTCTGTTCGTGACATTTCCTACAGAAAGCTCAGTGCTCATTGCGCTGCCGGGGTTCCTGTGGCTTGGTTGGGTTAGTTTGGGAGCATGCCAAAACATGTGCATGTGCATCCCTCCCTCCAAGACGCAGCGCGACATAAACCCAACGCAAGACAAGATATACACACTCGCATGGGTTATCGTAAACCTGCTGGCGACCTGTGACCTGTCTTAGGGCGAAGGGAGTCGTTAAAAAAATTCAATTGCCCCTTGATGGGGTCTTGGGTTCTGCTCAGTCTCTCCAGGCTGCTGCGTTTCGGCCCGAACACTGCCTACTCAGCGAGGCTGCGTGTGGGTATCTGTACAGACAGGAATGGGAGATTTATGGACGAATCCACGCAAACGCGAAGCAACAACACCTAAATCCGCCAAATGACGGCCTAGAACTTCTCTAAGACAACACACCTGAGCAGAATCCAATTGTGCATCAGAAGCACATTTTTATAAAAATTATAGTCATCTCTTGATTTTTTAAAACAAGAAATTCCTACGCATAAAAAGGCGGCGCGCAGGAGCGGCTCCTAGCGAAGCGCCGGAAAATACAGGAATAATGAGATTATAAACGTATGTCTCACGTAGACTGGAAAATGACGAGACACACATTAATAAATAAGCATACAGATTCCACCCACACTGACAGAGGGATCAAAAATCCAAGAATTTGAAAATCAACGAAAAGACTTCAATGAATCAGGTATAAAGTACAGGTGTGCTCGTCTCGTATGCAGCATGCACATTGCTCGTCTCGTGTCTCCGTGAACGAGTCTTGTAGCAGCGCTAACAAACGATAGAGGGCTAGATTAGAAAGATTGCAGATGATTAGAGGTAAGATCAGGGTGATTAGACATACACACAGGTGTATAGCAACGTTTTTCGCTTGCGCCTCGTTTTTCTTCTCACCTTGCTTCACTCTCCAGCGGTAGGTAAGATAAGTAAGCCCAGGTGGGGCCACCCCCTGGTGGAGTTCGTGATTGAGGATCAGATTGGCAGGTTTGCCAAAGACAACTCGTACACTCGTGCTTGCTCGTGCATTTACACACGCATTAAAGGGTAGGCCACGCGAGATGCGCACGGTAAACCTTGTTTAGGTTACCCAGGGGCTCCTCGGTACGTTCTTTAAGAGAACCTGAGGAGTCTCTTAAGGCTTGATTGCTTGACAGGGCGTGTCTGAGGACAGTGTATTATAGGTCACACTGAGAAGCGTATAATACGTGGAGTGTGGCTTGGTTCCTCAGCCGCAAACACCCCTTCATTTGCCTTTGCTTTACAGGTGGGCAGGTAGGGTGATTGGTGCAGCAGCATACCATTTTTTTCTAGCCCTGCTAAACAAGGGCGCTGATCACACAAACAATTGACTGCACCTCCGCCAGGAGTGGCGAGGGCAGTTCGACTCCATCGACTTCCACGCTGTGCACGCAACAAGAGCACCTCTTCCCTCCAAGGCCTAGCAGGGGAAGCGCGTTGTGGCGTCCCCTGTTAGGCCACAGTTGCTTAGCAGCGCTGTGTTCTCTTGTCTTCTTCACAGGAGGGTCATTAGGACTCGCGACTTGATCTTCAACACCAACCAGTACAGAGTGCGTGTAGGAGTGGTAGTCCTGAGTGGGGGCTTGAGCCGGTTGCAGAAGTGCTCGCCCACCAGGATGGTGCCACTGTAGGTAGGGTCCGTAGTGTAGTGGTGTCTCCTGTCCCGCGTGCTTTTCCTCGTGGGCAGGGGAGTGCGTTAGCCTTTGGCCTTTAGCAAAAATGGGCGTTTTCAATGCCCTTAGCACACTTGGCCACCCCTCCCCTCTAGTAGGTAGGGCTTTTGCCGTCTTCCCCCAAGGATAGGCGCCAGCACAGAAATTGGGCACCATAGGAGTGGTACCAGTACCTGACTAGGACCTTCGGTCCGACATCAGCGAAGCCCGGTCTCCGGGGGCCACGCCCGGGAGAGAAGTGAGACACACACAGACATACGTAGCACACTTAGGGGTAAGGTTCAGTCCCTAGCTTTAGTCTTGGAGGCAAGCGTCTCAGCGAGCCTCAGCAACTCACCAAGGTTGTTCTGGGACAAGTAGTCAACCAGAACTGAGTTTAGGCGTCCCTCAGGTAGAACAAACGCAGAGAAGGGCTCCCAGGTGGCCTCTTCGACTCCAAACCCTTCCGACAGGGTGAGGAAGCGCCAACTCTGGCAATAGCGGTGGCATAGGACAGACTTCACCAGGTAGAAGCCCTCCTTAGCAATCTCCTCGGCGTTCATGTCGGGGAGTTCCCCTTCAACTTCCACAGGACTGGCAGCCCCTTGCAGGTCTAGGGCGGCGATTTCCTCGTCGTTCAGCTCCCACTCCTCCCCACAGAGGTCTTCAGGATCATAGTAGCGCTTCAGGTGTTGAGCAGCGCACACCAGGGTCTCCCCTAGACGGGGAGAACACCGCACGGTGATACGGTGTCCATCCACTGATAGGATCTTGTACGGCCCGAAGTATGGGTCATCGCTGGTAGAGCGTGGCCAGGCGGGTAGTCGACTGTGGTGCACCAGCACCCAGTCCCCCTCTTGGTAGGTGGCCGGTACTCGGTGCTTGTTCTTCTTGTTCCACTGACGCTCCCTCACTCTCTGGAGCATAGCCTTGGCCTTGTCCACCTTCGCTTGTTGCTCTTGGACCCATTCACCCACAGAAGAATGGGTGTCCTCTGGATAGGGGGCCTGTAGGAACCATGCCGGGCGCCCTAGGAATAGCTCATGGGGCGAGTAGCCAGTAGCTGAACTCTCTTGGGAGTTCATCATCAAGGATATGACGGGGAGTAGTCTCACCCAGTCTCTGGTGCGTTCAGTTTTGCACCATATCCTTACATTCTCCTTGAGGTTAGGGTTAGGGTTAGGGTCGCTCACATAGGGGGTTTCGCGTGTGCGAGTAGGGAATCCCCGTAGACACCTGGACATTGAGGGATCTCAGGACCCTCTTGTACCAACCGGTATCTGAGCGTACTCGTACGTCCTCATCGGGGTTGATCTCCTTGGGCGCCCCATAGACACAAAACCACTCCTCCAGGAGTATCTTGATAGTCTCCTCCCCGGTAATGTGCCTGGTACATGGGAACACCCTGGTAAACCTGGTCAACCCACAGGTTACCACGAGGGCGAAGTCATAGCCCCCGAACTCCGGCATCTCCGTGTAGTCCACGTGTAGAACACTGTTAGCACAGTGAGGGATGGGCAGGGTCGAGTAGAGACCTCTGTCCCTGATATCCCCTGGTTTGCAGGACCTGCACGGGCACTTGTCCACGATAGGCTGGAGGGCTTTCCGCAGTTGGTCGTCAGTCCACGTAGTGTGGAACTACTGCTTGAACAGCCTCAGGGTACGGTCAGCACCCACATGACCGCTGGGCTCATGGCTCCACTTCAGCAGCGCTGGGACTCTGTCACTAGGCACCACGATACGGTCCTCGTGCCAGAGGTAGCTCTTGTCCCTCTTCCACTGATCTTGGTTGACCAGGAGGGGTTCAAGGCGTTTCTCCAGGCGCTTGTAGATATCCCCAAACTCCTTCAGGTACTCCGATTGTTGGAGTCCATCCAGGGGGCGTATCATCGTCATGTTGAGGTCCAAGTGGACGTCCATACGGCTGAACGCCTGCTTAGCCAGCGCTTCAGACCGGGCACCAATCAGGGCGTCGAAGTTGTTGCGGCTGATGTAGTCTGCACACTCGTTCTTCACTCCCTGGATATGGTGTACCGTCAGCCGTAGCTGACTGAGGTAGGTCCACCAGCGCCGTAGCTTGGCCTTCTCAGGTGGGGGGCCCTTCTGGAAACTGCGGACCGGTTCTTGGTCGCACAGCCAGACCACAGGGTTACTCCCCAACAGTCGTGCTTGTGAGGATAGCACTAGCATACCCGCGAGCAATTTCTGCTCGTAGGTGGAAGAGTTCCCCCCGGCCTGGTTCCATTTCCAGTTCCAGTGGCCCAGAGGTACCAGGACCCACTTGTCGTCAGCTTGGCTGTGCTTGAGGGTTCCATCTCGGTTGAGACCTTCCGTCCCCCATTGGGAAATGGCCGAGTCAAACTCCTCCTTCTCTAGTGCTTGCCATTGGAACAACTTTCCACCACCGCCCACATTGCCGGCGTCTGTCACCAAGATAATCTCCCCTTGTGCCCTAGGCACGCTCAAGCACTTAGCGTTGGCCACCTTGTCTTTGAGCTTGTCAAACGCTTGTTGCTCTTGTGGGCCCCAGCGCCAAGTAGTACTCTTCTTGATCAAGTCCGTCAGAATGGCGCTGGTGTAGGTGAAACTTTTGATGTGGCGGTGATAGAAGTTGCACGCCCCAATGAAACTGCGTACATCATGAAGTCCTTTCTTGGGGTCTTCGTGTCTGACCTTGGCATCCATCAGGGGTTTGGCCTTAGAGGCTGCTGAGGTCCACCACCCATAGCCAACGTCAAACCCCAGGTACTGCATGGTCTCCTGCATGAACTCACACTTCTCCAGCTTGAGTCGTGTGTGGTTCTCCTGGCAGACCGCAAAGAACTCACCCAAGAGGATTAGGTGGTCCTCCTGGGTATTGGTCCCGAGGCATACATGGTCGATGTGAGCCTCCATCTGGGCTCCACGGGATATAAGTTCCTGCACCTTAGGTGTCCTTCGTAGGATGGACAATATCTTGTTCATTAGCTCTTGGAATAGAGCGGGTGCGTGGGCCACGCCAAATGGCATGAAATTCCACTTGAACACCCTCCCCTGAGGGGTGATGAAGGCCAGTAGCTCCTGAGCGTTGGGCGTCAGGTCCACTTGCCAGAATCCGCTCCTCTTGTCCATCTTGGTCTTGTAGCGACAGGAGGCTATCTTCTCCAGGGTAGACTCCATATTGGGAATGGACCCTGAGTGGTTCAACGTTTTCTTGTACAGCTCTCCGTAGTCCACTACCAGCCGTTTGGCTGTAGACCCAGGTTTAGCCACCAGGAAACAGGGGCTGCAGTGTAGGGGGTAGTCCCCGTCCTTGTATTCCAGGACTAGGCCAGCGTCGATACATTCTTGTATCTGTCGCTCAATCTCGTCGGCCTGCTCTTTAAGAGCTGGATAGGGTCTCCTCCGGATCTTGTGACCCACAAACTTGGGTTTCAGCTTGAGGTCCATCTGTACCAGCTTGTCACATGAGGCTTGAGGGGGTAGTTCTCCGAACACCTCCAGATAGGTCCTTATCAGCTTCTGTACCCGCGAGTCCAATAGCTTGATCTCGTCCTTCATGTCCTCGTCAGAGTGTAAGTTGCTTGCGCCCTGAGTAATTGACGTCGGGAGGTGATCCTCCACCGACTCTTCGCCCTTGGTAGTGTCCTTCAACCCTTGGTAGGCATATAGAAGGTCTTGTTCAACTATCTCCGGTGGACGATGGCAACATAGGCACGCTGGAGGGCGTTCACATACACATTCCTCCGAGAGGTTGTCCTCCTCTGGGGTCCTCACATGGGCGCCCCACACGCTCTTCATGAGCTTAAGATCTACCTCCCTTTGCCAGGTTGTGATCTTCTGTTCTAGGTCCTCCTTCAATTGGGATAGATCTCCCATACGTCCTTGCTTCAGTGGCTATGAGCTGCGGGTAGGCTTAGCGTAGCATAGCTTTTTCGCCACCAACTTCCTCTTGGAGTCCACATACTCCCTTAGCCTGGATCGAGGGTCCAGCTCTTCGTCCACGGGGCCTTTCACCCTCATGGAGAGTAGGGGTTTCAGTGGGGCGACGTACTCGGCGTTCTCCACTTCCTCCACACAGGTCTGCACGAAGAAGGCGTCTTGCTCAGTTTCGTCATCTGAGTGGATAGAGCTAGGTAGCTCAGATAGTCCACACTCAGAGACTCCATCAGGAACAGGTACATGGCAGGGAGAGTTTGGGGCGTTGGTGTCAGTCACGACGTACTCATCTCCTCCGGGTATAGTCTCAATAGCATCTTGAGGTCGTAGTCGATCCTTCAAGTCACCCAAGGCGAGTCCATCGCTTTCTCGTTGTATAGCCTGGACCAGTGTCGGGTCCAGATCCTCCCAGGGGATGGAGGTAAGACCTCTGTCCACCACGCTGAGCATACTCCCCCATCCGGGTTTCCCAATAGGTGTCTTACGCCCCAGAGGCAGGTAGATGGCCTCATCAGGTAACCGAACAGAGCGGATAGTCAGCCTGTCGAGGAGGTTTTGCCAGTACTCGTTGCCCCCATGGGCTCTCCAATCGGGAGAACACAGGACCATACGGGAACGTTCCAAGGCCACCTTGGTCAGGACCTTCCCCAGTTCACTGAACCTGGGGTTCCCGTAGGCCATCCCGAAAGAGGGCCAGTAAAATTTGTAGCTGCAGTTCTTCCCCTTGCTGCAGTAAAGGTCCAGTACATGCTGCTTGTCGCTGGCGAACAACTCCACACTCAGGTCTTCTCTAGAGTAACCCAACTCCTTCAGACCTTGGTCTAGGACTTCCCCCAATAGTTGATAGTCCTCAGTTTTGGAGGCCGCCATCATGTTCGAGGGCTCCTCCTTCGATAGCCTCAGGTAACTCTAGGTATGTTCCGACTGCTCCAGTGGCACAGACTCTCTGCCACTGCCGTGGTCCACGTAGAGGAGGTAGGGCGCTTGCAGCGTCAGGGATTGTATCTGGGAGTGCTGCACGAAGAAGTCAGTCCCTAATACAAAGTCAAGGGTCTCAGTGTCCATCACATAGAACCGATGGGCGATAGTCCGGGAGCCCATAGGTACCTCCACTTCACAGTCCCCGCAGCTGTGCACCACATGTCCATCCCCCATTCGTATAGCGGCGGTGGTCATGGTGTTCTTCAGGCTCCCACAAGGTAAAATTCTCTTGGCCACTATAGATATGGTGGCGCCAGTATCCAATACTCCCAGGTATTCACGTCCCCCTAGTCGGATACGTACCCAAAACACCAGGTCTTGGGTGCCACCGGAGCGTCCCCGTCAGAACTCCGCGGGACAGGTCACCTCGAACCCCTTGTTCCGCAGCTTGCGGGCCATCCTCATGAAACGGCTTCTCTTCTTAGCGTTGCCGTCATCACCACCTTCGTGCTCCTGCTTGGCCCCTTGTGCTTGCTGGGCCTGCGTTTGTGAGCGTGTGGTCGGACCAGACTGCCCTCCAGAGGGCTCGGAGTTCCCCCCTGGATTAGGGTTGGGGTTGCCTCCGTTCTTGTCCTGGTTCTTGTTGTCCTTGTCTGGCTGGCAGTTAGCGCCTCCTCCTCGTCCACCTTGACTCTTGTCTTGCCCTTGTCCACGTCCTTTCGACTTGCCCTTGCCGGAGTCGTTGCCTTTGCCTTTGCCTCCACCTTTGCCTGAGCCTTTGGCAGGATCTTCACGCTTGAGCTTCGCCGATAGGCGTTGCTTATGGTAGCACTCATCATCGTAGTGCTTCCTCTTCCCACATAAGGCACACGTGATGGTGCACCTGTAATGATCCGGCAGCTTCGCTTTGGCGCCGGTGTTCTTCTCCTGCTGCCTCCCCCGGACTACGAAGCAGTCTCGCTGCTCGCAGTCAGGGGCGTGCTGCAGGTGTCCCTGCTCGTCTCTGGCATTACACCAGAAGAGCTCCTTGACGTTCTCCATGATTCGGGCGTGGGCGTGTTTGGGGCCAGTCCCCTGCCCAGGTCTGGATCCTTGGTACCCTTTGCCATGGCCTCCAGAGCCTCCTCCTCCAGGACGGTAATTGTTCAGGTGCTGGTCGCTTTCTTTCTCCAGCGCCAGCTCCAGGAGTAGCACGCAGAGATCCTCGTAGCGGAGGGATCTAGCCTTGCGCTCTGCCGTTGAACGGCACTCGTCCCACAGCTCTCGAGGGAGCTTAGCCACCAACCAGAACAGCAGGTCGTCACTGCTGTAGGAACCGGGCGTCAATTCTCCAGCCCAGTGGTCCAGGTCAGCCAACAGCTCAGAGACCCTGCCAGGTTTGGGGTTGTTGGGCAGCACGGGCAGGTTCTGGATCTCGGCCCTGATGGAGAGGTCGGTCTTGTAGGTCGGGTACTGCCTCTCCAAGGCAGCCAACACATCGGCAAAGGTGGCGGAGTTAGTCACGATCTGCCTGACCTGCTTCTCCAGGTACTTGGTCTTGCAGCACTGCAGGAGCAGATCGCACTTGACCCGTCCACTAGCGTGGGTTTGGCCGGTCAATCGGAGAAACGGCCAAAATTCTCAGCGAACTCGCTGAGGTCCTTGCCTGTGAACTCAGGCAGGTTCACCACGATCTTCGAGGTGGCAATAGCCTTAGCCTCCTGAGACCTGCGTCCCTCAGGGCGTCGGGTCTTCCTACTCTTCTTCTTCTTCTTCCCACCTGGGTTCTCGGGGTCCTCCGGGTCATCGTCCTCCGAGGGCGAAGCAGAAGTCATCGACGGCGGTTCATCATCGGAGGGGTCTCCGCCTAGATCACTAGAGCCATAAGGCTCAACGTCCACCATTGCCCTCAAGGCTGTCAGCCCCAGCCGGTCCAGCTCGGCTCTCGTAGAATTCGTCACGTGGCTGTGGGGCGGCTGGGCCGGTCTCGGTACGAAAGGGCTTCTCGGTATCGCTGCAGGGGTCGGCATCGGTCGGCTCCTCAGGCTCCCCAGGGTGTTTGTCAGCCCTGCCACCAGGTGGTTGGCCTGTACTCGATGGGGTGACACTTCCACCGTGGTAGGTGACGGTTGGGGCGGTATCATCAGGGGCTCTAGTTTCTCTCGAATCTCTTGAGTGAGGTCGCCCCCGATTTTAGAGGTGGCTCCTCGGAGCATCTCGTTGATCTCCGACCGCGTCAGGAACCTGTTGGAGGATCTCCCCGATCCTCTACTCCTGCCTCCAAGAGACTCAGGTCCTCTCCTCAACCCACTCAAGGTTGCATACCCAGGAACATCCACATAGGTTCCCGTAGCGGGTAGAGGATGGTGATAGTCAGCCGCATACCATCACGGCGCAGAACTGGAGGCCACCGTCTCACTGGCAGTAGTTGCCTCAGGAAACGCACTGGTAGGTGGGCCCAAACCATAGGCAGGGTAGGTAGGCATACCAGTAAAGCCTGTGCCCTCTGCCATAGGCGGGTTGGTTATGGGTGTGGATGTTGCAGCGGCTGGGTCTGGAATTGGGAGTGTGGTGGTTATAGGAGAGGGTGATGCGTGGAGGCCAGAAGCGCTTGGTGCGCCTTCGAAGGTACGCTCATTCGTCAGGTCTTGCCCTTGGTCTTCTCCTTCGTCTGCTCTGCTTTCTCCAGCATCCTTCTCGCTCTCTCTCTTCCTCCTCACAGGATGAGTGACCACCTCCTCGACTGAGAGGGCCCGGAAGGCCGACTGGAGTCCTTCCAACGAATCCTCAGTCACGTCCACTGGCCCATGTAAGGGCTCCGAAGGTACAGTAAGTAAGTAAGTAAGTAAGTAAGTAAGGGCGGCCGCGTCCGCAGCCTCATCTGACATCTCCTTGCTTGTTTTACATGGTGGCCGCCTCTGGCGGGAAGGAGTGCTCTCCACCATCAGTTCCCCTGGCGACCCCTTTCTCACCTCACGGCCGAGAAGTTCAACCAGGTTCCCTTGGGGCATGACCGGCGGTAGGTGTCCTTCAGTCGCTGCCCTCACGGTCTCAGCTCCTTCCGGTCACCCATCGAAGGACCCTCCGGCCTTCCCCCCCTAGCACAGCCTTTCGGGCGCCTGCGGGCGGGTTTCCTGTGGATAGCCCTCGCCGACAGCGGAGCATTTCTCTCTGTCAACCACATTCCAGCACTCCCCATCCCTCACGGGCTGGAGTACCCACTCGGCTCCCGGATGCACTTGGGTGTCGTCCATCCGCGGCTGGAGGCCAGGGGGCGACCCTTTCCACGTTCCCCCAGGTCCCGCTCACGCGTGAACCTACGTGTACTTAGGCCATTGACTTGGGGACCTCAGGGTCAACCCTCACCCCTGCGGACACCTCACGGCCGTCCCGGAGTTCAGGGCATCTTTCTGACTTCCCGTGGCCAGGCTCCCCATGGTTGGCCCATGGTTTACCACTCCATGGCGACTGGTTTCCCAATCCCACGGGGCTGTTGCTTGGTGCTTTCGGCCTCCCTTCCCATCCCATGTCCCGGTCCCTCTCGCCACATACCGTCACCGGCCCGATCCCCGCTTCCCTTGGTTTCCGATGCCTTGGGGCCGTTGTGTGGCCCGTGCCACACCCCTGTCCTAGCCCCGTGCCCCCATCCCACCCCTCATCCCGTGTTCATACCCCACCGGGCCGCCAGCAACCCCGTGGCGCGGCCGCACAGGATCCTCATCCATCCGGGGACCGTTTCGTGCTCCTTGCACGGGTCGCTCCTATCCTCTCCCCTGCTTCCGCGCACTCGACGCGCTCTTCTCCGCACGTTCCTGTCCGGGTCGTCTGGCCACTGTTCCTATGTCATGGCACCTTTGGCCCACCTATGCTTTGGCACGAGAGCACAGCGTGACCAGGCGGCTGTGGCCTAGCAGGGACGCCACCACACGTACCCCCATTAGGGCTTGGAGGGGAGTTGTGTTCTGTGTTCTGTATGCTTGCACCGCCTGCTGTCTTGCCGTCCTTGACGTCTTCTTGTCGCGGCAGGGGTAGGGGCGGGGGCAGAGGCAGGGGCTTGGGCGGCAAGGGCAGGGGCAGGGGCAGGGGCAGGGGCATGGGCAGGGGCAGGAGCAGGGGCCGTGGGAGGGGCAGGGGCAGTGGCAGGGGCAGTGACAGGGGCAGGAACATGGGCAGGGACAGTGGTTGGTGCAAGGGCAGTGGCAGGGGCAGGGGCAGGGGGAGTTGCAGGGGCAGGTGCAGGGGCAGGGGCTTCGGCAGGGGCAGAGGCAGGGGCAGTGGCAGGGGCAGGGGAAGGGGCAGAGGTAGGGGCAGGGGGGGCAGGGGCAGTGGCAGGGGCAGGGGCAGGGGCAGGGGCAGGGGCAGAGGCAGGAGCCGGGGCAGTGGGAGGGGTAAGGGCAGTGGCAGGGGCAGGGGCCGGGGCAGGGGCAGGGGCAGGGGCAGGGGCAGGGGCAGTGGCAGGGGCAGGGGCAGGGGCAGTGGCAGGGGCAGGGACAGGGCCAGTGGCTTGAGCAGGGGCAGTGGCAGGGGCAGGGGCAGGGGTAGGGGCAGGGGCTGGGGCAGGGGCAGGTGCAGTAGCAGGGGCACAGCAAGTCTCCCCTGCGACTCCTGCCTCCAAGAGACTCAGGTCCTCTCCTCAACCCACTCAAGGTTGCATACCCAGGAACATCCACATAGGTTCCCGTAGCGGGTAGAGGATGGTGATAGTCAGCCGCATACCATCGCGGCGCAGAACTGGAGGCCACCGGCTCACTGGCAGTAGTTGCCTCAGGAAACGCAGTGGTAGGTGGGCCCAAACCATAGGCAGGGTAGGTAGGCATACCAGTAAAGCCTGTGCCCTCTGCCATAGGCGGGTTGGTTATGAGTGTGGATGTTGCAGCGGCTGGGTCTGGAATTGGGAGTGTGGTGGTTATAGGAGAGGGTGATGCGTGGAGGCCAGAAGCGCTTGGTGCGCCTTCGAAGGTAGGCTCATTCGTCAGGTCTTGCCCTTGGTCTTCTCCTTCGTCTGCTGTGCTTTCTCCAGCATCCTTCTCGCTCTCTCTCTTCCTCTTCACAGGTTGAGTGACCACCTCCTCGACTGGGAGGGCCCGGAAGGCCGACTGGAGTCCTTCCAACGAATCCTCCGCCACGTGCACTGGCCCATGTAAGGGCTCCGAAGGTACAGCGCTAGGTCCAGGTCCAGGTTCCCCAGGTGCTGGCCTTGCTGGTGCCTCAGGCGCTGTCTTCACGTCGGTGTCCTCTTTCCTTGTGTCCATCTTCGTTCGCCCTTCTGCTTATATATGACTGTTCTCGGCGCACTGGATGTACGGCACGGGGTTGCTGCCGGTACGCAGAGACAGTCTGCCTCTTGCTACCAGAATGTTTTATAGTGGTTTCAACACTGTGTTTGTGCCTCTCCTGCTGCTTGCTGCTGGTGTAGGGTTTCCTGCTGCTTGTTTTTGAAGATGAAAATGTTTTAGTTGCTGAAATACAATCAATCCAGGATAGCCCAAGCCAGAGATAAGCAAGTAGAAGAGAATCAGGATCAAAGCATGAAGGGCTGCAGTGTAAACAGTGAAAGATGAAAGTGTATTCACAGAAACTGCAACTCAAGGCACATCTGGTTGCATATTCACAAAAGAGAGTTGGAAAACTGCCCCATGGTCACTCAATCTCCATAGTGCCATCTCAGGACATGTGCACTCTTTGTTTTGGGTCCCATATGTGCTGAGGTGGCAGGGCATGTGGCGATGAGGTCACTGCCATGTCACATGGGATCTTCCTACTTAGCTAGGCTGACCAGGAATTGAACCCAGAACCTCTCAAAAAGAGGTGCCCAGCCCCCTAGGTTGCATACCACTAGGACGGCTAAGAATTCATGAGAAAATATAGATAAATTCACAGGCTCTGCCCTGGATATGTCAGTTCTCAGTCGACTCAGAAAAAGATGAATTGCCTCACATTGGTAGGGGATTAAGGGGTCCACTCCATATCCTGATTTAATGTTTGGTACCATGGGTCAAAATGTGTTATCACCACTTTTGGTTGGACCAATACTAAGATAGAAATGCCTGAGTGCCTGGAGCACCTCTAATACAACTGGAGTATGCCTCAAAGCATCCGAAAAGCACTTTTTCTTACTTTTAATTGCACAAACGCCTCATCGCACTTGTCGGTCCACTGCACTCGCACCTTCGAGCCCGCACGACCAGCCTCCCCACCAACCTTGAGTAATTCAGTGAGGGGGGCGGCGTACCTGGCATAATCCTTGACGAAAGTATGGTAAAAATTGCAACAGCCAAGGAATCCACGAAGAGCCGAAATGGTCTCAGGGCGCTTCCACTTCTGAATTGCAAGGAGCTTCCCTGGACTCGGCTGGCGAGTCCCATTTCGTAGCAAACTGCCACAGAATTTGACACTTTCCAGGAATAGTTTACCCTTCTTGGGACCGCAGATGAGCTGATTTTTGTCCAGAATGTCGAGGACCATGTTCAGCTGGTTTTAATGCAGGTCCACAAGCTCCTGCTCGGTTAAACCATCGCCCACAGTGGCGATGATTATGTCGTCGATATATACGGAAACGAATTCGCGAAGCTCAGGGTGCTCTGAAAACAAGACTTCTTCCATCATCCGTTGGAAAAAGCTCGGAGCATTCTTCAAACCCATAGGCATGACGGTCCACCGAACAGGACCAACTGAATTGCACATGCACGTCAGGGGTCTGGACGACTTCGCCAGAGGCATCTGGTGGAAGCCATGCCTTAGATCCACGACTGAGAATAGTTTCCCCTTGGCTCTTTTCACGATTTCCTCCTCAATGAGGGGTAAAGGGTGAGAATCAACCTTACTTTCCGCATTTAAATTACGAAAATCAACCACCATGCGCCTACCATCAATGGTATTCTGGTCTGCTGGGGGCGGTTTAGGCACTGTGAAGGGCGCACAACACCACTCAGACGTCATGCACGCCTCCAACCAGCCGAATTCTCGCAGATTTCTCTGAATGATGTCACGAAGAATTTCATGCTTCTTGCCATGATTTTCGTAAGGTCACTGCTTTTTGGGTTTTGCTCCCTCCTCTAGCTCGATGAACGCCTATCCGTGCTGGCCACGCACTGGAGGGTTCTTGACGAGCTTTCCAGAGAGGGTGGTGTCCTTTCGCTCGGCAAAAATCTTTTCCCTTCGCTCATTGCAAAGTTGACTTTCAACCTGTTCACCAGCCACCACCGTAGAGCAAATTTTCGCCAGATCTCGCGATCCAGCAGGCAACAGACCTTGTTTCAACGACTGAAACAGAGAGAGATCGACTCCCTCTTGCGGGTATGTCGTGGATGCCCGAACCTGCTGGGCATCTTCCACATCCTCACAGACAACGGGGTCCAAAAAGGCCTCAAACTTGGGTTTTTCGTAAAATTGTCTGAATTTGACCTTCTTTCGGAAGTTTTTTTCCCCTGACCAAGTGCGAGATGCTTGCTGGATCTGATCGTATTGGAGTCTGACTACAATCAGACGTTCCAGATTCCAGGTTCGGCACCGTATCATCTCCTTCTAAGGAATCGGAAAAATTCGAATCTGAGTCCGTACCATGGTCAAGACCTGATTCTGACCCATGGTCTGATGTGCAAGATCCGTCAGAGATGAGACCTCCATCGACCAGAAAAGCGACGGAAGGCCACGGCCGCTGTTGCAGGGGACCAGTGTCGTCCCTGGCGTACAGCTTGACGTCGTGGGGGAGGCGGATGGAGTCGACTGTCATGGCCAAATTCTCCTTCGACCATTTTCCAATCCCATAGTGGTACGACAAGGATGGCCTGCGTGCGATCCTCCTTTATTTTTTGAACGACCTCTCCCAACAAATGAAAAGGGGGGTTTATCCGCAGCCTTTTATCCCACTTTACTGCCCGTGCATCGTCAGCTAAGCGCTTGAAACGCTTGTTTAACTCGTTGCAAAAGGCATCCTTGGCGGGCACAAAATCGTGGTTCTCCAAAAATAGGAACATATATAATCACGCCACTTATCTACAACGCGGTAGTTGGAAGACTTCCAATTGCGCGGTTTGCAACGCTGAGTGTCCCTTCGTCGCTCCCGTAGCAAGATGCTGTAAGCGGTAGTGGCATTTATCTCGCTAATCCCTTCATCCTCACCAAAAACTGTGTTCACCCTTCGACTCAGAAATTCTTTTGCATTTCGGTACCCAGAATGCAAGAACCGAAGGCTGGGAGCTTCCTGCTCTCCCGATTCCAAAATAAAACAACGCCTGTGTCCTACAGGGGCCACTTTGTTCTTCGTTAAAAAGGGATGACCTAAATAAAGGTCGTATTTGATGGCCGCTCTATAAAAATAATCCTCTAAAACAATATCCTCTACCTTACCTTCCTCCCATAAATCCTGGGCGACGATGTGCGCCTTCAGAAACGAACCTGTATTCCCTCCTGGAAGAGCATGACCTGAAACGCCATCCAGGTTAACGGGGTGCAGCGAAGTGTCAACACATTCGTCTGGTAAAAAGTTTTCTGACTGAAGATTCACTTCACTACCATTGTCACGAAGACACGTAGCAAGGTGTTTGTTCCCCTTCTTGTCAGTAACCCACAGACAACAAATGAATTGACGAGCTCGGTATTTGTTGGGAACACCAATCTCCACAACATTCCTATCTCCATCCGCCTCAACTGGCGGTGGTCCTACAGACAACGCTCCAATGTCAGCGATCGGACATTCAGGAAAACGCCTGATTGTGTGTGGGGTGGCCACACAATCTTGGCGCCTTTATTCCTGATAATCTCCCTCATACTCCTGTTGCACGGTTTCCCAGGAACCGTCCTCGTCCTCCCACCAGTCTCCCAGACCTTCTTCGCCAAGATTCCCTTCTTCATCGGGGGCATCCTGGTCCTCCGTCGTGACATTATTATAATAATCCTCGTCAGAACCAGCAACTTGGTGCACTGATGCACCACGACCTGAATTAGAGTTTCGTTGACCAGATGATCCTTTCCCTCATCCACGTTTCGTGCCCTGGGAGGTCCCCTTGCCCTTACCAGCGCTCATTCCCTTGGAATGTCCCGAGAACTGGCCACTGGATTGGCCTTTTTCCTTTGGAAAAATTGCCTTTTCCACCATTACCCTTGGCAGAATTGGACTTACCATTTCCATTTTTAAAATTTTCTGGAGAGGGTTCTTGGCTGGATTGGCCCTGGTTTCCCTTGCCTCCAGAAGTCTGCTGGCCTTTACTGCCTTTACCTTTTCCGCTGGGCGTCGATTGGCGATTTTCATCCACCTTCTTGACAGGGGCTTCGGGCGGATCCTTGCTGGCTTCTTGTGCCACTCTTTCTGCATCGGTCTTATTCCACCAGTGATTCTCAGTGAAATGCGACTTGGCACGGTTGGTGTGACCGAAGGACAAACAAATGGCACAGTCTTTCGACTGCGTGTTATTTACATTCTTCTGATTTCCAACTTTAGAGGGGGGATTTCGGCTCAATCCTTCATGGAATTGCTGATGATTGGCATCCGCCAATTTTTTCAACTCCTCCCACAATTCAGTGGGCGTGAAGCTGAAAACCCACGGCTTTGCCACGAGCCGGGTTCCTCCAAAGGGTACGCCTCGGTTCACCACTTCATTGAAAATATCTCTGTCCTCCTTCTCCGCGAATTTCAATCTCCAAGCATCGTCCTTTTCCTTACACTTGGAAAAGTTAGTGGGCGAGCACTTTTTAAGGGCATCTCTGACCTGAAAACGACCTGAGCCCTTAGGGAATCCCGTGACTTCAGTCCACCAGGATTTCACCTTCTCGTTGGACTGCTCCTGCCTCAGCAATGCAGCTGTGTCGGCAGGCATTTTCGCGAAGATGATAGACTTTAATTCGCCATCTAACAGATGTTCCCCAGCACTCTCAGCCTCACTCACCAGATTTTCAAAGCGGAGTCGAACTTACCAAAATGTAATGCAGAGGAAGGAAGAGGGGGCGAGGCGAAAGCACAGCACAAGACACATACTAAGCACTACTCAAAACTACCGGTTTACTCCACAAGTGTACTCTACATTCCCCTTTTTTGGTACACTTGTCCCCTGATTTTGTTTTGCCTATAACTCTACACTGAGGCCATAAACGAGAAAACGGCCTTCACCAATGGCTCCGGCATCCCCAAATTATGGGGGTATAGCCCCTTATAAAAATACTTGCAAATTCATCAATTTTGGGGTTTGAACCCAGGTTCCCCATTTGCAATGCCATGCCTTTAACCACTAAGGCAACTAGCCTGCCAGCTTAACTGCCTGTCATCAGTGTATATAAAAACAAATCAAAATCAGTTCTCACTCACTTACCAACCGCCAATAACTGTCTCCCTATGCTCAAAATAAACGGTTGGCTTCAAGTAGCACATATGTTTCCGAACCAATAGCACTTTATATCCCTGATTCTTTTACCCCATACATAGGGCGTGGAGGGCGGGCAGTATGTGTCTTGTGCTGTGCTTTCGCCTCGCCCCCTCTTCCTTCCTCTGCATTACATTTTGGTAAGTTCGAGGAGGCTCGGCTACGGCACAGCACAACCCCCATACTGAGCCCAGATAGCAGAAGCCGTAAAAGAATGCAATAAATAAAATTATAAAATCAATGAAACTTCCTGTTATTCCATCAACAGAAGCTCCGAATCTTCAGAGTCCTTGGGCACCAGCGACTGCGCGATATTAGTCATCGCCCGCACTCTGTTATAAAAGCGCCTGAACGTGTCGTAATTTCTCCAATCACCCAGTTCGCAAACGATATGAGGATCAACCCCCAATAGAATCAGAGCAGTTGCCGCAGAACCCCTCGTACTGTGCGCAGTAAACTCATGCAGTCCCACGCTTCGCAGAAATGTCGTAGTCAACGAATTGATCGTTCCGCCACAATGGGCTTCCTGGGAGCCTTGAGCGACACGAAGAGTTCGTTCCCTTCGTAAGAGTTGGTCATCTCCAGGTATACCCCCAACCAATAGAGAGGACAGTATGCTTTGTTCGACATTTCGTGGATTGGACTTGATTCGTAAACAGGGGGTCCTTTACGCCTGGCCTGGACAAACCAAACTTTGCCCTGCTCAATGATGCCTGTGCGTTTCGTACGTTCCAGATCGATGCCACGAAAAAGCGCGAAAAAGCGCAATACCAGAATAAGACGCAACCGAACTTGAGATTCCGTCCTTGCTTCCAAGTATGGTAGCTGTTGCAAAAGCTTGGGAACGTCGTAATACACCACATAACGCGGCACTGAATAGTTCCATCTTTTCTTGATACCTTTCAAAATAGGCTCGTATCGTAAAGCTTGCGCCCCAGAGAATAGGAGCAAAGCAGCGTACGTGCAACGCGCCTCCGCTAACGACTCCTTCTCAGAGAATTGGATCAGCCAATAAGCCAACGAACAAATTGGAATGGAGTCCAGATCTCTTATGGAAGCAAAAGATCCTTTGGAACTCGCCAACGCCTGAAACTTGAGCCACGCTCGGTTGTATCTTTTGAAGGTTTGTTCTCCCAGCGCCTTCATGTGTGTTTTGATTTCTTCCGTGGATGTTCCTCCGAGTCTGAGATAGTCTTGAAGAGCCACCCGCAGATCATAGGTTGACGTGCCCTGACCGCTACCTCGTCTGGAAGATGGTAGGTTGCTCGATAGATTGTGATCGTGCGTTGCGCCAAACACTGGAACGTGTGCCACCATGGTTTCAGCGGGTGGTATGGGACCACCAGAAGAACCTCGTATTTCGTCGCCTCCTCCAGATAAGCTAGAACTTTGGGCATCATATGCCATGGAGGATTGCAAAAACCCGGTGATATCTTGTGTGCCCGTTAAACAAAAATGTCCACCCCTGACGTCCCCGGTTGAGGGTACTCTGAAATAAATTTTGGACATTGCTTGTTCACCGCACTCGCCATCCAATCGGTTGCCGTATCTATCCACGAAAATGTCTTCCAAATCGTTGCCTTGCTGCTGGGATCCAGTGATGCTTCCGTCAATGTTACTTGTTGACGGCTCCACACGTCTGCTGGGTTGAGCGCGCTGGGTACATAATGTGGCACGATGAACATGTTCATCTGACGGCAGTAATCCCATAATTCTTGCATGAGACTGTTTAACCTGCGGATGCGACCTCCCCATTTCTTCAGGTAGTAGAAAAACACCATGTTGTCCACGTGGAGATGAAGCTCTGTGTCCCGTAGTAGGTACGCTTTGATGGCATTGACGCCTGCCCTGAATTCCTTCAGGTCTATGTGACCCTCTGATGTGCTGAACCAACCGTAAGTTGCCACGTGATTGTGCATGGTTGTTCCCCAACCGTGATCGGATGCATCCGTCCACATGTGAGTCTTCTCAGGTTCCACCGTGAATGGACGCCCTTTCCACTGAAGTAGCTCTTCCAAAACCAGTTCCAATTGAAGAGTTACTTGGTCCGGCAGGTCTGCTCGTGCCTCCCATCCGCGCCTGCTCAGTACCGCCACGTGTTGCGCTAGTGCATCCGTGAACAACCGCATTTGAGGAGCCGCGAAGAGAAGTGCCCGAAGGCGACCCAGAACTGACGAGCATCGTCTGCAAGTCGGTGTGTCCGCCTCCAGTAACCATCTCACGTCGTGTAGAAGTGACTTGAGCTTGTGTGGTGGTATGCATATCGTTGCCTCACGTAGATCCAGCAAGAAGCCCAGAAAGATCAGCGCGTGAGTTGGGTTCAGTACGGACTTGGCGACGTGGATCTGTATCCCGAGCCTACACAGAAGATCGGCCAGTCATTGGGTATGCTTCGCTGTGAGCTCCCTTGTCGGTGCAATAATCAGGAAATCGTCTAAGTAGACCCAAAGTAAAACCCCCTTTTTTCGTAACTGATTCAGCACTGGTAGCATCAACCGCTGCCGTTCCCTGGGGGCGATATTAAGTCCAAAAGGTAAACAATTCCAACGAAACACGCGTCCTCTGTGTCGGAAACACAACCATGATGCATCTCTCTTCGGAATCGGCATGTGAAAAAAAGCCGCTTTCAAATCCAGTTTGCATGCGTAGTATCCCTTCTTCAGGTAGGGCAAAATTTCCCGTAGCAACGGTAACGTAAAATAGGTCACGTGTATGAAACGATTGACCGGCTTCAAACTGGTGCACGGCCTGGATGATCCTTCTGGGTTCTCTGGGTCAGGTTTTTTGTCGACTAAGAATATGGAAGTAACACATTTCGCCTCTTCAGGTTCAATTTCGCTGACATGACCTGCAAGAACCAACTTGTCTACCTCTCGCCGTAAGACGACGTCTTCGTCCGAAATGTCTCGAGCGTGTGGAGCCAGAGAAAAAGGTCTGTAATTGTCTTCAGGGTGTAATGGATCGAAACCAGGGACCCAATCGAATAACAGTCAGTTCTGCGCTACGCCAGAAACATACGCATCTCCCAGTGCATCCCATTCGCGCCAAGCGGCCTGTAGCCGCTTGTAAGGATGAATGGAAGTGTCCACTCCCCGCACGATGACTTCCGACATCAGAAGATCATTGACGGACGTCATTTCTCTGCAACACGCTCCGTGTGGAAGGGTTTATCGTAGCCTTTGCCCTTCCCTTTACCTTTGCCTTTTCCTTTCTCAGAACGAAACGAGTATCCCTTGGCATAACGACCACGTGAATGTTGGAAGCCGGAATGTTGGAAGTTGGAATACGTTGACCTGCCCCGCAGTTTATGATTCAAGGTATCCTTGTGTTTCAATAGCTTTAGTTCTGCCTCAGCAAACAGTGGTGTGGAACCTGGTATCTCCACCTCTAGTCGTTTATCCACTGCCACTCGTCGCGACTGTGTGATGGAAAGAGACAGCGCCCCTAACGACGCAATAGTGTGATGCAACATATTCACTGGATCAATGTCTGGCATCGCCTCTGGTTCTTCTGACACGAGTTGCAACGTGGTGAGCATACGCAAACATTCGCGCACGTGTGTGTCCCAGCGCACTTTCTCTGCATCGTAGTCTCTACGCACTGGCGCGTTATACACTGGAGTTCGCCCTATTTCCTCATAGTGCGGTACCTCGTGCATGAACTTGCGTCTTTTCGCAGGCTCCACCAACGCGGGCGCCTCTGCGAGCAATCGCTTGACGATCGACGGAGTCGAGTGCGTTTTCTCCTGCCACACGAAGGTCTGATCAGAAGACCCGGGGCGCTTCAGCGCGTCCTCCAGCGCCGACGACATCAAGAAGACGTCTCCTTTAATTGCCGTGGACATCGTCTTTTTGGGTTTCCCTGTGTGCACCATATGTAAGGCGTTGAGCAATAAAGGCAAGAAATCTTTCGCGACACAGACTGTCTTATGACCCGTCAATTTGGAATACGCCTTGGTTGCTTGCCACTCTGTCAGTGCATTGGCATCCATGTCCTCCATTGCATCCAATAAGGTCTGCAAATCTGGAACTTGCTGCATCGCTTCTGGCAATTTCGTGATAAAATCCACAATGTTTTGTACATCCATTTTGACCAAATTGTTTTCTGTGATTTTAAATTTTTAAACAGAAACTCAAAAAACAAGTAGCTTAGAATTATATCAATTCATGAAGCAAACCGGTTTTTTTGAGCATAGGGAGACAGTTATTGGCGGTTGGTAAGTGAGTGAGAACTGATTTTGATTTGTTTTTATATACACTGATGACAGGCAGTTGAGCTGGCAGGCTAGTTGCCTTAGTGGTTAAAGGCATGGCATTGCAAATGGGGAACCTGGGTTCAAACCCCAAAATTGATGAATTTGCAAGTATTTTTATAAGGGGCTATACCCCCATAATTTGGGGATGCCGGAGCCATTGGTGAAGGCCGTTTTCTCGTTTATGGCCTCAGTGTAGAGTTATAGGCAAAAGAAAATCAGGGGACAAGTGTACCAAAAAAGGGGAATGTAGAGTACACTTGTGGAGTAAACCGGTAGTTTTGAGTAGTGCTCAGTATGGGGATTGTGCTGTGCTGTAGCCGAGCCTCCTCGCTTGTTCTGAACCTCGTGGAGAATGAGTTTGGGAACGTTCAGGAAAGAGGTGAGGAGGGTTCGGTAATGGTCTCCAGGCAACCTACTTCCTCGTCCCTCAAGCAGAGCAAACAATTCACTGTAGGTGAGTGGGTTAGAGGAATCAGCCCTATAGTAAGAAAAAGTGCTTTTCCATTGCTTTGGGACATACTCTAGTTGTATTAGAGATGCACTGAGCATCCATGCATTTTTATCTTAGTATTGGTCCAGCCAAAAGTGGTGAGAACACATTTTGACCTATGGAACCAAACACCCAATCAGGATATTGAGTGGACCCCTTAATCCCCTTTCAATCAGAAGTAAAACATCTTTTCCTGAGTTGACTGAGCACTGACATACCTAAGGTAGAACCTATGAATTTATCTATGTTTTTCCATGAATACTTATCTGCCCTAGTGGTATGCACCATAGGGGGTTAGGCACCTCTTTTTGAGAGGTCCTGGGTTCAATTCCTGGTCAGCCTAACTAAGTAGGAAGATCCCATGTGAGTAGGAAGATCCCATGTGACATGGCAGTGACCTCATCGCCACATACCATGCCACCTCAGCACATATGGGACCCAAAACAAAGAGTGCACATCTCCTAAGATGGCACTGTGGAGAGAGAGTGATCCTGAGGCAGTTTTCTAACTCTTTTCCCAAAACATTTCAGCTATCTCTGTGAATATGCATTCATTTGTATCCTGAGTTGCAGTTTCTGTGAATACCTAATCACCTTTCACTGTTTACACTGCAGCCCTTCATGCTTTGATCCTGAATTACCTTCTCCTTGCATACTATTGGCTTGGGCTATCCTGGATTGAGTTGGCTTTACTGTATTTCAACAAACAAAAGCTTTTCATCATCCAAAACCAGCAGCAGGACACCCTACAGCAACAACAAGCAGCAGGAGAAGCAAAAACACAGTGCTGAAAACACTATAAACTTTTCTGGTAGCAAGAGGCAGCCTGTCTCTGTGCACCGGCAGCGACCCCGCGCCGTACAACCAGTGCTCCGAGCAGGCAAACATAAGCAGAAGGGTGGATTAAGATGGATCCAGGAAGAGTGGACGCCGAGGTGAACACAGCGCCAGCGCCAGAGACACCGGCAAGGCCGGCGCCTGACGCTGTACCTTCGGTGGAGCCCTTACATGGGCCAATGGATACGGCGGAGGACTCCTTGGATGGCCTCCAGACGGCCTTTGGGGCCCTGTCGGTGAAGGAAATGGTCTCTCAGCCTCAGCCTGTGAAGAGGAAGAGAGGAAACGAGAGCAAGAAGGATGCTGGAGAAGGAACAGACGGAGGAGAGGAGCAAGGGCAAGACCCGACGGATGTCCCTACCTTCGAAGGCGCACCAAGCGCTTCTGGCCTCCAAGCATCACCCTCTCCCATAACCACCACACACCCAGCCGCCGCTACATCCACTTCCACAACCAACCAGCCTATGGCAGAGGGCACAGGCTTTTCTGGTATGCCTCACTACCCCGCCTATGGCATGGGCCCACCTACCACTGCGCTCCTTGAGGCAACTACTGCCAGTGAGCCGGTGGCTTCCAGCTCTGCGCCGCGTTGGTATGCGGCTGACCATCCCCATCCACTCCACGCCACTGGAACCTACATGGAAGTTCCTGGGTATGCTCCTGGGTGTGCACCTGGGTATGCACCCCTGAGTGGGTTGAGGAGAGGACCAGAGTCTCTGGGAGGCAGGAGTAGAGGATCGGGAAGATCCTCCAACAGGTCCCTGACGCGGTCGGAGATCAACGAGGTGCTCCAAGGAGCCACTTCGAAAATCGTGAGCGACCTCACGCAAGAGATCAGGGAGAAACTGCAGCCCCTGATGATCCCGTCCCATGCGTCACCTACGACAGTGGGGATGTCACCCCACCGAGTACAGGCTAACCACCTGGCGGCAGGGTTGACGAATACCCTGGGGAGCCTGAGGAGCCGACCGATGCCGACTCCTGCAGCAGTACCAAGAAGCCCATTCGTCCCGAGGACAGCCCAGCCGCCCTACAGCCACGTGACGAACTCGACGAGGGCCGAGCTGGACCAGCTGGGGCTGACAGCCCTAAGGGCTATGGTGGACGTGGAGCCTTATGGCTCCAGTGATCTAGGCGGAGACCCCTCCGATGATGGGCCGCCTTCGATGACTTCTTCTTCGCCATCGGATGACGAAGACCCTGAGAACCCCGAGGACTCCAAGGGTAAGAAGAAGAAGAAGAAGAAGAAGAAGACCCGACGCCCTGAAGGACGCCGAGCTCAGGAGGCGAAGGCTATTGCCACCTCCAAGATAGTGGTGAACCTGCCTGAATTCACAGGCAAGGACCTCAGCGAGTTCGCTGAGAACTTTGGCCGGTTCCTACGACTGACCGGCCAAACCCACGCGAGTGGGCGAGTGAAGTGCGACCTGCTCCTGCAGTGCTGCAAGACGAAGTACCTGGAGAAGCAGGTCAGGCAGATCGTCACCAACTCCGCCACCTTTGCCGACGTGTTGGTTGCCCTGGAGAGGCAGTACCCAACCTACGAGACCGACCTCTCCATCAGGGCCGAGATCCAGAACCTGCCCGTCCTGCCCAACAACCCCAAACCCGGCAGGGTCTCCGAGCTGTTGGCGGACCTGGACCACTGGGCCGGAGGACTGACGCCCGGTTCCTACAGCAGCGACGACCTGCTGTTTTGGTTGTGCTCCAAGCTCCCCCGTGAGCTATGGGACGAGTGCCGTCTGACGGCTGAGCGCAAGGCTAGATCCCTCCGCTACGAGGATCTATGCGTGCTGCTCCTGGAGATGGCGCTGGAGAAGGAGAGCGACCAACACCTGAACCACTACCGTCCTGGTGGTGGAGGTTCTGGAGGCAAAGGGTACCAAGGGTCCCGACCTGGGCAGGGGACTACCCCCAAACACGCCCACGCCCGCCTAATGGAGAACGTGAAGGAGCTATTCTGGTGTGATGCCAGAGATGAACAGGGCCACCTGCAGCATGCCTCCGACTGCGAGCAGCGAGACTGCTTTGTTGTCCAGGGGAAGCAGCAGGAAAAGATCACCGGCGCCAAGGTGAAGATGCCGGATCATTACCGCTGCACCATCACGTGTGCGTTCTGCGGTAAGCGGAAGCACTATGAGGACGAGTGCTACCATAAGCAACGCCTATCGGCGAAGCTTAAGGGGGAAGATCCTGGCAAAAGCTCAGGCAAAGGTGGAGGCAAGGCCAAAGGCAACGACTCCGGCAAGGGCAAGTCGAAAGGACGTGGTCAAGGTGGTCAAGACAAGGGTCAAGGCGGACGAGGAGGAGGCGCTAATCGCCAGAACGACAACAAGAACAAGGACAAGAACGGAGGTAACCCCAACCCTAATCCAGGGGGGAACTCCGAGCCCTCTGGAGGGCAGTCTGGACCTACCACACGCTCACAGACGCAGGCCCAGCAAGAACAAGGAGCCAAGCGTGAGCATGAAGGTGGTGACGACGGCAACGCCAAGAAGAGAAGCCGTTTCATGAGGATGGCCCGCAAATTGCGGAACAAGGGGTTCGAGGTGACCTGTCCCGCGGAGTTCTGACGGGGACGCTCTGGTGGCACCCAAGACCTGGTGTTTTGGGTACGTATCCGACTAGGGGGACGTGAATACCTGGGGGTACTGGATACTGGAGCCACAATATCGATAGTGGCCAAGAAAATTTTACCTTGTGGGAGCCTGAAGAACACCATGACCACCGCCGCTATACGGATGGGGGATGGACATGTGGTGCACAGCTGCGGGGACTGCGAAGTGGAGGTACCTATGGGCTCCAGGACTATCGCCCATCGGTTCTATGTGATGGACACTGATGCCTTCGACTTTGTACTGGGTACTGACTTCTTCGTGCAGCACTCCCAGATACAATCCCTGACGCTGCAAGCGCCCTACCTCCTGTACGTGGACCACGGCAGTGGCAGAGAGTCTGTGCCACTGGAGCAGTCGGAACATACCTCGAGTTACCTGAGACTATCGAAGGAGGAGCCCTCGAACATGATGGCGGCCTCCAAAACTGAGGACTATCAACTATTGGGGGAAGTCCTAGACCAAGGTCTGAAGGAGTTGGGTTACTCTCGAGAAGACCTAAGTGTGGAACTGTTCGCCAGCGACAAGCAGCATGTACTGGACCTATACTGCAGCAAGGGGAAGAACTGCAGCTACAAATTTTACTGGCCCTCTTTCGGGATGGCCTACGGGAACCCCAGATTCAGTGAACTGGGGAAGGTGCTGACCAAGGTGGCCTTGGAACGTTCCCGTATGGTCCTGTGTTCCCCCGATTGGGGAGCCCATGGGGGCAACGAGTACTGGCGAACCCTCCTTGACAAGCTGACTATCAGCTCTGTGCGGTTACCTGATGAGGCCATCTACGTGCCTCTGGGACGCAAGACGCCCATTGGGAAGCCCGGATGGGGGAGTATGCTCAGCGTGGTGGACGGAAGTCTTACCACCATCCCCTGGGAAGACCTGGACCCTACTCTGGTCCAGGCTATACAACGAGAAAGCGATGGACTCGCCTTGGGTGACTTGAAGGATCGTCTACGACCTCAAGATGCTGTTGAAACTACACCCGGAGGAGATGAGTACGTCGTGACTGACACCAACGCCCCCAACTCTCCCTGTCATGTACCTGTTCCTGATGGAGTCTCTGAGTGTGGACTATCTGAGCTACCTAGCTCTATCCACTCAGACGACGAAACTGAGCACGACGCCTTCTTCGTGCAGACTGCGGTGGAAGAAGTGGAGAACGCCGAGTACGTCGCCCCACTAAAACCCCTACTCTCCATGAGGGTGGAAGACCCCGTGGATGAAGAGCTGGACCCTAGATCCAGGCTCAGGGAGTATGTGGATTCCAAGAGGAAGTTGGTGGCGAAAAAGCTATGCTACGCGAAGCCTACCCGCAGCTCGTGGCCACTGAAGCAAGGACGTATGGAAGACCTATCCCAACTGAAGGAGGACCTCGAACAGAAGATCACCACCTGGCAAAGGGAGGTAGATCTCAAGCTCATGAAGAGCGTATGGGGTGCCCATGTGAGGACCCCAGATGAGGACGACCTCTCGGAGGAATGTGTATGTGAACCCCCTAAAGCGTGCCTATGTTGCCATCGTCCACCGGAGATGGTTGAGCAAGACCTTCTGTATGCCTACCAAGGGCTGAAGGATGCTACCGCAGGCGAAGAGTCGGTGGAGGACCACCTCCCGACGTCTATTCAAGGGGCAAGCAACTTACACTCCGACGAGGACATGGAGGACAAGATCAAGGTACTGGACCCGCGGGTACAAAAGCTGATAAGGACCTATCTGGAGGTGTTCGGAGAACTACCCCCTCCAGCCTCATGCGACAAGCTGGTACAGATGGACCTCAAGCTGAAACCCGAGTTCGTGGGTCACAAGATCCGGAGGAGACCCTATCCAGCTCCTAAAGAGCAGGCCGACGAGATTGAGCGACAGATACAAGAATGTATCGACGCTGGCCTAGTCCTGGAGTACAAGGATGGGGACTACCCCCTACACTGCAGCCCCTGTTTCCTGGTGGCTAAACCTGGGTCTACAGCCAAACGGCTGGTAGTGGACTATGGAGAGCTGAACAAGAAGACGCTGAACCACTCAGGGTCCATTCCCAATATGGAGTCTACCCTGGAGAAGATAGCCTCCTGTCGCTACAAGACCAAGATGGACAAGCGAAGTGGATTCTGGCAAGTGGACCTGACGCTCAACGCGCAGGAACTACTGGCCTTCATCACCCCTCAGGGGAGGGTATTCAAGTGGAAGGTCATGCCATTCGGCGTGGCTAACGCCCCCGCTCTGTTCCAAGAGCTGATGAACAAGATCTTGTCCATCCTACGAAGGAGACCTAAGGTGCAGGAGCTCATATCCCGTGGGGCCCAGATGGAGGCTCACATCGACGATGTATGCCTCGGGACCAATACCCAGGAGGATCACCTAATCCTCTTGGGTGAGTTCTTTGCGGTCTGCCAGGAGAACCACACACGACTCAAGCTGGAGAAGTGTGAGTTCATGCAGGAGACCATGCAGTACCTGGGGTTTGACGTTGGCTATGGGTGGTGGACCCCAGCGGCCTCTAAGGCCAAACCCCTGATGGATGCCAAGGTACGACACGAAGACCCCAAGAAAGGACTTCATGATGTACGCAGTTTCATTGGGGCGTGCAACTTCTATCGCCGCCACATCAAAAACTTCACCTACACCAGCGCGGTACTGACTGACTTGATCAAGAAGAGTACTACTTGGCGCTGGGGCCCACAAGAGCAACAAGCGTTTGACGAGCTCAAAGACAAGGTAGCCAACGCTAAGTGCTTGGGCGTGCCTAGGGCACAAGGGGAGATTATCCTGGTGACCGACGCCAGCAATGTGGGCGGTGGTGGAACGTTGTTCCAATGGCAAGCACTAGAGAAGGAGGAGTTCGACTCGGCCATTTCCCAATGGGGGACGGAAGGTCTCAACCGAGATGGAACCCTCAAGCACAGCTACCCTGACGACAAGTGGGTCCTAGTACCTCTGGGCCAGTGGAACTGGAAGTGGAACCAGGCCAGAGGGAACTACTCCACCTATGAGCAGGAACTGCTCGCGGGTATGCTGGTGCTATCCTCACAAGCACGACTGTTGGGGAGTAACCCTGTGGTCTGGCTATGCGACCAAGAACCGGTCCGCAGTTTCCAGAAGGGCCCCCCACCTGAGAAGGCCAAGCTACGTCGCTGGTGGACCTACCTCAGTCAACTACGGCTGACGGTACACCATATCCAGGGAGTGAAGAACGAGTGTGCCGACTACATCAGCCGCAACAACTTCGACGCCCTGATTGGTGCCCGGTCTGAAGCGCTGGCTAAGGAAGCGTTCAGCCGTATGGACGTACACCTGGACCTGAACATGACCATGATACGCCCCCTGGATGGACTCCAACAATCGGAGTACCTACAGGAGTTTGGGGATATCTACCGGCGTCTGGAGAAACGCCTTGAACCCCTCCTGGTCAACCAAGACCAGTGGAAGCGGGACAAGAGCTACCTCTGGCACGAGGACCGCATCGTGGTGCCTAGTGACCGAGTCCCAGCGCTGCTGAAGTGGACCCATGAGTCCAGTGGTCATGTGGGTGCTGACCGTACCCTGAGGCTGTTCAAGCAGTGGTTCCACACTACGTGGACTGACGACCAGCTGCGGAAGACGCTCCTGCCTATCGTGGACAAGTGCCCGTGCAGGTCCTGTAAACCAGGGGATATCAGGGACAGAGGTCTCTACTCGACCCTGCCCATCCCTCACTGTGCTAACAGTGTTCTATACGTAGACTACACGGAGATGCCGAAGTTCGGGGGCTATGACTTCGCCCTCGTGGTAACCTGTGAGTTGACCAGGTTTACCAGGGTGTTCCCATGTACCAAGCACATTACCGGAGAGGAGACTATCAAGATACTCCTGGAGGAGTGGTTTTGTGTCTATGGGGCGCCCAAGGAGATCAACTCCGATGAGGACGTACGAGTACGCTCAGATACTGGCTGGTACAAGAGGGTCCTGAGGTCCCTCAATGTCCAGGTGTCTACGGGGATTCCCTACTCTCACACGAGCAACCCCCTGTGTGAGCGACAGATTCGTGTCCTGAAGGAGAACGTCAGGATATGGTGCAAAACTGAACGCACCAGAGACTGGGTGAGACTACTCCCCGTCATATCCTTGATGATGAACTCCCAAGAGAGTTCAGCTACTGGCTACTCGCCACATGAGCTATTCATGGGGCGCCCGGCATGGTTCCTACATGCCCCCTATCCAGAGGACACCCATTCTTCTGTGGGTGAATGGGTCCAAGAGCAACAAGCGAAGGTGGACAAGGCCAAGGCTATGCTCCAGAGAGTGAGGGAGCGTCAGTGGAACAAGAAGAACAAGCACCGTGTACCGGCCACCTACCAAGAAGGGGACTGGGTGCTGGTGCACCACAGTCGACTACCCGCCTGGCCACGCTCTACCAGCGATGACCCATACTTCGAGCCGTACAAGATCCTATCTGTGGATGGGCACCGTATCACCGTGCGGTGTTCTCCCCGTCTAGGGGGGACCCTGGTGTGCGCCGCTCAACACCTGAAGCGCTACCATGATCCTGAAGACCTCTGTGGGGAGGAGTGGGAGCTGAACGACGAGGAAATCGCCGCTCTGGACCTACAAGGGGCTGCCAGCCCTATGGAGATTGAAGGTGAACTCCCCGACATGAACGCCGAGGAGATGGCTAAGGAGGGCTTCTACCTGGTGAAGTCTGTCCTACGCCACCGCTATCGCCAGGGTTGGCGCTTCCTCACCCTCTGGGAAGGGTTTGGAGTCGAAGAGGCCACCTGGGAGCCCTTCTCTGCATTTGTTCTACCTGAGGGACGCCTAAACTCAGTTCTGGTTGACTACTTGTCCCAGAACAACCTTGGTGAGTTGTTGAGGCTCGCTGAGACGCTTGCCTCCAAGAATAAAGCTAGGGACTGAACCTTACCCTTACCTGCCAAAGTGTATGTGTGAGTGTGCTAGTCCTAAGGTCCTGAGAGCAAGCCGCAGAAGTGGTGTCCTAATTATACCCAAGTCTGCGCCCTTGCTGAACCTAGAGGGTTGGCTTATTGATGCCACGGGGTACGCCCCGGGTCTCCCCTCCCCTATGCGCCCAATTTCTGTGCTGGCGCAAAACCTTGGGGGAATACCCAGAGTGTTAATCCAGGTATTGTTTTCCCTACCTACCTGTCTACTACAGGGAGGGGTGGCCAAAAGCTATGAAGGCATGCAAAACGCCTGTTTGCTATGTGGCCAAAAACACTAACCTAACCCACTGTCACAGCCCACCAACCCAGCTAAAATTGCAGGAAAAGGGTGGGACAGTGACACGCCCCCTACAGGTCCTACACACCCTACAGTGGCACCGAGTCAGCCCAGGGCCCATCCCTGCCACCCCCCGAGGGTGCCCCCCGAGGGAGAACGGTGCTGTGCTGTGAGGGACAGGCACCCTCCCCTGTCGTGCACCCGGGCCACCCAGCCTCACCAGCGCTCTCCCTTCCCAGGGTTCGTGCCCCTGCCGCACCGCCATATCCCCCGCGCGTACTCGTGGCCGTGCCGATGTGCGAAGGGACGAGCAGTGGCCTCCGTCTCGACGCAGGGGACGCCGCGTGTGGGGGGCCCTGAGTGCTGCTGATGGCAATCTATTGGTGCAGACCAGGAGTTGGACCCCGTGCCCCGTGCGACTGCTGTGGGGCTGGGCCCCAAAAGCCAAGAGGGGCAGGGCCCCGTGCGATCACCGAGGGGCTGGGCCCCAGAAGCCGAGTGGGGCAGGGCCCCGTGCGATCACCGAGGGGCTGGGCCCCAGAAGCCGAGTGGGGCAGGGCCCCGTGCGATCACCGAGGGGCTGGGCCCCAGAAGCCGAGTGGGGCAGGGCCCCGTGCGACCGCCGTGGGGCTGGGCCCCAGAAGCCGAGTGGGGCAGGGCCCCGTGCGACCGCCGTGGGGCTGGGCCCCAGAAGCCGAGTGGGGCAGGGCCCCGTGCCACCGCCGAGGGGCTGGGCCCCAGAAGCCGAGTGGGGCAGGGCCCCGTGCGACCGCCGAGGGGCTGGGCCCCAGAAGCCGAGTGGGGCAGGGCCCCGTGCGATCACCGACCGCCGTGGGGCTGGGCCCCAGAAGCCGAGTGGGGCAGGGCCCCGTGCGACCGCCGTGGGGCTGGGCCCCAGAAGCCGAGTGGGGCAGGGCCCCGTGCGACCGCCGAGGGGCTGGGCCCCAGAAGCCGAGTGGGGCAAGGCCCCGTGCGAACGCCGAGGGGCTGGGCCCCAGAAGCCGAGTGGGGCAGGGCCCCGTGCGACCGCCGAGGTGCTGGGCCCCAGAAGCCGAGTGGGGCAAGGCCCCGTGCGAACGCCGAGGGGCTGGGCCCCAGAAGCCGAGTGGGGCAGGGCCCCGTGCGACCGCCGAGGGGCTGGGCCCCAGAAGCCGAGTGGGGCAGGGCCCCGTGCGATCACCGAGGGGCTGGGCCCCAGAAGCCGAGTGGGGCAGGGCCCCGTGCGATCACCGAGGGGCTGGGCCCCAGAAGCCGAGTGGGGCAGGGCCCCGTGCGATCACCGAGGGGCTGGGCCCCAGAAGCCGAGTGGGGCAGGGCCCCGTGCGATCACCGAGGGGCTGGGCTCCAGAAGCCGAGTGGGGCAGGGCCCCGTGCGACCGCCGAGGGGCTGGGCCCCAGAAGCCGAGTGGGGCGGGGCCCCGTGCGACCGCCGAGGGGCTGGGCCCCAGAAGCCGATTGGGGCAGGGCCCCGTGCGACCACCGAGGGGCTGGGCCCCAGAAGCCGAGTGGGGCAAGGCCCCGTGCGAACGCCGAGGGGCTGGGCCCCAGAAGCCGAGTGGGGCAGGGCCCCGTGCGACCGCCGAGGTGCTGGGCCCCAGAAGCCGAGTGGGGCAAGGCCCCGTGCGAACGCCGAGGGGCTGGGCCCCAGAAGCCGAGTGGGGCAGGGCCCCGTGCGACCGCCGCGGGGCTGGGCCCCAGAAGCCGAGTGGGGCAGGGCCCCGTGCGATCACCGAGGGGCTGGGCCCCAGAAGCCGAGCGGGGCAGGGCCCCGTGCGATCACCGAGGGGCTGGGCCCCAGAAGCCGAGTGGGGCAGGGCCCCGTGCGATCACCGAGGGGCTGGGCCCCAGAAGCCGAGTGGGGCAGGGCCCCGTGCGATCACCGAGGGGCTGGGCCCCAGAAGCCGAGTGGGGCAGGGCCCCGTGCGACCGCCGTGGGGCTGGGCCCCAGAAGCCGAGTGGGGCAGGGCCCCGTGCGAACGCCGTGGGGCTGGGCCCCAGAAGCCGAGAGGGGCAGGGCCCCGTGCGACCGCCGTGGGGCTGGGCCCCAGAAGCCGAGTGGGGCAGGGCCCCGTGCGACCGCCGTGGGGCTGGGCCCCAGAAGCCGAGTGGGGCAGGGCCCTGTGCGACCGCCGAGGGGCTGGGCCCCAGAAGCCGAGTGGGGCAGGGCCCCGTGCGACCGCCGTGGGGCTGGGCCCCAGAAGCCGAGTGGGGCAGGGCCCCGTGCGACCGCCGAGGGGCTGGGCCCCAGAAGCCGAGTGGGGCAGGGCCCCGTGCGACCGCCGAGGGGCTGGGCCCCAGAAGCCGAGTGGGGCAGGGCCCCGTGCGACCGCCGTGGGGCTGGGCCCCAGAAGCCGAGTGGGGCAGGGCCCCGTGCGACCGCCGTGGGGCTGGGCCCCAGAAGCCGAGTGGGGCAGGGCCCCGTGCCACCGCCGAGGGGCTGGGCCCCAGAAGCCGAGTGGGGCAGGGCCCCGTGCGATCACCGACCACCGTGGGGCTGGGCCCCAGAAGCCGAGTGGGGCAGGGCCCCGTGCGACCGCCGAGGGGCTGGGCCCCAGAAGCCGAGTGGGGCAGGGCCCCGTGCGACCGCCGAGGGGCTGGGCCCCAGAAGCCGAGTGGGGCAGGGCCCCGTGCGATCACCGACCGCCGTGGGGCTGGGCCCCAGAAGCCGAGTGGGGCAGGGCCCCGTGCGACCGCCGAGGGGCTGGGCCCCAGAAGCCGAGTGGGGCAGGGCCCCGTGCGACCGCCGAGGGGCTGGGCCCCAGAAGCCGAGTGGGGCAGGGCCCCGTGCGACCGCCGAGGGGCTGGGCCCCAGAAGCCGAGTGGGGCAAGGCCCCGTGCGAACGCCGAGGGGCTGGGCCCCAGAAGCCGAGTGGGGCAGGGCCCCGTGCGACCGCCGAGGGGCTGGGCCCCAGAAGCCAAGTGGGGCAAGGCCCCGTGCGAACGCCGAGGGGCTGGGCCCCAGAAGCCGAGTGGGGCAGGGCCCCGTGCGACCGCCGAGGGGCTGGGCCCCAGAAGCCGAGTGGGGCAGGGCCCCGTGCGATCACCGAGGGGCTGGGCCCCAGAAGCCGAGTGGGGCAGGGCCCCGTGCGATCACCGAGGGGCTGGGCCCCAGAAGCCGAGTGGGGCAGGGCCCCGTGCGATCACCGAGGGGCTGGGCCCCAGAAGCCGAGTGGGGCAGGGCCCCGTGCCACCGCCGAGGGGCTGGGCCCCAGAAGCCGAGTGGGGCAGGGCCCCGTGCGATCACCGAGGGGCTGGGCCCCAGAAGCCGAGTGGGGCAGGGCCCCGTGCGACCGCCTTGGGGCTGGGCCCCAGAAGCCGAGTGGGGCAGGGCCCCGTGCGACCGCCGTGGGGCTGGGCCCCAGAAGCCGAGTGGGGCAGGGCCCCGTGCGACCGCCGAGGGGCTGGGCCCCAGAAGCCGAGTGGGGCAGGGCCCCGTGCGACCGCCGTGGGGCTGGGCCCCAGAAGCCGAGTGGGGCAGGGCTTCGTGCGACCGCCGAGGGGCTGGGCCCCAGAAGCCGAGTGGGGCAGGGCCCCGTGCGACCGCCGAGGGGCTGGGCCCCAGAAGCCGAGTGGGGCAGGGCCCCGTGCGACCGCCGTGGGGCTGGGCCCCAGAAGCCGAGTGGGGCAGGGCCCCGTGCGACCGCCGAGGGGCTGGGCCCCAGAAGCCGAGTGGGGCAGGGCCCCGTGCGACCGCCGTGGGGCTGGGCTCCAGAAGCCGAGTGGGGCAGGGCCCCGTGCGATCACCGAGGGGCTGGGCCCCAGAAGCCGAGTGGGGCAGGGCCCCGTGCGACCGCCGAGGGGCTGGGCCCCAGAAGCCGAGTGGGGCAGGGCCCCGTGCGACCGCCGTGGGGCTGGGCCCCAGAAGCCGAGTGGGGCAGGGCCCCGTGCGACCGCCGAGGGGCTGGGCCCCAGAAGCCGAGTGGGGCAGGGCACCGTGCGACCGCCGAGGGGCTGGGCCCCAGAAGCCGAGTGGGGCAGGGCCCCGTGCCACCGCCGAGGGGCTGGGCCCCAGAAGCCGAGTGGGGCAGGGCCCCGTGCGACCGCCGTGGGGCTGGGCCCCAGAAGCCGAGTGGGGCAGGGCCCCGTGCGACCGCCGAGGTGCTGGGCCCCAGAAGCCGAGCGGGGCAGGGCCCCGTGCGACCGCCGTGGGGCTGGGCCCCAGAAGCCGAGTGGGGCAAGGCCCCGTGCGACCGCCGTGGGGCTGGGCCCCAGAAGCCGAGTGGGGCAGGGCCCCGTGCGACCGCCGTGGGGCTGGGCCCCAGAAGCCGAGTGGGGCAGGGCCCCGTGCGACCGCCGTGGGGCTGGGCCCCAGAAGCCGAGTGGGGCAGGGCCCCGTGCGACCGCCGTGGGGCTGGGCCCCAGAAGCCGAGTGGGGCAGGGCCCCGTGCGACCGCCGAGGGGCTGGGCCCCAGAAGCAGTTCCAAGTGCGGTGCAGTGGTCCTCGGAGGCGGAGTGTGCTGTGACTACTCCGATGACTGCGCCGCTCCCGGGGGACCCAAATTTTCTACCTAGACGGGTCCGTCGCATTTTTTAAGTCGGGAGAGTCCAACCCAACCCAACCCAACCTACAGTGGCACCATCCTGGTGGGCGAGCGCTGGGCAACTGGCTCTAGCCCCCACGCAGGACTACCACTCCTACACGCACACTCTACTTGGCGTTGCGAAGAGGAAGTTCTCGAGGGTCCTAGCGACCCACCTGTGAAATGACAAGAGAACACAGCGCTACTAAGCAACTGTGGCCTCACAGGGGACGCCACGACGCGTTTCCCCTGCAAGGGCTTGGAGGGAAGGAGTGCTCTCGTGTGCAAGGCGCAGATGTCGATGAAGTCGGACTCCCTGCTCTGCCACAGGCGGAGCGGAGTTACTTGTTTGTGTGATCTGCGCCCCTGTTTAGCAGGGCATAAAAAAATGCTGCTGCACCACTCACCCTACCTGCCCACCTGTAAAACAAAGGCAAATGAAAGGGCGTTTGCGGCGGAGGAACCAAGGCACACTCCAGGTATTATACCCTTCTCAGTGTGCCCTATAATACGCTGTCCGCAAACACGCTGCATGGAGCAGCTACCCTTATCAAGCAAGCAAGCGTTAAGGGACTCCTCAGGTTCTCTTAAAGAACGTACCGAGGAGCCCCTGGGTAGCCTAAACAAGGTTTACCGTGCGCACTTCGCGTGGCCTACCCTTTAATGCGTGTGTGCATGCACGACTATGCACAGTAACGTGGGCAAACCTGCCCATCTCCACAACAATCTTGACTCCACCAGGGGGTGGCCCCGCCTGGGCGTACCTACCTTACCTACCGCTGGAAAGTGAAGCAAGGAGAGAAAACAAAAGGGGCGCACGCGAAGAACGTTGCTATGCACTTGTGTGTATGACTAATCACCCTGATCTGACCGCTAATCATCTGCAATCTTTCTAATCAATCCCTCTACCGCGTCCTATCGTGGTTATCGTTGTTAGCGCTGCTACACGACTCGTTCACGGAGACACGAGACGAGCAATGTGTATGCGGCATGCAAGACAGGCATACCTGTAGTTTATACCTGATTCATTGAAGTCTTTTCAATTGATTTTCGAATTCTTGAATTTTTGAAGCTTCTATTAGTGTGGGTGGAATCTGTATGTTTGTTTATTAATGTGTGTCTCGTCATTTTCAAGACTACGTGATACATACGTTTATAATTCCATTATTTTTCCATTTTCCGGCGCTTCGCTAGGAGCCGCTCCTGCGCGCCGCCTATTTATGCGTATGAATCTCTGGACTACAAAAATCCAGAGATGACTATAATTTCTATAAAAATGTGCCTTTGATGCACAATTGGATTCTACTCAGGTGTGTCGTTTCAGAAAAATTCTACGCCGTCATTTGACGGATTTTGGTGTCGTCGCTTCGTTTTTGCGTGGATTCGTCCATAATTCTCCCATTCCTGCCTCTGCAGATACCCACGCGCAGCCTCGCTGAGTAGGCCGTGTTCGGGCCGAAACGCAGGTGCCTGGAGAGACTGAGCAGAACCAAGACCCCACCAAGGGGCAAATTAATTTCTTTTCGACTCCCTACGCCCTAAGACAGGTCACAGGTCGCCAGCAGGTTTACGAGAACCCATGCGAGTGTGTATAATGTGTCTTGCGTTTGGGTTGTGTCGACGCTGCGTCTTGGAGGAAGGGATGCATATGCACATGTTTGGCATGCTCCCAATCTAACCCAACCAAGCCACAGGAGCCCCGGCAGCGCCAAGAGCGCTGAGTCTTCTGTAGGAAACTGTACAATCAGAGCAGCAAAAGGACGCCAGCCATGGTGAGCGCCCATTTTTCAGTCTGAGGGAGACTGTAGGTATTTTAAAGTAGATGTGGAAACCAAGGAAAGGCCAAGAAAAATTCCCTTTTTCCTAAAATGCGACAGTGGTGGCCACCACAGCACAAGGGGGGAGTAAGAAAAAGTGCTTTTCCATTGCTTTGGGACATACTCTAGTTGTATTAGAGATGCACTGAGCATCCATGCATTTTTATCTTAGTATTGGTCCAGCCAAAAGTGGTGAGAACACATTTTGACCTATGGAACCAAACACCCAATCAGGATATTGAGTGGACCCCTTAATCCCCTTTCAATCAGAAGTAAAACATCTTTTCCTGAGTTGACTGAGCACTGACATACCTAAGGTAGAACCTATGAATTTATCTATGTTTTTCCATGAATACTTATCTGCCCTAGTGGTATGCACCATAGGGGGTTAGGCACCTCTTTTTGAGAGGTCCTGGGTTCAATTCCTGGTCAGCCTAACTAAGTAGGAAGATCCCATGTGAGTAGGAAGATCCCATGTGACATGGCAGTGACCTCATCGCCACATACCATGCCACCTCAGCACATATGGGACCCAAAACAAAGAGTGCACATCTCCTAAGATGGCACTATGGAGAGAGAGTGATCCTGAGGCAGTTTTCTAACTCTTTTCCCAAAGCATTTCAGCTATCTCTGTGAATATGCATTCATTTGTATCCTGAGTTGCAGTTTCTGTGAATACCTAATCACCTTTCACTGTTTACACTGCAGCCCTTCATGCTTTGATCCTGAATTACCTTCTCCTTGCATACTATTGGCTTGGGCTATCCTGGATTGAGTTGGCTTTACTGTATTTCAACAAACAAAAGCTTTTCATCATCCAAAACCAGCAGCAGGACACCCTACAGCAACAACAAGCAGCAGGAGAAGCAAAAACACAGTGCTGAAAACACTATAGTGTAGGATTTAATCCACGTATCACGAATGGGACCCTCTAAAACCTCAAGGAGAGCATCAAGCTTCTCGGCGTCTCGAGGCTTTTTCTTGCCAACCCACAGAGAAAATTCTCTTTTAAAAACAGCCCACCGGCGAGGGTTGCCATTGCATTTTGGTTGTTTTGCAATGGCTCTCAGTTTAGCCCTCACAGGGTTAATAATGTCCTCAATGCCGCCACCACCCGCCAGGAAGGGATTGACGTGGGCAGCACCTGAGACGCCGGCAGCGCCCAGAAGACTCTGGGCGAGCAAGACCTGAGCCACAATCATGGGATCAGCGGATCTTTTCTCGGCCAAAACTTCTGTTTTCTTTTTGGTCCTCGCTTCTGAAACACGCTGAGGATTTTTACTCTCAAAAACTCTTTCTTTTAATTTTTCACGTTTTTTCTTTTGTTCTTCCACTCTGGAATGTGTGGTGGGCGCGAGTGAAAAAACTTCAGTCGCTTCATCGGCTACAGAACAGGTAGATCGGATCGGCGGATCTGGCAAATGAGAGGAGGGGTGAGCGAAAAATCTTCCCATCGAAAGAAAATGGAAGAGTTTTTCCTGATTAAATTTAATCGCCTGATTCTCAGCAGCGAGGGTGGCGATTTCTTTCCTTCACGAGCAGTGATGGGCACAGGACACATGAGAGGCGGTTTCAGACCGCGATCCAACTGATTCTGGCCTCCTTACCACGTCTTCCTGCTCGTTCAGCCAGCTCTTGATGGTGTTCGCGGCAGGCAGTCCTTGAGATTCCTCCTGCGCCACCTTGAGAAAGGCTTGCTCCAACGCCGACTCCAGCGACACCACATCGACCTCCCTCGTCTTGGCAGTGGACTTGACTGGCACCGGCGGATGTTCTCGGTGAAACCTGCAGTAGCAATGGTGAATTTGCAGGCACCATTGGTCATAAAAATCCAGTCGCTGTAGGCTTTCGATCCTCTGGAATTTGATCCTCCAGCGTTCCTGGGACTCCTGGAATTGAGTGTCCAACTTGGCGGAGACGGCCTGCTCGATGGCATTCTGGAGCAGCAGGTCAATTTCCGCAGGCGTAGGTGTCATTCTAGCGGGCATTCCTCCTGGACCACTTGCGATCGGCGGATCTCGATGCACATGCATGCTTTCCTTGGATGGGAGACGAATGTCGTCCTCCTGACTCGATGAGTCACCACCCAAGGAGCCGTACACTCCGCTGGGACCAGCGCCCGGTGAAGGACCGCTTGGGGGCCCGGAATTCTCGACTGGGATCGGGGACTGAGCTGGGGTGAGGAATGGGTATGTACCTGGGGCAGTCAGGATTCTGGCAAGGAATCCCTAACTCTTCGGAGAATGTCGCAACTATGCAACATTCTACGCCGTCCTCTGGGCCATCTGGATCATCTAGATCGTAGATGCTCTCGTCATCACTGTCCGTTGGGTCGGACTCGTACTCCATACCTATAACCTCGAGGCTGAAGGCTGCTCTGCTACCATCTAAGCTATTCCCTTTGAGAAAGCTCCGCGGAGCATGGCCGGAGGGCTCAGGGCCGGCATGGGGAAAGGGAACAGAGGGCAGGTATCCCTTCTGTGCATCCCGGCGGTATGGAGGGGTCGGTGCTGGGGCCTCGCCCTTGGGGTCCATGAGGTACAAGCATGACGGTGAAGACAATGAAGATGAAGATACGAGCTTACAAAAAATCCCAGTCTACAAGAAAATGTAGGCGGATAATATGATACATATAATTACGGAATATTCTTCCTGTATAATTTATAAAAAATCCGATTGTGAAAAATATTTGGCTGATTTGATTTGCGCACGCGCGCCGGCGATCCCACTAAATCATCAGGACGCAACCATCTCAGCCGCAACGGACACCAGAAATGTATCTGGCGTGTCCATAATATACAGGAACTGTTCGGGGAAAAATTTGGGTAGCCTTCCCACATGTAAATGTCCGGAAATGAGCTGAATCTGGCTGAATGGGGGTGCATTGACCTGAATTGACCTCAGATCTGCGCGGATGGAGGGTAGCCGCAGTTACACGGTTGGGTCGGACCCGCCGACGTGGGATTTTCCAAGAAATGGGGGCCGGTAGTGACAAGAACTCGGCTGATGCCGCAAATTTCCGAAGATTATCGGTGGGAAGCGCGCCCCACGACGATGAAGGCAGCATATCGGACGAGGAGAAGTCGGACTCGGACCCGGAAGGGGCCTATACCGCAGTGCGGTCGGTTGTATTGATACCGAAGCAAGCGGCTGAAGAGGCCCAGGAGAACCCTAAGATCGCCGAGCTGAGGGAGAGGCTGATCAATGCCTATCCGCGGCTATTCAGTGGCGTCGCCAACAAGAACCCTCCAGATCGTGGGAGGTTTGGCACAGCGAGGACCAAGGTGAAGCCGAACCCCAAGATCTATCGTCATCGGGAGTACCAACTTCAGGGCGATCGGGTCGAGGCCATGAAGAAGTTGTTGGCCGAGTTTATTGAGCGGGGTTGGATCGAACCCTCCGACAGTGAGTGGGCCAGCCCAGCCTTTATCGTGCTAAAGAAGGTCCCTACCAGGACCGGCCCCTGCTGTACCCCTTCCACCATAACCCGTCGCTCCTAGGGTCTTGCTCCTCACCAGGGTCTGCATTTTCCCACAAAAAATAGAAAAAAACTCCTTCACACAGACCCTTGCAATACCCACCTCCCAAGTACAATCCAAATCCAATCCACACTGCGGGCTTCCGTTCAACACGCCGATTGTCTCACGGTGCACACGGAGACACGGCGGTGGGCATGTACAAGAAGTGCACCAAAGAGGAAGCCCTGAACTTGGCATATGAGCACAAATAAAGCAAAGTTGGGGAGAGATGGAAACTTACACAATCACAGCCATAGACCCCTCTTTCTCTGGACTCAAGACCTTCCCTTGACTCGCCAACATGATGCCCTGAACCCAGTCAAATAAGATGGCTAAATGCCATGTGTCAAAAGTCACTACATAAACCCCAAAAATGTGTTTTCTCCCAAGCCTATAAATCCTAGCCCAATAGGGGAAGTGGCGTGTCATGGCCTAGAGTAGCACTCAGGACCATGCCCTACCCTGACATAACCTTGGTTGGACTTGGAGTCGAATGGGCTTGGAGAAATGCCCCATGAAGATGACCTCATAACCTAGCAAAATCAGGCAAATCACACCATAGTGCCCAAAATTCAATTTTATACTCAAAAATGCATACGACAAATGTTCATATGCTCCATGCATGTGTCAAGCCGGAAAGTAATATACAAGGGTTTTATAGACCAAAGGTCCATGCCCAAGAATATTCCATCATTGGCTCCGAAACCCCTCCGGTTATGTACATGACATGCTTCACAAGGCAACTCATGAATTTGAGACCTGATTTTGTCAGGCCTCGTGTGCCAAGCCAAAGTGACCACGTGATCCGGCATATGGTGAGGTGCAACACTGAAGCATATGCCAACATATGAGCAACATACCATAGTTCACAGATCTCTAGGCACTTTACTGTTAGCCGACCAGTTGAGCACATAAAATACAAAAATGAGCATAAAATGAGGTCAAAAACATGCAAATATTGCCAAATTCAAATTAATCACAATAGGACCTCGACCTCCCTGCCCACGATGCGTGGGCCGTCCACATCCTCGTGCACCACGACACCGCGCCCAAAAAGGGGGACGCGACGTCACGCATCACCAAACAACTCCCCAATACCGCACTCCACTACGACATACCAACGCCAAACGTCATCGTCACCCACAACACGGGTCGCGACCACTACTACCTCCAGGCCACGCATGAGCGCTCCCCCGTCACCATATACACCTTCACCACCTACCCTGGCCTCCAGCCACCGCAACACCACCCGCGCCCGGCATGGAAGCATCCACTACACGTCGCCCCGACCCCGCGCAAAAGGCCCACCCACCACGCGCCCCCTCCCGCCGACAGCACCGCCCTCCACACAGCCCGCAGACGGGCCGCGGCACACCACCAAAACCACCTGCTCCCAGGCATTAACACTGGACCCGGCACCGTCACCGAGGCCACCCACAAAAGCACCTTGAACCTACTGGCCCGCAAGCTACGCCCCAAAATGGCACTGGAGGACACACTCTGGATATACTATGGCGAAAGCCGCACGGCACGGGTGGCGGACCTCGGCACCATCATCCCCCGCCACATCCAGCGCGCGGTAGGGCCCTTCACCGTGTACGCGGTACCGCACCCCATAACAGCCCGATGCACCCACTGCAACCCTCGGTGCGCGCTACCATGCGCAGGCGCTCTGCAGCAACCCCTGCCCACCCCTACCTACAGAAGGGGCAGATACCTCGACACTAGACCCGGGGACCCACACCCCTACCCCTTGCCCGCAGCGGACCGCCACCACGCCATACCGCTACACCTTGTCGAGCACCTGGCGGTGGGACCATCCCCCTTCCAGAAGCGCCCCCCCCACACCCCATCCGACGGACGCCCGCCAGATGAGCCAACGCACGCCACACCTGGACCCAAACGCGCCATTGCACTCCTCACCCTAAAGGCGGAAGCCACCATCCCCCGAGACCTGGAGGGGGAAAACCACCTCATGGTGGAAGGGCTGACGGAACACGTCCTGATCGCAGCCATGTACGCCACGGCGTCCGCCTCCCGCCTCTGGGAGGACCACCCCTCCCCACCTCTAGCCCAGGCAGCGCAGGACGCCCCCGACACGGGCCCTACCGCCGAGGACATCCACGAAATCCTCAACATGCGAGCACCCCCGAAGACCCACCCCCAAGTCCGCCCCATCCAGCTCGTCAGCTGGGACGCCATGGACGCCCCCGGGACCACCACGGAGGTCCACATCCTCAAACACCGGGATACCTGGTGGACGGTGGAATGGGACGACCACGGCAAGGTCAGACGGGCAACGGCACACGCCCCCGACGACGAAGTCCCGCCCCCACCACGCGGAGGGGACCGCTTGCGACTCGCCGCACGCATCCCCCACACCACAGAGGCAGCCTGAGAAGCGCTGCACTACGCCCTCTACTGGGCGCAGGGGGCGCCAGAAGGCCCTCTCCCCCCGGAACGCACCCCAGCGTGGACACGCCACGCCACCCGCTACACGGCCCACATGCGCCGCCACGGGGCAGGCACCGGGCACCGGCTCCTCACCTGGCCCACGGACCCGCCCGACGCCCTGCAGGAGGCCGAGGAAGTGCTTGGCCTCATGACCAAGCAAGTGTTCCAGCTGAAGGACCCCGTCCCCACGTCCAAGCCCGACGTCCCAGCCGCCCGCGAACACCCCGTGTTTGCACCGGGCCACGCACCCATACAGCAGCCCGAGGGCGCACCTCCCCAACGGGGACAACCCGCTGCCTGGCGCCGCCAAGGTGCGCAGAAGCGCAAGGCCCCCGCACAGGCCAAATCCGCGCCCAAGCCAAGAGCCAAGTCGAAGAGCTGGACCAAAGAGGAAGCCGCTGCCCTGTATCCCGAATACGCCATCGGTACCCAGGTGCGGCTGCCCTTTGAGTACGCCACGGCCGCGGGCCCCTCCAAGTGGATATGGGCCGCAGGGGAGGTCAAGCACCGGTACCTCGTCACCGGGGACCACCAAGGGGTTCAAGATCCACGTCACGTGGGACCCGGCCACCCCCAACGACAAGAAGGTGGGGCGCACCATCGAACTGTGGCGAGGCCGAACCGGTCGTGAGATGGTCCCCATGCAGCTGTGCACCCCCGACACGGAGCACCTCACCGGCACCGAGTACACGGGTGAAGTCCACAATGCATGGCCCCTACCCCAGCCCCAGAAGCGGAACGGCAAGGCACCCGCAGCTCAGGGCGTCATCGAACTCCTCGACGCCTGACGGGGCCAGGGCCGGACACGGCCCGCCCCCCCAAACTACCGGTCCCCAGAAACCGGCACCTGCGGAAGCCCACGCCCGCATCAACATTCTCAACGAGCCTGCGGTCACCTACCACCCCACCAAGGCCGCCACACTGCAAGCCATGCCCGTGCCACACCTCCAAGGCGCAGAGCTCCTGGGGTTCCTGGAGCAAGCCCTCCGCAGAGCGGACCAACCCAAACCAGCACCGATCCTGGACCCGGAGGGGAAAAAATATCACGCCCACTGGCAACGGGGGGTGCCCCTCTACCACAAGACGTCGGTCACGGTGCATGCCCACGCCGACCTCGGAGTGGATGGTCGCCTCGGGGCGTACGAGTGTATGGGGCCCGGATGGCAGCTAAACGTGCTACTCACGCACGTCCCATTCCGGGAGGAGACCAAGGACTTCCTGGACACCCTGAGCCTGGCGTACCGCCGACTCTCCCTCCTGGCACCCACCATCATCATAGGCAACCTAAACGCCGGCCCCACCGACGACGACCGCACCGCCCCACCCACAGCCACCAACATAGCTGTCCAGGACGCCATGCACCAACTGGGCCTCACCGACCTCACGGCAGGACTGACCGGCACACCCTCCCATTACCCCCACCAAGCCGGCACCCACCCATCCCGCATCGACACGTGCTACGGGGACCCAACCACGGTGCGCGTCCACGAAGCAGCCTACGGGGACCTCCTGCCCACAGGCACGGGCCACCGACCCCTCTACATCGACCTCATCATCCCCAACCTACCCCCACCCGCGGCCACCCTGCCAGATGACACCCTCCCACCCACACTGCAGTTCCCGGCCGAGGACGACCACGGCGCCTGGCACAGGTATAACAGGGCCCTACACGCCATCCTGCGCCGCCCGGATGCACCGACACTCACCACCGCCATGCGCCGGGCGGCACAAGCATGCGGCATGGAGCGTGACACCAGCCACACGGGAGCACCACCAGACCTCACCCTCCAACAACTCGTCCATGACATCTGGACCACGAAAGAGTAACTCGCCACCCTGCTACGCCCCAGCACACCGGAGGCACGAGACCGGGACGCCCACCTCCGTGCGCTCCTCACCACCCGTCGCCACCAACTCCAGGAATGGCACGCCCACCGCATAGCGGCCGCAGCCCAGGAACGCGAAAGATACGGCAGAAACGACACGCCGTACAAGTCCCTGCGGTACGTCAGCCGCATCCTGGAGGACACGGGGCGCCGTACCATCCACACGGTGCGCACCCCCGAGGGAGGCCTCACCAATGACCCCGACGCCGTCCTCCAGTCAGTCCTGGACAGCTTCCAGGCACAACACGGGGACGTCCTCCCCGAGCTCGACCCCCACACCAGAAACACCATCCGCGAGCATGTGCCCAGGGTCTTCAACCGGGAACAGCGGCGCGCCATCGAACACGACCCCTTCAGCATCTCAGAACTGCAACGCGCCCTAGACCGCCTGAAGAAGGGGGTCGTGCCCGGCGTCAACGGTTTGCCGGCCGAAGCGTACCAACGCCTCACCCTGCCCGTCAAACGCCGCCTGGCAGCACGCCTGTGGGACATCGTCACGGGCGCCACGCCCATCCCCGGTGAGTGGGCCAACCTGGTCCACCCCCTCTACAAAAAGGGGGACTGGGCGCAGCCGCGGAACTGGCGGCCCATAGTCTGCGCCACCACCGAGGTCAAGCTGCTGTGGACGCTCATCCTAGGCCGCATCGCACCGGCAGTCTTCGCCCACGTGCCCGCCAGCATGTGGGGAGCCATGGCCGGCAGTTCCCCCCACGAGGCCATCTTCCTCCAGGACACCGCACTGGACATGAACCCCTACGAGATGATTTTGCCTCCCTCGATGTCCAAGGCGCGTTCCCCCACGCCCCACACCGGCTCCTCACGGAGGTATGGGATGCCATGGGCCTCCCATTCCTATCCTTCATGACCGGGTACATCCAGACCCGACTCTACGCCGTCATCACAGCCGCAGGCCTCATCCCCTGGACCGGCACAGACAGCGGGGTCCCCCAGGGAGGCGCCGAAGGCCCCTTCCTCTACCTCCTCGTCACCCTACCACTAGCATTCGAGCTAGCACGGGTATACCCGCGGTACGCCTCATGACGCGTTCCCGTGGGGGGCCGGCCACAGGACGCTGCGGGACACGCGCAAGTGAGCAGGCAGGCAAAGCACTACGCTCACAAGGGCATCAATGCGCTCATGTCATGTGACAAAGCGTTTCAGAATCCTTGCCACTCTGCAAAGAGGGAACGAAAGTATGTACAACAACACATCAGGATATGTACACATGGGGTTAAGACTGGACTGGGGTAAGGGAATTACAGGACAATAGACACTCTATCCTAACTTGTATCCCAATCCCAGGTCCGACCCTCTCAGTGGCTGGTGGGGGCGGGGGCTCAAACACAACCCATGCCCTGCTCAGTCCGGACCCTGAAACCCTGCCAATGGGAGAGGTGTCCCACCTAGCCACAGGCGAGTTCCTGACAACCAAGGAACTCGGACATCAACCGACAGTGGCCCCCCATGCTCCCTTAATGGCAGGTCCTAACTCCTCTCTGAGCCAGAGATATGGCCCCGCCATTATCACCCAGGAGTTGGTAGCTGAAAATGGGCTGTTTCAGCCCAAACTGAAATTAACTCAAAAATCCCCAAAATTGACCCCTCGTCCAGACCCGCCAGAGGTAGGGACGAGGCAAGTGATCCTATGCCCTTCAAGTACGAACTCCCTGGAGCCCTCACCCAACCTGGTTCCCTCTGAGGTTCCGGCATCAGGGCAACACGGATGAGTCAAGTGGGGTCATGATGCCAAAATCACCAAAATTGGCGTCATTCCCACGCGTGGCTCGCCCGGCCAAGGTAAGGCCAATGGCTCACAGGGTAGGAGGCAGGACCTAGGACTTATATCTGAGTGTACAACTTGGATTAAGGTCCGGGCTCCCAATGGGAATAGAGAAATGGGGCCGCCAATTGACCACACGGAAGGGGGAAATTGGGGTCCCAAAATTGGGTCATTTTGGCTGCTTGAAATGAGCCAAAATTCGGTGTGCTCCCAATAGTATATCTCCACGCCGGCTTGGAGATCAGATCCGCCATTTCATACGCGATCCACCGGGAATCCAACGGAGACTCCCATGCCCTTGGCTCTCAATGATCTCCATGCCACTTGGCGTGGTGACGATCCCAATTGGTTCCACAAATGTCAAAATGGCAAAATTGCCCACACTCACTTGGGGCTAGCGCCTTAACGAAGGTGGCTCCGCTTCGCCCACGTGGTGTGTGGACCATGGGGACCATTACCCATAACACCCATGTCATATATGGTCCATTGGTCCATGCGTCCGGCGTGCACGAGGGTTAGAACATAGTGCACGGCGGGCAGCAAAAGTGGAAAATTGCTCAAAATGGCCAAAATTGCGCACACTCATGGTTGGGGCAAATGAGGCACATGCCCGACTCGGACCGGAGTGTGCCATAGGATTGGTATCAAGTCATGTTGGTCCAACATATCTTTTGGGCGTCGCCCAACTCCTCCAATATTGGGAATGGCAGGGTCGCCAAGTGGGCCCGTGATTTGGGATAGTCCCAAATCGCCAACATGGCGGCCACGGTATGCCAAGCCTAAGAGGAGTTATTCGCCGGGTCCAAGATATGTTGGGCACCGAAGTATGTACCCTCATATCATACTTGGGTCATGATGTCAATTGAGCGCAACGTTGAGATACACGGTCGCCACTTGACATCATGACGGGCCAAAAATGGCAAAATTGGCACAAGCACACACAAAAGTGCCTTGAAAGGTGCATAATTATATTATAATATCTTCCGCTTGGATCGTGCAATCACTTAATCCTTCTACACACAATGACTTGACACCAATGACCTTCGATCCACATATGTGCTCCGCTTGGGGCGCCTTGAAAGGTTACGAGCGCTACTTCCCAAGTGGGCACATGAAAATATGGAAAATTGCAAGACACACACCTTGCTCCCAACGCATCGCTTCGGGATCACCACACAAGCTTCCCTTCACGAAGGTTAGGCTTGCAATTGACCGTAGGGAGTATGGAGAAGGGGCTGGCACAATATGAGGTCCAATGGCGGGCTTGGCTTGGAGTAATGGACCCGCCAAATGGGCACGCAACACAACACATGGCACATACCACATATCCCCCAAAAAGGTAGCTCCCACCACGATATGTCATGCCCCTCCAAGGGCATAACTTTGTGTCAATCGCTCATAGGAACTCAAGGAGAGTTCCTATGCTACACCAACACTTGCGCGCTACACTCGAAAGTTATCTTAACGCACGCAATGTCATGGCCAAAGAGTTATAACGCAAACTCTACCCTCTTGACCATGATCCATTACACTAGCGCGCACGTGTGGAAACGCAAGGCATATGATGCTTCCTAAATTACGTCGGGAGTATTGTGAATACGTCCCACGTTTCCTTATTGTCAATACTCGCAAGCGGCACGAGATATGACCCTCACAAGTGGCCTCACGAATCAACTTTGTTTTGCCCATATCTCTGAGTCAAATGGGGGGCAAGATAAAAAGAAAATTGATTCGTGCATAGGGAAGCACGTAGGTCCACTCGAAAGAGGTCAAATCAAGTGCGGGGATGTCGAAGTCGAAAATCCGATTTCGACATCCTGAAAAATTCGGATTAAGGTTGCGAGTGTAGAATGTGAAAATTGCGGAAGCATCCATGCAGTTCCTGAAGGCTTTGGAGCCTTCCTCGCGGATAGCGTTAAAATTTCCATTAATTACAGTTAAACTGGCGGTTACGGTAAAGTCGCGATCCAACCGCCAGCAGTCAAAACAGTGAATAACAGAACGGAAGCGTAAAAATTGACGGAAACAATATGAAAGTAAAACCCTGTTGATTCCTGATATTCTGATACACAAATCTCCGCTGGCGGTGCATCGGTTGCCGATGCGGGGCTTCACGGCACGGAACACGCCGTACATGGGGTTAGTGGACCGGAGATCGGTTGTATGCCGTAACCTGGCCATGGGGTTCTGGGTACCGCTTCACCCCCCTCCTTAGAGCAAACCCTGGGGGGGGCTCGATAACACCCACGCATGGCAGCGGGTACCCAGGACCACTTCCTGAAAGGGGGGGGGGTGTCACATCCTCACTCCAGTGAGTCACAGTAAGATAGGTATGATGCTGTATAAGCTCGTAGCACATGTATAGTATCAAGTATCAAGTCCCGGGTCCTGGCGGCGATTGTTCGGCATCCAAAGGACCCGTTAACCCATACCAGGCGCACCGGGTGCCGGCTGCTACGGTCACCACCACAGTGGCAGTGGCATACACGGCCAACATAGGCGACACACGACGACCGAGGTGGTCCCACAAGTCGAGAGCGACCACAAAGATCCATCAGGCTACCCCAAGCTTCCCAAGGCCCGCCGACTGGGGAGAGTCCCCACGGGTCCTTCCTCGGGCGCACCATGTCCATATCCATACGACGCGAGTCCAGAGTGCCATAGTCGAACTCCTTAAGAACCCCAGATCTTAAGGGAACTCCTCCTTAAGGGATCGGGCATCAAGGCCGTCTTTTCCCTCGCCCTACTGCCAAGAAGGCCATACATGAGGGAGTCCTCATGCAGTGTGGGCGGAGGCGTCGACTCCTCAAACCACCAGTTTCCCAGGCAGACTAACCGAGGTCAGGAGCACCGGAGGCCGCCATCCGAATGCAAGTGCGTCTGCGAATCGGTAGGCTCACACTGGGACTGACAGTGGCGGACCGCTGGGAGTGTAGTCAGGCAACTGGGCTTCCCGCCTGGCGCCATCAGGATCTCCACACATCACAGCGAATAGGGCAACACGGTATCACGGGCACTCAAACAGTAGAATCTGTATTCAGGTACTGGCCCAGGCTGGACCAGGCTGTATGAACATGTACACGGCTACTCGTGGTGAAAAGCAGTCCATCCCTCAGCGATGGGCTGATGACACTTAACATACAGATGCACATATCCTGGAGGGCAGAAAAACAAGCAACAATCTGGGTAAATAGGCGTGTAAACACGCTCTGGACAGAGCGCCAAACCACGCCACGGTCAGGATAAGGCAATGCAGGAGGGTGGACAGCAAACGCCTGAGTTCAGGCATATATAGTCTCGAGACACACGTCGACTGGTCCGGATTCCGCAAATGCCATGGAACCAGACCACACACTCAAAAATCGCAATGCCGATGACAGCGGCATCCGTTGCGCAACGTCGTATGGGCTTCAAGGCCCCAAGAGCTCAAAATTATGAAGGTCAGTCGCCCTACCTGGTTTCCCAAGGATTCAGCAGGTGGGGAGTGACGAATAGAAACAAAAGAGAGGGGCCATCCTCCTCTGGATTCAGCAGGGGGGGGTATATGGCCACTCTGTCACCGAAAGATGGAAGAGAGCAAGCAAGTAAGGGACGATTCGTCGGCCTCACAAGCGCTCATAACACATCAGGGGAGAGCTTAGGGCGCTGATCAGGCACCCCTGGCTGCAATCGCCCGGGTGAGTGCTGCCAAGTCCGAAACGTGGATCTTGGTCTTGTGCTTGCGGATGTACTCCATGAAGGGAGTATTGACCCGCGGCACGAACGAGGAGACGGGTTCCCAGGTGTCGTGGGACGGCCCATAGCCTCGCCAACGAACCTTGAACTCCAGACCTCCGGGCGCCGAGGCCTTCGGACGCTGAGCCAGGATCTTCTCGACAGTATAGTCGTCCTGCTCAGCATAGTCGTCGTCCGAATCGGCCTCATGTGCGGCATAGCTCAGGGACACATGCTGGCCACGGAGGTCGGGTTCCCGCACACGGAGTTGACTCTCGTGGCGCTCCCGGAACTGTCCGTGACCCACCTTGATGCGGTAGGTGTCCTCACCAATCCTGCGCACCACCTCGCCGGGTGTGAACCAGGTCTTGGTGCGGTGGGTGCCCATAGGGCGGGGTCTGATCACCCACACCGGGTCTCCCATTCTGAACTTCTGCGCTGTCGAGCTCGGGGCGGACTTCTGACGCTCAGCATGCTCCTTCTCGAGCTGCTGGCGGATGTCCCGCGCCGTTTGCTCTTGCCGCGCGAAGAATTCCTTGGCATCCATAGCCATGCCATCACCAGACAAGGGAAGTCCCCGACCCAGGGGGTCCCTGCCGAACAGAATCTGGTGAGGGGACAAACCGCCCGGCGTGGGGGTGTCATGATGGGCCTTCAGAGCAGGCCACATCTCCTCAAACCAGTTCCGACGTGGATTGGTGATGTGGATCTTGCGCAGCTTTTCGAACAGCTGCCGTCCAGCCACTTCAGCACGGCCGTTACACCGGCTGAGATAGGCGACGCTCTTGGCATGACGTATCCCCATGAGGGAACACATAGCCTTGAACCAGCCACCAGTAGACTGGGGCCCTCGGTCACTGCAAATGGTGCGGGGGATGTCAAAGACGGTCAGCCAATGACGAATCATCATGACTGCCACTTCTCTGGCAAGCAACCCCTTTTTGCGTGCCGGAACGGCTACAACGTAGCCCCTGTGGCGGTCCACACAGAGAACCACACAGTCAAAGGTCTCCTTGCCAATGTGCACTTCGGGCATGTAGAAGACGTCCATGGCCACGCTCTCCATGGGCTGGTCAGGAACCGGGGTCCATTGGGGTTCCCCCTTGACGTTCCGGTTGTCGGGATTGCAGGCCTGACAGACCGAGCAACCCTTCCTGACCTTTTTGATGGCGGTGTAGAGAACGATATGGTCGATCTCGAACCGACGCTGCATGTCAAGAGCTTGCTTTCTGACCCCTGGGTGCAGCATGTGGTGGTGCCAAGCTTCACACAGCTCGAGCACCCGAGACTCTGGGACTAGCAGCTTACCATTCCGGTAGAGCTTGCCATCTTCCTCAGTCAGCCCCTTTGGCCACTTCTGTCCGTCGTCAGGGTCGGTCACAGCCCTATAGTCGGCCGCAAAGGCCTCAGACTTGGCGTAATCGTCGGTCCAGTCGTCCTGGAGGCAAGACTCCGGGAAGAGGTGCTTGTCGGACTCGGACCCCTCAGGGGCGAGTACTCTGACCGCTCTGCTCACCCTCGTTGCGAGGGGGGCATCCGCAGCCATGACGACGAAGCATTTTGCACCCTCCTCCTCCATCAGGCGCTCCATCTCAATGATCCTCTTGGCTTCAGCGGTCTCAGCCTCATCGCCATGGGCAGAGATGTCCTGCATGCCCTTGCTGGCGGGATAGGCCCACCTACTGAGACAGTCCGCTACGGTGTTATCCTTTCCAGGAATATAAACAACCGTAAGGTCGAACTTGGCCAAGGTCTCATGCCATCTTGCCCGTCGGGAGGCGGGACCTGAGGGGGTGTCCACGTGCTCCTTGTGCCACGACTGCAGACTCTGATGGTCGGTGCAGACGGTGACGGGATGGAGGGCTATGTACCCAGCCCATTTCCTGAGACCCATGACGATGGCATACGCCTCCTTTTCACGGGGCGTCCACGTCCGTCTCTGGCCTTCCGCCAGGACTCGGCTCCAGAAGGCCACGGGCACGTGCCTCCCATCATCAAGCACTTGCTCCAACACAGCGCCAATGGCGTAGTCGGAAGCGTCGGTGCGCAGAACGAACCCTCGGTCGGGATCCACGAGGTGCAGACCCACTGCGGATAGCAGCGCCTGCTTCATCCCCTCAAAGGCACGGTCGGACTCTTCAGTCCAGACCAGAGCCTTCTTGGACCCCTTCTTGGTCTCCTCTCGGTTGCCCTTGAGCATGGTTGTCATGGGGGCTGCATACTCGGCATACATCTTGATATACCCCGAGTAGTAGTTGCAGAACCCCAGATACGCCCGTAGCTCAGAGACCGTTTTGGGCTTTTCCCAGTGCTCAATCGCAGCCACCTTGCCAGGTATGGGCTTTCGCTGCCCGTTCCCGACCACGTGGCCAGCGAAGACCACCTCGCTTACCGCAATGGCGGCCTTGTCACTGCTGCCCGTGAGTTTGTGCCGAACCAAAAGGTCGAGCACTCGAGTGACGTCCCTCTCATGTGCCTCCAGGAGCTCCTCGTAGCTCATGCTGGGGTCCCCGGACGCGATGATCACGTCGTCCACGAAGGGGTCCGCACAGTCGCGCACCGGCTCAAGCAGGTTCTCCAGCATCCGCTGAAAAGCCGCATTGCCGTTGGTGACGCCCATGGGCATCACCTTCCACTGGAGAGGTCCAAGTGGAGTGCTCATGGCTGTGCAGGCACGGGACTCTTCGGCGAGAGGCATCTGATGATAACCATGTTTCAGGTCAATCACCGTGAAGATCCTCCGCCGGTGTTGCTTTTGCAGCATGTCCTCAATGAGGGGCAGCGTATAGCTGTCGTGCTGCGTTTGGGCGTTCAGGCCGCGGTAGTCGACCACGAGCCGCCACTCACCGGCAACCTTCTTGGGGACGACGAAGCAGGGAGAGGCCCACTCGGAGTGGCACGGCTCAAGCCAGCCTCTCTGGATGAAGTCACGGAGGATCTTCTCCATGGCCTCTTTCCTCTCGCCCCTCAGGGCAAACTCCCGGTGCCGATACACACGGGGGTCCTGCTTTAGTCGTATCTTGGCCTCGCCATACGGTCCACGCACCGGTGGGGGGAATACAGGTTTTCCGCTGAAGAAGGTCTCGCCATACTTCTGCTTCAGCCTGGCCCTCAACGCCTGGATCTTGGGGCAGTCATCGGACTCCGTCTTGGCTTTTCCGGGCACTTGAACCACGGAGCTTACTTGAGGGGTAGCTACTCCGCTCGCTTTCGGCTCAGGTGGTCTTCCCAGGTGGCCCAAAGGGCCATCTCTGGTCTTGCCTCGGAACAGATCGCCGTAGGTGGGTGGGTTACCGCCAGGCGGCTCGTCTTGGCTGGACATGTGATCCAGCACCCTCTGTACGAAGGTATTCCCGTCATAGGAACCGGAGACGATTGAGTCCACTTCCCACCAGGCTTTGTCCTGGCCCTTGCCCTCACGCTGGTTTCCCCAGTCGTGAAAGGGCTGATCCATATACCCCTGAACCAGATCCCACTCCTCTTCAGTGAGGGGGTCTTCGGAGTCCGATTCTTCGATGTCAACAGGGGGAACCGCAAAGCATTGCCTCCAAGGCTCTGCTATGATACGGTTGACACACACGAAGTCCGTGGTATCGGCCTGATCAAGGCCCCCATCCACATAGTGGAATTCTGTTGGCCATCTCTGGGGTGGCATGGGCTGTCCCTTAGCGTCCTGATAGACACCCTCTCCAGCCGGTAGGACGACCTTGTTTAGGGTCATGTTGGTCAATGAGGCTACCCGATGTCGGGTACTCTCCTCCTTGGTGCATCCCATAGGAACAACCAGCACTGCCTTGGAGCGGTCCTTGCGAATCTTCGCTATCGCTCTTGGAATGTCCCAACGTGGGCAATGGATCCACATCAGTCCCTGATGCGGACCCCAGTGCTTCTTCCACGCGGAGTCCTGTGCGCTCCAGTACTTCTCACATACCCGAAGATGGGCGGAGGTTCCTGAAGAGAACGCATCCAGGGCCAGATCTGACGCTCCCAGGTCCGCAACCACTCGGTTCGCCACTTCCGGCCTTACGCCGTACTCCTGGTTTGCTGGCCCAGTGGGCTCAGTGTCCAGCGCGGCCACTTCGAGCTGATTGCGTTCGGGGTGGATCCATTGGCATTCCACATGGTGCTCAGGTGACGAAAGCCACGAGAGCTGGTCGTCCTCGTACAGGGTCATGGAGGCCTGGGCCGGGAGAACGCCGGAGTCCGTCTCCATCATGAAGTCGTACCCGACGATCATATCCCAGTCCATCTCGGCCTCGTAGAAGCGACCGTGCAGGAGGATTTCCTTGCCGAGGTCTGGGCGGCTCAGTTCACGATGGTTCACGAACTGCAGCCCGATGGCCGCTTCCTTCGTGCCTCCCACCATGTACTGGCCGTTCGCCACCTTCAGCCTGACAGGTTTCCGACTGCCGGTAAGACACTCTGGCGGAAGCAGGCCAGCCTTGACCAAGCTGACTTGAGCCCCCGTGTCGACCAACACGTCGAAAACCTTTTCCACTTCCCCGCATAAGGCACGGACCTTAAGATGCAACTGCCGCTCGCGACCGACACGGCGCACGGCGTGCAAACTCAGGATCTCCGGCCGTTCCAGAAGCTCAACAAGCGACTGGTGCAGGTCGTGGACAATGGGCTCAGGCTGCCCATCTGCAGCATCCAGCTGCGGTCCGGGTGATCCTCCGATACTCTCGGAAAGATCTTGTAGTACATCAAACACATTCTTGGTCGCGAAGGACGGACGGGTGCAAGGGTTCGTGCCTTCACTTGCCCTCACCCCGCCTCCGCGACTGGGCGCCGGACCGGGCCTTCCGCCCGCGGCAGTCCCCTTGTGCTTATCGACTCCCGACCGGGATGGTTCGGCGCTTCCCACGTCACCATCCTGCGACCGCCCTAGCTGGGGCCCTTGGCTGCAGGGGCTCCGCTAGGGGGCGTCGGTTGTGGAAGAGGGGGTGTTCTCCTCGGCCTCAACGTCGTTGACGCCCTTCTTCCTCCTCTCACTACGAGTAGGCTTCTTGTCCTTGTCCTTGTTCTGGTTGTTCTGGTTGTTCTCCTTGTTCTTGTTGTCCGACCTGGGGACCCAGTTCCGCTTGATCTCCTGGATCTCCTTGGCCAACTCGGTCCCCACCGACGACATCAGCTTGGCCAGCTCGTCCTTGTCCACCTCCATCTTGGCTTCCCGGATACCCGCGGGCGCACGCTTCTTCGACCCGTGCGCCTTCTTGTAAGCCTCCGTGTCGGCCTTGTGGACAGGGCATGTTCGGTGGTCATGGTTGAAGCCTTTCTTCCTCCCATAACACACGAAACAGCCCTGAGGGTGAGCTCGTATGAACTCCCCAAAGGACAGCGGAGGGTCGCCAATGCGGCGAGGGTCCCTCTTCTCCTGCTTCCTCCAACCTTGCTGCAGGGGCTTCCAGTTTCCCGGTTTGCTCCCCGAGCTCAGGTTCCTGGCCACGAAGGCACAAACGGCCACTTCGGCGGGCTCATCGTCGTGGTCATCGTCGACGAGAGTCTCATCGCCGCCGGCTCCCGCTGGGTCCATGGCATCTTCCCCGCCAGGTCCCTCGCCAACGTAGTTGACGTCGCGGTCGCCGGGCCTCAACCCGCGGGTGTGGTGGAGGTTTCGGTACTCCTTGAGTACTTCCTCGCCAACCCACTCCAGGATCTCGTCGCAGCTCATCCGCGCCGGGATGGGCTGCAGACGGATGGTCTGGCCGCTCAACTCACAATCGTCAAGGCGCCACATCGCGGTCTTCTCGCGATCGCCCGAGACGGTGATGAGAAGAGCGTTCCGCAGGGAGTGCCGTTTGACATCCCGGGCCACGTTCTTCTTCGCCCAAGCCACCACGTTCGTATGATACTCCTTGGGGAGCATCATCTTGACCGTGTGGTTGGACTTGGCCCGCTTGGATTCCTCCTTGGTGACCCTCTTGATCCATGCTTCCGGCAGCATGGAGAGCAGGCGAGCCTGCTTGTCACCCTCGTTCCAATCCTCCACGTTGCGGCGAAAGAGGGTGTATTTCCCTCGGAAGTCACGCCACTCTCGTAGGCGGATCTCCCGTCCATCATGCTCAAGCTTGATGGACTTCCAGCGCTTGGCCGCCACCTGCGGAGCGTCCACCCGCTCCTGCTCGTTGAGCCACTTCTTGGCTTCCTTGAGGGTCTTGATTTTCCCCTCATTGGTCGCCATGAAGTATAGCTCTCCGAGCACTTCCGGCAGGCGGTACCTGAACCGTTTGAAGACATACTTCTCCGCATCAGCGGGAGGCAGGTCTTCAGTGACGGTCAGCCCCCAATCGTCCAGCTTCTCCAAGAAGCGGTCGAGGTTGAGGGGGTTGCCGTCGTACATGGGGGGCTTGATGTCCTTCAAGTCTTCCCACACGGCGGCATCCGCGGCCTTGGAGACCATGAATGCCGGCCGCGAGGTCGACCGAGGTTCCCATCCGGCTCGCCCACGGACTCCCACGGCCGCCACGTCCATCTCCTCCATGGAATCCCTGTGGCTACGCCGCGGTTCCTCCACGTACGCTGAACCGAAATGTTCACGCCGTACTGCATCCATGTACGCATCCTCATCACGGCGCCGGCGGCTGCGTTCAGCGGCCTCCCGTCGTACACCACGCGGCGGGCTGATGTCGAACTCCTCCAGATCCAGGTTCAGGTCCTCACCTTCGCCGACATCCCACTCCACGTCTCCTCTGGGGACCTCATCCCTGAGTCCACCATAACGTCCTCCAGCCCTGGGGATTGGCGCCGGGGCTGGTGCCGGGCGTCGGGGGCGTACAGGCGTCCGCGCTGGGGCACGGCGGTTGTGGTAGTCCGCGCTGAGCCACTCATCGCGCCATTCCTCACTGACACTGCCGGGCGGCACGCGCTCGTTGCGGCGGCCCGCGCTGTGGTGAGAGGGGGCGGTGAGAGAGGGGGCACTGGCGCTGGGGCGACTTCTGGGGGCTCCGCCGGGGGCGTGGGGTCTGCCTGGACCTGGTCCGGGTACCCAGCCGTCGTCCGACGAGCCAGACTCCAGGGGTGGGTGGTCGCTGCCGACGCTCCCACGGGCTTCCAGCGCATCCAGCCTCTCCTGCAGGCCGCTGACGACGTTGGTCAGCGACTTGGTCTCGGCCCTGGCGATGTCCAGCTCCTTCTGCGCGCGCGCGGCGACCCCGGAGATGCGAGCCATCTCGACCTTGCCCGTGTCTACCTCGCACTCGAGGGAAAAGACCCTCCTGCGGACGTAGACAATCCACCGCCAGGTGGTATCCGGGTCGCCGTTCCCTGGTGGGTCGTCGGGGTCCCCAGGGGGTCCTCCAGGAGGGCCTCCGCCGGGTCCGCCCGGTCCAGGGGGTCCTCCCCCGCCCGCTGGTCCGCCTCCAGGGGGTCCACTCGGTGGGCGTCCTCCAGGGGGTCCTGATGGTCCTCCGCCAGGGGGTCCCGGTGGGTCTCCGCCGGGTCGCCTCGGTGGGTCCGAGGATGGGCGCGTGATGCCGAAGTCCATGTCGTCATCCTCGTCCATGTTGCCCCACCCGGGCGTCTCGGTCTCGGAAGACTCCGAGCTCCGGTAGGGAGGAGGGGGATCCTCATCCTCACCTTCCATGGGGACGTCTCCGCCTCCTCCGCCCGTCCAAGCCACCACTTGGCGATGTCGGCGGCCTCGTTCATCCCCGTCACTGGCGGTGAAGAAGGGGTCACTGTCGTGGGGGTGTCCACCCGCTGGCCTCCGCGGCCTCTCGGGGGTCTTCCCCTTGCCCTTCCTCCGTCGATGGGCGGTGGTGCCACTGCTCCCACTGCTGCCCGTGTCCGCCTCATGCAGCGTCATCCTGGAGGAGGCGTCCCCTTCGAAAAGCTTTCGAAGGGTCTCCACTCGTGATCCTCCCGGGGGAGTCTCGCGGCGGAGTTTGGCCTCTGCCTCCTCCATTGCGGCGGCGGTGGCTGCGGCAGCCCGCACTTCGGCTTCTTCCCGAGCACGAGCCGCCTCGGCTTCCCGGGCCTGCTGCAGCCGCGCCTTCTGCGCCTCCAACGCCGCCAGCTCCGCCTCCGTCTTGGCCTTCTCCTCAGCGACTTTCCGTCGCGCGGCCTCGATGGCTTCCTTCTTGGCGGCGTCCTCCTGGGCCTTAGCCGCCGCTTCGGCGTGGGCCCTTTCCTCCGCCTCCTTCTTTGCCCTCTCTTGGGCCAGCGCCTCTTCCAGCGCCTTCACCTCGGCCTCCCTGCAGGCAATGGCCTCCTGCGTCCGGCGGGCTTCCTCGTCGGTTGCCCTGATCCGGGCAGCCACTGCCTCATGGGCGGCCGCAGCCGTGAGACCGGCCGCGATGGCAGCCACTTTCGAGGCGTGGTAGCCCATGCCTCTGCCCCACTCGGTGGCCTCCTCACGGGCGATGCCGACAGCGCCCTCCACGGCAGCGTTCTGCTGCTTGGCCCGTTGATGGGCAACCCGAAGGTTGCAGGGCACCCTGCAGACGCGCTCACAGGCGCGCGCCACGTCCCTTTGGGCGGGAGCGGCGCTGCTGCTGGAGCTGGCCTGGTCGGCTGGCATCCTCCCGCGGTGGGCCGACTCCACGTCGCTGCTGGGGCCTGCTGGGGCCTGCTGGGGCCTCAGGAGCAGCCGACGGGGCTTGGCCCTGGTCTGCTTGGCGACTCGGATGTAGTCGCCAAGGGTGGTGGAGCCGGGGTGATGACCACCATTGGCCCGTTGGGGACTGGGGGCTGGGGTTCCGCCCTTGGCGCCTTGGGCGGCTTCGGCGGCCAGGTACTCCTGGTACTCCCGCCACTTCCGGTCCCGCTTCCTGTCCCCGGCGGACCGCTTCTCCGTCCCCGGAGACGCGCTGCTGCTGCCCTGCAGCCTGCGCTCGCCCCCCGGTTCCGGGAACTTCTTCTCGATCACGTCCCACATGGAGACGTTGATCGAGGCGCCCGACGGGTAGGCGTTGGGGTCCTCGTCCTCCTCAATCCCGTCGGGGCGCAGCCCTTCGCCGGGCCTGTCCGGCCGGGTCCAGGTCCTCCAGCGCCTCTGCTGGTGGCGGTACTCGTACCCTTCCGCCCGCAGCCAGTCCTCCACGGCCTGCAGGCGGTCGGGGGCGATGTCCGTGCGGAGCTCGAAGCTCCTGGGCATGCCGCCTTCGCACTGGGGGTGGCTGTGGCGGTAGTGCTGGTCCCAAACCAACCCACGCAGCAGTTGCGCTGCATGGGGGTGGGGCCGCGGCCACGTCCTACCCGCTTCCTGCCAATTCACCATGGCAGCGGGGGCGTAGTTATTCTTGAGGTCCTTGATGTGCACTCGTTCAACTCAACGAACTGGTTGTGGTTGTTGAGGCGGGTGCTGCAGCACTGGATTGGAAGTGCGGCTGGTGCTGGTCAGCCGGTGGTCGTGGAGGTGGTTGACGCGGCCTTGCTGGTCGGCCGATGGGACTCCGGGTCGGCCGATGGGGCTGATGCAGGAGTCCTGGTCTGTGCACCTCTTTCACGGTTGCTGCGCGGTCAGGGCGATGCTCTGGGCGGCGCTGCTGGCTCCGTGACGAACTCGGCGCTGTCGCTGGGCGGCGCTACGAGCTGCTGCGCTGCGCTGCGAGTTGCTGCGCTGCGCTGCGAGCTGCGGGCTGCGCCGCGCTGCTCGGGGTGGGTGGCCCCGAGTGGCACGCGAGGGCTGGGTAACCCCACGGCGGTGAAACGCTTTTGACGCGTTCCCGTGGGGGGCCGGCCACGGGACGCTGCGGGACACGCGCAAGTGAGCAGGCAGGTAAAGCACTACGCTCACAAGGGCATCAATGCGCTCATGTCATGTGACAAAGCGTTTCAGAATCCTTGCCACTCTGCAAAGAGGGAACGAAAGTATGTACAACAACACATCAGGATATGTACACATGGGGTTAAGACTGGACTGGGGTAAGGGCATTACAGGACAATAGACACTCTACCCTAACTTGTATCCCAATCCCAGGTCCGACCCTCTCAGTGGCTGGTGGGGGCGGGGGCTCAAACACAACCCATGCCCTGCTCAGTCCGGACCCTGAAACCCTGCCAATGGGAGGGGTGTCTCACCTAGCCACAGGCGAGTTCCTGGCAACCAAGGAACTCGGACATCAACCGACAGTGGCTCCCCATGCTCCCTTAATGGCAGGTCCTAACTCCTCTCTGAGCCAGAGATATGGCCCCGCCATTATCACCCAGGAGTTGGTAGCTGAAAATGGGCTGTTTCAGCCCAAACTGAAATTAACTCAAAAATCCCCAAAATTGACCCCTGGTCCAGACCCGCCAGAGGTAGGGACGAGGCAACTGACCCTATGCCCTTCGAGTACGAACTCCCTGGAGCCCTCACCCAACCTGGTTCCCTCTGAGGTCCCGGCATCAGGGCAACACGGATGAGTCAAGTGGGGTCATGATGCCAAAATCACCAAAATTGGCGTCATTCCCACGCGTGGCTCGCCCGGCCAAGGTAAGGCCAATGACTCACAGGGTAGGAGGCAGGACCTAGGACTTATATCTGAGTGTACAACTTGGATTAAGGTCCGGGCTCCCAATGGGAATAGAGAAATGGGGCCGCCAATTGACCACACGGAAGGGGGAAATTGGGGTCCCAAAATTGGGTCATTTTGGCTGCTTGAAATGAGCCAAAATTCGGTGTGCTCCCAATAGTATATCTCCACGCCGGCTTGGAAATGGGATCCGCCATTCCATACGCGATCCACCGGGAATCCAACGGAGACTCCCATGCCCTTGGCTCTCAATGATCTCCATGCCACTTGGCGTGGTGACGATCCCAATTGGTTCCACAAATGTCAAAATGGCAAAATTGCCCACACTCACTTGGGGCTAGCGCCTTAACGAAGGTGGCTCCGCTTCGCCCACGTGGTGTGTGGACCATGGGGACCATTACCCATAACACCCATGTCATATATGGTCCATTGGTCCATGCGTCCGGCGTGCACGAGGGTTAGAACATAGTGCACGGCGGGCAGCAAAAGTGGAAAATTGCTCAAAATGGCCAAAATTGCGCACACTCATGGTTGGGGCAAATGAGGCACATGCCCGACTCGGACCGGAGTGTGCCATAGGATTGGTATCAAGTCATGTTGGTCCAACATATCTTTTGGGCGTCGCCCAACTCCTCCAATATTGGGACTGGCAGGGTCGCCAAGTGGGCCCATGATTTGGGATAGTCCCAAATCGCCAACATGGCGGCCACGGTATGCCAAGCCTAAGAGGAGTTATTCGCCGGGTCCAAGATATGTTGGGCACCGAAGTATGTACCCTCATATCATACTTGGGTCTTGATGTCAATTGAGCGCAACGTTGAGATACACGGTCGCCACTTGACATCATGACGGGCCAAAAATGGCAAAATTGGCACAAGCACACACAAAAGTGCCTTGAAAGGTGCATAATTATATTATAATATCTTCGGCTTGGATCGTGCAATCACTTAATCCTTCTACACACAATGACTTGACACCAATGACCTTCGATCCCACATATGTGCTCTGCTTGGGGCGCCTTGAAAGGTTACGAGCGCTACTTCCCAAGTGGGCACATGAAAATATGGAAAATTGCAAGACACACACCTTGCTCCCAACGCATCGCTTCGGGATCACCACACAAGCTTCCCTTCACGAAGGTTAGGCTTGCAATTGACCGTAGGGAGTATGGAGAAGGGGCTTGCACAAAATGAGGTCCATTGGCGGGCTTGGCTTGGAGTAATGGACCCGCCAAATGGGCACGCAACACAACACATGGCACATACCACATATCGCCCAAAAAGGTAGCTCCCACCACGATATGTCATGCCCCTCCAAGGGCATAACTTTGTGTCAATCGCTCATAGGAACTCAAGGAGAGTTCCTATGCTACACCAACACTTGCGCGCTACACTCGAAAGTTATCTTAACGCACGCAATGTCATGGCCAAAGAGTTATAACGCAAACTCTACCCTCTTGACCATGATCCATTACACTAGCGCGCACGTGTGGAAACGCAAGGCATATGATGCTTCCTAAATTACGTCGGGAGTATTGTGAATACGTCCCACGTTTCCTTATTGTCAAAACTCGCAAGCGGCACGAGATATGACCCTCACAAGTGGCCTCACGAATCAACTTTGTTTTGCCCATATCTCTGAGTCAAATGGGGGGCAAGATAAAAGGAAAGTTGATTCGTGCATAGGGAAGCACGTAGGTCCACTCGAAAGAGGTCAAATCAAGTGCGGGGATGTCGAAGTCGAAAATCCGATTTCGACATCCTGAAAAATTCGGATTAAGGTTGCGAGTGTAGAATGTGAAAATTGCGGAAGCATCCATGCAGTTCCTGAAGGCTTTGGAGCCTTCCTCGCGGATAGCGTTAAAATTTCCATTAATTACAGTTAAACTGGCGGTTACGGTAAAGTCGCGATCCAACCGCCAGCAGTCAAAACAGTGAATAACAGAACGGAAGCGTAAAAATTGACGGAAACAATATGAAAGTAAAACCCTGTTGATTCCTGATATTCTGATACACAAATCTCCGCTGGCGGTGCATCGGTTGCCGATGCGGGGCTTCACGGCACGGAACACGCCGTACATGGGGTTAGTGGACCGGAGATCGGTTGTATGCCGTAACCTGGCCATGGGGTTCTGGGTACCGCTTCACTCATACCAGCTACGGTCCCCCCTCATCAACTTCGCGGACGACGACCTCCTAACTACGGCCACCCGCCACCGCGACCCCCAGAACGCAGGGCTACCAACGACCACCGAGCAAGCGTCCGCCATTCTCCAACTCACCACAACCTACCTGGACGCCCACCAGCTCCTAGTGCAACCCCGCAAATCGGTCGGGCTGGCCGGCGCCAGGACCCCCACCCCCCACATCCGGAAAGGCGAACCGCTACACCGGGAAGACACCACAGTCCACCTGGGAGTCAGACAGGCCACGCGGCACGACCACATCACACTCCCAAGCAAGCTGGAAGAGCGCCTCGCCCGGCTACCCCAAATTGCCAGGGGGGACCTCCTGTCTACGCAGGGCCTGGCGTACTTCATGGAAGCGGTGCTCAACGCGGCCATCGGGTACCAAGCCCTGCACCTCCTGTGCCCCGAAGACGCCCTACGCCACGCTGGACAGCAAGTGACGAAGGCATGGGCGCAACACGGAGGCTGGCCCACGTCTTTCCCCAAGGAGGCCATGATGGCCCACTGGCGCTACTACGGAGACAATACAGGCGCCCTGGTAGACATGGCCTATGCCAAACACGCAGCGCACCTCCTACACAGGGTGACACACAACCACCAACCTGAAGTTCGCGAGGCGGCAGCCATACGCATAAAAGAAGCGCAAATGGCCCGCAACACCTGCCCCCAGTGGATACTGGCGCAACAGGGCGTTTCCACCTCCGTGGGCACTGGCATCTGGGCCCAGCTACAACTCCTCCCACCGCACCACACACACGCCATCCTGACAAACCACCACTGCGATCAACAGGGGCCACTCGTGGCCACGCACACCGACATCCACCGACACCCGGCAGGCGAGGTGGACACCCTGCGCTTCGTGGGGGCCACCGTCACCATAGTGTATATCACCCCAACACAGATGAGGATCATGGCCCAATGCGACGCCCACCACACCCCGTTTCTTTCCGACCCACAATGGCCAGCACGCCACGTCTTCCAAGCCTACCTCCGCGCATGTGCTACGAAGGCAGGGCGCGACATGCCGGGGCCCAAGGACATCGACACGGCGTACACAGCCTTCCAGCGCCAGCACCCCCGGCCCCGCCCGAGCGAGCACGAGACCCCCAACGACGGCGGCACAACGCAGGAGGAGCCCACCCCGTCAGCCGAAGGCTGGACACCACCCACCATCCTGCTACTAGCACAGAACGGCCACAAACATGCTACCCGCACTGTCCAGCGACACCATGCCCCCCGGTCCATCCCCAAACACAATGCACCGGACACCGATGTACCACCAGTCAGACTCAGTGACCAGGGCATACCACGCACGTGCTGGCACTGCGGCCCGGCAGCCCTCGACACTCCGTGGCCCCTGCTACACCTCATCTCCACCCACTACCACAGCCCCACCGCCGCTGCCACCGCCGACCAGCAGGCATGGCTCTCTCCCTGGTTTCACACGGTACCCCCAGACCACCCGGCGCACGTAGCCTGGACCCGAACACCCACGGCGACATGGACGTTCACCAACGAGCGAGCAGACCCGGACAGCGTGGCCATAGAGTACGACCGCTGCGACCCACACCGCGCAGGACCTCAGGAGGCACCCATGCACCCCCTACAGCACAAATGCCCCATCCTCCGCGGCGACAAAGACGACAAGGAGCGGCGACAGACCATCACGTGCCAGAAGTTCCACCCCAATACGGGATACCTCTTCCACCTGATGTACGCGTATATCACCCAGGGGCGCCCAGACAGGGGCCTCCTCCGCCTCACCCCACGAGCCCAGGCCATCATCACCCAGGGGATAGGCGTCTATGCAGCGCCACTACTACAACCCACGCAAATCACCGCCAGAACCGCCCAAGGGAACCCCATCTACGTCTATCACCCCACAGCAATTGCCCGCCTACCCATACCCAGCGACACCGACATCATCTACTTCACTGACGCATCCGGCACCCAGCAACGCACCCCCACGGTCGGTTGCGCCTCCGTGCGCATCACCTGGCACGCGGACGGCCTCCACGTGGAACACCACACCGGGGCCACCATCTTTGGGGCGTCCTCCCACGGCGAACTGCGCACCATGGCAGACGCCGTCACTGCCACACCGCCACCCACAACGATCCGGCCCCACAACATCTGGGTAGTCGTGGACGCCACGGTGGACATTCACCTCACCAGGCGCCTTGCGGACCTGCCCCTCCACAAGGCACTCGAGTCCGGCCTCAGCACACAAGCGTTGGGACTATGGATGGCCTTCAGGGGCATGCACCCCCAGGACGCCGTACACATTGTCAAACAGGAGTCACACCGCTACGCATACGGCAATGGACGCGCAGACACGCAGGCCAAACACCAGAACACCAGCCACACCCCAGGGCTCGAACACGTGCGACTGGACACCCCACACCACAGCCACCTGCAGCACCTGCCCCCGATACCCCCGGCCACACAGCCCCCCCAGTGGATGCCCGAGGACAGGCCGTACACAGATCGAGACAAGGAGTACCACTACCCCACACCCATCCAGCAACTGGTCACCACACTGGGCCACCCAGCGAACACCGAACTCCTCCGACGCCTCGAAGACTCCGTCCACACCCCCCTCTACTACTCCGCCCTGCGCCCGGATGGCCTCCAAGCACACCTACAAAAACCCCGACTCCAACTCGCCCTCGAACTGCTTCCCCTCCTCACCCGATACCACCGATGGTATGCGCGCCGCTCGATCCACGTCCCCGCAGGATACACCAAATGCATCTGTGGCCAGGCGGAACAAGAAACCTGGGACCACTTCAAGGTGTGCCCCCTGTACAGAGGACTGGACAACCTCACAGACTGGAACCCAACCCACACCATCGCACAGCACGCCGGATGGCTGACGCAGTCCCCGGCGACCCAGCAACTCACCACCGTCCTCAAGCAGACGGAGGTACTTGAGGCGGTCCGCAGGGGACTCGTCCCCTCTGCCGTCTACACCTTGCTACGCACCCACGAGGAGGACCCCCAGGCCACGGCGGCGCACATGCAGCGGACGGCCGTTGCCAAGACAGCGGACCAGCTCACATACCGCACCCACAAGTACCTGCAGCATGCAGCAACCCTGCCCCAAACAGACCAACCCCACTTCCTCAAACTCCTGTTCTACCAACCATGAGAACCTACCCCGTGACATACCAACACGGACCCCCCACCACGTCTACACACCATGCACCGAGCACAACACTGGCACGGCACACACGGCGCCACAGACACCGCACACACTCCCACCAGCATGCGCGCGCCACCAGCCTCCATCCCCCCACACCGCCGTCCGTCCATGGGGACCACCGACCGCCAGCCACTGCATGTCCCCTCTGCGTATGCCAGCAGCTACCACAGACGGCCCTGCCCTGCAACCCAGACCACTGGGTCTGCCTGGGAGCCGCGCACCGCCTCAACCACTGCTCCCACTGCGGGGACCTCAACCCCCACCACCGCGAGCGGCCCGCGGCCCCAGCCGCACCCCCCCCCACCAGCCACCCCAGCTTCTTCGGGACACCCACCGACACCCTCCGGGACCACCTGGGAGGGTACCACGTGGCGGACGCGGCGGACCACGCATGGACCATAGCCGTGGCCACGGGCAGCACACCCCTGCCCCCCCACAGCCCACCCTTACACCACAGCGGAGGCGGCTTGAACGTGGCGGCCCGCCACATCCTCCTCGCCCTATACCTCCACCACCATGACCTACACCTCCCAGACCCACAACTCCCGGCCCCCCAAGCAGCAGCCCTGACGCCAGAAGCGTGGGCGGACACGGCACCAGAGGAGATAGCAACCTACCTCCGAATCACTTGCCGCCATTTCAACACCGCCCTCGGCCGACGGAAGGGAACACCTTACCCACTCAGCGCACTCCTCTACCCGGCACACCACCCCCACCCCGCACAACAGAAGCCCCCGGAGGGCTGGGCGTCTTTTCGGGACGCCAACCTGGCCGCCCCCGACGAGGCCACCGCCACACGGATGGGCCTCACGGACCAGCGCACCTACGTCAGAGGCCTCGAGACGAGCCTCCGAGAGGCACACCGCTGGCACGCCCGCTCCCCGTCGCCCCCACGGGGACAGGGGGGTTCACCCGCCCCCGACACCCACCAGGCCAAGAAGACCAAGACAGGTCAGGGGGCCCGCCAGCGCGCCCGCCAGCAGGGCGCGACGCCCCGACCAGAGCCCGGGTCCAGCCACACCGCACCACCCCACGCCCAGACCCCCGGGGCACACCAACAACACCACCCCCGCCAGCGCCCACCACCACCACCGTACCGCAGCACCCAAACCGTGCAGCCCAGTCAGCCACCACCGCCCACACACGTCCACACCATGCCAGGACCACCATACGCGCAGAGCCAGGGGACATGGCACCACCAACACCACCACCACGCCCCCATCCCTCCCAGCCCCTACCCCCTAATGCCCCCATGCTACAGCGACCCCCACCAGCTACATCCCCACCACGCGCCAGCACAACCAGGCCCCACAAACCACCCACCCCACATGGCACACATCACCGCACCACACCATCACGTATTCCACCACCACCAGCCCCTACCACCACACCCACCAACGCCGGGGTACCACACACAACCAGCACACCCTCAACACCACCACCACGCGGTCCAGCACCACCCGCCGCCCCCGCTACACGGGCCCACGACACACGAGCCACGGTACACCCCCATGGACCCGCGGGGAGCCGCGCACGCACACCAGCAACACCAGGGGCTAGTAGGAGCGCCACACCACCACCACCAGCCCCCCCACCCACACCCCATACCAGCGAGCACCATCCACCAGCAGCCACCCATTACATACGGACCACAGCCCCACCCAGACGCCCATGCGGCCGCCTCCCACCCACACCCCGGCACCACAACCAGTCAAGAACCGCAAGGACCGCACGGCGCACACACGCAACACCCACACAACGCACAGGGACGCCCAGACCCCCAGCCAACACAACAGCCACCCCCGCCCCCCCCACCACCAACAACACCACCCCCACACCAGCCCCCCCCCCCCCCCCGCCCCCCCCCCCCCCCCCCCCCCCCCCCCCCAGACCAGGCCACGGACGCAACACGCGGCAGCCAGCACCAGCCAATTGACGTCGATGCCCCCGCCGACACACGCCACGGCGAATCCCCCCACCCGCGACCGCCACAAGAGACCCCATCACCGGACCCCACGCGCGACAACGACGACCCCCCCCCCCAACCCACACCACCCCCCCCATCACAGCCCGCACCACCAGCCGCCGCACTGGCCGAACCCTACGCCCTACACAACCCCGCAGCGGTACGGCAGCACCTCCGGGGACTCGGGGAACAGCACGTGCTGTGCCTCCGCACCTCCGGCACCAGCACCCGCATGCGGGCGGGCGCCCTGGTCCAGGCGGCCACCCTGGGGGAAGGCGTCCGAGACTTCCTCTTCGACGCCTTCCTCCACGTCGCCCGACACGACCGCCCCCCACGCGCCACCCCAGACGGCGAGAGCCCGCCCCCCACGGGGAGCCGGATCTGGGTGCCCCCTATCGACTGGGGGCGACACCTAGTCGGACACCCTGTGCCGGAGCGGGACAGCACCCAGGGCGGCACCCGCTACCGCGAGCCAAACATGGCCCATCCCCCACCCGGCGCCACCCCCGACAACACCAAAGAGTGGGAGCGGGAAACATGGGTAGCCCGGATGGCCTCCCTGAGCAACTTCCGGCACCACGTCCCGGGGGACATCCCCAACCCCGACGACCGGCAGCCAGCCCCCTCCACGTACATGACCCTCATGTACAATCTGCACTACACCCTCTCCACCACCCACTACCACGCACCCACTGGCCACTGGGTGGTACACGGCACCGACTCCCTCCTCCCTGCCGACTACGCCCCCCCCCCACACAACCCAGGCCTCGACACGTACGCCAGGGGGGACGACCCGGACGACCCCCACATCTGGGGCACGTGGGAACGCAAATCCCTGGACACGCTGCTCTCCATCCGCAGCGGTAGCCAGGGCCTTGGTAGGGCGATGTATTGCCTCGCCAAGTGAACCCAACGGACCTGGGGGATCCCCACGGACCGGTGGGTGTGGGTGGTCACGCTGCGCCCCCAGCAGAGGGAAGCCCCCCCAAACCGCAGAGGACCCACCCCCCACGCCCCACCACCCTACAACTCTGCCCATACATGGTGGCAGCCCGCCTCATGGCGCTGCTGTGGCCGGGCCCAGCCACCCCCACCCAAAACTACCCCCACCTCACAGAGGAGGACATGCCCGGCATCCGGCGATGCTTCTTCCGCACCCTCGACTACCTCCAGCAAACACACCCGCACGTCCCGGAGCAGATATGGCCACCCCCCGGGTAACCCACGTGCCCGCGTAGCCGAGACAACGCCGCCACACCAGCACCGGCACGCACGGACCACAAGGAAAAACGCGCGCACACGCCCGGTGCCGGAACCCGCACCCTCGTTCTCGCTACTTGCAGGGCCCGGCATCCTACGCCCGCCCCCGAAGCCCAGGACCCTCCGCCATCTCCCACAGCCCTCTCCTCCGCCTCCGACTCCACAACCTCCACCACCACAACCACCTCATCAACCACCACCACCACGTCCTCATCCAGCACTCCACCCCCCAGGCCGCGGGGGACACCTCCCAAACGGGCCCCCAAACCTGCCCCCACCGCGAGCAACCCCGCCGCCGCCAAGGCCCACGCCCCGACGAGGCCCACACCCGCGACCCAGCCGAAACCCAATACCGCCGCCAAACAGCCACTCAAACCTGTCAGCGCGCCACGACCGCAACCCGCAGCCAAGCCCAAACCCAAGTCCACGGCCGGCACCACGACGGCAGCGCTAGCCCGGCCCCCCGAGGACGTCCTCTATGACATTCGGCCCCAGCCGTCCCAGGCCCGGAGGCAGCAGCGCCCAGCACGGCGCCCCCCCACCGTCACCGACGCTGCCGCCACCACCTTCATAGCGGAGCGCCCCATGGCCGAAGCACGACGCACCTCGTCCCGCCACCTCTCAAAGCCCGCACCCCAGGCCCACGGACCGCCCCCGACCAGGCCAGAACAACGCCAGGGTCTGCCAGCAGCGTCCCCGCCCCCCTACCAAGCCTCGATGACAGCCCACATACAGCGCATGCCCCGCTACCGCCGCCGCCGCGAGTCCCCGCCCAACCCCGAGGCGGAGACCGTGCGCGCACACCCGCGGGTCCACATCCGCCTGCGCCCCCACTCCCCGCGCACCCCCAAGGAACAGGACTACGAGGAATCCCCCAGGCCCGCCACCGCCACCGGTCCCCACGACCCCGTCACACCCACCCACGCCCACTCCTCCGCCCAAGACCGCAGGCCCGCCCAGGGACAGTGGTGACAGCGCTGGACCCACACGCAGCTCTGGGAGCTGCGAAAGTGGGCCCGGGGAGAGCCCTCCCTCGAGGGACTGGTCCATCGGCCCCACAAGGCGTCGGTGGAGAACTGCCGCCTCCTGCCGGCGGGGGGGTGGATGCCGCAGGCCGCTTGGGAAGCCATGCTGGCCGATGCGCTCCACCCCCTGGGAGTCCGTCCCCGCAACCTCCCCGCGCCCCAGGACCACCCGTATGTCCTCAGGCGCCTGCGGGAGACCCTCCAGGAGACACAGCGAGACGGCATCCGCCTGTTGGACATCACCCAAAGCCCAGCCCCGCACACACACACCCCCTCACCACCCCACAAGCGTCGGCGCACCGACACCGGCGGTACCCACAGCACCCCAGGAGCCCTGTGCACCACACAACACGACGCGCCTGACCCCCCGGCCAGCGGCGCCGCCACCTAACCCCGTTACCCAGCAAACCACCACCACGGGGCGCCACGCCAGGCCCCGCCCAGAAGTCACCAAACGAACCGGACGCCGAAAGGACGCCAACGCACACAACAACGGGCACCACTACGCCCAAAGGCACCGAACCCAGGCCCGCTACCGTCACAACCGCCTAACCAAGCCAAAACCCAAACACAAATCGAACCCGAGCCACACCCGGAAACCGCTAACCCTTGACTCCTAACCAGGCCCGCCGAGGGAACAACGTAACCACAGCCCACACCCACAGCCCACACAGCCGCCTAACCAGCCAGCTCCAGAAGCAAAGAGACACCTAACCAAACCCACCCTGGCCCAAGCCCGTGTACATCAGGACGCGCGAGCCGCACCCCTGGGGCGCCACCGCCGCCACAGCACCGACGACACACGCCAGAGGACACAGCACTATTGCACCGCCGCACCAGCTGCCCGTGCCTGTGCCTGCAGTGTACGCGCGCCCCTGTTTTTCTTCTTTTTCTATCAAAAAAAAAAAACGAAAACTAGGGGGGGATGAAGAGGGACACAACCACTCATGGCACACGCGCACCGCACACAGCGCGCACACCGGTGAACGGGAGCCAAGTGGCCCAGGACACCGCACACGCAACACAACACACCAAGCGAGCACACCGGTGAACAGGAGCCAAGTGGTCCACGACACCGCAGACGCAACACAGCAAACCGCGCGGGCACACCGGTGAACAGGAGCCAAGCGGCCCAGGACACTGCACACACGTAGGGCGGCCGAGGGACAGGAAAGAACCAACACCCCATGGGTCGGACGCACTGGGGCGACCCAGCCGACCCACCGGTCCAGGGGCAGGAGCGGTACTCCAAGGCCACTGGTCCGCTCCCGGCCAGGCTGCATCGGGGACCATGGCAAACGTCACCCGGAGCCATGAAAGCAACCGGTGACAGGCGAGCCGGTACACAGTCCAGGAGGGGGTCCCCTGCCAAGCAGAGTGGCCCCGCAACTCAAGCCAAAAGGGTGAGGCGGTCGTACCGTAGACTAGCGGGAGCAATACCCCTTGTGGTGAGAGATACTCCACACGGCTGGGCAGCCCCCAGAGCTGCCGCCCAAAGGAGGGGGCATGTGGCCCTACCCATGGACACATGTGGGGACACCCTCCCACCTGGGACACATGGACCGGGTGGCCGCGACAATGCCTTCCCAAGCACATGCGGGAGCGGCTCAAGAGGCACTTGACATAGGGCAGTGGGAGGGACAGGACGTCTCCTTGGTAAGACCTTCTTCCTGCAATGTCAAAGGAGGCATCCCGAGCTCCCGAAGATACCTACCTACCTACCCTACCTCTAGGCACTTTACTATTAGCCGACCAGTTGAGCACATAAAATACAAAAATGAGCATAAAATGAGTGCAAAAACATGCAAATAATGCCAAATTCATGATAATTACAATAGTATATAACTTCGCTCACCCATGGTATCAACGTATGATTCAAAACACAATTGCTTGGGACCATTTGCAAACAATCCCCCCACTTGGATCCCCACATGGACGCATAGGGATACCTTCGAACCTCCTCCCAACACGCACCATGAAAATGGGAAAATTGATAGTGGCGCTTCTGGGTCGCTCCGTAAGCCCTCCCACTTGCACTATATGAGCGGTAGACTTAGTCTAGCGCTATGGAGCTCAACGTTGAGACATGGGCGAAGCCCTTGCCACGTATGACTCCATATATCTTCCTACAAACGGAGATATATAACATGGGCGTGAGCATATCGAAGCACATACCATGCATATAACACATACCCTCAAAAAGTGGCTCCCACCATGATATGCCATGCCCCTCCATGGACATAACTTCACGTCAAAAATACGTAGGAACCCAAGGAAAGTTTCTATGCAACACCAACACTCATGCGGTACACTCGAAAGCTGCATTAAAATATTCGGTTGCACGGTCCAAGAGTTATATATCACTTTCTACCCTCTTGACCATTATCCCTTGCTACACCGCGCATGTATACACATCAAAGGCGTTTGATGCTTTCTTAATTAAATTGAGACCAAGGCAGTTCCAACCCAATTCTCGAAAATTGGTATTCCTCGCCGTGAGCCGGAGATATGACCTTTCAAAGTGGCCTCACGAATCAATTTTGTTTCTCCTTTATCTTCAAGAAAAACAAAGGGCATAACCAAAGGAAGGTTGATTCGTGATCGGGGAAAAATATTGGAACACTCGAGATTCGTCATATCAAAGTGCGGCGATGTCAAAGTTGAAAATCCGATTCTGAAAGTCTGAAAAAATCGGATTAATTTTGCGAGTGTATAATATGAAAATTGCGGAAGCAACGAACCCTTTACTGATGAAATCCAACCCTTCAGCGGGGTTTCCGCCAAAATATCTGGAAATAACAGTTAACCAATCGGTTACCGCAAAATCGCGAGCCAACTGACAGTCGCCGATACATTGACAATCAGAACGAAAGGCTGAAAAATTACGGAAACATTATGATAAAAAAACCCTGTTGATTCCTGATATTCTGATATATGGATCTCAGCCGGCGGCGCCTCGGTATTGAATATGGCCGCTCATAGCTGGAATGGCCAAACCTATCACACTATCACATCAGGTTAGGTCAGGTGGATGGGAGAGTATGATATCAGCCAATGGCGGCTTGCCGGCACATAGATACACACCCCAAGTGACCCCAAGATGGCCACGGGGGTCCGAACCGGCTTCACCCCCCTTCTCAGAGCGTTGTATCCGCTCGGAAGTCATTGAAGAGAGGACGGGAGGACCCCAATGGGCTCCAACCTCCCCCCCTCCCATATCCCAAGGACACATGGAGGCCCCACACACGTCGTAGGCGTCCCCCATGCCCCAAGGGAGGGGTGAGGACACTCATAATCGGTGCCCTACGCCATATCCGGTCTCCTCTTGATCTACAACATGGACCAAGGGGATCACAGATAGAGAAAACGTCGTCGGTTGACCTAAGTAAGTATAGCACAATGAAATATATATGTGGAGATCGAGTGAAGGGGGTATATGGCCAATCAAGGCCCAAAAGTCCCCGGATGAACGCCCTCACCCGTCTCCCAAGCACAAAAACAAACAAAAATGCCAAGGGAGATCCATTACGGTGCTACTGCAGCCACCAAATGGACCAACACGTCCTTGACATCAAAAGAAATGTTCTTTTTCTTTAGATAATCCATCCAGACCGTGGTGTACCTCGGCACAAAGCTGCTCGGAGGCTCACACGAGTCCCTGGATGCGGCGAATCCCTTCCAACGGACCTTGTAAAGCCTCCCCCCAGGCGTCCCGGGTCCGGCTTGTCCGTCAGGATCCTCTCGGCGGTGAAGTCTTCGTCCTCAGCCTCATCGTCCGAGTCCAGATCTCCGGCTGTGAACTCGAAGGTGACGGGACGTCCGCTGGGGTCTGGTGCTCGGGGACGAAGCTGGGTATGGTCACGGTTCAGGATCTTGTTATCCCCCACACGAACCGCATACACATCCTGCCCGACCTTCCGCACGATTACCCCCGGCACATACCAAGACGCCTGCCGATGCCTGGACAGGACATCCTTGTGGTGCCGCTCCACCCATACGATATCTTGGAGAGCATATTTCTGGACTTTTCCCTGCTTGAAGTACTTGGCCCTCTTCTCATGCTCATCCTGAAGTGCTTTGCACACCTTGGCCGCCGTGTCGTCCGCCTCAGCCATCATAGCACTCGCATCCCGGGCCACTTTGCCATGGTTCAACCACGGGAGAGTGCGTGACACTCGATCCCGTAGGAACAGGATGCGATGGGGAGACATTCCAGTGGGCCCCGGAAGGTCGTGGTACGCCTGGAGTACTCTCCACAGCGAATTATACCAGTTCCGGCCCGGTTCGTCAATGTGCAGCTGGCGGAACTTCTGGAACATCTGCCGCCCGGCTACCTCAGCCCGGCCATTCGACCGGGTGTGGTACGCCACGGTCTTGGCGTGCCGAGTCCCCATGTGCTTGCACATCGTCTTGAACCACGTCCCCACGAATTGACTGCCCCGATCGCTGCAGATGACAGCTGGGACATCAAAAATCGTCAGCCAATGCCTGATAATGGCGTTGGCGACGGTCTAGGCCTGCAGCCCCAATCCATGCTTGTCCTTCTTGTCCTTCTTCCTGGACTTCTTGCCCGGGACTGCCACGATATACCCGCTGTGCCTGTCCACCGCCAGGATGACACAATCATAGGTCTCTCCTTCCACGGTGACCTCAGGAATGGCGAACACATCCATGGCCACGGACCGCATAGGGGCCTCCGCTATAGCCGTATACACCGGGTTGCCCGCCGCAGAGTGGTTGGGGCTCTTCGTGGCCCGACACACGGCGCAGTCGCTGCAGTACTTGTCCAGGAGGGCGTAGTACCCCGGTGGGAACTTGAAGCGCCACTCCAGGTCCTGCTGCATCTTATCCCGACCCGGATGCATGAGCTGGGCGTTATGCCAGTGGTCAATGAGCTCCTCCATTCAGTTCTCAGGGACCAAAAGCCTGTCCCTGAGGAATAGTTTATCCCCATCCTCGGTCAAGCCCTCGGGCCATTCGTCATCCGACGGGGCGCTCACGGCATTCCAGTACTTGCTCCAGTGCTCGGATGCCGCATAGTCATCCGACCAGTCCTCTGTGAGCACCGACCTGACTAGCTCTACAGGGGCCACCATCCATTGCTCGAGGGTTTCCTCTCGAATAGCTTGGACTCGGGCGCCCCGGACCTTGGCCAGGTCTGTACGGTTTGCCATCACCACAAAGCACTTGACCCCCTCTTGCTCCATGGCCTTCTCCATCTCGATGATGCGCTTGGCCTCCTCAGTCTCCTCGGCGTCCCCATGGCTGGATATGTCCATCCAAGCCTTGCCCGCTGGGTAGGCCCATCCACTGAGGCAATCCGCCACAGTTTTGTCCTTCCCCGGGACGTATACGACGCTGAGGTCGAACTTGGCGAACGTATCATGCCATCGGGCCCTCCTTGCCGCCGGTCCCGAGGGGGTGTCAACGTGCTCCTTGTGCCAGCTCGTCAGGGACTGATGGTCCGTACAAACCACCACCGGTTGCAATCCGATGTGGCCAGACCACTTCCTGAGCGCACAAACAATGGCGTACGTCTCCTTCTCCCTCGCGGTCCAGGTTCGGCTTTGGCCCTCGGCCAGGATCCGGCTCCAGAACGCCACGGGTACGTGCGACCCGTCGTCCCGGACCTGCTCGAGGACCGCACCTACAGCATAGTCCAAGGCGTCCGTCCGTAGCATGAATCCCTTGTCCGGGTCCACCAGGAATAGCCCCAGCTGCCCCAGGAGTCCCTCCTTCAGGCGGCTGAACGCATCTTCGGCCTCAGGGGTCCAGGCAAACTTCTTCTTGCTCCCCTTCCGGCCATCGAACTTGCCCACCTGCAGCATCTTGTGGGGCGGCCCTGATAGCTCTGCATACATTCAGACATAGCCCGAATAGTAATTGCAGAACCCCATGAAGGATCGGAGTCGCTGATGGTCTGGGGCTTCTCCCAGTGGTGCAGGGACGCCAGCTTCGCAGGCATGGGACGGCGTTACCCGTGACCAACCACGTGACCCGCAAACTCCACTTCCTTCACGAAGAGTGAGGCTTTGGTGGGCTTGCACACCATGTTGTGCTTGTCCAGCTCGCTGAGCACTCGGCGCAGATCCTTCTCATGCGCTTCGATGAGCTCGTCTCCAGTCATGTCTTCCGTGCCGGATCCGATGATGATGTCATCCACAAAGGGGTCGGCACAGTCCCGGACAGGACCGAGTAGGTCCTGAATCATGCGCTGGAAAGCGGCGTTGCCATTCTTGGCGCCCATAGGCAGCACTTTCCACTGCATGGGGCCCAGCGGCGTCGACCTCGCTGTGCAGGGCCTGGAATCCGGGTGTAGCGGCATCCTGTGATAGCCGTGTTTCAGGTCTAACACCGTAAAGATCCGCTTTTTCTGTTGCTTTTGAAGGATGGTGTCGATCAGAGGAAGCGAGTACGAGTCGTGCTCGGTTTGCTCGTTCAAACCCCTGTAATCCACCACCAACCTCCACTCGCCTTTCTCCTTCTTGGGCACGATAAAGGCTGGGCTGGCCCACTCACTGTCGGAGGGTTCGATCCAGCCCCGCTCAATAAACTCTGCCAACAACTTCTTCATGGCCTTGGCCCGATCGCCCTGAAGTTGGTACTCCCGATCACGATAGATCTTGGGGTTTGTCTTCAGCTTGATCCTCGCTGTGCCAAACCTCCCACGATCTGCAGGGTTCTTGTTGGCGACACCGCTGAATAGCCGCGGATAGGCATTGATCAGCCTCTCCTTCAGCTCGGCAACCTTCGGGTTCTCCTGGGCCTCTTCAGCCGCTTGCTTCGGTATTGATACAACCGACCGCACTGCGGTATAGGCCTCTTCCGGATCCGAATCCGACTTCTCCTCGCCCGATATGCGGTCCTCATCCTCGTGGGGCGCGCTTCCCACCGATAATCTTCGGAAATTTGCGGCATCGGCCTGGTTCTTGTCGCTATCGGCCCCCATTCTTGGGAAATCCCACGTCGGCGGGTCCGACCCAACCGGATCATCATATTGGTCCGCGATGTGATCCATGACCCTCGCCACGAACTCATCCTTCTCGTACTTCCCGGTGACCAACATCTTGTCATCCCACCAATGCGGAGATGTGACCATGGCCCGCCTCTTCTTGGCTGCCACACGATCATGCATCCCCATCTGCATGTAGTTGACGACGTCGTCGATCTCGGAGTGGGACAGGATGTCAATGCCATCAACTGGCTGATCCGTCCCCTCCTTGGGCTCGGACATGACCCGCATTGGCACCGCCTCAACCCTACGGATGAATGCTTCATCAACAGTGGGCTGGGCTTGCGCCCCATCCACCAGGAAAGCCTTGGTACCCCACGCTTGACCTGGGGAGGGCATTGATACACCCTTGGCGTCGATGAACAGCTCCTCCTCTGGCCCGAATGACATCTCGTTCAGGGTGATGAAGTCCAGCGTCCACTTGAGACCTTTCAGCGGACATGGGGTAGATCCTATGCCGGTTATGACCAGGATCCCCTTCGCCCTATCCGCGACGATCTTCTCCACCGTACGTCTGGTATTGTCCAGGGAGCCATGCCAATACATGGGCCCCCACTCCTTCAAATTCCAATGCCTGTGCCAGGCTGAGTCTCCTCGATGCCAATGCCTCCTACACTTCCGCAAAAGTGGGGCATCCCGGGAAGCGAAGACGTCCATCTCGGGCGCTTCGGCTCCCAGCGTCTGGAATATCCTGTCATACACCTGCGGCGCCATTCCATACTCCGTGAGCTGAACTCCGCGGTCTCCTCTGAACTTGGCACCCACAGCTTGCACCGCTCGGACGATCCGATCCTCTTCCTCAGCATTCCATTGGGATGATCCGCATGCATAATCCGTGGACAGCCATGTGAGGCATTCATCATCCTCCCGGACCAGCGTTGCACGATGGGGAAGGGCTCCAATGGCATTTGCCACCATGAAGTCATACCCCATGATCATATCCCAATCTGTAATGTCGGCCACATAGAAGTTCCCGGATAGAGTGCTTCTCTTCGCCAAATCGGGGCGGTTCAAGCGCTCATGCTCCAAGAATTCCATACTGATAGTGGCCTCATGGGTGCCACCACCCACAATCTCTCCATTGGCCACCTTCAGGCGTACCGGTCTACGGCTGGGCTGCAGGGATTCCTCCTTGAACAACCCTCTCCGGACCAGGCTCACCTGGGCACCCGTATGCACCAAAACATCCACCACCAACTCCTCTTGTCCGCACCGTACACGCACCTTCAAGTGCAACTGCCGCTCGTCACCATGCGGTGTATGGACGACTCTCACAGCAGACTCTAGCACATCCGGGTGCATCAGGACTTCGAGGGTATGGTCACGGATGGTGTAGATCTTGGGCTGGTCCTGCCAGTGCACGGGGCTCTCCGTGGTCGCTCCTTCCTTCTTGCCACATCTCTTGCCCACATAAACTTCCCTTGGCAGGGCGCTCCAGGGGTTGGGAGTGGCACAACTCAGTGGTTTTGGCTCTTCTGGAGCCTTCTTTGGCACCCGATGTGCCTTCGCTTTCTCTGGGATTCCACTGATTTTCGGAGGAGAGACCTCCGAGGTCCCACTCCCGTGGGTGCTCCTCTAGCCATGGCCTGCCGCAGCTCCCTCCTGCTGCGATCCGCTCAGACTTTGTGAACCACGTTGCTGGGCTTTGAGTTCCTCCAACGTCCTCAACATGTCCTCAGCAACCTCCTCGATCGACCTCATGGCGTCGGTCTGGACCGGGTCCTCCACCATAGCCTTTTCCTCCGCCTTTCCCTTGGCCCTTTCCTTGGCCTTTTCCACCGTCTCCGCCCTTTGCCTTCCAATCGGCGATTCGTTGCTCCTTGGGCTTCCTGTCGGGATGGGCGGCGAAGTAGGTCTTCTTGTCCTCCTCATATACCTTGCAATGCCAGTGATCATGTGCATGGTTGTTCCCCTTGCCGTAGCAGACCCAGCAACCGGTGTGCTGCGATCTGTACTCGCGGAACGAGAGCGGCGCGTTCCCGATCCTCTGCGGTTCTCTGCGGTTCTTGGTCCTGGGGTCCAGGCGGTTCCACCTGGACCTGTCCTGCCCATTCTCCTTCACGTTGTGCGCTACGAACGCAAAGAAGTGGGCTTCTTCATGATCCTCTAGGGTGGTCACGGTCCAGAGATCTTGGCCGCTTCCACTCCCTTCCTCCGCGGTGCCGACCGTGTCACCCTTGACCTCTCCCTGGTGGCGATCTTCTCGATGACCTCGATGTCCTTGGCCTTGTCGATCCTGCACGTGGGCCTCGTTCTTGGCATTGAGCTTCAGCTCCACCGTGATGTACTTCACGATCTCGTCCAGGCTCATGCGGGCGAAAATGACCTGCATCCTCAGCTGTTCTCCGCGCCTCCACTCCACGTTGTTGAGGCGCATCAGCCTTTGCCCCATGGTGTCGCCGAATACCTCCACATAGACGGCGATTTTCAACCGCAACATTCGGCTGGGCTTGCCGAGGTTTCGCTGGAAAAACTCCATTATTCCGGCGTGGGTGTCCTCTGATGCCATGATCCGTACGGCCACGCGCTTCTTTGCTCTCTCCTTCTCCTCATCCTCCACTCTTCTCTTCCAGTGCCCGGGGAGGACGTCCTTCAGCAGGTGTTGGATCTCGCTGGCCTCATTCCACTCCTCCACCAGCTTGAGGCTTCTTCGGTACTTGCGGATGTACCGATTCCATTCCCGGACCCTCAGTTCCCCGCGCTCCAGCGGCAGCGGAATGGACCACAAATCCTCAAACTTCTGGTTGGGGGCGTCCACTCGCTCCTCGCCCTCCAGCCACTGGAAGCAGGCCTGCTCCGTCTGGATCACTCCCTCGGGGATCTGATCCCTGAGCTCCTCCTTCAGGTCCTGCGCCAGCCTGTGTGGGAATGTGCGACATACCCACTTGTCCCTTGGCGCTCCCTTCATCTCGCCGACGACCTCCTCGGCGAAGTCCTCCCAATCCAGGATGAAATCGACCAGGTTGGAGGGGTTGCCATCGTAATAGGGGATTTTGATTCCCCTGAGGTCGTCAATCCTGATGGCGTCTCTGACGTCCGCAGCCACCACTCCACCGAGACGGATACCACCTGTGGCCGGGGGGTGTGAGTACACTCCCCGTACATCTCTCTCCTCCATGGAGTACGGTCCAGTTGGGCCTGAACCCATGGGTTTGGAATGCGGGAAGGACTTGCTCCACCGGCTGTCCATATCCCCGTATTGGAGTCCTTCACCCACAGGTTTCCGCCTGGGTGGCCTCGACCATGTCCGTCGGCGCTTCCCATGGTTCGCCCCTGCATGGTCTGGCTCTGGATCTCCTCTTCCGCATAAACTGCATGGGCAGTCGTAGTGGTCGGTGGGTCCTTGGCGGCATGGGACATCTGTACCGTCAGGCTCCTCGGGTCCGTGGTTGCGTGCCCTTCCCGCATGGACCCAGGCGGTGCCGTGTGTTCCCCGAGCATTGTGGATTCGCTGAACATGGGAACAAACGGCAGCGCACCCCGGTCAACACGCGGAGGCGCGTAAGGTGCCTCTGCAGGGCCACCCATGGGTCCATCCATGGCGCTCCTGAGGGTCTTAACCCGCTCCACCAGCTCTGCTGCTGCCGGCTTTGCCGGGAGCTCCGGACCTGAGGCGAGGGGTTGTAAATCCTCTAGCCTTTTCAGGCGTCCCGACATGTCCTCCACCAGGTGGAGGAGGCTGTCCACCACTCGCTGCTGCTTCTGCAGGGCCAGCTCCAGATTCTCCCGGTACCGGTCCTGTTCCGCTCGCAGCTCCGACATGTCTCTCTCCGCTGCCAACTGGTCATCCAGCATCCCCGCGACGTCCTCCTATAGGCCGTCCTTCGCGTTGTCCAGGCGGTCGAGGTGCTGCACGATGGCGTCCATCCCCATCCTTGGGTACTTGCCCATGAGGAAGGACACGTGCTTGCAGTGGCACTCAACGTGCTTTCCACCAGATCCGGCGCATCCCACGGTTCCCGGCGCCTCGGACTCCTCCGCCATGGGTGTGTCGCCCATGCTATCCCGCGTTGGCTCCGTGTGCCGGGCCACAGGCGCCGTTCTGGCTTGGGCAGGCCTCTCCAACGCCTCGGCGTCATGCTCCAGGCTGGGTTTGGGGGCCGTGTCCGCCCTTGTGGGCGGTCTGGCCATCTCCTCCGACTCCGAAGGGTAAGCTGTCCGATAGCCCTCGGAGTGCCCCTCGGAATCTGCCGCTTACCACAGCCTGACCGGGCTGGGATCCGTCTCCATCGCCCTGGCTTCCGCCGCGGGTTTTGGGGACCCGCGCTTCCAGTAACGCCGGGCTCTGCCGTTGCTGCCAGTCTCCTCCAGTTCCTCCGCAGCGGAGCAGAGATTGCAAGCCTTGCGGCATTGCCTTTCACACATGGAGGCCAGGTCCTCCATGTCTAGCCCATGTCCTGCAAGGGCTCTCCGTTCTGAGCATCTTCGCTCTTCTCGGGCTTCCCGATCCGGCGTCGACTCGACAGATTCCACGATCTGCACCCGGGGCGTCCTTGGGCAGAGCTCAGGAGGGCCCAAGTCCCCGGTGCGGCGGTAGGGGGCAGGTACTCCTCTGCTACCATAAAGAAGGTCCCTACCAGGACCGGCCCCTGCTGTACCCCTTCCACAGTAGCTCGTCACTCCTAGGGTCTTGCTCCTCACCAGGGTCTGCATTTTCTCCACAAAAAAATAGAAAAAAACTCCTTCACACAGACCCTTGCAATACCCACCTCCCAAGTACAATCCAAATCCAATCCACACTGCGGGCTTCCGTTCAACACGCCGATTGTCTCACGGTGCACACGGAGACATGGCGGTGGGCATGTACAAGAAGTGCACCAAAGGGGAAGCCCTGAAATTGGCATATGAACACAAATAAAGCAAAGTTGGGGAGAGATGGAAACTTACACAATCACAGCCATAGACCCCTCTTTCCCTGGACTCAAGACCTTCCCTTGACTCGCCAACATGATGCCCTGAACCCAGTCAAATAAGATGGCTAAATGCCATGTGTCAAAAGTCCCTACATAAACCCCAAAAATGTGTTCCCTCCCAAGCCTATAATTCCTAGCCCAATGGAGGAGGTGGTGTGTCATGGCCTAGAGTATCACGCAGCACCATGCCCTACCCTGACATAACCTTGGTTGGACTTGGAGTCGAATGGGCTTGGAGAACTGCTCCATGAAGATGACCTCATAACCTAGCAAAATCAGGCAAATCACACCATAGTGCCCAAAATGCAATGATATACTCAAAAATGCATACGACAAATGTTCATATGCTCCATGCATGTGTCAAGCCGGAAAGTAAAATACAAGGGTGATATAGACCAAAGGTCTATGCCCCAGAATATCTCATCATTGGCTCCGAAACCCCTCCGGTTATGTACATGACATGCTTCACAAGTCAACGCATGAATTTGAGACCTGATTTTGTGAGGCCTCGTGTGCCACCCCAAGGTGACCATGTGATCCGGCATATGGTGAAGTGCAACACCGAAGCATATGCCAACATCTAAGCAACATACCATAGTTCACGGATCTCTAGGCACTTTACTGTTAGCCGACCAGTTGAGCACATAAAATACAAAAATGAGCATAAAATGAGGTCAAAAACATGCAAATAATGCCAAATTCAAGATAATTACAATAGTATATAACTTCGCTCACCCATGGTATCAACGTACGATTCAAAACACAATTGCTTGGGACAATTTGTGAACAATCCCCCCACTTGGATCCCCACATGGACGCACAGGGATACCTTCGAACCTCCTCGCAACACGCACCATGAAAATGGGAAAATTGATAGTGGCGCTTGTGGGTCGCTCCATAAGCCCTCCCACATGCACTATATGAGCGGTAGACTTAGTCTAGCACTATGGAACTCAACATTGGGACATGGGCAAAGCCCTTGCCACGTATGACTCCATATATCTTCCTACAAACGGAGATATATAACATGGGCGTGAGCATATGGAAGCACATACCATGCATATAACAAATACCCTCAAAAGGTGGCTCCCCCCTTGATATGCCATGCCCCTCCATGGACATAACTTCACGTTAAAAATACGTAGGAAGCCAAGGAAAATTTCTATGCAACACCAACACTCATGCGGTACACTCGAAAGCTGCATTAAAATATTCGGTTGCACGGTCCAAGAGTGATATATCACTTTCTACCCTCTTGACCATTATCCCTTGCTACACCGGGCATGTATACACATCAAAGGCGTTTGATGCTTCCTAAATTGAGTTGAGACCAAGGCAGTTCCAACCCAATTCTCGAAATTGGTATTCCTCGCCGTGAGCCGGAGATATGACCTTTCAAAGTGGCCTCACGAATCAATTTTGTTTCTCCTTTATCTCCAAGAAAAACAAAGGGCATAACCAAAGGAAGGTTGATTCGTGATCGGGGAAAAATATTGGACCACTCGAGATTCGTCATATCAAGTGCGGCGATGTCGAAGTCTAAAATCCGATTCTGAAAGTCTGAAAAAATCGGATTAATTTTGCGAGTGTATAATATGAAAATTGCGGAAGCAACGAACCCTTTACTGATGAAATCCAACCCTTCAGCGGGGGTTTCCGCCAAAATATCTGTAAATAACAGTTAACCAATCGGTTACCGCAAAATCGCGAGCCAACTGACAGTCGCCGATACATTGACAATCAGAACGAAAGACTGAAAAATTACGGAAACATTATGATAAAAAAACCCTGTTGATTCCTGATATTCTGATATATAGATCTCAGCCGGCGGCGTCTCAGTATTGAATATGGCCGCTCATAGCTGGAATGGCCAAACCTATCACACTATCACATCAGGTTAGGTCAGGTGGATGGGAGAGTATCATATCAGCCAATGGCGGCTTGCCGGGACATAGATACACACCCCAAGTGACCCCAAGATGGCCACGGGGGTGCGAACCGGCTTCAGTGCACAAGAAAGAGAAGGCCGAGTGGAGGTTGGTGGTTGATTACAGGGGTTTGAACGAGCAAACCGAGCATGACTCGTAATCGCTTCCTCTGATCGACACCATCCTCCAAAAACAACAAAACTGTGCCGACCCCTTTGTGGATGACATCATCATCGGGTCCGGCACGGAAGACATGACTGAGGACGAGCTCATTGAAGTGCATGAGAAGGATCTGCGCCGAGTGCTCACCGAGCTGGACAAGCACAACATGGTGTGCAAGCCCACCAAAGCCTCACTCTTCGTGAGGGAAGTGGAGTTTGCAGGTCACGTGGTTGGTCACGGGCAACGCCGTCCCATGCCTGCGAAGCTGGCGTCCCTGCACCACTGGGAGAAGCCCCAGACCATCAGCGAACTCCGATCCTTCATGGGGTTCTGCAATTACTATTCGGGCTATGTCCGGATGTATGCGGAACTATCGGGCCTGCTGCACAGGATGCTGCAGGTGGGCAAGTTCGATGGCCGGAAGGGGAGCAAGAAGAAGCTTGCCTGGACCCCTGAGGCCGAAGATGCGTTCAGCCGCCTGAAGGAGCGACTCCTGGGGCAGCTGGGGCTATTCCTGGTGGACCCGAACAAGGGATTTGTGCTACGGACGGACGCCTCGGACTATGTTGTGGGGGCAGTCCTCGAGCAGGTCCCGGACGACGGGTCCCACGTACTCGTGGCGTTTTGGAGCCGGATCCTGGCCGAGGGCCAACGTCGAACCTGGACCGCGAGGGAGAAGGAGACGTACGCCATTGTTCGTGCGCTCAGCAAGTGGTCTGGCCACATCCGATTACAACCGGTGGTGGTTTGTACCGACCATCAGTCCTTACAGAGCTGGCACAAGGAGCACGTCGACACCCCCTCGGGACCGGCAGCAAGGAGGGCCCGATGGCATGATACGTTCGCCAAGTTCGACCTCAGCGTCGTATACGTCCCGGGGAAGGACAAAACTGTGGCGGATTGCCTCAGTGGATGGGCCTACCCCGCTGGCAAAGCATGGATGGACATATCCAGCCATGGGGACGCCGAGGAGACCGAGGAGGCCAAGCGCATCATCGAGATGGAGAAGGCCATGGAGCAAGAGGGGGTCAAGTGCTTTGTGGTGATGGCAAACCGTACAGACCTGGCCAAGGTCCGGGGCGCCCGAGTCCAAGCTATTCGAGAGGAAACCCTCGAGCAATGGATGGTGGCCCCCGTAGAGCTAGTCAGGTCGGTGCTCACAGAAGACTGGTCGGATGACTATGCGGCATCCGAACACTGGAGCAGGTACTGGAATGCCGTGAGCGCCCCGTCAGACGAAGAATGGCCGGAGGGCTTGACCGAGGATGGGGATAAATTATTCCTCAAGGACAAGCTATTGGTCCCTGAGAACCGAATGGAGGAGCTCATTGACCACTGGCATAACGCCCAGCTCATGCATCCTGGTCAGGACAAGATGCAGCAGGACCTGGAGTGGCGCTTCAAGTTCCCACCGGGGTACTACGCCATCCTGGACAAGTACTGCAGCGACTGCGCCGTGTGTCGGGCCACGAAAAGCCCCAACCATTCCACAGCGGGCAACCCGGTGTATACCGCTGTACTGGAGGCCCCTATGCAGTCCGTGGCCATGGATGTATTCGCCATGCCTGAGGTCACCGTGGAAGGAGAGACCTACGACTGTGTCATCCTGGCGGTGGATAGGCACAGCGGGTATATCGTGGCGGTCCCTGGCAAGAAGTCCAAGAAGAAGGACAAGAAGGACAAGCATGGAGTGGGTCTGCAGGCCAAGACCGTCGCTAATGCCATGACCAGGCATTGGCTGACGATTTTTGATGTCCCAGCTGTCATCTGCAGCGATCGAGGCAGTCAATTTGTGGGGACGTGGTTCAAGACGATGTGTAAGCACATGGGGATTTGGCACGCCAAGACCGTGGCGTACCACAGCCGGTCGAATGGCCCGGCTGAGGTGGCCGGGCGGCAGATGTTCGAGAAGTTCCGCCAGCTGCACATTGACGAACCGGGCCGGAACTGGTATAATTCGCTGTGGAGAGTACTCCAGGCGTACCACGACCTTTCGGGGCCCACTGGACTGACACCCCATCGAATCCCGTTCCTACGGGATCGAGTGTCACGCACTCTCCCGTGGTTGAACCATGGCAAAGTGGCCCGGGATGCGAGTTCTATGATGGCTGAGGCGGACGACACGGCGGCCAAGGTGTGCAAAGCACTTCAGGACGAGCATGACAACCATACCCAGCTTCGTCCCCGAGCACCAGACCCCAGCGGACGTCCCGTCACCTTTGAGTTCACAGCCGGCGATGTGGACTCGGATGACGAGGGTGAGGACGACGACTTCACCGCCAAGAAGATCCTGATGGACAAGCGAGACCCGGGGACGCCTGGGGGGAGGCTATATAAAGTCCGTTGGAAGGGATTTGCCGCATCCAGAGATTCGTGGGAGCCCCCGAGCAGCTTTGTTCCAAGGTATACCACGGTCTGGATGGATTATCTAAAGAAAAAGAACATTTCTTTGGATGTCAAGGACGTGTTGGTCCATTTGATGGCTGCAGCAGCACCGTGATAGATCCCCCTTGGCATTTTTGTTTTTTTTTGTGCTTGGGAGACGGGTGAGGGCGTTAATCCGGGGATTTTTGGGCCTTGATTGGCCATATACCCCCTTCACTCGATCTCCACATATATCTTTCATTGTGGTATACGTATTTAGACTGGTCGACGACGTTTTCTCTATCTTTGATCCCCTTGGTCCATGTTGTAGATCAAGAGGAGCTCGGATATGGCGGAGGGCACCGATTATGAGTGTCCTCACCCCTCCCTTGGGGCATGGGGGACGCCTACGCTCCATGTGGGCCCTCCATGTGTCCTTGGGACATGGGGGGGGGGGGTTGGAGCCCATTGGGGTCCTCCCGTCCTCTCTTCAATGACTTCCGAGCGGTAACAACGCTCTAAGAAGGGGGGTGAAGGCGGTTCCGACCCCCGTGGCCATCTTGGGGTCACTTGGGGTGTGTATCTATGGGCCGGCAAGCCGCCATTGGATGATATCATACTCTCCCATCCACCTGACCTAACCTGATGTGACACTGTGATAGGCTTGGCCATTCCAGCTATGAGCGGCCATATTCAATACCGAGGCGCCGCCGGCTGAGATTTATATATCAAAATATCAGGAATCAACAGGATTTTTTTATCATAATGTTTCCGTAATTTTTCAGCTATCCGTTCTGATTGGCAATGTATCGGCGACTGGCAGTTGGCTCGCGATTTAGCAGTAACCGATTGATTAACTGTTATTTCCAGATATTTTAGCGGAAACCCCGATGAAGGGTTAATTTTCATCAGAAAAGGGTTCGTTGCTTCCGCAATTTTCAGGTTATACACTCGCAAAATTAATCCGATTTTTTCAGACATTCGAATCGGATTTTCGATTTCCAGGTCGCCGCACTGGATATGATGAATTTCGAGTGGTCCTACATTTTTCCCCGATCACGAATCAACCTTCCTTTTGTTGTCTCCTTCATTTTTCGTGGAGATAAAGGAGAAACAAATTTGATTCGTGAGGCCACTTTGAAAAATCATATCTCCGGCTCACTGCGAGGAATTTCATTTTTGAGATATGGGTTCGAATCACCTTGGTCTCAACTTAATTTAGGAAGCATCAAACGCCTTTGATGTGTACACATGCCCTGTGTAGCAAGGGATAATGGTCAAGAGGGTAGAAAGTGATTTATAACTCTTGGACCATGCAACGGAATATTTTAATGCGACTTTGCAGTGTACCGCATGAGTGTTGGTGTTGCATAGAAATTTTCCTTGGCTTCCTACGTATTTTTAACGTGAAGTTATGTCCATGGAGGGGCATGACATACCATGGTGGGAGCCATTTTTGAGGGTATTTGTTATATGCATGGTATGTGCTGCGCTATGCTCACGCCCATGTTATATATCTCCGTTTGTAGGAAGATATATGGAGTCATACGTGGCAAGGGCTTCGCCCATGTCCTAATGGTGTGCTCCATAGCGCTAGACTAAGTCTACCGCACATATAGTGCATGTGGGAAGGCTTACGGAGCGACCCACAAGCGCCACTATCAATTTTCCCATTTTCATGGTGCATGTCGAGAGGAGGTTCGAAGGTGTCTTCATGCGTCCATTTGGGGATCCAAGTGGGGGGATTCCTTCACAAATGGTGCCAAACAATAGTGTGTTGAACCATATGTTGATACCATGGGTGAGCGAAGTTATATACTATTGTGGGTAATTAGAATTTGGCAATATTTGCATGTTTTTGACCTCATTTCATGCTCATTTTTGTATTTTATGTGCTCAACTGGTCGGCTACCATAGTGCCTAGAGATCCGTGAACTGTGGTATGTTGCTTATATGTTGGCATATGCTTCGGTGTTGCACCTCACCATATGCCGGATCACGTGGTCACTTTGGCGTGGCACACGAGGCCTCACAAAATCAGGTCTCAAAGTCGTGAGTCGACTTGTGAAGCATGGCATGTATATATCCAGAGGGGTTTGGGGGCCAATGATGGGATATTCTTGGGCATGCACCTTTGGTCTATATCACCCTTGTATATTACTTTCCGGTTTGACACATGCATGGAGCATTTGAATATTTGCCATATGCATTTTTGAGTATATAATTGAGTTTTGGGCACTATGGTGTGATTTGCCTAATTTTGCTATGTTGTGAGATCATCTGCATGGGGCAATTCTCCAAGCCCCATCGACTCCAAGTCCAACCAAAGTTATATCAGGGTAGAGCATGGTCCTGGGTGCCACTCTAGGCCATGACAAGCCACGTCCCCTATTGGGCTAGGATTTAGAGGCTTGGGAGGGAACACATTTTTGGGGTTGATGTAGTGACATTTGACACATGGCATTTAGCCATCTTATTTGACTTGGTTCAGGGCATCATGTTGGCGAGTCAAGGGAAGGTCTTGAGTCCAGGGAATGAGGGGTCTATGGCTGTGATTGTGTATGTTTCCATCTTTCCCCAACTTTGCTTGATTTGTGTTCATATGCCAATTTCAGGGCTTCTTCTTATTTGATTTTGGTGCAATTCTATGTACATGCCCAACGCCCGTGTCTCCGTGTGCACCGTGAGAGGACCAGCGTATTGAAAGGAGTTGTTGAGTGTCAACGCGGGACCTCAAACACCCTTGGAAGCCCTCAGTGTGGATTATTTGGATTTGAGCTATTGTACTTGGGAGTTGGTTATTGCAAGGGATCAGGACTTGTGTGAAGGAGCCATATTTTACTATTTTGTGTGGGAAATTGTGCAGGATAGGGCAAGATCATGCAGAACCTGGTGAGAAGCAAGACCATAGGAGTGACAGGAAATGGTGGAAGGGGTACAGCAGGGGCCGGTCCCGGTAGGGACCTTCTTTAACTGCAGCCCTACATACTAGTTAGAGTGGACGCGGGGGTGGAACTGTGGGCCTGGAGTACACTGCAACCCTACAATACTAACCTGCCCACAAACAGAAAAAACAAACTGCCTTCAGCAATGGCTAAGCAAGCACTGCAGTATAGAGAAATGTCTCTGGGACATAGGGGGGGGGGGGGGCTGTCAGAAAATCTGTAACAATTTTCTGCCTGCTTGAAAAGGTTAGACACTGTACAAAAATGCCTGCCTGCCCTGCCCTGCAGTAACACCGCAAGTGGAGATCTGTTTTTCTTGTTCACCTGCAAACACAGTACTGAAACCTGACATAATGTACAAGTGCCATTAACCTGTGCCTTGTTAAAGTTCTCTGGTCCCACCCGGAATTCAGGACCTCTGATATTCTCCGAGATTGTAACTCTGGTCCTGCCCCGAATTCCGGACCCTGTGATGTTTGTTGAAGTTCTCCACTTGCTGGCACTGCAAAAGCAAAACAGAGACAAAACATGCATATCACATAAAAAAAAACAACGACCTGTCGGATCGTCATACCAGCAAATATCCGCCATCAAACACTGCTCACTCCCACTTCTGTCGACCTGACCTACATGAACGCACAGAGGTTCGAAAATACACACACCCAAACGACAACTATGCCAAGGCGCACGATGTATAAAAACGCAAACGAAACCACTGACATTCAACCTGAAAAATTTTCATCGTTATATCTTGTTCTGTAACGCGTAACTGTACTTCTGTAAAAGATAATAAAAATAAAACAGGCTGGACTCAAGCAAACTACGTTAACGCCTTGCCACCTCGTACGCACGCATAAATGCACACGCTCACCAAAATTGAAAAAAACTACAAACAAATATGGTACAAGTTACCTGGACAGAGAGAAAATAAAGACTGAAACATAAAAGACTGAAAATAAAAAGACTGGGCAACACCAAAACTGAACAAGAGTAATTAAAAGACATACACACACCATCACGGGTCATGTGGCAACAATATTCAGAGAGCCTACACAGAAAAATAAAAACCGTAAACCTGCCCGAGGCAGCGGTAACACTCCTGTCCACCTACGCCCCCGCAGGCAAACAGAGGCCGTGGCGAATCACCTGCCCGACCCGAGTAGGCGCTACCCCCAGAAAAAGAATCGCCCTTCAACTCAAGGTGGGGTGTCCTGCCGTACCAACCAAAGGCCAGGACGGACAAAAAAAAGGGCTTAAGAAGGCGCCCAAAGGCCTACGAGACTTATAAGGCGCCTCGAGCGGGATTCGCTATGCCTACAGTGGGGGTTACTGTCCTACCTAAACGAGTGCTCGCTAAGCACAGGACCAACCAGACAACAAACTGCCACTCACCGGCTAAAAACAGAAAAAGTAGAAGTAGAGACCACCAACAACACAAACAGAAAAAGAAAGAAACAAAGAGGAAACAGAAGCACCCAAACTGGGTCGTGCGTGTCCACTGAAGGCGAAGGAACGCAACTGCAACCAAACAAACAAGCCCAGAAACACCGAAATAAGAAAAACTGACAAAAACTGCCAAAATAAGAAAAAGAAGGCAAGCCCGTGTATACATATACATATACGAACAGACTGCACACCCAAAAACACACAAACTGAGCACGCAGCACGTACCCAATTTTTACATTCATGCACTTGAATCTGGAATCTTCAACCTGCAAAGGCAGGAGCACAAAAGCCAGAGCGACACAAACACAAAAAGACAAAAAACAAAACGAAGCGAACACAGCGCGGGCATGCAACACACAACACACCTGTGAACAGGACGTGTCCGCGTGTGCTCACCTTTTGTGTTGCCTTGTGTTGCTCTGTCCTATGCACACACACACAAACGAAAATGAAACACGAAAATGCAAACACTGAAGCCGGTTCGGACCCCCGTGGCCATCTTGGGGTCACTTGGGGTGTGTATATATGTGCCGGCAAGCCGCCATTGGCTGATATCATACTCTCCCATGCACCTGACCTAACCTGATGTGATAGTGTGATAGGTTTGGCCATTCCAGCTATGAGCGGCCATGTTCAGTACCGAGGCGCCGCCAGCTGAAATTTATATATCAGAATATCAGGAATCAACAGAGTTTTTTTATCATAATGTTTCCGTAATTTTTCAGCCTTTCGTTCTGATGGTCAATGTATCGGCGACTGTCAGTTGGCTCGCAATTTTGCGGTAACCGATTGGTTAACTGTTATTTCCAGATATTTTGGCGGAAACCCCGATGAAGGGTCAGATTTCATCAGTAAAGGGTTCGTTGCTTCCGCAATTTTCTAAATATGCACTCGAAATTTTAATCTGAATTTTTCGCGATGTCGAAATCGGATTTTCGACTTCGACATCGCCGCACTTGATTTGGTCTTCTTCGAGTGGTCATACTCTTTTACCTATGCCCAAATCAGGTTTCCCTTATATCGGCCACCCATTTGACTTGGAGATATAAGGGAAACAAAAGTGATTCGTGGGACCACTTTGAAGGGCCATATCTACGCGTGAGTGCGAGGAAAGAGAATAAGGAATGTTGCGTTGCAATCGCCTTAGTCTAAACTTATTTTTAGTAGGGTCCAACACCTTAGGTCGTCATACACACTCGTTGTATCATAGGATCATGGTCAACATGGTAGAAACTTGTTTATAACTTGTTGACCATGTGTCCGGACTTGATATTATGACTTTCGAGTGTAGAGCATGAGTCTTGCGGTTGCATAGCATCTTTCCTCCGGTTCTCAAGTCCATTTTACCCAAAGTTATGACCATGGAGGGGCATGGCATACCATGGTGGGAGCCAATTATAAGGGATATGTGTGATATTGGTAGTATATGTCTTGATATGCTCACGCCCATGTTATATATCTTCGTGTGGCCGAGGAGATGGGGAGCCACACGTGACAAGGGCTTTGCCCATGTCCCAATTGTGGAATTCAAATCGCTAGACTAAGTCTACCGCGTATGTATTGCTCATGGTATGTTTGGCAAAGAGATCCATGAGTGCACTCCCATTTTCATGGGGCATGTAGGTATGAGTGGCGAAGGTATCTCCATGCGCCCGATCGGGGATCCAAGTGGGGGATTTGTTCGCAAATGGTTCCAATCATTTGTATATTGAGCCATGCGCGGATATCATGGGTGAGCATAGGGATATACTATCATGACAACTTTGTATTTGGACATATTTTCATGTTTTTGACCTCAATTTTTGCTCCTTTTTGCGGTTTGAGGTTTGAGGTTCGATTTTGCGGGTACTAGACGCCTTTCGGCCCCGGGGGGCCACCTGGTCGGGCCAGGTGATATCCTCCCCACCGGCTCCTAGTGGGGGGCCCTCCAAGACGCACCTCCTGCCTGGTGGCGGAGTCCCCCGGGTTCACAGAGCTCGGAGCCCCGTCCTTCCCCGGCGTCCCCGTTTCGCCACTCCCCGGTCAGTGCATCCATTCGCAGCCGTGGCTGCGGGCGCTTACCCACTGCGTCGCCCCCCTAATGCGCGGTCGCCCGGGGCGCCGGCGCCGCCGGGCCCGTGCTACTGGCTTGTCGCCAGTGGGACCCCCTTGGGCTGGCGCGGAGGCTGCCTAGCCTAGGGGTTGGGGCGTGGCGCTGTGCGCCACTACTGCCTTGGCGGGCGCAGTGCCCCGTCTGTGTGTGCGCGGCGCTCGCGGCCGGTTCGGGGGGGTTCGGGCTGGCACCTGGCGTCGTGTCTCTTTCGTTTCCCCCTCCCCGCCCCGCGTGTTCCGCGCTGCGTGTGGCGGGCCGTCCCGTCCGGGTGTCCCTTACCCTCGCTCGCTGGTACGCCATTCCATGCGGTCTGTGCATTCCGCGCGCTCGGTCCGGTTGCCCTTCCGGTAGTCCCCGCGTGTCCCTTTCGTGTGTGTGCGCTCGCGCTCTCGCGGTGTCCGCTCCCCCCCCCGCTGGGTGGTGTGGCGCGCGCATCTCGCGTGGTCCCGGCACTGGGCGCTGGTAGGGCCGTTCTACGTGGTCCGTGCCCCTCCGCGTGTCCTGCCCCGGTCCCTTGCTCCGTCTGGCTTGCTTGGGGAGGGGCGGTCCGGTCCCGGTTCCCCCCTACTTCGCTTGGGGTTGTGGGGGCGGCGGCAGGGCGTCCCCGGGGGGGTGCCTTCGACCGTTGCGTGGGGTGTCTGGGGTCTTGCGCTCCTCCTCCCCCGACTGCCCGTCCACTGGGTGGGCTGTCGGGGTCCGCGTTGTGGGCGCGGGCGTGCGGGTGTGGGGGCCCTGCTCTGTCCCTGTGGGGGCTGCGCGCCGCGGGGCGGGTCCGTGGCGTTCTTATGCTGGGGGGCGGGCTGGGGGGGGGTGGGGCGTGCGCCGTTTCCTCCGGCTGTGCGGCCGGGGCGGGGCCCGTAGGGCGGGGGATCGCTCTGCCTCTTTCCGTCCCTCTGCCTCCCCTGGGCAGGCAACAAAGCGGGCGTCATTGGCGTTGTGCTGTCCATCGGGGGCGTGGCCCCCCATACCACTCCGGTTCGTGCTCACCCGGCTTCTCTGGGTATGATCTGTGCGGCGTCCCGGTGCGCAGACGTGGGCCCGCTTGTTCTTCGCGGCCCCCATGTGAGCCGGCGGCTGGGGCGGGGGGGCGGGTCACGCTCCGGCTCCCCTCTCGGGTGGGGGGGGCCCAATCCCCCTGCCTCGGGGGCTGGGGGCCGGGGCCCCCGCGGCTGGCGGGCTGGTGGGGGGGCGGGGGGGGGGGTGTCGCGCCGCGGCCTCCCTGCTCTCGCTCCGGGCGGCGGCCTGCGGTACTCCTTTCTGGCCCTCTCCGTGTCGCCGGCGCGCTCCCTTCCGGCGCGCGCGTGCGGTCGGGGCTGAAGTGCCGCCCCGGGGTGGGGGGGGGTGAGGGGCGGCCCGTGGACCGCTCCCCCGGGGGCCCCAGCTGACCTGAAACCCCCCTCTGTCACCTCGCAGTGGGCTGTGGTTACGGGAGGGTCATGTGGGGCGCGGCCTCCTTCCCGTTCCGTTGTGCGCGTTGCTCCGGCACGCCGGTGTGGGTTTGCGGGAGCAGGTCCAGCCGCCGTTGCCTGTACCGCGCCGCCGTTCCTCCTGAGGGGGGGGGCGCCCCCCCGGCCCTGGGGGGGCGGAGGGCCGCGCCCGTGGCTCCCCAGCTGAGGTGGGTGCGGGGGGGGGGGGTGGGGGGGCCGCCCCCCCGCCCGCTCTCGGGCCTGTGTGGGAGGGGGGGGGGAGGGGGGCGGCGCACGATGGATGTGTGCTGGGGTTGCGTGGCTGAAAGCCGAAGGCTTTGCAAAACCCTGGGTGCACGGGCTGCCACTGGGTATGGGTTGGTGGTCCAGGGGGATTATGGCAGCGATCAAAAAAAAGCCAGGGTTGGGGCCAGTGAGTGTGTTCCTCAGGGTCAATTAAGTGAAAGGAAGAAGCATGGGTATCTCACAGGGCTAGCATGGGTCAGGGGGGCCAGAGTGGCAATCCAGAGTCTCCTGTCTTATCCAGGGTGGGTGGTGTGGGAGTGTGTGCCATAAAAGCTGAGTGAGGGGGCTTGGGAGGGGGGGGGTTTTGGCATGACGCCATGGTGTGATGATTTTGTCTGCAGCTGGCGGCGCCTACTGGCCGATCGCCATTCGCTGCCCTTCACTTGGACCCTTTCCCTCCATAGGCTGTGGTGCCCATCAGCTTCTCACCACCCTTTGACCTTCCTCTTCCTCCTTGCCCTAACCTTCCCTCTCCCCTCCCCTTTCCCTTCCCTTGGCCTTTCCCTCTGTAGGCCACCGTGCCCATCGGCCTCACCACAATCCTTCCCTTCCATTTCCCTTGGTCGGTTGTGCCAACGGACCAAGGGGGGGGGGGGGGGAGTGGCGGGGGCCCTTTGGTCCCCTGGCGATGCCTCCTGTCAACCGGGGGGGGGGGGGGGCGGCATGGCAGTCCTGGCCCCGGGGGCCAGCCATCGGCCGGGGGGTCGCGCCCTTCCCCTGCCCCCCTCTACCGAGAGCCGGATTCTCGCCCAGGCCCTCGCTGGGGCCCTTCATCCCCCGGCCGTTGTCGCGCGGCGCCGGCCGGTCGGGGGTGGCCGTGAGGGTTAGCGGTCAGTGGTTAGCGGGCTGCGGGGCAGCAGGTTCCCCCCCGCGCTCGTTGTCTCCGCACTCCCTCCCGCGGGAGGTGGCGCGCCCTCTTGCGTTGTGCCGTACCGTTGGGGGGGCGTGGGCCGGGGGGCCCAGCCCCCCCCCCCAGCTCTCCCGTACCCGCCGTCTGGGCCTTCACCTGCGCCGCCGCTTGTGTGGGGGCTGGGGCTGCGGCGGCGGCGGGTTGTGCCGGCGGTAGCGCCAGTGGGCGAGGGCGCTGCGCAAAGCCCGGGGGAGCCAGTTGTTGGCGTCCGCATCCGTGATGCGGAGCACCGCTCCCCCTTCCAGGAAGGCCGGCCACGTCGGCTCCCTGTCGGGCCACGCCGCGCGGATCACTGACCTGAGGACCCTCTCATGGTCCTCTGAGGCTGCCCACCCCCCCGGGGGTACCTCTCGGTTTCCTCCGTCCCTCCGGAGGAGCACGGCATCGAAGGGCCGGTTCCTCGACCTCCTGGAGGTCCCCTGGTTGGCCCAGCACAACCACCCGTACACCTCCCCCACCAGGGGGAGGGTCTCCTCCCCCAGAGGGTCCGGGACCGCGCCCCAGTCCCGGTCCCATGGCCGGCCCTCCTCCGCCCCCCGTGCCGGCCCCCCTTGCTGCCCCTGCGCCTGCGGCGCCGATGCCGCGCCCCGTCCCCCCTCCGCCGAGGCCATCCGCGCCGGCTCCGCCCTCGGCGCGGGGGGAGCTTAATGGTGCTGGTGTTGTGGGGGCTGGGGGGGGACGAGCTCGCCGGCGTCAGGGTCGATGTTGTAGAGGTGGTGGTGGTGGTGGTGGTGGTGGTGGTGGGTGTGGTGTGCCGGCATCTGTTGGATGCCGGGGGGGATGCACCTCACCGGCTGCACGTCCGGCTACGGGGGCGCCCCGCCCTCTGCCCCCCTCCCTTCGTCTCGTCCTCCCCCCTGGGCTCCCATGCCCCGTCCCGCCTGTCCCTTGGGGCCCGCGGCGCCCTTGCCCTTGCCCTTGGGCCCCTTTCCAGCCCCCTGCCCGTGTCGCGGGTCCCGCCTCCCGTCCCCCACGCCCTGGCCCGCTCGCTCTCCCACCTCCCCTCGCCCTGCCTCCTGCTCCTGCGCTCCCTGCCCGCGCACCTGAGCCCTTCCCGTGCCCTGGCCCCTTCCCGGCCCCCTGCCCTGAGTCGCGCCGTCCGCTGCCTGCGCTCTGCTCCCCCCCGCTGCTGCGCCCTTCCAGGACCACTCGCCGGGCGTCCCGCTGCCTTTGCAGCTGCGGCAGCGTGACGCCCGGCGGCGAGCGCTCGCGCGTCGGGGGGCGGACGTGCCGCTCCCGCCCCGGGGGGAAGGGCTTTGGGGGGAACAGCCTGGGGGGGCTGGTGTGGGTGTGGGTGGGGTTGGCGTGGGCGCGGTACTTCGCGCTCTGCCTGCCCACTGCTGCTGCTGCGGCGGCCGCCGGCGAGGTTTCCGCGGCCCGTGCGGGGTTCTTCCCCCGCTTGCGCGGCGTGATGGGGGCCGCGGCGTGGCCGGCCGAGGCGGTGTCGCGGCCCGCCGGGGTCGCGGCCGCAGCCCCTCGCGGGCCCTCCTCGCTCTCCTTCGCTGCCGTGGCGGCCGCCAACGAGGCGCCCGTGGCCGCGGTCGCAACCCCTCGCACGCCCTCCTCGTTCTCCTCTGCTGCCGCGGCGGCCGCCGGCGGGGCGCCCGCGGCCCGTGCGGGGTCCGTCCCCCGCGTTCGCGGCGTGCTGGAGGTCGCGGCGCGGCCGGCGGAGGTGGTGTCGCGGCCCGCCGGGGTCGCGGCCGCAGCCCCTCGCGCGCCCTCCCCGCTCTCCTTCGCTGCCACGGCGGCCGCCGACGAGGCGCCCGTGGCCCGTGCGGCCGCAACCCCTCGCGCGCCCTTCTTGCTCTCCTCTGCGGCTGCGGCAGCCCTCGGCGATGCGCCCGGTTCCTGCGCCGGGGCTGCCCCCCGCGTCGGCGGCGTGCCGGGGGCCGCGGTCGGGGCCGCGGCGTGGCTCGCTGCGGTCTCCGCTTCCTGCGCGTCACGGCGCGGCGGGGCGGCGGGGCTGGCTGCTTGGGCGGCGGGGGCGGCCGTCCCGGCTGGCCCAGGCTCCCGGGCCGGCGGCGGCGGCCCGACCAGCACCGCCGCCTCCGCCAGCCTCCGCTCCTCGCGCTCCGCGAGGGTCTCCCCCGTCCACTCCGGGGAGGAGACGGGGGAGCGGGAGACGGGGGACCCATCGGAGTCTGCCATCACTGTTACCCTGGTAGGCATGCGTGGTGGCAGGCGCGCCCTTCCCACTACCTCCTGGTGCATCAGTGCCGTGCCGTGGGCAGTGCCGTGTGGTGCTCTGCGGGGGGGAGGGGGGGAGGGGGTGGGTGGCCGGCTGTGGCGTCAGCCCCGGACGGCCGGGGGCCTGCGGCCATCCACCGGCATTGGGAGGGGAGGCGGGGGAGCCACGCGGCCCACGCGTCGCGCCACAGCTCCCAGTCTGGGGCGGGGCCCAGGGCCCTGGGCCCCCGGGGGTCGTCGAGCGGTGTCGGGGGCAGCCGCACCAGGTGGACCCCCGTAACGGCGGTGACCTCCTGTGTTCGCAGGAAGGTGTGTACTCCGTCCCGCGCCGCGGGCGCCGGGAGGGGGGGGCGGGGTACGGGTGTTGCCCCATAGAGGTGGGTGGGGGTGATCCCCAGGATCCGCCCCGGGTCCCCGCCGGTCGCGACGACGAGGAGGAGCAGGGGGGTGCCAGGGCACTCCTGCCAGAGGACCTGCCCCCTGTGGTGGGCACCCCTGGTCCTGGAGAGGGGGGGGGACAGGTCTGGGTTAGCCCAGCCGCGGGGCGCGTGCGTCGCCGGCGGGAGGGCGGGGCACCAAGTGGGCTCCCTGGGGAACGTCTCGTAGACGACGGCGTACGGGGGGGTAGGCCTGGTGCCGTCGTACACCGGGTTGGTCGGCCGGGGGCGGGCGGACGCCTCGTCCGCGCCTTCCACGAACACCGTGACCTCGGCCACCTCCAGTTCCTCATCCGGCGGGTGTAGAAGGTGGAGCGCCGCATCCAGCTCGGACACTCCTCCCGGGTACGTGGCCCGCGCCTGGTTCAGGTACGGGGCCGCGTCCCCGGGGTAGCGCGTCCTGAGGGCGTGTAGCAGGGCTGGGGCGCTACTGCGGAGGGACATGGCAGACCCTGCTCCCGTCAGCCGCAGGGTGTCCCCCATGGGCAGGGGCCGGCCCGACCGATTGGACTCGCGCCACTCCATCCAGTGCCCGTAGAGGGCCGCCTCCGGGCTGATGAGCCCCGGTCGGACGGCGTTCACGATCGGGTGCATTGCCGGGAGTAGCGTAGGGGCCCCCGCTCCGTTCAGGGCGCGGACGGCCGGGAGGGCGGTCTCGTTGAGGAAAGCCCTCGCACTGCCCTCCAGGTCACACCGTGCGGTAGCGTGCGCTTCGTGTGCCTCCGCCACCGCGTCCGCCACCAGGCCCCGGACGGCCGCCTCCTGCGCTCTGCGGCGGGCCCTGGTGTGCCCCGGCCCATCCCCCCGTCGGCGTGGCATGGTGCTGCGGGTTCTGCAAAGGGCGGCGGCGGGTGGGGGTTAGGGGGCGAACACGTGCGACAGGTGCGCAACGGATGTGGGGTCCCGCAGGTGCACGTGGATCCACAGAAGGGCAGCGCCCGCGGGGCCCGCTTGTTCGTGCGAGGGGGTGTGTGCCCCCTCGATGCGCCGGCGCAAGGCCTCCTCCTCTGTGCGCCTGCGCGGGCCTTCGGGAGGTTCGGGCCAGGAGCACGCGGCTACCTCGGCGCACCGCGCGCACCTGTTGGCGCCTGTCGACGCTGCGGAGGACACCGTGTCACATTCTCCGCAGAGTCGGCAGGTGTGTGGGAGGTGGGAGGGCGGCGACCAAGGGTCGAGATGGCGGAGCCAGAGGTTGTCCCACCTCTGTCGGAGGGGGTCCCGGATCTCCAGCAGGCGGGCGCGGACGTGGCGCCGGCAGTCCTTGCCAAGCGTCTTCCGCTGGACCTCCTGCCACGTGTCGTCGGGGAGGATCCCGTGGTCGTGGAAGGCGGCGATGAGGTCGTCCCAGGCCGGGCGGGGGTGCCCCTGGGGGGGGCTCGCCATGTACACGTGGCGCCCGGTAAGGTGGGGCGTCAGCGCATCCCATTGGCACCCGTTCGCGGTGTCTCTGTGGAGGAGGGCCAGCAGGGTGCCGTCCGCGACTGCCTCCCACCCCACTCGCAGCCCTTCGCAGCCGTCTAGCTCCTGGCGCAGCGCGGCTGCAATGCCGGTGGGGAGCATGAGGAGCAAGGGCCCCTGGGCGCCGCCCAGCCGGGACAGGGGGTCGTCGTATACCGGCCCCCAAGCTTTGAAGTGCGCCACGGTGAGTTGGGTGGCCCCGTCCTCCGGGGGGTGCCACCGGACGGTGGCCGCAGCGTGTCCCCACGTGCGTATCTCCGTAGCCCGGAGCACGTTGGCGGCGTTAAGGACCATGCGGGGCGGGAGGGGTGTCCTGACGAGTGAGGACACGTCCCCAGTCCATCCCGTTTGCGGCCCCGGGGCCGCCTGCAGCCATGCCCCCGTCGCCGCGTCCCACGGGTGGTCAGGCCCCGCCCCGCGGATCATGGTGGGTCTCGGTCGGGTGTCCGGCCCCCACCACCGGAGCGGGATGGCGGCGTATCGTTGCGCAGGGGTCTCCGGGGCGCGCGTGGCGGCGCACCACCGGCTCCGTTCCCGCGCCCACTCCTCCCCCACGATGCGCGCCTCCCATGCGGTCATGGAGCCGCGCCCGATGATCCACGGTGGGAAGAGGGCGTCTTGTAGGTGCCTCGAGAACCCCCCCGGCAGGTCCTGGTACGGGTGGGGGCTCTCTTGGGGCGGGCACTCCAGAGTGCCATTCACAACACGGAGGGAGGCTACGAAGTCCTTGTCAGGGCGCGGGGGAGGGGGAGGGTGGTCGCCCTCCGCCGCAGTGAGCCACCGGTGCGCCCGGGCCGCCGCGCTCTGGGGCTCGCGGAGGAGTTGCTCCAGCCGGTGGTTGCGAAGCTCCCACGCGAAGTCCCCCAGCCGGAGCATGTGGTGGAGGAAATCGTCCACCGAGGTCCCTCCCGGCGGGTCGTATCGGGTTATGGCCTGGAGCTGCGCCTCCGCGTCCTCGGGCACCAGTCCCGAGCAGAACACCTCCGTCCACGTGGCGCCTGCGGAGCGCCACGAGGCCACCCACAGGGCCTTGTCCCCAGGTGGGAGGTGGCGGGCCGCCTCGTGTACCGCCTGGCGGTAGTGGGGCCAGAGGAGCCGTGAGTGGGTGCATCCCACGTGCATGTGCACCGGGGTCTCCTCCGGGCCGCCGCAGAAAAGGCACGGTTGTGGGACGATGGCGACGCCGGAGAGCCGCTCCTTCCGGACGCGGAGCCTGCGCTGCACCGGCGTGTGGCCGTCTCGGGCCCGCAGCGCCCGGCGGTTGGTGGCCGCCGCGGTGAGGTCCCGGGCGTGGACGTAGGCCGTGGCGTGGGCCGCGCCCAAAGGTGTGTGTCCCTGGTGCGTCAGCGCATGGTCCGTCTGCGCCCATTGCGCGACCTCGCCGAGCACCCGCATCGTGGGGGGCCGTAGATCGAGATGGCCGTCACGGCCGGCGACAATGAGTTGGGCGTGGCCAGGGTCCGGGGGCGTGTTCTGCAGGACGGTGTCCTGGGACGCCGCCCAGTCCGCCTTGTGCAGTAGGGCGTCACTATGGTGCGAGGTGGCTCGGACGTACCAGAACGGGTGCCCAGCGTGTTGCCCTCGCGCGCACAGGCTGTCCCGGAGCCACCTCAGGGGCATCTGGTTGACCACCTTCGCTGCGCCCGCGGGGACCCCCGTGGTTCGTTCGCGATCTGCGTGCCGCAGGAGGTGGAGGATGACTTCGGCGTCCACCGTGTGGACCCATGGTCTGTGGGCACCGTATTGTAGGGGGAGGGAGGCGGCCACCCCCTCCCCGTCGGGCACCGTGCCCGAGATGGCCACCGCCCACGTGCGGGTGAGGTCGGTGGCGAGAGCAACGCTGGTGGCGTGTTTGCAGGGTCCGCCCCCGGACGCGTCAGAGGAGGTGTGTCCCCAGGCCTCCGGGACCCAGTAGTATCCGGTAGGGCTGAGCCACCCCGCGTTGAGGTCGGCGGAGTGCCACCGGACGTCGGGGTGGCTGGGGGTCAGTTGGTCCACGCTCAGCGCCCTGGTGTCGCCTGGGCTGATCGCCGGGTGGTCGTGCAGCCGGATCTCCGCTCCGGCGACCGTGCTTGCCCAGGACCGTAGCGCCGTCACATGTTCCTTGAGCCACGCCGGGCCCCCACGCTGGTGCACCACCAGGTGTCCCGTGTCCTCCGGCTGTTCCTCCAGCGCGTGTACCGCCATGTGTGGGTCGTGCGGCACCCCCGTAGCCACCAGTAGGGCGGTGCCACGGGGGAGCCCACGGGGTTCGGGCTGGCCTGCCCCCACTTGCACTATTACCCACTCGGCCCGGAGCTGCGCTTGCCCCGTCGCTTGGGTGCATTGGTCGTCCGTGGTCACCAGCCACAACGGTGTCGGCGCGTGGGGCCGGGGCGCAAGGGCTCTGGCCACGCCACGTCCGCGTTAGGCTCTTGGTGCTCGCTTTCCGCGAGTACGTCGCGGAGGATGTACATGAGGGCTGCTGGCGGGTGGTACGCCGCCCCCCGCGTGGGGGGAGATAGGCCGTCCCGGCGGCGGTAGCCCCCGACGTGGAGGTGCAGGCCGTCCGGGGTCACCCGTGGGCCGGTGTGGGTGTCCTGCTTAGCCCTCGTGGGGTGGACGAGTCTCAGGCGGGGGTCCCGTGTGCCGGTGGTGTGGAAGAGGTGGGCCAGGGCGTCGCGCCACCCGGGGTGGTTGGTGGGCTCCTGCTCACGGCGGCAATAGTGGGGGTGTTCATCGGCGCATTGGTTGAGGCACTCCCGCACCGCCGTCGGCCACGGATCGTCGTTGTCGGGGCAGGGGTGGTGTGGCCCGTGGTGCCCATGCCACGGCGATGTGTGTGGCACCGTCAGGCGGCACGTGTCGCGGTGTCGCAGCTTGGCGGTGCGCAGCGTGACGATGTTGCCCGGCGGGGACTGTAGTTGGACATGGGCCGCCCAGGGGCACGCGATGGGGTTGTACATCCCCACTCCCAGGGCGGCCAGGGCCCGGGGTATGCGGTGGACCCAGTCGCCTCCCGCCAGAGTTGCGAACTCCAGGACGGGGTAGTGCACCTCGGGACATATTCCGTGCGCGCCGGCTATCTCCCAGAACATCTTGGTGACCTCGGCGCGCACAGAGGTTGCGCGGTGGTGGACGAGTGTACCCACGAGGGCCACCGCTGCCTGCTGGCACCGCGTGGGCACCCGTGTGAGCCCCAGGGTCCGGTCATCCTGCAGGCTGTCCCGCGAGGCGTCGAAGGCGTACCGCGCCCTGTCCTTCGCGACCTGGACCGTGATGTGGTCAAGGTGGCGTGCAGTGTCGGAGTCGTCGGCGATGAAAGGGGCGACGTACTGCGTCACCCCCCCGAGGATCGCCAGGATGACGTCCTGCACCACTTTTGGTGGCGCGAGGGTGTTAAGGCACCAGTGGTGCACCGCCGCCAGGCGTAGCCGGTGCTTGCGCTGCAGGGAGAACTCCCCGTCCGGCTGCAGCTGGAGTCCCAGGTAGGGGACGGAGTCCGCCGCTGGTACCCAGTGCCACGGGTTTTCCAGGTGGGGGCAGAGGCGCAGCTGCAGGCCCGGGACCCCCTCCGTGGTGGCCATGGCGCACTTGCGGGGGTTGAGCTCCATGCCCATCATCCCCAGGTACGCGGCCACCGCCTCCACGCCCTCGACGAAGTGCTGCAGCGTGTGGGCCACCACCAGCAGGTCGTCGATATAGGCCTGGATGAGGCCGTGCTCGGCCCCTCCTGGCGGGCGCAGGCGGTGCCCCTGTGCCCTGAGCAGGGGCTCCAGGAGAAGCGCATACAGCAGGGGGCTCTCGGGGTTGCCCTGCCGGACGCCGCGTAGCATGTAGACGGGCTGCGTTGGCCCGTGTGCTGTGACGATGCGCAGCCTGGCGCACGTGTGGAGGAAGAGCAGGAGGTCGATGACGTTCGGCGGCACGGAGAGGTGGCGCAGGATGAGGTGGAGGGCGCCGTGTGGGGCGGTGTCGAAGGCCTTGCGGGCGTCAAAGGAGAAGACGTAGTTGGGCCTTCCCCGCTGGAGCTGCCGCTGCGCCATGAACAGCGGGGGGCCTGTGTTGGAGCCAGGGAGGGCCCCCTGCTGCCAGTCGCTGACCACTTCGTGCCGTGTGAGCACTTCCGTGATGCGCTGGGTGAGGGGGCCCGTGAGCAGCTTCATGTCCAGCTGGCCCAGGGCTATGGGCCTGTAGTCGTCCAGTCTGGCAGAGCCCGGTACCTTGGGGCTGAGCCAGATGTGCGCGTCCCTCCAGTGCATCGGCGGCGGGGCGCCGCGGAGGATGGCCCGGTAGGAGTGGACCAGGAGCCACTGCACGGGTGCTGGGAGGGCCTTGATGAAACGGGCCTCCACGTGGTTAGGACCTGGGGCCTTGCCATCGGCCTTGTCCAGGGCGGACTTCAGGTCCTGCATGGAGTACTGCTGGACCTGTGTCCAGGCCCCCTCAGGGACCCAGGGGACGTGGCGGACGAGGACTGCCTGGAAGCCCGGGAGGTCCACAGGGCGTTTGTCATACAGTTCTCGCCAGAAGGCGCGAACTGCAAACATCACGTCGTTGGCCTCCGTGAGGAGCGTTTGGGTGTTGGGGACCCGCACGTTGCAGAGGCCTGACGGGCCTGGGGCCTCTACCTCTATGGCTCCCCGCACGGCTTTCCATCGCTGGGCGATGTCGGGGGCGTGGCGGCGCCAGAAGTCCTTGATGGCGCGCCTGCGGTCTGCCGCCAGGAGGGCGCGGAGCTGGCGAATGTCCTCCTCGAGGGCGGCTGCTTGCCTCTCCAGCTCCTCCTGTAGCTGGCCCTGCGTGGTCGGGCGGAACCCGGGCGACACACCCTGCAGCTCCTCCGTGAGCCGGAGCGCCGCCTCGGACCGGATGCCATGCCTGGCCGCATCCGCCTGGTACGCTGCCGGCGCGCGCGCTGCCAGGGTGTCATAGCGGAGGACCGCTGCCTGCAGCTGCTTTCCGCTCTCCGGGAGGTCCCCCTCCGCCGGGTCCGTTTTTGACCTCAATTTTTGCTCCTTTTTGCGTTTTGTGTACTTACCTGGTCAGCAAACAGCAAGAAGCCTATGGAGAGTCGAACCATGGTATGTTGTTCATATGTTGGCATATGCTTTGGAGTTGAACACCACCATATGCCGGATCGCGTACTCCATTTGGCTTGGCGCACGAAGGATTACAAAAATTGGTCTCAAGATCATGGGCTGACTTGGGCAGTGTGTGGCGTCCATATCCAAAGGGGTTTCGAGGGTAAAGTGGGGATGTACATGGGCATTGACCTTTGGTCTCTATCCTCCATGAATACTAGACTTCGATTCCATGCATGATTTGAGCCTTCGGATAAGTGGTAACTTCAATTTTGAGCATATATTTGATATATGGCCAATATGGTGTGAATTGGCAGTTTTTGGCATGTTATGAGTTCAAACTCATGGGGCATATCTCCAAGCTTATTCGACTCCAAGTCCAACCAAGTTTATGTCAGGGTAGGACATGGTCCTGAGTGCCACTCTAGGCCATGACACGCCACCTCCCCTATTGGGCTAGGATTTAGAGGCTTGGGAGAGAACACATTTTTGGGGTTGATGTAGTGACTTTTGACACATGGCATTCAGCCATCTCATTTGACCTGGTTCAGGGCAATATGTGGGTGAGTCAAGGGAAGGTCTTGAGTCCAGGGAATGAGGGGTTTATGGCTGTGAATGTGTATGTTTACCTCTCTCCCCAACTTTGCTTTATTTGTGTTCATATGCCAATTTCAGGGCTTTCCTCTTTGGTGCAATTCTTGTACATGCCCGCCACCGTGAGACAACCGGTGTGCTGAACGGAAGCCCGCAGTGTGGATTGGGTTATTGCTGTATTTGTGGGATCTGGTTGCTGTTCAGGGTTGAAGGAGGATTACATTTTCTATAGTTTTGGATTTTGGACCCTGGATTTTGAGGAATGCAAGCACTGATCCGGAGCAAGTCAGCAGGGGTAATAGGCGGAAGGGGCACAGCAGGGGCCGGTCCTGGTAGGGACCTTCTTTATGGTAGCAGAGGCGTACCTGCTGCCCCTACCTACCGCCGAGAGGATCCTGGCGGACAAGCCGGACCCGGGGACGCCTGGGGGGAGGCTATATAGAGTCCGTTGGAAGGGATTTGCCGCATCCAGGGATTCCTGGGAGCCTCCGAGCAGTTTTGTGCCGAGGTACACCACGGTCTGGATGGACTATCTGAAGGAAAAGAACATTTCTTTGGATGTCAAGGACGTGTTGGTCCATTTGGTGGCTGCAGTAGCACCGTAATGGATCCCCCTTGGCATTTTTGTTTGTTTTTGTGCTTGGGAGACGGGTGAGGGCGTTCATCCGGGGATTTTTGAGCCTTGATTGGCCATATACCCCCTTCACTCGATCTCCACATATATATTTCATTGTGGTATACTTATTTAGGTCGACCGACGACGTTTCTCTATCTTTGATCCCCTTGGTCCATGTTGTAGATCAAGAGGAGACCGGATATGGCGTAGGGCACCGATTATCAGTGTCCTCACCCCTCCCTTGGGGCGTGGGGGACGCCTACGACGTGTGTGGGGCCTCCATGTGTCCTTGGGACATGGGGGGGGGGGGGTTGGAGCCCATTGGGGTCCTCCCGTCCTCTCTTCAATGACTTCCGAGCGGTAACAACGCTCTGAGAAGGGGGGTGAAGCCGGTTCGGACCCCCGTGGCCATCTTGGGGTCACCTGGGGTGTGTATCTATGCGCCGGCAAGCCGCCATTGGCTAATATCATACTCTCGCATCCACCTGACCTAACCTGATGTGCTAGTGTGATAGGTTTGGCCATTCCGGCTATGAGCGGCCATAATCAGTACCGAGGCGCCGCCAGCTGAGATTTATATATCAGAATATCAGGAATCAACAGGGTTTTTTTATCATAATGTTTCCGTAATTTTTCCGCCTTCCGTTCTGATGGTCAATGTATCGGCGACTGTCAGTTGGCTCGCGATTTTGCGGTAACCGATTGGTTAACTGTTATTTCCAGATATTTTGGCGGAAACCCCGATGAAGGGTCAGATTTCATCAGTAAAGGGTTCGTTGCTTCCGCAATTTTCTAAATATGCACTCGAAATTTTAATCTGCATTTTTCGCGATGTCGAAATCGGATTTTCGACTTCGACATCGCCGCACTTGATTTGGTCTTCTTCGAGTGGTCATACTCTTTTACCTATGCCCAAATCAGGTTTCCCTTATATCGGCCACCCATTTGACTTGGAGATATAAGGGAAACAAAAGTGATTCGTGGGACCACTTTGAAGGGCCATATCTACGCGTGAGTGCGAGGAAAGAGAATAAGGAATGTTGCGTTGCAATCGCCTTAGTCTAAACTTATTTTTAGTAGGGTCCAACACCTTAGGTCGTCATACACACTCGTTGTATCATAGGATCATGGTCAACATGGTAGAAACTTGTTCATAACTTGTTGACCATGTGTCCGCACTTGATATTATGACTTTCCAGTGTAGCAGATGAGTCTTGCGGTTGCATAGCATCTTTCCTTCGGTTCCCAAGTCCATTTTACCCAAAGTTCTGACCATGGAGGGGCATGGCATACCATGGTGGGAGCCAATTATAAGGGATACGTGTGATATTGGTAGTATATGTCTTGATATGCTCACGCCCATGTTATATATCTTCGTGTGGCCGAGGAGATGGGGAGCCACACGTGACAAGGGCTTTGCCCATGTCCCAATTGTGGAACTCAAAGCGCTAGACTAAGTCTACCGCATATGTATTGCTCATGGTATGTTTGGCAAAGAGATCCATGAGTGCACTCCCATTTTCATGGGGCATGTAGATATGAGTGGCGAAGGTATCTCCATGCGCCTGATTGGGGATCCAAGTGGGGAAATTGTTCGCAAATGGCTCCAATCATTTGTATATTGAACCATGCGCGGATATCATGGGTGAGCATAGAGATATACTGTCATGACAACTTTGTATTTGGACATATTTTCATGTTTTTGACCTCAATTTTTGCTCCTTTTTGCGTTTTGTGTACTTACCTGGTCGGCAAACAGCAAGAAGCCTATGGAGAGTCGAACCATGGTATGTTGTTCATATGTTGGCATATGCTTTGGAGTTGAACACCACCATATGCCGGATCCTGTACTCCATTTGGCTTGGCGCACGAAGGATTACAAAAATTGGTCTCAAGATCATGGGCTGACTTGGGCAGTGTGTGGCGCCCATATCCGAAGGGGTTTCGAGGGTAAAGTGGGGATGTACATGGGCATTGACCTTTGGTCTCTATCCTCCATGAATACTAGACTTCGATTCCATGCATGATTTGAGCCTTTGGATAAGTGGTAACTTCATTTTTGAGCATATATTTGATATATGGCCAATATGGTGTGAATTGGCAGTTTTTGGCATGTTATGAGTTCAAACTCATGGGGCATATCTCCAAGCCCATTCGACTCCAAGTCCAACCAAGGTTATGTCAGGGTAGGGCATGGTCCTGACTGCCACTCTAGGCCATGACACGCCACCTCCCCTATTGGGCTAGGATTTAGAGGCTTGGGAGAGAACACATTTTTGGGGTTTGTGTAGTGACTTTTGACACATGGCATTCAGCCATCTCATTTGACCTGGTTCAGGGCAATATGTGGGTGAGTCAAGGGAAGGTCTTGAGTCCAGGGAATGAGGGGTTTATGGCTGTGAATTTGTATGTTTAACTCTTTCCCCAACTTTGCTTTATTTGTGTTCATATGCCAATTTCAGGGCTTTCCTGTTTGGTGCAATTCTTGTATATGCCCGCCACCGTGAGACAACCGGTGTGCTGAACGGAAGCCCGCAGTGTGGATTGGGTTATTGCTGTATTTGTGAGATTTGGTTGCTGTTCAGGGTTGAAGGAGGATTACATTTTCTATATTTTTGGAGTTTGGACCCTGGATTTTGAGGAATGCAAGCACTGATCCGGAGCAAGTCAGCAGGGGTAACAGGCGGAAGGGGCACAGCAGGGGCCGGTCCTGGTAGGGACCTTCTTTAACACGAAGACGGGACGCAGACAAAGTGAAAACAAGCGAACACAAAGCTGGCATGCAACAGTCGCCACACCTGAAACGTGTGCGTTGTTGTTCACCATACCCGCATCCCAGTGCTCTCGTGCCGCCGTTCCCGTGACACGCTTGCGATGCTCTGCACCTGCAAAGCAGGAGTGGCACACAAAACGCAAAGCAGTGTCAAAAATTAATAATACAATGACAACGGTGGCTCAAGCGAACGAAGCAAACGACACAAAATGCAATACAACGCCAATTAAAAGGCTGGAAAGCAGCCAGCACCAAAATATACCTACTGTCACTCTCTGCCGTCCCTTGTCAAAGTCCACAGGCGCCTTCTCAGAAAGCGCCACCGGCGCCACCGCGGTCCAAAGCACCATGGGCGCTCCACTCCCTACGAAGGCGCTGTAAAAGGGCTGTCAAGGGGCTGTCTCACCAGACCTGGCGCTAACCAAGGCGCTGTAGGCGCCCCATTCCTGCTGACCGCGGTGACCAACGCGCTGTAGGCGCCCCATTCGTGCTGACGGCGGTGACCAACGCGCTGTTTCGCCCTCCTGGCGCCCAACAAAGTGCCGTTATTGATGAAGGAGCCTTCAACTCCTGCTGGCGGCACTCTTATCAGCGCCCTACTTCTGCTCGTGGCGGTCTGCACGGCGCAGTCGTTGATGAAGGCGCTGTCAGCACGTCACTCCTTCTGGCAGCGCTCCCATCAGCGCCGTCCTGCTTCTACTCATGGCGGCTTGTACAGCGCAGCCGCTCACAGCGCTGTAGGCGCTGTGCAATTGCCCTTGGCGCCGATGTGGATCCTTGGCGCCTTACTCGTCCAACGTCGCAGCAAGCACGCACAGCATAAGCAAGACCTCTTTTTCGATTGACGGGATTGTAATGGTCTTGTCCTTGGTTTGATTTTGATCATCCCTGTCGAAATCCTTCATTTTGATCTATCTCTTTCTAACGTCTGCGAAGCACTCAAGAACAATAACCAAAACTTGATATCATCCCATCAATCTGTACAAACATTTTGAGTGTAAAATACATACGTAAATTATGCTTTCTGATATGCCTACTTTATTCTGATCTGGCCGATTCTACGCATGCGCGACACACGCGATCGCACTAGCGATCTTTACTCTGTGTCCTATTACAAGATATGGCGCAAAGTTGGTTAACATAACATGGCACAAATGAGGACATAAAATTAACCTCCAACGTCTAAAGAAGGTCCCTACCAGGACCGGCCCCTGCTGTGCCCCTTCCGCCCGTTACCCCTGCTGACTTGCTCCTGATCAGCGATTGCATTCCTCAAAACCCAGGGTCCAAAATCCAAAAATATAGAAAAAACAATCCTCCTTCAACCCTGAACAGCAACCGGATCCCACAAATACAGCAATAACCCCATCCACAATCCAATCCACACTGCGGGCTTCCGTTCAGCACACCAGTCGTCCCACAGTGGCGGGCATGTACAAGAAATGCACCAAAGAGGAAAGCCCTGAAATTGGCATATGAACACAAATAAAGCAAAGTTGGGGAAAGAGGTAAACATACACAATCACAGCCATAGACCCCTCATTCCCTGGCCTCAAGACCTTCCCTTGACTCACCAACATGATGCCCTGAACCCAGTCCAATAAGATGGCTAAATGCCATGTGTCAAAAGTCACTACACAAACCCCAAAAATGTGTTCACTCCCAAGCCTATAAATCCTAGCCCAATAGGGGAGGTGGCGTGTCATGGCCTAGAGTGGCACTCAGGACCATGCCCTACCCTGACATAACCTTGGTTGGACTTGGAGCCGATTGGGCTTGGAGAACTGCCCCATGAAGATGACCTGAAAACATGGCAAATTCAGGCAAATCACACCATTATGCCCAAAATCAATTATATACTCAAAAGTGCATACGGCAAATATTCAAATGCTCCATGCATGTGTCAAACCGGAAAGTAATATACAAGGGTGATATAGACCAAAGGTCCATGCCCAAGAATATCCCATCATTGGCTCCGAAACCCCTCCGGATATGTACATGACATGCTTCACAAGTCAACTCATGAATTTGAGACCTAATTTTGTGAGGCTTCGTGTGCCAAGCCAAAGTGACCACGTGATCCGGGATATGGTGAGGTACAACACCGAAGCATTTGCCAACATATAAGCAACATACGGTAGTTCACGAATCTCTAGGCACTTTACTGTTAGCCGACCAGTTGAGCACATAAAACACAAAAATGAGCATAAAATGAGGTCAAAAACATGCAAATAATGCCAAATTCAAGATAATTACAATAGTACATAACTTCGCTCACCCATGGTATCAACATATGATTCAAAACACAATTGCTTGGGACCATTTGCAAACATTCCCCCCACTCGGATCCCCACATGGACGCAAAGGGACACCTTCGAACCTCCTCCCAACACGCACCACGAACATGGGAAAATTGATAATGGCGCTTGTGGGTCGCTCCGTAAGCCCTCTCACATGCACTATATGTGCGGTAGACTTAGTCTAGCGCTATGGAGTTCACCATTGGGACATGGGCGAAGCCCTTGCCACGTATGACTCCATATATCTTCCTACAAACGGAGATATATAACATGGGCGTGAACATATCAAAGCACATACCCTGCATATAACACATACCCTCAAAAGGTGGCTCCCACCATGGTATGCCATGCCCCTCCATGGACATAACTTCACGTTAAAAATACGTGGGAACCCAAGAAAGTATCTATGCAACCCCAACACTCATGCGGTACACTCGAAAGTCGCAATGAAATATTCGGTTGCACGGTCCAAGAGTTATACATCACTTTCTACCCTCTTGACCATTATCCCTTGCTACACCGGGCATGCTTACACACCAAAGGTGTTTGATGCTTCCTAAATTAAGTTGAGACCAAGGCAGTTCCAGCCCAATTCTCACAATTGACATTCCCCGCCGTGAGCCGGAGATATGATTCTTCAAAGTGGCCTCACAAATCACTTTTGTTTCGACTATAACTCCAAGCAAAATGAAGGGCACAACAAAAGGAAGGTTGATTCGTGATCGGGGAAAAAGGTATGACCACTCGAGATTCATCATATCGCGTGCGGCGATGTCGAAGTCGAAAATCCGATTCTGAAAGTCTGAAAAAATCGGATTAATTTGCGAGTGTATAATATGAAAATTGCGGAAGCAACGAAGCCTTTCCTGATGAAATCTGACCCTTCATCGGGGTTTCCGCCAAAATATCTGTAAATAACAGTTAACCAATCGGTTACCGCAAAATCGCGAGCCAACTGACAGTCGCCGATACATTGACAATCAGAACGAAAGGCTGAAAAATTACGGAAACATTATGATAAAAAAACCCTGTTGATTCATGATATTCTGATATATAAATCTCAGCTGGCGGCGCCTCAGACTGATTATGGCCGCTCATAGCCGGAATGGCCAAACCTATCACACTATCACATCAGGTTAGGTCAGGTGGAGGCGAGAGTATGATATCAGCCAATGGCGGCTTGCCGGCGCATAGATACACACCCCAAGTGACCCAAAGATGGCCACGGGGGTCCGAACCGGCTTCACCCCCCTTCTCAGAGCGTTGTTACCGCTCAAAAGTCATTGAAGAGAGGACGGGAGGACCCCAATGGGCTCTAACAGCCCCCCCCCAGGTCCCAAGGACATATGGAGGCCCCACACACGTCGTAGGCGTCCCCCATGCCCCGAGGGAGGGGTGAGGACACTCATAATCGGTGCCCTACGCCATATCCGGTCTCCTCTTGATCTACAACATGGACCAAGGGGATCAAAGATAGAGAAACGTCGTCGGTCCACCTAAATAAGTATACCACAATGAAATATATATGTGGAGATCGAGTGAAGGGGGTATATGGCCAATGAAGGCCCAAAAATCCCCGGATGAACGCCCTCACCCGTCTCCCAAGCACAAAAACAAACAAAAATGCCAAGGGGGATCCATTATGGTGCTACAGCAGCCACCAAATGGACCAACACGTCCTTGACATCAAAAGAAATGTTCTTTTTCTTCAGATAATCCATCCAGACCGTGGTGTACCTCGGCACGAAACTGCTCGGAGGCTCCCACGAATCCCTGGATGCGGCGAATTCCTTCCAACTGACTTTATAAAGCCTCCCCCCAGGCGTCCCCGGGTCCGGCTTCTCCGCCAGGATCTTCTTGGCGGTGAAGTCGTCGTCCTCACCCTCGTCGTCCGAGTCCAGATCTCCGGCTGTGAACTCCAAGGTGACGGGACGTCCGCTGGGGTCGGGTGCTCGGGGACGAAGCTGGGTATGGTCGCAGTCCAGGATCTTGTTATCCCCCACACGAACCGCATACACATCCTGCCCGACCTTCCGCACGATTACCCCCGGCACATACCAAGACGCCTGCCGATGCCTGGACAGGACATCCTTGTGGTGCCGCTCCACCCACACGGTATCTTGGAGAGCATACTTCTGGACCTTTCCCTGCTTGAAGTACTTGGCCCTCTTGTCATACTCGTCCTGAAGTGCCTTGCACATCTTGGCCGCCGTGTGGTCCGCCTCAGCCATCATAGCATTCGCATCCCTGGCCACTTTGCCATGGTTCAACCACGGGAGAGTGCGTGACACTCGATCCCGTAGGAACAGGATACGATGGGGCGACAGTCCAGTGGGTCCCGGAAGGTCGTGATACGCTTGGAGTACTCTCCACAGCGAATTATACCAATTCCGGCCCGGTTCGTCGATGTGCAGCTGGCGGAGCTTTTCGAACATCTGCCGCCCGGCCACCTCAGCCCGGCCATTTGACCGGCTGTGGTACGCCACGGTCTTGGCGTGCCGAATCCCCATGTGCTTACACATTGTCTTGAACCACATCCCCACAAATTGACTGCCCCGATCGCTGCAGATGACAGCTGGGACATCAAAAATCGTCAGCCAATGCCTGATCATGGCGTTGGCGACGGTCTTGGCCTGCAGCCCCGCTCCATGCTTGTCCTTCTTGTCCTTCTTCTTGGATTTCTTGCCAGGGACCGCCACGATATACCCGCTGTGCCTATCCACCGCCAGGATGACACAGTCATAGGTCTCTCCTTCCACAGTGACCTCAGGCATGGCGAATACATCCATGGCAACGGACCGCATAGGGGCCTCCGGTATAGCCGTATACACCGGGTTGCCAGCCGTGGAGTGGTTGGGGCTCTTCGTGGCCCGACACACGGCGCAGTTGCTGCAGTACTTGTCCAGGAGGGGGTAGTACCCCGGTGGGAACTTGAAGCGCAACTCCAGGTCCTGCTGCATCTGGTCCCGACCAGGATGCATGAGCTGGGCGTTATGCCAGTGGTCAATGAGCTCCTCCATTCGGTTCTCAGGGACCAATAGCTTGTCCTTGAGGAACAGTTTGTCCCCATCCTCGGTCAAGCCCTCAGGCCATTCTTCGTCCGACGGGGCGCTCACGGCATTCCAGTACTTGCTCCAGTGGTCGGATGCCGCGTAGTCCTCCGACCAGTCCTCTGTGAGCACCGACCTGACTAGCTCTACAGGGGCCACCATCCACTGCTCGAGGGTTTCCTCTCGAATAGCCTGGACGCGGGCGCCTCGGAACTTGGCCAGGTCTGTACGGTTTGCCATCACCACAAAGCACTTGACCCCCTCTTGCTCCATGGCCTTCTCCATCTCGATGATGCGCTTGGCCTCCTCGGTCTCCTCGGCGTCCCCATGGCTGGATATGTCCATCCAAGCCTTGCCCGCTGGGTAGGCCCATCGACTGAGGCAATCTGCCACAGTGTTGTCCTTCCCCGGGACATACACGACGCTGAGGTCGAACTTGGCGAACGTCTCATGCCATCGGGCCCTGCTTGCCGCCGGTCCCGAGGGGGTGTCGACGTGCTCCTTGTGCCACCTCTGCAAGGACTGATGGTCCGTACAAACCACCACCGGTTGCAATCCGATGTGGCCAGACCACTTCCTGAGCGCACAAACAATGGCGTACGTCTCCTTCTCCCTCGCGGTCCAGGTTCGGCGTTGGCCCTCGGCCAGGATCCGGCTCCAAAACGCCACGGGTACGTGCGACCCGTCGTCCCGGATCTGCTCGAGGACTGCTCCTACAGCATAGTCCGAGGCGTCCGTCCGTAGCACGAATCCCTTGTCCGGGTCCACCAGGAATAGCCCCAGCTGCCCCAGGAGTTGCTCCTTCAGGCGGCTGAACGCATCTTCGGCCTCAGGGGTCCAGGCAGGCTTCTTCTTGCTCCCCTTCCGGCCATCGAACTTGCCCACCTGCAGCATCTTGTGCAGCGGCCCCGAGAGTTCTGCATACATCCGGACATAGCCCGAATAATAATTGCAGAACCCCATGAAGGATCGGAGTTCGCTGATGGTCTGGGGCTTCTCCCAGTCGTGCAGGGACGCAAGTTTCCCAGGCATGGGACGGTGTTGCCCGTGGCCAACCACGTGACCCGCGAACTCCACTTCCTTCACGAAGAGTGAGGCTTTGGTGGGCTTGCACACCTTATTGTGCTTGTCCAGCTCGCTGAGCACTCGGCGCAGATCCTTCTCATGCGCTTCGATGAGCTCATCCTCAGTCATGTTCTCCGTGCCGGACCCGATGATGATGTCATCCACAAAGGGGTCGGCACAGTCCCGGACAGGACCGAGTAGGTCCTCCATCATGCGCTGAAAAGCGGCGTTGCCATTCTTGGCGCCCATAGGCACCACTTTCCACTGCATGGGCCCCAGCGGCGTCGACATCGCTGTGCAGGGCGTGGAGTCCGGGTGTAGCGGCATCTGGTGATAGCCGTGTTTCAGGTCTAACACCGTGAAAATCCGCTTTTTCTGTTGTTTTTGGAGGATGGTGTCGATCAGGGGAAGCGAGTACAAGTTGTGCTCGGTTTGCTCGTTCAAGCCCCTGTAATCCACCACCAACCTCCACTCGCCCTTCTCCTTCTTGGGCACCATAAAGGCTGGGCTGGCCCACTCACTGTCGGAGGGTTCCATCCATCCTCGCTCAATGAACTCGGCCAACAACTTCTTCATGGCCTCGGCCCGATCGCCCTGAAGTTGGTACTCCCGATGACGATAGATCTTGGGGTTCGGCTTCAGCTTGATCCTCGCTGTGCCAAACCTCCCACGATCTGGAGGGTTCTTGTTGGCGACGCCACTGAATAGCCGCGGATAGGCATTGATCAGCCTCTCCTTCAGCTCGGCGACCTTCGGGTTCTCCTGGGCCTCTTCAGCCGCTTGCTTCGGTATCGATACAACCGACCGCACTGCGGTATAGGCCTCTTCCGGGTCCGAGTCTGACTTCTCCTCGTCCAATATTCCGTCTTCATCGTCGTGGGGCACGCTTCCCACCGATAATCTTCGAAAATTTGCGGCATCGGGCTGGTTCTTGTCGCTCTCGGCCCCCATTCTCGGAAAATCCCACGTCGGCGGGTCCGACCCAACCGGACCATCATATTGGTCCGCGATGTGATCCATGACCCTCGCCACGAACTCATCCTTCTCGTACTTGCCGGTGACCAACATCTTGTCATCCCACCAATGCGGAGATGTGACCATGGCCCGCCTCTTCTTGGCTGCCACACGGTCGTGCATCCCCATCCGCATGTAGTTGACGCATCGTCGATCTCGGCGTGGGACAGGACGTCAATGCCATCAATTGGCTGACCCGTCCCCTCCTTGGGCTCAAACATGACCTTCATGGGCACCGCCTCAACCCTACGGATGAATGCTTCATCACCCGTGGGCTGGGCTTGCGCCCCATCCACCAGGAAAGCCTTGGTACCCCACGCTTGACCTCGGGAGGGCATTGATACACCCTAGACGTCGATGAACAACTCCTCCTCTGGCCCGAATGACATCTCGTTCAGGGTGATGGAGTCCAGCGTCGACTTGAGACCCTCCAGCGGACATGGGGTGGATCCTATACCGGTTATGACCAGGATCCCCTTCGCCCTATCCGCGATGATCTTCTCCACCGTACGTCTGGTATTGTCCAGGGAGCCATGCCAATACATGGGCCCCCACTCCTTCAAATTCCAATGCCTGTGCCAGGCTGAGTCTCCTCGATGCCAATGCCTCCTACACTTCCGCAGAAGTGGGGCATCCCGGGAAGCGAAGACGTCCGTCTCGGGCGCTTCAGCTCCCAGCGTCTGGATCATCCTGGCGTACACTTGCGGCGCCATTCCATACTCCGTGAGCTGAACTCCACGGTCTCCTCTGGACTTGGCACCCACAGCTTGCACCGCTTGGACGATCCGATCCTGTTCCTCAGCATTCCATTGGGATGATCCGCATGCATAGTCCGTGGACAGCCATGTGAGGCATTCATCATCCTCCCGGACCAGCGTTGCACGATGGGGAAGGGCTCGAATGGCGTTTGCCACCATGAAGTCATACCCCATGATCATATCCCAATCTGTAATGTCGGCCACATAGAAGTTCCCGGATAGAGTGCTTCTCTTCGCCAGATCAGGGCGGTTCAAGCGCTCATGTTCCCAGAATTCAATACTGATAGTGGCCTCATGGGTGCCACCACCCATGATCTCTCCATTGGCCACCTTCAGGCGTACCGGTCTCCGGCTGGGCTGCAGGGATTCCTTCTTGAACAACCCTCTCCGGACCAGGCTCACCTGGGCACCCGTATCCACCAGCACATCCACCACCTTCTCCTCTCGTCCGCACCGTACTCGCACTTTCAAGTGCAACTGCCGCTCGTCACCATGAGGTGTATGGACGACTCTCACAGCATGCAACTCTAGCACGTCCGGGTGCATCAGGACTTCAAGGGTATGGTCACGGATGGTGTAGATCTTGGGCTGGTCCTGCCCGTCCACGGGGCTCTCCGTGGTCCCTCCTTCCTTCTTGCCACGTCCCGTACCCACGTATACTTCCCTTGGCAGGGCGCTCCAGGGGTTGGGAGTGGCGAAACTCAGTGGTTTTGGCTCTTCTGGAGCCTTCTTCGGCACCCGATGTGCCTTCCCTTTCTCTGGGATTCCACTGATTTTTTGAGGAGAGACCTCCAAGGTCCCACTCCCGTGGGGGCTCCTCTAGACTTGACTTCCCGCAGCCCCTTCCGGCTGCGATCCGCCAGGACTTTGTCCACCAAGTTGCTGGGCTTTGAGTTCCTCCAACGTCCTCAACATGTCCTCAGCAACCTCCTCGATCGACCTCACTCGTCGGTCTTGGCCAGGTCCACCACCATAGCCTCTTCCTCCGCCTTTCCCTTGGCCTTTGCCTTGGCCTTTTCCCCCGTCTCCGCCCTTCGCCTTCCAATCGGCGATCCGCTGCTCCTTGGGCTTCTTCTCGGGGTGGGCGGCGAAGTAGGCCTTCTTGTCCGCCTCATACACCTTGCACTGACCGTGGTCGTGTGCATGGTTGTTTCCCTTGCCATAACAGACCCAGCACCCGTTGTGCTGAGACCTGTACTCCCGGAACAAGAGCGGTGGGTTCCCGATCCTCCTTGGCTCTTTGCCCTTCTTGGGTCCCACCCGGCTCCATCTGGACCGATCCTGCCCATGGTCCTTCACGTTATGCGCCACAAACGCGAAGAAATGGGCCTCCTCGTGATCCTCCCGGGACCCGGTCCAGTGGTCTTGGCCACTTCCACTACCATCCTCCGCGGAGTTGGCCGTGTCCTCCTGAATCTCCCGATGATTGGGGTCTTCTCGGTGGCCTCGTTGTCCATGGCCTTGTTGATCCTGCACGTGGGCCTCGTTCTTGGCGTTGAGCTTCAGCTCCACCGTGATGTACTTCACGATCTCGTCCAGGCTCATGCGGGCGAAGATGACCTGCATCCTCAGCGGCTCTCCGCGCCTCCACTCCACGTTGTTGAGGCGCATCAGCCTTTGCCCCATGGTATCGCCAAATACCTCCACGTAGACGGCGTTCTTCAGTCCCAACATCCGGTTGGGCTCGCCCAGATTCCTCCTGAAGAACTCCATGATACCCGCATGGGTATCCTCCGCCGCCATGATCCTCACCGCCACGCGCTTCTTTGCTCTCTTCTTTTCCTCGTCCTCCACTCTCCTCTTCCAGTGCCCGGGGAGGACGTCCTTCAGCAGGTGGCGGATCTCGCTGGCCTCATTCCAGTCCTCCACCAGCTTGAGGCATCTTCGGTACTTTCGGATGTACCGATTCCATTCCCGGACCCTCAGCTCCCCGCGCTCCAGCTGCAGCGGAATGGACCACAAATCCTCCAACTTCTGGTTGGGGGCTTCCACTCGCTCCTCGTCCTCCAGCCACTGGAGGCAGGCCTGCTCTGTCTGGATCAATCCCTCGCGGATCTGATCCCTGAGCTCCTCCTTCAGGTCCTGCGCCAGCCTGTGTGGGAATGTCCGACATACCCACTTGTCCCTGGGCGCTCCCCTCATCTCGCCGACGACCTCCTCGGCGAAGTCCTCCCGATCCAGGATGAAGTCATCCAGGTTGGAGGGGTTGCCATCGTAGTAGGGGATCTTGATTCCCCTCAGGTCGTCAATCCTGATGGCGTCTCCGACGTCCGCAGCCACCACTCGACCTAGACGAATACCACCTGTGGCCGGGGGGTGTGAGTACACTCCCCGTACATCCCTCTCCTCCATGGAGTGCGGTCCAGTTGGGCCTGAACCCATGGGGTTTGGAATGCGGGAAGGACTTGCTCCACCGGCTGTCCATATCCCCGTATTGGGGTCCTTCGCCCACAGGTTTCCGCCTGGATGGCCTCGACCATGTCCGTCGGCGCTTCCCATGGTTCGCCCCTGCATGGTCTGGCTCTGGATCTCCTCTTCCGCATAAACTGCATGGGCAGTTGTAGTGGTCGGTGGTTCCTGGGCAGCGGCATGGGACATCAGTACCGTCAGGCTCCTCGGGTCCGTGGTTGCGTGCCCTTCCCGCATGGACCCGGCCGGTGCCGTGTGTTCCCCGAGCATTGTGGATTCGCTGAACATGGGAACAAACGGCAGCGCATCCGGGTCAACACGCGGAGGCACGTAGGGTGCCTCTGCCGGGCCACCCATGGGTTTATCCATGGCGCTCCGGAGGGTCTTAACCCGCTCCACCAGCTCTGCCGCTGCTGGCTTTGCCGGGAGCTGCGGACCCGAGGTGAGGGGCTGTCGCTCCTCTAGCCTTTTCAGGCGTCCCGACATGTCCTCCACCAGGTGGAGGAGGCTGTCCACCACTCGCTGCTGCTTCTGCAGGGCCAGCTCCAGATTCTCCAGGTACCGGTCCCGTTCCGCTTGCAGCTACGCCAGGTCTCTCTCCGCAGCCGACTGGTCATCCAGGATCCCGGCGACATCCTCCTCTAGGCCGTCCTTGGCGTTGTCCAGGCGGTCGAGGCGATGCACGATGGCGTCCATCCCCATCTTTGGCTACTTGCCCATGAGGAAGGACACGTGCTCGCAGTGGCACTCCGCGTGCTTTCCACCTGATCCAGCGCATCCCGCGGTTCCCGGCGCCCCGGACTCCTCCGCCATGGGTGTGTCGCCCATGCTATCCCGCGTTGGCTCCGTGTGCCGGGCCACAGGCGCCGTTCTAGCTCTGGCGGGCCTCCCCAACGCCTCGGCGTCATGCTCCAGGCTGGGTTCTGGGGCCGTGTTTGCCCTTGTGGGCGGTCTGGCCGTCTCCTCCGACTCCGAAGGTTGCTCATAGGCTGTCCGATAGCCCTCGGAGTGCCCCTCGGAGTCCCGCAGCCTGACCGGGCTGGGGTCCGTATCCATAGCCCCGGCGTCCCCTGCCGCGGGCTTGGGTGACCCGCGCTTCCGGTAACGCCGGGCCCGTCCTCCACTGCTGCCTGAATAACAGGTCTCCTCAGAGTCCTCCGCGGCAGAGCGGAGGTTGCATGCCTTTCGGCAGCGACGCTCACACATGGAGACCAGGTCCTCCATGTCAAGTCCTTCTCTTCCCGAACGTCGTATTTCTCTGCCGGCTTCAACTTCCGGAGTTCGCCATGCTCCTGAGCGTCTCGGCTCTTCTTTGGCTCCAATCTCCGGCGTGGTCTCCACCGAGTCCACGATACGCATCCGGGGCGTACTTGGGCAGGGCTCATAGAGGCCCAAGTCCCCGGGTCGGCGGTAGGTAGGGGCAGCAGGTACGCCTCGGCTACCATAAAGAAGGTCCCTACCAGGACCGGCCCCTGCTGTGCCCCTTCCGCCCGTTACCCCTGCTGACTTGCTCCTCATCAGCGATTGCATTCCTCAAAACCCAGGGTCAAAAATCCAAAAATATAGAAAATACAATCCTCCTTCAACCCTGAACAGCAACCGGATCCCACAAATACAGCAATAACCCCATCCACAATCCAATCCACACTGCGGGCTTCCGTTCAGCACACCGGTCGTCCCACAGTGGCGGGCATGTACAAGAAATGCACCAAAGAGGAAAGCCCTGAAATTGGCATATGAACACAAATAAAGCAAAGTTGGGGAAAGAGGTAAACATACACAATCACAGCCATAGACCCCTCATTCCCTGGGCTCAAGACCTTCCCTTGACTCACCAACATGATGCCCTGAACCCAGTCCAATAAGATGGCTAAATGCCATGTGTCAAAAGTCACTACACAAACCCCAAAAATGTGTTCACTCCCAAGCCTATAAATCCTAGCCCAATAGGGGAGGTGGCGTGTCATGGCCTAGAGTGGCACTCAGGACCATGCCCTACCCTGACATAACCTTGGTTGGACTTGGAGTCGATTGGGCTTGGAGAACTGCCCCATGAAGATGACCTCACAACATGGCAAATTCAGGCAAATCACACCATTATGCCCAAAATCACTTATATACTCAAAAATGCATATGGCAAATATTCAAATGCTCCATGCATGTGTCAAACCGGAAAGTAATATACAAGGGTGATATAGACCAAAGGTCCATGCCCAAGAATATCCCATCATTGGCTCCGAAACCCCTCCGGTTATGTAAATGACATGCTTCACAAGTCAACTCATGAATTTGAGACCTAATTTTGTGAGGCCTCGCGTGCCAAGCCAAAGTGACCACGTGATCCGGGATATGGTGAGGTACAACACCGAAGCATATGCCAACATATAAGCAACATACGGTAGTTCACGGATCTCTAGGCACTTTACTGTTAGCCGACCAGTTGAGCACATAAAACACAAAAATGAGCATAAAATGAGGTCAAAAACATGCAAATAATGCCAAATTCAAGATAATTACAATAGTATATAACTTCGCTCACCCATGGTATCAACATATGATTCAAGACACAATTGCTTGGGACCATTTGCAAACATTCCCCCCACTTGGATCCCCACATGGACGCATAGGGACACCTTCGAACCTCCTCCCAACACGCACCACGAACATGGGAAAATTGATAATGGCGCTTGTGGGTCGCTCCGTAAGCCCTCCCACATGCACTATATGAGCGGTAGACTTAGTCTAGCGCTATGGAGTTCACCATTGGGACATGGGCGAAGCCCTTGCCACGTATGACTCCATATATCTTCCTACAAACGGAGATATATAACATGGGCGTGAGCATATCGAAGCACATACCATGCATATAACACATACCCTCAAAAGGTGGCTCCCACCATGGTATGCCATGCCCCTCCATGGACATAACTTCACGTTAAAAATGCGTGGGAACCCAAGGAAAGTATCTATGCAACCCCAACACTCATGCGGTACACTCGAAAGTCGCAATAAAATATTCGGTTGCACGGTCCAAGAGTTATATATCACTTTCTACCCTCTTGACCATTATCCCTTGCTACACCGGGCATGCTTACACACCAAAGGTGTTTGATGCTTCCTAAATTAAGTTGAGACCAAGGCGGTTCCAACCCAATTCTCACAATTAACATTCCCCGCCGTGAGCCGGAGATATGATTCTTCAAAGTGGCCTCACGAATCACTTTTGTTTCGACTATAACTCCAAGCAAAATGAAGGGCACAACAAAAGAAGGTTGATTCGTGATCGGGGAAGAATGTATGACCACTCGAGATTCATCATATCGCGTGCGGCGATGTCGAAGTCGAAAATCCGATTCTGAAAGTCTGAAAAAATCGGATTAATTTTGCGAGTGTATAATATGAAAATTGCGGAAGCAACGAACCCTTTCCTGATGAAATCCAACCCTTCATCGGGGTTTCCGCCAAAATATCTGTAAATAACAGTTAACCAATCGGTCACCGCAAAATCGCGAGCCAACTGACAGTCGCCGATACATTGACAATCAGAACGAAAGGCTGAAAAATTACGGAAACATTATGATAAAAAAACCCTGTTGATTCATGATATTCTGATATATAAATTTCAGCCGGCGGCGGCTCGGTACTGATTATGGCCGCTCATAGCCGGAATGGCCAAACCTATCACACTATCACATCAGGTTAGGTCAGGTGGATGCGAGAGTATGATATCAGCCAATGGCGGCTTGCCGGCGCATAGATACACAACCCAAGTGACCCAAAGATGGCCACGGGGGTCCGAACCGGCTTCACGTCAAATCTTCAAAAAAAAACTGTCTCAACCCCAGAGGAGTCGGCCGTCATCCCTCCCAACTCTGCGATGGTGGTCGACGACTTCACAGCACGAGATTTCAAAAACCTTCATTCAATCCCATCCATCCTCTTGCATACCAAAGATGAAGTCCTGAAGCTAACATTTAAGCAAATAGATGGAAGTCAAATACAATGATTAATTATTCAAAACTTGTGAAACCATGCCATCGCGATAAAGGTCGCCAGTGTATGCGACAGCGATCTGCGGTGACCATCACCGCTGCAAACTGAAATCTCTATGTCCATTGGATGCCAAATACAATCAGTGCATACCTATACACAGCCTTGCCCTGTTCTATGCTTTTACGGGCACAACCAAAGCAGGGGCAGGGCTCCATAGGCAGCGGATGTGCAGATATTTGGAGGACCGGACCCGATTGAGGGCGGGCGTTAGTACACTCACTGAAGCTGGAGCTCTACCGGAGTCTTGAAATTGTCCTGGCACACACTGTGTAGGCCTAGCTGTCAGCACAAGAGACCTCACCGCCCCTGATAGGTTAGGAAACAGACGGGGTTGCGAGTAAAGGGCCTCAACTGTGAGTTCCAAAGGCACGCAATCTTTTCACGTAGGCCGGCGTGTTCAGATGACCCTCAGTTGGGGTGTTCGTATGGAGGGGGAAACCTCGGACTGATCCGACCCCATGGGAACCTAGTCCAGCGCGTGGGCGCATTCTTGGCACTATAGTGTGCGGATTAATGTATGGTGGGAGGGTGGGGCAGTAGGGCTCACCAACCATTGGGCAGCAAACAAGACAAGCGGCCTGGTGGTATTCCGATGATTCCCAGTGTTGCTTTCCTCAGTGAGGGGGAAGTGTACCTCCGGGAGGATCCTACACTCCTGCAGGAGTGGCCCGAAGGAGACCTCCAATGGGAGGAGGGGATGTCTGGGAAGTACCACCGCCTCCTGAAGCTTGCAAGCTGCTCAGTTTGGTTAGGAGCAAAAAATAGATAGGCAGAAGGAGATTAGTTTTTCTTCTTACGCTGAGACAGGGTCTCAACGCGGGTTAGTAGCTGACTCTCGTTGTCCTCAAAGAGGTAGGAACGAAAGATGGGGTTGACACTCCCATCTGGCAATAAAACGGGCTGACGTGGGCTCCCAGGTTGCCTCAAATAGCCCAGAGCCATCCCACAGGGTAGGAAACTTCCAGCCCTGTTTATACTCGTGGCGTGCAATACCTGCAACCACGTAGTAGCCATCGACTGCCATCTCATCGGCAGTCATTTCTTCGAGGTCTTCTGCCTTCTCATGGTTGGCAACTTTCTCCGGGTCGATACGCTCGACCTCTTTGTCACACAGACGCAACTCATTCCAAGAGAGCTCGTCAGGGTAGTGGGAATGTCTCAGCTGTTTAGGTGCACACAGCAGCTCTCCACCTAGGCGGGGACTGCACCTCACATGGATCCTGGATCCATTTATCTCTATAACAGCGTTTCAATGTGTGAATTTTTTCTTTCTGGCTGTCAATTTTTTGGGTCTAGGATGCCCTACGAACTCCAGTCAAACCCTACTTGAGTGCTACTCCATAAATTTTTTGGTACGTTCAGTCTTGCTATCAGACACTTTACTTTGTGGCGGATTAGATGACATAGCTTCATGCCCCTTTTCTTCAACTTATTGCCTTGATAAGCCCCGAGTATCAGTAACTCACGACCCCTAGTGGACTACAGTGCTTGAATCGTCTTCCGCGGGTAGCTTGTTTTGTATGCCTTCAACGTATCCATAAGTACCCTCATGGGATGCAAAGTTGGAAGCAGAAGGTAAGAGCGAGACATAGCAATCACCTCGGTGGTTGCAATGGATGTCTTTTTTTTAATTTAAACAGTGTTTTGCAGTGACACTACATGTCTTTGTCTGTCCAAAATGAACAATGCTTTATTTCTCACTTTAGGTTAAACAACGATTTGGTCACGGTCATGAGACAATATGTGCTACCTCAGATGCGGATAGCCTGTACACTGTTACTTTCAGTTTGTAGTATAGATGCAGGGGTGTGCTTAAGGGTCCCCAACCTAAGCTTCCACCTCTAGGTTGGCACCGTGCTTACGTGACAAAGGCTGGACCCGCGACTCTCAAGTTTAAACGTCCACTCTCAGAGGTTATGGAGAGTTAAGACGTACTCTCCGACAGAGCAGAGTTAACGTAGAGTTTTCTGTCAGTTGCAATTTTGTCTCAAAAAAAAACACAACGGACATCATGAGGTAAACATGTCACAAAAACAGCCGATGGATGGTATCGTTTGAATGCAGGGTGAGCATTAGTGAACATAGCGGCAAGTTTGCTGCATGACACACCCCTGGTTTAGCAATCTTTAAGCCCTATAAGTTTCTAGAACTAGTTAAGATGGTGCATAGCCATTTGATGGGTGTCCACTGGACGTTGGCTGAGGTGTGACACCACTGTGAAAATGAACATTGAAACTCTTAGGTTCCTCACGTGTATAGTGATTCGCTAACCTCGGATAGTCTATTAGTCTTCAAGAACCACATGTACTTATGTACAATCTTATTGTTGGATGCCTAGCACCAACAGCAAGACTTCCCGAATATACCTTCCCGTTGGCCACTTCAGTGATGTTATGGATATTGAGAGCTCTGTGTCGATTGGCAGGCTCATATTAATGGAAAAAGAGACAAGGAAGTCATGGGATAGAAAAGTGAATACAAGTCCGACCGAGACCGGCAGCAGAAAACATTTCCTTTGCCCTATAGTTGGCTGATCACCAAAAAAAATTCGGAGAGAATGAGCTCTGCTTGTATCCGGATGGAGGTTCAGTATCGTTCTTCATTGTGTCCTCTTCTGTAGATTGCCTGTTGGTGCAGGCTTCGCTCTGATTTTGTTTCCGATAGTGCTAACCTGCGCATCAGAACTGAATTCACTAGACATTAATGGTACGGGTGATGGTAGGCATGGAAGGCTTGGAATTAACGTTGTGAGTGATTTTGCCTTTCCGTATTATTTTCTCTCTGGGAAGCTAAGATGCCACTTGTAGCTCCCCATAGGGTGAAGAGGTTTCAAACCACGCACTTGAAATAATAGAGCCCTCAGCTGAAAGGTCTTTTGTTCTCCCGCTGACTCTGTACAGATGTTTAAATAGGGTACCTTGGGAGTACCCCTGTTTTGCTTTGACAACTGTGCATGCCAAATGGTCTTTTCATGCCCCTATCCAATTGCCAGTGCTCAAAACCTTTTGGTATGAAAAGCAATTTCTCTGCTACTTTGCGTGATTTTACAGGTTTGCAAAATCATCGTTGAGGGCTGATTCTTTGGTGTGTTGAGCATTTCGGGCTCTCTACTTGGCCAATGGATTGCAATACGCTGATGAAGTGCAGCAGCTGCCGCTGCCAATGTGCACGAGTGCATGCACGCACCCTTTCCTCCAAATACACCTGATGGTATGAAGGATGGAGTCGGGACATGGCATTACTTGTGACTTTCTAAGGTTATTTCAAATGTATACAAGAACATAAAACTTCACCCCATGTTCTATTACGTATCTTACTATATGTGCATAGCGGTGTCAACTCTGTTGTTTAAAAAAAAACAAATCTTTGTGCTGGATGTCTTGTTGGACACTATTGTACAATATATCAGAAGCCAGGGCAGTTTTAGCAATCCATAGTGCGATAAGTATTGCATTTTGACCCTTGTTAGCTCTCGGGTCTTTTCCAAGAAGCTGATGAATTGTACTTTGAGTCCTGTCTAGTTTGGTAAGTTTCTTTACCATGTTCAATGCATTTCGTATTTGTTGTAGCAACCCCTGAGACACCACCTACTGTGTCGCTTCTGAAGGGGAGTAAGAAAAACATCTTTTTCCTTGGGTGCTACAAGTACAGATCTGCTACAGTGTGAGATTCATATTACCATCCTACAGTGATAGCTTGTTTTATTTCCAAACGGGTGGAGAAGGCGCCGCATTCTGCTGACTCAGTCAGTACTATCAGTTGTACTTTGGATTTTTGGCGTCATGATACAGATTAATATGAGATTATGGCCCAGATTATGATCTTCAGTTTATGCGATTCTCTGTGAATAGATTCAGATCAGTCAGTTCTGATGTATTTGATTAACTTGGGGTTATCAGTGTGAGGGATCATGTAGGTTAAGCCCGCTGCCATGCTGATTGGGTATCAGAATGATTAGAACATATGGGAATGAAGGCATGGCGCTCAAGGGATCATTTGCCTTTTTGATTACCGCTGAAGGACATTCATGTGCAAGATGACGCATTTGTTGTGTACATGCATATGTCTTTGTCTACATGATGTTTGCTTTGTTGCTATTGAGCAATTGTCATTCATTCACATAGCATGGGGCCATGTTCATTCATGCAAGTTAGTTGATCGGTATCTTGTTTACATAGATGTTTATAATCATGGTTAGATGCAATGTTCCATACATACGTGGGTCAATGTGTTGGGTCATTTATGTTAGTAAAGCATTATGCAGAGCATATATGTTTGTTCATCAATGTGAATTATCATTGCTTCATTTGTTTCTCCTTGGTGTGCTTTTAGGCATGTAGTCCGAGGTGATCCCGGCCATGCATGGATGGGCCCAGGGGACACAATAGGCATGGGAGGTTCAACCAGGTTCGGCATAGAGAATAAAGATGCACTTATGCCATACTAAGGAGTGCATTGCCTCAATCTTGATTTGCTCTTGCTTTGCTTTGCTTCGTTGTGTGTTTAGTTCAATATCTTGGTGTATCATTTTTGCAAAGAAAACCAAGGAAACAAAGAGTGTATTGTATCGTTACACACACACAAACACATACACTTGACATCGACTTGATTTGTGAGGTTAATGTCCGTGTGACATCTGTTGAGCCTTTGCTTGTTGCCTTTGGCATTGCGTTGTACAAACACAACCGACACTCATTTGGGGATATTTTATGTAATTGAAACGAAAACGGAGTCAGTAGTCATTTGCTTTTCTCCGGGCGTTTCCGAACCAACGGCAGCCCTGTTGCGACCATAGTGTTTAGGAAATCAGTGACCAGGGCCGGCGCGAAACCCCAAAAATTAATAAGAGACCAGTGACTTCGATTTGATACACTAGAGTAATCCAAAAAACCGATTGCTTTGAAGACCAAAGGGTTATGAAACCTTAATACGAAGACGTGCTAGGCAATCATCCTTGTATTTATGTCTTTCATTGTGATTACTATCGCCGTTATGCTAGAAACACAATTTTACAACTAAGGCAATTGAAAAAACCACTTTATCCTCAAACACTCATCTTTTGTCGCCCCCTTTAATCCTCCGCCCCCCTTTGTTTCAAACTACAGGTCTTCGTCAAGTACAATGTAAGCCAGGTCTCCGGGCGTTACATCTTGATTTCATGTATTCAATTCACTCCAGATAGGGTTACTTATCTTGCGTGCACTGCGCACATGCGTAAGACGGTGTGTGACTCAGAGATTTCCACGAGGACCACTAGAATCCAGTAAGAAGGACAATGCCACATTACTTACCTTACGTACCTTGGCTTTTGACTACTCCTCGTGTGCAACTTTTCCGTCGCAGAAACTTTGGTGGATGTGAGTAGCACTGGAAGATGGCCTGAGGTACTACCTTTGACCATGAAATGCACAACTGTCCAAAGTCTCTAGTAGCATGACACTATACTTGTCACACTGTACTTCTAGTTGAGTAGAGATGCCGGGATCTTTGTGTTGTGTTTTGGGTTGTGCATATGAAGTAGAGCGAGGATGGGGGCCACTGCTCCTATTCGGTGTAGTTTTTATATGCGGGTGTTAGCCCTCACGTATGGAACCCGTGGAGACGTTCAACCGTACGTCGCTCTGGGTGCTGCACTGGTTGCAGCTGGACACCAATGTGACATTTGCACACACGCACTGTTCAAATCTTTCGTTGAGGAGTATGGCCTGGGCTTCGTGGAGTATACGGGCGAGAACCCACAAACCATGTTTGACTATTGTGTGAGGGAGGGAATCTTCAGTTGGACATTCGTTCGAGAAGTCCCGTATGTGGCGCATCAGTGGATGGATGCTTGGGTGAAGGTGTGTGTAAAGAGCTTTCAGACTTCATATACGCGGCAGGGGCGTTGCAAGACCGCAACTGCAGAATAGAAATGATCATTCGAAACAAGCGTCGGATGCAAGGGCGAACCGGCGAAGGGGTCTGCAAAAGCGCAATCTCGCGTCTCAGGTGGTTCAGGAAACAACAGGTCAGTATGACCTCATTATCTCAACTTTCACGTCTTGTAACTTTGGGCTCCACATCGCCGAAGCCTCTGGAATCCCTGTGTGCATCGCTCATTACGTGCCTTACGGAGAAACGATGCACTTTTTCAACCCCTATGCCCCTGCGGGACTCCGGGCAGGGGCATCGAAGCCCTCGTACTTCAACCTTTTGAGGTATACCGCGCTTTTCGTTTGTTGAGCTCCAATGTGACCGGAACTAAAAGAGTTGTGCAGACGTCCGGTACTGCAGATACCGAGCTGCCAATGGTGAACCTGGGCTGAAAAGGGGTGTTTTGCATGAATAATGGTTTGCCGGCAATCATTTGACAGAAGATGGGGAAGCCGACTGCACGACATGTGGTGCGTCATTGCATAGTTGCAAAGGTTGCAAAGGGGCCAGCCACATAGAGCCGGGGAACAAGATATCGAAAACTATTACAAAAGGCGTATGCACTGTTTACTTGGTTTACAGTCATCATCTCATTGAGTACCTTCACGGATTCCTTGCAAAACCAAAGACGAACCGGTTGCGGAAGGAGCTTGGCTTGGAACCTGTCACAGGGTTCCACCGGTGGGCACAGTTTCACACCAAGAACGACGCTCCTCGTCTATATTGTTACAGCAGCGCGTTGTTGCCTCAACCACCCGATTGGCCCGAGGATTGGCGTGTCGTAGGTTTGTTTCACGATCTTTCTCACTCGTGACTTTGTGTGACGTTCGTAGGAAATAGTTCTCCCGTCTGAGCGACCTGCCACATTGCATTGTGTACTTTTGATCTCATCTTTGCCGCAGGTTATTGGTGGCTCCCTAGCAAGCCGTACACCCCCCCCGAAGGATTTGCAGGATTTTCTAGATGCAGGTCCAACCCCCGTCTACGTGGGGTATGGGAGTGTAAATCCCAACGGCATTGATGATCTCATAGCAAAAATGGTGGAGGCCTGTAGGTGTGTGTGTTGTGCCAGATGGTGCCGTTGGGAGGCCAAGGGAGCTCACGCAATCACGTTCGACCCTTAACCGGCTTACCTCTTGGGTCCCAGAGCCCAGAACCTGCTGTCCCCAGCATGGGAGTATTCCATGCGGTGTCACAAAAGGAATGTTCACTCCAACCCAGTAGCGGCGGCAGTAGCGGCAACGGCAGCAGCACCAACAGCAGCCGTCCATCACAGTCGACCACCACCACCACCACCACCCCCAAACCGCAAGGAACAGCCACCAAGGGACGCTGCCCCCCCTCCCCACACAACCTCTTGGACATTCTGCGTCCCGCCGGGAAAGCGTCCCTTTTCCCAATGAAGCGTTTCCGGAGGCACGCAGATGTGCCACCCCATTGGGGAAGGAGTTGGGGAAGGAGGGGAGACCACTATGCCTGACGAATCCACAACATTCACCTGCACAGACAACCATATTGAGACATTCACTGCGACCAAAGATGCATGGAGAAGAAAAACCGGTCCTTTGAGTGTGCATGCTGGCATTCAACAGAGTGAGCAGCATTGCGGTCAGACTGCCGGCGGCACTGGGCGACCTGAAAATTGCTCTGCGAGGGGGGGGGGGTGACATGGACGCCCGCCGAAGGAGGGGGGGGGGGGTTGTAGAAATGGGGTTCCGTGCCGGGCCCTTTGTTTTGTGGAAGAACGGATGTTGGCGCCGAAGGCGCAGGAACACAAATTTTGGCCCGAAAAAAATTTTTCCACCAAAAATTCCCCCCCCCCCCACATTTGAGTAGTCAAAATGATCAGCGCGATGTGGGTATCATTTTGAGCCATAGATGTTGGGTTAACCCCCCCCCCCCCCCGGCACGGCAGGTCGGGCACCCCTGCCCTGAACCCCCCCCTCCTTGGCCGCCGTGACGAGAGGGGGGGTTCAGGGCAGGGGTGCCCGACCTGCCATGCCGGGGGGGGGGGGGTCAACCCAACATCCGTTCTCCTTTGGGACTCGTGCAGCTGCCAGTTTCAGGGAGAGTGGCGCTGGGGTGAGGATGGGCGTGTGGTCTGTGTTCAGCTTTGTTTTTGTTCGCATTTGTCACCAAGTGATCCCCCACATGGGCTCCAGCCCTCATGGAAGTCTCCAACAAAAAAAATTCCCAAAGCCTCTAGAGCCCATTATGACAGTCTGGCGCTGGCGTGGGTTGTTCGGACGAAGGACTGAGACCCCCCTTTGCGGCTCAACCCCTTGTAGTCCATTGCGGGGAGGGGAGTGGCCTCTCCGCCCCCTGCACAAGGTGGGCAGATGGGCGCCGCCACCTGCAAAGGGCTAGGGAAAGTGGCCAGAGGGCAATAGGCCCCCCAGATTCAGACAGCACTTCATCCACGCGTAGCGTCACATCCCCCCACTGGCCGACCGTACTGGGTCAAATTTTTGCACTATTTCTGTTGTGCCCCCCTTCACAGGATAGCGGGGGAGAGAGCTTTGGTATTTGCGCCCCACAACAAGCATCTGCCTGCAAGTGACAACAATGTGCTCTGGACCACATATTCCATTCCTCACTCATGGTTATTTCCAAGGGTTAAGGTATGCTTGCACAAGACGTTTCACAACCAATAGACCTCTCTACCTCTGATTTCCTCCTCCGCGAATACCAATATCCCTTCCTCCGTATGATACCCTGTTTCTGTTCGTCTCTTTATTGGCTCCCCTTCCACCTCAGTATGCCCACCTCAGTATGTGCTGCTGCCTCACAGCAGCTTGCTCAGGCTCATGTTGTTACCTACTTTCTGCTGATGCGCTGCTGGTGTTGGACCGTGACCCGAAGCCTGTAAGTGTAATTTTGGACGGTTCATGCATTCAGTCCTGTCGAGCTTGCTTTCCCATACCAGATTCGCTGGGAGGGTGCCACCTTAAGAAATCAGATGAAAACGAGGCATGCCTGCTTACCTGTGACCCCCCCCCCCTTTTCCAGAACCATTTGCGTCACATACCACAGACTTATCACCTCTGTACGGCACCGATAGTGGTACCAAATGCACTTGTGTTAGAGCATCTTGGAAAACGCCTCATCTCCCCGTAGTACTGTCCATCTGAGTCACCTGGAGTTGGGACGGTAGTGGCCACATTTGCCATCGGGGTGGCCTAGCTGCCAGCCCATTTGCATGTGCAGGCCCATGAAAGCCATCATGAAGGCTGTTTCACACTCGATCAGCGCAAGAGTGCGCGTTATTTGGTGAGACAGTTGTACCCCCAATGAATCGTACCCCCGATATTTGTAGATCCAAGACCCACCAAAGAGTGGCCACGTCCTGCCGAGTGGAGGCCAATCTTGGTTTCCTGGAGATGGAATGTGTGACTGGTCACAGGGTTCCTTTAGAAGAACAGAGGTAGCTTGGAGATTGGTCCGGATCGACGCAGAGGGCAAACCATATTTCATCCATGGCCCCACAGATGATTCTGGGCAGCCCGCAACCCCAGGGACGCCTGATGATTTGTTTGGGTGATGCCTTGGTACCCAGGTGAGAACATAGAAACCCATGCGGATCCACCTAGCACCAGCAATTATGGTCCCATACGGAGCCATTGCACAGCTTGCAGAGGTTTTTGGATCAAAACCAGGTGTGCATGCAAATGTCTGGGAAACACCACGTCCTTTCCCCTCTTGCCCCCACCCGCATGCCAAACATCAAGGGGTTAAACCCGGTGTTCAACCCTTTGTAAATTCTTTAGCGGGAAGGGAGAGACAAAGTTTGCTTTCCTGGTTGCGGCGCTGTGTCAATCCAAGGTCCCAGCATCCGCTTCAAAATGTCAATAGCCTACTGCATGGGTCACAGGACTAGCAAAGCACTGAACTTGCAAAGCATGGGACCTGCACGTGCTTGAGGTGCCTCTTCCCTTGCAAATGAGTCATGATCAGAGAAATCACTGCCGAACTCAGTTGAAGAACTGACACTGGTGTGGCATGGAATGGGGTAGCTGCGGAAACGGCATCTTATGTTATGTTGCAGTTTGCTTCTGCTTCTGGTGGTGCATATTCCTGTTCTCGTTTGCAGCTTGCCATACATCACGGTGGTGCCGGTACCGTAGCCTATGCCTTGCGAGCAGGCATCCCCTCAATCATTATGCCTTTTTTCGGGGACCACCATCTTTGGGCATGTCGGCTGCACGAGATGGGGTGTGGCCCCCCTGCTATGAGTCCTGGCACCACCACAGCCAAGTCCCTTTCTGAGGTGATAACCAGCACTCTTTCAGATACAGCCTGTCTCAACAAGTTGGCCGACGTTGCCAAATTCATGGAAACAGAGGATGGTTTGGGGGAGGCTGTACGGCTCTTGGAGCATTTGTACAATGAGCAGGAATTTCCCCGATCCAAGCCTTCGCTGGTATGAGCCTTCATCACCAGCCACAGCGCCCCCAACGTCCTATGCATGTATTTGCACACGCATGAGATTTCATTTCATTATGCTCTTCAGTGAATTGTGCACAAAGGCGCTCTGCCCGCTGTGTTGTGGAGTGGTGCGGCACACCAGAAGCGGTGCAGCAGTCTGATCGAGAAGCTGTTGGTCAGCAAACGGGGGGTTTTCAGCCCACCGAGTTGCCACAAAAGTCGAAGACGTTGTGTAGCATTGGGCATCGCACAACCCCATCCCCGTTGCACACGCACGCGAAATTGTTGCTCGGAAGGGGCCAAGGCATGGGTCTCTGCCCTCCCCTGCACAGTACACAATCGTCTCAGGTGCTGCACCCATCAGTGAAGGACCAAAAGTTGTGTTGGGCAATCAATGTTAAACACGGCAGATCAACGCACAATAGTGGGCTGGACAGGGTGCATCTTCATTCCAATGCTCCTCAGTCTCCAGGAAACCGGAGGCTCCGCTATTTTCTTAATTTTCCGTCCAGACACTCTGGAGACCAGTGTCCAGACGGAAACCTGAAGGAAAGCTGCTGAGCCGCCGGATAATGGGGGAAATTGGGGGTCGCAACAAGTGGAAAGGTGTCTCAAAATGTCCAATTTTTCTCCCGTTTTCCTCCCTTTTTGTTTTATCTTGCAACCCTTTCATACATTTTCCATCATGCATTTGTGATACTTTCCCATTTTTCTCCATTTTTCCCATTTTGCCCCATTTTTTTGCCCTTCAGCCCCATTTCTGCAAGAGAGCTGCTTCTGGACAAAAGACCGGAGAATAACAAAACCACGGCTCCGAAATCTGGAGGTTAGTGAAGAAGCAGGCACAAGAAGGTGGCGCAGTACCGGCCCAACACCAAGAGCTGGAGCAAGAGCCAGAGCGCTAGCAATCTGCCGCGGCGGCACCAACAGGGGATGGCAGCCGTTCGGGTGGGGGGCGCTCCTACGCGTCTGTGGGGGTCAAACCGATTCCTAGGGCATGGCAGGTCAGCCGGAGAATTGGGAGGCTTTTTATTCTGACAATCCAACCTGGTTGATTTCAGGGTGTCGGGGTGGGTATTTGACTGCTTACATTTTGGCAGGACATCCCCCCGTTCCCAGGGGGAAATAACGCGGAGGATCAACCTCCTGGAAAATAATTCCACTGGGTGTTGGGGCCCTTCCAGGCGAGGGACTACTGGAGTCCTACTACAACTGCTACTACTGGAGTCCAAACTGCCGGATACCTCGTATGATTTGGAAGTATCTGGTAAAGGCAGAAACCCTGGGGGGAAACGAAATTTTTGGCGGGGGGGGGGGGGGGGGGCGAAGCACCATTTCCTGTGCTTGCCCACCAATGTCCTATGTCGGCCATTTTTCTTGGTTTTATTGGCGATGTGGTGGCATTTTCAGTTGGAATCGGGGAAATCAGGGAAGCCCACAGCCATTTTTTTCTCTTTCTATTTCTTGGTTCGTTTCCCCCTTTCACCAGGGGTACCCCCCTTTCCAGCAAAAAAGGCAAGCAAAAGGGCTGGGTTCATTCCACTCCTGTGTCGGAAGCCCAACTTGGAGTGTGTGCAAGTTCAAAAGGATATGAGTATCAGATAGCAGGTACTGACGTTGTACTCCTGTGTGCTGACCAAGTGCTGCATACCCCGCTGCTTACCACCCTCTGGCGTTTTGTGTTTTTTCCAGGCATCCCCACCTTCTGGTGTTGTATCATATGTCTCTGGAGTTGCAGATTCGGCAAGCAGGTGGTTCATGGACCGTCTGAATTACCAATACAGGGCCGGGATCTGCCTACTCACCAGTGGTGCAAGGTGTTCTCACTTGTTGCGCTGTGCATTTTGCTTCTTGACTTTTTATTCACAAAGATCATCATCACCACCACCACCACCACCACCACCACCACCATCATTGATGAGGAAGTGGAGAGGAGGCCTTCATGATTGTATGCTGCCCCCTGAGGCAGGACGAACAGGGAGAGCCCAGAGGAAACTGGGCAGGGGGAAAGGGAAACACAAGGGGAGGTAACAGGGCAGGGCAGACCGCGCTCGCCGAAAATGGTGCAGAGCGCAGGAGGCAAAGGAAAGGACAACAGGGAAAGAATCATTGTGGTTGTTAGAAGCCCCTGTCAGGAAAATTATCCTGCAGATGCACACACCGGCACGCACACAAGTCAGTGCTGGAGTCGGCAAACCCAGCGTGGATTCGGAGTGTGCATCTGGATGCACCTGGTCAACGGCACGGGCAACAGCCCGTCTCCGGGACAGCCGACCCTGGAGTAGTCAAAAAGGACAAGTCATCCAGGGGCTCCGTTGACACAACCAAAACACGTTCGGACCCACAGAGGGTCGAAATGTGCTGTGTCGAGAGGCAATAGGTGCCGCCAAAGGCAAACAAACCAAAACCATGGCCTCGTGCCAACCCCCCCCCCCGGAAATTGCTGGACCCCTGGGCCCATACTGTACGCTGGGCAAATCACCAAGCAGTCTACTCACCAAGAGTAGCATCGAGCAGGGCCAAGTTTCAGGATGGGTGGCGTCATGCCAGAGTTTCGACTGCAGGTTGTGTTATGCTTCCTTCACCCAGGGCCTTCTAAGGTGCCCATGATTTGCTTGCAGATGGTGTGGGCACTGCCCGCAGCCATGTGCAAACGCCCAGCAGTCTGACGGGCGCTTTCACCGGCACAATCGAAAATCAGGGTGGCATTTGGTAACTGTCTGTGAGGGTTTACATCTCATGTGCACCTCATGGATGGGGCGCGCATTAATGTTTTCTCTTTTCATTAAGGAGCGCCCTAAAGGAGCGCCTGCCAAACTGGCGGTTCATGGCCAACGGATGACGGGTACCGGTCAACCGCTGGTGGTAGACTACCAACCGCTGGCGTTATTGAAAAGCGAGTGTTGAGCCCTGAATTTGTATTTTGAGTTCGGGATTGCTATGCCCAGGGGACGTGTGATCCCGCACCCACCTTTTGCAGGCGGTTAACCAACAAGTTCAGGTACATGGGCTGGGACAAGCGGTTGACGTTCACCACCAAGTCTCTTGTGCAGCTGAAGGGATCCGGGAGCGCAAGCGATACAAGGAACAGCAGTCTCCGTCGCACTGCAGCCCCAGAGCTACACGCCACAATTTGTTTTAAGGTCTTTTCCCGACCCGCTCTGTGCTTGTGTTGCGTCCCTGCCCCACCCATCGTGAATCACATGCGCTACACCATAACACCACGGGCCCCGAGGTCCAGATCACACACCGTAGACGTCGAGGCTCGCCGACTTGGCTTTGACTTCCGCCATCACTGTTGCTCCACGAACGCCAAGGCGGTCGTCTGCATTGTGTCGGGGGGGTGGGGGGGGCTATGCTGATGCGTTGCATACTCTTTTGATATGATCTGGAACAAGCCACACGGATGGTTGTGCTTGAGTGCCCCTCTGCGTGCACCGACCGGTCGTGAATCAGGGCGTGCGTGCAACGAAACCAAAATTTGAATTGAACAATGGCCCTGGTTCTTGGCCGGGGCAAGTGAACAGTACACGCAGCCCTCCCCTGCAAAGCCCAGTGCTATTGTGGCCTCAAACCATGGGCTGAATGAGGATTGTGAACAGCTTTTCTGCTCCGGTCTGCAGTGTACTGCATGACCTTTCCCCCCGGCATCACTGCCCCCATTCTGGCATTCCCTCTGTCGGTGCCGCATGCACCACCTCTGACCTGTCTCGAATGACTGTGCAGTTCGATGGGGACCGGCGAATGGAGGTCCCAATCCCGTTCACGATCGAGGGCACGGAGTACGTCATCGTTGATTTTGGCGCCGTCACGAGGGCCAAGGCCCATTTCGTGGTGAAGGGCGAGGGGCAGCCCCGCCCCGTTGTCCGCATCGGGTTGCTGGAGGCATTGGAGGATTGGAACGTCGAGGGCGACTGTTATGCCGTAACAGGTCTCGGCGCGTGCGGTATTGATGAGTGCTGTGGGTTGGCTTTGTGGCACAGGCAAATGGATGGTCTTTGAAGTCGCAAAGTCACATCGTCAAGCAAAGGACAGGGAAAGTGGAGGCTGCGGATCAAAGCAGTCCCACACATTTTCTGGCCCCTCGTTGGGGCAGTGCCACTGATTCTGTGGCAGCGCGGGTGAAACATTCTAATTTTGGGGGCGCTCCAGTCCCCGAAAAATGTGGGGAGGGGGGATGGAAAAGGGGCTCCCGCGACCGAAGGCATGTCTTCACAGGCTTGAGATTGGGCCATGAAGCGGCCCGGACGGGACATTGTTTAACCAACGCCCCCCCCGCTCCATGATACACACCTCGAGATGATGAGTGCGTCGTGGGGGATCATTTCAATTCATATATGTCCCTTCCCCCCTCCCTCAAATTAGGTTTCATCCCCCCTCTCTCAACCCCCCCTGACGGGCCCTGTCAGCAGGTCTGCATGGGTCACCGGCACGAGTGCCTTTTTGAAAAGGGGGGGGTCCGGGAAGTTGGCTCGACCGCCCCCCTCCCCCACCCCAAAAAATGAATTTTTGCTACGCCCAAGTCATTGCCTCCAGTATCCAATGCAAATATGTATCATACCCATTCAGTAGACATTGCCCGTCCTGTGCTTATCCCGACCTACAGACCCGGCCAACCGCTATCTTATGTGCTCAGCCGCTACCACCAAGCCAACGAGGGTGGTGTGTGGGCCATGTACAATTGTTGGATCGGTAGAGGCCAGGAGGGAAGGCTTGAAACCAACAGCAAAAAAGTGATCATGTCAAATAGCAATGTTTTGGGCGGATTTCGAGGACGTAAAACGAAACGGAAGATGGCAACAGGAATCAAACACCACTGCGGCACCCTCATTGGGCTCCAGATCTGGCCGTTCGCGCTGCGTGGATGAAACCTGATCATTCCAGACCAGGTACACATGCATAAGATTGCACAAGGTTTCCACCGCCCTCCTCCCCTCTGCCCCTCATGACAAGATGCATCCCCCACTGAGTACCGTTCGAGCATTCTCTGCATGTCCATTCACAGTGTTCAATGGTGCAAAGTCGGTTCCCTACATCATCCCTATCAACAGCAACGACATGGTGGCGTCTACAGAGGCGTTCACCTTCCGATACGCAGTCGTTTCTGCGAAGGCAGGCAGGTTCACAGTCTCCGGGGCCTATGCCACCTCCACTTTGGACCTGCATGTGCCTTTCGGGACCCCTTACCCCGGGAATTTCCGCTGCAGCAGCCCACAGATCACACGAGTGTGGTACGCAGGTACGTGATTGCGTGCAGCTCTTCGCTCTGGTTGGCTGCCTCTGTTGGGCTTGGGGGTCGCTTCAGCACCTGAAGTTGCGTCTTTGTGCCCGTGCAGTTTGTGGAGATTGTATCATTCACCTGTCGTGAACTGACGTCGCCCGACATTGTGAGATCCACTGAGGGCATCTAACGTCTCCACTTCCTGCCGGAGTCAGGACCCTGGATTCAGCCGGCCCTTCGGCCCCGACCAGCAGTTCCCACCCTCATTGCAATGTGCCCCTGGGAGAGCGCAGTGGCAGCGATGAGTCGGACAGGTAGGGGCGGTGCATCGCATGCTGGGTACCGGCGGGTGCAGGTACGAATCCTGCCCCGGGCTCCGTTTTTCCTGGCGGGGCACACACAAGGGGGGTTGCAAATCAGGGCCAGTGTTGGGGTATGCCGGTCCACACAACTGAGTCCCGCCATCCAACTGTCGTAATGCAATCCGGCTTCCCTTCATCCTTTCCTCTACCCTCTGGGCCTACGCACGACCGCGTCCTTCGAAGAAAGATGAGTGTAGGGTCTCACAATCGAACAATGGATGGCATTTGAAGTAAACACTGTGCTGGAGAACACCCAATTCAGCCGGCTTCCGCCTGACAGAAGCCGGAGTTGCATGGATCGCCAGTGGCTGGACGCAAGCGCACCTGATCCCCAATTGGAATTTCACCAGCTTTATGAGAACGAATTGAAAGACGAGTTCTGCAGCAGACACTGGTATTGTAGAGCACGAACCATCTCTATTGTTTTTCAAAGGACAACTGGGATGTCTAAAGACACATCTGCGCTGTGCGGAGTGTAGATTGAGCCTATGAACGAACACGCTTTGCCTTGTTGACCTTGTGTACCCCTTAAACAAGAACACCACTGAAAAAGCTGAAATATGATGATGGCGGTCTCTGGAGGAGGCACCGTAAGAACAACCCACTGGCCATGTCCATTTTGCTCAGGGGGGGGGTGTGGAAAAAAAAATTCGCGCCCTTTTTTTCTTTCGTACCTCCCCCCCCTTTGGGGGTACCCCCGAAAAAAAAAGCTGGCACCCCATGTAGGAATTTTTTTTTCACCGGGAGGAATTTTTTTTACTGTGTGCTACTTGAACTTGCATGGCACCTTCACTTTGCCACATTGTATGACATTGGCACATGAACTACTACTGAGATAAAAGTAAGTGGTTTTTTTTTTTGCATGCCGCCATTGATTTCTCTCCGGTAGCAGGGGGACACTTGTTAAATGCAATCGTTAGCCCGCGGACAAGGGGCCCCTGGCGCGGGGCGTTGCCACCCACATTGAGCATTGTGTCCGATCCACCTATTAGTAATACTCTCCAAGCGGAGCCGCTAGCCTTACTACGCTAACGGTGCCCCACTCAGCAATGAGTGTGGGCAAAGCGTGGAGCCGCGTGACCACCAGCGTTTGGTGGCCGTGTGGCAACCCGGGAGTGGAATTGCGGTACACAATGTGAAATGTGGCGTGTTCCACTTGTGTGTTTGTTTGTTTCACAACCCCATATTGGTCAGTATTGTTGCGCCTCTTGAGTTGGGGTTAGGGATTCGCAATCCATGCTTTGTTGCTTGCATGGTTGTAGAGAGCCGCAATCGATCATTAGGGAGAAGACAAAAGAGGGAAAGAAAGAGGGATTTGGGCTAGTGCACAGCGAGGGAGGGCGAAGAAAGCCTGAGAGGGAGAAGGTCCACTTAACAATAATCCATCAAGATTTGGGTTCAATTGTACGTGTTATTTGCTTTTCCTTCTCGCAGACCTTTTAGATGTCGTCGGCGATCAACATCGCATGGGGCCAACGCGATGCCCATGGGTGGACATGTCCCTATGGTGAGCGCTTATCAGTTCTAGCTACACCCGACACACAGTCCGACACGCGTTTAACTATACGTTTTTTGTGGTTAGATAAAACCATAGGAGAAAAAAATTTTTTGGCGATGTGCGCGCAAGAACGGCGTAGTGCAACAATGTGCACCATTCACACACATACATAGACATACTAACACACCAACACACAAACCGCACCCTCACTGAGAACCAATCTTTGTTGGCAAGCCATTGTGGCATAGCGGTCATCAACCAGCATGCGAGAAGGCAATGGGGACATGACATTGTGGGGTCCACTGTAGGCTTGGGCAACCTGCAGAACGGCCAGAATGGACATCAATCACCCTTGTCCTTCAATGCTGCTAGTTCGGTTTCTCGCCCCGGATAGGGTGTATTGCCTTGTCTGGGGACTCTGTCTTGCCGAAGAGGCCAGGGTGGGGCGCTGCACTGCAGCCGGAACAGACCGGGGGTCTTTGTGCCCTTAAACACAAATACTACCCATATCGGCTCAAATATCCATGGTTACCTTGAAAACCCTCCTTGCACCTTCCAAACCCAAACACATGGGGTAGAGTTAAGGAAATTTCATGTTTTGGGGCCAGGAAAAAAATTTCGTGCAAATTTTTTTTCGCCCCCCCCCCCTCTCCGGGGGTAACCCCCCCCCCAAAAAAAGCTGTACGCCGGTACCAAGGATTTTTTTTCTGCCCCCCCCCCCCCCCTGATTTTGCTCAAGAGTGCCGGCAAGTGAAAGGATTTGGCTTGCATGCTCTTATGGTGATGCGTTCTTGTTTTTCTTCCAGGGGGAGGGGGGCTTTAGCCCTCGGGGAGGGGGGGGTGGGCTCTGCATGTGAATGCTGGTTCAGGATGCTGGATCGCTGCACGCAGAACGCTGGATTGATTGCTGCAAAAAACCTCAGAATTAGTTACACTGGCCTCCAACTCCAAGATGTGATGAGAAAACCCTTCCCAGGAATGCTCCAGAGCTGCAACAACCCTGCCAGACCATTTTCAGTCGGATCTTTACCCAACAGTGGGCCAGCATGGGTTGTTCTCGCTGATTATGGGCTGCGCAACACTGCCAGCAGGTAGAGTGTTTTGTCATGCATGCCAACTGCTAGCTGCCAGCATAGGCGGCAGAAGAACTGTAAAAAAGCACAAAAAGACAGGTACAGAACGAGCACCGAGAGCCTTTGAGGCGAGATAGATCCTCTGACAGCGACTGTCGGACAGGTGAGGCTGCAGCAATGCTCTGCCCCCACCTCCGATATGCTTGTGGCAATTTCTATGGCACCAGCCGTTTCTGTGCCCGGAAACTCCACGTCGAGGGCATTGATGCTGATTAAGAAGGGCCTGTATGCATCTGTGCCGTTAGCTTTACCCCTGTGGCCCGCCGTGCTGCCAAACAGCTGCGGACTGTTCTGTCTGATCTGCCTGCGTGACGCATTTGGGCTGCACACCAAGTGTGTGCACCGGAGGGGGTTTGGCCAGACCCCCATGCTTTGCTCTGTGCAGGAGTCAACACGCTGGAGTTGTGCACTGGGGGCACACCTTCTGTGTTCCTGGATGGCTCCAAAAGGGACCGATTTGTGTGGACCGGTGATCTATTCGTGGAGCACCTCGTGGCCTATGTGTCGAATGGAGACGTCAGCACAGCGCTGGTACACGTGCATGCTGCTGTTGGTGCTGTTTCTGTTGTGCCTGCACTCGGGGGTTAGGGGGATGGAGTGGTGGAATCAATGGTGCCCACAGGAGGGAAAACCAGTTTCAACCAGCTGCGTATTGAGAGGGTCCAGTGTAGGCACTCACAGTCCAATACCGCGTCCATGCGTTCAGGGTGCCTAGCTGCTACGTCATTTGGGTGTGGGCGTTGTTTGATGCGACAACAGGAGGCCCCAATGGCTTTCGGACAAGAGTCTGTGCGTTTCAAGCCATTTGTTTTGGCTGGGGGTGCACCATCATCTCTTTGTCCAACTTCCAAATATGTTTTGCTGTGATTTCAATGTGCCTCTCGGTACGCACCCATCAGAGGAGCACGCAGCTTCGTTCCTATATATAAGGCTGCATCGTTCCTATACTGTTGCCACAACTTTTGACATCTCTGCGACATTGTTCTTCCTGGTTTTTTTGTGTCCTGCTTGTTTTATAGGTTGTTTGTGGCCCATTTTTTTGTGTGTGGTATTTGTGGTATTATTTGTTCACAGGTTAGGTTAGGTTAGACCATCACTGAAAATGCGCACCCCTTCTTCAAGAAGGTGCACCTTCAATCTCCTGTGCAGACTGTAATATGTGTCCAAGATATATTTTTTGATCTCTTTCTATCGTCCTTCCCATGGCAGTGCACACATGTAGAGGGTGTGTAGGTTCTTGTGTAGTAGTTCCCAGATCCTTCACATCGTTCCCACATCGTTCGAAACGATGCTATGTGGTCCTCTGCCTGACCCTAACCCATCCCATTTGTCCGGAGTGAACCCCTGCCCTGTTTGGACCGTTTCTGCATATGCAACCCAAATGAATCCACCCATTTCCAAAAAATGGACCACCCCAAAAATTCAAAAAAAGTATCCAGTTCGGCATCTGGTTCTCTGAGTGAGCACAGTGCAAAAGTGACACTGTGCATGGTCAAGACACAAAATGGCACACCCATCCCAAATACAACGACCCCTGAGGAAATTTCCACCGTGCTGCCCGAATACACCGACTGGGTCATTTAAAAAGGGGAGGGGTTGGAATGGGTTAACTGTACAGGCAGGGTATCACCAGGTGCACGTTCTTAGGGGGAGGGGCGTTGGAGGTGAACGCCTGGCACGGCGTGGCACACGTGCCACACACAGTGCAAATCACCAGGCCCCTTTGGGGAAGGAGCATTCCTGTGTTGTTGCACCAGTGCAGACGTACTGCAGGCCCAAGTAGTGACTGGGCCAGGCGCCCCCGCATTGCACGGTGGAGATCAGGGCTTTCAACTGCAGAGATGTGGTGGGTGGCAGGCCTGAATTAAAATATTTTTTGGTCATGGGTGCTTTCCATTTCCCCTCCCTTCTGGACCCCCTCTGGACCCCCCGCCCCCTCATCCCCCACCCCCTCACCAGATTTTTTGGAGTGGGAGAAAATGAAAGTTACTGAAGGACAAATTTCTTTGGGCCATTTGTGGTACACGCACTTGTGGGTCCCAGACCCCCCCTCCCTCCCTGCACAACCCCTTCACCCAAACTGAAGGTGCAACAGGAGTTGCGGCTGCAGCAACAGGCCACTCAATTGACACGCCAAACGGAACCGGTCTGGAAGCCCATTGGGACCAGATGATGCCGCCATGAACGCACTTTGGTGTGCATTTTGGTGCGACATTTGTGTCTCTGTTCGAGGAAAGGCTGTGTCTTCGTTTCCGTGTGAAGGGTTGTGGCAAATTACCAGCATCTAACCCATGGAATTTTGCTCCTAAAAATGATTTCCTTCCCCCACCCGCCCAAGCACACCATTTTGGGGGGGGGGTCTAGAAGACAAGCTCGAAGGGCCAGACCGGGTTGTTTCCCATTGAAATGGGTGCGGGAACAGATTTTTGGGGGGGAAAAAGGCGGTGGAGAGATTGGCTCAAATTTTTGTGCAAAATCCCTGTTTTTTTTTTGGCAATTTCAGACGCCCTGCAATGCTTTTGGTGGGCCCAGCGATCCCTGGAGTTGCCATCAAATCGGAATCCTGGTAAACACCCCCCAAACCTACGAGCTTATTCCATGCGCACCCTCTCACCCTCTCAAACCTCTTTTCCGTTGCAGAATTCCTTGATTCTCATGGCTGAGGGTCAGGAGCCTTGTGGTTACATGCCTCATCATGGAGTGATGAAGGATGACAAGCGGGAAACACCCCCCGGAGTGGTGCTGGCAGGTACGCCCACTCCGACCCTGCCGAGTGGGCTCCTGCTCCAGGGCGCAGGTCACACACGCTGCGCATGGCAGCAGGTGTACCAGGAGATTTGAGGGTGTGTGCGTCACTTCGGAAACGGCATGCAACGCCGTCGGATGTTTGCAGTGAACCACTGTTTTGGGCTCGGCACACCAAGGCGGCCCATATGATTTCTTATCCTTGGGCCAGATGTGTTGAGTGTTTCCCGCTGTTTTGGGGCCATTCCCTTCCGCAGAAAGCAGCACAGTGCATTTGCAGTGATGGTGTGGGGCTGTGCTTGGGTTTCAACATTCGTGCGTTCGCGAGCTGTAATGAACGGAGGGCAGAATGAGGAGGAGGGGGCCTGACGAATAGTGAAAGGGCCTTTGTAGTGCACACACCAGAATGGTCAGATTTTCACCTTCACTTTCAACTTTCTGAATTCCAATTTGATTTGGTTCCCAGTCTGTGAGGGGCAAGAAACGCGGGCAAGCAGGCAAACGAGGCGAACTGCCCGGGATTCCCAGCGTCGCTTAGGAGGTCTATGTAGCATGGCCTGGGCCGGGGCAGTTAATCAATCCTGGGCACATCAAGAATCCCCCCCCCCCATTGCCTTATTTAGCTTTTATGGCATCCCCCCCCCCCTCTTTCCAGAAAATGGAGCTGGCAGAAGTAGGCAGAAGGAGGGTTGCAAAAATGGGACAAGTGGAGCCGAATCTTTTCTCCAGCCAAACCCACATCGATGGCCCAATGCCCTCCACTTTGTGAGTGCATAGCTGTGTCAAGGTGAAGGCGGCATGTGCCAACTGAAAAGGGGCAATTGTGGGCACAACCCATGCCGACCCCCAGGAGGGTTTAGTTGCAATTTGGTAATAATATGGGTCCATAGAGAGGCCCATGTGGCGGCGTCAGCAGGCCCCAAACCCACACACTCATTTTTGTGTTGTTAAATCGGGTTTGCGCAGTGGGCCAGGGGTACAATGCAACCACTTGCCTTGGGGTATGGTGACGAGATAGGCTTCAAAAGGGGCGGCATGTACACCCAAGACAAGACGATCGAAAGTGAAAGTCTGCGCTTTGCCATCTAGCTGCTTTTTACCATTGCCTGTATTTTCGATCCCATCGTCATGCCTCGCAGTGATGCTTTTCTGCTGCTGCCCTGCCCCGTGCTTTGTGTACATGGAATTATTGCAGGGATCCTGACGTTCACCGAATACACCGTCTGGTACGTGATTGTGGTGTGGTTCCATTATTTGCACACCGGCTGTACGCAATTCGCTGTGGAGTTTGAGCCCGTTGTGGATCGGATCATGGGCTTCCTCTGCCCTTTGATTGGTGACAAAGGGCTTATGAAGGCATGTACAGAATGGATGCAGAGGAGGTTCAAAATGTGGAATTTGTACAAAAGATACCAGGGGGAGGCGAGAAGCTGCTATTTGTACAAAAGATACCAGAGGGAGGCGAGAAGCTGCTATGGGGGCTGGGGGCAAGGGGTCATAACACCCACAGCATTGCCGCATGCACCGCAGTATTTGTCAAACATCTGCAGCATTTCATGAGCCGGAACAGCGTCATGAAGTTATCATCTGAATCACTCATGCCATTGCTAAACAATTCTGGTGAAGGCAGCCCTGAAAGGTGTCAGTGCCACCAGGCATGGAAAGCACAGCAAACCAAGCAGCCAAATCAACGACAAAATGAGACAGAAATGAGGATGTGTGGCATACGGTGATTGGTGGCTCAGCTGGAAACGCAGTTGTGAGTTGTGCACGTCGATCGTTTGATAATGCACACTAGAAAAGGATGGCATGATTTTTCGGAGATTCTTTATGGCACTTTGTGGCATGCCTTGCTGTCCACACTGCTTGGGTACTTGGCCCTTTTACATTTGAATCGTGCATGAGCTGAATGTGAAGCCCGCCAACGTTTCCGGGTTTTTACTGTGCTTGGGGATCAATTTGTAGGATGGACGCATAGCATTATCCCCTTCCAGAAGCCCAAAAAACATGCCAAAGCAGTGTGCTAGGGTCCTTCGTTCGTGCCAGTAGGGAGCATCTTTTTGCCTATTTATCCATTTGGGCTGGGTGTGGACAAACACATCGAAAAGCTCCATTGGATGGCCCTTGGATGCTCCATGCTGTGATGCGTGTTCCACAGTATCAATGATGAAATGTGTGGTACCAGCCATTCAGGCCTTGGGGCCACTTCCTGAAGAGGATGTTGTGCACAAAGCCATGTGCCTTGGACGTTGTTGTGTCAATGTCTGAGGACTCTGATCGAGATTCAGACTCAAGATTCAGACTCAGTGTCTGATCACGCATCCAGGATATTGAGCCGGGGCTGGTCTTTTACAAGCAGCGATGACAAAACTGCAACGCACACTTTTTTCTGACACTTTTTCTTCCTGGCAGCTTACGCTACAGCTACCTACTCTTACCCTACGCCTTGCAGCATGATCATGGAGATGACTGATACAGGACAAAAGGTGGCACCAATCAGCATGCTGCTGTGTCTACAGGCGGAGAGTGCTTGGAGGCATATACAGGGCCCTTTCAAAAAGCAGTATTGTGGACCAGCGATTTAGATAAATAGCTGGTTGGCTAGCAGTGCGGCACCATCATGTACCACCACTAAGGGGCCTTCATTTTGTCATCCAGGGTTGTCTGGGGTCGACAATCAACCCAACAATCCCTTCTTCTCCACCCCTTTCCGTCTCTGGAGCTTCCTTTGTTCTAGGTTGACTCCTCTAATGGACAGACATGGCATACTCCTGAGCTTGTGTTGGGTTGCCCCACAGATTTGAACTCGCTCATGACAATGGCGCTGGATTGTGCAGCCAAGTTGAGGGAAGTCGCACGTAAACCTAAGGTGTGTGCACACTGCTGCTCTTCTGCAACTAAGCACGCGTTCTCTATGACACTGATACTTTCCATCTCAACATAATCATCCCTAGACCATTTTTTCGAAGGATTGATTCACCTCCAGACATGGTTGACACGATTAAAGCAAGTAGCGCAGTAGCATGTCACATGGGTATCTAGGCATCGGACCCCCAAAATGGGTCTCTGAACCCAATTTGAGGCAAAAATGGCTCTTATCCCCACTCTAAGATGCAGTCGGCTTGGCCCATGGTCGGTTTCGGGCTCTTTTCAACTCTGAGTTTGGTGGCAAAGTTTGGGCTCCAACCGGACAAGCACATCAGAGCTCCAAGAAATCTGGGTCTTGGAAATTCTTCCTGGTTAGTGCTTGCAAGGCGGAGTACAATGCGCTGTTAGGAATTTCAGGGCGTGCCCCTGGTGGTGCTTCACGTTTGTGCGGAGACAAAGGACATGCGCCGAACTTTGATGCCGGGAAGCATCTGGCTCTGGATATGCCTCTGCAGGTCCTCCGCTGGCAGACTCTGCGCCGGCGGATGTGCGATGCCATCAATCTGCACCTGTGGAACGAAGAACTGGGGGTGTACGTGAATTCCGATGCGGCCGATGCAGTACCCACGCAGGTCCGTATGTGCACAACTGACGGCGTGTGTGTCAGCCATGCGTCAGGTCACGGTTCTGCATGACTTCCCTTTCGCCAGGACGCTGTCACGTCAGCAGTTTGGTCTGGGGTAGCACCCCCTGAGAGGGCGCGTCGGGCGCTGGCCTACCTCGAGCAACACGCCAGCACACCGTTTGGACCGCTCACGGTTGCCCAGAGCCACCAAACAATGACGTCGTACATCTCCCCCTTCGCATCCTTCCGGCATCTGTTGGCCCTGCAAAAGGTTGGGCAGGACGCCAACGTGATGCGGATGATCCAGAGGCTGTGGGTGCATATGGCTGAGTCCGATCCGACAGACGTGTTCTGGGAGAAGGTCAGCCCAAAGGGTGTGTGGCATTGTTGCACGTTGTGGAGGGGCCAGTCCTCCAGAGCCAGGGTGCTGAACCGTTGGGGCTGACCGAGTTGGCACACCATTGGGTTGCTTCACGTGCCCAAACAGAAATCTCTTGCAAAGGCAAAGTTCTGTTGATGGGGCAAAACAAGCCGCATGGCCAGGGCTGGCAAAAGAGTCAGTTGGCAGGGAAGCCGTTTGGTAGGGGTGACGTTTTTCGAGCACAGCAGAGACACATCTTTGCCTGCTTGTGACAGGACAGCCTGTTGCCACTTCCGCACTCCTCGCAGCCTCTGAGATCAGCATGCGACAGAAACATTGTAGCATGGGCGTGATGCCCCACAAGAACAAAGGAAGATCTGCACAGCAATGGCTTAGTTTGGGCGTAATAGCTTGGAAGGCACGCTGATCATTGCAGCTCAGTCATAAGTGCACGGGAGTGAGAAGGGAAACCAGCGTCTGGAAAGAACTGCTTTTTCAGGTGGCAAGCGATGATTGACCCCGTGAGAATGCTGAATGCAAGTGGAAACATCAGGGACAGGGGGACTGCCCCCTTCTTCTTTGTCGCACCTCCATGGTAGTGCGGTGCGGCTCACCTCTTACACAGTGCGGTGTTGCACGTGGCAGGAGCAGCAGCACAGATAACAAGTTCCTTGAATTGGTAGTTGCACAGGGAAGTGATGCAATTTTGCAGAAAATGATGACATTCGACTCCAAAAGACCCACCATGGTCGAACACCTGTATTTTGGGGCGGTTGCACTCTTGAACCGCTGTCAGTGCAAGTGTCAGAGAGTCACACGCAGTGTGGAGGTCGACATGTGGGCGATGCTGCAGGAGCGCTTGGGATGAGGCGCCCCCAAGACCATTTTTGTTGAATTTCCTGTGTCCACGGCTTGGGGTGGAAGTTTTATGTTTGGGGTAGGCTGGGGTGCACCAATACGAAGAAATGATTCTGTTTGTACAACGCGTTTCAGTGGTCTATTTGGCTGATGTGCAAGGTATCTTGTCGAAGGAGGGTGATGCTGAGGTACCTTCTGCCGACCCATTTTGAGCTAAGCTGCATCCATTCTTATTTCCTCCAGGAACTGCTGAGGCATATTGGCAGCTGAAATGCCCCGTCTCGTTCACTAGCCGCTGTCATGGTTGGTCAGCAGGACCGACGTACATTCTGAGTTCTATGGTCCTTGGGGTAACCCCGAAAAGCCCTGGGTACAAGGAGGTCGATATCTGGCCACTGACGGCCGATTTGGAGTGGGCGGAGGGTGCTGTACCCACGCCTCACGGCAGTGTGGCAGTGGCCTGGCAATTATTTGGACCCCAGGAGTGCTTGCTGAAAGCTGACATTCCGGCTGGAGTGACTGCCACGGTCACTTTCCCAGTGGCGGGCGTCGTGGTACGGCAGTTGTCGCCTGCAGAGGAGGGAACAGAGGACATTGCCGTGGACAGGGTGGTAAGTGCTACAGGCCCCACGGTCATATACTTGGCAACGGTGAATGCCCCGACGCAGTTCACGTTTTGATGCAGCAGTATCCTGCAGCAGCTGGGAAAGATCAACGGCCCGTTGAGAGGCTGGATGGCTTGGCTTGGCTGGCTGCTGTGAGCTGTGGATGCTGCAGAGTCTCCTTCGGTTGGTGCTTCGTCCGAAGGAGCAATTTTTGCGAGTTCCATTTGTTGATTTCCCGTTGGTATTTCACTTGGCATTTGAATTTATAGGATGGAGCACAAATGCCATTGGCTCCAGTCAAACCTTCGGCGGCCTCTGGCAGAAGCATGTCACATGTGGTAACTTCTGGCGAAAGTTTGGACCAAACCGGCAGCCTCTGGCTGGGGTACCACCACTCCCAGAAGCATGGAGGTGTGGAAGAAGATGTGGTCCTCTTCTTTGAAAAGCCTGGGAGAGCGCCACGCAGTCAATAAACCGGAAACGACCCTACAACACCCTTAAGCTGCAACCTTTGGCACAGGATTGGGCCACGTCCTGCAGCCTGCGGCAAGAGGTTGCCCTCACATCCAGCGCACGGCTCTGACTGCATCTTTGGTTGGCAAGGCTACCTCTTGTACTTTTACGCACTACAGCATGTTGCATGTAAGATATGTCCGTCTCTATATATAAATCAAGAGAGATATATATGCAGATGGATTGATCGATAGAAATGGCGCACCTTCACACCCACCGTTCAGGCCCTGCCCAGCGGCGGGTATACTCTACACCCTGACGCTGAGATGACTCACTGGCCGACACCAACCATTGACCCCAAGGGACCAACAGCCAACTGCAGTGCCTGTTCCCCACCTACGATTTCGACCAGTCAACACCGTGGAACAGTGTTCAGGGTGTGCATCGAAGCGACAGGTGATGGAATTAGTGCCCAAGCTGATCACTTACCTCCGAGCACTAAGACAGCGATGACGACGGCTTTGGGAAGACAAATGAAGAGGAGGGGATGAAGGCGAAGGCGGTGGTGTGGGTAGAGGGAAGCCGTTTGCGGTACTCCTTGCGCATCGTGTCGAACCCGGAGCATTGTGAGCGCTTTGTGCAGTGACGGCCCACACCCTTAAAGTTCCACAGGTCCCAACAGAACAAAGGCAACGGAACGAAGGACGAGCCACAACCAACGTGGTCCTCGCACCGGCCAAAGGGATCTGTCTTTAAGTAAGCCACAAAACCTGCTCCTGCAGGTAGGGTCTGGGTGGGGGGGAGGCAGCAGATTTTGGGCAGCTTATGATTGCCTCGAGTGTTTACACGTCTGCTCTGGCACCACTTGAGAACCGGGCATGTAGGAGAGGCTGTCGGGGTGGGGGGTTCGACATGCTCACCAACAGACGGGGTATTTGGTAAAGGAAGTGACCGGTGATGCTGCACCTCTGGTTGCATTTGCGCGCCTGGCTGGGTGGGGGGGGAACCGTTCGAGCCCCCTGAATGAGGGGAGGGGGGGATCTGGGAAACGGGCTCGGGTGTTGTTGCAGCCAGAAAAATTATGCTGAAGGCGGCTGAAGCACGATTTTTTGAACAAAGCTCTCCCCAACATATGTACAGTCACAATGAGCAGCGCGACATGGGGCATCGTTTTGAGCCATTTTTCTTGGGGTAACCCCCCCCCCCCCCCACCTGGACTCCGGCAGCCTGGGGTCTCTTTGGGTGGTCAGTACGGTCCCCTTCACCCAAGCCCTGAAGGGAAGTGGGGGGGGGTCTAAGAAAGGACCTCCCCTGCGCGCAAACCTTTTTTCTTCCAGCCTTGGTGCTTGGCATTGACGCCCATCACGTGAGAGTACTCTCCCTGACCGGTTGCCTGTCCACTAGTCGTTGCACAAGCTTGTGGTGTGTTGATTCTGTTCTTCCGCTCGTGTTGGGTATTCCAATCATCAGGGACAACGGGGTCAAGGATTGCAGGGCTCAGTTGGAGTGGCTTGCAACACTTAATACGGGGGTCACGTCCGGATGCAGGGTTGTGCCTGTCAAGATCGCCCTGGGGAGAACCTGCAGCGAACTTATGTTGTGGTGGGTATTCCAACCCCAGGCCTGCAGGGGGACCCACCACAGGACCTGTCAGTTCCGCTCCAACCGCTCCCACCCTTCCGACTCCGATTTTTTTGTAACCGCCGCCTCCTGCACACCAACCGCTTTCCCAACTGTGGCCGACAAGTGTGTGCCGTACTGCCCTGTGCCCTCCCTCTCCTCCAAGCACAGGCCTGTTCCAACCTCCTCGACATCCAACCCCTCCCTCTCGAAACTGGATGCCGGTGGTGCTCCCCCACGACGAGGAGTTGCAGGTCCTGGTCTGCGGACCGTGCTCCGTTTGGCCCATCATGACTACAGCCGCTGCAGCTTACAATGCTCAGTGCGGGCAGCGGGCCCAGCTGAAACGCTGTTCCTCATGGCGGGGCTGCAAATCAAGCGAATCGAGCGAGTCTGTGCACCGTGGTGATCCATCCTCTTGAACTACTCATGATGGACCACTCTTGAACCCCTCCTAAACCCATCTGACAGTGGCTGAGGCTGGTGAGCCTTCATCGCGATACGGTCCAGCAACAAGCGAGGGTGTGCGGAACGGGGGGGGAGGGGGGCTGAAAACGCTCGAGCGGAGCCAGGCAAGAGCGAGGACGCTGACCTTTGCACAATGTACCGGATGTCTCAGGTCCTCGTGGAGTTTGGCTATGTATTCATACTCCTGCCCACCCCTCATTGCACAACAACGGCCCTGTCTACGTATGGCCACCCCGTCATACCATCGTTTTTCTGACCACAATTTTGGCGGTCAAGAATGCAACGTGACATGGTCAGTTGCGGATTGTAGAGGGAAAGAGGTCCAGAGATAACAGGCTTGGCATGTTTCAGGCCCTACCAGTACATCACAAATTTTTGATGTTTAGTCTCATGCATTTCATGTGTCCAGAGGTCACAAATTCTGCATGTTTAAGGCCCTTCTTTGTTGTGCCACGGGTCCTGCACAAGAACGGCTTTGTCCAAGTACAACCCTGTCATATTTGATTTTCCTGACTTTGCCCGTACTTGTGCAAGGGGTGGACGGGCTATGTGCGAATGGGCTACCTGTACACTGGCGCCAGAACAGTATGGTGATGTGGTGTTTGATGTACGGTTGTGGTGCTTGTTAGTGCAAGTACATGCTCTTGGTAATGCTTGCTCAGCACCCATGTGATTTCTCTCAAGACCTAGGAAGTGGCGAAAGTTGTTCTCTATGAAGAATAGGGGCTGCTACCATTCATCTGCCTTTGTCTGCACAGTTTGCGGCACTGTTCCGTGTTCGACGCGACTCATTTTACTTTGAAACCTTTTCCGCTGATTATCCTGTAGTCGTCATCATCAGTGAACTGCAGGTGTCAGTATTACTGATTTTGATTGATTGTTTGTCAAAGCTGCTTGCTGTCAAACTCAATTTCACTCCCCTCCGATTCGCTGGGCAAGGCTTTGACTTTGTGCGCTTTCTGTGCATGTTACTTCGCTGACCATAGGATAGATTCTCAAGTGTCAGATGGTGCATGAGGCTGCAAATCTTTGGATGTCCACTGTGTGAGAGGCCTTGGCCCAAAGCAAAGCGCAGGGGAAATGCAGTACTGTTCTTTCTTGCCTTCTTGTAATGCGCATCCAGGTCCCCGGGAGATAGCATTGGCATCTGACCAACTGTATTGGGAGGATGGCAGCAGCATAGCATGAGAAAATGGGACCTGCAGCAATCAACAGTTTGCTTGGCCCTGCACGGCTGTGCGCCAGTCATGAAAGAGTGATCACAGGGTCAGCGCCTCTGTGTGGCCAAAGAGTTACCTTCAAAGGATTTCAAAGGACTTCAAAGGACTTCAAAGGATCAGTGGCGGACATCAATAGGAGAGCATGGGAATGAGAGGTGGAAATCAGAGAGGATGCCCTGACTGGTGCATCATAACAATCACTGTTGCTCCGAAGTGGTCATAGGGCAGTGAAACCCGGAATGGATGGCCAATTCTTGTGTTTGCCCCCCCCCCCCTCTTGAAAGTCCCTCAGAACGTGCGAATGCCCCCCCCCCCCCAAACCCCAGGAGGAACGGTCACCAAATGCGTGAGGACCCAAACCTGACCTTTCTGCAACAACTCCATTTTAAGTAGAGGAAATATTTTCTTCAGCGCCTTTGGCACCATGGACGTTTGGGACAAGTGACGGTCCCCCCCAGCCCCAGGGGAATGTGCAAGGGGGTGGCAATGTTGTGACCCAAGGGCACTGTGTGTGGTTTGTTTGACGCATAGCAGCCATAATGCGCAAAGAAGTTTTGCCCCCCCCCCCCGCCACAGACACAGAAGATTTTGGAGATTTTTTTGAGGTTTTCCGAAATCCTTCTGTGATGGGTTTGGGTGGTCATTTTGTGACAATACGGGATTCTAGCACTCATAGGGACCCACGTAGTGGCCGCTAGGCCCATGTGGCCCAGGCCGTGGGCCCCCCAAAAGCCCCGAAATCGGTCATCATTTGGGCTGCTTAGTGGCACTTGAAAATCACCTCGAAGAGAGGTTGTTAGATCAAGCGCAGGTGCGGACGCCATACAGCCCCCCTTTTTGGGGGACATTTGCGTAGCATACCCCAAGGCATGACATTGGATGTCCAACCCTTTGTAAAATCATTATTTTGCCTGACAACACAATCCCCCAATGGATTTTTTGATTTTGAGACCTCTATCTCTCTGAAACTGGATACCATTTTTTTTTGGGGGGGGGGGATCAAAAGTTTGTGGTTATAAGGATTTGAACCCGGGTGGAGTATAATATAGGCTCGAGGTCAATCGATCGGCTGGGCCGGCAATCGCTGTACCGCCGGCTGGAAATCGAACCGGCGCTGGGCGAACCATTGGCAGGATGTTCGACCACTTGACCACTGAGTGTTCCTCGCCCGACCGGGGTTCGAACCGCCGACCCAAAAGTCTACGGTCACCTGCATTACCATTGGGCCACTGCTTGTCCTAATACCAATGGGCTTCCCCATTGCTTGGACCCGTGTCTGCCACTGACAAAAAACACACACTGTACTGACTGCTGGCCTGACTGCTGGCCTGTCTGACTGACTGATTGGCTAACTGTCAGCCTCTCTTCGAGGTGCACTGCCGAAGGCAATAGAATTTTCAAAGTTTTGACTTCTTTTGAAATCCTTGTGTTGCATCTAGGATGTTAGTTTGGGTGGTCATTTGGTGAAAATACGGGAATTCTAGCACTCATAGGAACCCACATAGTGGTTAGGCCCATTTAGCGCGGACCATGGGCCCCCGAAAAGCCTGGAATTTGCTACTTAATGGCTTTTGAAAATTGTTGAAATTTCGAGTTTTTTTAACTCCATTTCTTGCCTATGGGATGGGTTTGGTTGGTCATTTGGTGACAACACGGGTACGGTAGCACCCATGGGGAACCACGTAGTGGCTGCTAGGCCCATATAACCCAGGTCATGGCCCCTCCAAAAGCCCCGAAATTGATGTTTTTGCGGTTGTTTAGTGGCACTTGAAACTTTTCAAAAAAAATTGTGTGCTTCTAAAAATCCCCTCCGTTGCTTCTAGGATGAGTTTTGGTGGTCATTTAGTGACAATCGGGGTATCCTTAGCACTCATCGGGACCCACGTAGTGGCAGCTTGGCCCTTGTAGCCTCGGCCATGGCCTCCCTAAAACCACCGAAATTGTTGGTCATTCAAGTTGTTTAGTGGCACTAAAATTAGATTAAATTGAATTAAAATTTCACTTTTTCTGAAATGCTGATGTCACCACTTGGATGGGTTTGGGTGGTCATTTGGTGACAATACTAGTACTTGAGCACTCATGAGGCCCCACGTGGCTGCTAGGCACATATAGCCACGGCTATGGCCCCCCTTGAGGGCCCCGAAATTGCTATTTTTGGATTGGTATTTGGTTGGCTTGTGGCAGCCACTGTGTGTCAATTCAGACCCATGGCTTTTTTCTTCTATATGGCCACCCTAACCAATCACAGGGGTCCTGGATCCTATCTCCCATTTTCCAAAGTGGGCTTTTCCAAAATGGGGGCCCAAAGGGCAAAGTTTTAGCCATTTCAGGCCTTTAGGCTAGCATGGGTTAGCACAAAAATCGCAATTTCGGGTTGACCCCCAACGACCCCTAGGGACCCTGGGGCCATTGTTGGGTGATCATTTGGTGACAATGGGAGTACGTTCAAAGCGCCTGTTAGCACCATGGTTGTTGGCATGGCAGCCATTATACTTCGATTTGTACTTCAGTCCCATTGCACTTTTTCTCTCAATATGGACCCCCAAACCAATGAAGGGGGTCCCAGGAGTTGCCGGGTCTGACCACCTCACAGTCTTGATGATGATTGTGCATACGCTTGACGTGCATCAAGAGATGCTTGGACAATAAGCAAACAACTGCCACACGCGACAACTGGTCGCGTGAAAAAACACCCCTCTGGCGGGGCCATTGGCCATTGGCACACACACACACACACACACACACACACACACACACACACACACACACACGCACACGCACACACACACAAGCCCTCTTTTTGCATTGATGGTGCATGTGAAGGGGCGCTAAAGGGACTCTGGACAATAACATGCCAATTGTAGTGCATGACGGGACCGGGCACATAGCCCTCGCCCGCGCGATCACGTACAGCTGGAATTCAATGATCCCACAGATGCAGTGGACCTGACTCCGGATGTTGGCTGACCTTGTGGTGTGCCCTAACACGGCTAATGGCAGTGAGCATCGGAACGACAAGCAGCATGGCTGAGGAGTGGATGACGAGGAGCCGGCCAAGCGGGCTGCACCGCAGGAGAGGGGTATGCACCTCGATCGGCAGCTAGAAGAAAGGCCAACAGGAGGTTTGGGGCTGCTGATGCCAGCATGGGGAAGGAGCCAGATGAACGGTGGCTGCAACGGGAAAAAGCAACAGTGCCGGCGGGATTTGAAGTGCATTTGATTGAGGGATGCTATTTCGAGTTCGGAAGGTTACCTTTGGTTGGGTCTCCAATGGGGCATTTGACGATGCGGTGGACATCAGAGTGGCCATCATTGCTGAACACTTTCGAACGTGGTGCGGTACATTTCACGTGCGGGCAAGGCGCTAGTGCAGCTGTCTGCGTCCATCAGGATGATCATGACTTTAGAAGGGGTCGATCGTATGATTGTGTATCGCCCTGCGGCGGAGGGCGAGGCCCTAACGACTGTCTATGAGAAGGACCACATTGAGAAGACCCTGCCTGGCTTGGAAGTGGTTTACTTGACCTCTTGCCTTGTGCTCATGGGTGATGGCACCCACGTTGCCATGTGGGTGGTGGAAGTGCGGCGGTGCACACTGCGGGGTGTGACGGACCCCAAAATGAAGTTCCTCACGCTGATGCCCCGAAGTGACGGGACCAAGGTGCGCCGTGCAAAGAAACAACAAATCCATGCAAAGAAACAACAAATCCCACTGGGATTGGTGGCGGTCCAGGCAAAGAAGGATTCCATTGTGACCGTTATGAAGGATTTCCAAGCTGAGGGTGAGTGGCAAGCGGCTATGGAGGGCTTTGTCCCTGGTGCAGCTATGTTCTTTGTGGAAGCAACGCCGGAGTTGCTGAAGACCAACATCCCTAAGCATTCACTGACGCCGTATTTTTCTGTCATGGCGGTGGAGGAGTGGGCTGCTAAAGCACGGCAGCTCATGAGTTCTCCTATGACGTTCGGGCTGTGGGGGAGGCCAAGGATGCGACAACGCCAAGGTTGTGGTCCAGCATGGTGGGGATGATGACAGAACTAGGGATGGAATGGTCTGCGGCTATCTACCTCGGCACCAACAAGTTGCAAGTGGGAGTGAACAGGCAGCACAACGCGGATGCCATGGAGTCCGGGATTGTGGCAATGGCACCATTGTGGGCGTGCTCATCAAGAGAACGGGGGCTAGAGCCCCGCTTGGGGATGGGGAGGGCGATGACCCAATGTTTGATGGCTTGGCGTCCTCGACTAGGGGTATGGAAGTAATCTATGTGACTGAGCTGGGGCGGTGGCTCCTGGTGGATCAAGTACGGGTGCTCGTCATTGAAGGCCTGGGGTGGACCCCATGGAGCTGGGCTCCATTACGCGTATGTGATGGAACGTGGGAGATAGAGGAACTGCGTTGTGGCGGGTGTTTATAATGGGTGCAGACTCCCATGAGGGCATCATGATCCAATCTGCATTCCAATCTGCATGTGTACAAACACAGCGGGTGGATGGCGCAAGGCAAGAAGCCAGTGCGACGCCACGACGTCTAGGAAGACATATATCAAATAAATGAGGCTAGAACAGGACCCATTTCTATGATATGTGTGTACGGGCACAACAGACCGGTGTCAAGGGGGGGGGGATCTGCGGAGAACGATAGCATGGGGGGTTTTACATAACCCCCCCCCCCCTTTTTTGGGTGAAGGGTTTGCTTAGTCCACCTCACACTGCCACTTGAGTTGGAGAAAAGTTGCCCCTTGTGTAGAGGATATGGACTTTTGTAGCCAATGTGCCACTTTTGGGCCACTTCTGATCAGGGCGGTCCTTTAGGAACTTATTATTTTTTTTTCTTTTCAAGGCCGCCCTTAAGGACCACCCCTCGGAGCATTTTACCACTGACGACCCGACGTAGGCCATTCTTGTCCCCTTTGATGGGAACCCCCGAGAATGCAGGGGTTACGTAGCACTTCCGCCCTCATGTGGGCCCCCGAGAAGGCAGGGGTGAGGTAGCCACTTTTGATTTGTCCCCTTTCATGGGGACCCTCGAGAACGCAGGGTTTATGTAGCACTTCCGCCCTCATGTGGGCCCCCAAGAAGGCAGGGGTGAGGCAGCATCATGTCGCTGCAACTGTTTGACTGAGGATTGTAATTTTTTCCCTTGTTGTACCGTGTGACACATGACATGGGTATAGATACGGTCGAGCTGTAGTGTGCACTGCTTGAAAAAGGTGAAGTCCTTTTTTGTCATGCTTATGATGGATGTTGAAAAAAAAACACAAAAACTGGGTGTGTGACTAGCAATTGTTTGTTGTTTTACCATGTGGTGTGTTGCAGTTGTTTTCCACAAATTTCATGTATATGAGCATCTATTTTACAAGTTTTGAAAATTGACAATTTCAGGGTTGCTGCATGGGGGGGTCCATACACTCTTTTGGAAACCGTAACCATTGCACGCTTTTCGATTGGAGCCCCTAGCGAAAGAAGCCGTCTAAGAGCCACTTTTGATTTTGTCCCCTTTGATGGGGATCCCCCAGAACGCAGGGGTTACGTAGCAATTCCGCCCTCATGATCGAATCCCAGGGAGGCACGCAATAACACGAAGCTGTAACACCAAGCTGTCCTATGCGCTGGCGTGGCCTTGTTGACCCTGGGAGCCGGAAGGGGTTCGCTTGTGTCGGGGCGTGGGAAAACTTCAGGCGGGGCGGAGGGGGAATGTGTGAGCGCCAGACACAATACCTCATCAAGTCCGCTCATGGGACCGACCTACTCGTGACTCCACACCCTTTACAACACGAACTTTGCGCACTCAGTGCAAACGGAAGTCGAGTAGCGACTCCAAAAGGCAGCGGAAGTAGACGATTACTTGAGGTGCACATGCAGGTGCATAAGACGTTACGCTATGGCGGGGGGCTTGGGACGAACGCAGTGCAAGCAGTGCCTTGAGAAATGGATATTGTATTGAAAGGCGTAGATGGGTCTATCCCCTAGGGAGCTTTTTTTTGGGTGCGAAGTGCATGCGTCAACTGGTTCCGCGCATTGCCGCAAGACACACAATAACACACAACCATAGCGTGACACACAATGTACGTGTTGTGGGCACAACCGAAGTTCCGTGATTGGGCACTTTGTGAAACACGAAACGACGCGAAACGACTGCATTGTGGGATTGGGCTCCCCATGAAGCGGTGCTCTGAAACGCGAAACGATTCGAAACCACCGTATTGTGGGACCGGGCACCCATGAAGGGTGATGCGAAACGTGAAACGCAACGAAACGTACGCCTTGTAGGATTGGGCACCCTGTGAGGCACCCTCTTCGGTGTTGGGCCGCGCCAAAGAGAAATCGTCCATACCCCCCCCCCCCCCCGCAGGGGACCAGACACGGGGGCGTATGCGAGCCCCGGGGGGGCGGCCGGGCCCGGTCCTTGTATGCGAACCCCCCCCCAGCCCCCCCCCCCCCCCCCGGGTTTTGAAAGATAGTGGTGCCGGGTCGGCCACCAACAAGTGTCTCTAGAGAAAACTGTCCGGCGCCGAAGGCGCCAATTTTGTTTTTCATACCATTTGTTTATACTCAAAATACTCAAAATTTTGCAGAGAAATCATATTTGTGTTAAAACAACAAGGAAGGAGGGTTACAGGAGGGCTGCAGGCCCTAACAGCAACCACAACCCTAGCCCTAACCCTAACCCTAATCAAGACTGAATATTGGGACCGAGCTAGTGGGGGAGGGAACATTAGATATGAATGGTGAGGGACACCAATGAGTCACACATTGAAGGCCGTTGTTTTGGTATTTGGCTTTCGCTTCATCGCGATCCCATCAATTACCTCCAATGTGCCTGTCCATTTCACCGCAATCAATCAATGCCCGACGTGGCCGGTACCTTTTTGACCGTATTTTGAATTTCGCTTTGTGCCGTTCCGCCATATCCCATTAATTTGTGCCACGTGAGTTGGAAAAAAATTCGCGTGAATTTTTTTTCCTGCCCCCCACGTCGCCCTTAGCTTACTGCATACGTTGTGTTGTTTTGGACCACGTTCATCCTAACCTTGAAGTGAGCAACCTAACCCCGTACTCCACTCGGAATGAATGTGCTCCCCAAGCTTCGTGTTGACGTCTGCGCTCGGCTTTCGCTTCACCGCGATCCCGTTCCTCTTTCTCTTGTTATGAGCAAATCGATGCATATGTACAATGCATTGTACTTCCTGCCACATACCTGTACCAAAAAATTGATGTCTCTATCCGGCTATTGTGTGCCTGTCAAGTGTTGCATGTTCCTTGTTTCACGCATTACGGGGTGCCACGAGGCCCACTTTCAAGGCTTTTTGGACTTCTGAGGGGCCAAAATGCCCCCAAAATGGGCTCAAAATGGGCCCATTTCACCCGTTTGTGCACCCCAAATGGTCTAGGATGAGGTCTGGAAAAATGCGTTTTTGACCCATTTTTGACCCATTTTTGGTCCCAAAACAGCCCAGTTTCAAGGCATTTTGGGATTTTCGGAGGACCAAAATGGGCCACCACAAGCTCAAAACGGTCCAAAAACACTTGTTTTAGCGTCGCACATGGTCTAGGATCTTTTTTGAGAAAAGTCATCTTTTTGCCCCTACTGGACCCTGTTGACCCATTTGGGCACCCACCTGTTTGGGCTTCAGCTTGCAGCTTGCCGCAGCCCAGTGGGCCTAGGCATTGGGGTCTAGGCGTCCCTTTGGGCAATTCCAGCCTAGTGGGCCTAGGCATTGGGGTCTAGGCGTCCCTTTGGGCAATTCTGAGGGGTGGAAACCACAAAAAGTGGGGGGTTGCGGGTGGAATAGGTGCCCTCGGAATCGCATTTTGAGCGATGTAGCCAAAGATATGGCCTATTCTTGGTTTGTGGCTGTCGGCATTTGGAGCTTCTGGGGGCCTTTTTGGGCCGTTTCCTGGACATATCATGGAGTTAGAGGGCGGCAAAGAGCTCGTTGACACGGGGAAGTCAAGCCGCACATGGAGTGTAGCCACCGTTTCCCTTCGTTTGGCCGTTTTGAATGGGTTTTAGGGCTTTTTTGGCCGAAAAATGGCTGTTTTGGCCCTAAACTGCAGTTTTTGAAATTGAGGTCCGTGACTTGCGAATCCCGTTCCCGGCCACCACTGTCAAGTTTCCTGCTCAAACTTTGTGTGATTGTACTTCACACCCATAGGTATCATCCACCAAAATTTCACTCAAATCCAAAGCACCACGACGGAGTTCTGATTTTTACCCATTTCGCGCGTGCTGCTTGCTTGCTGCTTGCTGCTTGCTTGCTGCTTGCTTGCTAAACCTGGTAGGTCCACCCTAGACACTAAAAAGGGTTATAAAACCAAGACTGGTTCCACCAGCTCGGTGACCCTAACCCTAACCCTAGGGCTAACCCTAACCCTAATGAAGACTGAATATTGGGACCGAGCTGGTGGGGGAGGGTACATCAGCTATGACTGGTTAGGGACACCAATGAGTCACACATTGAAGGCCGTTGACAGAGTGGAATCAGCTTGCAAGTGATCCCCTTCACCACGAGGCCCATTTTCAAGGCTTTTTTGGACTTCAGAGGGGCCAAAATGCCCCAAAAATGGCTCAAAATGGGCTCATTTCGCCCGTTGGTGCACCCCAAATGGTCTAGGATGAGTTTTGGAAAAATGTGTTTTTGACCTATTTTTGACCCATTTGTGGTCCCAAAATAGCCCATTTTCAAGGCATTTTGGGATTTTCAAAGGACCAAAATGGGCCACCATAAGCTCGAAAAAGTCCAAAAACACTTGTTTTAGCATCACACATGGTCTAGGATCATTTTTGAGAAAAGTCAGTTTTTTGCCTCTATTGGACCCTGATGACCCATTTGGGCACCCACCTGTTTAGGTTTGAGCTTGCAGCTTACCGCAGCCTACCGGGCCTAGGTACGGGGGTCTAGGCGTCCGTTTTGGGCAATTCTGAGGGGTGGAAACCACAAAAAGTGGGGGATTGCGGGTGTATTAGGTGCCCTCGGAAGCGCGTTTTGAGCCATGTAGCCAAAGATATGGCCTGTTCTTGGTTTGTGGCTGTCGCCGGCTATGAATGGTGAGGGACACCAATGAGTCACACATCGAAGGCCGTTGACAAAGTGAAATCAGCTTGCAAGTGAACCCCATCACCACGAGGCCCACTTCAAGGCTTTTTGAACTTCTGAGGGGCCAAAATGCCCCAAAATGGGCTCAAAATGGGCTCATCTCACCCGTTTGTGCACCCCAAATGGTCTAGGATGAGGTTTGGAAAAATGCGTTTTTGACCCATTTTTGACCCATTTTTGGTCACAACACAGCCCACTTTCAAGGCATTTTGGGATTTTCGGAGGACCAAAATGGGCCGCCACAAGCTCAAAACGGTCCAAAAACACTTGTTTTAGCGTTGCACATGGTCTAGGACCATTTTTTAGAAAAGTCATCTTTTTGCCCCTACTGGACCCTGTTGACCCATTGGGGACCCACCTGTTTGGGCTTGAGCTTGCAGCTTGCCGCAGCCTAGTGGGCCTAGGTATTGGGGTCTAGGCGTCCCTTTGGGCAATTCTGAGGGGTGGAAACCACAAAAAGTGGGGGGTTGCGGGTGGAATAGGTGCCCTCGGAATCGCATTTTGAGCGATGTAGCCAAAGATATGGCCTATTCTTGGTTTGTGGCTGTCGGCATTTGGAGCTTCTGGGGGCCTTTTTGGGCCGTTTCCTGGACATATCATGGAGTTAGAGGGCCGCAAAGAGCTCGTTGACACGGGGAAGTCAAGCCGCACGTGGAGTGTACCCGCCGTTTCCCTTCGTTTGGCCGTTTTGAATGTGTTCCAGGGCTTTTTCAGTCCAAAATTGGCTATTTTTGGCCCTAAACTGCAGTTTTTGAAATTGAGGTCCGTGACTTGGGAATCCCGTTCCCGGCCGCCACCGTTGAGTTTCTTGCTCAAACTTTGTGTGATTGTACTTCACACCCATAGGTATCATCCACCAAAATTTCAGCCGAATTTGAAGCACCACGACGGAGTTCTGATTTTTACCCATTTCGCGCGTGCTGCTTGCTTGCTTGCTGCTGCTGCTTGCTTGCTGCTGCTGCTGCTGCTGCTGCTAAACCTAGTAGGTCCACCCTAGACACTAAAAAGGGTTATAAAACCAAGACTGGTTCCACCAGCTCGGTGACCTTAACCCTAACCCTAACCACCCCCCCCCCCTCATCCCTGGCTGGACACCCCCATGACCCCCGGCCAGACCCCCCCCCCGACCCCCGGCAGGAACACCTGCCCCCCCAACCCCCGGCAGGAACACCCCCCCGACCCCCGGGAGGAACCCCCCCCGACCCCCGGCTGGACCCCCCCCCAGCTGCGCCCCCCCCCCCCGAGTTTTGAAAGATAGTTGGGGGGTGGGTCGCATCAGGACCGGTTGTAGTCGCCCCCCCGTGATGCGAGCCCAGTTTCCGTTGCCTCATGGCCCCCCCCGCAGGGGGTGAGCCCAGTATCCGTTGCCTCATGGCCCCGCAGGGGGTGTGGGCAGCTACAACCGCCATTGCGTTGGTGAGGAGGTAGAATGGAGGCCCCCGTTGTTGTATGCTAACCCCTTAGGCCACCGCGTCCGTGCCACACCTGATATGTGAAACAGTAGCATCAAGTAAGCATGCAAAGATCCGTCACTTTTGAGGCAAAATACCCCCCAATTTCCTTCTACATGCCCAAAAAATGGACGAATATACACTTCTGCACATCCAAGGTAACACCCCACAGCGCGGTTTGGAAAATTTCAGCTGCGCACAAAAGGGGTAAAACCCCCCCTTTTTTCGAAGTGGCCAATTTTAGGCAAAACCCCATGACTTCACATTTCGCACCCCCCCCCCCCCCCCCCGCCCTGACTAGTGTATAATGAAGAGGTGGACGCCTTGGCAAAGGCGGGGGCGGCGCTGTCCAAGCTGCACAGGCCAGGACGTGTCAGGGATATGCTACAAGGCAAGTCCACAGACCGGTTGCAAGGGAATCAAGAGGCAGCAGCAATGCAGGTGTCCGACAACAGCACAGACAGTGACAGGCCAGCACACATACGGCACAGGCGGAGAGAGATGCGCAATGCGCCCCTTGATATACCGCACCCCGAGCCGGATTAACTGCCAAGGAAACTGTACACTGACCAACGAACCTACCTCAGTCTGCATGCAGGGCCAGGGCAGGGAGAGAAATCAATGGCATCAAGAGGTGCCAGGACAATACCTAGAGAACTGCTGAAGGCATGAACTGATTGTGTGAAAAACCAACCCCACGGCGGGGCAATTGGCAATTGGCACACACACACACACACCTTGGAGCGCCAACCTGTTTGACTCTCATAGGGAAGCCCTCCTCAAGCCGATAACGTAGTCTTATATTGTGTGCTTTGTAGGGAAGGGGTTGGGGTTGATTCTGGTTTACTTGGGGTATTTCTCTAGGGGAGGGGAAAAGTGGGATACTTGGGACAAAGGTATCACTGCTGTTGCCAACGGAATTACCGTACCCCAGGCTGCCATGGCGCGTCGCCACCATGCAGGGGCCGTGCCAAGCCAGGTGGACGCGGCCCCGCCTATAGTGGAGCACCAAATGATTGCTGGCAAAACAGGGCCCTCACCAAGGGGCATGGGCGAGCCTAGGATGATCCAACAGGACCTTGAGGGGTGGGGGGGGAGGATCCGTCACGTCAAGATACACAGAGGAGCAGGGGGTGGGCTGTGCCCACAACTGGATGGTTTCATGCTGATGCTGTAATGCACTCCAGCACACACAGGTACACCAAGACTCTGCTCCACCCATTCTTTGCTTAGTGCTTTTTTTTCCTGGGGCAACACAAGATGCAAGCTTTGGATAATGCATACCTTACCCTGGCTCCATCTCGTTCAGACAGGCTGGCTCAGGTGTATGCACTTTATTTCTTTGTTGCAGTGGGAAGTGTGCCGACCCTGTCATGTTGTGGTTATGCAATGATGTGCCTGTTTGTGAGTTGATCAGCAAGCATTCTTATCAGCCATTTGGTGCATCTTGCTTGGATTATTCAGTGATTTGAACCCCCCCCCCCCCTCCAACGAACAGTGTGTCTGATGACCCCTTCCATTCGGACCGTATTTTTTGGACCTAATAACCCCCCCCCCCCCCTTTTGCAATCCCCCCCCCCTGGGGGGGGGGAACCGTCACTTGGCGCAAAAAGCAAAGAAAATACTGGAAAGAAGGAACTTTTTTTTACAAGGCGCCGAAGCTGATTTCCACTGTGATACTATGGTACAATTTGTGGTGCAATCCCCCCCCCCCCCCAAGGGGGGGAACCGTCACTTCATGACTGTCCCTCCCCCCTCTGGGGGGGGAACCAGCCTGACAAAAGGGGGGACATTGCGGGGGGGGGGATTAGGGCATAGAGCATAGAGCAGGTTGTGAGGGAACGGTGTCCTCATCTACCCGACCTCTATTGCCCACCATGACTGATTCTCTGCTTGCCCCTGGCCGGGAGGTGCTATACAAGCGGCACCACCACTTCTGCCCGTGCCAAGAACAAGAAGGGCCCTAAGCCCGGGGAGCATGTTCAACTTTCCGCATGAAGCGGTACCGCAACAAGGGCTTCTGCTCTGAAAAGTGCTAATTGGAGGCCTCCATCGCATCGTGCTTTGAATGGGCTGGGTAACTTGTGCCTAGGGATGTGTTACCGCCATTTCACAGTATTGTTGCGCGCATCAAACAGTGTGTCCAACGAACACTCCTGTTTGGATCGCATTTTTTAAGCACAAAATTGTTCGTTGGGGGGGGGGGGTACCACATGCAGAGGGTGGACCAATGAACAAGTCTATCTCCCTCTGGCATGGAAAATTTGGTCTTTTGGGCCAGTCATGCAATGTCTCCCCCCCCTTGCCAGGGATGGGTGAAGATCATTAAAGACGAATAAGATCAACCCAAATGATTAAAGAGAACCAAGATCAACCAAGATCATTAAGGAGAACCAAGATCAACAAAGTCCATTGAGGAGCACCAAGATCAACCAAGATCAACCCAGATCAGTGGGGAGAACCAAGATCAACCTTTTTTCCCCAGGACTTTAATCATTTTGGTTGATCTTATTTGTCTTCAATGATCTTGGTTGATCTCAGTTCTCCTTCATGATCTTGGTTGATCTTGGTTTCCCTTAATGAGTTGGTTGATCTTGGTTCACCTAAATGGTCTTGGTTGATTGGTTGTCCTAATGATGTTGGTTGATCTTTCACTTGTCGGATCATCAGTATTTGTGGTGGTTGTGGCAATGAGATTTCTTTTAACCACACACAACAAAAAAAAGTTTCAGTCATCAGTTCTGCATGAGGCATAGAAGAAGGCTATGACACAGTAGAAGCTTCTTGCTGCAATTGCACTTAGCTGAATGGCCTGTGCATTTATAGAGCAGGACCACCAATGGTTGAATGTTATAACCATCCATTGGAGCAAGCAAGGCATGAAGAGGGATCACCAAGCAGGTGTGAGAAACAACAGCTTTAGGGCATAGCATTGCAACTAGCCTGGCTGGGTGCCATCCCGGGGTCACAGCAGCAAATGGGCTGAGCAGAGGAGTTGAGGCCTGGTGAAAGCCCCAATGATTGATTGGAATAGTACACATGTTCAGACAAATTACCTCGAAGAGAGGTTGTTGGATCAAGCGCAGGCACGTACGTCGTATACACCCCTTTTTGTGGGTTCATTCGCGTAGCAGACCCCAAGGCATGATACTTGATGCCCAACCCCTTGTAAAATCAGTAATTTGCCCAATAACACAATCCCCCAATGCAATTTTTTGATTCTGAGGCCTCTATCCCCTGAAACTGGATATCACTTTTTTCTGGGGGGGGGAGTTCAAAAGTTTGTGCTCAGCGGGGTTTGAACGAGGGTCAGATTGAGCAGAGATGACCGGTCGACCGGCGCCGCTGGCAGTCGGCCGACCGGGATTCGAACCGCCAACCTACACCGCTGCGGTTGGGTGCATTACGGTTCGACCGTTGCTTGACCCGACAGTATTTGTTCTTCCCACTGCTTGAAGCCAAGTCTGCCACTGAAAAAACCCAAACTGTGTGTCTCTGTCTGCCTGCCTGCTTGGCCGAATGACTGGCTGACTGACTGATTGCCTGAGTAACTGACTGATTGGCTGACTGTCAGCCTCTCTTCGAGGTGCACTGCCGAAGGCAATAGAATTTTGGTGAAAAGACAATTGGAGGATCTTGAAGTCCACTTTTTCAAAGATAGCAAAAGGGGACGGGGGTTCCGTCAGTTGCTGCAGCAAAGTTTCCTAAACCATGCCGGAACCACTGCTGGCTATTCCAAAAATCCAGCTGACAGTGATTTTCAAGGGGCAATAAAATGTGCCCACTGCTACAGCTGCTCCCACTACTCGATTCTTTTATGTTCATATCGCGGCTGTCAGTTTGTGGCTTGCACATGAGCAGCCCACATCATTGCTCCACAGTTTTTGTCACTATGCTGCCAACGCCAACCATTGTCACGGCACTCATTATCCACACACTGTCATTACCGTCCCCTTGTGTAAGCACTACTTGGGGGGCGGGAAAATCCCTCCATTAGGATGCCTGGGTGGTGGGGAGAAGGGGATGCTCAGGGAATAAGATCCAGCCCTGTGAACCAATCTACCCCCTCAATTTGCACCGAGAGCAAAGGAACGCCGAATTAAGCAATGCTGTGCATCCCATCGTGCACTCGGTGGATCGTAAGTCATTTGGAATGTTGGTCTGGCCGTTGACAACTGTTGAACGTAGTGCTATCTTGATGACCGTGAGCACAGATATGCAAGACCGCTGGTGATGCTTCAATATGCGTTGCGGCTCCTTGAATCTGCACCGGCTCAAAGCTCCCCGCAGCCCCCCCCCCCCTACCGGAGTTGCAATCGATTGCAGGCCATGATGGGGTTGGGTGGGTGGGTGGGGGGCATCAAGGAGCAATCAAAATCAATCAAAATCACGCTTTTTGTAATGTATAGCTCGCCATGCCCTCCAGCGTTTCCAGTTCTGTATTCCTAGGGGGAGGCAGGCGTCAGCCAACCACGGTGCTGATGGCCAAGCTTTGGCGGGAGCTGTGTGCAGCACACAAGCACATGGCAACCTCTTGTGTTGTTCAGGTGAAGACAGTTGCCGCTTGTGGTCTGGTGGTTGCCATTCTGGGTGTCACTTTCAATGCTGCAAGGACCCAGCCAGCAACGTCGCAGTATTTCGCAACTGCTGCTGTGACCCGTGCCCCGGTTGCCGGCTCCATGGGTGTGTGTGTGTTTATGTTGTCAGACGACATGCACCAATGTGAGGACGGACTAGCCCATGGCTGCCGACAGCACTGGCTGGGTTACTCTTCAACTGCTGTCGGTTACCCTCCAACTGCCATTGGTTTCTTTTCAAGTGCCGTCCAATTGTGTGCCGAAATAATGAGGAGGCTACTAGACGGCCCGAGTTATGTATTCTAATTTAGTTGAAAAAACATGCAAAGGGTGGTTAGATTGTCGAAAAAGATTGGCAAACAGCGGGTGGTGTTATGTCATGGGAAGTAGCCGGGCTGCCCCGTTCCAAGCCAGTTAATTTCCTCCTCCTTCTTTCCGCCCTAGCTTTCAGGGTGCTTCAAAAGGGGCTGTATGAGCCCCCAAAATAGCCTGGGAGTCTGGGAAGGTGGTCGAGGGGTACCCCAACATATATGACTCAAAATGATCCCCGCGACGAGCTGGTCATTTTGAGGATGTGGGAGGGAAAATTCTGAAATAGGGCCGTTGGTGCCAAAGTTGCCCGATTGTTTTTCGAAGTGCGCAATCATCCAGCTTTTTGTTGGTCACCAAGAGCATGTCCATCGTGTATTTGCGTGCACTCTATCGTTTCCTGGAGGTATAGTGTGCACACCATCCTGCTGCTCACATATGGTCTCGCCCTGACCCTGACCTGGTCTGAGCATGTGGGAGTCTTGACCCTGGACCATCCACCCTGATCAAGCCCGAGTTTGGGACCCAGCTGGTGGGGAAGAGGGCTCTGCACAATGCACACTGCGCACTGCGCACTGCACACATACCATCCATGCTGCACACTCTGCACACTGCACACTGTAACTGCTGCACATTCTGAGCCACGAATCTTGCGCCGTGCACTCCACGTTCTGTGCACTCTCGAACTGCAGGCCACTCTGCGCACAACCTGTTCTGCAATTTGCACGTTGGGCAGTCTGCACAGTGTGCTCTCTGCGCTCTGCCACATCGCAAAGTGTAGACACTGTACACTGTGCACTCTGCATATTGAAACAAACAGCATAGCGTTCGCTCCAAAAATCACCCCTTTCTGTCTCTCTCTCTCTCTCTCTTTGTGTGTGTGTGTGTTTGCAGGGGGTTGCGATGCGGGGCCTTTGTTGTTGAAGGGTGGTTGTTGTTAAAAGGGTGCAGTACACAGTATGCAGAGTTGAAGGGTGCAGAGTGCAGCGTGCGCAGGGTGCAGTGTGCAGTGTATACTGTCTAGAGTGCAATGTGCACAGAGTACTATTTGCAGAGTGCGCTCTGTACAGTTTGTACAGTCTTATACAATGTGTGGCACAGACGTGTGGTGGGTTACGGTGTGGTATTGGGCGTCACACACACAGACACACACACACACACAGACCCATGCGGGTTTCCCTCTTTAATATTGTTCTTTCACACACACACACACACACACACACAAACACACACACAAACACAGAGCTGTAGATTGTGATGTTTCAAATGATTAGATGCACACTCACACACACAGACAAACACACACTCGCGCGCGCACACACACACACACCGAAAACGAGGTTGATACAACTGATGGATGCTATTAGGGGCTCACTGAAGCCAGTACAGCGGTATGTGCACCAACAGAGTACAGCGGTATGTGCACCAACAGGAAACGTCTGAGGAGGTCAGGCCAGGCGGATGGCCCACAGAGGTGCACCGGTGCTTGGAGTCGGCGCGCAGTGGCATTTTGCGACTGCAAAAAGAGGGGCCCCTGCCGGAGGGAGTTGCGCTGTTGCCTGCAAACACATTGAGCAGCAGTAAGGACCTTCCACAACTGATGGAAGCATTGGAGGCGTCTGTGCGATCCAGGGCACGAGCACAGGAAAGGGCACATGTGCAGGCGTGGGAACAGTGGATTGACAATGCATGGACAGAGATGCCGGTAACGGTGTACTGCTGGATCAGGGGATCAGGAGACGCGGCCCTGCAGATGGTAAAGAAGTCGGAAGGCACATACACCGCTAACATCGTGGAAATGGATTCGGTTATCAGGGCAGCGTGGCAACCCCTAAACAGGCGATACGCGGCGAAGCCAGAGCCGTGGGTGGAGCAATTTATGAAGGAGTACCGCCGTCACATATGACACAGCGAAATGAAAGCCAGGGTGCTTACACGAGAAATGCTGCAGCAGAGGGCGCGTAAAATGGGCCTGAAGACAGCCAATGGGATAGACCAGTGGTCCATAGCACTGCTCACGCGACTGCCTACGCCCTTCTGGGATGCACTTGCGGAGCTGCTACGAGTGGTAGAGCGCATAGGGACTTGGCCGCAGCGCGTGGCCGAGGGCTTCACATCGTTGGTCCCCAAAGGGGAAGGTGAAGGAGACCCTATGAAACTGAGGCCCCTGACAGTTTTGTCACAGATATACCGCATATGGGCCGGGGTACACATGGAGGACACACTACAGTGGCAAGAACAATGGGTTCATCAGGAGGCTTATGGATTCCACCCTCACAAGGGAGCCCTCGATGCGGCGACGGTGCTGACACTTTTGGTGGAATTAGCGCAGGTCCTGAATGCCCCGTTGGTGGGGGTGGGGACCGACTATACCAAATGTTTCGATTTAATTCCACAAGCCATCTCTATGGCCGTGCTGGAGGTGCACGGCATAGATGCGGGAGTACTGCGAGCCTTCCGCGGGATGTATCCCCAGCTCAGGTGAATGTTTAAAATCAAAGGATGTCTCGGTGCATGGTGGGCAGGAACCAACGGGGTTTTGCAAGGTGCGTTCAGCCCTGCTGCCGCTGGGAGCAAGGCTGGGTGGGCAATGGAGAACACAGGCCCCCACTGGATCCAGATCACGGAGGGACCCTACTTCCACCCCAGCGGCCAGCGGGTTGCCAAGCAAGGGAGCCCACGCCGGCGGCGAAGGTGTGGGGGCGGCTGGGGCTGCAAGAAATGCCCACCCCCGCAAGCACCGAGCACCCCAGAGGGTCCGTGAGGGGTGTGCCCTCACCAGAAGCGGGGTCAAGTGAAGGGGATGAGGAGCCGATTTCTCTGCTGGCCCCACGCAACCTATTCGGGCCGGGGGGGTGAGGACAGCGCAAGCGAAGGAACGAGCGCCACGGAGGATGAAGGCGTCACCGAGGATGCGGCGCCAGGAGTGGAAATCACCATTTCCGCGGAAGGATATGCAGATGACACCTACATGTTGACTGTCACGGTGATGTCGCTCTTGGCATTGCTGGTGGCCACCAGCAAGTGGCTCCAGCTCAGAGGCCAAGAAATAAACGCCAAAAAGTCGCTGGCATTTTCGGCAACCAGCTCAGCTCAGCACGCAACAAGCTAGAAGCACCGGAGGCAACCCTGGATGGAGTATCGATGCCAGTACAGTAAGAAATTCGGCAGCTAGGGGTGGGCGTGCGCACGGTACCACGGCGAGGAACGGGGCCACTGCTGCAGAGTCGCATTAAGGAAGGAAAAACGGCCTTGAGGAAAACTCGCACGATACCCGGAGGCTTCGATCGCAAGGCCATAGTAGCAGCAAGTACCCCCCCCCCCCCCTTGTCTAAGCTACGCCCTTGTCCAAGCTACAGTAGGCGTAGGGACCGTATTCATTTGGTACCTAATTTTAATTCGGTACCAAATTTAGTGCAACCACATAAGACATGGGTTTGACGAATTTGCCGGGTACATAGGGTCATGTACACATTTGTTGTGAGTGTTTGCCCACTTGAACCCACATAACTCTGATTTTGGGGGTATTTGTGCATTATGGAACATGGAACATGGGTGGAGGTTGAGGTGCACTCATACTATGCGCTCATTTACGTGTGTGTCGGTAGTTGTATATGTCGCGCGCAAGCTACACCCGTGTCCAAGCTACAGTAGGCGTAGGGACCGTATTAATTTGGTACTTTGGCGTAGCTTAGACAAGGGGGGGGGGGTAGCAGCAGTCATGATCGCGGCAGCGGCACTATTTGGAGTCGAGCTTGCAGATATATCTCTGCGCGACATCAGCGGCCTGGAGACGGCCATCATGATAGCGATCTAGGGTCCCAGCCGACTGCAGCGCAAAAGAGGTGGTTTTCGCGCTACTGCTGCCGGGCCACCGTGTGGCCCCGTCTATGGTCGTCCCGTACAAACGAATGTGCTGGCTGGCGTAGATTGCGCGCAACCCAGGCACGGCACAGACGGTTACACAGGCCATCTGGGAGCGCACGACAGCGCCCAAGGCAACGGGCCCGCTGGGGCGAGCGCTCTAGGAATTTCGCAAGCTGGGCTGGCAGTGCCTGGTGGGATGGTGGCAGTGGGCCATGCCGCGCACGGGGGTGACGGTGCACCTGCTGCACGCATCCAAGGAATACATGGAATACCTGTTTCGGGAGTCCCTCAGAGAAGCCCAGCTGAAGGCGCTTTAAAAACGGAGCGCGCTTACACAGAGAATTAACACTCAGTGAGCTGAACTCGTGTGCTCAGGGCGGTGCTTAAGGGACCAAATTTTTTTTTTTTTGCTAAGGACCGCCCTTAAGGACCACCCCAAGGGACCGCCAACCGCCAACTCCCATCAACCGCCAACCGCCACCAGCCGCCAACCACCCACCGCCACCAACCGCCGCCAACCGCCAACGGTGACCAACCGCCAACTGCCAACCACTGCCAACCGCCACCAACCACCAATCACTAACCACCAACCGCCACCAACCACCACCAACCGCCACCAACCGCCAGTTGCCAACTGCCAACCGCCAACCGCCAACCGCCAACCGCCACCAACCATGGTTGAGCACATGGAGTGCCCGCGGGCTTTTGTGGGAAAACTGGTTCCGGGACACCTTTTTTTTTGCGTTACGGACCGCCTTGCGTGCGCTACGGAGCTGGACAAGTCACTGCTTAGGGCACTGGCGGGTGCCGTCTGCACCGCAGACAGGGCATACCGTAGGGGGCTCCGAGAAGACGACCGCTGCCCCTACTGTGGCAAAGGGGTCCGGGAGGATGAGAGCCACCTCCTATGGTGGTGTGGGGCGTGGAAGGTGGCCAGGGAACCCTTCCTCTAAGAAATCATGCTGCTGGCAAGAGCGCTCAAGCTGGGGGCACTGTCGGCATAGCCTCCGTGCCTACGCCTCTGTGGCCTGCTGCCGGAGTCTGTGGCAGCATAGAGTGGGCTATCGCGGGGACCAGGATGGAAGAAAACATGCAGGGAGCTGCACAGAGTCTCCCGACATTAGGAGCCGGGACCAGGGGAGAACTGGGAGGAGGCCAGCCGCCAGAGGGCGGAGCTGGGCCTGGCAGGGCACCAATGGGCGGATGCAGATATCAACCCGCTGGAGCAGTCTATCAGTAAACTGCATGGTATTTTCTTGGCCGTGCTCCAGACTAGAATGAAAAAAGGAGGAGGAGGCGGGGCTGCTGTTTCCGGCGGAGAAAAGACGAATGCAGAACGACTGCTATCCCTGGCATCAGCTGCAACTCCCTCGCCAGAGGCAACAGCCGACAGAAGTACCGGAGTTGGGGGTGTTGCCCAGGGACTGGAGATGGGGAAACAATTTCTTGCCGGCCATACTGCACTGGCTCCGGGAGCTGCACTGGCTACCAACGGATGACGATGCGCCGGTGGGACACAGACAGGTGTCGTTCATGGAGCTCGCCTTGGATTTCGAGTCCTACGCGGGACGACCTCTGCCACACACCCCACCCCGCACTACCACTGCAAGAAAAGGGCCGGGTCCTCCGGCTGGCGGTCACCCTCTTGGGGAGAGTGGCAGGACGAGAATCTATCTTGCCGGCAGCAATCACGACCAGATGTCGCTCGTTGGTCCCGCTGGGAGCAGGCATGGTGGTAGGGGTGACGGGCCGGCCGCTCTTCACCACACCACCCGCGGTATGGCACCACGTGCAAAGGCTGCGCCAATACAATTCGGAGCGTTGGGCGCGCCAGCAACAACAGAGGGTGGCGCGGCGCGCGCAAGGGAAGCCAGCAGCGTCATCGGGCGACAGCTCGGGGCAGCGAGAGAGATGTCCGGGGAAAGGTGGAGCCAAGAAGGCAGCCGGGGCATATGCCAGTGACCTCTACGCGGGCCCCGTCATCCCGCGGGGGGCCCGCAGAGGCCCGCAGTACCAGGGGACGGAACCAGAGGAAGACCCCGTGCCAAGTGTGGGGGCAGCGCTTTTCACACCGCCGCAACGCTGCGCCAAGGCCAGGCGCCCGTAGCAGCACCCCCGGCTGCCACACCTCTGAATTTTCTCGGCACACCGACACAAACAGTGCGCCATGTGTGCCGCGGAAGGAAGAGGGGTGCGGCACTGCTGTGCACGGGGGCACGTTGGGCATCCCCGCCCCTCTGCGCAGGAGCGCAGCCGAGGGGCAGCACTCACCCGCACGTCCGGTGCACGCACACCGGGAAAGGGGGGGGACTCCGGCGTCCAAACAACACAAGGCAGGGATCCAGCCGGCGCTCAGGGGCCCACGAGAGCGAGCGCTGAAGAGAGTGCTGGAGGGAGCCCCCCCGCCCCCCCGCAAGCGGCCGTGTCGAGGAGTGCAGCATGTGGCCCGCCACGGGCGCGCGGGCATGGAGGCCACCCAACCACCCACCCCCAGAGGTTCTGACCCAGGCGAGACTCTCAGTGGCGAACCTACCAGGCACCAGAAAGGCAGGCAACCAGACCGTCAGGACTGCAAGCTGGCCTCCATGTGACAGCACCGCAGGCAACCACAGGGGTCAGTGACCCATGCAGGCCCCCCTCTTTAATATTGTTCTACCCCACACACACACACACACACACACACAGTGCAACCCATGTGCTAGCTGATCCAGTGTGCCCTGGGAAAGAGTTTTGATTCCGCTCGCCTGCTTTGGTAGATCTGGTTTTGCTTGCTTCAGTAGATCCGTTCTGTGTTGTTTAGACAAGGACATTGTGCAATGGCTCTGGAATTGATTGTCGGAGAAACATCATGTCGACATGTATTCAGGTGGGGGTAAGGGCCTGGACAATCATTCCCAACCAGCAAATCATGCCAAACCACACCAAACATACCTCCCTCCAACCAATTGTATGTCCTTTACAGCATTCCAACCGACTGGTACTCAGCGGCTGGCACAGGCTTCTGCAAGCAGGCCTTGGGGCCATGTGAGCAGAATGGCCGCAGCCAACGATGCCCCCTCAGAGCCAAGCTTGGCAGACTCTTTGATGGGCAGTGTGAAGGCCACAAAGAGCTTTGTGCAAACATTGGTGTGTGTGCGTGTGTGTGTGTGTGTGTGTGTGTGTATGTCGTGCCTTGCTTTGTCAACTGTCAATCTTTTGGTCGAATGTTTGCTGTCAGCCCAACAAGTATTTGTGGCATGCAAAGTTTTCCAAGACAATCTGAAATTAATAACCTTCCACCCATGCTCACCGTCATCTACAGCCATGCAACATTGGGATGGGTTCGAACTGCTGAACCCGGGCTTGAGTTTACAGCACTTCCAGTCGCACAGGATGTTCCGAAAAGTTTTCCAAGGCAACCCATCTGAGTAATTTTGCAAGCTTCCTATGGTCCGGCCTGGAACCCGCACCATCAGTTGGCGGGGGATGTATGCCAGAAACATGAAACATGTTTGATGCTTGGCAATGCATTACATGGACTACTGACGTGGTTTAGGGACAAGCTTATGGTGTGTCACAGTTGCCCCGTGCCAGGTGGTTGATGCTGGATCCCCTGGCTGAGGGCAAGCACATGAGCTTGCCACTCCAACTGTTTGTCAGTTGGTTTTGGATGAGGTTTGGATTTTCCATGTCAGACACCTGGAAACTCATCCAGATTGTTCGAGGGGGGGGGGGGGGTCGCAATAATTTACATCACTGATGTTGCTTAAGTCAAAGGTAACGTACTCAGGCACAGGCAAATTTTCGCCTCTCTTTGCAGCCCCTTCCAGTATTTTGCAGCACTATTGAACCCTGGGAGTCCCCTATTTTGAAGGTGGTGGATCAATTGCATGTAGCTGATGGTTAGAATGTTTAGATGTATACAGTATGTATGGATGTGCATGTGGCTTCATGTAGAATGTCTGTAACACCTGTAGTGCAGGGGTGGATATGATAGTGACGACATTACCAAGGTGCGGGTTGGGGGGGGGGGGGGGCTGTTGAGCCAGGAGGCAGTGATGACGGAATGACGACTACGATTTGCTCCTTTTACAACTTTACAGGCACAGATGATTCGGAATTGCAAGCCATTTTGGCAAAATGTGTCAAGAAATTATTGCACTGTAAGGACTGTCTTCATGGGATACACCAACCCCTGTGCAATGTATTGTCTTGTGTTCAGTGTTGGTGGATTGGCCCAGTAGTACAATGGTATATGCGTAGGCAATGGATTCATTTGTCCTGCTCAGGCACAGTTTTTGGCCATTAGTCCTCTTATAAAACTGCTGGCAAAACTGCTAGTTCAGTCAAATGGGTAAATCGTAATTGTAATCGTCATACGGGGGGGGCGGAGGGGGCTGGGGGGGCTGGGGGGGGACCCCCCCCACTATATCCACCCCTGCTGTAGTGTGCAATTTCTCCTGGTTTATTGACATGTTTGTTTCAGCTCATATTATAAGCCAGAGGCACCAACTGGACCCTTTTTCTAAAATGGGGCCGAGAACATTGGGGTCCACTTTTTTGGAACTATTTGTGTCTCATTTGAGTATGTCTACACGTTGTTTGGGCTGCAACTCATAAAAATGACTGGTTGGTCAATTTTTTTCCAACCTTATTCGCAAGAGAAGGGTGCTACTTACACAGTTATTTGTCTGGTATGCAGAAGTACCCTGAGATGTGGTCATACCATCCACAAGAGCAGCCTGTAGAGCAATATGACGAGGCAATACACTGCCGTTCCGATGTTTGTATCGTATTGTGCAGTGCATGTTGCGGCAGGGAAGTCAAATCAAAACTGTAGGATGCAATTGGTTTGATGGAGGTGTGGTTTTGTTGTATGTTAAGGTCAAACACAGAGGGTGTATGAAGGCAGTGACCACCTCATCACCAGGGGTTCATGAAGCCAAAGTGCTAAATTTCCTCTTTCTTTCAAATTGTGTGGAAGATTAAATTGGCAACTGGTAAAACAGCTGAGCCTTTTATCTCACACCTGCACAGTGCGTGCACCGTGCGGACACTGTGCAGGAACTCTGACTGCCAGTAAGCACTGCAACTCATTTGTTTGTTGATGGAGTCAGAAACTCTCACAGTCCACATGTAATGCACTTCGATGCATTAGACAAGGGTCCAATTTACGGATTAGATCGCTTATGTTGGCAGTATGCATGGGCAGCATGGTGTGTGCTCCATTCATCCATTCCATCCATTTCCAGGGACCAGCCATGATTGCCAGCTCCGTGTTGCTGCTCTCCATGGCTGTGCGCTTGGCATCATCCGTTTGCAAGGTCAAGCAACCTGCAGATTCCGTCAAGGTACAGTCCCACCTTCAACAGGGCTGGCTTGAAGAAATATAATTTTCTCCAGCTTGGGACCTAAACTTTAGGTCCCTGCCACCCAAACTTTAGGTCCCTACCGCCTAAACCTTACGGCCTTACCAGGTGGCATTGCAGGAGTGATTTCTTGCCTGGTAGGGGACAGCACATTATCTTGGATTGCTCGTGCAATGTGTGGGTGTCTATTTCTTGCGTTTGCTGAGTTCGGTGGGCAGAACGGGCATGCACTCCTGGGCTGTCTCTCTAAGAAGGCATGGTGATGGTGGCAATGATGACCGTGTGTGTAGGAGTCGCCCCCCCGGGGGTGGAGGCCGACTTGCTGTTGCGAGTACCACCAGCCATGGCTGCCCCATTACACACACACACACAACACACGGGGCAATAGGCCTGCCCGAACCATCTTTGCTTCATCCTTAGCCGCCCTGTTTTTTCTTTCTCACTTCCTCCCCTCCTACCTAATACTCATTGCCTTGTCTGGCTTATCCACGTTATAGTATCTGCCTCCTCACCTGTGAAGGCACCCCACCGTTTGGCCCCTTGTCGACAGTCACCTCTAGGAAATTTCATCACACCCAAATTCTCTTCACTCGTAGAGGGGCCCATGTGTGGGAGGCGGGGCAAGGGCAAACAGAGGATATTTTTGTCTGTTTCTACTACAAGGGATTTAAAGAAAATTCCCGAAGGTGGTCAAAATGTTATTGGGTTAATAACAGAGTTTGTTCGTGATATTGCAAATACTCAAATTGGAGAAGTTTTCTTTTAGTTTGTATTTTTTTGATTTTGACTTTCGGATACAAATTTTCGGAAACTTTCTGGCTTCTTTTTAGAATTCTATTTTTAATTTTTTTTGTGTAATCTGTTTTTCCGATAATTTTAGTTTTTAATAAGGAACAAGTGTGCAGAGACCCACAACAGTACTTGCGTACTGCTCCTGCTAGAGAGCAAGAGATGTCCCAACTCGCGCAAAAAAAAGCTGTGGATACAAGTGTGCCACCAATCTGAAACACAAAAAATTCATCCACGAAATCAACCCCTGTGTTGCATATGAGCTTGGCATGGATCGAAATCCAATAGAAACCACTGCTTTTCTGTCAAAGCCCCCAGGCCTCACATGTCATTGTACATGTACATTGCGCAGCCAGCGTCTCCTTGCCTGATCATGCCGCTTACCACTAGTCTCGTACCTGTAATTGTGACGAAGTACATGTGTACCTTGATGTTGAGGCATGTGTACCCTGATGTTGAGGGAGTGCACCATTTGACCAAGTAGCTCCCCGGATATGCTTGTATGGCCACACTGGCGTCTTTGGAATGGCTCACCCTTGTTGCTAGCCTGCTTGGCCAGGGGTGCGTCCCTGTGTGCCCCTTGACCAGTGCAATATGCACTCTGGGCGAGAACCTGGCTTGCTGCCCGAGGACCACCCTAGAAATGACGTGGCTCTGTGGTTTCTGCCGGGCTAACTCCAGGGTATTAGTTCAACAAGCCCGCCATCACCATGTTCCAGAAGACCTGTTCTGTACTCACTCTTTTTGTGTTGTACCACCGAAAAACCATTTCTCGTTTTTCTGCACAACCAATTCAAATAACCTCCCTGAATTCAGTCATTTGTGCCATCACATGTGCTGCTCGTATTCTCAAGCATTTCCCTTCCCCACACACCCCCATGCATTGAGAGCACAAGAAATTTCCCCTCCGAAAATGATTTCACACGTAGTTTTCCCCTACCCTGTAGGCTGCCAGTGAGCGTCTGGCCACATGCTTTAGATTCACCCGTCTGCTCTGCAGTGACAGTGCATGTGCCTGCCCTTCTTCAGGCCAGTGTGAGTGAGAACACGCCCCTGGGGATCAAAATTGAGGGCACCACAGAGACCAGTGCACCAGCAGCAGCAACCGTAGCTGCAGCAACTGTAGCTGAGGTCTGATGTGTCACGCCGCCTCCATTTGTGACGGGTTGGGCTTCGTGTTGTGTCCACACAACACCACAAACACGTGTCCTGGCGGTGCTGGTGGTCTTTGGTGCTGACAATGCTGTGCTCAGATTGTGGCCTCAGCAGCAAGTCCGTTACGGACTTTGCGGGCCAATTTCTCGAAATTTCTGGTACAGATTTCGCTGGAAATTCAGGATTGGTGATTCAGATTCCAAATCAACAATCCTGAAGTTCATTGCAAAATTTTGAAGAAAATTTTGGAGGAAATCAGCCTGCAAAAGTCCGCAACGGAGTTGCCACTGAGGCGGCAAGCTGCACAAAACCGCAGGCGCTCCACCACTGCACCACAATTCCAGTATTTTTTTTGAAATTATTTGGATGTAATCAATTTTTTTCTGATACTTATCCATGAGTAATTGGGTAATTATTAAAGATCCAAATGGAGCCCTGAAAGGTGAGGCAACGAGGGGCCGGGGGGGGGGGGGGGGGGTTCAGACCCAGCAAGGGGGGGGGGGGTTGGCCAATGGACCTCTGTGCCGGTACCCTGTTTTTGTGTATAGATTTGGTGGTGGCTGAGCTTTTTTGGCTCCTCCCTTGTGAGGACCCCTGATACGGCAGGGGATATATAGCCATTTTGATGCCTCCCTGCAAACACATATTAAAACGGCTGACAATTATAGCAGGAGGGGTGGTCCACCCTTCCCGCCCTTGCAGACCCCCCTCCCTTTCCTCCTCTCCAAGTGCATGATCAGGGGAACCATCAGCAACCATCCAGCGCCTCCCGCTCCCGGAATTAGCACCATCTGGAACTCTCCAAGATTAACAACCATAGGAGGAGGCAGGCATCGGTTATCGAGAATCGATAGGCAAGGGGTGGGGTGGGGGGGTCTGGGGGAGGTTACCAGCCAGGTTTGGATGGGTGGGTAAAAAATCTGGGACCCCTCCCCTCTTGTAATTAGGCCTTGGGTGGGTGGGTCTACAGTCTACAGCCCCCACTTTAGTATTTATCTCTGGGGTCTGTGGCTGAGCGGCTTTCGGTGGGAGATGAGTGACGATGAGGGGGTTTTGCATTGTTTTCGTGATGGTGTCTGTTTTCCTTGGGTTTGTTTTGCTATGCTAGGCAGAGGTTTGTCCTAACCAGCCGACTGACCCCTCCCCTGCTCACAGAGGGACAAAGTGTTGTCTGTATTTGGGTAAGCCACTTGTATGCGCAGGTCGTCCTGGAGGACTGTGGTACTGCAATCAAGGGAACAGTAATAATTGAAGGCTGTCTGGATTGCAAGGCCTCCATTTCACCGTATTCCATTTGACTGCTGATAAGACATTTGCAGGTTCTTGCGGATGTCATTGCACCAAGACCATAGCAAGAAATGAATGAATCAAGCAAGATAAAACTCGCAAACATGCATGAGGCAACAAATGACAATCGATTTGCTGTGACAAAGCCCAACATTTTCAATCCGGTGTTGTGTGTTTACATGTGGTATTGTGAGTGCATGTGACGTCATGCCAGCCGTCGCTATGTCATCAGGAGCCAAAGGCCGTCGCTGTGGAGGAACAGCAGGTGTTTCAGGCCAAGGTATAAAAGCGTCTGGCCCAATTGTGCTGAAGCATTTGCTGTTGTGGGCCAGCCACTGGGGCTACTGGCATCTCATCTTTTGTGCATCCATATATCAACCCCACAAATGATATCCATTTGCAATTGTCACAAGGGGATAAAATGGGGTGTTTACAGCAGGGGCGCTGTGTGTATGGGCATTAGCAAGGCTAGCAGGAAATAGGGGGTTGTGCACAATTGGCTGTGCAGGCAGGCACAAGCGCAGGGCTGTGATGTGAGCAGCAGGGAGCTAATTGCATGGGCCGTTGTCCGGGCTGTGCAGGGCTGTCCAAACGCCGGGATGAATTTATCGGCCAACTGATTTGGCGACATGGAATGGATTCCTCATTGAAAACTGCATGTTCTGCCTCGTTGGGAGGTAGAGCCCAAAAGGCATCTCTCCAAGTGTGTGAAACCGGAACCACCAACCGGCAAGCCTACTCTGCCTTGATGACCCCCGTCCCCCGTGTAGCAGGGTGCCTGCCAGCGAATTCCAAATGGGAGAAGCGAGTGTGGTCAGGGGCTCACCCAGCCCACCAAAGGGTGTTGTGAGTTTTCAACACGATGACATTTAGGGTTCTTACATGAAAACCTGAGGAAAAATAAAGTCTGGGCTGAAATAATTTTTTCCTCAACCTCATTGCACCTGTTCACAGGCACCACTACTGAGTTTTTGGCTGCATCTCTGGGATGCAGGAACGTCTTTGCCTTCCAGACACTTGACCTCCAGGAACGTTGTCTGTTGCTGAGTAGGAAAGTGGCCAGCCCATGCTTCCCCACGTAGTCAACGAAGCACAGTCGCTTCGTTTGCACCTTGAGGCATGTGATTGGCCCCTCATGGCGTCCTCCGAGCAACATTTTGCACAAAGTCTTGTGTTGGGGGTGCCATTCGGATACACCGCAGAGACATGATGTGAGTTTGGGCTCATTTGCGAGGTGAAGACAAGACCTAACAAGATATGACAGCCTAGAAATGGCCGTCACACATGGACCAAGGGGTAGGACTGCACTGCTGGTGGGGCTTGCGGTATTGGAAGTGTGTGGGGGATTGGTATGTGAAGGGGGTTGGTTATCTTCGAGCAGGAGTATTTTGCGGTCACTCGATTCTGTGGACAAGGTTTGAGGTTGCCAGTCAATATCTGCAAACTACAAATCACAGTGTAATTTCTACACATCCCAGTCTGCATTGTACAGATCATTGTTGGATGGGATGACCACAAACCTCCGCACCACCACCAACACAGAACTGGTAGCCTCAGCCCCCTCGTGACCGCAATGGGCCAAAACCGAAAAACTGGTCTGATTTTTCTTATTTTACTTGCTCCTGCTGCTTGCTGCTTGCTGCTACCAGCCTCTGTCTCAGCCCAGAACCTGAAATGGATTATGAACCAATTTTGGGAACCATTGCTCATTGACAAGAGTTGACCAGGGTCCTACCCCTTAGAATGGCCCAGATGGACACCAAGACCCTCAAATTGATGTGTGCCTGCAAGTCAATGGAGGGCGCATACAGGGGGGCGGGGGGGGGTCACCGTGTTGTGGCCGCCAATTTTGAACACCATCCAAAACGGTTGTGTTCATATTGCAGTCTCCATGATTGTTGATGCCACCTAATTCTCAACTGTCAGTTCCTTTCAGCAGGTTGGCTCATCATGCTGTACCATACCAAACACTTGTTTGAGACACTTGTTTTCTTGTCTGAATGTCTGATCAAGACCTGGCTGCTAGTTGTCCCTCTGTTTTCTTGTCCATTCGGAGGAGCCCACTACTTTTAGTGCTGCTATCTGATCGCAGGCAGCTGTGGAGGAAGTTCCAGAAGCCGCTGCAGTAGATGAGACTGCCAAACAACCTGCAGGAGGCGCTCCCGAGCCGCCAAAACCCCCAAAACGCGAACCGGTGTGTTTTGCACATGATGCATGTACTCTTGCAGATTATTGCTGAGGGGTTCATTGAGTGCATGGGATTTTTGCCTTCTGGCTTACGTCCAAATTGCATTTGTTTTGTAAACGTGCACATATATCCGTGGCCGAGTAACAAGCTGATGATGCCACTCATGTGGCATGTGGAATAGACGTTCTGTGCCCAAGGCCAATGCCATTTGAAGGTTTTGGCCCCAGAGAAGCAGCACTGCCATTGGAGAAGCAACTGTGCGGCAAGTTCAAGTTTTAGTGGGCACAAACTGCTTTGGGAAGGTTGGGGTGGAACCAGGGATTAGCTTAGTGGGCGGCCTACGGGACGGGGGGGGGGGCTGGGTGGGTCAGTGTCCAACCCCCCCCCCCCCTTTCCCCTGGGGGTGTGACAATTCTGGGTCCCTGGGTGACAGTTTGTCTTCCTTGTGCTTTCTTCTGGCAGGTGCACACCACCAGTTCAGGGAATAAACAGTGCTGAACCAAAAAAAAAAAAAGCGGAGCTCCACTGGTCCAACTGTACAAGATGCATCTGCATCCTGGTATGTCACGAGTTCAAACCCCACTGTGCACAATTTTTGGGTTGACAGTGCATAATTGCTGGCGTTCCTGGGGGGCAGGTGTTGTGTACTGCTTTGCTGGCTGGCTGGCTGGCTGGGTGGTTGGCTGTCCAACACCCCCCCCCCCCCTGTGGGGGTGGGACAATTCTGGGTCCCTAGGTTTTCCCAACTTCTGGGTGGTTGGGTCTCGTAATCCCCCCCCCCCCTGTCACTGAGCAAATCCCTGGGTGGAACTGAACCTCCAAAGATGACCCCTCTCCCTTTAAGCCAAGCTGATGTCTGACTGATAGCTACTGACTGTGATTGTCTGACTGACTGTAGTCAGACATGATGTTCTGTTTTCTGTTTCAGACACAGTGTGTGTCTTGAGGTTTAACTAGGTTTGGCATAGAGAATGAAGATGCACTTATGCCTTCCTGTGGAGTGCATTGCCTCTGGTTTGCATGTGTCTGATTTTAATTAGGTCTCACCCCCTGAAACCCCTGAACCAAACCCCCGAATGGTACCGCATTTCCTTTTCGTGCACCCCCTGGTGCTGCCCTGCTATCACCAGACACGCCAGTGTCCACATTCGCAGCTGCTCGCAGGACTCCCCACCAGCCTGCCTCTTCCTCATACCTGAACCTTTACTGTCATCGACCCCGCTTGTGTTCGTGCTCGTTTCATCTGCAGTGTTTTTGCCCTGTGCCCTTCTTTCTGCCTTTTGTAGGAGGAGGGAAATAAGAAGGAGTCCTTCTTGGGTGCGCCTTCTTCATGGTGGGCGAAGAGCACGTCGGCGACCGAGGGGTGGGTTGGTGGTGAGGAGGACTTGAAGGGCGGCATGGGCGAGTCATCCCCAGCAGAAGCGGCGGCCCAAGAACTTGCTTCCAAGGCGGCTGCACAGGAAAAGGTGGCCGTGGCGAGCAATATCCCGGAGGCAGCTGAGGCACCGAAGGAAGTCAAGCCGGTACGTGCTCTGAAGAAGAGCGTTGTGGAGGCTGCCCCCCCCCCCCCCCTTCTTCCATTTCTGACCCCATCCTGTCACCCATACACTCCTCTGTGGCTCCCTTGCCCTTGCCCTTCCCGTGCCATTCCTTCCTGTGACCTCCCACCTGTTTCTCCGTCATGGACCCTTCAACACCCCACGCTTTCCCAATCCTCAACCACACAACACCCCCAAAAAACACTGCACCCCCCTGGGGGGGGGGGGATGGCTGGGGAAAATGGCCAAAAAATGGTCGAAACCACCCACACAACTCTTCAGCCCCCCCCCCCCCCCCAAGGGTGTGCCACTTGTTTGTTTGTTTCACAACCCATATTGGTCAGTATTGTTGCGCCCCTTGAGTTGGGGTTAGGGACTCGCAATCCACCCTTTGTTGCTTGCATGGTTGTAGAGATCCGCAATCAATCATTAGGGAGAAGACAAAAGAGGGAAAGAAAGAGGGATTTGGGCTAGTGCACAGTGAGGGAGGGCGAAGAAAGCGTGAGAGGGAGAAGGTCGGGAGTTTCATGCCACTAAGCAATGGCCTGGTGCCAGGGGGGGGGGATGGGTGGTATAGTTGCCACAGTTGGCTGCATTGCAGAGGATGCCATCTGTTCGGCCTGGACAGTGAGGCTTGGACCTCAGCTTCTTCCTCGAGCGGGCCGCAGTCCGAATGAGGGTCTTCGTGACTTTTGACTTCCAATCACATCGGGGTACAGGGGTCTGCCATTTTGGTCCCGAATGGCGTGGCATCCTTCCCCCGAACCTCAGCCAACGTGGGTTTTGGGGTTCATGGGTATGCCTTTGCTTTTGGGCTGGGCTGACCTGAGCAGACCCCCTGTCCGGGTCGGTGGGTCAGCCAAGCTGGCTAGGGGCCGAAATACCTGTAGGCACGCTTCTGCAACCACAGGGCTCCGTTTCAGCACGAACACCCATCCAATAGCCTGACCCATGCAGTGATGCATGGTTGATGTGTGCTGGAAAACTGGTGGAGGGTGCGCAAAAGCACATTCTTGACACCCAATTTCGGCCGCAGAATGGTCCCTTTTCCAGGCGTTTGGGCACTTGGCACAGTGAAGATAGGTCAAAATAGGCCTAAAAATGCCCCGAAAACACCCGTTTCAGGGGCCAACGCGGGTCACCACGGGCTCAAACCGGGCTAAAACCACTTGCTTTGGGCACCCGAAGAGGTCCAGGAATGACTTTGGAAAATCCATCATGACCCATGCTGAACCATTTTGGCCTGGGCCGGCTTGGCTGAGGTCGGGCTGGATTGCCTTGGCCTAGTGCGTGCGGGGGGCGGGGGCTTACGGGGGTGTTTCAGCTCGCAATTTGGCACTTTGGGGCGTGGAAACCACAAAAAATGTGTTCACGGGGCATTTTCCGCTTGTTGTAACCCTGTTTTTGGCCCGCAAAGCACCACAATTCCCTAAAATTGGGCCATTGTGGGAAGAAGGGGCCCGAAAACGGGAGCAGCACACGTGGTCCCGAACAGGATCAGAGACAGGCCCTGGAAAGGAGGAAGGACCCCATGTCAAGGATGTGCTTAGCCATGGGGGGGTTGATTTGAGAGGCCCCATCCCCCTCAGATTTTTGGAATAGCCACGGTCTCAGAAATGTCTCACCCCCACAGGGGGGGTGGGGGGATTGTACCCCACCCACCCTGTCACCCACTCCCAACAGCAAAGAAAGGCAACATTTTTTCTTCCGGCACCCATCTACCCACCCCAAAATGTTGCACGACCACGGGGGGGGGGGGGTGTTGGACACCCACCCACCCATACATGGCCAGGGCCAAATGGGTCCAGCATGGCACAACCACATCCCCCACACGGCCATCAATACTGTACCCCAGTAGTACTGGCACAGCGATGCTGCCTGATTCTCCTGCCCCTACCCCCAGCTCTCGCACCCAGCACAACCACTGTGACCCCAACTCAGAGCGCAAGCTTTTCTCCCCATGCCAACCTCAACTTCTTTTTTGACGTCAGCCTCAAGTGCTTTATCGTCGCCAACCAATCAAAATGCGTTTCTTTCCTCTCAGAAAAAAGGCTCCGAGACTGCAAGCATGTTTTGGGGGCAGGGATGTCCTCAGTGTCCCTGGGGGGGGATGGATGGGCAAGTGCTCTTATATTTCATGCCATGCACGAACTCATGACAAGGTCCAAGGTCACACCATCAGGCACACACCCCTGCCCCCTCATCGACTTTGGGGCCCGCCGGATTTAACCGTACCTGGGTTCGGCGTACCTATCGGCTCGGCGTACTTATCGGCTCGGCGTACTTTCGGCCGGCCGATCGGCCGGCCGAAGGTACGGTTTAATCCGTCACCCCCCCTTGTACTATTACCCCCAAATACTAACACCCCCCCACCCCTATTATTACTAACAAGACTCCGTCACACAAGGCGGAAAACACAAAAGGCGGTCTCTGGCCACCGCAGGAGTCATGTTATTAAAGGGGCCACAGGCAAGGCGGTACACACACAAGGCGGTGCACACACAAGGCGGTACACACACAAGGCGGTGCACACACAAGGCGGAACACACAAAAGGCGGTCTGTGGCCACCGCAGGAGTCATGTTATTAAAGGGGCCACAGGCAAGGTGGTCCACACAGAAGGCGGTGCACACACAAGGCGGAACACACAAAAGGCGGTCTGTGGCCACCGCAGGAGTCATGTTATTAAAGGGGCCACAGGCAAGGCGGTACACACAGAAGGCGGTGCACACACAAGGCGGAACACACAAAAGGCGGTCTGTGGCCACCGCAGGAGTCATGTTATTAAAGGGGCCACAGGCAAGGCGGTACACACAGAAGGCGGTGCACACACAAGGCGGAACACACAAAAGGCGGTCTGTGGCCACCGCAGGAGTCATGTTATTAAAGGGGCCACAGGCAAGGCGGTACACACAGAAGGCGGTGCACACACAAGGCGGAACACACAAAAGGCGGTGTGTGGCCACCGCAGGAGTCATGTTATTAAAGGGGCCACAGGCAAGGTGGTCCACACACAAGGCGGAACACCCAAAAGGCGGTCTGTGGCCACCGCAGGAGTCATGTTATTAAAGGGGCCACAGGCAAGGCGGTACACACAGAAGGCGGTGCACACACAAGGCGGAACACACAAAAGGCGGTCTGTGGCCACTGCAGGCGTCTTGTTATTAATATACAGGGGGGGGGTTGTTAGTATATGGGGGTATTACTACAAGGGGGGGTGATGGATTAAACCGTACCTTCGGCCGGCCAGAGGTACGGCCGTACTTTCGGCCAGCTGAGCCGGCCGACCGAAGGTACGGCCTTACCTTCGGCCGGCCGAAAGTACGGCCGTACCTCCGGCCATTTTTTCGGCCAAAACAAGGGGGGGGTGACGGATTAAACCGTACTTTCGGCCGGCCAATTGGCCGGCCGAAAGTACGCCAAGCCGATAAGTACGCCGAGCCGATAGGTACGCCGAACCCCAGGTACGGTTTAATCCGGTGAGCTCGACTTTGGTGCGTGGTGGCTAGCCATTCATTGTGCAGATCCTCCAAAATTGTGACAGGTATTTTCAGTGTCTCAGCCCCCACCAGAAATGAGCAGGAGTGCATGTGCAATGACACCCTCTCAGGGGCTGTGCTTCATACACCACCAAAGTCTCCAACGCTTGCATACACTGTGCTCATAGAAGAGGACATAGGTTCACGGTATTTCAAGGCACGGATCCAATCAGATGCGAACTATCCGATGTGCAAAAGGAAGTACCGAACTGTCCACCGTTGGGTGCCGCTGGCACTGGCTGGGTATCCAAGCAGAGGGTCAGTTGCTGCACTGCAGTCGTGCGCAGTGAGATGAGATCGATCACTCTTAGGGTGGAACACATGCGGCCGCCTGTGTATCCCTTGTAGCCAGGCCTTCCCCGTGTCACTGTGCTGTTGTGGCACCATGCTCTCTCTCTCCATTTATCATCGCATATCATCTCGATTTAAATGATGGGCCGTGCTCAGAGACAACGCTTCCTACAAGTTTGAGCACAGAGGAATGAAGATTTGTTTGTAAGCCAGCACTATGCTGGCATCTCCAGAAATACCTCCCCCTGCCTCGCCCTTGCGCAAGCACTGTCCAGGTCCCAGAAAACGGTAGTAACATGGGGCCCCAATGCTTAGCCCCCGCTGTGCTTACACGCATGAATGGGGGGTGGATGTGGGGTATGGACATTGGCAACAGCTCCCAATCAATCCACAGATGTACAGACTGCCGTGATGGGCAGCAGCAAGCCTCATGTGTGTACATCAGCCTCTCTTTCCTCGTCTTCCTTTGGACAAAGGGCTCACTTTCTTGTGGCTTTTCAATCCGAAGCACAGAAATGGCGGTCCCAACCCTAACCCTAATCAAGACTGTATATTGGGACTGAGCTAGTGGGGGAGGGAACATCAGCTATGACTGGTGAGGGACATCAAGAATCATTCACACATTGATGACTCTTGACAAAGTGAAATCAGCTTGCAAGTGAACCCCATCACCACGAGGCCCACTTTCAAGGCTTTTTGGACTTCTGAGGGGCCAAAATGCCCCAAAATGGGCTCAAAATGGGCTCAAAATGGGCTCATTCTACCCGTTTGTGCACCCCAAATGGTCTCAGATGAGGTTTGGAAAAATGCGTTTTTGACCCATTTTTGACCCATTTTTGGTCCCAAAGGAGCCCATTTTCAAGGCATTTTGGGATTTTCGGAGGACCAAAATGGGCCACCACAAGCTCAAAACGGTCCAAAAACACTTGTTTTAGCGTCGCACATGGTCTAGGATCATTTTTGAGAAAAATCATCTTTTTGCCCCTACTGAACCTTGTTGACCCATTTGGGCACCCACCTGTTTGGGCTTGAGCTTGCAGCTTGCCGTAGCCTAGTGGGCCTAGGTATTGGGGTCTAGTCGTCCGTTTGGGCAATTCTGAGGGGTGGAAACCACAAAAAGTGGGGGGTTGCGGGTGGAGTAGGTGCCCTCGGAATCGCATTTTGAGCCATGTAGCCAAAGATATGGCCTATTCTTGGTTTGTGGTTGTCGGCATTTGGAGCTTCTGGGGGCCTTTTTGGGCCGTTTCCAGGACATATCATGGAGTGAGAGGGCCACAAAGAGCTCGTTGACACGGGGAAGTCAAGCCGCACGTGGAGTGTACCCATAGTGCATGGGCTAATATGGGTCACAAATAGTTCAAAATGGCCCGAAACCATTTGTTTGAGCACCCCATGTAGTCAAAGAACGGCCTTGGAAACAATTATTTTTGACCCCTTTTGGACCCACCGGTGACCCCCGTAACCCTACCCTAGCATGTGCATGGTACATGCTACAGCACTCCGATGGGGGATTGCAGGGTGTTGACTACACACAATTAGTTGAAAATTATCTGCTCTATGATTATTTGTCATCACAAGGGTGCCCAAAGCAATACATAGCATTCAAACACAACACGTTCCCCCCAGACACCCCCCTCCCTTATGCACTGCAGGCCCTAAAATTGCCCATTTCAAGGGTTTTTTGGACCCTGCATGGGCTAACATGGGTCCGATACGGCTCAAAATAGCCCTAAGCCACTTGGTTGAGCACCCCAAGTGGTCTAGGACCAATTTTGGAAAAAAATCATTTTTGACCATTTTTGGACCCCCATGTGACCCCGTAACCCTACCCTAGCGCGTGCACCGTGCACGCTGGTGGTGCCAATGGGGTAGTGAAGGGTGTTGACAGCATGGAATTACATTGCGCATGATCCCTTTCATCGTTCTTACCCCCCCCCCTTTGCAATCTCCCCCCCCCACCCGGGAGACCGTCACTTCCATGTCTTTCTACTTAACATGTATTGTGCTGGTTTGTGTTGCCCATGTGCTTTACGCATGGCCTTGCATTGCTTTCCCATTACTTCAAATCAAGCACCTATGTGTGTTCTGTGATATTCTCTCTCCAAAGGCGTTGCATGGGTGTGTTGTGTTGCTACTTCAGACCCAAGATGTTTTCTCCCGGTGACCATGTACGGTACCACTCACGCACACTTGGTGCACATGTGTTGGCCACTGTTGTGGGGCCTTCGCCAAATGGGCCGCAGTTTTGCCACATTCGGTACATACGCCCTGGTGGGGTCACTCCGGTGGATCATGAGAGTGCTCAACTCTCAAGGCTGTGGCGGTTGAATCACCCAAGTCTCCAGAGTCACCGGATGTTACCCTCATGGCCCCGCAACCCCAAACACCGGCACAGCCCACACAACCCACTATGGCCGCAAATGTGCCCCGGAAGCGCAGCTGGCAGTACACATTGGATGCCTTCTTGAAGCCGAATCCCATTGTGACGGACGACAGTTTGCCTTGAAAACCCCTTGCAATCCCCCCCCCCCCCCCGGAGACCGTCACTTGGCGACCGTCTCCCCCCCCCCACCCGGGAGACCGTCGTGCGCTAACCCGGGAGTTTGCGAGGGGGGCGGGGGGTATCACCACAACGGTGCCCAGCGCATGCCATGGCTATCAAACACAGCACGGGAAGGTGGAACTTGAAAAAGTATCCAAAAAGGGTGCTTTTCAAGGCTGATTTTGTGGTATTTTGGGCCCAAAAAGAGGTTGTTGAGGCCACTAGTCAAGTGCAAAACATACTATAGTGTGAAAAAAGGTGTTTGTTCATCATCTTGGTTGGTTCCAATGCAAATGCACCCCTCCATGGACATCCCAACCTGCCCCAAAAACGGCTATTTTTTGCCATTTTCGACAGATTTTGAAGCGAAGGCACACCACATGCGACACACGTTCCCGGCCGCCAGCTTTTGGCTCATACTTTGTGTGGTTGTCCCTCACACCCATAGATATCATCCGCCAAAATTTCAACCGAATGTGAAGCACCACGACGAAGCTGTGGTTTTCCCCCATCTCGCGTGTGCTTGCTGCTTGCTTGCTGCTTGCTTGCTGCTTGCTTGCTGCTTGCTTGCCAAACCTGGTAGGTCCACCCTAGGCACTAAAGAGGGTTATAAAACCAAGACTAGTTCCACTAGCTCGGTGACCCTAACACTAACTAGGATTGAATATTTGGACCGAGCTGGTGGGGGAAGGAACATGGTCTAGGAGACTTCAACGACAATGAGGTACGCACTGGAAAGTGGATGAGAGCAGCTCAAAAGAGGCTCAAAATGAGCTATATTCATCCGTTTGGGCACCACAACTGGACCAGGATCATTATTGGGAAACCATGGTTTTGACCCGTTTTTGAGCCATTTGTGGTCCCAAATTGGCCCATTTTCAAGGCCCTTTCGGCCTTGAGAGGGGCCAAAATTGCTCAACATGGGCTCAAAATGGGACCACCTGACGGAGTTCTTTGACGTCTGCCAACAGAACCACACACGTCTCAAGCTAGAGAAGTGCGAGTTCATGTAGGAGACTATGCAGTACCTTGGGTTCGATATCGGCTATGGGTGGTGGACCCCTGCAGCCTCAAAGGCTAAACTCGTGATGAGCAAGCGGCGTTTGAGGAACTCAAGGACAAGGTGGCTAACGCTAAATGCTTGGGCGTGCCAAGAGCACAAGGTATCAGCCGCTACAACTTCGACGACCTGATTGGGCCAAGTCGGAGGAGCTAGCTAAGGAGGCCTTCACCCGTATGGAGGTCCACCTCGACCTAAACATGGCTATGATAAGACCCCTAGATGGACTCCAGCAAGCTGAAAACCTGAAGGAGTTTGGGGATATCTACAAGCGCCTAGAGAAGCGTCTCGAACCTCTCCCGGTCAACCAGGAGCAGTGGAAGCGAGACAAGAGCTACCTATGGCACGAGGACCGGATCGTCGTGCCCAGGGAACAAATTCCGGCCCTTCTCAAGTGGACTCATGCGGTCATGTCGGGGCAGACCGAACCTTGAAGCTCTTCAAGCGGTGGTTCCACACTACGTGGACGAACAAGAACCTTCCACTTGTTTGTGCAACCCAAATAATCCAAAAGTGTCTTTGGAAAAACACATTTTGAATCCATTTTTGACTGATTTTTGGTCCAAACAGCCCATTTTCAAGGCATTTTGTGACTTTGGAGGGGCCAAAATGGCTTGCAATGGGCTCAAAAAGGGCTCATTTCATTTGTTTAGGCACCCCAAATGGTCTAGGATCATTTTTGGGAAAAACACTTGTTGGACCCATTTTTAGTCCCAAAACAACCCATTTTCAAGGCATTTTGTGACTTTGGAGGGGCCAAAATGGCTTGCAATGGGCTCAAATGGGGCTCATTTCACTTGTTTAGGCACCCCAAATGGTCTAGGATCATTTTTGGAAAATCACATTTTTGACCCATTTTTTGTCCCAAAATAGCCCATTTTCAAGGCATTTTGGGAATTTAGGAGGGCCAAAACGGGCCACCACGAGCTCAAAACGCGCCAAAAACACTTGTTTTGGCATTCCATGTGGTCCAAGATCATTTTTGAAAAAAGTCATTTTTTCGCACCCGGTTTTGACCCATTTTGGCACCCACCTACCACTTGCAGCTTGCTGCAGCCCACTGGGCCTAGGTACGGGGGTCTAGGCGTCGGTTAGGGCAATTTTGAGGGGTGGAAACCACCAAAAAAAAGTGGGTGGTGGCGGGTGGATTAGGTGCGCTCGAAATTGCGTTTTGTGCCACGTAGCCCAAGATATGGTCTGTTTTTGGTTTGGGGCTGTGAGCGGCCAATGTGCAGAAATTCTAGGCCTTTTTTGGGGGCCTTATGGGGGCAGTTCGCGGACATATTGTGGAGTTAGAGGGCCCGAGAGGGCCCTTTGGCACGGGGAAGTCTAGCTGCATGTGTAGAGTAGCCAAAATTTTAGCCAAATCCGAAGCACCATGACGGAGCTGTGGTTTTCCCCCATCTCGCGCGTGCTTGCTGCTTGCTTGCTGCTTGCTTGCCAAACCTGTTAGGTCCACCCTAGACACTAAAGAGGGTTATAAAACCAAGACTGGTTCCACCAGCTCGGTGACCCTAACCCTAACATTGGCTTGCGGAGGGGGGGTGGGGTGTGGGTGGCTGCAACCCACCCCCCACCCCCACGCGAAGTCCAGTCAGCAAGCAGGCCCAAGTTGGAAACCCTAACAAGATACAGGGGTGTGAACTGAAGCAACAGACAGCAAATTCCAGGCTGCAATCTCACAAGAACTTCCCTTGTCAGCCTTCATTTTCTGTCTGAAATAGAAACAGGCATATCAATCATCTTTGGCGATCTGGTCCCACGTGGCTGCCACCATGTGTTTCTCTACCTGTCCCCTCTGTGCGGCCCATTATGTGCTCCAGTCACCCACCTTGATGTGCATGACTCGCAGCACATGTGCTGGTGGCCCAATTAACGTGGGCTGTTGGACCGGTTTGGTGAATTACAAGTCCTCCGATGTGGAGGGCCTTCCAACAAGGGTTCAAAAGCCTGGGGACTGTTTCCAGGTCCCTGGGAACCCTCTGTGGTGCCTGTGTTGGGTCAAATTGGCCGCAATCGGGCTGGTTTCGGGGCAGTGTGGCTGCGGTGTACATTTGAGTCTAGTCTCAGAATGTTTCCTGCGAAACGGTGCCCCTACAACCCGCTCTTTTGCTAGGACGTCTTTGGGCCGTATGGCGCATGGTTGGTGAAGACTACTTCCACCACCGAAGGTTGGGTTGGTGGTGAGGAGGACTTGAAGGGAGCCGCTGGACAGCCCTCACCTGCAGAGGTTGCCCAGCAGGCAAAAGAAGCCGAGGCGGCGAAGGCTGCGAAAAAGGCCAAAAAGGCCAAGGCCAAGCCGCCTGTGCTGTCGCTTGAGGAATCTCAAGCGAGAGGGGCAGAGCTGCTGAAGGTGTTGGCAGAAGCAGAGGTGTGCCTTTGCCTCTTTCATGTTCCAGCAGCCGCCCGTCATGGTCCCTTGTGGCGTGCCGCTGCACCCTCGGGTGGTGCGTCCTGTGTGCATGTGCGTGTGCATACCTGATTTGTGTGTGTCTGTGTTTGTAGGTCAGTGGCTGACCAGATTCCCGGCTGGTTGGGTGCATGCCTGCTTTCCTCCCCCCTGCACTGCAACAAGGTGTCTGGTCATGTTAAGTTTATGCTTCTGACTGTTTGACCACCTGACGAGGTTTGGTGCACCCACGCTGCGTTTTGGCTGTGCCTGTCTGTCGGGTAATCGTGTAAGGGGGGGGGGGGGGGCAGCACGGCATGACATGTATATGGATGGCTTTGGTTTGAACAATCACGAACTCCTCCGTGGATGCATTTAGGTCTAATAAAGGGCTGTGCCTGCATCACATTTGCGATTCTTTGTGCACCCTTTGGCAGACCAAAAGACGTCTAGGGCTGCTCTGCAGCTCCTGAGGAGTTTTCTTTCACCATTTTTCTTGCTCTGTTCTTGTTTGCGGTTCTCATCGTGTGTGCGCGCGCGTTTGTGTGTGTGCGCCCTCAAGCCCAGTGCCTGCCTGTCGTTGTGCCATCTGCAGGGCAGGTCTCGAGTGTTGGCGTGTTCGCATCGTGTGTTTGCGTGTGCGTGCAGGTGTGTGTTTGTGTGTTTGTGTGTGTGTGTGTGTGTGTGGTTTGTGACGAAAGGCAAGCTTGTGGGTCGTTTGTCACAGTTGGTATGCGTGCGGCATCCCCCCGCCCCTCTTTTTTGGGGGGGTGCTTGGCTATTGCCTGTGTGATTTGATTTGCTGCTGAACGTCTGCCGTGTCACCGCAGAATGGAGCGAGGACTGTGGCAACTAGCGCTGGTCCTAGTGCCGCTGCTCAGGCGGCCGCAAAAGCCGACGAGGTGTGGAGTTGCACTCTTTCGTCCTTTCGAGGCCAGAACTGTGGGTGTGTTGATAGGAGGTTTGGACTCGGAAATAATCGTTGTCAATCAGGGCATCATCCTGGGTAAGTGTGTGGGCAGTTATGCCGAGCCCATCAGCACGTGTATTTTTGCTGGAAAATGAGTTGGAGGCTGGATAATGTTGGGATAAGTGCACCGGATGGGCGCAGGGGTATCCCGGACGGCTGCTTCAGTGTGCCGCACAAGTGGTCGGGTGTGGTTGGGCTACTTCGACCATTGCATTGCGGGTTGGGGGGCCGACCGGATGCATGGACGAGTGAGGGGGCATGCTGCATCATGGGCCAGGCCTGTGGGGAGCACATTTTGGACACGTTTGCGCTGCTGCTGCGGTGCTTGCTGCCCTGGCAGCACGCTTCTGGGGTCACCTGCTGGGACCTGGGCCTTGTGCACTGGCTGTTTCTTGCAGAGTTGTTTGTCTGGTGCACCAGAGCCATCTGAGGGTCAACCGTCAACCGTCGACCGTCAGCCGTCAGCCGCACCAGTGCGTACCCCCCGGAAGAGCCAACCAGCACACTGACCGTTAGGATAACATTGAGCAGGATTTTGAATAGACCTGGGCGTCGAAGGATGATGAACTAATGTACATGTTCCATGTGGATAGGATTTCAGCTTTTATGGCACCCCCCCACCCCCACCCTGGGGGGGTGCACCCCACGGCTGCCAACGATGCGCGGAGCGGCCCTGACAACCATCTGCAACACCCGCCGGGCACCCCGGCTCCCCCCCCCCCCCCGCTCTGACGCACGGTTGCCCACCAAGTTGCACGCTTCCGCGCAGCAATCTGCACACACATTCCCAGAAACACGTACACACTGCAGGTCACCGCTTCTCGAACAGTTCTCACAAAAACAGCTCTCACGGAAACAGCTCTGTTTTTTGCAACGGATGGATTGCCCCCCCTTCTTCCCAGAGTCGAAGTCAGACCCAGGCTGCTGTCTCGTATTGTTTTTCTTTCCACGCTGCATTGGCGGTTTGAGGGACGACTGTGCTGGAGTGGAATCTGTTCGTTCCGAGTCGTTGCCCTTTGCATTCATGGGTGCCGTTGTTGTCCAGGACGATGCCCGTCGTGCCGTCGTTGCCATCGGTGCCACTGCCTTGGTTGGTATCCCAATCGCTGAGGCATACTACGGCATCAACACCAAACTGCAATTGCAAGGTATGTACACCTTTGTCCGTGTCAAAAAGCGGTTGAAAAGGGTAGGGACCCCCACCCGCCACCTGCTTCGAACCCAGTGGCTTGGCCAAACAAGGAAGCCTACCAAAAGACCCACCTACACCTTCGCTTAGCTCACCTTAATTAGGTTGTCCCCTCCAGCGGCTTGGTCACCTGAAACCCTTTCTTGCTGCCGTGCCGTATGCATGCAGACACAGGTCAAACAGCAGTGCACAGTGGGTTCTCGCTCTGACAATGCGTTTGGGCAGTATGCTGGTGGCAGCGCCGGGTGGGCTGTCGCTCGTCAAATCGGTGTCCCTACAACACATCGGAGCTAAACTGCAGAGGCAGAGGCCGTATGCCCCCCCAGCCGCGGGAGGAGCGTGCCCAACGGTGGCTGCAGCCGGAGGACCTGGCGCCCACCCATGCTGTGGAGCACGTGTTTCACACCCCACTTTGCATCATCCCTCCTCCCCACTCCTTTTTGAAGTCATGTGTCTTGGTGGTTGCACTCCAGTCACCCCTGGTGGGCGGCTGTGTTCAACAGGGCAAGTCTACCAAGGTCCCACCTGCACCTTTGCTTAGCCCACCTTAATCAGGCCGCACCCCCCCATACCGCTAGTGCGGGGTGTCTGCCTGGATGCACCTGGCCAATGGCGAGGGCTGATGCCCTCCTTTGTATGGACCCGACACAGAGCAGTGAAACGGGGACAGCCCGCAGGCTCCGTTGACGCAACCTCCCAAGGGAAAGGGAGGGTGTGTTAGGGAGGGAAGGATAGGCCAGACAGGGAGAGGAAGGGGACTGGGGGCTGAGAGGCCGATGGGCACCGCTACCCACGGAGAGAGAGGGTTCACAAGGAAAGGGCAAGTGTAAGTGGTAAGGGGCCAATGGGCGCCGCCCGCTTTGGACAGCATTCCATCCAGCCCCCCCCCCCCCCTGGCAGTGCAACGTTCAGGTTTCTCATAGCTGACCCAACCGAAAGCACTGCAGGCCATATGCACCCACAGAAACGGAGAGGACTGCGTTGGCAAGGATGTGGGGCACGGGCCCCGAGAGGACCAACCCCTTGGCCCTACCCTGCGCCTGTCATCACTGGCTGGACATCCCCCCCACCCGACCTGTGGAGTGCATTACCTCTGGTTTGCATTTGTCTGTTTTTTAATTAGGTCACCCCCCCCCCCCGACCTGAATGGGCAAGTGCTGACGGTGCTGCTTGGGGTATGTGTGGGTGGAGGCCGTCTTGGTGGGCGGATGGGGTGGGGCAGGGCAGGGGCAGGGCGGGTGGAGGAACAGGCATGAGAACACCAGCCTGCTGCAGTGCTATGCACATGTGGGCCAGCCGAGAAATGAGGCCTCCCTTGCCGCCACCTCCAAGCCACCCACGTCAGCTGGTGAAAATTTGAATTTGGGGGAGGGCAAGAGGGAGGCTTCGACCCCCCCTTCATTTTTTTGGGGGGAGAAGGGGCTCCAAGGGCCACCAGCCTAATTCCTCAGTCTGGGGGGCATACTAGGGCTCCGAGGGCCAGTGTTATGTTTCTGAGCCAAAGGGCATCAGAAAAGGGCTCCAAGGTCCAGCCCCGTGTTTCCCAGTCTGACAGCGACTGGTGAGCACTAGGTAAAGGGGTGGGGTACCAATGTTACTGCTGCAGGCGGCTGGTAAGGGCGAATTAAGCGGCTGGAAAGGCTCTTCAGATCCCCCAGAGAGCCCTCAGGGCAACTGGCCTTTGGAGCCCCGCAGCGAAGGGGGGGGGGGGTCTGGAAAAGGGGCGCCAAGAATCCCCCTCCCTGAAAACTCAATTTTTCAGGAGCCCTGGCTCCGGAGTAGGACCACACCTCACCTGCAACACTCAGGGGCAAATGCATGGGAATGCAGCACCTCATTGATGGGCCACATGCATATCCATAAACGGATTGAAGGGTGAAGGGTGCACAACCCCAAACACCGCGCGCGGACCTCAGCCCTTCGGGGGAGACGTAGTGTCTGGTTGTTAGTGACTGTGGCTCGACAGGACGCCGCTTGAATGTGGCCGTCAGTGTCAGGCTGCGTATTCGGCCTTGCATGCCCTCACTGCATCTCCAAAGATGAGGTGGTAGCATGTGAATGCCTTTTTAAGAAACAAAAGTATCTCAAGCCTACATGCCCATCTCCTTACCATAACAATTTTTACCAGTGCCAGCTGCTGTCAAGCCAGCTGCTGCTACCGCACCCGCAACGCCGGTGGCCGCCGACCAAGTGGCCCCGCCGGTGGCAGCGGAGGCGACACCAGTAGCAGCACCAGTGGCGGCTTCCGATGAAGTGGCCCCGCCGGTGGCAGTGGAGGCGACACCCGTAGCAGCACCAGTGGCGGCTTCCGATGAAGTGGCCCCGCCGGTGGCAGTGGAGGCGACACCAGTAGCAGCACCAGTGGTGGCTTCCGATGAAGTGACCCCGCCGGTGGCAGTGGAGGCAGCACCAGGAGCAGAGACACTTTGAGCGTTGTCAGGTGTGTGCGATTCCCACAGCTTACACACAGACAGACTGCCAAGGGAAGAACATGATGTGTGTATGGATCAAGCTGTCTTACTCTATTTGGAATGTATCCAATTTGAAATAGGAGAGCCCATTCAAAATGACATTTTGCCCATGCATGTTTTTCCAGGGGAAAAAAGAGTGCCATTTGTCCGGTGACGCAGAAATTTCTGGAAGGGTCATTTCTAATAGGTTGCCCTGCTTGGACTGTTGAATAAAGGTGGTGATGTTCGCCCCAGTTTGGTACGCTACGAAGAGTACGAGGAGGGCCACCAGGAATGCCAGTGGCATGCCGGGCTGCCATGCCAAACCTGCATCTTTTCACAGGTTGATGCATGGCTTTGTTTCATGCGACCCGTGACAACGACGTCCACATTGTGCCAATGCCAAGCCACCGTCTACTGTATGTACTGTAGCAATGTCCTAGGCACAAAAAAGTTGTCATGGTCCGGACAATGGTCGGGTCCAGGTTCCAGGCCCTAAAACACTTTCATTTGTGCAGTCTTTGGATTGATTTTTTTTTAGAGTGAGGAGGTCATTTTCATCCCTACATTATGCAGAAGCTGCAGTATTTTATAGGCACACATAGCACAAGATAAGCTGTGAATAAGTTGGCTGATCTTAGGTTGCGTTTGGGACACAGATCAATGATGGCTCGTTGCAGTGTCCATACTATGGCATCACGAGCTGAACTGATTGTCTAATCAGAGATGCATCACTGCGCAGCATCAGATGTGCTATCATGATCGGCCCTCACTTTCCTATGCCTTGTTTTCCCTTTTTGCTCCTGTGCCCCCACCTCGTCCCCCATGCGACTAAGGTGCACCCGGTCCAGATTGAGGGATGCAATGCCTCATACGTGTCGTATGGTCTGTGCCTTATGCGGCAGTGTCTTGCTCCAACTCTTCATTAGTGCCCCCCCCCCCCCCCGTCCCCCTGTTGCCAAAGCACCTGCCTGTCCAAAGATGGGGACCGTTTGGACCAGTTTGGTTTTTTTACCATGGTTTTTGTGGTGCTAGTACTGTGGTGCACATGTGCAGCATGTACTCACCGGCTTGTCCAACAACGGGGGCCATCGGACCGCGCTTTTGTGTTTTGGCTAGGAATTTGTCGCTAAGTTGGTCGGGGTTTGCTCATTGGCACTGCTTTACCTGCTGTGGAATCACCCATTGATTGCATTTCATGAGCGCTGTCTCCTTTCGGGCCAACTCTAATGTGTGAGACCTTATTGTAAGTTCGTGTGTGGAATATTTCTTTTTTTTTGCTGCCTCACCCAGTTGAGGTCACCCTGTTGTGGTGATGTACATGAATATGTATCAATATGGCCATCTTTCAGGGGTGCATTCAACAGACAACAGCACTGAAAAAGGGGTCACTTGCCTTCTAACTCCTTTTCCTTCCAGCGACACCGTTTCAGTTTTCTGATATCTGGTTGGTGCACTCGCAACGCCATCTCGTTGAGATTGTGGCAAGAAATGCCTGGGATGCAGCAAACCTGAGCATTACCTCAAGTATGTGTCATTGGTATTCAACTCAACTCTCAACTGGGTTTCGCATTACCCTCCCCTGGGCTTCAGGTGGTGTTGAAAGCACTGGTCCCAACCTAGACAATAAGAGGGTAAAATGCATGGAAGCCCAGTGCACACTGATGTGCACTTGTGCATGATGATTTGATGGACAAAACAACACGGTGAAAGAGTTGTGCTGCGTTGTGGTATGTGTTGTGTAGTGGCGTAAATCAATTTCTATATCTATATGATTTTCATTGGGTGTGGCACCTCCTTGAATTGAAAGAATTGCCTCTCATTCAAGGCAGTCTGTTTGCTGGAGGTTTGCTCCATGCAGACTATCTGTGGAAATCTTCCTCTGTTCATGGTGCCCTGAGAGGAATCAGGGTCAGTGTCTTCTCTGGAATCAGAGAATTATCTAGCTCACAGCCATCTGTGCTTGCTGCCTCAGTTTTGGGTTCTGATTTGTCTGGAATTGCCTGCAGTGGTCCTGGTAGAGTTTTGACCTTTGTTTTTTTCATCCAGGGCTGGGATGAGAATACTCTGTGATAGCACTGGCGGCCAGCACGCCCAGGGTGCGCTTTTGATGCTGTGTTCTAGCCAGCTGAGTTTGAGCGATTCTGTGGAAACTGCTCCGTGAGCATATGACAAGTATTACAGCGTTGCATTTGGCATTACAGAACCCAATCAGCCCCTGTGTTGCCCATTGCAGACTGGCGTGCATGTATGCCCAGATAAATCCAGATCGTAGATGTGTTTTGTGCTAGTAGCTGTGGTGTGTTATGCCATTGTTCATGATGTTGCCGCAAAATGGAAGGCCAGGTGGATAGGAGGGGCAGGCAAGGGAATGGCAGGCAATAAAGGATGAGATGGCATGTGCAACAGCCCCACATTGTTTTTTGCAGAGGATGTAGACTTGTGATACAGATTTGATGAAAGTCTAGGATTGTTGCTTCAGATTCCAAATCAGCAATCTCCATTTGTTATGAACAATCTGTTGCAGAAATTTGGAGAAAACCGGCCGAAAAAGGCCCACAACGGATTTGATATTAAGGCCTGATACCCCAACAGCGTGCCTCAGGGACACGGCTTGGGAGATATATCTAAAGATCCCAAAATGCCCTGCGTTTCTGAAGAGCTATATCGGCACGGTCGCTGTTCTCCGACTGTGTGTTTGTGCCTAACATCACTCTTACATTTTTGGGCCCCCTCTTTTCCCCCCAAGGTGGGGTGACACCAAATGATGAATAGGCAAAAATTTGACAAGTTTGACGGTTCTGTTGTTCCAATGAGAAGAGGTAACTGAGTCAACGGAAAAAGAAACAGGCGTGAAGAAGAATGTGTGTTGCCATGGAACGACACATGATGTGGGTCGAATCACAAAAGGTCCAAGGGAAAGGACAAATTGACTCGTTGATTTCTCATTTATTGGATTTGTTTCCATCTTCATACCCAGTTTTTCCAAAAGGGTGCAAAATTTGGGTCATCAAAATCGATTTTGATGGCCGCCACGATCGAACGCCAAGATCATAGTAACCACATGACGATCTGATTTGAGATTTGCCTATTGTAAGGTTTTACGTACCGCGCAAACTTTAGGAATTTTAAAGCTAATTAATTCTGAGGGCGGCACGCGTCGAATTTCAGGTTAACGCAAAAATAAAAAAACCTCCAAATTTTAATTAATGAAAGAGCGATAATCGGAAATGTGCGCAAAAATTAGGTTTATCGCAAGAAATTAATTAATTCTGTCCGGCATTGCGTACACATAGTTGAATGGAGCAGCAATTTCCCCTACAGCACCCTCTTCCCGATGTTCACCATGCAACATTTCTTTTGTTCTTCACTTTTGAAGGACCAGTTTTTGCAAGTCATGCACTCTATTAGTTTCGACGCATTTCCAACCGCTTTGTTATAAAATGCATTTACAACAATTGGTGGGTATGCGTGATGTGATCATCCTCCTTCTTGGTGCTTGTCTGTGTCATGGACTGCAATCCAGAGTCCACTGGAGCAACGTTGATGTGTGTGTGTGTATGTGTAACAATGCTTTGCAACGTGAACCCCAAAAGGCAACGGCAACGGGCATACAGAAGAAACCAGAGTGTAATAGCCAGAGACGCAAAAACTAAAACAAATGCAAAAAATTAATTATTTTTCAGCTAACGGGTGTCATTTTTCCAATTTTTTGCTGCGCAAATGCAACAAAAATCGCAAAAAAAAGATTACTGATTGGCAAAGTTCATACGCAAAAATGAGAGTTGCGCAAATTTCAAAATTTTGCGTGGTATGCCATTAGATGGCAAGCATTTTTTCTTGCTCGCTTGGCATAGCGCAAAATAGTATCCAAGGGAGAAGCACATTGTTGCAGCAAAGTTTCAGCGCCCTAGTTGTTCAGCAAGTGGTGCCCCCAACATGTGTTGTCGCCGTAGACATTGGAGTTTTCTAATGGCCATTGCCTTCGTCCGATGATCTGAGACGAGATAGTGCTATTAGAAATCTGTCATAGGGCAATGCTGGACTCACCACCATGGCTGATGCCACATACACCAACGAGCTGCCATGAACCAGTTATTGTTGGCGCCCAGCTTGAGCACCGAATAGCGGTGTCGTGATGGCCATTGCTCTCGTCTGCTGGTCTCAGATGAGATAGTGCCATTGGGTATCCATTATGGGCAATGCCGGACTCGCCAACATGGCCAGTGCTAGACGTACCATTGAGCTGCTAGACCCGAGCTATTGCTCGGGCCTAGTCTGGGTGCGAGTGGTCGACAAAATACGTGTAGCGGAATAGTAAGATTGCTATTTCTGGAACAGCTATACAATTCCACAAGATGTAAGAGTTGTTTTAGAAGACGTGATACGTCTTTTGGAACAATATAGACTGTTCCACAACGTCTAGCGAAGTGTCGTGCTGTTCCGGTAGACGTATCACATCTTCTGGAACAAGTCCCGCGTCTTCAAGAATAGTATGGAATGTTCCAGCCTTAATGATCTTGCTGTTCCGGTAAACGTATTTCGTCTACATCGCTCTGAGTGCCAAACTACGGCTAAAATCTACCAGCCATCCGCACTGTATCTGAGAACCGGTGAGTTACCAGACCTAGCCAAGGCTGAACCCCCAACGGGTCGGGTGTTGTTCGCCGATGAATGCGATTACGCCACAGGCGTCAGTGACAGGCAGGGACGGCCAGCCGGCAAGCAGAAAAGGAGCAGGCAACACAGATAGGCCCCCGCGGAACGGAGAGAACACATCTTTTGGCTCAACGGCCTCGCAAATAAGCTTGGATCTTTTTGCTGTACAGGGGGTGGTAATAGTTCGAAAGTGTAAAGGTTCGTTTTGTAGCAGTTCGTATGGGTGGTGTTCCGAATTGCTGCATGTAGAAACCGCCCGTTGTTACGAACCGCTGCAGCAACGAACTAAAACCGCACAGATGTGTTTCGGGATTGGTCAAATCTGGGAAAGGAGAACAGAGGCTTTTGTATCGCGCTCTGTTGAGCTTCTGTGGTCGTAATAGTAGTAATAATGATGATAGTAACAATAATGATCAATAACATTCATAATTTTTCTGTCTTCAGTCATGCAGCGCTTCCTCACAAAGGGAGGCCAGTCCATGAACGACGCTCTGGCTGCAGTGGTGTCGCAGTCCCAGAGCAAGAAGGTCTCCACCAGTTCTAAGGCCCGTCCATGCAAGAGCTCAGTGCCGAGGACTTGGCTAGAGTGGACGCCGTAGCAAAAGTCCCTTTGTGTGCAACTGTTCCTGGAAGGTAACTACAACCACGTTGTGCTGCGTTACGGGTGTCAAGCGCCGCCCCTTAACACGCTTCGCACCTGGGCTCGCAAGGTGCAGGAGGGTGAGCCTTCTGAGAGTTCTGATTTTGTCCTAAGACCTTTCATAGTCCCTGAATAACACGATAATAAAACAATCATGATATCTCGATAATTGTAACATACAAACACACACAATCTGAGTGTCTTTCATTTATCTACATTATGTAATGCGCAGCACTAGGCGACAATCTGAAGTGCGCGCGTGTGACTGTTGCACTCCCCTCCCAAGCTCAATGATACCCTTGTACCATTGGGCTGAGCCACAGTTTGTTTGTTATATAAAAGAGTGGCAGTCACACCTAAAACCTTTGATAACCAAAACAAAACTGATATTGTCTTTTCATGCAAAAAAAATTTTCATGTTGCATATTTGTATACCACCGGTTCCACTGTTTTCTTGTAATGGGTGTCTTCGGTGATGGGGATCCGATGCTGAAAAATCTCAGAAGTCTATTTTACAAAATTCAGTGGGGCTCCAGGCAAGTGCTTGCACATACAAATGCAAATCTCTGTGCATCACAACGCAATGTCTTCAAACCAACAGTCATGAATGCTAATATACAAAGCCCATTCACTGACGTCATATATGAGTTAGATTACTTCTGAGATTCATTCTCTGGATCTTTCATTTGACTTTGTTGATGCTGATTGGACTCCTGAGCAGAAGCCACAATGGTTGGCCTCAAATGCAAAAAGGCGTGGAACCCAAAGAAAATGGTGGCATACCATGGCAACATCATTTTGACTTTGTTGACTTGTTGAACTCTTGTGATTCTTGGATGAACCTGAAAAATAGGCAAGGAGGAGGAAGCAAGCTGGTGTAACCTTCATTAAGGCCCTGCCCATTGCTTGGGTGGCCCACCCTCTTTATTTGGTCACCGATACATTCCATAATGCAGCGCTGGTGTGCTACAAACCCGTACTGGCACATTGCCATGCAGAACACAAACACACACCCTGACGCAACCCTTGCGCTGTGTGTGCCGTTCACTACTGTTTCAGTGAGACCCACGCACCTGATCTAATGGATCAGTCACAACTCCACTTCCAAGATCCTCAACACACTGGTACACACACACACAGCAGAGCGCACGCACTCAAACACCGTGGATGTGCATACACACGTGTGAGCGCAAGCACTCGAACGCTAGGAGCGCACCCCCGTGCATATATGCCAGAAATTCACATTTCAGTCAGACTCATCAAAAGCACCAAAAACAAGGCAAAGGCGCATGTTCGTGCAACCTTTAGAGCACAAAACAGTGCTTGTCTGACCAAAACTGGTCGCTGAGGCAAAAGTCACTTTTACATTCAGCTCATTTCAGCGAGATTCAGGCCCAAAACTGGCCAAACTTGCAAAAAGCGCGAACCAACACACGCCACAACGGAGAACCTTTAGATAATTTTTTAATATCACCTTCAAGTCGACGCCTTTTCCTTTCGTCGTCGTCCCCGGATTCAAAGTCCTCGTGTCCGCGGTTGTGTTGTCCCATTGGCACTCGTGGACTCTCGCATCGGCCTCTCTTCCGTAGCGCCACTCGTGGACCTCAGCGGCGTCGCTTCGTGCGCGCCGGCCTGCGTTTGCGCAAAGTCCAAACCTTCGCGACGACTTGGGCACTCTCTCGTGGACGCCGCCTGGTTTTTGCTGTCATCTTTGTGCTAACGCTGAACTCTTTCGTCAGCGCTGCACCCAGCGTCGTTCGTCAGCGCTGTTTTCTGAGCGCAACCCAGCGCTCGTAACACACGAAGTCTTCGAATGCTGCAGCTCTTTTCTTCCCAGGGCCTTGACGTTCTTGGCCCACCCAACACTGGCGGCAAACCCAAATCCAGCGCTGGATCATACGCGTCGCTTAGCGCTACCACGTGACACATTCTCAGAAAGGCCCCTTCATGATATTCACGTTCACGAACGGAAGTTGCATACCAAGAGTCTTCTGTCCCCAACTCCTGCAGCACGTTGCGAAGCTTTCGCTGGTGTTCACCGTCAAGCATGCTGCCGCGTCTGCTGCTTCTGTAACGTTAACCCGAAGCGGAGCACAGGTTGCGCAGAATGTTCCTCACCTTGTCCTCTTCGGCGGGTTGTAGCACTGCCCTGTGCATATATTCGGTGAAAGGGGGAAAAAATTTGTTCCCGAACTTCGGACGTAAATGCAGATCTCTGCGTCCTGCTCTGCTGCTTTAAACTTCTCCACAGCGGCCACAATTCTTCGCAACCTCAATCTCAACGATGTCCGAAAATTTCCCCAGTTAGGACAAAATTGTAGCAGGCCAGAGCACAACACCAATCCTTCAAATCAGGGATGTAGTTCTGATTTTGTCCTAAGACCTTTCATAGTCCCTGAATAACATGATAATAAAACGCTCATGATATCTCGATAATTGTAACATACAAACACACACAATCTGAGTGTCTTTCATTTATCTACATTATGTAATGCGCAGCACTACGCGACAATCTGAAGTGCGCGCGTGTGACTGCTGCAAGAACACGCAAAGGGCAAGGGAGGCGCGGGAGGCAGTGCAGACTTCGGATGATGAAGGCACTCTCAACTGTGCAGTGATGCTTACCATGAGTGAAAGAGAGTAGTACCTCGTGTTTCCTCTTGAATAACAGCGAATCGATCAAATTGAATATGTGGTTCATCCTTTGCAACAGCGACATGTCCCTCAAAGGGCAGTGAAGTCTGTAGGGTTGGACGATTTGCACACGAGAGCACTTTTTTTTTTGTGGGCATTTTTCCTAATTCACGCGAGTTGCGCACGGCAATGGTGGTTCATAAAAAAGCACGAACTCTGACCACTTCAGAGAAGAAAAACAATATAAAAAAAAACCAGGGTTTTCAACATAGAAGTCAGTGACAAAAAAAAACAAACAATATTTCAGTAGGTAAAAAAAAACGGCATTTTGAATGCAGAAGTGAGTGACAAAAAGAAACAGTGTAGGTTTTTCAGCACAAAAAGGAGAGCAGGTTTTGAAGAAAAAAAAAGAGATAAAACATTTTACACAAATAGCAAGAGTGCAATGTGTAGAAAAAAAAAGTGTAATGTTTTGAAAAAACGAGGAGAGAGAAATAGTACCAATGTTGTACAAATACAAAGAAACATTAAGGTAATCAAAAGAAGAGGATGTCGGTACCAACCTTTACGTGGAAAAACACCAGCCTTTTACCAACCGCTGCATGAAAACACATCTAAAATCACCTTTTACCAACCGCTGCATATATGAACTATTACCACCCCCTGTAAGTAATTTTACACTTATAATTTTGCTTATTCTATTCTGGCGCCTACCGCGATTGTTCTATGGTCCCGGTTTTTTGTTTAAACATCCTTTCTAAAATTCATACCACAATCTTGGCAAACAAAGTCGCATCTCGAATGTATATGAATCCGTTGCGGTAGTTGCCGTGCTTTCTTCAATCCTTCGCTCTCACTTTTAAAGCTCGACTTCAGAGGAGTTGTTGCACAACAAACACTACACATGCAATTCGCTTCCGTTATTGACATTTTACCAAAAGGCCGTTCATTTCAAATATCACTAAAGACTTTCGCTCAGCCGACTTGTTCGTACGCTTTTGCGTAGTACTTGCCGCAGGTGGTTGAACTCTTGCCTTCTACCATCCACCATCTCACTTCGATGATGCACTTGCCGACGCCTTGAAGTATAGACGACATGTTTCGGAATGTGGATACTGTGCTCGTTAGCGTACTTGAGCAGATAGTGGCAAGGTTGTAGCAAGACAGCGGATAAGCACAACATGGCGATGTAGGCCAACTTACCTCTCCTCAAGGACTTCTAGTGCGGTTCAAAACAGGAAAACCGTTGAAAACAACAAAGCAAGCAAGTACATAGCAGAGCCACAAACAAGAAAAGAGCCGTGGTTTAGTGCCCTCCACAACTCGCCTACACACGGCAAAAGTGCATGAAGCCGTGTAAGTCGTATACATCAGTGGAACTCTGCGTGTGCCAACGTTACAAAGAGGCCAAGCAGTTCACTACCAAAAATGTGCAAACCGAGGAAACAGAACCAAGCCTACACATATACCCATTTCAATCACAACAAGGCCTTTGAAGGCTCTGTTCGGGAAGTAGCGCACACGTGACTGTGATCGGATTTTCACATTCCCAAGCATTTCTTCAGACTCAGGCATCTCCAAGCCTGCAAGGGAAGTTCACAAGGTTCAAACACAAAAGTAACAGCTCGACTGGAGGTAACCTCCGCACGTTCGCTTAGTAAACACCCCCTCCAGTTGTCCGCCCCCCCCCCCCCACACCTGGGACCCATTCCCGCATGCGACCCTTCCGCCTCCAGTGTGAGAATTGCCGCCCAAGTGCGATAATTAGGAAAAGAAAGCACAGTGCGCTGCATACCGATCAGTATGAAAGATAACATTCACCGTCTCGACTTCTGCTTTCAGGAAAATTTAGAGATCTGCAAAAATCTGCTCAGCGCTTCAGTCCAAGTTTGCGGGGACTCCCCTAATTCTCTGATTCTCTGTGCAAATCGATCCCCGAGGATTATGGGCCGTGCATCTGCTTACGCCTATTACCCTCTTCCGGCTGCCGCAGATGTGAGCAGATCAACCCAAGTAGAATACCCAGTTAGTATTGGTGTTACAAAAGCTTGCACGTGTGGCCGCACGCACCTACGACCCGCCTTGCAACAATCGTTGATGCTATATGCCTTCGGCCAGCCCACAGCTTTCGCAAGCAAGACGTGCGTACCTGACAGTGCCATGGGTCCAACGGCAGTCATCCCCCAGCGATGCTCAGCCACGCGCATTATCTCCGTGCACCATCAACGTGCATTTCCTTTGATTGGTTGCATTTGGTGGCGTCCCATTCCATTCTTTAACAGTTGGCCCAAACTTGTAAAGCTGATGTGGAACGTGCGGTGGGCACACATCGCAACCGCGCAATTCCGCTCTCACTGCATGAACTGTTGTCATGGAGGTGGGTGTTGCCACATTGAGTCCCCATTTTTGCAGATCTTTTGCAACATGCTGTCGATGTTCGTTTTCAAGCGTGCAAACCTTGGCCAAGGTTGAGGTTCCCGCAGAATGAAAGGAGCCAACAAGCAACGTCAGCGGAGGCAATCTGACAGTGGTCATGGGAGCCAGAACAGGCAACCTCTCAGCGAGGAGGAGGCAGTCATCTACCTGGAAAAGGTGAAGACAACTTTTATCCATCAGAGTGATGTTTACGACCGCTTCCTGGCGATAATGAAGGACTTCAAAGCCCAGAACATAAACACTCCAGGGGTTATACAGCGGGTCTCAGAGCTATTTAAGGGTCACCCAGACCTCATGTACGGCTTCAATACATTTTTGCCTCCAGGATTCCACGTTCCCTTGGAGGATGCTGAGGGTACTGTCCAAGAGGATGAAGACGACGATGGCCCTGATCCAGTTGACAACGACCAGACTAATCTGGACCGTGCCATCGTCTTCTACGCAAGTTTAAATAAGAAACTGAAAAACCAAAGCGGGTTGCTGGCGCAGTTTTGGGAGGCCTTACAGAGCTATGAAACTGACAAAAAGCTCGGGCCATTGTGCGATAAGGTGGTCGTGTTGTTCGAGGACTATCCAAACTATTTGGAAAGATTTCAACAGTTGTTACCTGCGGACTGTCGCCACCGACAAAAGTTCTTCCCAAAGGCAAAAGAGGACGAGAAGACTCACAGAGGTGCCAAACGAGGACCAAAAAAGCTTCGCCAAGCGCGAGAGCAGAAAGAAGGGTCCCCTCGTCCAAAGCGCTCACAGCTGCAGATGGAGGAACAAAGTGCTAGTAGATGTGGTGACAGTCAAGATCTGGTCACTTTCTTCGAAAAAGTGAAGAACAGGTGTGTGCCCCCTTCAGGTGCCCACACCTGTTGTGGAGTGGCTTGTTTGTTGATGCAAAACGCTTTTCGTTTTCCTAGGTGTGACACAAACCTGTACAACCAGATACTGGCAGTGTGCTCAATGTGGGGCAGCGAAATGCTGCAGAAACAAGAGGTTTTTGACCAGTTATCCAGCTTATTGGATATGGATTTGCTGAAGAATTTCGGCCAGTTGCTCAACACATATAATTTGACTTGCGAAGAGATGCGAGAGTTTTTGGCCAGTTTATCTCGGGTGCCGAAAGAACACAAAAGAAAAGCCTCCAAGTGGGGACCCTCGTACCGTTTGGTGCATCATTCGAAACAGATTTCGAAAGCCACAGGTCTGACGCGCTGACCCGCACTCACACGTGCCCTCCTTGTTTGAAGTACGGACGGGGGTGCGGACCATCGATGTGCTGTGCACTTACATGTGCGATCCGTTCAGCCTGCGTTGGCATCGGGTGCAAGTGAGCAATGCTAATCAGTTGCGTCGCTGTTGTAGGCCGAACCGATCTCTGCGACAGTGTGTTGAACGACGAGTTTGTGTCCGTGCCCATTGGTACGGAGGACCAAGGGAATACGTTCAGAAAAACTGACTATGATGAGATTCTTTACCAGTGTGAAGATGACAGGCATGAAACGCATGCTTTGCAACCTTCACAAATACATGCCACTTGTGCTTTTTTTTTGCCCGCGTATGGCTTTGTGTATTTGTCCACTCAACAGGAACAGCAATACCAACACGTCAAGGTGTGTTAGCAGCACGCCAACAAAGCCCCTTGTGGAGGTCGGACATCCTACCCCTGGGAGATTCACCAGTCAGATCTCTCGAAGTGGATCAGAGACATTTTCCTTGTTGTTTCCTGCTAGCTCGCTGGCTGCCTCCCCCAGAGACCGCCATCATCATATTTCAGCTTTTCAGGGGGTACACAAGGTCAATGAGGCAAAGCGTGTTCGTTCAATGGCTCAATCTACACTCCGCACAGCGCAGATGTGTCTTTAGGCACTCCAGCTGTCCTTTGAAAAGCAATAGAGCTCTGCTGCTTGGCGCTCCGCGATACCACTGTCTGCTACAGAACTCGTCTTTCAATTCGTTCTCATGCAGCTGGTAAAATTCCTTCGGGATCGGGTGCACGTGCGTCCAGCCACTGGCGATCCATGCACCTCCGGCTTCCGTCAGACGGAAGCCGGCCGAATATTAGAAGGGTGCACTGGGGTGGTGCCTTCATGGATGGAGTGCATATTTATGACATTGATGGTTGCTTTGAGGTAAATATGGCAGGCAGTGTTGGGCGTAAGGGTTTGGAGAATGTCAGTCGAGTGACAGGTGAACAGCTGAAAGCAGAACTGTGATATGGCTCCATCATCAACACTCAGGTGCGAGCTGGACTGGGTCATCGAACAGAATCTGAGCACAATTCAGACGTTGGACACGATAAGTGCTAAGTTGTGTGATTGTTTAACTTTGGAGGAGCAACGACGTTACCCATGGGATTTGAAGCCTTCGCATATTGCAGCCCTGCAACGTATCTATGCTGAAAAGGGGCCAGAGATTTTCGATGGTTTTCGGAGGAATCCTTTGATCACTGTCAATATAGGTGTGCCCCCCCACAGATGCAAACAAGGTTTCAGAATTTGCACTGCATACGGAGCATTGGATGGTATGCACAAAGGTCTGCCAGATGGGGTTGCAGTGGTGATGAATGATGATGACGAGTAAAGCTGGTAGGCTGCTTGCATTCCGGGGTTGGGAGGATAGTTAGCATGATTATTTTGGTGGGATGGGATGGGGGCTCGGCTTTACAAAATTAGCTGTATTTTGGCCCCTTTATGGGGTCCCTGGGGAGTCGAAAAAAACATTCTTTTCCAAAGGGGACTCAGGACCACCAGAGATTGTAAGAAGGTCATGGCTGCTTGCCGCCCATCTGTATCTCTGCAGATTCCTAATGATGCATTGAACAGGGCCCATTTCATCCATGACCGACAAATGCCCAAAACATGTTGAAAAAGGTTTTCTTTGCCAAAACCTGAAAATGACGTTGGTGGACCATGAGAACCCGATGCGCCAACAGAATGGCAAAGGTCATATAGCCAATTTGGGTTTTGTCCCCGCTTTGGGGACACCCAAGGTAGCAAGGGTTATGTAGTGCATTTCATTTTGTGTGCCCCCCCCAAGAAGGTAGGATCTATGAAGCCACTTTTCGTTCTGTCCCTCTTTTGGGGACCTCCATGACCCCAGGCCGTGTCAACCGTTGGCGTGTCCATGAAGCCCCAGAAATACCCCAAAAATGCCAATGCAGGACAGGTGGGTCAACACTGCGCTGAAAATGACCCATGGTACCGTGGTAGTTAGGAAATTGCTGTCGTACTGCAGTACCACAAGACTCTAGTCCTACATTCCTGTACTACTGCAGTACTGCAGTCGTACATTATTGTAACACTGCAGTATTTGTAGTCGTACAGTGCTGTAGTACTGTAGTACTGCAGTGATGCAGTCATGCATTGCTGCATCACCGCAGCACTGCAGAATTAGTACATTACTGCAGTGCTGCAGTAGAAAAGTATTGCATTGCCGTCGTGCGGTAGTGCTGATTTTCTTTCTCTGTTTCGGCTCAGTTTTGCTCCGGCTACGCCAAAAAGATGTGGAGTGGCAGACTGCGCGGCGTGAGCTCAATCTTTTCTGGAAGGACGTGTACGAGAAAGGGGCCCAAAAGTTCTGGGAAGGGAATGTCATGCTCTGCAAGTCCGCCGACCAGAGGAACTGCTCGTTCCGGGCACTACTTACTGCCGTGGAGACCCAGTACAACGGGCGCTTCATCCCAATGTCATTCACGCTGCGGGACAATCCCGGGGTGCAGCGGGAGCAGGCATTTGGTGCCATCAGCGGCATGGCTGCGGCAAGTGCTGTGTCCCGCTCTTCCTCTTCTTCTGCATTTGGACCTGTGTCTGCTGCAAAGGCGCTTGGCTCTGCCAGGGACACTGTCTGCACGATTTGCACCAGTATCCACAGGGATATCCATCAGCTGATCACAACTGTGCAAGAGTCGCAGCGAGTACCTGCGGAGATGCGCAGGTTGTATCATAATTTCTGGGCTACGTTTGTGTTACCTTTCTTTGGTCTCCCGTCGCAAGCGCCACAGATGCCATGCCCTTGGATCACGCCTGCAGGGCATTTCGGACCTGTGAAGGTACGTCTCTGCGCTTCCAACGGCAGTGTACGGCGTTTCGCGCCGTACTGTGACCGGGTTTGTCGAGTGTGATCCACTAGTCATAGGGCGCAGGTTGCCCAAGTAATACACACTGGTGACGGTTTCAATGCCTACCCCCTCTTCTGCAGTGAATCTGCTCAGGTGTCAAGCGGGCCTCTTATCAGAGCAACACAACTCCATGGTTGCACCAACGCTTGAAATTTCCAGATGGATCGCTCGGGGTCCACCCAGTTCCTTGCCAGGTGGACGCAAAGTGCAACCGGGGGAAAATTCTGCTGCTCTCCATTCCCACACTACAGTCTCTGGTCTCCACAACACACCAGACTTGCCGCATGCTTCTTGCAGATGCAATTGTAGTGTTGGGTCCACGGCTAGCCAAAGTTCCCATGCCCAGTAGCTTGGATTGCATGTAGTGGGTTTCCTTTGTGTGAGCAACGTACATATCTATGGCTGTCATTATCATGTTATATTGTTTATCAAATGTGATGTGTGAAAATCTTGCATCATCAGTATCCAATATTCATTTATGATTTTGATGTATCATGTGCATTCATGCATAAATATATGGCATAGATTTAGCAGTACCAGGGGGCAGGGGCACTGAGTGGGGTTGGGGAGGCAAGTAGCCCCCCCCCAATAGTTTGAGGGTGGGGACCGCAACAAAAAATGTTTTCGAAGGTATTTAGATGGGTAGGGTTGGGTATTGTGGCACCGAGGGGTAGGAAGGGCGAAAATAGGATATGGCATCACTGCTGACAGGATCATCGCGGAAGTACCAAAAACGGGTACTTTCCCTTAAAAATAGCCATTATTAAACTGTTACAACATCAAATGTGACTATTTAGTGTATTGTCCTTCACTATTATGGTGAGAAATGCAGTATTGGGTAATCAATGAGCTCTTGTGCTTGTACCTGACATAGATTTTCAGCAATTTTTGGTCACTCTGCGAGGATCCTGTCAGCAGTGATGTCATACCCTGTTGTCAGCCCTTCCTGCCCCTTGGTGGGCCACAATACCCAACCCTACCCGCCTAAATACCTCTGAAACATGTTTTATTGAGTTCACCACCCTCAAGTAGGGTAGACCTGCCCCCTGGCAGATCCTTTGCTAAATCCATGCCAAAATGGGTGTTGAGCTTTGGGGGGGTAAACGCTGAACTAGCGCCATTTTGCCGCTTCGACACCGTAGCACAAAATTGGCGGCATTTTGGGGGGGGATGTTTTTCGGAAACCTCTTGGAAAGGCCGTTCTAACCCAAGTTTCAGCATCCGCAGACTCACCCACATGCAAAAAATGTGGGTTTGACGTGAATTACATTAGCATTTTGCTGCTGTCGGTGAAGCAGAACTGCTCAGTGTCACCACGCTCAGCGCTGGGCTCAAGACACTTGGTGACCCGGGGGTAAAGGAGTAGAGGGAAGAGTTATGACGTCCGGCAACACAGGACAGGAGATAACATGAGCAGATTCAGAAAGGGAGGCCATGAGAGGTAGAAAAGGGGTAACAAGATGCAGGTGGTGCGCGACGTACCGTTGAGTTCGGACATGAGCACTAGCCCTCTGAAAAGCCCTTTTGCTGCCGATTTCAGAAATTTTTCACACCCCCCCCCCACGCCATGCCAAACCCCCCCCCCCCCCCCCCCCCCCCCACGGAACACTATTTTGGCGCAAACGGCGAAACTGGCGCCAGTTTGGGGTTTCTGGGTATTTAGACCCCCCCACCCCCTCACTCAACACCCAGGTAAAATCGTGTATATTCCTAGATTTGCTTATGCTTAGATGAGTGCTTCGATTTGCGATCTTAAAATGCGGACAGGAATTCAACGAGGGTTGATTCGAGTTCGAAAAGTAGCGCACTCGTGATGCAATTTGATTCGATCAAGCTGAGTTCAATTGAGGTCCTGGGTGCCCAAATCCAACTTCATTACGGTAGAAATATGTGGCGCACATTTTAATGCAAGGGAATGAGCCATGCGCATCAAGTACATCAAGTCCGCTGTTAGGGAAAGGACCGACTGGCTGCTTGGTGCTTGAACAGAGCTTGTGCCTGCTTGGACACCCTCAGAGCCCCATACACGCAATATTGTAAGCCTCGGGATCCATTACTGTGTCTGCTCCTGTCATCCTCATTCATTCAGGAGAAGGTTTCTGGAAAGGCATCCAGCACAAGCGCAGTGCTGTACGCCAACAAAGATTTCCTGTTCTTCATTCAGCTATACCAGCTTTTTCATTCCCGTCTCAGCCAGGCCAAGACGATGGCGCTTGCCTCTCGGGGGCGGAGCCACGAGACGGTGGGCGCCAGTGTTGTGAATCAGCATGCAAAGCATGCTGAGGCTCTGCAGTCATCCACCCCGGGGCTGGAAGAGGAACAGCAAAGCAAAGACCAGAAGGGGACTTATTGTGTACCGGTGCCCCACCAGGGGGATATCTATGCCATTTACTGGCAGAATTTGCTGGCATTGCTGCTGGGGAAGCTGGAGGTAAGCCAATATGAGGACAGCACACGGGAATTATTCGGCATGTCTGCTTGGTACCTATGCTCGATGGCCACCGTGTACACTGCCCTCACCAATCAAGTGGAGGCATGCGTGAACAATACTAGTTCGCTCAAGGTGCGGCTGTTTGGAATTACCGGGTGGTCATTTGGGTAAGGGATAGGGAAAGCTCTATGCCACGACATCCGCACCAGCACTCTGGGCTTTCCGGAGGGTGGCCGGTGGTCGGTGACCCAGACCCCAGCCAACAGCGGCAGGTTTGAGATTCCCATGAAACTCTGCCTTTTCTGACTGTTCCCGTCCGAGAGTGGCTAGTCCCTTCCGACGGTTCGTTGACTTGCGGTCTTGCAAGGCCGTAGTTTTAGATTGCAGGGTCGGCATCTTTTCGAAATGAAGACGCAAGTGCGCTTCCGCGGAGCGATTGCATGACGTGACCCGCAGCCACGGATGGCGAAGCCACCCGCGGCTACGGTCGCCACCAGCCACTACCAACTCACTGCTGCCAGGTCTCAAGTGTTGTTGGTGCTGACCAGCAAAGCATCTCACAGGAAGGCACAAGCACCTGGTTTTTGTGCACGCAGGAATGCGCACCCACCTTGCAAGGTAAAACCGCAAGCAATCTTTTCGATCTTCCAATGATCCCCGGTCGATGGAAGTTTGCAAGATTTCTTTTCCATTTGCATTTTGCAGCCTGTCTTTTCGTGCATGTCATGCAATTCTGTCAATTCCTTCCTTCCTGCATTCTTTTTCTTGAAAGGGTTGTGTTCGGGGCAGCCTTTCTGTTGTCTTCTTGCTCCCGCAGGTGATGCAATTGTTTTGGTTCGAGTATAACAGACCATGCAGGTTTGAGGATGATTTCTATTACGAGCAGAGCTGCAAGCTGCATGCCAAGGAGGATTTGTATTATTATATCACTTTTTCTTCAAATGCAACTGGAACGGGAGGAGAGTTGACAATTTGCGCGATCGAGTATTCATCTGCAGAGATGGAGTGCATCCGAGACAAGGTCGTGTTGCTCACACGATTCAATGCCTATTTCGTGTTTCCACTGCGCCCTTTTCTCTTGACCCTTGGGTCCTCCAAATGTCTCGCAAGGTTGTTCTGTGACTTGTAAAAACTTCAGTTGGCACCAGTCAAACGTATCAACCTGATTTTCAATCCAATGCCTGTGTTCTCAGAATTAGATTACCATCCCCTTTTACACACTCTCTTACAGAATGTGATCAATGCAGATGTACACCATTTGTGCCACTCCCAGTGTGTTGGTGTCCGACCTCTTCTACGACGTAACCTTCAGCGTGTGCGGCAGGCTATTGTGTCGGCTGATTCAGGAATCGGAACACAGGATTCTGCGGGTGGGCATGCTTCCATCATTTCCCGAACAGTTATATCCAATGCTGAGAGGTACGACACCTACACCCATGGCTCCAGAGTAGGGGCTCGCTTTTCTGCTCAGTGTGGACCGGGGCAATACTCGTACATGGCTCGTTGCCGCTTGGGCAAGACATCACGCCAAAAGCACATCCCAAAATGGCTTTTGAAGGATGAAAGTATCAGCCAGCCTGCTGGACAGTCCACTGCTGCACTGGAGAACAATGATTCTGTGATGAAATCCGAGGAGATTCACACTGCTGGACAGTCCACTGCTGCACTGGAGAACAATGATTCTGTGATGAAATCCGAGGAGATTCACACTTACTCAAAAGCTGATACACAGAGCCATGACTTGGGGTTTTCTGAGCGAATGCAGGGTTTGCCAACTGGTGCAGGTCCAGGTGCACTAGCCGCTGATATTGCCGATGCGTGTTCAGAGGTAGCAACAAGGATTTCCAGTGAAGCTGTGAAGCCAATGCATGCTCCAACAGAATCAGCAGTACAGGGGCCAGTGGACATTGTCGAGGAAGGGTTGAATGATGCACCAACTGATGTGGTTATGGAACCAGCCAACATGCCAGTACACATGGACACAGGTGTTGGGTGGGGGGGGTTCAAAGCAGACAAAACACTCGCGAAGGTTGAAGTGCGTGCCCAACCGACTGACTGTATGGCGGATTCCGAAGCCCTGCAAAAAGGTGACGGAGCAATGCTGCAGGATTTATTGCTTGCCGAACAGGTTCCTGGTCAGACAATTGTGGAGGAACCAGAGGCACCGTGCAGCAGATTGCAAACAGAGGTGCACGGCCAGACAGAGGTTCCAGCACCAGAGCGTCTGCCCGACTGGGAACCAGTGGGACAAGAGCAATCATGATACTGGCCGCAATGCGTGATACCCAGTACAGAAGTTGAATGATAGTGACGTAAAGGTTGAAATTGAGGCTGAGTGCAAGTGTGAAGAGGAGGGGTTCAGAATAGCTTTTTGAGGTATTGACCACGGATCTTTTATTTTCCACCCAACATCACGGCAGAAATTCTGCGAAGGTCACGGTATGGGTCAATTTCAGCATTCGACACCTCCCCATTTCGCATCAGTTGCTTTCCTCTTTTGTCTGGCTGCATTTCGTCAGTGCTTGCTCAGTCAGTGACAAGCTAAGGTTCAAGCCAAAAGCCTAATAATACCAGCTGCCAAGCTGATGTCTACATAGGTTTCGTTGACACTTCGGCCCATGAATTACCGCCCGTCACGAAATGAGCATTCAACACCTGTTTGACCTATTGACCTATGGGATGGAGGGGCAACGCTGGGCAAAGAAACCAACGACATTTTTTATGGGTTCCCAAACATCCTGCTCCTGCATTTGTACACCATCGAGAAGGTTGTCAGTTGACCTTGTCTCTGATACTTACCTTATAAGGATTGAATGATGCACAACGGGTGCACAACAAAGAGGTCCCAGAAAGGGGACTGGAGGTCAGTGGAAGTGGGAGAGGCGACAGCCAGAAACCTCACAGGGATGGGATCTAGCATTCAAGTCATCGTGTTCGCCTCTTGCCACAGTCAATCGTTGTGGGGTGTCTTTGATTTAGTATTGAAAAGATTTTGCCGAGGAATTTGAGGTTCCTGCCCCAGATTCATGGCCTTCTCTAGTGACACCGAAATCCTTCTTTTGGTTGTGCCAAATTTGCTCTGCTGGTTTCAGGATTGAAGGATGGTCTTCATTCACCTATTGATCTTCACCATGCCAATTCGTTCTACCTCTTTAACCAATGTTATTGTTTTCTTGGTTGCTGTGATTTATTTTGGCAAACAATAAAAGCCACCAACGTGTAAGATTGGTTTTGTGAGCCAATGCAACACTCGCTTGTATTGCAGTGTACATTGTAGATGCAATCTGTTTCTTTGTGCCCGCAATCAGTTCCCAAAATTTGGTCGCACCAAGATTTCTCCAACAGCATAGCAAGGGCAGTATTGTTAAGTAAGAGATGTGAGTTTGGGAGGAGTATTGGGCAATATGCTTCCAACCAATGGAGATGAATCTGACCTTTCTGTTGCCAATAATACTTTTCTTCAACACAGCATGCACAGAACAAGTCCAGCTGAATCTTGCTTGCCAATTTGTTGGTGCAGCTTGTGCATAACCTCTTTTCATGGTTGTTGTGAATGCTTGATCTCTGCACCACAGTGTGAATCAGCTTCCAAGTATCTGAAATGCTGATGTGAACGGCTCAGGTGTGTTCAGTATGTAGCTGCTTTTTACAAATTCATGCCCCTGTGGGTAACACATGCTCGGGAGTTGCATGCATGCCTCGGCAGGTCGTGCAGCCACCTAGAGTTTTGCTGAGCTACAATCTCCCACCCTGCCAGACACCTTGCCAGACACCTTATCTGACAAATTGTGAGAAATCGAGAGATTTGCTTTTTTACACATGCTGTGGTGAATCCATTGGGGCAGGAAGACATTGCTAGGAAGGATTGGTTTGATTTGTGTGAGCGCTGCAGCGATTGGATCCAAAACACACACATATTGAGGTGAAAGATGAGGTGGCAAAGCTTTTTGCTGTACTTGGTGCTATTTGCCATTCTTTTTCATGAAAGTATTCCAAACGATTTTGGTGAACAGGAAGTTAATATTCAGCTTTAATAGTGCATCATACAGCATGCGATTTCAATTTTATTTGTGATGTCCATTTTATTTGTGCAAACAACAGTGTTTTGTCAAGCATGAGAAATGTTTGATATGAGGTAAATATGTTTCAACAAGGTGTTATTGCCAAAATGTCTGCCCATCATATCGCATATTCTTCGGGAAAAGATAGTCATTTGCGCAGGCAAGATAGATATCCTGTCCTGATTGCCGTATTGTTTTTAATGTTCTTAACCGCATCAACTTGTTCAGGGGCTGACGTCCCCCTAAGGAAGTGGTCCAGAAATTTACAGACGATAGTTGTAGCTGTGAAATGGGCACAGTTCAGAGAAGTAAAGGGTTGAGGACCCCGGAGCAGAACTCAGGGTCAGAGACCCAAAGGGGAACTCGCCTAGATGTCGTGTGGTCTGCTGTGTGCACTGGTGTGTGTGTGGTGTTGGTTATGTGTGTACTTGCTCCGTACGTGGGAATTCAGTGAAGAAGTGTGCTGGTGTGTGTTGTCTGTTGTGTTGCTGGTGTAGCACGTGGTCTGTCCATGAAGTGAAAGGAGTGAGGACCTGTGGAAAATTAAAAGGAGTTTACAAAAATCGATAGATGTAGGCACAGAGTCTCTGCACCAAAGGTGGTTTGGTTTTCCTGCCCACTCTGCAGTTTGCAAAAAGCCTTGCTTTCACCCCTAGGGGAAAAGGACACAGCCAGATTGCAGCACGGCAGACTAGAGCAAGATAAGACATTAAGGCACATCATTGTGCAGAGAAGCTGAGAAATCTCAGCAGAGTAGCACTAAGTAGCAGAAAGGTGAACCGGACAAGCTGTAGGCACAGAGTCTCTGCACCAAAGGGCTACTACTGGGAAAGACCACTGGCGGATGCAAGCAGAGCCCACTGGCAGACGCAAGCAGAGCAGAGACAGGAGTATCAGCATAAACAGATCAAGAAGTCTGCAAAAAAAAAAGATCAAGGGACTGATACATCCAGCACTAGCGGCTGCCGAAAAAAAGAAGATGGGAGCGGAATTGATTAGCTGACCCGCGAGGCTTGCCGGGCGTGCCAGTGGGGGCACTGGATGTCAAAACGTGAAAGGCCAGTGAGTCGGCGCCAAGCAGCATTACAGCCGCACCGTGGGTACGAACACACGCCCCGCGGTGTTGACTCAATCTCGGCGTCGAGAGGGTCCGGATGTAGCCAATCCAGGTCTTGTGTTACCGTTGAGGCCGACAGCGCAGTACTATACGGCCCAGACAGTACATGAAGTGGAGCGTCTGGCTCTGATGTACTATCGTAGTCCCAGAACCCTCCACGTGGGATGTCGGGCGTAGAAGTGTCCTCCAAGGCGGGGCTGGAGTCGGATGAACTTTGCAGACTAGGTAGATCGCACGCAGGGACAGACTGATCGCTAGGCGGCTGTTCTCGGAGGTCATCGGCCAGAAAGGGGCGCCACGGGTAGGTAGGAGGGCCGACTGGTTGTGGTTGGACAATTCGCGGTTCGCCTGCCGCAAGTGATCTGCAAAAGGGCGTCCCTTTGATTTTGCGGTGGCCACGTGGGTCTTTTCTCATGCCCACCCGTCGAGATCTTCGCGGGCGTGGCGCATCGTTGCCCTTCTTGGGCAATTGCATTGCAGCGGCTGCTTCTGTGCGAAGCGGCTTGCGTACAAGGGTGTAACCCGGAGGAGCAGAGTTGAATGTCTGGGAAGTCTCGGCCGGGAACTATTGGCAGTCATCTAAGTCGGGTGCTGCGAGGTCAGCAAGCGCTTGGAACGGATTGGTCGTAGAGAAGGGCAAGATACATGTCGGGCCATCTGTGCTAGATGCACGAGAAGATCTTGGAGAGGCGCGGCTACTGCAGCGTCGAAGGGCCGGTGACTCGGGCGGTCTTGGTGAACTTTCCACTATCAAAGGAGGGCAGATTGTGACCCCCTGTAGCATATACGAGCCCGGGGGCGGTGCACAGCTGTGCACGGTGGCAAACTGGTCTGCCAAGCGCGTGACTATTGGTATGCCAGGTGCCGCACTGCAGGTAGGCGACGGTAGACGGGGCTCAGGCTCAGGATGTTGAGGACCGTGGGCTTCACCGCTAGGCAGACAGTAAGGGGAGTGGGCTAATTTGACATTAGTTTGACTGACGTTCGCCACAGGTTGTTCCGTTGTGTTGGAGAACTTACCCGGAACCTCGTACGCGGCAGCATTCTCTGGATAGTATGGTGACACGGGACTTTCAGGCACGGCGGCGGGCGAGTAGGCATCGTAGTACGCGTGAGTCTCGTACGCCTCGGCGGAGCTGTCGGCACACGGACATTGCTGCTCTATTAAGGGATCGTCTTGGTAGTAAGTGGCGGTGTTCTGAGCGTCGGTTCGCGGCCTGTAAGCAGTCCAAGGGGACGTTGAACTGGGCTGCTCTACAAAAGGATCGTCTGGATAGTAACTGGCGGTGCTCTGATTGGCGTCCGTCCACGTCCCGTAAGCAGGCCAAGGGGACGGTGAACATAAATCTGGACAGGCTCCATTAGCGTAGCACGGAAAGGCCTGAAGGGGAATGCGTGGAAAAGATGCAAATTTGCGTGTAGATAATGTAGCTTCATTTGCTGGGCTTCGTGCAGCAGTAGGCTGGTGAGGTGCGTAGCATTTAAGAGCAGGGCTTGCAATATGTCGCTGTTGGTAAGGCTGGCGACTCGCGACGGCGACATCCTGGATCTCGGTGTTGGGGGTGATCAGTTCACGGTGGCCATCATTTCACAGGGTAAAAGCCCGGGGAAAAGCCCGTGTGAAAAGTCCTGCTGCTGGCTTTCCAATTGTTACATGTTGAGGCTCAGTAGGATCCGCCCGCGGGTTTTTGCTAAAGATTGCCGTATTGTTGCGCGCCATTTGTATGCTCATCAAGCCAGAACAGTGTGGTAGCCCCATTCAATAGTCTATTTACACATGTGCAAGACAAAATGCATGAAATCAAAATTAGTCTACATTTGTGATGACAAAGCACAATTGAATGGAACCATATTTGTGATGAATTTTGTTGTTGCATACATTTTCCGAGTTTCCAAAGCCTCCGTCAACCAATGGTTGCACTTTTTCTTTTAGATTTGGTCCACAAGGATGAATCGAAAAAGCTCTTTTTTACACACGTATCCATGAAATTTTCAAATCCCACGGTGTCAGTGCACTTTTTGATGTTTAACAAACGATGGTTGCTTAGGAAGAAATCGGCAACTAATTGTGCGATGTGGATGGCGCACATGTTATTCTTCTTCTTTTTAAATGCAATTGTCGTCTTTCAACCTTGAAAGTGCAAACATCTAATGTAAAATCACCAATTAGTGGGTTGATAATGCACAATTGTTGCTACCGAAGGTGTATTGGTTTTGTACTATTTTCAAGTGCAATTGCACAATCAAAGCATTGAATTTTGAAAATAAATCTTGATGTTGATGCAAAATCTATTTTTTTGCCATGTGCCGTCTACAAAGATTGGCGCCGCGCGAGTGACGGAAGCTAACGGCGTCAACTTGTGTACAACCATTGCGTCCCTAATTGCATTTACACGGCTCGGAATTTGAAGGTTGTGACCATTTAGATCCATGAATTGGACCCCGACCAAAGTCTCAAACAGTCAAAAATCGTTCCGCAAGCGGATAATTGGCGGAGTTTGGCAAAATTCTAGTGTGAGGCCTTTGCCGGCCACAAACCGGCCCATTTTTGAGCTCCACAATTTGGAGTTGTTCAAGGGTTCATTTACGGTCCAATTGATGCATTCAAGCAGTCAACATCTGAAGACATTGAGCTGTGCAGCTGCATTCAAGTGCATGAAGGTTTTCGCTATAAGGGGTTCGGAAGCGGAGCCGCTCTATGAGGGACATGGGCCTGCTATTCATAAAAGACGAGCAACTGAAAAATGAGGCACCAAACACTTGTTTTTTCAAAAACACCAAATTGATCATTTTTGATACATCAGTGGTCCCAATTCCAAGCTCAAACTCTTGCAAAAATCAGTTTCTTACATTGGACCTCCTCTGCTACCTTTTGTTCCACTTCGGCAATACATGCCTACCACAGTAAAAATGGTAGACATTCCGTTTACAACGAATGTTGGACAACCGTAAGTTCACTATGAAACATTAAGGTAAAGGGACCGGTTCATCCCCGGTGACCAGTTCAGCCCCACCCTGGGGATTATCAGGGCAGGGTGGGGATGAATAAGACACCCCCTGGGGATAAAAAGGACACCCCCGGGGATAAACAGGGCACACCCTAAAACACTACAAACCATAAAAAGCTTGTGTTACCTGTTTTCCTTTACAAACCCTGTAATGTTTGTGTTTCTCGTAAAAAGTTTTTCTCTTTTCTTTTTGTGAAACTATGCAGAGGATTCTGTCTCTCAAAACCCCGTGATGTGTTTTCTCCGTACCAAAAGTTTATGACTTGTGTTTTGTAAAAGCATGCAATGTTTATTTGTTTTATTACAACCGTGTACTATTTCATTCTGTTGCAAAAGGTTGATGTGCCCTGTATTGTACAGCCATGCAGAGGCTGTTTAGAATGAAAACTTTGTAATCTATTTGTATGTACCAGGTTGCACTCTCCTATTTCATAACACTATACAACTTTTAATTTTTTGTAAAAACATGCAATGTTTATTTCTTTGTAAAACCATTCAATGTTTGTTTTTTCGGGCAAAAGGTTGCACTCTTCTGTTTTGGAAAACCATGCAAGGTTAATTTTTTTTTCAAAATTTTGGACTGTTTTTTTTCTTGCTAAAGGTGGATGTCTCCCGTTTTGTAGAACCATGCAAGGTGTTTGTTTTTTTAAAACCTTGCAATGTTTGTTTGTTGCAAAAGGTATTCCCATTTGTAAACCCATGCTTTTCAAAATTAAGGAGTGTTTTTTTTTTGGGAAATTAAGGAGTGGTTTTTTTTTAGGGGGAAACCGTGGTAATCTTTTGCTTTGTATAACTTTGCACTGTCTCCCTAGCACACTTGCACAGAGCAACACGGTGACAGTTTCTGAATGCTTCCATACACCTGTTGTAAAGGTACTTGAAGCACTGAGACAGCTTATGGACATAAGTGTGTACCTGGCTGAAAGTGTATGGCTTTGCACTTTTGATGACCGTGCCTAAAAGCACAATCATTCTAAGTCTGCCAGTGTGTCCCATGACATATATACTCTATAAGTCATGTACTCTACAAGTCTTGTACACAATCTACTAGCCATGCCATGCATGGCACAGTGGCATGAGGGAAGGAGATGTCATTAGAACCACAGTTTTAATCTGTGTCGATGTCCATGGACGAACCACTGTCATGCGTCACGTAGCACGCGAATGCGGAGGCATTAGCTTCGTCTTCGCTGGACGTGTCGCTATCCGTCACTTGACGCTTGGCAGCACGCGCAGACCTTTCATCACACTGACGGGCACGCTTTACATGTCGTGACCCTCCGGCGAAGGCGTTCGTGTGGGGGCGTCTCAGCCTGCCATTGCTGTGCGGTGCAGCGGATGCTTCGGCAGATGTGCGTGCGCGTTTAGCAACGGGCTCCGCTTGCCGTGCCTGAGCGTGCATGCCTCTGTTTCTTGCTTGCTTGGAAGTTTTGCGTCGCGCTTTGGCTTCCTCTTGCTGATCACGTTCTTGCTGCGCAGCCTGCGCGGCTGCAAGGAAGCTGGTCTTCGTGACCCATCCACCAAGGCGCAGCGTCGATGCATCATCCTTTGTTTCCATGGTGATGGTCCTTGCGGTTGCTTGGGATCCCATTTCTCTGGTGGTAGAAGGGGAGTCTTGGGATGCGGAGCACTCTTGAGATGCGGGACAGATGGCAGTTGCCGGTACAGTACGGGATGCCAACTGCGCAAGCAGCTCCAAGCACTTGCCATCTGCCTCCTCTTGCTTAGGGCGCAGACGTTCCTCAGGGGCGTGGCGTAAGAAGGTCTCCACGCTGTGCGGTACAAGGCCTGTAACGCGGAACGCTGTACGGACCTTCTCACCGGTGCACGTTTGATACCACGCGTGCTCAACGAAGGAAACGAATCTGGCGACACCCAGGCTCCTCCCAAGGTTGCTCTTGATGAACTGGTCCTGCAGCTGCCGGTACCGGCACTTGACTCCACGAAACAGTGCACGGTCAAGAGGCTGGATTATGTCTGTAGCGTGACTTGGAAAGAGGACAACGGACACACCGGCCTTCTTGCACACAGTCAGACCTCTCACTCCAAGATGCGTCCTTGAACCGTCCAAGAACAGCACGATCTTGTTGTAGGGATTACTGAGCGGACTCAATCTGGGAACCAGGACTTGCTCCACCCACTCAACAAAGATCTCACTACTGGACCACCCAGTTCCCGTGCCTTTCAGGATAACCTCTCGGTCGCAGTACCTTAGATGGGTTCCCTTCACAGTCTTGGTGTCAAACAAAAGGGTGGGCGGTAGAGCCTCTCCACTCGCAACCACTGCTGCAATGACAGTCACAGCCTTCCGCTGATACCCCTGCCGCCGCGGCACTGACCTCCGACCCCTGATGCTGTACACCTTGCGTGCCGCTGCCCTGGTGATGAAGTTCTGATGGAAGGAGGTCTCATCCATGTTCACGATGTACCGGCCGTCGTAGTCCACCTCTGCAAGGGCCTTGGAGGCTTCAGCAAAGAAGTCTCGCCACTGATCTTCGTCCAAGCGACTGTCAGCACGCTGACTCTCCACCAGGCTCGGGGTACGGCTGACCACGTCCGTGTTGCGTGCTTTGAATAGGCGCCACCACTTGTTGCCTGACCCCAGCTTGAACCCGTGCTCCTCTGCATGTCTCCGTGCCTCCTCCACAATGTCATGCTTGTATGGGGTCAAGGAACTCAGCAGCTGCTGCTCCAACCACTTCCTCATATGAAGGTCTTCCACTCTGGGTGGCGGCCCAGGCCGTCCCATCACCACACGCTCACTGTTCATGAAGCGGAGCAGGTTCTTCTTGATGGTCTTCTTGTCCACGGTGAACAGCCTCATGGCTTGCCTCAATGATCCCCGCCCAGCGGCAACCCAAGCGACGGCCTCTTCGAGGTGTGTGGTGTGCTGCGGCAGAGGATAGGATGCGTATGGCTCGTGTTCCGTTCTGTTGACGCTGTTTGCATTCCGTTTACCTCTCATACCAGCCTTAGAACGCCCCTTTGGCAGCGTTTCACAGGCGTTCCTGATTTTCCGGCGAGCTGCAGTTCTACCGATACGGGATCCCAACCGCATTATCTAAAATGAAAAAAAACAAAGGGGAATCAATCTCGGAATCGTATATTTCGCGCAGTATTCATTTTGCTATTACGTGGTGACATTAGGGCTTACGTAACTTTGCGGCGCTAATTTACGCGATTTCGCGCGGTATTATCTGGCGATTTACGGGATCGCCAGATGGATCTCGATTATTTTTATAATGTTCAACAAAATGTTTCTTTGATTATAAATCGTCATTTCCTGATAACTTTATTTGCCTGGCGATCCTGCGCCGCGACAGTGGGTGTCTAACTGGTCCCTTTACCTTATTAGAACATTCTACCAACCTACGAATTATTCTTATGTTCAAAAATTGGTAAATCTATTATCTGGTCAGGAAATTGGTAAGTGGTATGGAAACTAGTAATTACCTTCAATGGCATCACGAATCGCTATGCATTGCTGCAGCTGCGTATCACTAGTCTATCAATTGTTAAGCACACGTACTTATGTTTACCATATTGTGGTGATGCCAAGCGAGAAACCAATATTCAATGTGAACAGAGGTAGCATTTTCCTCGGTTGAATGGGCAAATTCTGAACGAACATAATGCAATTCAATGATGTTGTGTTACTAATATGACTGGTTGGTGAGGCCTCACTTGAACTATGTTTTCGGCCCGGTATGAAGGTAAAACGGCGCTTCGAGAAATGTACGATTGTGGACACTAAGAGTCCAACTATTAACAATGAACTGCATCTCAGGCACCAACATTCCACCCTTGCATACATAGTCTCATGCACAATAGTAGTTTGGCCAGTCTCACCATTTTTTTTGCTTAAGTGATGGCCCTATACCACATTTCATGAATTTTTCAGAGCCCACGGTAAAGTTTGTAGCCGGTTGATCAAATTATTTCAAAAACTACTTTTAAGCAATTGTCGGAGGTGAAAGCTAATGTTCAAACCCATCGGCATACGCATTTATTTTGAAGACGAAACGAAACTTTCAAATTGGGACAATTATAAATAATATCTCCCCGTTTCAATTTCATGTTTGTAATAATGTTTTCGTGTGTCATGTTATTTTACATGTGATATTATTTTGCCTACCCCCTTTCCGTCTACCACATATTTGTCCGGTGTGACCTGATTTATTCAATGGAATGACATTACATTGGCCGCCTTGTGTGGTTGGGCCAATCACAAATTGTATGCATGTCACACGGTGCATCAAGCTAGCAGCAACAACCAAAGCAACTCGGCCACCACGCAAAATAACAAAAAAAAGTCATAGGGTTGTGCATTGTGTTGCCACAAGCGCTCCGCCATCACAGCTCGTGGCGGGTGCAAAAAGCACTATTGTTATGAACATATCGGCATTCACTATGGAAATAATACTATTTATCGACACCATTCAGAATGACATTTTGTTTTGTTGAATTCGCAAATTTGGGCTTGTGAAATGTGCTTTGCAGAAAGATTCATGGTCTAGTGCGGTCCACTTGGGGAACTTGGGTAAGCATAAAAGATAAAGGGCTAGAGCCAAGATGCTGAATACAAAAGTAGTGGACCGTTTGTGACTTGGGAAAACATGATCGCCGCCACCTAGCCCATGTGCGGCAGTCAAGAATGTCCAACCCAGCTGCTCGCACAGCAGCGAAATTTATTTGTTGAGTTGTGCTACAGTGGCTTGAATGCAGCCACCCCGGTTGGTTAGCCCACCAAAGCAAAGCTCCAGATCTCAGCCCAGTTTAAGCCCTCCGAAATTGTATCCCACAATGTTGCGGCTACCAAGTCCCACTCAAAACCGAATGCAAATGCATGCACATCATCCATGGAACCACAAGAAATGCATGCTTTGCTTGACAAACACATTTCTCACAGTGTTTTCCTTCTTTGTTTGAGATGTGCTCAGGTGGCGGGTGCCATCATTTCACACCCTAAAAAGAACATGCTGCATGCATGATGTTAGTTTTGTATTGACAACTGTTTAAGCAACATGTTTATTTGCTTACACGTATTTGACATGTGCATCGCAATATCAATCTTTCTAGATAGCGTTGGCCTTTGTGCTTTGCGTTCCCCGTTAATAACATTGACAACTATAAAATTGTTACTTGATAAAATTCTGCCAGAATAATTGATGCTACAAAATTAGCAAAATCGCAAAAAACGAGTGAACTCAGTTGGGCTAAAAATGCCCAACTTGTTGCTTCCGGTAATTTTTCTTGTGCATGTCATGAAGAACCCATGCTAAACACATTAGATGATGAGGAATTATTTGCACATATGGTAAGGAACTACTTGGCTCAGACTGAAGAGTGAAAGTCTGCGGCTCAATGGATTCATCATTCCAAACCATAAAGCAACATACGGCTGGTTTAGATTTGCTAACCGCGAACATGTCCATCTACATTGCCTTGCCGCATTCAATATTTGATATCACCCATGATAGCTGACTTGGTGTATCGTATGACCGCACACTGGAGGTTTTGAATTCCATGGATGTGTTGGCGCACATTGCAATTACTGTTTTCTTTTGGGCTCTAATTTTTGGTGTGGATCCATTGTGCTTCAAGATTCAATGTGTTTCAATGGTGACATGAGGCAACATCAAACAATAAGGCATCCACTGTTGGTAGGTGCAGCACCACACTCATCCCAACCCCGAGTAGACATTTTCTTGTGGAATGGGGATGAGTCATGAACATTGTTTACTTTTGGTTTCACCTGTTCTCTCTCTCATTTGTATCATTTCATGGCCATGAGCATGCATGAGTTCAGTAAACCAATGGATGGGTGCTGAGGCGAAGTATAGCCAATATTTTGCATTTCACTCGAGCTGTTGGTGCTGCAGAGAACTTGCTGCAGGCATGCACCGTGCCTCCACCACCGTTCCTATCCACCATGAGTAAAAAACTGATTTTTCATCTTTCTGCCACGATTCAGACTCTTACTGGGAGTTTTATATGTTCGTGTCAGGTGTGCCTTCCAGTTCTGACTCCCATGCACAAACCACTGCTTCTTGGGCACCACTGCATCCACGAAGCGCAGAATTCACCTGATACCGATACCATGCAGTCGTTTTGTTGGCCAGTTTTTGAGACCTGTGTATGGAGTTATACCGAGGCAACACGTGCGAACACATGCCAACCCACCTTGGCTTATGTTGCGCCGTGATACCCAGCAGCATTTGGCATATGAGATTGAAAAGCAGCAGGGGAAACCCGTGGCTTCCTTCTGAACTCCCTCCTTGTGGCTGTCGAAGACGTGTGTGCTATACCGCTCCATACCACATTCGACCCAATAATAAAAACACCGCAGAAAGGTGAACTCACTCGCAATGCGACCCCTTTTTAAAAATTCCCGAACTCGGCCTTCCTGGGACATAATGCACAGCACAAATTCTACACTGCAAACTTTGCACGAGTGTCTCGGGGCGCAACCATAGCTTCTCAGAGAGACCCAACTTTAATGTTTGGGTCACCATACTTGATCGCTGGGATGATCTTGTCCACAATCTTCGTTGCCGCCTTGTGAATCTTCTTCAGCTGGGACTTCCTTTTGAAGTGCTTGACTGCCTTGTCCTTACGCTTCTTCTCCAATACCTTCACGGTCTTTTCGTGCTTCCAGCCAATGTCAGTAGCCAAGTCACCCAGCCTGCAGAACTTACGACCCGGGGCCAGGCGCAGGATGCGCAGCGCAGGGGGGCACACTGCTCGCTTCATCTTGTCAAAGGGAGGAGGAACTCCCTCGAAAACCTTCATTCTGTTCAGCGCCGCCATCCCCTTCGCCGTCTTGTATGGCAACATGCCACGCACCACACGCCAGAACATCTTGCGAGGCTCGCGGTAATGGAAAGGACCCTTGTTAGGCTGCGTCAGATGCCTCTTGTGCATCCAGTTCTTCAGTCTGAACTTGTTCCGCATGAAACTCTGGGAGATGTTGATGTCTTCACATCGCACAAGTGCAATTTTTTGACCGCGGGACAGCTCTTTGGCAATAACGGAGGCCAGACGTCCCATAAGGTGGCCTTTGGCATCGATCACAATGCCTTTCCAATTTTTAGGGCACTTTCTAACCATGTTCTCCCCTGATTGAAGAAAAGGCAGATGAAAGCATTCCGCAAATTACCCACCGTATCGCCCCCATCCCCAAAGACAGGAAATTTGCGGGACTTCAAAGTGGAAAACCCTAACCCGGAAAATCCCTGGAGCTGCGGATACCCCTAGATTATGTCCGCAAGTAATTACACATCTAAAGGAATCCATCGGGTGCAATGATGAAAGAACAAAATCCACGAAAAATTCCAAGTATCGAAAATACCAACTTTTTTTGTGTGAGGGGGCACTCTGTAGGCAGACGCGTGCGCAACACATCGGCCGAATAACCTGCAACATGAAAACAAACAACAGAGAGCGGTTGCTGTTGTTTCAAACAAATACCGTATCCCAGAGAGATTACATCGCACCGGTCCATAGTAGGTTTCAGCGCAGGCAACAGTTCAGGGTAACCAGCAAGCCATTAGAAGCATACAAAGAATGTAAATCATGTCTAGTATATTCAAATTGCATCGGTCTTGGTGGTTTCAGCGGACTTGGGCACCGCTCTTCTGGTTTTCCACGAGCTTCTCACTTAATGTTACCCATGAGGAAAAATTAGCAATCGGCGATGATTTAGGGCGGCGATGATTTGGGGCTCACAAAACTACGTCTCATCAATCGATCGACGTGATTGCAAAACATCCGCATCCTCTTGGGTCATGTGTGGTCTCTCTTTTCTTTTCATAGAAAAAATTAGGCTTATAACATGAATGTACATCGCCACATTTTGTTGCGCGGATGTCGTTCATACATCCATTCATTGTGCATGGTTGCGATGTGAAATCACCAAACATCACATTCACAAGGCAGTAAACAACGAGGAAAACTTTTTTTTTTCAAAAAAACTGCACATCGGCAAAATTTTTTATGGTTTCAACAACAAGTTCTTTCTAATAGTACGCGTGCATTGAGCTTTAAACTAGCCATTATTGAAAAAGGTAAAGTCACCAAAGATGATGTGCAATCACACTAGCGTCGAGGGATTAATACCAAAATCAATGCATCTACAGTTACAGAGGTGAAGGGTGGAGGTTGAAAATTACAAACTCACTTATGCATAAATAAACATGTGGGAGCCAAATCGCGTTTGAACTTCCACAATACGTACACCGCAGAATCAGAATTTGGCGTGGGCGAAAAATTCAAAAGTCGCCGAAGGCAACTGCAGCTGTACCAATTCACCCTGACCTTCCCACCTGTAAAGCAAAGGCAAATGAACTAGGTTTAAGACTGAGGAACCAAGCCAGCCTTAACTTGTTATACGCTTCTTAGGCTGACTTATAATACGCTGTTCCTAAACCCAGTTACAAGCAAGCAAGCTTAAGGAACTCCACCCGTTCTCTTATAGAATGTGGGGTGGAGCCCCTTGGTAACCTAAACAAGGGTTTTACCGTGCGCACCACGCGTGGCTTACCCTTTAATGCATCATATGCATGCACATTCATGCACGAGTTTGGCAATCACCTATTCCGATCTCTTTTGTCCTATCAATCTACTCCACAATCACGAACTCTACCAGGGGGTGGCCCCTCCTGGGCTTACCTACCTTACCTACCGCTGGAGAGCGAAGCAAGGGAAAGGAAAAAGCGAGACACAAGCGAGGCAAGCGTTTATGCACTCGTGTGTATGTGCTAATCACCCAATCTTACCTCTAATCATCTGCAATCATTCTAATCTAGCCCTCTACCGTTTGTTAGCGCTGCTACAAGGCTCGTCCATGGAGACACGAGGCAAGCAATGTGCATGCTGCATATGAGACGAGGACAGACCTGTGATTTATACCTGTTTCATTGAAGTCATTCTGGATTTTTGAATTCTTTGATCTTGGATTCTTACTGTCAGCAAGGGTGGAATCCCTATGTTGACCCATTTATGTGTGTCTCGTCATTTTCGTCATTATACATGACTGGTTTTGCGGCAGCACCATTCTCTTTTTCACTGACCTTATCTAAAAAGTCCTGGGCTGTCACAAAGCCCCCGAGGCGCAGCGACCAAGGATCGTTCCGCGTGGCCGCACTGAGGGCCGTGCCACTGCACTGTGTTGAAGCATCGCTTTTTGATGACACCTGGGAGGGAACAGCTGCAGAGTTTTGCGACGAGCCTTGCGAAGAGTTTTCTGGAGGATCTTGCTATGCAACAGGGCTGTGAGTAGGGCTGGCAGGGCATGCAGGGAGGTCCTGGTGCTGGATGCGCTCACGGGAACAGTGTTCCAGAAAATATTGGAGATAAAACGGACTGATGCCACAGGACCTAAAGCCTGACAAAATATTTCGTGGTGTGACTGCATCAACATATGCATCTGTCCACAGTTCCACAAAGTCTGCAAGGGACGGGGCTCTGTGATGGTTTTTCCTTTTCCAGTGTTCTTCCTTTTTGCGAAACGAGGCCTTCAGTGCCCTGAAAACGGCTTTGTCAAGTGGCTGGATGACATCTGTCAGATGGGGATGGAACACAACCACCTCTACACCCCAAGACTTCATTTTTTGCAGACCGTGCAGTGTGAGGTGCGTTTTGCTGCCATCTACCAGTAACAAAATGCATTTCTGAGGGTTGCTGAGTGGTTGTGTTTCTTTCACGAGTATTGTCTCCACCCACTCAAGGAAGACCTCTTGAGAGGACCACCCATCAGGCGTTCCTTTCAGTGTCACTGGGCACTGTGCACAGATGAACATGTCACCTCTTATTTTTTTTGTGTTCCATAGGAGTGCTGGTTTTGTTGTCTGGCCCTGTGCATTGACAGCAACTATGGCGGTGATGTGCTGCCGCTGCCAGCCACGGCGTCGCGCCACAGTTTTTTTCCCCTTCCTCACCCACCCACATTGTCCCACGGTGGTGAACTGTCGAAAAAACCCTGACTCATCCTCGTTCCAGATATGGCACGGGTTATAGGCAACTTTTTCTAAACCTGGCTTTAAATGATTATGAAAAAACTATGTCCACTGCTGGGGGCTCAAACGGGCCGAGGCATGTTGCGATTCAACATTTTGAGCAAGTCTTGAAACAAAGTCACTGTTGCGACGCTTAAACAGTTTCCACCATGTCTTACCAAACTTACAAGGGAGAGCTGGGTTCTGCACACTCGTCTTCTTTTCTGCCATGGCTATCACTTCATCTTTGATCTCGGTCAGTGTAGGGCACACCATTTGATCCGCACACTCATCCATCCAGATTGTCAAGGGCAACTCCACCAGACAGGGCTTTGGGCCCCTCTTCACCTCACACGGCTCGTAGCGACTGCAGCAAAGAGGACAAAGTAAAAAGCACGACGCGCGCCACCTTTTCCTCTCTTGCGCGTCGCGTCCTGTTGGTTGCGCGGCGCCCTTTCCCACTGCGTTGCAGTAACGCAGCACACCTCATTCGGTCCATGGCGTCAGTTAGGGTCTAGCGGTGGACTCCCCGGTCAGTCGCACCCTTGCGAACGCTCATGGCTTTGATAAGGCAGTGGACGGCGACGCGTTCCATGTCTGACGGCTTTTCCCATAGTGGAAGGATGTATAGGACCTGGGAGGGAGGCTTCGGGACCGCGGTCTTCTGGCGCGTGCTTGCTGTGCTTCGTGTTTTCGGGTTTGCTACCTCCGCAATCCACTGGCGCGCCCTTCTTTTGCAGTCACGCATCTGAAAATCCATCCAGAGAAAAATTAATTTCGAAGATTTCTGTCTAATTTATTATGAATTTTGTCGTAAAATACCTGAGATCTTCCCTCTTCTTTGTTGGCACAGAAACAGGCGCGACCGCGATCCCGTGATCTCTGCGCGACCCCGTCTGGCACCGATTTCTCCAGTACCATTAGAGTTTGCATATTGAACCAAAAACATTTTAAAACTTCACGATTTGACCTAAAACATTGTAAATTTATAGCTGCCAGCTTTAATTGCGGCCTATAATTTTAGTAGCATTGACTTGGTACAGTAATTGGCTACTTTACGTTAATCTTATTGATTCTTTGTTTTCCGGCGCTTCGTTAGGACCCGCTCAGGCGCCCCATCTTTTTCTGCGTGGGAATTTCCTGATTCGAAAAATCAGGAGATGACCGTAACTTTTATAAAAATGTGCATCTGATGCACAATGGGATTCTGGTCAGGTATGTGCTTTCAGAAAAATTCTAGGCCGTCATTTGACGGATTTAGGTGTTGTCGCTTCGCATTTGCGTGGATTTGCCCCTCATCCTCCGATTCCTCTGTTGTACAGATATCCTCACGAAGCGTCGCTGAGTAGGCCGCTGTTCGGGCCGAAAAGCAGCAGCAGGAGACTGAACCACAACCCAAGACCCCACCAAGGGGCAATTTTAATTTAATCGTCGCCCCCTCGCCCTAAGACCAGGACAGAGGTCGCCAGCAGGTTCCAAGAGACTCAGAGCGAGTGCCCTATGTGAGTCTTGCGTTGGGTTGTGTCACGCTGCAGCTTGGAGGGAGGGATGCATATGCATATGGTCTTTGCATGCCCTATTCTAACCCAACCAAGCCACAAGAACCCTTGCAGCGCCAAGAGTGCTGAGTTTTCTTTAGGTAATTGTCGCGAACAATGTAGCAAAAGGCGCTGGCCATGGTAAAGCGCCCTTTTTCAGTCTAAGGGAGGCTATAGGTAGTTTAAAGTAGATGTAGAAACCAAGGAAAGGCCAAGAAAAATACCCCTTTTCTTGAAATGCGACAATTGTGGCCACCACAGCACAAGGGGGGAGTAAGAAAAAGTGCTTTTCCATTGCTTTAGAGTAGACTTTAGTTTTTTTGGACATGCTCTTCGTTATCCTGCATTTTTATCTTAGTATTGGCCTGACCAAAATGGGTGATAACACATTTTGACCTATAGAACCAAACAGTAAATCAGGATATTGAGTGGACCCCTTAATCCCCAAGCAATGTGAACTAAAACATCTTGTTCTGGACTGACTGAGGCACTGACCTTGATTCAGAGCTCATGGATTTATCTATATTTTCTCATGAATGCTTAGCTATCCTAGTGGTATGCACCCTGGGGGGTTGGGGCACCTCTTTTTGAGAGGTCCTGGGTTCAATACCCAGTCAGCCTAGCTAAGTAGGAATATCCCATGTGACATGGCAGTGACCTCATCGCCACATGCCATGCCACCTCAGCACCTATGGGACCCAAAAACAAAGAGTGCACATCTCAAGATGGCACTATGGAGAGTGTGAGCCCTTGGGGCAGTTTTCCAATCAGTGTTTCTCAATCATGTAAAATATTTCAACCCGAGTTGCAATGTATGTAAATTGCTGTGGTCTATTGTTGATAGTTGTCTTCATCTAACTCTTTCGTGACTGCAGCCCTTCATGCTTTGATCCTGTTTGACTCCTACTTGCTCATCTCTGGCTTGGGTTAGCCTGGATTGGTAGTATTTCCACAATAAAACATTTTCTCCATCAAAAACCAGCAGCAGGAACCCTACACCAGCAGCAAGCAGCAGGAGAGGCACAACAAAGAGCTGAAAGACTCATAAAAACTTCTTTTTCTGCTTGTGAATTTCTTGATTTAAAGAATCAAGAGATGACCGCAATTTTTATAAAAATGTGCATGTGATACACGATGGGATTCCGTTCAGGTATGTGCTTTCGGAAAAATTCTAGACCGTCATTTGACGGATTTGGGTGTTGCGCTTCGTGTTTTGCGTGGATTCGTCCCCCATCCTCTCATTTTCTGTTGTACAGATATCCTCGAGAAGCATCGCTAATTAGGCCGCTGTACGGGCCGAAAAGCAGCATCAGGAGACTGAACCAGAACCGAAGACCCCACCAAGGGGCAATTCAATTTTTCTCGTCGCCCCCTCGCCCTGAACCAGGACAGGTGCCGCCAGCAGGTTCCCAGAGACTCAGAGCAAACGCCCTGTGAGAGTCAAGCGTTGGGTTGTGTCGCGTGCAGCTTGGAGGGAGGGATGCATATGCATATGGTCTTTGCATGCCCAAATCTAACCCCACCAAGCCTCTGAAACCTGTGCAGCGCCAAGAGCGTTGCGTTTTCTGTTGGTAATTGTCACGACAAATGCAGCAAAAGGCGCTGGCCATGGTAAAGCGCTCTTTTCCGGTGTAAGGGAGGCTATAGGTATTTTAAAGTAGGTGTCGAAACCAACGAAAGGCCAAGAAAAATTCCCTTTTTCCTGAAATGCAACAGTGGTGGCCACCACATCACAAGGAAGGAGTAAGAAAAAGTGCTTTTCCATTGCTTTAGACTTTAGTTGTATTAGAGATGCTCTTAGTTATCCTGCATTTTTATCTTAGTATTGGCCTGACCAAAATGGGTGATAACACATTTGAACCTATGGAACAAAACACCAAACCATGATGTTGTGTGGTCCCCTTAATCCCCAAGCAATGTGAACGAAAACATCTTTTCCTGAGCTGACTGAGACACTGACATGCTGAGGTAGAGCCTATAGATTTATCTATGTTTTCTCATGAATGCTTAGCTATCCTAGTGGTCTGCACCCTAGGGGGCTGTGACACCTCTTTTTGAGAGGTCGTGGGGTACGATTCCCAGTCAGCCTAGCTAAGTAGGAATATCCCATGTGACATGGCAGTGACAGCATTGCCACATACCATGCCACCTCAGCACAAATGGGTCCCAAAACAAAGAGTGCACATCTCAAGATGGCACTATGAAGGGTGTGAGCCCTTGGGGCAGTTATACCAATCAGTGTTTCTCAAAGTAAGAAAAAGTGCTTTTCCAATGTTTTAGGGTATACTTTAGTTGTATTAGAGGTTCTCTAAGCAATGTTGCATTTTTATCTTAGTATTGGCCCAAACAAAATGGGTGATAACACATTGTGACCTATGGAACCAAACACTAAATCAGGATGTAGTGTGGGCCCCTTAATCCCGAAGCTATATGCACTAAAACATCTTTTCCTAGGCGACTGAGGCACTGATATACTGAAGGCAGAGCCAATGGATTTATCTATGTTTTCTCATGAATTCTTAGCTGTCCTAGTGGTATGCACCCTGTGGGGCTGGGGCACCTCTTTTTGAGAGGTCCTGAGTTCAATACCAAGTCAGCCTAGCTAAGTAGGAATATCCCATGTGACATGGCAGTGACCTCAGCGCCACAAGCCATGCCACCTCAGCACCTATGGGACCCAAAAACAAAGAGTGCACATCTCAAGATGGCACTATGGAAGACAGTGAGCCCTTGGGGCAGTTTTTCAATCAGTTTTTCTCAAACATGTAAAATATTTCATCCTGAGTTGCAATGTATGTAAATTGCTGTGGTCTATTGTTGATAGTTGTCTTTATCTAACTCTTTGTGACTGCAGCCCTTCATGCTTTGATCGTGTTTATCTTCTACTTGCTTATCTCTGGCTTGGGTTAGCCTGGATTGGTTGTATTTCAACCATAAAACATTTTCCTCATCAAAAACAAGCAGCAGGAACCCTACACCAGCAGCAAGCAGCACGAGAGGCACCACAAAAACACAGTGCTGAAAACACTATAAAACTTTCTGGTAGCAAGAGGCAGACAGTCTCTGCGTTCCGGCAGCAACCCCGTGCCGTACATCTAGTGCGCCGGGTACTGTCATAAGCAAGAAGGGCGAATATGGACACAAAGAAGGAGGACACCGACATGAAGACGGCGCCTAAGGCACCAGCAATGCCAGCACCTGGTGAACCTGGACCTGGACCTAGCGCTGAACCTTCGGTGCCCTTACATGGGCCAGTGGACGTGGTTGATGACTCGCTGGAGGGACTTCAGGCGGCTTTCCGGGCCCTCTCAGTCGAGGAGGTGGACACCAACCTTGTGAAGAGAAAGAGAGAGAGAGAGAAGGATGCTAGAAAAATCATGGCAGACAAAGGAGTAGACCATGAGGACGCCCCGACGAGTGAGTCGACCTTCGAGGGCGCACCCAGCGCCTCTGTCCTCCACGCATCAGCCTCTCCTACAACCACCACACTTCCAGCAAGCAGCAACACAGCACCACAAAGGGCAGAACAAGCCAGCACACCGTGGCAACACAAACCGGCAGAAGGCACGACACACAAACCAGGGGGGGGGGGGGGCAGGACCAGGCGGCGCAAACCCGCAGGTGCGCAAAACCGAGAAGGCAGAGAGAGAACAACCACGACACCACAGAGCAACAAGGAAAACACCAAAGCACACGACAACACACGAAGGCACCAAACACGACGGAACACCGCACAAAACAGCACGGCGAGGCGGAGCACCAGGCGACATCAACCGAAACGGCGTGGCCAACGCCAAAGGGAGACGGCCAACGGCACAACAGACGAACGCACCACACAGCAAGGCACCCGCACGCCAACACAGCACGGCGCAGCAAAACACCGCCCGCCGCACACAACAGCCCACAACCAACCGCAGCACCACAGACCAAGACGCGGGGCACCGCAGACCACCAGCAACCGCCGGGGGGGGGGGGGGGGAGGGGGGGGGGGGGCGGCACCAGCGCGAGCCGAGGGGGAAAGAGAAACCCAACCAAACAGGTGCCAAAGCCAAAGGCATGGAAAAAACAAGGCATAAGCAGGAGGACAAGGGAAAACGAGCGGCAGGGGCCAACACCCGGGAAACACGACCCGGGGGGGGGGGGGGGGGGGGCAAAAGGAAATACCAACAAACGGCCAAGCAGCGCAAAGCAACCACAAGGGACAGAGGCAACAAGGGAGCAGGAGACAACCAGCCGGGAAGGGCATACCCCGGGGGGGGGGGGGGGGCACAACCGCTGGCGGGCGGGGAACACCAAGAAGCAAAGGGGGGGGCGGAAGACAACAAGCGGAGGTGCGGGGTGGGGGGGGGGGCACAGCAGCAGGCAGCGACACACACCAGTGCAAGGCCAGGAACCGCACAGACACGAGCGAGCAAGGGACCACGAGCAGCAGGGCGACGACACCAGCGAAACAACCACAAGGAGTGGCGCACCGCACGCGCTCGGGAGGCCGGCCCGTCCGACCCGGCCAGGACAAAGGGGTGGCGCACCACACGCACTCGGGAGGCCGGCCCGTCCGTCCCGGCCAGGAAAACACCGCAGACCGGCAACACCCGACAACGCCGGCCGTACGGCGGCGGAGACAACAACACACCAACAAAACATGCCGAGCATCCAGCCGGCTACAACACCACAAACCAAAACCCGAACACGCCGACACAGCAGGCCCCATCAAGGGGGGGGCCACGCACAAGCACGGCACGCCCCAACAAAGGGGGGGGCGCGCACCAACACAGCACCGACCCAAGCCACGCACACACCACAGGCAACAAACACCCGACAACGCCGGCCGTAGGGCGGCGGAGACAACAGCGGACCAACAAAACAAGCTGAGCATCCAGCCGGCTACAACACCACGAACCGAAACCCGAACACGCCGACACAGCACGCCCCACCAAGGGGGGGGCCACGCATAAACACGGCACGCCCCAACAGGGGGCGGGGGGCACGCACCAGCACAGCACCAACCCCGGCCAAGCCAACAACACAACCGCAACCACAACCCACCCAACAGGCGACGATAACCCAAACCAAACACCACCACCGCGGCAGGCGGGCACCAACACAGCACACCCCAGCAAGAGGGGGGGCATGCACCAACACAGCACGCCCCACCATGAGGGGGGCTACAACCCAACGCAGCACGCCCCACCAGGGGGGGGGGCACGCACCAGCACACCACCAACCCCGGCCAGGCAAACAACACAGGTAACCAACACCCGACAATGCCGGCCGTGCGGCGGCGGAGACAACGGCGAACCAACAAAACCAGCCGGGCATCCAGCCATCTACAACACCACGAACTGAAACCCCAAAACGCCGACGCAGCACTCCCCACCATGGGGGGGCCACGCACAAACACGACACGCCCCAACAGGGGGGGGGGCACGCACCAGCACAACACCAACCCCAGCCAAGCCAACAACACAACCACAACCACAACCCAACGACAACCCAAACCGAACACCACCACCGCAGCAGGCGGCCACCAACACAGCACGTCCCAGCGAGAGGGGGGCCACGCACCAAAACAGCACGCCCCACCAAGGGGGGGGGCACGCACAAGCACGGTACGCCCCAACAAGGGGGGGAGCACGCACTAGCAGAGCACCAACCCCGGCCAGGCTGACACCACAGACAACCAACACCCGACAACGCCGGCTGTACAGCGGCGGAGACAACAGCGAACCAACAAAACCAGCCGGGCATGCAGCCGGCTACAACACCACGAACCGAAACCCGAACACGCCGACACAGCACTCCCCACCCAGGGGGGGGCCACGCACAAACACGGCACGCCCCAACAGGGGAGGGGGCACACACCAGCACAACACCAACCCTGGCCAAGCCAACAACACAACCGCGACCACAACCCACCGAACAGATGACGACACCCCAGACCACACACCACGACCGCGGCGGACAGGCACCGACACGGCACGCCCTACCGAGAGGGGGGCCACGCACCAACGCAGCACGCCCCACCACGAGGGGGGCCACAAACCAACGCAGCACGCCAAACCACGGTGGGGGGGGCACACACCGACACAGCACGCCCCACCATGAGGGGGGCACGCACCAACACAGCACGCCCCACCAAGAGGGGGACCACAAACCAACACAGCACGCCCCACCATGGGGGGGGGCACACACCAACACAGCACGCCCCACCATGGGGGGGAGCACGCACCAACACAGTACGCCCAACCATGAGGGGGGCCGCGCACCAGCACAGCACCCACCGCTGCCAGGCGATCAACACAACCACAACCGCAACCCAACCGCCGACCACACCCATCCGAACACGCCGATTGTATGGCGGCGAAGACAACACCGAACAAACAAAACAAGCCGCGCATGGCGCCAGCTAAAACACCACCACAAGCACCACCAACCCGAACCCAGCGCCGGCCCCCAGGCGGCACACACGACGACAACCCAAGCCGCACCACCACACCACGCACAACCACCGCGGCGTACAGGCACCAACACAGCATGCCCCACCATGAGGGGGGCCACGCACCGGCACAGCACGCCCCTCCATGAGGGGGGCCACGCAGCAAAACAGCACGGACGACCATGCGGCGGGCCGCACGCGAGCACAGCACCCACCTTGGGAGGGGCCACACGCCGACACAACACGCCCTACAGTGGGCGGGGGGCGCGCACCAACACAGCACGCCCTACCATGGGGGGGGGGCTACGCACGCGGCTGACGGGAGCGGGGTCTGCCATGTCCCTCCGCAGTAGCGCCCCAGCCCTGCTGCACGCCCTCAGGACGCGCTACCCCGGGGACGCGGCCCCGTACCTGAACCAGGCGCGGGCCACGTACCCGGGGGGAGTGTCCGAGCTGGATGCGGCGCTCCACCTTCTACACCCGCCGGACGAGGACCTGGAGGTGGGCGAGGTCACGGTGTTCGTGGAAGGCGCGGACGAGGCGTCCGCCCGCCCCCGGCCGACCAACCCGTTGTATGACGGCACCGGGCCTACCCCCCCGTACGCCGTCGTCTACGAGGCGTTCCCCAGGGAGCCCACTTGGTGCCCCGCCCTCCCACCGGCGACGCACGCGCCCCGCGGCTGGGCTAATCCAGACCTGTCCCCCCCCCTCTCCAGGACCAGGGGTGCCCACCACAGGGGGCAGGTCCTCTGGCAAGAGTGCCCTGGCAACCCCCTCCTCCTCCTCGTCGTCGCGACCCGCGGGGGCCCGGGGCGGATCCTGGGGATCACCCCCACCCACCTCTATGGGGCCACACCCGTACCGCCCCCCCCTCCCGGCGCCTGCGGCGCGGGACGGAGTACACACCTTCCTGCGCACACAGGAGGTCACCGCCGTTACGGGGGTCCACCTGGTGCGGCTGCCCCCGACACCGCTCGACGACCCCCGGGGGCCCAGGGCCCTGAGCCCCGCCCCAGACTTGGAGCTGTGGCGCGACGCGTGGGCCGCGTGGCTCCCCCGCCTCCCCTCCCAATGCCGGTGGATGGCCGCGGACCCCCGGCCGTGCGGGGCTGACGCCACAGCCGGCCCCCCACCCCCTCCCCCCCCCCCCCCCGCAGAGCACCACACGGCACTGCCCACGGCACGGCACTGATGCACCAGGAGGTAGTGGGAAGGGCGCGCCTGCCACCACGCATGCCTACCAGAGTAACAGTGATGGCAGACTCCGATGGGTCCCTCGGGCGGGACGACCGCCAGCACCGCCGGTCCCGCTCCCGCTCCCCCGTCTCCTCCCCAGAGTGGACGGGGGAGACCCTCGCGGAGCGCGAGGAGCGGAGGCTGGCGGAGGCGGCGGTGGTCGGGCCGCCGCCGCCGGCCCGGGAACCTGGGCCAGCCGAGACGGCCGCCCCCGCCGCCCAAGCGGCCAGCCCCGCCGCCCCGCCCCGCCCTGACGCGCAGGAGGCGGAGACCGCGGCGAGCCACGCCGCGGCCCCGGCCGCGGCCCCCGGCACGCCGCCGGCAAGGGGGGCAGCCCCGGCGCAGGAGCCGGACGCGTCGCCGAGGGCTGCCGCAGCCGCGCAGGAGAGCAAGCAGGGCGCAAGAGGGGTTGCGACGGACCCCGCACGGGCCGTGGGCGCCTCGCCGGCGGCCGCCGCGGCAGCAGAGAAGACCGAGGAGGGTGTGCGAGGGTCTGCGACCGCGGCCACGGGCGCCTCGTCGGCGGCCGCCGCGGCAACGAAAGAGAGTGCGGAGGGCGCGAGGGGGGCTGCGGCCCCTGGCACGCCGCGCAAGCGGGGGAAGAACCCCGCACGGGCCGCGGACACCTCGCCGGCGGCCGCCGCAGCAGCAGCAGTGGGCAGGGAGAGCGCGAAGTACCGCGCCCACGCCAACCCCGCCCACACCCACACCAGCCCCCCCAAGCCGTACCCCCCCGAGCCCTTCCCCCCGGGGCGGGAGCGGCACGTCCGCCCCCCGACGCGCGAGCGCTCGCCGCCGGGCGTCACGCTGCCGCAACTGCAAAGGCAGCGGGACGCCCGGCGAGTGGTCCAGGAAGGGCGCAGCGGCGAAGGGGAGGGGAGCGGCGGACGGTGTGACAGGCAGGTGGCAGGGGGGGGGTCAGGGCACGGGAAGGGCGCGCAGGGGCGCGGGCAGGGAGCCCAGGTGCAGGGGGCGGAGCGAGGGGAGGTGGGAGAGCGAGCGGGCCGGGGCGTGGTGGACGAGAGGCGGGACCCGCGACACGGGCAGGGGGTCGGGGAGGGGTCAGGGCACGGGAAGGGTGCTCAGGGGCGCGGGAAGGGTACCCGGGCGCAGGGGGCAGGACAAGGGGGGATGGGAGAGCGAGCGGGCCAGGGCGTGGGGGACGAGAGGCGGGACCCGCGACACGGGCACGGGACCGGAAAGGGGCCCAAGGGCAAGGGCAAGGGCAAGGGCAAGGGCCCCAAGGGACAGGAGGGACGGGGCATGGGAGCCCAGGGGGGAGGGCGGGGCGAGGGGAGGGGGGCAGAGGGCGAAGCGCCCCCGCAGCCGGACGTGCAGCCGCCGAGGTGCATCCCCCCCGGCATCCAACAGATGCCGGCACACCACACCTACCACCACCACCACCACCACCACCACCACCTCTACAACATCGACCCTGACGCCGGCGAGCTCGTCCCCCCCCAACCCCCACGACACCAGCAACAGCAAGCCCCCCCCGCGCCGAGGGCGGAGCCGGCGCGGATGGCCTCGGCGGAGGGGGGACGGGGCGTGGCATCGGCGCCGCAGGTGCAGGAGCAGCGAGGGGGGCCGGCACGGGGGGCGGAGGAGAGCCGGCCGTGGGACGTGGACTGGGGCGGAGTCCCGGACCCGCTGGGGGGGGAGACCCTCCCCCTGGTGGGGGAAGTGTACGGGTGGTTGTGCTGGGCCAACCAGGGGACCTCCAGGAGGTCGCGGAACCGGCCCTTCGATGCCGTGCTCCTCCGGAGGGACGGAGGAAACCGAGAGGCACCCCCGGGGGGGTGGGCGGCCCCAGAGGACCACGAGAGGGTCCTCAGGTCAGTGATCCGGGCGGCGTGGCCCGACAGGGAGCCGACGTGGCCGGCCTTCCTGGAGGGGGGAGCGGTGCTCCGCATCACGGATGCGGACGCCAACAACTGGCTCCCCCGGGCTTTGCGTAGCGCCCTCGCCCACTGGCGCTACCGCCGGCACAACCCGCCGCCGCCGCAGCCCCAGCCCCCACACAAGCGGCGGCGCAAGTGAGGGCCCAGACGGCGGGTACGGGAGGGTTGGGGGGGGGGATGGGCCCCCTGACCCACGCCCCCCCCACGGTATGGCACGACGTGCGGGGGCGCGCCGCCTCCCGCGGGAGGGAGTGCGGGGGCGACAAGCGCGGGGAGGAACCGGCTGCCCCGCAACCTGCTAACCACTGACCGCTAACCCCCACGGCCACCCCCGGCCGGCCGGCGCCGCGCGGCAACGGCCGGGGAGGTGAGGGCCCCGGCGAGGGCCTGCGCGGGCATCCAGCTCTCGATGAGGGGGGCGGGTGAAGGGCGCGACCCCCTGGCCGATGGCTGGCCCCCGGGACCAGGGCCGCCATGCCGCCCCCGCCCCCCCCCCCCACGGCCGACGAGAGGCATCGCCAGGGGGCCAAAGGGCCCCCCCCAACCCACCCCCCCCCCCGCACGGACCCGGGGGCGGGCGAGGAGGGAGGGTATCAAGTCAGATGGGGCCCCCAGGGGGGCGGTCCACGGGCCGCCCCTCACCCCCCCCACCCCGGGGCGGCACTTCAGCCCCGACCGCAAGCGCGCGCCGGAAGGGAGCGCACCGGATACACGGGGAGAGCCAGGAAGGAGTACCACAGGCCGCCGCCTGGAACGAGGGCAGGGAGGCCGCGGCGCGACACCCCCCCCCCCCCCCGCCCCCCCACCGGCCCGCCGGCCGCGGGGGCACCGGCCCCCGCCCCCCCAGGCAGAAGGGACGGACCCCCCCGCCCGAGAGGGGAGCCGGAGTGTGACCCGCCCCCACGCCCCAGCCGCCGGCTCCAATGGGGGCCGCGAAGAGCAAGTGGGCCCACGCCTGCGCACCGGGACGCCGCGCAGATCGTGCCCAGAGAAGCCGGGTGGGCGCGAACCGGAATGGTATGGGTGGCCACGCCCCCCATGGACAGCACGACACCAAGGGACGCCCGCTTTGTTGCCTACCCAGGGAAAGCGGCCCCGCAACCCGCTAACCACTGACCGCTGACCCTCACGGCCACCCCCGGCCGGCCAGCGCCGCGCGGCAACGGCCGGGAGATGAGGGGCCCCAGGGAGGGACTGCTTGAGGATCCGGCTGTCGGTAGAGGGGGGCGGGGGAAGGGCGCGACCCCCCTGGCCGATGGCTGGCCCCCGGGGCCGGGACCGCCAAGCCGCCCTCCCCCCCCCCCCCTTTTGGCCGACAGGGGGCATCGCCAGGGGACCGAAGGACCCCCCCCACTCCCCCCCCCTCCCCTCCCACACAGGCCCGAGAGCAAGCGGGGTGGCGCCCCCCCCCCCCCCCGCACCCACCCCAGCTGGGGAGCCACAGGCGCGGCCCTCCGCCCCCCCAGGGCCGGGGGGGCGCCCCCACCCACAGGAGGAACGGCGACACGGTAAGGGCAACGGCGGCTGGACCTGCCCCCACGAACCCACACCGGCGTGCCGGAGCAACACGCACATCGGAACACGAAGGAGGCCGCGCCCCGCATGACCCTCCCGTGACCACAGCCCACTCCGAGGGGACAGAGGGGGGGTTTGCGGGTCAGCCGGGGCCCCCAGGGGAGCGGTCCACGGGCCGCCCCTCACCCCCCCCCGCCCCGGGGCGGCACTTCAGCCCCGACCGCACGCGCGCGCCGGAGGGGAGAGCCAGAAAGGGGTACCGCAGGCCGCCGCCCGGAGCGAGAGCGGGGAGGCCGCAGCGCGACATCCCCCCCGAGGCAAGGGGGATGGGCCCCCCCCACCCGAGAGGGGAGCCGGAGTGTGACCCGCCCCCCCGCTCCGGCCGCCGACCCACAAGGGGGCCGCGAAGAACAAGCGGGCCCACGCCTGCGCACCGGGACGCCGCGCAGATCGTACCCGGAGAGGCTGGGTGAACACGAACCGGAGTGGTATGGGGGGCCACGCCCCCCATGGACAGCGCAACGCCAGTGACGCCCGCTTTGTTGCCTGCCCAGGGAAGGCAGAGGGACGGAAAAAGGCAGAGCGACCCCCCGCCCTACAGTCAGTCGGCGACCCGGTGGTGCTACTGCCCGCCTCTTACCCCTGTGCACGTCAGTCGGCGATCCAGCGCACCCCACCCAGCCCCCTCCCCCCCTGTCCCGACCCCGTGCGCGTGGACTGGGGCCTCCCGGCACGCGCAACACGCTTCACGGCGCACAGCCCCACCCTCAGGACTGGATTCATAGCCGACGACACCCCTCAGTGGCATAAGAGACTCCCGCGGCCCAGTAGTGAGAGCGTCGGTCTTCAATCGTCCAGTGCGGGGGTTCGATCTCGGGCGTTGGTGCTCCTGGGATCCCTGCACGTAGAGCTCTCTAGTTGGCGACGTGGGAACCACCCCCCCCTCCAGCAACTCGCGCCACCACCGATACCGGTGGATCGGGTGGAGGTCTCGTTCGTTTTACCCCCCACCCAAGAAAAACGAAAGACATGGGAGCCACCCACCCCTGCAGCAGTGCGCACCGTCACCTGTACTCAAACAGGTCGATGGGACGCCTCGCCCGGTATTCGAAGGGATCGGTGGGAGACCACCGATCCCGGGGTTCGAACCAGCTCCTTCGCGGCGCGCGCCTGGTGCGCTACCTCCGGGGCGGCTGCCTTCTGAGATACACCGGCACCCGGGTCACAGAACAAACGCGCCCGCAACCCCCTCCCCCTGTGCTAAGAGTAAGCCCGCGGTAGGGCTGCTCTGCTGGGCCATGAACCGGGACATTGGAGCACCACTCCAGCCACGGTCACCCCAACCCCCCCACGCATCCCGCAGGGCGAAGCTCCGTGCGCATCAGGCTCGTCATGAGAATCCGGCGGGCCGGCGCCTGGACACCAAGACGACACCTCTCTCCCCCCCCGCAAGAACAGAGCGGGGCCCCCACAACCGCACGCCCGCAACGCAGACCCCGACAGCCCACCTAGTGGACGGGCAGAGGAGGGAAGAGGAACGCAAGGCCCAGAACGCCCCACGCAACGGACGAAGGCACCCCCCCGGGGACGCCCAGCCGCCGCCCCCGCAACCCCAAGCCAAGTAGGGGGGAACCGGGACCGGACCGCCCCCCCCCAAGCACGCCAGACGGAGCACGGGACCGGGGCAGGACACGCGGAGGGGCACGGACCACATGGAACGGCCCTACCAGCGCCCAGTGCCGGGACCACGCGAGGTGCGCGCGCCACACCACCCAGCGGGGAGCGGACACCGCGGGAGCGCGAGCGCACACACACGAAAAGGACACGTGGGGACCACCAGAAGGGCAACCGGACCGAGCGCGCGGAACGCACAGACCACATGGAATGGCGTACCAGCGAGCGAGGATAAGGGACACCCGGACGGGACGGCCCGCCACACGCAACGCGGGATACGCGGGGCGGGAAGGGGGAAGAAGGGGAGACACAACACCAGGTACCGGCCCGAACCCCCCGAACCGGCCGCGAGCGCCGCGCACACACAGACGGGACACTGCACCCGCCAAGGCAGTAGTGGCTCACAGCGCCACGCCCCAACCCCTAGGCTAGGCAGCCTCCGCGCCAGCCCAAGGGGGTCCCACTGGCGACAAGCCAGTAGCACGGGCCCGGCGGCGCCGGTGCCCCGGGCGACCACGCATTAGGGGGGCGACGCAGTGGGTAAGCGCCCGCGGCCACGGCTGCGAATTGATGCACTGACCGGGGAGTGGCGAAACGGGGACGCCGGGGAAGGACGGGGCTCCGAGCTCTGTGAACCCGGGGGACTCCGCCACCAGGCAGGAGGTGCGTTTTGGAGGGCTCCCCACTAGGACCCGGTGGGGAGGATATCACCTGGCCCGACCAGGTGGCCCCCCGGGGCCGAAAGGCGTCTAGTACCCGCAAAATCAAACCTCAAACCTCAAACCAACACAGCACGCCCCACCATGGGGGGGGGCACACACCAACACAGCACGCCCCACCATGGGGGGGGGCACGCACCAACACAGTACGCCCAACCATGAGGGGGGCCGCGCACCAGCACAGCACCCACCGCTGCCGGGCGATCAACACAACCACAACCGCAACCCAACCGCCGACCACACCCATCCGAACACGCCGATTGTATGGCGGCGAAGACAACACCGAACAAACAAAACAAGCCGCGCATGGCGCCAGCTAAAACACCACCACAAGCACCACCAACCCGAACCCAGCGCCGGCCCCCAGGCGGCACACACGACGACAACCCAAGCCGCACCACCACACCACGCACAACCACCGCGGCGTACAGGCGCCAACACAGCATGCCCCACCATGAGGGGGGCCACGCACCGGCACAGCACGCCCCTCCATGAGGGGGGCCACGCAGCAAAACAGCACGGACGACCATGCGGCGGGCCGCACGCGAGCACAGCACCCACCTTGGGAGGGGCCACACGCCGACACAACACGCCCTACAGTGGGCGGGGGGCGCGCACCAACACAGCACGCCCTACCATGGGGGGGGGGCTACGCACCAACGTAGCAAACCCCACCAAGAGGGGGGCCACGCACCAGCACAACACCAACCCCGGCCAAGCAAACAGCACAGCCCCAACCGCAACCCGACCCGGGCACGACCAACCAACACCGAAACAAGCAGGACAACTACACGAACAACGTCCGACCGCGCAAGCGCCCGCAGCAGCGCCAAGGAACCAACGCCGAACTGCCGACCATGAGGCGGCTAACACAACCGTGCACCAACAAAACCACTGCAGTGGCCACGACATGACCATAAACCGACCACACGCGAGCCGGCCAACACCAAACCAGCCAGGCATGCAGGGGTCGAAACGGGAACGGCATCCAACGGGTCGGCGACACCGTGGTGCGCCACGCCCGCCGACCACCATACCCACGGACACAACAGAACATGTAACTCTACCATTACGAAGGCGACCAACCAACGTTAACAAACTACACTACACAACACTTGGACAAACCAAAACGCAACTAACCAGCAACGACACGGACGTGCCGGCTACACAAACAACATTCGGCGATACGACCACCGGCAGCAGCGCGACGGAACCCACGCAAACCAAGTTCACCATGAGGCGGCCAAGACAACCGCGGACCAACCACACCGCAGCTGCAGCCGCCACTTAACCATAAACAGACCACACGCAAGCCGGCAAACACCAAACCAGCCAGGCGTGCACGGGTCGAAACGGGAACGGCGTCCAAAGGGTTGGCGACACCGTGGTACGCCACGCCCGCCACCGACCATACCCACGAACACAGCAGAACACCGCAACTCTACCGTTACGAACGCGACCAACCAACGTTAACAAACTACACAACACTACACTTGGACAAACCAAGATTCAACTAACCAGCACCGACACGGATGTGCCGGCTACACAAACAACATTCGGCAATACGACCAGCGGCAGCAGCGCGATGGAACCCACGCAAACCAAGCCGACCATGAGGCGGCCAAGACAACCGCGCACCAACCACACCGCAGCTGCAGCCGCCACTTGACCGTAAACGGAGCACACGCAAGCCGGCCAACACCAAACCAGCCAGGCGTGCACGTGTCGAAACAGGAACGGTGTCCAACGGGTTGGCGACACCATGGTGCGCCACGCCCGCCAACGACCATACCCACGAACAAAAACGTGACTCTACCATCACGCAACCGACCAACCAACATTAACAAACTACGCCGAACAGTTAAACGACCGACCAACCAACCACAACGACCTACCTCGAACCCTCGGCCCCCCGGGAGAGCGCAAGCTCGACCGAGTCAGGAGGCGTGAGTGTGCGCCACGGCATGCGAGTCCCGTAGCACGTGCTTCTTCAAGTCGCCTCACGCCTACTGAAAACCAACCCAGGTGGGGGTGCCTGCAGGACAGGGCCTTTGGCCTGGCTCCTGGCCCCTGGGCCCCAGAATCCAGAGGTTGATGAGGATGTGCGATGGGACCCTCCCCCACGTATCATCCGCCCGAAGGAGAGGAATGTGAGACTTCGGTCATAACATGGGTTACCTCTCTGGGCAGAACCCGCTGTAGGGTACTGCTCGCGGCGACCGCGCCCTTCCCCCATGTGGGGGAGCCCCTTTGTGGGGGCACGTGCAGTAGGGCCGTGGGTGGGTGAGCAAAAGCCCCTTGGTAAGTCCCCCCTGCGGGGCAACCCCAGTCCCAAGACGACCTACCTACCTACCTATGTTTTGAAGCCGGTTCGGACCCCCGTGGCCATCTTGGGGTCACTTGGGGTGTGTATCTATGTGCCGGCAAGCCGCCATTGGCTGATATCATACTCTCCCATCCACCTGATCTAACCCGATGTGATAGTGTGATAGGTTTGGCCATTCCGGCTATGAGCGGCCATATTCAGTACCGAGGCGCCGCCAGCGGAGATTCATATATCGGAATATCAGGAATCAACAGGGTTTTTTTATCATAATGTTTCCGTGATTTTTCAGCCTTCCGTTCTGATGGTCACTGTATCGGCGACTGTCAGTTGGCTCGCGATTTTGCGGTAACCGATTGGTTAACTGTTATTTCCAGATATTTTGGCGGAAACTCCGATGAAGGGTCAGATTTCATCTGTAAAGGGTTCGTTGCTTCCGCAATTTTCTAAATAAGCACTCGAAATTTTAATCTGAATTTTTCGCGATGTCGAAATCGGATTTTCGACTTCGACATCGCCGCACTTGATTTGGTCTTCTCCAAGTGGTCATACTCCTTTCCCTATGCCCAAATCAGGTTTCCCTTATACTTGCCACCCATTTGACTTGGAGATATAAGGGAAACAAAAGTGAATCGTGGGACCACTTTGAAGGGCCATATCTACGCGCGAGCGTGATGAAAGAGAATAAGGAAGGTTGGGTTGCCAGCGCCTTAGTCTCAACTTAATTTAGGAAGCATCAAACGCCTTTGGTGTGTACACATGCCCGGTATAGCAAGGGATAATGGTCAAGAGGTTAGAAAGTGATATATAACTCTTGGACCGTGCAACCGAATATTTTATTGCGACTTTCGAGTGTACCGCATGAGTGTTGGGGTTGCATAGATACTTTCCTTGGGTTCCCACGTATTTTCAACGTGAAGTTATGACCATGGAGGGGCATGGCATACCATGGTGGGAGCCACTTTTGAGGGTATGTGTTATATGCATGGTATGTGCTTCGATATGCTCACGCCCATGTTATATATCTTCGTGTGGCCGAAGAGATGGGGAGCCACACGTGACAAGGGCTTTGCCCATGTCCCAATTGTGGAATTCAAAGCGCTAGACTAAGTCTACCGCATATGTATTGCTCATGGTATGTTTGGCAAGGAGATCCATGAGTGCACTCCCATTTTCATGGGGCATGTAGATACGAGTGGCGAAGGTATCTCCATGCGCCCCATCGGGGATCCAAGTGGGGGAATTGTTTGCAAATGGTTCCAATCATTTGTATATTGAACCATGCGCGGATATCATGGGTGAGCATAGAGATATTCTATCATGACAACTTTGTATTTGGACATATTTACATGTTTTTGACCTAATTTTATGCTCATTTTTCTACTTTATGTGCTCAACTGGTTGGCTAACAGTAAAGTGCCTAGAGATCCGTGAACTATGGTATGTTGCTTATATGTTGGCATATGCTTCCGTGTTATACCTCACCATATGCCGGATCACATGGTCACTTTGGCTTGGCACACGAGGCCTCACAAAATTAGGTCTCAAACTCATGAGCTGACTTGTGAAGCATGTCATGTACATAACCGGAGGGGTTTCGGAGGCAATGATGGGATATTCTTCGGCATGGACCTTTGGTCTATATCACCCTTGTATATTACTTTCCGGTTTGACGCATGCATGGAGCATTTGAATATTTGCCGTATGCATTTTTGAGTATATAATTGACTTTTGGGCATAATGGTGTGATATGCCTGATTTTGCCATGTTGTGAGGTCATCTTCATGGGGCAGTTCTCCAAGCCCAATCGACTCCAAGCCCAACCAAGGTTATGTCAGGGTAGGGCATGGTCCTGAGTGCCACTCTAGGCCATGACACGCCACCTCCCCTATCGGGCTAGGATTCAGAGGCTGGGGAGTGAACACATTTTCGGGGTTTATGTAATGACTTTTGACATATGGCATTTAACCATCTTATTGGACTGGGTTCAGGGCATCATGTTGGTGAGTCAAGGGAAGGTCTTGAGTCCAGGGAATGAGGGGTCTATGGCTGTGATTGTGTAAGTTTCCATCTTTCCCCAACTTTGCTTTATTTGTGTTCATATGCCAATTTCAGGGCTTTCCTCTTTGGTGCAATTCTTGTACATGCCCGCCACCGTGGGACGACCGGTGTGCTGAACGGAAGCCCGCAGTGTGAATTTGGATTGTGGATTGGGCTATTGCTGTATTTGAGGGATCTGGTTGCTGTTCAGGGTTGAAGGAGGATTTTATTTTCTATATTTTTGGATTTTGGACCCGGGACTTTGAGAAATGCAAGCATTGATCAGGAGCAAATCAGCAGGGATTACAGGCGGAAGGGGCACAGCAGGGGCCGGTCCTGGTAGGGACCTTCTTTATGGTAGCAGAGGCGTACCTGCTGCCCCTACCTACCGCCGACCCGGGGACTTGGGCCCCTATGAGCCCTGCCCAAGTACGCCCCCGGTGCGTATTGTGGACTCCGTGGAGACCACGCCGGAGATTGGACCCATAGAAGAGCGGAGACGTTCAAGAGCATGGCGAACTCCGGAAGTTGAAGCCCGAACCGAAGTAGGACAGTCGGGAAGAGGAGGACTTGACATGGAGGATCTGATCTCCATGTGTGAGCGTCGCTGCCGAAAGGCATGCAACCTCCGCTCCGCCGCGGAGGACTCTGACGAGGCCTGCCATTCAGGCAGCAGTGGAGGACGGGCCCGGCGCTACCGGAAGCGCGGGTCACCCAAGCCCGCGGCAGGGGACGCCGGGGCTATGGATACGGACCCCAGCCCGGTCAGGCTGTGGGACTCCGAGCACTCCGAGGGCTATCGGACAGCTTATGAGCAACCCTCGGAGTCGGAGGAGACGGCCAGACCGCCCACAAGGGCGAACACGGCCCCACAACCCAGCCTGGAGCATGATGCCGAGGCTTTGGAGAGGCCGCCAGAGCCCGGACGGCACCTGTGCCCCGGCACACGGGACCAGAGACGGACGCCATAGGCGATACGCCCATGGGCGACGAGTCTGAGGTGCCGGGAACCGCGGCATGCGCCGGATCAGGCGGAAAGCAGGCTGAGTGCCACTGCGAGCAGGTGTCCTTCCTCATGGGCAAGTACCCAAAGATGGGGATGGACGCCATCGTGCATCGCCTAGACCGCCTGGACAACGCGAAGGACGGTCTAGAGGAAGACGTCGCGGGGATCCTGGATGACCAGTCGGCCGCGGAGAAAGACATGGAGGAGCTGCGAGCGGAACGGGACCGGTACCGGGAGAATCTGGAGCTGGGCCTGGAGAAGCAGCAGCGAGTGGTGGACAGCCTCCTCCACCTGGTGGAGCACATGTCGGGACGCCTGAAAAGGCTAGAGGAGCTACAGCCCCTCGCGCCGGGTCCGGAGCTCCCGGCAAAGCCGGCCGCGGCAGAGCTGGTGGAGCGGGTTAAGACCTTCAGGAGCGCCATGGATAAACCCATGGGCGGCCCTGCAGAGGCACCATACGCGCCTCCGCGTGTTGACCCGGTTGCGCTGCCGTTTGTGCCCATGTTCAGCGAATCCACCATGCTCGGGGAACACACGGCACTGGCTGGGTCCATGCGGGAAGGGCACGTAACCACGGACGCGAGGAGCCTGACGGTACAGATGTCCCACACCGCCCAGGTTCTACCGCCAACTACGAATACCCATGCAGTTTATGCGGAAGAGGAGATCCAGAGCCAGACCATGCAGGGGCGAACCATGGGAAGCGCCGACGGACATGGTCGAGGCCACCCAGGCGGAAAAACTGTGGGCGAAGGACCCCAATACGGGGATATGGACGGCCGATGGAGCGAGTCCTTCCCGCATTCCAAACCCCATGGGTTCAGGCCCAACTGGACCGCACTCCATGGAGGAGAGGGATGTACGGGGAGTGTACTCACACCCCCCGGCCACAGGTGGTATCTGTCTCGGTGGAGTGGTGGCTGGGGACGTCGGAGACGCCATCAGGATTGCCGACCTCAGGGGAATCAAAATCCCCTACTATGATGGCAACCCCTCCAACCTGGACGACTTCATCCTGGATTGGGAGGACTTTGCCGAGGAGGTCGTCGGCGAGATGCGGGGAGCGCCGCGGGACAAGTGGGTATGTCGGACCTTCCCACACCGGCTGGCGCAGGACCTGAAGGAGGAGCTGCGGGATCAGATCCGGGCAGGATTGATCAGGACGGAGCAGGCCTGCCTCCAGTGGTTGGAAGATGAGGAGCGGGTGGACGCTCCAAACCAGAAGCTGGAGGACTTGTGGTCCATCCCGCTGCAGCTGGACCGCGGTGAGCTGCGGGTCCGGGAGTGGAACCGGTACCTGCGGAAGTACCGGCGGAGCCTGAAGCTGGTGGAGGACTGGAACGAGTCCAGCGAGATCCGCCACCTCCTGAAGGACGTCCTCCCCGGCCACTGGAAGAGGCGAGTGGAGGACGAGGAGAAGAAGCGCGCCACGAAGTGGGTGGCGGTGAGGATCATGGCGGCGGAGGATACCCATGCGGGTATCATGGAGTTCTTCAGGAGGAACCTGGGCGAGCCCAACCGGATGTTGGGACTGAAGAACGCCGTGTACGTGGAGGTATTTGGAGACTCCATGGGGCAAAGGTTGCTGCGCCTCAACAACGTGGAGTGGAGGCGCGGGGAGCCGATGAGGATGCAGGTCATCTTCGCCCGCATGAGCCTGGACGAGATCGTGAAGTACATCACGGTGGAGTTGAAGCTCAATGCGAAGAACGAGGCCCACGTGCAGGATCGACATGGTCATGGACAACGAGGACACCGAGAAGACCGCCATCATCGGGAGATCCAGGAGGACACGGCCAACTCCGCGGAGGATGGTAGTGGAAGTGGCCAAGACCTCTGGACCGGGTCCCGGGAGGATCACGAGGAGGCCCATTTCTTCGCGTTTGTGGCACACAACGTGAGGAACCATGGGCAGGATCGGTCCAGATGGAGCAAGGTGGGACCCAAGAAGAGCAGAGAGCCAAGGAGGATCGGGAACCCACCGCTCTCGTTCCGAGAGTACAGGTCTCAGCATGACGGGTGCTGGGTCTGTTATGGCAAGGGAAACGACCATGCACACGACCACCGTCAGTGCAAGGTGTATGAGGCGGATAAGAAGGCCTACTTCGCCGCCCACCCCGAGAGGAAGCCCAAGGAGCAGCGGATTTCCGATTGGAAGACGAAGGGCGGAGACGGGGGAAAAGGCCAAGGCAAAGGCCAAGGAAAAGGCGGAGGAAGAGGCTATGGTGGTGGACCTGGCCAAGACCGACGAGTGAGGTCGATCGAGGAGGTGGCTGAGGACATGTTGAGGACGTTGGAGGAACTCAAAGCCCAGCAACGTGGTGGACAAAGTCCTGGCGGATCGCAGCCGGAAGGTGCTGCGGGAAGTCAAGTCTAGAGGAGCCCCCACGGGAGTGGGACCTCGGAGGTCTCTCCTCCGAAAGTCAGTGGAATCCCAGAGAAAGCTAAGGCACATCGGGTGCCGAAGAAGGCTCCAGAAGAGCCAAAACCACTGAGTTTCGCCACTCCCAACCCCTGGAGCGCCCTGCCAAGGGAAGTTTATGTGGGTAAGGGACGTGGCAAGAAGGAAGGAGCGACCACGGAGAGCCCCGTGGACGGGCAAGACCAACCCAAGATCTACACCATCCGTGATCATACCCTCGAAGTCCTGATGCACCCGGATGTGCTAGAGTTGCATGCCGTGAGAGTCGTCCATACACCGCATGGCGACGAGCGGCAGTTGCACTTGAAGGTGCGTGTACGGTGCGGACAAGAGGAATTGGTGGTGGATGTTCTGGTGGATACGGGTGCCCAGGTGAGCCTGGTCCGGAGAGGGTTGTTCAAGGAGGAATCCCTGCAGCCCAGCCGTAGACCGGTGCGCCTGAAGGTGGCCAATGGAGAGATCATGGGTGGTGGTACCCATGAGGCCACTATCAGTATGGAATTCTGGGAGCTTGAGCGCTTGAACCGCCCTGATCTGGCGAAGAGAAGCACTCTATCCGGGAACTTCTATGTGGCCGACATTACAGATTGGGATATGATCATGGGGTATGACTTCATGGTGGCAAACGCCATTGGTGCCCTTCCCCATCGTGCAACGCTAGTCCGTGAGGATGATGAATGCCTCACATGGCTGTCCACGGACTATGCATGCGGATCATCCAAATGGAATGCTGAGGAAGAGGATCGGATCGTCCAAGTGGTGCAAGCTGTGGGTGCCAAGTCCAGAGGAGACCGTGGAGTTCAGCTCACGGAGTATGGAATGGCGCCGCAGGTGTATGCCAGGATGATCCAGACACTGGGAGCCGAAGCGCCCGAGACGGACGTCTTCGCTTCCCGGGATGCCCCACTTTTGCGGAAGTGTAGGAGGCATTGGCATCGAGGAGACTCAGCCTGGCACAGGCATTGGGGTTTGAAGGAGTGGGGGCCCATGTATTGGCATGGCTCCCTGGAGAATACCAGACGTACGGTGGAGAAGATCGTCGCGGATAGGGCAAAGGGGATCCTGGTCATAACCGGCATAGGATCCACCCCATGTCCGCTGGAGGGTCTCAAGTCGACGCTGGACTCCATCACCCTGAACGAGATGTCATTCGGGCCAGAGGAGGAGTTGTTCATTGATGCCAAGGGTGTATCAATGCCCTCCCCGGGTCAAGCGTGGGGTACCAAGGCTTTCCTGGTGGATGGGGCGCAAGCCCAGCCCACGGGTGATGAAGCATTCATCCGTAGGGTGGAGGCGGTGCCCATGAAGGTCATGTTTGAGCCCAAGGAGGGGACGGATCAGCCTATTGATGGCATTGGCGTCCTGTCCCTAGCCGAGATCGACGACGTCGTCAACTACATGCGGATGGAGATGCACGACCGTGTGGCAGCCAAGAAGAGGCGGGCCATGGTCACATCTCCGCATTGGTGGGATGACAAGATGTTGGTCACCGGCAAGTACGAGAGGGATGAGTTTGTGGCGAGGGTCATGGATCACATCGCGGACCAATACGATGGTCTGGTTGGGTCGGACCCACCAACATGGGATTTTCCAAGAATGGGTGCCAATAGCGACAGTCACCATCCCGAGGCCGCAAATTTCCGAAGATTATCGGTGGGAAGAGCTCCCCACGACGATGAAGACGGCATATCGGACGAGGAGAAGTCGGATTCGGACCCAGAAGAGGCCTATACCGCAGTGCGGTCGGTTGCATCCATACCGAAGCAAGCGGCTGAAGAGGCCCAGGAGAACCCGAAGGTCGCCGAGCTGAAGGAGAGGCTGATCAATGCCTATCCGCGGCTATTCAGTGGCGTCGCCAACAAGAACCCTCCAGATCGTGGGAGGTTTGGCACAGCGAAGATCAAGCTGAAGCCGAACCCGAAGATCTATCGTCATCGGGAGTACCAACTTCAGGGCGATCGGGCCGAGGCCATGAAGAAGCTGTTGGCCGAGTTCATTGAGCGGGGATGGATCGGACCCTCCGACAGTGAGTGGGCCAGCCCAGCCTTCATCGTGCCCAAGGAGGAGAAGGGCGAGTGGAGGTTGGTGGTGGATTACAGGGGTTTGGACGAGCAAACCGAGCACGACTCGTACTCGCTTCCCCTGATCGACTCCATCCTCCAAAAACAACAGAAAAAGCGGATCTTTACGGTGTTGGACCTGAAACACCGTTATCACCAGATGCCGCTACACCCGGACTCCAGGCCCTGCACAGCGATGTCGACGCCGCTGGGGCCCATGCAGTGGAAAGTGGTGCCTATGGGCGCCAAGAATGGCAACGCCGCTTTCCAGCGCATGATGGAGGACCTACTCGGTCCTGTCCGGGACTGTGCCGATCCCTTCGTGGATGACATCATCATCGGGTCCGGCACGGAGAACATGACTGAGGACGAGCTCATCGACGCACATGAGAAGGATCTGCGCTGAGTGCTCAGCGAGTTGGACAAGCACAACATGGTGTGCAAGCCCACCAAAGCCTCACTCTTCGTGAAGGAAGTGGAGTTCGCGGGTCACGTGGTTGGTCACGGGCAACGCCATCCGATGCATGGGAAGCTGGCATCCCTGCACCACTGGGAAAAGCCCCAGACCATCAGCGAACTCCGATCCTTCATGGGGTTCTGCAACTACTATTCGGGCTATGTCCGGATGTGTGCAGAACTGTCGGGGCCGCTGCACAAGATGCTGCAAGTGGGCAAGTTCGATGGCCGGAAGGGGAGTAAGAAGAAGCTTGCCTGGACCCCTGAGGCCGAAGATGCGTTCAGCCGCCTGAAGGAGCGACTCCTGGGGCAGCTGGGACTATTCTTGGTGGACCCGGACAAGGGATTCGTGCTACGGACGGACGCCTCGGACTACGCTGTAGGGGCAGTCCTCGAGCAGATCCGGGACGACGGGTCACATGTACCCGTGGCGTTTTGGAGTCGGATCCTGGCCGAGGGCCAACGCCGCACCTGGACCGCGAGGGAGAAGGAGACGTACGCCATTGTTTGTGCGCTCAGGAAGTGGTCTGGCCACATCGGATTGCAACCGGTGGTGGTATGTGCGGACCATCAGTGCTTGCAGAGCTGGCACAAGGAGCACGTCGACACCCCCTCGGGACCGGCGGCAAGCAGGGCCCGATGGCAAGAGACGTTTGCCAAGTTCGACCTCAGCGTCGTATACGTCCCGGGGCAGGACAACACTGTGGCAGATTGCCTCAGTCGGTGGGCCTACCTCGCGGGCAAGGCTTGGATGGACATATCCAGCCATGGAGACGCCGAGGAGACCGAGGAGGCCAAGCGCATCATCGAGATGGAGAAGGCCATGGAGCAAGAGGGGGTCAAGTGCTTTGTGGTGATGGCAAACCGTACGGATCTGGCCAAGTTCCGGGGTGCCCGCGTCCAAGCTATTCGAGCGGAAACCCTCGAGCAATGGATGGTGGCCCCTGTAGAGCTAGTCAGGTCGGTGCTCACAGAGGACTGCTCGGATGACTATGCGGCATCCGAGCACTGGAGCAAGTACTGGAATGCCGTGAGCGCCCCGTCGGACGACGAATGGCCCGAGGGTTTGACTGAGGATGGGGACAAGTTGTTCCTCAAGGACAAGCTGCTGGTGCCCGAGAACCGAGTGGAGGAGCTCATTGACCATTGGCACAACGCCCAACTCATGCACCCTGGCCGAGACAAGATGCAGCAGGACCTGGAGTGGCGTTTCAAGTTCCCTCCGGGGTACTACGCCATCCTGGATGGGTACTGCAGCGACTGTGCCGTGTGTCGGGCCACGAAGAGCCCCAACCACTCCACAGCGGGCAACCCGGTGTATACGGCTATACCGGAGGCCCCTATGCGGTCTGTGGCCATGGATGTATTCGCCATGCCTGAGGTCACCGTGGAAGGAGAGACCTACGACTGTGTCATGCTGGCGGTGGATAGGCACAGTGGGTATATCGTGGCGGTCCCTGGCAAGAAGTCCAAGAAGAAGGACAAGAAGGACAAGCATGGAGTGGGGCTGCAGGCCAAGACCGTCGCTAATGCCATGATCAGGCATTGGCTGACGATTTTTGATGTCCCGGCTGTCATCTGCAGCGATCGGGGCAGTCAATTCGTGGGGACGTGGTTCAAGACGATGTGCAAGCACATGGGGATTCGGCACGCCAAGACCGTGGCGTACCACAGCCGGTCGAATGGTCAAGCTGAGGTGGCCGGGCGGCAGATGTTCGAGAAGTTCCGCCAGCTGCACATCGACGAACCGGGCCGGAATTGGTACAATTCGCTGTGGAGAGTGCTCCAAGCGTATCACGACCTTCCGGGACCCACTGGACTGTTGCCCCACCGCATCCTGTTCCTACGGGATCGAGTGTCACGCACTCTCCCGTGGTTGAACCATGGCAAAGCTGCCCGGGATGCGAACGCTATGATGGCTGAGGCGGACGACACGGCGGCCAAGATGTGCAAGGCACTTCAGGACGAGCATGACAAGAGGGCCAAGTACTTCAAGCAGGGAAAGGTCCAGAAGTATGCTCTCCAAGACACCGTGTGGGTGTAGCGGCACCACAAGGATGTCCTGTCCAGGCATCGGCAGGCATCTTGGTATGTGCCGGGGGTAATCGTGCGGAAGGTCGGGCAGGATGTGTATGCGGTTCGTGTGGGGGATAACAAGATCCTGGATCGCGACCATACCCAGCTTCGTCCCCGAGCACCAGACCCCAGCGGACGTCCCGTCACCTTCGAGTTCACGGCCGGCGATGTGGACTCGGACGACGAGGGTGAGGACGACGACTTCACCGCTGAGAAGATCCTGGCGGACAAGCCGGACCCGGGGACGCCTGGGGGGAGGCTTTATAAAGTCCGTTGGAAAGGATTCGCCGCATCCAGGGATTCGTGGGAGCCTCCGAGCAGTTTCGTGCCGAGGTATACCACGGTCTGGATGGACTATCTGAAGAAAAAGAATATTTCTTTGGATGTCAAGGACGTGTTGGTCCATTTGGTTGCTGCTGTAGCACCGTAATGGATCCCCCTTGGCATTTTTGTTTGTTTCTGTGCTTGGGAGACGGGTGAGGGCGTTCATCCGGGGATTCTCTGGGCCTTGATTGGCCATCTACCCCCTTCACTCGATCTCCACATATATATTTCATTGTGGTATACTTATTTAGGTCAACCGACGACGTTTCTCTATCTTTGATCCCCTTGGTCCATGTTGTAGATCAAGAGGAGACCGGATATGGCGTAGGGCACCGATTTTCAGTGTCCTCACCCTTCCCTTGGGGCATGGGGGACGCCTACGACGTGTGTGGGGCCTCCATGTGTCCTTGGGACATGGAGGGGGGGGTTGGAGCCCATTGGGGTCCTCCCGTCCTCTCTTAAATGACTTCCAAGCGGTAACAACGCTCTGAGAAGGGGGGTGAAGCCGGTTCGGACCCCCGTGGCCATCTTTGGGTCACTTGGGGTGTGTATGTATGTGCCGGCGAGCCGCCATTGGCTGATATCATACTCTCCCATCCACCTGATCTAACCCGATGTGATAGTGTGATAGGTTTGGCCATTCCGGCTATGAGCGGCCATATTCAGTACCGAGGCGCCGCCAGCGGAGATTTATATATCGGAATATCAGGAATCAACAGGGTTTTTTTATCATAATATTTCCGTGATTTTTCAGCCTTCCGTTCTGATGGTCACTGTATCGGCGACTGTCAGTTGGCTCGCGATTTTGCGGTAACCGATTGGTTAACTGTTATTTCCAGATATTTTGGCGGAAACTCCGATGAAGGGTCAGATTTCATCTGTAAAGGGTTCGTTGCTTCCGCAATTTTCTAAATAAGCACTCGAAATTTTAATCTGAATTTTTCGCGATGTCGAAATCGGATTTTCGACTTCGACATCGCAGCACTTGATTTGGTCTTCTTCGAGTGGTCATACTCCTTTCCCTATGCCCAAATCAGGTTTCCCTTATACTTGCCACCCATTTGACTTGGAGATATAAGGGAAACAAAAGTGATTCGTGGGACCACTTTGAAGGGCCATATCTACGCGCGAGTGTGAGGAAAGAGGTGTGTACACATGCCCGGTATAGCAAGGGATAATGGTCAAGAGGTTAGAAAGTGATATATAACTCTTGGACCGTGCAACCGAATATTTTATTGCGACTATTGAGTGTACCGCATGAGTGTTGGGGTTGCATAGATACTTTCCTTGGGTTCCCACGTATTTTTAACGTGAAGTTATGACCATGGAGGGGCATGGCATACCATGGTGGGAGCCACTTTTGAGGGTATGTGTTATATGCATGGTATGTGCTTCGATATGCTCACGCCCATGTTATATATCTTCGTGTGGCCGAAGAGATGGGTAGCCACACGTGACAAGGGCTTTGCCCATGTCCCAATTGTGGAATTCAAAGCGCTAGACTAAGTCTACCGCATATGTATTGCTCATGGTATGTTTGGCAAGGAGATCCATGAGTGCACTCCCATTTTCATGGGGCATGTAGATACGAGTGGCGAAGGCATCTCCATGCGCCCAATCGGGGATCCAAGTGGCGGAATTGTTTGCAAATGGTTCCAATCATTTGTATATTGAACCATGCGCGGATATCATGGGTGAGCATAGAGATATACTATCATGACAACTTTGTATTTGGACATATTTGCATGTTTTTGGCCTCATTTTATGCTCATTTTTGTACTTTATGTGCTCAACTGGTTGGCTAACAGTAAAGTGCCTAGAGATCCGTGAACTATGGTGTGTTGCTTATATGTTGGCATATGCTTCCGTGTTATACCTCACCATATGCCGGATCACATGGTCACTTTGGCTTGGCACACGAGGCCTCACAAAATTAGGTCTCAAACTCATGAGCTGACTTGTGAAGCATGTCATGTACATAACCGGAGGGGTTTCGGAGGCAATGATGGGATATTCTTGGGCATGAACCTTTGGTTTATATCACCCTTGTATATTACTTTCCGGTTTGACACATGCATGGAGCATTTGAATATTTGCCGTATGCATTTTTGAGTATATAATTGACTTTTGGGCATAATGGTGTGATATGCCTGATTTTGCCATGTTGTGAGGTCATCTTCATGGGGCAGTTCTCCAAGCCCAATCGACTCCAAGCCCAACCAAGGTTATGTCAGGGTAGGGCATGGTCCTGAGTGCCACTCTAGGCCATGACACGCCACCTCCCCTATTGGGCTAGGATTTAGAGGCTGGGGAGTGAACACATTTTCGGGGTTTATGTAATGACTTTTGACATATGGCATTTAACCATCTTATTGGACTGGGTTCAGGGCATCATGTTGGTGAGTCAAGGGAAGGTCTTGAGTCCAGGGAATGAGGGGTCTATGGCTGTGATTGTGTAAGTTTCCATCTTTCCCCAACTTTGCTTTATTTGTGTTCATATGCCAATTTCAGGGCTTTCCTCTTTGGTGCAATTCTTGTACATGCCCGCCACCGTGGGACGACCGGTGTGCTGAACGGAAGCCCGCAGTGTGAATTTGGATTGTGGATTGGGCTATTGCTGTATTTGAGGGATCTGGTTGCTGTTCAGGGTTGAAGGAGGATTTTATTTTCTATATTTTTGGATTTTGGACCCGGGACTTTGAGAAATGCAAGCATTGATCAGGAGCAAATCAGCAGGGATTACAGGCGGAAGGGGCACAGCAGGGGCCGGTCCTGGTAGGGACCTTCTTTAGTTTTCTCATGAATGCTTAGCTATCCTAGTGGTCTGCACCCTAAGGGGCTGTGACACCTCTTTTTGAGAGGTCGTGGGGTACGATTCCGAGTCAGCCTAGCTAAGTAGGAATATCCCATGTGACATGGCAGTGACAGCATTGCCACATACCATGCCACCTCAGCACAAATGGGTCCCAAAACAAAGCGTGCACATCTCAAGATGGCACTATGAAGGGTGTGAGCCCTTGGGGCAGTTATACCAATCAGTGTTTCTCAAAGTAAGAAAAAGTGCTTTTCCAATGCTTTAGGGTATACTTTAGTTGTATTAGAGGTGCTCTAAGCAATCTTGCATTTTTATCTTAGTATTGGCCCAACCAAAATGGGTGATAACACATTTTGACCCATGGAACCAAACACTAAATCAGGATGTAGTGTGCATGCCTTAATCCCCAAGCTATATGCACTCAAACATCTTTTCCTAGGTGACTGAGGCACTGATATACTGAAGGCAGAGCCAATGGATTTATCTATGTTTTCTCATGAATTCTTATCTATCCTAGTGGTATGCACCCTAGGGGGCTGGGGCACCTCTTTTTGAGAGGTCCTGGGTTCAATACCCAGTCAGCCTAGCTAAGTAGGAATATCCCATGTGACATGGCAGTGACCTCAGCGCCACAAGCCATGCCACCTCAGCACCTATGGGACCCAAAAACAAAGAGTGCACATCTCAAGATGGCACTATGGAAGACAGTGAGCCCTTGGGGCAGTTTTTCAAACAGTTTTTCTCAAACATGTAAAATATTTCATCCTGAGTTGCAATGTATGTAAATTGCTGTGGTCTATTGTTGATAGTTGTCTTTATCTAACTCTTTGTGACTGCAGCCCTTCATGCTTTGATCCTGTTTATCTTCTACTTGCTTATCTCTGGCTTGGGTTATCCTGGATTGGTTGTATTTCAACAATAAAACATTTTCCTCATCAAAAACAAGCAGCAGGAACCCTACACCAGCAGCAAGCAGCAGGAGAGGCACAACAAAAACACGGTGCTGAAAACACTATAAAACTTTCTGGTAGCAAGAGGCAGAGGTCTCTGCGTTCCGGCAGCAACCCCGTGCCGTACATCTAGTGCGCCGGGTACTGTCATAAGCAAGAAGGGCGAATATGGACACAAAGAAGGAGGACACCGACGTGAGGACGGCGCCTAAGGCACCAACAATGCCAGTACCTGGTGAACCTGGACCTGGACGTAGCGCTGTACCTTTGGTGCCCTTACATGGGCCAGTGGACGTGGTTGATGACTCGCTGGAGGGACTTCAGTCGGCCTCCCGGGCCCTCTCAGTCGAGGAGGTGGACACCAACCTGGTGAAGAGAAAGAGAGACAGAGAGAAGGATGCTGGAGAAAGCATGGCAGACAAAGGAGTAGACCATGAGCACGACCCGACGAGTGAGTCGACCTTCGAGGGCGCACCAAGCGCCTCTGTCCTCCACGCATCAGCCTCTCCTACAACCACCACACTTCCAACTCCAGACCCAGCCGCTGCAACATCCACACCCATAACCACCCCGCCTACGGCTGAGGGCACAGGCTTTACTGGTATGCCTACCTACCCTGCCTATGGTGTGGACCCATCTACCACTGCGTTTTCAGAGGCAACTACTGCCAGTGAGCCAGTGGCCTCCAGTTCTGCGCCGCGATGGTATGCGGCTGACTATCACCATCCTCTACCCGCTACGGGAGCCTATGTGGATGTTCCCGGGTATGCAACCCTGAGTGGGCTGAGGAGAGGCCCTGAGTCATGCGGGAGCAGGAGCAGAGGATCGGGGAGATCCTCCGACAGGTCCCTGACGCAGACGGAGATCAATGAGGCACTCCGAGGAGCCACTTCTAAAATTGTAGGGGATCTCACTCAAGAGATTCGGGCCAAACTGGAGCCCCTGATTCCTCCCCAAGTGTGACCTACCGTCCTGGGAGTTTCACCCCACCGAGTACAAGCCAACCATCTGGTGCTGGGGTTGACAAACACCCTGGGGAGCCTGAGGAGCCGACCGATGCCGACCCCTGCAGTGATACCGAGAAGCCCTTTCATACCAAGAACGGCCCAGCCTCCCTACAGCCACGTGGGGAATTCCACGAGAGCCGAGCTGGACCGGCTGGGGCTGACAGCCCTGAGGGCAATGGTGGATGTGGAGCCTCTGGCTCTAGTGACCTAGGCGGAGACCCCTCTGACAATGAGCCGCCGTCCATGACATTGAAGCGGTACCCAGAACCTATGGCCCATGGCCCGGAGGCCTGTGAGCCGTCACACCCGTGCGGAAGCCGTTGACACCGGCTGTCAGCGGGATATCCCTGTTCTCTAACCCGCGACATCTGGAATCCGATTTCTAACCATTAAATCGATGTGGAATTACCATAATTTTACTGTCTTGGTTGATTTGCGGTTAGAAATCGGTGAAATACCCGATTTCTACCGCGACTTCTGATTGTCGTGAAATCGCCGCCTGACGTCGCCCGTTCCGTGCACTGCATTAGATGATTCTGTAGAACGATCTTTTTGGAAGTCAAGACTGAAACACTCTTCGAGTGATCCGCAATTTTGTTCCTTGATATAACGCATCGCGTCCCAGATTTTCCCCAGAAAATCTGGGCGGCCGAAGGCGCTTCGAACCCCCAAGTGAAATAACAAGGGTTACGAGCGTTCAAGCGCCCAAGGAAGAATTAACGTGCCTCATAGGCACTGTGTATGAGGTTTTGCCCCCCATAGTCATAGGATGAGGCCAAAGGATCCCAACTCCATAGGCCCAAACGGTTATTTATTTTGAGTGTTTTCCAAGAAATGGGCAATCTCACGTACTTGGCGTCCAAGTACGTGTAGAAGTATGTTGAGTTGGCGTTTTCTCCCTCTTTGCTTGCCTCTACATCCGGGGCATATCACTTGTCTTCCCCGGATAGTGCATATATGATCTCCATATATATATTGGCAATATATTTTGCGTGCATGCTAAAATTCGGCTTTCCGAAAGGAGGTCGATTTTCGACCCAAGCACTTGCATGCGTGTTAAGGGACCAACGTTACTCTAGAATATAGGCACACTTTGATTCTAGGCCACTAGGTTGGGTGTAGAAGGCGAGGGTAGGGTTGTATGCCATATTTGGTGTCATATCACGTGCCCATTTGGCGGGTGCACCATTCCAAGACTAACCCGCGAATGGACCCCATATCCCACGAAGCCCTTCATTGTACTCCCAACCAACACTCGCAAGCTCAACCTTCGTGAAGGGACGCTTGTGGAGCGCTCCCGAAGCGATGCGTTGCGAGCAAGGTGTGTTTTTTGCAATATTCCATTTTTGCATGTGCCCACTTGGGAGGCAGCGCGCGCGGCCTTCCAAAGCACCCCAAGTGGAGCACATATGTGAAATCGAAGGTCATTGGTGTCGAGTCATTGTGTTTAGAAGGATTGGTCGATTACTCAATCCAGGCCGAAGATATTATAATCTATTTGTGTAGTTTTCAGGGCACTTTTGCGTGTCTTTTCGCCAATTTTGCTGTTTTTTGCCCGTCATGATGTCAAGTGGCGACCGTGTATCTCAACGTTGCGCTCAATTGACATCATGACCCAAGTATGTTATGGGGGTAAATACTTCGGTGCCCAACATATCTTGAACCCGGCGAATAACTTCCCTTGGGCTTGGCATACCGTGGCCGCCATGTTGGCGATTTGGGACGATCCCAAATCATGGGCTCACTTGGCGACCCTGCCATTCCCAAAAGCGGAGGGGTTTGGGCGACGCCCAAAAGATATGTTGGACGCATATGACTTGGTGCCAATGCTATGGCACACTCCGGTCCAAGTCGGGCATGTGCCTCATTTGCCCCACCCATGAGTATGCGCATTTTCGGCCATTTTGAGCAATTTTCCACATTTCCTGCCCGCCGTGCACCATGTTCAGCCCCCTCGTGCACGCCGGACGCATCGACCAATGGACCATATATGACATGGGTGTTATGGATATTGGTCACCATGGTTTGCACACCACGTGGGCGAAGCGGAGCAACCTTCGTCAAGGTGCTAGCCCAAAGTGAGTGTGGACGATTTTGCCATTTTGGCAATTGTGGACCCAATCGGGATTGTCACCACGCCGAGCGGCATGGAGATCTTTGAGAGCCAAGGGCATGGGAGTCTTTGTTGGACTCCCGGTGGATCGCATATGGAATGGCGGATCCGATCTCCAAGCCAGCGTGGAGATATACCATTGGGGATACCCCGGATTTTGCCTCATTTTGAGCCGCCAAAATGACCCCCTTTTAGGACCCCAATTTCAGCCCCCCATGTGGTCAATTGGCGGCCTCATATCTCTATGCCCACAAGGAGCCCGGACCTAATTCCAAGTTGTGCACTCAGATATAGGTCCTAGGTCCTGCCTCCTATCCTGTGAGCCATTGGCCTTGCCCTGGCCGGGCGAGCCACGCGTGGGGATGACGCCAATTTGGGTGATTTTGGCATCATGACCCCACTTGATGAACCCGTGGTGCCCTGATGCCGGGGGCTCAGAGGGAACCAGGTTGGGTGAGGGCTCCAGAGAGTTCGTCCTTGAAGGGCATAGGGTCAGTCGCCTCGTCCCTACCTCTAGCGGGTCCGGACGAGGGGTCAATTTTGGAGTTTTCGGAACTAATATCAGTTTGGGCTGAAACAGCCCATTTTCAGCTACCAACTCCTAGGGGATAATGGCGGGGCCTTATCTCTGGCTCAGAGGGGAGTTGAGACCTGCCGTTAAGGGAGCTTAGGGAGCCACTGTCGCATGGCCTTGGAACGCTGCCGTGGAGGGCGCCGTCGGCATTGCCCAGGACAAGGCCACCGATTGGGGCAGAGGCATGGCCTTCCAGGCCTCGACCGTGGCGGCCATCGCGGCCGGTCTCACGGCCGCAGCCGCCCAGGAGGCAACGACTGCCCGGGTCAGGGGTGAGGTGGCCGCAGCCGCCGAGGAAGCCCGCCTGACCCAAGAGGCCATTGCCTGCAAGGAGGCCGAGGTGAAAGCGCTGGAAGAGGCGCTTGCCCAAGAGAGGGCAAAGAAGGAGGCGGAGGAAAGGGCCCACGCCGAAGCAACGGCCAAGGCCCAGGTGGACGCCGCCAAGAAGGACGCCATCGAGGCCGCGCAACGGAAGGTCGCTGAGGGGAGGGCCAGGACGGAGGCGGAGCTGGCAGCGTTGGAGGCTGAGAAGGCTCGGCTGCAGCGGGCTCGGGAAGCCGAAGCTGCCCGCGCCCGGGAGGAGGCCGAAAGGCGAGCTGCCGCAGCCACGGCCGCCGCGATGGAGGAGGCGGAGGCCAAGCTCCAGCGCGAGACTCCCCTGGGAGGATCCCGAGTGGAGACCCTTTGAAAGCTCTTCGAAGGGGACGCCTCCTCCAAGATGACGCTGGATCTGGAGGAGGTCGACACGGGCAGCAGTGGGGACAGTGGCCCCACTGCCTACCGACCGAGGAAGGGTAAGGGGAAGACCCCCGAGAGGTCACGGAGTCCAGCGGGCGGACATCCCCACGACTCCGACCCCTTCTTCAACGCCAGCGACGGGGATGGACGAGGCCGCCGACATCGCCGAGGAGTGGCTGGCAGAGGAGGCGGAGACGTCCCCATGGACCCGGAGGATGAGAGTGAGGATCTCCCTCCTCCCTACCGGAGCTCGGGATCCACCGAGTGCGAGACGGAGACGCCTAGGTGGGGCGACCTGGACCGGGGGCGTGGGCTCTGCCTGGACCTGATCCAGGTCCCCAGCCGTCGTCCGACGAGCCACACTCCAGGGGTGGGTGGTCGCTGCCGACGCTCCCACGGCCTTCCAGCTCGTCCAACCTCTGCTGCAGGCCGTTGATGACCTTGTTCAGCAGCCTGGTCTGGCCCCTGGCGATGTCCAGCTCCAGTGCCCCCTCTCTCAGCGCCCCCTCTCACCACGGCTCGGGCCGCCGCAACGAGCGCGTGCCGCCCGGCAGTGGCAGTGAGGAGTGGCGTGATGAGTGGCTCAGGGCGGAGTACCACAACCGTCGTGCTCCACCGCGGACACGGGTAGGCCCCCGACGCCCCGCACCAGCCCCGGAGGCAATCCCAATGGTTGGCGGGCGTTATGGTGGACGGGGCCCTCCAAGACGCACCTCCTGCCTGGTGGCGTAGTCCCCCGGGTTCACAGAGCTCGGAGCCCCGTCCTTCCCCTGCTTCCCCGTTTCGCCACTCCCCGGTCTGTGCATCAATTCGCAGCCGTGGCTGCGGGCGCTTACCCACTGCGTCGCCCCCCTAATGCGTGGTCGCCTGGGGCGCCGGCGCCGCCGGGCCCGTGCTACTGGCTTGTCGCCAGTGGGATCCCCTTGGGCTGGCGCGGAGGCTGCCTAGCCTAGGGGTCCGGGCGTGGCGCTGTGCGCCACTACTGCCTTGGCGGGTGCATTCCCGTCTGTGTGTGCGCGGCGCTCGCGGCCGGTTCGGGGGGTTCGGGCCGGTACCTGGTGTTGTGTCTCTCTCGTTTCCCCCTCTCCGCCCCGCGTGTTCCCCGCTGCGTGTGGCGGGCCGTCCCGTCCGGGTGTCCCTTACCCTCGCTCGCTGGTACGCCATTCCACGCGGTCTGTGCGTTCCGCGCGCTCGGTCCGGTTGCCCTTCTGGTAGTCCCCGCGTGTCCCTTTCGTGTGTGTGCGCTCGTGCTCTCACGGTGTCCGCTCCCCCCCCCCTGGGTGGTGTGGCGTGCGCACCTCGCGTGGTCCCGGCACTGGGCGCTGGTAGGGCCGTTCCACGTGGTCCGTGCCCCTCCGCGTGTCCTCCCCCGGTCCCTTGCTCCGTCTGGCGTGCTTGGGGGGGGGCGGTCCGGTCCCGGTTCCCCCCTACTTGGCTTGGGGTTGTGGGGGTGGCGGCAGGGCTTCCCCGGGGGGGGTGCCTTCTACTGTTGCGAGGGGCGTCTGGGGTCATGCGCTCCCCCTCCCCCGACTGCCCACCCACTGGGCGGGCTGCCGGGGTCCGCGATCCAGGGGTTTTGGGCGCGGGCGTGCGGGTGTGGGGGCTCTGCTCTGTCCCCTAGGCCGGCACGCCCTGTGGGGGCTGCGCGCCGCGGGGCGGGTCCGTGGCGTTCATGTGCTGGGGGAGGGCTGGGGGGGGGGGGGGGGCGTGCGCCGTACCCCCCGGTTGTGCGGCCGGGGGGGGGCCTGTAGGGCGGGGGGTCGCTCTGCCTCATTCCGTCCCTCTGCCTTCCCTGGGCAGGCAACAAAGCGGGTGTAACTGGCGTTGTGCTGTCTATGGGGGGCGTGGCCCCCCATACCACTCCGGTTCGTGCTCACCAGGCTTCTCTGGGTACGATCTGTGCGGCGTCCTGGCGCGTAGGCGCGGGCTCGCTTGTTCTTCGCGGCCCCCATGGGAGCCGGCGGCTGGGGCGGGTGGGCGGGTCGCGCTCCGGCTCCTCTCTCGGGCAGGGGGGGGACCATCCCCCCTGCCTCGGGGGGTGCAGGCCGGGGCCCCCGCGGCCCGCGGGCCGGTGGGGGGGCGGGGGGGGGGGTGTCGCGCCGCAGCCTCCCTGCTCCCCTTCTGGGCGGCGGCCTGCGGTAGTCAATCCTGGCCCCCTTCGTGTCGCCGGCCCGCTCCCTTCTGGCGTGCGCGTGCGGTCGGGGCCGAAGTGCCGCCCCGGGGTGGGGGGGGGTGAGGGGCGGCCGCCGGACCGCTCCCCCGGGGGCCCTTGCAGACCTGAACCCCCCCTCTGCCCTCCCTGAGTGGGCTGCGGTCACGGGAGGGTCATGTGGGGCGCGGCCTCCATACTGTTCCGTTGTGCGCGTTCCTCCGGCACGCCAGTGTGGGCTTGCGGGAGCAGGTCCAGCCGCCGCTCCCCCCACCGCGTCGCCCCCCCGGCTCCGGGGGGGCGGAGGGCCGCGCCTGTGGCTCCCCAGCTTGGGGGGGATGCGGGGGGGGGGGGGGGAGTGGGGGGGGCCCTCTGGTCCCCTGGCGACGCCTCCTGACGGCCGGGGGGGCGGGCGGCATGGCAGTCCCGGCCCCGGGGGCCAGCCATCGGCTTGGGGTCGCGCCCTTCCCCCGCCCCCCTCCACCTAGAGCCGAACCCTCGTGCAGGCCCTCGTTGGGGCCCCTCATCCCCCTGGCCGTTGTCGCGCGGCGCTGGCCGGCCGGGGGCGGCCGTGAGGGTTAGCGGTCACTGGTTAGCGGGCTGGGGGGCAGCAGGTTCCCCCCCGCGCTCGTTGTCTCCGCCCTCCCTCCCGCGGGAGGTGGCACGCTCTCATGCGTCGTGCCGTACCGTGGGGGGGGCGTGGTTCGGGGGGCCCAGCTCCTCCCCCCACTCTCGCGCATCCGCCGTCTGGGCCATCACCTGCGCCGCCGCTTGTGTGGGGGCTGGGGCTGTGGCGGCGGCGGGTTGTGCCGGCGGTAGCGCCAGTGGGCGAGGGCGCTGCGCAAAGCCCGGGGGAGCCAGTTGTTGGCGTCCGCATCCGTGATGCGGAGCACGGCTCCCCCTTCCAGGAAGGCCGGCCACGTCGGCCCCCTGTCGAGCCACGCCGCCCGGATCACTGACCTGAGGACCCTCTCATGGTCCTCTGGGGCTGCCCACCCCCCCGGGGGTACCTCTCGGTTTCCTCCGTCTCTCCGGAGGAGCACGGCATCGAAGGGCCGGTTCCTCGACCTCCTGGAGGTCCCCTGGTTGGCCCAGCACAACCACCCGTACACCTCCCCCACCAGGGGGAGGGTCTCCTCACCCAGAGGGTCCGGGACCGCGCCCCAGTCCCGGTCCCATGGCCGGCCCCCCTCTGCCCCCCGCGCCGGCCCCCCTCGCTGCCCCTGTCCCTGCGGCGCCGATGCCGCGCCCCGCCCCCTCTCCGCCGAGGCCATCCGCGCCGGCTCCGCCCCCGGCGCGGGGGGGGCTGGCTGGTGCCGGGGTCGTGGGGGTTGGGGGCGGACGAGCTCGTCGGCGTCGGGGTCGATGTTGTAGAGGTGGTGGTGGTGGTGGTGGTGGTGGTGGTGGGTGTGGTGCGCCGGCATCTGTTGGATGCCGGGGGGGATGCACCTCACCGGCTTCACGTCCGGCTGCGGGGGCGCCCCGCCCTCCGCCCCCCTCCCTTTGTCCCGCCCTCCCCCCTGGGGTCCCATGCCCCGTCCCGCCTGTCCCTTGGGGCCCGCGGCGCCCTTCCCCTTGCCCTTGGGCCCCTTTCCGGTCCCGTGCCCGTGTCGCGGGTCCCGCCTCCCGTCCCCCACGCCCTGGCCCGCCCGCTCACCCACCTCCCCGCGCCCTGCCCCCTGCACCTGGGCTCCCTGCCCGTGCCCCTGCGCACCCTTCCCGTGCCCTGGCCCCTTCCCGGCCCCCTGCCCTGAGTCGCGCCGTCCGCTGCGTGCGCTCTGCTCCCCCCCGCTGCTGCGCCCTTCCTGGACCACTTGCCGGGCGTCCCGCTGCCTTTGCAGCTGCGGCAGCGTGACGCCCGGCGACGACCGCTCGGGCGCCGGGGGGCGGACGTGCCGCTCCCGCCCCGGGGGGAAGGGCTTGGGGGGGAATTGCTTGGGGGGGCTGGTGTGGGTGTGGGTGGGGCTGGCGTGGGCGCGGTACCTCGCGCTCTCCCTGCCCACTGCCGCTGCTGCGGCGGCCGCCGGCGAGGCGCCCGTGGCCCGCGCGGGGTTCTTCTCTCGCTTGCGCGGCGTGCTGGGGGTCGCGGCGTGGCTGGCCGAGGCGGTGGCGCGGCCCGCCGGGGCCGCGGTCGCAACTCCTCGCGCGCCCTCCTCGCTCTCCTCTGCTGCTGCGGCGGCCGCCGGCGAGGCGCCCGTGGCCCGTGCGGGGTCCGTCCCCCGCGTTCGCGGCGTGCTGGGGGTCGCGGCGTGGCCCGCCGAGGCGGTGGCCGGCCTGCCGGGGTTGCGGCCGCAGCCCCTCGCGCGCCCTCCTCGCTCTCGTTCGCTGCTGTGGCGGCCGCCGGCGAGGCGTCTGTGGCCCGTGCGGGGTCCGCCCCCCGCTTTCGCGGCGTGCTGGGGGTCGCGGCGTGGACGGCCGAGGCGGTGGCGCGGCCCGCCGGGGCCGCGGTCGCAACCCCTCGCGCGCCCTTCTCGCTCTTCTCTGCGGCTGCGGCAGCCCTTGGTGATGCGCCCGGTTCCTGCGCCGGGGCTACCCCCCGTGTCGGCGGCGTGCCGGGGGCCGCGGTCGGGGCCGCGGCGTGGCTCGCTGGGGCTGCGGTCTCCGCTTCCTGCGCGTCTGGGGCCCCCTCCCGGGGCGGGGCGGCAGGGCTTGCTGCTTGGGCGGCAGGGGCGGTCATCTCGGCTGGCTCAGGCTCCCGGGCCGGCGGCGGCGGCCCGACCAGCACCGCCGCCTCCGCCAGCCTCCGTTCCTCGCGCTCCGCGAGGGTCTCCCCTGTCCACTCCGGGGAGGCGGGGGAGCGGGAGCGGGACCGGCGGTGGTGGCGGTCGTCCCGCTGGGGGGAGCCATCAGAGTCTGCCATCACTGTTATCCTGGTAGGCATGCGTGGTGGCAGGCGCGCCCTTCTCACTACTTCCTGGTGCATCAGTGCCGTGCCGTGGGTAGTGCCGTGTGGTGCTCTGCGGGGGGGAGGGGGGGAGGGGGTGGGGGGCCGGCTGTGGCGTCAGCCCCGCACGGCCGGGGGCCGGCGGCCATCCACCGGCATTGGGAGGGGAGGCGGGGGAGCCACGCGTCCCACGCGTCGCGCCATAGCTCCCAGTCCGGGGCGGGGCCCAGGGCCCTGGGCCCCCGGGGGTCGTCCAGGGGTGTCGGGGGGAGCCGCACCAGGTGGACCCCCGTAACGGCGGTGACCTCCTGTGTTCGCAGGAAGGTGTGTACTCCGTCCCGCGCCGCGGGCGCCGGGAGGGGGGGGCGGGGTACGGCTGTTGCCCCATAGACGTGGTTGGGGGTGATCCCCAGGATCCGCCCCGGGTCCCCGCGGGTCGCGACAACGAGGAGGAGCAGGGGGGTGCCAGGGCACTCTTGCCAGAGGACCTGCCCCCTGTGGTGGGCACCCCTGGTTCTGGAGAGGGGGGGGGACAGGTCTGGGATAGCCCAGCCGCGGGGCGCGTGCGTCGCTGGCGGGAGGGCGGGGCACCAAGTGGGCTCCCTGGGGAATGCCTCGCATATGATGGCGTACGGGGGGGTAGGCCTGGTGCCGTCGTACACCGGGTTGGTCGGCCGGGTGCGGGCGGACGCCTCGTCCGCGCCTTCCACGAACACCGTGATCTCGCCCACCTCCAGGTCCTCGTCCGGTGGGTGTAGAAGGTGGAGCGCCGCATCCAGCTCGGACACTCCCCCCGGGTACGTGGCCCGCGCCTGGTTCAGGTACGGGGCCGCGTCCCCGGGGTAGCGCGTCCTGAGGGCGTGCAGCAGGGCTGGGGCGCTGCTGCGGAGGGACATGGCAGACCCTGCTCCCGTCAGCCGCAGGGTGTCCCCCATGGACAGGGGCCGGCCCGACCGATTGGGCTCGCGCCACTCCATCCAGTGCCCGTAGAGGGCCGCCTCCGGGCTGATGAGCCCCGTCTGGACGGCGTTCAGGATCCGGTGCATTGCTGGGAGCAGCGTATGGGCCCCCGCACCGTTCAGGGCGCGGACGGCCGGGAGGGCGGTCTCGTTGAGGAAAGCCCTCGCACTGCCCGTCAGGTCACACCGTGCGGCAGCGTGCGCTTCGTGTGCCTCCGCCACCGCGTCCGTCACCAGGCCCCGGACAGCCGCCTCCTGCGCTTTGCGGCGGGCCCTGGTGTGTCCCGGCCCATCCCCCCGTCGGCGTGGCATGGTGCTGCGGGCTCTGCAAAGGGCGGCGGCGGGTGGGGGTTAGGGCGCGAACACGTGCGACAGGTGCGCAACGGATGTGGGGTCCCGCAGGTGCACGTGGATCCACAGAAGAGCAGCGCCCGCGGGGCCCGCTCGTTCGTGTGAGGGGGTGTGTGCCCCCTCGATGCGCCGGTGCAGGGCCTCCTCCTCTGTGCGCCTGCGCGGGCCTGCGGGAGGTTCGGGCCAGGGGCACGCGGCCACCTGGGCGCACCGCGCGCACCTGTTGGTGCCTGTCGACGCTGCGGAGGACACCGTGTCACATTCCCCGCAGAGTCGGCAGGTGTGTGGGAGGTGGGAGGGCGGCGACCAAGGGTCGAGATTGCGGAGCCAGAGGTCCTCCCACCTCTGTCAGAGGGGGTCCCGGATCTCCAGCAGGCGGGCGCGGACGCGGCGCCGGTAGTCCTTGCGAAGCGTCTTCCGCTGGACCTCCTGCCACGTGTCGTCGGGGAGGATCCCGTGGTCGTGGAAGGCGGCGATGAGCTCGTCCCACGCCGGGCGGGGGTGCCCCTGGGGGGGGCTTGCCATGTACACGTGGCGCCCGGTGAGGTGGGGCGTCAGCGCATCCCATCGGCACCCGTTCGCGGTGTCTTGGTGGAGGAGGGCCAGCAGGGTGCCGTCCGCGACTGCCTCCCATCCCAATCGCAGCCCCTCGCAGCCGTCTAGCTCCTGGCGCAGCGCGGCTGCAATGCCGGTGGGGAGCCTGAGGAGCAAGGGCCCCTGGGTGTCGCCCAGCCGGGACAGGGCGTCGTCGTATACCGGCCCCCCTGCTTTGAAGTGCGCCACGGCGAGCTGGGCGGCCCCGTCCTCTGGGGGGTGCCACCGGACGGTGGCCGCGGTGTGTCCCCACGTGCGTATCTCCGTAGCCTGGAGTACGTTGGCGGCGTGAAGGACGATGCGGGGCGGGACGGGTGTCCTGACGAGTGAGGACACGTCCCCGGTCCATCCCGTTTGTTGCCCCGGGGCCGCCTGCAGCCATTCCCCCGTCCCCGCACCCACGGGTGGTCAGTTCCGCCCCGCGGATCGCGGTGGGTCTCGGCCGAGTGTCCGGCCCCCATCCCTTGAGCGGGATGGCGGCGTATCGTTGCGCAGGGGTCTCCGGGGCGCGCGTGGCGGCGCACCACCGGCTCCACTCGCGCGCCCATTCCTCACCCACGATGCGCGCCTCCCACGCGGTCATGGAGCCGCGCCCGATGATCCACGGTGGGAAGAGGGCGTCTTGTAGGTGCTTCGAGAACCCCCCCGGCAGGTCCTGGTACGGGCGGGGGCCCTCTTGGGGCGGGCACTCCAGAGTGCAATTCACGATACGGAGGGAGGCTACGAAGTCCTTGTCAGGGCGAGGGGAGGGAGAGGGTGGTCGCCCTCCGCCGCAGTGAGCCACCGTTGTGCCCGGGCCGCCACGCCCTGGGGCTCGCGGAGGAGTTGCTCCAGCCGGTGGTTGCGAAGCTCCCATGCGAAGTCCCCCAGCCGGAGCATGTGGTGGAGGAGATCGTCCACAGAGGTCCCTCCCGGCGGGTCGTATCGGGCTATGGCGCGGAGCTGCGCCCGCGTCCTCGGGCACCAGTCCGGAGCAGAATACCTCCGTCCATGTGGCGCCTGCGCAGCGCCACGAGGCCACCCACAGGGCTTTGTCCCCGGGTGGGAGGTGGCGGGCCGCCTCGTGTACCGCCTGGCGGTAGTGGGGCCAGAGGAGCTGTGAGTGGGCGCATCCCACGTGCATGTGCACCGGGGTCTCCTCCGGGCCGCCGCACAAAAGGCACGGTTGTGGGACGATGGCGACGCCGGAGAGCCGCTCCTTACTGACGCGGAGCCTGCGCTGCACCGGCGTGTGGCCGTCTCGGGCCCGCAGCGCCCGGCGGTTGGTGGCCGTCGCGGTGAGGTCCCGGGCGTGGACATAGGCTGTGGCGTGGGCCGCGCCCAAAGGTGTGTGTCCCCGGTGCGTCAGCGCATGGTCCGTCTGCGCCCGCTGCGCGACCTCGCCGAGCACCCGCATCGTGGGGGGCCGTAGATCGAGATGGCCGTCACGGCCGGCGACAATGAGCTGGGCGTGGCCAGGGTCCGGGGGCGTGTTCTGCAGGACGGTGTCCTGGGACGCCGCCCAGTCCGCCTTGTGCAGTAGGGCGTCACTGTGGTGCGAGGTGGCTCGGACGTACCAGAACGGGTGCTCGGCGTGTTGCCCTCGCGCGCACAGGCTGTCCCGGAGCCACCTCAGGGGCATCTGGTTGACCACCTTCGCTGCGCCTGCGGGGACCCCCGTGGTCCGCTCGCGATCGTGGTGCCGCAGGAGGTGGAGGATGACTTCGGCGTCCACCGTGTGGACCCATGGTCGGTGGGCACCGTATTGTAGGGGGAGGGAGGCGGCCACCCCCTCCCCGTCGGGCACCGTGCCAGAGATGGCCACCGCCCACGTGCGGGTGAGGTTGGCGGCGAGAGCGACGCTGGTGGCGTGTTTGCAGGGTCCGCCCTCGGACGCGTCGGAAGAGGTGTGGCCCCAGGCCTCCGGGATCCAGTAGTATCCGGTGGGGCTGAGCCACCCCGCGTTGAGGTCGGCGGAGTGCCACCGGACGTCGGGGTGGCTGGGGGTCAGTTGGTCCACGCTCAGCGCCCTGGTGTCGCCTGGGCTGATCGCCGGGTGGTCGTGCAGCCGGATCTCCGCTCTGGTGATCGTGCTTGCCCAGGACCGAAGTGCCGTCACATGTTCCTTGAGCCACCCCGGGCCCCCGCGCTGGTGCACCACCAGGTGTCCTGTGTCCTCTGGCTGGTCCTCCAACGCGTGCACCGCCATGTGTGGGTCGTGCGGCACCCCCGTAGCTACCAGCAGGGCGGTGCCACGGGGGAGCCCACGGGGTTCGGGCTGGCCCGCCCCCACCTGCACTATTATCCACTCGGCCCGGAGCTGGGCTTGCCCCGTCGCTTGGGTGCATTGGTCGTCCGTGGTCACCAACGACAACGGCGTCGGCGCGTGGGGCCGGGGGCGCAGGGGCTCGGGCCATGCCACGTCCGCGTTAGGCTCTTGGTGCTCGCTTTCCGTGAGCACGTCGCGGAGGATGTACATGAGGGCTGCCGGCGGGTGGTACGCCGCCCCCCGCGTGGGGGGGGATAGGCCGTCCCGGCGGCGGTAGCCCCCAACGTGGAGGTGCAGCCCGTCCGGGGTCACCCGTGGGCCGGTGTGGGCGTGCTGCTTAGCCCTCGTGGGGTGGACAAGTCTCAGGCGGGGGTCCCGCGTGCCGGTGGTGTGGAAGAGGTGGACCAAGGCGTCGCGCCACCCGGGGTGGTTGGTGGGCTCCTGCTCACGGCGGCAATAGTTGAGGTGTTCATCGGCGCATTGGTTGAGGCACTCCCGCACCGCCGTCGGCCACGGGTCGTCGTTGTCGGGGAAGGGGTGGCGTCGCCCGTGGTGCCCATCCCACGGCGTTGTGTGTGGCACCGTCAGGCGGCACGTGTTGCGGTGTCGCAGCTTGGCGGTGCGCAGCGTGACAATGCTCCGGCGGGGACTGTAGTTGGACATGGGCCGCCCTGGGGCACGCGATGGAGTTGTACAGCCCCACTCCCAGGGCGGCCAGGGCCCGGGGTATGCGGTGGACCCAGTCGCCTCCCGCCAGAGTTGCGAACTCCGGGACGGGGTAGTGCACCTCGGGACATATTCCGTGCGCGCCAGCTATTTCCCAGAACATCTTGGTGACCTCGGCGCGCACGGAGGTTGAGCCGTGGTTGACGAGTGTACCCACGAGGGCCACCGCTGCCTGCTGGCACCGCGTGGGCACCCGTGTGAGCCCCAGGGTGCGGTCATCCTGCAGGCTGTCCCGCGAGGCGTCGAAGGCGTACCGCGCCCTGTCCTTCGCGACCTGGACCGTGATGTGGTCCAGGTGGCGTGCAGTGTCGGAGTCGTCGGCGATGAAAGGGGCCACGTACTGCGTCACCCCCCCGAGGATCGCCAGGATGACGTCCTGCACCACTTTCGGTGGCGCGAGGGTGTCAAGGCACCAGTGGTGCACCGCCGCCAGGCGTAGCCGGTGCTTGCGCTGCAGGGAGAACTCCCCGTCCGGCTGCAGCTGGAGTCCCAGGTAGGGGACGGAGTCCGCCGCTGGTACCCAGTGCCACGGGTTTTCCATGTGGGGGCAGAGGCGCAGCTGCAGGCCCGGGACCCCCTCCGTGGTGGCCATGGCGCACTTGCGGGGGTTGAGCACCATGCCCATCATCCCCAGGTACGCGGCCACCGCCTCCACGCCCTCGACGAAGTGCTGCAGCGTGTGGGCCACCACCAGCAGGTCGTCGATGTAGGCCTGGATGAGGCCGTGCTCGGCCCCTCCCGGCGGGCGCAGGCGGTGCCCCTGCGCCCTGAGCAGGGGCTCCAGGAGGAGCGCGTACAGCAGGGGGCTCTCGGGGTTGCCCTGCCGGACGCCGCGCAGCATGTAGACGGGCTGCGTTAGCCCGTGTGCTGTGACGATGCGCAGCCTGGCGCACGTGTGGAGGAAGAGCAGGAGGTCGATGACATCCGGCGGCACCGAGAGGTGGCGCAGGATGAGGTGGAGGGCGCCGTGTGGGGCGGTGTCGAAGGCCTTGCGGGCGTCGAAGGAGAAGACGTAGTTGGGCCTTCCCCGCTGGACCTGCCGCTGCGCCATGAACAGCGGGGGGCCGGTGTTGGAGCCAGGGAGGGCCCCTTACTGCCAGTCGCTGACCACTCCGTGCCGTGTGAGCACTTCCGTGATGCGCTTGGTGAGGGGGCCCGTGAGCAGCTTCATGTCCAGCTGGCCCAGGGCTATGGGCCTGTAGTCGTCCAGTCTGGCAGAGCCCGGTACCTTGGGGCTGAGCCAGATGTGCGCGTCCCTCCAGTGCATCGGCGGCGGGGCGCCGCGGAGGATGGCCCTGTAGGAGTGGACCAGGTGCCACTGGACGGGTGCTGGGAGGGCCTTGATGAAACGGGCCTCCACGTGGTTGGGACCTGGGGCCTTGCCATCGGCCCTGTCCAGGGCGAACTTCAGGTCCTGCATGGAGTACTGCTGGACCTGTGTCCAGGCCCCTTCAGGGACCCGGGGGACGTGGCGGTCGAGGACTTCCTGGATACCTGGGAGGTCCACCGGGCGTTTGTCATACAGTTCTCGCCAGAAGGCGCGAACGGCGAACATCACGTCGTGGGCCTCCGTGAGGAGCGTTTGGGTATTGGGGGACCGCACGTTCCAGAGGCCTGACGGGCCCGGGGCCTCTACCTCTATGGCTCCCTGCACGGCTTTCCATCGCTGGGCGATGTCGGGGGCGTGGCGGCGCCAGAAGTCCTTGATGGCGCGCTTGCGGTCTGCCGCCAGGAGGGCGCGGAGCTGGCGAATGTCCTCCTCGAGGGCGGCTGCTTGCCTCTCCAGCTCCTCCTGTAGCTGGCCCTGTGTGGTTGGGCGGAACCCCGGCGACACACCCTGCAGCTCCTCCGTGAGCCGGAGCGCCGCCTCGGACCGGATGCCATGCCGGGCCGCGTCCGCCTGGTACGCTGCCGGCGCGCGCGCTGCCTGGGTGTCATAGCGGAGGACCGGTGCCTGGAGCCGCTTTCCGCTCTCCGGGAGGTCCCCCTCCGCCGCGTCCGTCCCCGCCTGGGACGGCTGCTGGCGTCTTACCACACGCGACAGGGCGTCATGCGTCGCGTGGAGGTGTTCGAACACCTTGTCCACCGCGGCCGCGGGCATGGACCCGTAGTCGTGCTGCTCTGCGGGACCCAGCCAGGGCGCCAGGGAGGGTTCATCCTGCGCGGCAGTGACCGCCGCCCACAGGCAGTGTTGGACGGGTGCGGCCTCGGCGTCGTACGGGAGGAGGCGGCCCTCCGTGTGGCTGTGGGGGGTGGGCATCGCCCCGCGCCCCGCTGCGCTGAGGAGACCCGGCAGGGCCAGGCGGACCGGGAGGTGGTCCGAGCCGACCACCTGGGGGTGTGCCATGCCGCGAGCCTAGACGCTTTCCCGCAGGGACCACGGCAGGAGGGGCTCGTTGACCAGGAAGGTGTCCACCCTGTGCAGGGACGGGTGGAGCGTGGGGGTCATGTCCTCCTCGCCGCCTGCCGCGGCCCTTCGGAAACCGCAGGCCTCCCAGCCCGCTCGGAAATGCTCCGTGGCCGGGTTTGTGGGGACATCCATGTAGATGTTGGTGTCGCCGGCGATGACCACCAGGTGCCTCCCGCCGAGGCTGCGTGCCGTGCAATACATTTGTATGTCGGCCCAGAACGCCGCCCGTGCCGCCCACGAGGAGCAGCCTGCTTGCGGCCCGTTGACGTTGATGAGGGTGAGGCCTCCCCCGTCCGTGCGGATCTCCAGGGCCGCGGCCTTCCCGGGGACAATTTCCGTGAAACTGAGCACCTCGTGCTCCGCCACGTACTTGCTGCTGAACGCGGTGAGGAGGCCCCCCCCTCTCGAGGTGGAGGTGGCTCCCGTCTCCGCCAGCCGGCTGCTGAAGAAGGCGGTGTACCCCTTGTCCCGGAGCGCCGCGGCCACGTGCATCTCCTGCGCCCGGGTGGCGATCCCTGTTTCCTGGAGCATGATGGCAAAGCCCCCCTCCTGGGGCAGCATGCCGGTGATGAGGTGCTCCTTGTCGCTACAGGCCGCCGGCCCCCGGCGCCGCCGGAGTGTGTTCCGGAGGGACCGGTCTGGCGGCACGAGGCCGTTGCGCAGGTTCCACGAGAGGAGCCACAGGGCGTCGCCCGCCATGTCCTCCTGGAGTCAGCTATCCCGCATCGGCATCGCCGCTGGGTTCGCCGGCGCAGCCAGGGCATCCGGGTGCGCCGCATCCGCTGAGCCCGTTCCCAGCGGGGCCCACAGGGGGGCCCGGGGGACCGGGGGAGCCAGGGGGGCCAGGGGGGCCAGCCCTGCGGGGATGGACATGGACCCTGGTGGGGCCGCACCGCCGGCCCCCGGGGCCGCTCCGGGTGCCTCCTCATCTCCGTCTGCGTGGTCGGCTGCCTGGGGCGGGGGGCGCCGGGTGTACGGGGCGTGCCACGGGGACCTCCGTGCTCTCCCCTGCAGGATGTTGGTGGCCGCCTCCTTGTCGTCCGCCGGGGCTGCAGCGTGCACCACGTGCCACGCCAGGTGTTCCAGCATTGCCCCGCTGGTGTAGTACTTGTCTGCACAGAGGGGGGATTTCGTCGGCTCCGTGGCCCCTCGCGCCAGGGGGAGCGGCACCGACTTCCGAATGGCGCCCTCCGCCGCTGGTTCCAAGGGCAGGTTGGCCAGTGGCACCGTGTGCGGCGCCAGTGTGTGGCCCGGGGCCGCCGCATCGAGGGCTCGTGTCGCGGGCGCGGGCCCGAGACCCCGGATGGCATCGCGCTGCGCGTCTGCTTGCAGCTGCGTTTGCCAGTGCGTGGAGCCGATTTGGCGGTCGGGCTTGCCCCTCCATCGCAGGTCGTGGAAGGCCTGTAGCCAGTGGTACACTGCGGTCCGGACCGCTAGCTGGAGCTCTAGGTCGGCGGGGTGCGCCGCTGCCGGCCACACCCCCGGCCTTGCCGCCCGGGCGTTGTCCTTCAGCCTGACCTGGAGCAGGAGGGTGTGGTGTTCGCCCTCCCGTAGCGCCTTGATGATCATGCGGGTGCAGTCTGCCACGCGGATCACGGCTTCGGGCCCCGGCAGCCACTCGGGGTCGCAGACGACGATGTGCGCGTCCGCGGGGCTGAACATGCAGACCACCCACTGCGGGTTCTGCTGTCCCCGTTGGGCCACCGCCAGGGTAGCTGCTGGGCGGGCGTGCGTGATTGGCTCCGCGTGGAGGTCCGGGACGTCCGTGGCCCTGATGGCGTCTCCCTGGCACGCGGCCCGTAGATGCTCCTCCTGGTCGGGGCTCCACACCAGTGTGGGGGGGTTGACCCACCCCGGTTCCTGCCTCTTGTTGGGGGCGCTGACGGTGTGTAGCAGGACCGCCAGCGGCCAGGGGTCCGCCGACATATAGTAGGCCTGGGTGGGCCCCTGTTGCCAGTCGACGTGGGGCAGGGGCGGGAATGCCCCTTGCCTGGCGCCGCTGTGCCAGACAGTCCAGCGGCCTCCGGCCAGAACGTGCGACCAGTACCCTCCGGCGTGGCCGTGTAGGATGGCCTGGTAGCCTGCCGTCTGCAGCACCAGTGCCTCCCCCTGCTTAGGCCCGGGTGGGGGTGTGCCATCGCCCGCATCCCAGACGCGGGTGCGCCCGCGGAGTTTGGCATGCCACGGGTCTGGTGCATCGCGCTGTGGCCCTTGTATGCTTCCCGCAATCTGCGCCGGGCCGTGGTGGTGGACGAAGCTCTCCCCGCCGTCCGCTAGCAACGCCGCCGCGACGACGTATAGCTGCTCCGCCGTGAGGGGTGCCGTCGGCGCGTGCGTTGCGGCCGGCCGGCGGGGCTGCGTGTCGCGGCAGGGGACGTGGGGCAGCAGTTGCGCCGGCCACGCCGCCACGGGACCCATGGTGACGGCCGCGACCGCGGACGCCAGCGCCGTGCGGTCCGTTGGTCTGTACTGCCGGAGCCCCTTGGTATCTCGGGCGAGGTGCCTGCAGGCTGCCATCCAGGCCACCGCTCCGCAGTTCGTGACGTCCGGTTCGGCGCCGTCCGCGCCGTCGCGTCCCCTTTGTTGTACCGTGGTGGCGGTGTCGAGCGGGGGGCCCTGCTGTAGCGCCTCCGGGTCCTGCCCCGGCGGGAGGGCGGGCAGGACTGGCTGCGGGAAGTCCTGCGCGCCTCGGCGCTCCGGGTGCGTGTGGTATGGGTTTTGCCGGCGGTGTTCCGGGGCTTTCCGTGGTTGGAAGAGGAGTTGGTGCAGGTACCAGTGGCCTTCCGCGGTGGACGGGTTGCGGAGCGTTAGCCACTGTTCTACCACGCCTCCTGGGTGTGCGGCCTCGACACGGCGCTGCAACCCCAGGCGGCCTAGGCGGTTGGACGTGCCCGCGGGTGGGATGTGGGTTTGCGGGTAGAGCACCCGCAGCGGCTCCAGCGCCAGGTCCAGCACTTCGTCGTTGAGCTGCTCCGTGAGAGCCGACGCCCTGTGCAGGGCGTGGAGGACCCCGGGTGTGGGGGCCGTGAGCTGTTCAAGCACCGGCCCCGGCGGGTACCGTGCACCCGGGTTCGTTAGCCACTCCCTGGTGTGGCTCAGTACGGCCTTCCACACGTCCCTCGTAAAGGCGTGCTGGGGGGCCAAAGAGGGGACCATCCGTAGGAGGCGGTGGCACGCCGGCGGCGATCGCATGGGCTGTTGGGCGGCCGCTGTGATCCACCTGCACGCCGTGCACGGCACGATCGCCCCCCATTCCACGGTCCCCATGCTCTCGGCGTGGATCAGCGCCTGGCCCTGGACCAGGGGGAAATAGGGGCTCGAGCGCCCCTTTCCTTCCTTCCACCGTACCCAGGCGGCCCCCGCCTGCAGGCTGTGGAGCAGGGCCCACGCCGGGGAGGAGCGGCTGCGGGAAAGCCCCCTTGACGGCCTGGGTGGCGTGGGCCAGGGTGTCCATGGGCAAATACCACAACGGGAGGGTCCAGGGGCCCGGCAGCGGTTGCGCCACCCCTGCGTCCCATCGCCACTCGGAGTCTGGCGGGGTGGCCGGGACCGTGCCCGTCTGCAGGAAGTGGCGTGCCTGCTTGTCGGGGTGCCGTTGGAGGGTTGCCGCGAGGCTGAGCCCCTCTGCCGCGGGTGCCACCGGGAGGCCGCCCCGGGGCCTGCGCCAGGGGTAATCCTGGTCGGCCGGCCAGGTGTGGAGGTCCCGGGCGATGTCCTCCGCGGTCCCTGTGGGGGCGTCCTCTGGTGCCAGGTGCCACATGACGGCGAGCACCGCCCACGTGGAGTAAGGCCACGCCCGCGGAGGGGTGTACACCTGGATGGTCCATTGTGGGCACGCCCGCCGCACGCGGGACGCGTGGAGCACCCCTCGGAGCATGTCCGCCGCCAGGACCAGCACCATTCCCGAGGGTTCCACAATGATCCCCTCTGCGGGTCCGCCGTGGCGGCCCCGGGTGTGCAAGGCCACTGCCGCCTGTCCCGCGTGGGTGACTCGGTCGACGGCCTCCTGGATGTTCACGCTGCCGCGCGCGGTCTCATCCAGGATCCTGCCCTGCGCCACCCCGTAGCGTAGGGCGGCGCGTGCGGCCGCGGGTTTCACCTCGGGCAGCGCTCCGTCATCGGGGCCGGGCTGGGGGTGCTGTTTGGGGCACCAGCCTTCGCCGGTGCAGTGGCCCTGTTTCCACGCGGGGCAGAGCGCGGGCACGCTGCCCGCCGGCGGCGCAGGTTCCGCGGGCGCGCCTCCCGTGGGGGGCTCTGGTACTGCCTCCAGGTCAGAGTCTGTGCCCGCGTCCCCTTGTGGGGGGTCTCCTTCGCCGTCTCTGAGTCCCAGCGCCCTGATGACCTCGTGTGCTTCGTCCAGCGTCGGAGATCGGGGGCGTGTCTTGCGTGGGGCCGCGGGTTCTGCCATCGTTGCGTCGCTGTGCCTAAGAGCAGGGGGTGGGGCGCGGATGTCCCGTGGCTGGTGCGTTGGTGCGTTGGTGCGTTGGTCGTTGTGGCGGTGGCGGATGGGCGTCCCCGGGGGGGGCGCTTTCCAGCATTGCGAGGGGCGTCTGGTGTTAGGCGCTGTCCCTCTCCCGGCCGCCCGTCCTCTGGAGCGGGCAGCCAGGGTTCCGTGACCCACGTGTCCCGGGCGCGGTCGGTGCGGGCGTGGGGGCCCAGCACCGGCCCCACAGCGTGTGCCCTTGCGGGCCGGCGTTGCTCGCTGTGGGGGTGGCGGAAGAGCGTCCCCTAGGGGGGGCGCCTTCCACCATGGTGAGGAGCGTCTGAGGTCAGGCGCTGTCCCTCCCCCGACTGCCCGTCCTCTGGAGCGGGCAGCCAGGGTTCAGCGACCCGTGTGTCCCGGGTGCGGTCGGTGCGGGTGTGGGGACCCAGCACCGGCCCCACAGCGTGCGCCCTTGCGTTGCTCGCTGTTGGGGTGGCGGGAGGGAGTCCCCGGGGGGGGTGCCTTCCACCATTGCGGGGGGCGTCTGAGGCCAGGCGCCGTCCCTCCCCCGACTGCCCGCCCGCTGGGCGGGCTGTTTGGGTCCGCCACCCGCGTGCTGTGTGCGCGGGTGTGTGGGTGTGGGGGCCCAACACTGTCCCCTCGGCCTGCATGTCCTGCGGGGGCTGCATGCCGCGGGGGTGGTGGGGGGCTGTCCCCGGGGGGGTGGCCTGCCACCGTTGCGAGGGGCGCCTGGTGTCAGGCGCTGTCCCTCCCTCGGCCGCCCGTCCTCTGGAGCGGGCAGCTAGGGTTCCGCGGCCCGTGTGTCCCGGGTGCGGTCGGTGCGGGCGTGGGGACCCAGCACCTGCCCCACAGCGTGCGCCCTTGCGGGCCGGCGTTGCTCGCTGTGGGGGTGGCGGAGGGGCGTCCCCGGGGGGGCCGCCTTCCGCCGTTGTGAGGGGCGTCTGAGGTCAGGCGCTGTACCTCTCCCGATTGCCCGCCCATTTGGCGGGCTGTTGGGGTCCGCCACCGATGTGCTGTGGGCGCGGGTGTGTGGGTGTGGGGCCCAGCACCGTTCCCTTGGCCTGCATGCCCTGTGGGGGCTGCGTGCCGCGGGGGTGGTGGGGGGCCATCCCTTGGGGGGGTGGCCCGCCACCGTTGTGAGGGGCGCCTGGTGTCAGGCGCTGTCCTTCCCCCGGCCGCCCGTCCTCTGGAGCGGGCAGCCAGGGTTCCGCGTCCCGTGTGTCCCGGGTGCGGTCGGTGCGGGCGTGGGGACCCAGCACCGGCCCCACAGCGTGCGCTCTAGCGGGCCGGCGTTGCTCGCTGTGGGAGTGGCGGAAGGGCATCCCCGGGGGGGCCGCCTTCCGCCGTTGTGAGGGGCGTCTGAGGTCAGGCGCTGTCCCTCCCCCGACTGCCCGCCCACTGGGCTGGCTGTTGGGGTCCGCCACCCACGTGCTGCGGGCGCGGGTGTGTGGGGGTGGGGGCCCAACACTACTGTCCCCTTGGCCTGCGTGCCCAGTGGGGGCTGCATGCCGCGGGGTTGGTGGGGGGCCGTCCCCGGGGGGGAAGGCCTGCCACCGTTGTGAGGGGGGCCTGGTGTCAGGCGCTGTCCCTCCCCCGGCCGCCCGTCCTCTGGAGTGGGCAGCCATGGTTCCGCGTCCCGTGTGTCCCGGGTGCGGTCGGTGCGGGCGTGGGGACCCAGCACAGGCCCCACAGCGTGTCCTTGCGGGCTGGCGTTGCTCGCTGTGGGGGTGGCGGAAGGGCGTCCCCTGGGGGGCTGCCTTGCACCATTGTGAGGGGCGTCTGGGGTCAGGCGCTGTCCCTCCCCCGACCGCCCGCCCATTGGGCGGGCTGTTGGGGTCCGCCACCCACGTGCTGTGGGCGCGGGTGTGTGGGTGTGGGGGCCCAACACTGTCCCCTTGGCCTGCATGCCCTGTGGGGGCTGCGTGCCGCGGGGGTGGTGGGGGGCCGTCCCCGGGGGGGGTGGCCTGCCACCGTTGTGAGGGGCGCCTGGTGTCAGGCGCTGTCCCTCCCCCGGCCGCCCGTCCTCTGGAGCGGGCAGCCTGGGCTCCGCGACCCGTGTGTCCCGGGTGCGGTCGATGCGGGCGTGGGGACCCAGCACCGGCCCCACGGCGTGCGCCCTTGCGGGCTGGCGTTGCTCGCTGTGGGGGTTGAGGAAGGGCGTCCCCGGGGGGGGTGCTTTCCACTGTTGTGAGGGACGCCTGGTGTCAGGCGCTGTCCCTCCCCCGGCCGCCCGTCCTCTGGAGCGGGCAGCCAGGGTTCCGCGTTCCGTGTGTCCCGGGTGCGGTCGGTGCGGGCGTGGGGACCCAGCACCGGCCCCACAGCGTGCGCCCTTGCGGGCTGGCGTTGCCCGCTGTGGGGGTGGCGGATTGGCGTCCCCGGGGGGGGTGCTTTCCACCGTTGTGAGGGGCGCTTGGTGTCAGGCGCTGTCCCTCCCCCCGCCGCCTGTCCGCTGGAGCAGGCAGGCAGGGTTCCGCGTCCTGTGTGTCCCGGGTGCGGTCGGTACGGGCGTGGGGACCCAGCACCGGCCCCGAAGCGTGCGCCCTTGCGGGCCGGCGTTGCTCGCTGTGGGGTTGGCGGAAGGGCTTCCCCGGGGGGGGTGCTTTCCACCGTTGTGAGGGGCGCCTGGTGTCAGGCGCTGTCCCTCCCCCAGCCGCCCGTCCTCTGGAGCGGGCAGCCAGGGTTCCGCGTCCGGTGTGTCCCGGGTGCGGTCGGTGCGGGCGTGGGGACCCAGCACCGGCCCCACAGCGTGCGCCCTTGCGGGCCGGCGTTGCTCGCTGTGGGAGTGGCGGGAGGGCGTCCCCGGTGGGGGTGCCTTCCCCCATTGTGAGGGGCGCCTGGTGTCAGGCGCTGTCCCTCCCCTGGCCCCCTGTCCTCTGGAGCGAGCAGCCAGGGTTCCGCGTCCCGTGTGTCCCGGGTGCGGTCGGTGCGGGCGTGGGGACCCAGCACCGGCCCCACAGCGTGCGCCCCTGCGGTCTGGCATTGCTCGCTGTGGGGGTGGCGGAAGGGCGTCCCCGGGGGGGGTGCTTTCCACCGTTGTGAGGGGCGCCTGGTTTCAGGCGCTGTCCCTCCCCCTGCCGCCCGTCCTCTGGAGCGGGCAGCCAGGGTTCCGCGTCCCGTGTGTCCGGGGTGCGGTCGGTGCGGGCGTGGGGACCCAGCACCGGCCCCACAGCGTGCGCCCCTGCGGTCTGGCATTGCTCGCTGTGGGGGTGGCGGAAGGGCGTCCCCGGGGGGGGTGCTTTCCACTATTGTGAGGGGCGCCTGGTGTCAGGCGCTGTCCCTCCCCCGGCCGCCCGTCCTCTGGAGCGGGCAGCCAGGGTCCCGCGTCCCATGTGTCCCGGGTGCGGTCGGTGCGGGCGTGGGGACCCAGCACCGGCCCCACAGCGTGTGCCCTTGCGGGCCGGCGTTGCTCGCTGTGGGGGTGGCGGAAGGGCGCCCCCTGGGGGGGTGCCTTCAACCATTGTCAGGGGCGCCTGGTGTCAGGCGCTGTCCCTCCCCCGGCTCTCCCTGTGCAAGCGCAAGCCTCATGCTCCAGTGATGCGTCCACCAACGTGCAAGCCTCAGCAATGGGCATAGAATCAGGGCGAAGCAGCCCTGCGCGCACTGCGCGGGACTTCAAGGCGAAGCAGCACTGCGCGTAAAGTCAAGGCGAGGCAGCACTGCGCGTGCAGTCAAGGCGAAGCAGCACTGAGCGTAGAATCAGAGCGAAGCAGCACTGCGCGCACGGCGCGTGAAGTCAGGGCGACGCGTGAAGTCAGGGCGACGCAGCACTGCCTGGGGCGACCTCCGCGCTGCGCCCAAGCGCCAAGGTAAATAAGCGTCGTCTGCCTCCAGTTGTATTCGCCAGAAGTCTTGTTTTCAGTGTGTGTCACGTGCGTGTGCCTGTCATTCACATGCCATGAGTGGATCTGTAAATTTGACTTTGGCCTCTGTGCCTCCATCAACCCTGAGGCGTGGCATGCATGTGTGTATTGATATCCTGATGTGTAGCCTTGCCTTTGTTTAGCTCTGTTGAATCCTGGGACCCCTCTTTCAAGGCCCACGCTTAGCGCTGGACCAGGAAGAAGACAGTGTGCAGTAAAGTCGACGTTAAAGTATTCTTTGTGTCTGAGTTGCAGGGCAAGACAGGGTAGAGCTGAAAAGTCATTTGCACGGTGTTTTAAGAAACATTGTCTTTTTGGCTGATATGCAGGCAGGGTAGTGCATAAAAGGGAAGCAAACAATTTAAGGTGTGAATCATTTGCAGGGTGTTTTGAGAAACATTTAAAAGCAGGAATTCAGAAAAAAACTTTTGGAAATTTTTTTTAAAAAACATTTTGGAAAATATTGTGGAAAGGACCAATGGGGCAGAATAGAAACAAGCAAACCATTAGAAGCAAACCGGAAGGACATTAACAAGGAAAAAAATTAACAAACGACGTTCGTTTATTTTCATCGTTCGTTCGTTCGTTCGTTTGTTCGTTAATTTTCCAAAAAAAATTAACAAACAACGTTTGTTAATCCCAACCCTGGGCGGCGAAGTAGGCCTTCTTATCCGCCTCATACACCTTGCACTGACGGTGGTCAGGTGCATGGTTGTTTCCCTTGCCATAACAGACCCAACACCCGTCGTGCTGAGACCTGTACTCCCGGAACGAGAGCGGTGGGTTCCCAATCCTCCTTGGCGCGTTGCCCTTCTTGGGTCCCAGCCGGCTCCAGCTGGACCGATCCTGCCCATGGTCCCTCACGTTGTGCGCCACAAACGCGAAGAAATGGGCCTCCTCGTGATCCTTCCGGGACCAGTGGTCTTGGCCACTTCCACTACCATCCTCCGCGGAGTTGGCCGTGTCCTCCTGGATCTCTCGATGATGGCGGTCTTCTCGGTGGCCTCGTTGTCCATGACCATGTCGATCCTGCACGTGGGCCTCGTTCTTCGCATTGAGCTTCACCTCCACCGTGATGTACTTCACGATCTCGTCCAGGCTCATGCGGGCGAAGATGACCTGCATCCTCAGTGGCTCCCCGCGCCTCCACTCCACGTTGTTGAGGCGCAGTAACCTTTGCCCCATGGAGTCTCCAAATACCTCCACGTACACGGCGTTCTTCAGTCCCAACATCCGGTTGGGCTCGCCCAGGTTCCTCCTGAAGAACTCCATGATACCCGCATGGGTATCCTCCGCCGCCATGATCCTCACCGCCACCCGCTTCTTGGCCCGCTTCTTCTCCTCGTCCTCCACTCGCCTCTTCCAGTTGCTGGGGAGGACGTCCTTCAGCAGGTGGCGGATCTCGCTGGCCTCGTTCCAGTCCTCCACCAGCTTGAGGCATCTGCGGTACTTCCGCAGATACCGGTTCCACTCCGGGACCCGCAACTCACCGCGGTCCAGCGGCAGCGGGATGGACCACAAGTCCTCCAGCTTCTGGTTCGGAGCGTCCACCCGCTCCTCATCCTCCAACCACTGGAGGCAGGCCTGCTCCGTCCTGATCAGTCCTTCCCGGATCTGATCCCGCAGCTCCTCCTTCAGGTCCTGCGCCAGCCGGTGTGGGAATGTCCGACATACCCACTTATCCCGCGGCGCTCCCCGCATCTCGCCGACGACCTCCTCGGCAAAGTCCTCCCAATCCAGGATGAAGTCATCCAGGTTGGAGGGGTTGCCATCGTAGTAGGGGATTTTGATTCCCCTGAGGTCGTCAATCCTGATGGCGTCTCCGACGTCTCCAGCCACCACTCCACCGAGACGGATACCACCTGTGGCCGGGGGGTGTGAGTACACTCCCCGTACATCCCTCTGCTCCATGGAGTGCGGTCCAGCTGGGCCTGAACCCATGGGGTTTGGAATGCGGGAAGGATTTGCTCCATCGGCCGTCCATATCCCCGTATTGGGGTCCTTCGCCCACAGGTTTCCGCCTGGATGACCTCGACCATGTCCGTCGGCGCTTCCCATGGTTGGCCCCTGCATGGTCTGGCTCTGGATCTCATCTTCCGCATAAACTACCATATTCGTCGTGATTGGTACATCCTGGGCGGCATGGGACATCTGTACCGTCAGGCTCCTCGGGTCCGTGGTTACGTGCCCTTCCCGCATGGACCCAGCCGGTGCCGTGTGTTCCCCGAGCATTGTGGATTCGCTGAACATGGGAACAAACGGCAGCGCACCCGGGTCAACACGCGGAGGCGCGTATGGTGCCTCTGCAGGGCCGCCCATGGGTTTCTCCATGGCGCTCCTGAGGGTCTTAACCCGCTCCACCAGCTCTGCCGCGGCCGGCTTTGCCGGGAGCTCCGGACCCGAGGCGAGGGGCTGTAGCTCCTCCAGCCTTTTCAGGCGTCCCGACATGTCCCCCACCAGGTGGAGGAGGCTGTCCACCACTCGCTGCTGCTTCTCCAGGGCCAGCTCCAGATTCTCCCGGTACCGGTCCTGTTCCGCTCGCAGCTCCTCCATGTCTTTCTCCGCGCCCGACTGGTCATCCAGGATCCCGGCGACGTCCTCCTCTAGACCGTCCTTCGCGTTGTCCAGGCGGTCTAGGCGATGCACGATGGCGTCCATCCCCATCTTTGGGTACTTGCCCATGAGGAAGGACACGTGCTCGCAGTGGCACTCAGCCTGCTTTCCGCCTGATCCGGCGCATCCCGCGGTTCCCGGCACCTCAGACTCGTCGCCCATGGGCGTATCGCCTATGGCGTCCGTCTCTGGTCCCGTGTGCCGGGGCACAGGTGCCGTCCGGGCCCTGGCTGGCCTCTCCAAGCCCTCGGCGTCGTGCTTCAGGGCGGGCTCGGGGGCCGTATGCGCCCTGGCGATCGGCGCGGACATCTCCGACTCCGAAGGTGGCTCGTAGGCTGTCCGATAGCCCTCGGAGTGCCCCTCGGATTCCCACAGCCTGACCGGGCTGGGGTCCGTGTCCATAGCCCTGGCGTCCCTTGCCGCGGACTTGGGTGACCCGCGCTTCCGGTAGCGCCGGGCCCGTCCTCCACTGCTGCCTGAATGGCAGGCCTCCTCAGAGTCCTCCGCGGCGGAGCGGAGGTAGCATGCCTTTCGGCAGCGACGCTCACACATGGAGACCAGATCATCCATGTCAAGTCCTCCTCTTCCCGAATGTCGTACTTCTCTTCGGGCTTCACCTTCCGGAGTTCGCCATGCTCTTGAACGTCTTGGCTCTTCTATGGCTCCAATCTCCGTCATGGTCTCCACCGAGTCCACAATACGCACCCGGGGCGTACTTGGGCAGGGCTCATAAGGGCCCAAGTCCCCGGGTCGGCGGTAGGTAGGGGCAGCAGGTAAGCCTCTGCTACCATAAAGAAGGTCCCTACCAGGACCGGCCCCCGCTGTGCCCCTTCCGCCTGTTACCCCTGCTCATTTACTCCGGATCAACGATTGCATCCCTCAAATTCCAAGGTCCAAAATCCAAAAATATAGAAAATAAAATCCTCCTTCAACCCTGAATAGCAACCAGATCCCACAAATACAGCAATAACCCAATTCACAATCCAATACGGGCTGCGGGCTTCCGTTCAGCACACCGGTCGTCTCACGGTGGCGGGCATGTACAAGAATTGCACCAAGAGGAAAGCCCTGAAATTGGCATATGAACACAAATAAAGCAAAGTTGGGGAAAGAAGTAAACATATACATTCACAGCCATAAACCCCTCATTCCCTGGACTCAAGACCTTCCCTTGACTCACCAGCATATTGCCCTGAACCAGGTCAAACGAGATAGCTAAATGCCATGTGTCAAAAGTCACTACACAAACCCCAAAAATGTGTTCACTCCCAAGCCTCTAAATCCTAGCCCAATAGGGGAGGTGGCGTGTCATGGCCTAGAGTGGCACTCAGGACCATGCCCTACCCTGACATAACCTTGGTTGGACTTAGAGTCGAATGGGCTTGGAGAACTGCCCCATGATGATGACCTCACAACATGGCAAAATCAGGCAAATCACACCATTATGCCCAAAAGTAAATTATATACTCAAAAATGCATACGGCAAATAGCCGAATGCTCCATGCACGTGTCAAACTGGAAAGTAATATACAAGGGTGATATAGACCAAAGGTTCATGCCCAAGAATATCCCATCATTGGCCCCGAAACCTCTCCGGTTATGTACATGGCATGCTTCACAAGTCAGCTCATGAGTTTGAGACCTAATTTTGTGAGGCCTCGTGTGCCAAGCCAAAGTGACCCCGTGATCCGGCATATGGTGAGGTGCAACACCGAAGCATATGCCAACATATAAGCAACATACCATGGTTCACGGATCTCTAGGCACTTTACTGTTAGCCGACCAGTTGAGCACATAAAACACAAAAATGAGCATAAAATGAGGTCAAAAACATGAAAATATGTCCAAATACAAAGTTGTCATGATAGTATATCTCTATGCTCACCCATGATATCCACTCATGGTTCAATACACAAATGATTGGAACCATTTGCGAACAATTCCCCCACTTGGATCCCCAATCGGGCGCATGGAGATACCTTCGCCACTCATATCTACATGCCCCATGAAAATGGGAGTGCACTCATGGATCTCTTTTCCAAACATACCATGAGCAATACATATGCGGTAGACTTAGTCTAGCGCTTTGAATTCCACAATTGGGACATGGGCAAAGCCCTTGTCACGTGTGGCTCCCCATCTCTTCGGCCACACGAAGATATATAACATGGGCGTGAGCATATCGAAGCACATACCATGCATATAACACAACCCTCAAAAAGAGGCTCCCACCATGGTATGCCATGCCCCTCCATGGACATAACTTCACGTTAAAAATACGTGGGAACCCAAGGAAAGTATCTATGCAACCCCAACACTCATGCGGTACACTCGAAAGTCGCAATAAAATATTCGGTTGCACGGTCCAAGAGTTATATATCCCTTTCTACCCTCTTGACCCTTATCCCTTGCTACACCGGGCATGTGTACACAACAAAGGCGTTTGATGCTTCCTAAATTAACTTGAGACCAAGGCGCTTGCAACGCAGCCTTCCTTATTCTCTTTCCTCACACTCGCGCGTAGATATGGCCCTTCAAAGTGGTCCCACGATTCACCTTTGTTTCCCTTATATCTCCAAGTCAAATGGGTGGCAAGTATAAGGGAAACCTGATTCCGACATAGGGAAAGGAGTACGACCACTCGAAGAAGACCAAATCAAGTGCGGCGATGTCGAAGTCGAAAATCCGATTTCGACATCGCAAAAAATTCAGAATAAAATTTCGAGTGCATATTTAGAAAATTGCGGAAGCAACGAACCCTTTACTGATGAAGTCTTACCCTTCATCGGAGTTTCCGCCAAAATATCTGGAAATAACAGTTAACCAATCGGTTACCGCAAAATCGCGAGCCAACTGACAGTCGCCGATACATTGACCATCAGAACGAAAGGCTGAAAAATTACGGAAACATTATGATAATAAAACCCTGTTGATTCCTGATATTCTGATATATAAATCTCAGCTGGCGGCGCCTCGGTACTGAATGTGGCCGCTCATAGCCGGAATGGCCAAACCTATCACACTATCACATCGGGTTAGGTCAGGTGGATGGGAGAGTATGATATCAGCCAATGGCGGCTTGCCGGCACATAGATACACACCCCCAGTGACCCAAAGATGGCCACGGGGGTCCGAACCGGCTTCACAGGGGGAGGACGCACTACAGGACACCTGTGGCTGTCCCCGGTGTGTGGTGCACTATGAAACGTGCATCCAATCTCTGATGGCGCAGGTGAAGGACCTGCCAACTCAGAATCTAGAGTTGCAGCGATCCCATCAGGAACCTTCTCACCCAGTGGCCTCTACCGCTGGCATCAGTCAGTCCTACGGGGACCTGATGACCCAAATTTTGTCTACATTGGCTAAGTTTGACGCGGCGGTTCAGGGCTACCAACGGGATTCTAAGGTGGTGGAGGCTAGCGTGGCGGATCATCTTAAAATGTCTAACAGCAACACGGCTAAGTGCTTTAGCGGAATGGAGTCGCTCGCTACGCGTTACGCCGCCGTTGCATCTAGGATCGATGCGTGGGACCACTGGTACTCCACGCCTGAAGAGCCTGGTACGGTGGTCCTGCCCCCGCCATCGGCGACTCCCCCTGTTTCTGATCGTGAGCCGGCGGCGCCTACGGCGCCTATGGGCACGCCATCGGCCCATCCGGTGGTGGGTGTGCCCTTCCTTTCTCCGTCCACCCATCCCACGATTGCATCTACCATCCGAACGCTTGTCCAGATTCAGGGTGGCCGAGGGGGGAGGAGGAACACCACGAACACCCCTACCACCAGGAACCTACTTCGTGGAGGGGAATCGCCGAAAAGCAGAAGGAACCTGCTATCCCCGAGTGGAGGGCGGCGCCTAAGGGCGAAGAACACCCCATGGAGCCGACGGCCCCGTGGGCCAATGCGGAGAAGAACACCTCTTCGTTGGCGAACATCCATCCCCTCACGGAAAATGTTTTCACTTCCCCCTGGAAAACTTTGTACACGCCCTCTCATCCTACGGACACGTGTACAGTCTCCCCAGTGAAGGTTGCACCAAGTGCAAGTGGAGGTGCACCCCCAACCACGGCTCCCCCCGCTTACCACCCGTACCAAATGCCTATGGTGCAAAATAGTTACACCAAAGCGGTAGAGGATAGTGACATGCCTAAACCGCAATTTAATGGGCAGCTAGAGAGCTATGACGAGTGGGTGGACAAACTTCAACAATGGTTGGGGTGGTGTGATCCCATATACCGAAAGGCCAACGAGGCAAAAATGATTTTAAGTACCTTGCCCCCATGGCTAAAAGCGATCATCAACGCATGGGTTGCCGAGGCTGCCCACCACACACGAACGCCCCCCCCCCCCCTCAAAGGGTTGTCGGACTTTTTGGAACAACGTTTCCATGAGTATGACCCCTCAAGGGCCGATGAAAGGTGGCGAGCCCTCATCCCCAGGGTGGTTAAAGGGCAAGTGACCCTCATCAACGTTGAAGACTTCTATGCTCGTTGGCAACGTTTGTTGCCTTTGAGCAATGAGACTCGTCCCCACGTGATCCGGGAGCAGCTCCTAAGCAAGCTCCCGTGGATCAAGGAGAAGGTCGTCAAGCAAGAGGCCAAGAATAGCTCAGACAGCTACGTGGTGGATTGTAGTGGCCTTGACCCTTCTCCGGGTCGCGGCCCGTTCGAAAAAGAACCCGAGAAATATAGCGCTCAACGTTGCACTACAGTTCCTGATATTGTTTCCTATTCTGGGCCGGGGGTGATAGTTGATTGCAAAGACCCGTCCCTACAGGAGTGGATCTTGCAACTCAACAACACACCTGACACACGCGGCTACACTATGAAAGTGGAGCAAGGTACGCCTCGCTTGAAGCCTGAGGAAATCTACGCCCTTGCCCATAAAAGGGTATCAGAGAGGGAAGCTCTCGAACGCCTCAATAAAGGAGACAAGACGACGGTGATGTACACTCATCGCCCTTCTCACAATAGAACCGCGGTGAATGCGGTTAATGCGGATGCTACGGCGGACCCTAACGCCTCCGAACCCGCTGACACCTCCGTCAACGCCGTGGGTCACCCTAAACCTCCGGCGAAGAGAACCGTCGACCCCGGGCCTAAACCGCCGGCTATCTTTTGGCCTCAATGTTCCGACAAACTCACGTTGCCACGCTACCTTGTGCATGCACCCACGTTTCCTTCCCCTCACAGGTCCCAAGGAGAAGTGTATGCTCGTGTTTGCGTCGTTTGGGCGTTAGAGTAGGTTGTCTTAGACGCTTAGGCATGTTTTGCGACGTGCCGTCGTCTCTCATTAGCGAACGCCCGGCCCGCACCATACACACGTAGGCAAGGCGAGAGGACTAGGACACATTAAGGTAGGGGGGAAAGAAACAAGTATGTTGCATGTCACGCCGCGCGCGCGGAACGGGCAACGAGCAAAGGTAGCGGCCAAAGAGGTGTGTGGAGCCAAGACGAGAGCAAGTAGGAAATAAACCTACGCACACGCCGGTCGCAGACGCATGTCGCATGACGTACCAGCCAGCTCGAGGTGCCGTGTCGCGACAAAACCGCCGCCGCCGCACGCCCGTTTACACCCTCTCTCTACGCAGGTTCAAAGGAGAAAGCCCAACGAGAGAGCATGGCGAGCTGGCAAGGAAAAAGACCGAGACACGCAACAAAGCGGAGGCAGGGAAAAAGTGCATGTAAGGGAGAAGTAGAGGAAAGGGTAAATAGCAACGAAGCCACCAAAGGAACAAGGGGTAGCCAGCGGCGGAGCAAGGGGCGCGCACAGGGAAGGGGACACGGCAGGCACACGGCGAGCACAACACCGCACCGAGACACCGGAGAGGGGAGCACCAGAGGAACAAGGGAAGAGCGGCACCACGCACCACAACACGCACGGCACAGACACCACACACACCGCACACACCCAACGAGCCCCGGCAGCCCACCCAGCAGTGGGCGGGCAGTCGGGGGAGGGACAGCACCTGACCTCAGACGCCCCTCACAATGGTGGAAGGCACCCCCCCCGGGGACGCCCTTCCGCCACCCCCACAGCGAGCAACGCCGTCCCGCAAGGGGGCACGCTGTGGGGCCGGTGCTGGGTCCCCACGCCCGCATCGACCGCACCCGGGACACACGGGTCGCGGAACCCAGGCTGCCCGCTCCAGAGGACGGGCGGCCGGGGGAGGGACAGCGCCTGACACCAGGCGCCCCTCACAACGGTGGCAGGCCACCCCCCCCGGGGACGGCCCCCCACCACCCTCGCGGCACGCAGCCCCCACAGGGCATGCAGGCCAAGGGGACAGTGTTGGGCCCCCACACCCACACACCCGCGCCCACAGCACGTGGGTGGCGGACCCCAACAGCCCGCCCAATGGGCGGGCAGTCGGCGGAGGGACAGCGCCTGACCTCAGACGCCCCTCACAATGGTGGAAGGCATCCCCCCAGGGGACGCCCTTCCGCCACCCCCACAGCGAGCAACGCCAGCCCGCAGGGCGCACGCTGTGGGGCCGCTGCTGGGTCCCCACGCCCGCACCGACCGCACCCGGGACACACGGGACGCGGACCTTGGCTGCCCGCTCCAGAGGACGGGCGGCCGGGGGAGGGACAGCGCCTGACACCAGGCGCCCCTGACAATGGTTGAAGGCACCCCCCCAGGGGGCGCCCTTCCGCCACCCCCACAGCGAGCAATGCCGGCCCGCAAGGGCACACGCTGTGGGGCCGGTGCTGGGTCCCCACGCCCGCACCGACCGCACCCGGGACACATGGGACGCGGGACCCTGGCTGCCCGCTCCAGAGGACGGGCGGCCGGGGGAGGGACAGCGCCTGACACCAGGCGCCCCTCACAATAGTGGAAAGCACCCCCCCCGGGGACGCCCTTCCGCCACCCCCACAGCGAGCAATGCCAGACCGCAGGGGCGCACGCTGTGGGGCCGGTGCTGGGTCCCCACGCCCGCAGCGACCGCACCCCGGACACACGGGACGCGGAACCCTGGCTGCCCGCTCCAGAGGACGGGCGGCAGGGGGAGGGACAGCGCCTGAAACCAGGCGCCCCTCACAACGGTGGAAAGCACCCCCCCCGGGGACGCCCTTCCGCCACCCCCACAGCGAGCAATGCCAGACCGCAGGGGCGCACGCTGTGGGGCCGGTGCTGGGTCCCCACGCCCGCACCGACCGCACCCGGGACACACGGGACGCGGAACCCTGGCTGCTCGCTCCAGAGGACAGGGGGCCAGGGGAGGGACAGCGCCTGACACCAGGCGCCCCTCACAATGGGGGAAGGCACCCCCACCGGGGACGCCCTCCCGCCACTCCCACAGCGAGCAACGCCGGCCCGCAAGGGCGCACGCTGTGGGGCCGGTGCTGGGTCCCCACGCCCGCACCGACCGCACCCGGGACACACCGGACGCGGAACCCTGGCTGCCCGCTCCAGAGGACGGGCGGCTGGGGGAGGGACAGCGCCTGACACCAGGCGCCCCTCACAACGGTGGAAAGCACCCCCCCCGGGGACGCCCTTCCGCCACCCCCACAGCGAGCAACGCCGGCCCGCAAGGGCGCACGCTTCGGGGCCGGTGCTGGGTCCCCACGCCCGTACCGACCGCACCCGGGACACACAGGACGCGGAACCCTGCCTGCCCGCTCCAGCGGACAGGCGGCGGGGGGAGGGACAGCGCCTGACACCAGGCGCCCCTCACAACGGTGGAAAGCACCCCCCCCGGGGACGCCAATCCGCCACCCCCACAGCGGGCAACGCCAGCCCGCAAGGGCGCACGCTGTGGGGCCGGTGCTGGGTCCCCACGCCCGCACCGACCGCACCCGGGACACACGGAACGCGGAACCCTGGCTGCCCGCTCCAGAGGACGGGCGGCCGGGGGAGGGACAGCGCCTGACACCAGGCGTCCCTCACAACAGTGGAAAGCACCCCCCCCGGGGACGCCCTTCCTCAACCCCCACAGCGAGCAACGCCAGCCCGCAAGGGCGCACGCCCTGGGGCCGGTGCTGGGTCCCCACGCCCGCATCGACCGCACCCGGGACACACGGGTCGCGGAGCCCAGGCTGCCCGCTCCAGAGGACGGGCGGCCGGGGGAGGGACAGCGCCTGACACCAGGCGCCCCTCACAACGGTGGCAGGCCACCCCCCCCGGGGACGGCCCCCCACCACCCCCGCGGCACGCAGCCCCCACAGGGCATGCAGGCCAAGGGGACAGTGTTGGGCCCCCACACCCACACACCCGCGCCCACAGCACGTGGGTGGCGGACCCCAACAGCCCGCCCACCCCGAGAAGAAGCCCAAGGAGCAGCGGATTTCCGATTGGAAGGCGAAGGGCGGAGACGGGGGAAAAGGCCAAGGCAAAAGCCAAGGAAAAGGCGGAGGAAGAGGCTATGGTGGCGGACCTGGCCAAGACCGACGAGTAAGGTCGATCGAGGAGGTTGCTGAGGACATGTTGAGGACGTTGGAGGAACTCAAAGCCCAGCAACGTGGCGGACAAAGTCCTCGCGGATCGCAGCCGGAAGGGGCTGCGGGAAGCCAAGTCTAGAGGAGCCCCCACGGGAGTGGGACCTCGGAGGTCTCTCCTCCGAAAATCAGTGGAATCCCAGAGAAAGCGAAGGCACATCGGGTGCCGAAGAAGGCTCCGGAAGAGCCAAAACCACTGAGTTTCGCCACTCCCAACCCCTGGAGCGCCCTGCCAAGGGAAGTGCATGTGGGTACGGGACATGGCAAGAAGGAAGGAGCGACCACGGAGAGCCCCGTGGACGGGCAGGGGCAACCCAAGATCTACACCATCCGTGACCATACCCTTGAAGTCCTGATGCACCCGGACGTGCTAGAGTTGCATGCCGTGAGAGTCGCCCATACACCTCATGGTGACGAGCGGCAGTTGCACTTGAAAGTGCGAGTACGGTGCGGACGAGAGGAGAAGGTGGTGGATGTGTTAGTGGATACGGGTGCCCAGGTGAGCCTGGTCCGGAGAGGGTTGTTGAAGGAGGAACTCCTGCAGCCCAGCCGGAGACCGGTCCGCCTGAAGGTCGCCAACGGAGAGATTATGGGTGGCGGCACCCATGAGGCCACCATCAGTATGGAATTCTGGGAGCATGAGCGCTTGAACCGCCCCGATTTGGCGAAGAGAAGCACTCTATCCGGGAACTTCTATGTGGCCGACATTACAGATTGGGATATGATCATGGGGTATGACTTCATGGTGGCAAATGCCATTGGAGCCCTTCCCCATCGTGCAACGCTGGTCCGGGAGGATGATGAATGCCTAACATGGCTGTCCACGGACTATGCATGCGGATCATCCCAATGGAATGCTGAGGAAGAGGATCGGATCGTCCAAGCGGTGCAAGCTTTGGGTGCCAAGTCCAGAGGAGACCGCGGAGTTCAGCTCACGGAGTATGGAATGGCGCCGCAAGTGTACGCCAGGATGATTCAGACGCTGGGAGCTGAAGCGCCCGAGACGGACGTCTTCGCTTCCCGGGATGCCCCACTTCTGCGGAAGTGTAGGAGGCATTGGCATCGAGGAGACTCAGCCTGGCACAGGCATTGGGGTTTGAAGGAGTGGGGGCCCATGTATTGGCATGGCTCCCTGGATAACACCAGACGTACGGTGGAGAAGATCGTCGCGGATAGGGCGAAGGGGATCCTGGTCATAACCGGCATAGGATCCAACCCATGTCCGCTGGAAGGTCTCAAGTCGACGCTGGACTCCATCACCCTGAACGAGATGTCATTCGGGCCAGAGGAGGAGTTGTTCATCGACGCCAAGGGGGTATCAATGCCCTCCCCGGGTCAAGCGTGGGGTACCAAGGCTTTCCTGGTGGATGGGGCGCAAGCCCAGCCCATGGGTGATGAAGCATTCATCCGTAGGGTGGAGGCGGTGCCCATGAACGTCATGTTTGAGCCCAAGGAGGGGACGGATCAGCCTATTGATGGCATTGGCGTCCTGTCCCACGCCGAGATCGACGACGTCGTCAACTACATGCGGATGGAGATGCACGACCGTGTGGCAGCCAAGAAGAGGCGGGCCATGGTCACATCTCCGCATTGGTGGGATGACAAGATGTTGGTCACCGGCAAGTACGAGAGGGATGAGCTCGTGGCGAGGGTCATGGATCACATCGCGGACAAATATGATGGTCCGGTTGGGTCGGACCCGCCAACATGGGATTTTCCAAGAATGGGTGCCGAGAGCGACAAGAACCAGCCCGATGCCGCAAATTTTCGAAGATTATCGGTGGGAAACATGCCCCACGACGATGAAGACGGCATATCGGACGAGGAGAAGTCGGATTCGGACCCGGAAGAGGCCTATACCGCGGTTCGGTCGGTTGTATCGATACCCAAGCAAGCGGCTGAAGAGGCCCAGGAGAACCCGAAGGTCGCCGAGCTGAAGGAGAGGCTGATCAATGCCTATCCGCGGCTATTCAGTGGCGTCGCCAACAAGAACCCTCCAGATCGGGGGAGGTTTGGCACAGCGAAGATCAAGCTGAAGCCGAACCCCAAGATCTATCGTCATCTGGAGTACCAACTTCAGGGCGATCGGGCCGAGGCCATGAAGAAGCTGTTGGCCGAGTTCATTGAGCGGGGGTGGATTGAACCCTCCGACAGTGAGTTGGCCAGCCCAGCCTTCATCGTGCCCAAGAAGGAGAAGGGCGAGTGGAGGTTGGTGGTTGATTACAGAGGTTTGAACGAGCAGACCGAGCACGACTCGTACTCGCTTCCCCTGATCGACTCCATCCTCCAAAAACAACAGAAAAAGCGGATCTTCACGGTGTTGGACCTGAAACATGGGCGCCAAGAATGGCAACGCCGCTTTCCAGCGCATGATGGAGGACCTACTCGGTCCAGTCCGGGTTTGTGCCGATCCCTTCGTGGATGACATCATCATCGGGTCCGGCACGGAGAACATGACCGAGGACGAGCTCATCGACGCGCATGAGAAGGATCTGCGCCGAGTGCTCAGCGAGTTGGACAAGCACAACATGGTGTGCAAGCCCACCAAAGCCTCACTCTTCGTGAAGGAAGTGCAGTTTGCGGGTCACGTGGTTGGTCACGGGCAACGCCGTCCCATGGCTGGGAAGCTGGCGTCCCTGCACCACTGGGAGAAGCCCCAGACCATCAGCGAACTCCGATCCTTCATGGGGTTCTGCAACTACTATTCGGGCTATGTCCGAATGTATGCAGAACTGTCGGGGCCGCTGCACAAGATGCTGCAAGTGGGCAAGTTCGATGGCCGGAAGGGGAGCAAGAAGAAGCTTGCCTGGGCCCCTGAGGCCGAAGATGCGTTCAGCCGCCTGAAGGAGCGACTCCTGGGGCAGCTGGGGCTATTCCTGGTTGACCCGGACAAGGGATTCGTGCTACGGATGGACGCCTCGGACTATGCTGTAGGGGCAGTCCTCGAGCAGATCCGGGACGACGGGTCGCACGTACCCGTGGCGTTTTGGAGTCGAATCCTGGCCGAGGGCCAACACCGCACTTGGACCGCGAGGGAGAAGGAGACGTACGCCATTGTTTGTGCGCTCAGGAAGTGGTCTGGCCACATCGGATTGCAACCGGTGGTGGTTTGCACGGACCATCAGTCCTTGCAGAGCTGGCACAAGGAGCACGTCGACACCCCCTCGGGACCGGCGGCAAGGAGGGCCCGGTGGCACGAGACGTTCGCCAAGTTCGACCTCAGCGTCGTGTACGTCCCGGGGAAGGACAACACTGTGGCAGATTGCCTCAGTCGATGGGCCTACCACGCGGGCAAGGCGTGGATGGACATATCCAGCCATGGGGACGCCGAGGAGACCGAGGAGGCCAAGCGCATCATCGAGATGGAGAAGGCCATGGAGCAAGAGGGGGTCAAGTGCTTTGTGGTGATGGCAAACCGTACGGACCTGGCCAAGTTCCGGGGCGCCCGCGTCCAAGCTATTCGAGAGGAAACTCTCGAGCAATGGATGGTGGCCCCTGTAGAGCTAGTCAGGTCAGTGCTCACAGAGGACTGGTCGGATGACTATGCGGCATCCGAGCACTGGAGCAAGTACTGGAATGCCGTGAGCGCCCCGTCGGATGACGAATGGCCCGAGGGCTTGACCGAGGATGGGGACAAGTTGTTCCTCAAGGACAAGCTGCTGGTGCCCGAGAACCGATTGGAGGAGCTCATTGACCATTGGCACAACGCCCAGCTCATGCACCCTGGCCGAGACAAGATGCAGCAGGACCTGGAGTGGCGTTTCAAGTTCCCTCCGGGGTACTATGCCATCCTGGATAGGTACTGCAGCGACTGTGCCGTGTGTCGGGCCACGAAGAGCCCCAACCACTCCACAGCGGGCAATCCGGTGTACACAGCTATACCGGAGTCCCCTATGCGGTCTGTGGCCATGGATGTATTCGCCATGCCTGAGGTCACCGTGGACGGAGAGACCTACGACTGTGTCATCCTGGCGGTGGACAGGCACAGTGGGTATATCGTGGCGGTCCCTGGCAAGAAGTCCAAGAAGAAGGACAAGAAGGACAAGCATGGAGTGGGGCTGCAGGCCAAGACCGTCGCTAATGCTATGATCAGGCATTGGATGACGATTTTTGATGTCCCGGCTGTCATCTGCAGCGATCGGGGCAGTCAATTGGTGGGGACGTGGTTCAAGACGATGTGCAAGCACATGGGAATTTGGCACGCCAAGACTGTGGCATACCACAGCCGGTCAAATGGCCGGGCTGAGGTGGCCGGGCGGCAGATGTTCGAGAAGTTCCGCCAGCTGCACATCGACGAACAGGGCCGGAATTGGTACAATTCGCTGTGGAGGGTACTCCAAGCGTATCACGACCTTCCGGGGCCCACTGGACTGTCGCCCCATCGTATCCTGTTCCTACAGGATCGAGTGTCACGCACTCTCCTGTGGTTGAACCATGGCAAAGTGGCCCGGGATGCGAACACTATGATGGCTGAGGCGGACGACACGGCGGCCAAGGTGTGCAAGGCACTTCAGGACGAGCATGACAAGAGGACCAAGTACTTCAAGCAGGGAAAGGTCCAGAAGTATGCTCTCCAAGACACCGTGTGGGTGGAGCGGCACCACAAGGATGTCCTGTCCAGGCATCGGCAGGCATCTTGGTATGTGCCGGGGGTGATCGTGCGGAAGGTCGGGCAGGATGTGTATGCGGTTCGTGTGGGGGATAACAAGATCCTGGACCGCGACCATACCCAGCTTCGTCCCCGAGCACCAGACCCCAGCGGACGTCCCGTCACCTTCGAGTTCACGGCCGGCGATGTGGACTCGGACGACGTGGGTGAGGACGACGACTTCACCGCTGAGAAGATCCTTGCGGACAAGCCGAACCCGGGGACGCCTGGGGGGAGGCTTTATAAAGTCCGTTGGAAAGGATTCGCCGCATCCAGGGACTCGTGGGAGCCTCCGAGCAGTTTTGTGCCGAGGTACACCACGGTCTGGATGGACTACCTGAAGAAAAAGAATATTTCTTTGGATGTCAAGGACGTGTTGGTCCACTGGGTGGCTGCAGTAGCACCGTAATGGATCCCCCTTGGCATTTTTGTTTGTTTTTGTGCTTGGGAGACGGGTGAGGGCGTTCATCCGGGGATTTTTCGTTCTTGAGTGGCCATATACCCCCTTCACTCGATCTCCACAAATATATTTCATTGTGGTATATTTATTTAGGTCGACCGACGACGTTTCTCTATCTTTGATCCCCTTGGTCCATGTTGTAGATCAAGAGGAGACCGGATATGGCGTAGAGCACCGATTATCAGTGTCCTCACCCCTCCCTTGGGGCATGGGGGACGCCTACGACGTGTGTGGGGCCTCCATGTGTCCTTGGGACATGGAGGGGGGGGTTGGAGCCCATTGGGGTCCTCCCGTCCTCTCTTAAATGACTTCCGAGCGGTAACAACGCTCTGAGAAGGGGGGTGAAGCCGGTTCGGACCCCCGTGGCCATCCTTGGGTCACTTGGGGTGTGTATCTATGTGCCGGCAAGCCGCCATTGGCTGATATCATACTCTCCCATCCACCTGACCTAACCCAATGTGATAGTATGATAGGTTTGGCCATTCCGGCTATGAGCGGCCACATTCAGTACCGAGGCGCCGCCAGCTGAGATTTATATATCAGAATATCAGGAATCAACAGGGTTTTATTATCATAATGTTTCCGTGATTTTTCAGCCTTCCGTTCTGATGGTCAATGTATCGGCGACTGTCAGTTGGCTCGCGATTTTGCGGTAACCGATTGGTTAACTGTTATTTCCAGATGATTTGGCGGAAACTCCGATGAAGGGTAAGATTTCATCAGTAAAGGGTTCGTTGCTTCCGCAATTTTCTAAATATGCACTCGAAATTTTATTCTGAATTTTTTGCGATGTCGAAATTGCATTTTCGACTTCGACATCGCCGCACTTGATTTGGTCTTCTTCGAGTGGTCGTACTCCTTTCCCTATGTCCGAATCAGGTTTCCCTTATACTTGCCACCCATTTGACTTGGAGATATAAGGGAAACAAAGGTGAATCGTGGGACCACTTTGAAGGGCCATATCTACGCGCGAGTGTGAGGAAAGAGAAGAAGGAAGGCTGCGTTGCAGGCGCCTTGGTCTCAAGTTAATTTAGGAAGCATCAAACGCCTTTGTTGTGTACACATGCCCGGTGTAGCAGGGGATAAGGGTCAAGAGGGTAGAAAGGGATATATAACTCTTTGACCGTGCAACCGAATATTTTATTGCGACTTTCGAGTGTACCGCATGAGTGTTGGGGTTGCATAGATACTTTCCTTGGGTTCCCACGTATTTTTAACGTGAAGTTATGTCCATGGAGGGGCATGGCATACCATGGTGGGAGCCTCTTTTTGAGGGTTGTGTTATATGCATGGTATGTGCTTCGATATGCTCACGCCCATGTTATATATCTTCGTGTGGCCGAAGAGATGGGGAGCCACACGTGACAAGGGTTTTGCCCATGTCCCAATTGTGGAATTCAAAGCGCTAGACTAAGTCTACCGCATATGTATTGCTCATGGTATGTTTGGAAAAGAGATCCATGAGTGCACTCCCATTTTCATGGGGCATGTAGATATGAGTGGCGAAGGTATCTCCATGCGCCCGATTGGGGATCCAAGTGGGGGAATTGTTCGCAAATGGTTCCAATCATTTGTGTATTGAACCATGAGCGGATATCATGGGTGAGCATAGAGATATACTATCATGACAACTTTGTATTTGGACATATTTTCATGTTTTTGACCTCATTTTATGCTCATTTTTGTGTTTTATGTGCTCAATCGGTCGGCAAACAGTAAAGTGCCTAGAGATCCGTGAACCATGGTATGTTGCTTATATGTTGGCATATGCTTCGGTGTTGCACCTCACCATATGCCAGATCACGGGGTCACTTTGGCTTGGCACACGAGGCCTCACAAAATTAGGTCTCAAACTCATGAGCTGACTTGTGAAGCATGCCATGTACATAACCGGAGAGGTTTCGGAGCCAATGATGGGATATTCTTGGGCATGGACCTTTGGTCTATATCACCCTTGTATATTACTTTCCGGTTTCACAAGTGCAATGAGCATTTGGGTATTTGCCGTATGCCTTTTTGAGTATATAATTGACTTTTGGGCATAATGGTGTGATTTGCCTGATTTTGCCATGTTGTGAGGTCATCATCATGGGGCAGTTCTCCAAGCCCATTCGACTCTAAGTCCAACCAAGGTTATGTCAGGGTAGGGCATGGTCCTGAGTGCCACTCTAGGCCATGACACGCCACTTCCCCTATTGGGCTAGGATTTAGAGGCTTGAGAGTGAACACATTTTTGGGGTTTGTGTAGTGACTTTTGACACATGGCATTTAGCTATCTCATTTGACCTGGTTCAGGGCAATATGCTGGTGAGTCAAGGGAAGGTCTTGAGTCCAGGGAATGAGGGGTTTATGGCTGTGAATGTATATGTTTACTTCTTTCCCCAACTTTGCTTTATTTGTGTTCATATGCCAATTTCAGGGCTTTCCTCTTGGTGCAATTCTTGTACATGCCCGCCACCGTGAGACGACCGGTGTGCTGAACGGAAGCCCGCAGCCCGTATTGGATTGTGAATTGGGTTATTGCTGTATTTGTGGGATCTGGTTGCTATTCAGGGTTGAAGGAGGATTTTATTTTCTATATTTTTGGATTTTGGACCTTGGAATTTGAGGGATGCAGTCGTTGATCCGGAGTAAATCAGCAGGGGTAACAGGCGGAAGGGGCACAGCGGGGGCCGGTCCTGGTAGGGACCTTCTTTACCCGTGTTTGAGTGGGGCCCCTGTAATAAGTTGGGGCATTTGGGCCTCTCAGAAGCTTTCTGGAGGAACTCCCCAAGACCTCATAGAGCTTCGAGATCCTAAGATACTAGGATATTTACTCATATTTGGCTCATATTTCAAGCCTATAGCTTACTGCTAGAGTCTACTGCTCTTAGGTACACCACACAGAGCAGAGATCTAGATTACATTAGTAGCCATACATGAATAATCACATTCCATATGCTTATAATGTGAATGAATCATGTTTTATGCCATTTTAGAAGGTTCTAATGTATTAGAAGCTATTTTGAAGCTATTTAGAAGCTTCAGAAGGCCTGTCGCGATTGTCGGCGCCTGCTGTCGCCGACGGCATTTTACGTGATATTGACAAGGCCTGTGACAAGATAGACTACTCAGAAAGTTGTTAAAATATAGGTTTTATTGCCTTTTTAATGAGATTTTAATGCTACATTAATTTTTCTGTTATTTAGGCATGTGAACCCGTATTACTGGACCAGCCAGTTGGTCCAGCTTGATATTCGTCAAGTTCTTCGTCTTCTTGCTGTTGCCTGTGTCCTGTACTTGCCAACAAGATCAATTGTAATGGAGAACATTGGAAACAATTTGATTTTTAAGTGCAAGACAAGGAAAATGGGTTTTCTATATGCACCCAAGCACAAGCATATGACAGTCCAGTAATCTGAGTTCGAGCAGGACGACGACGACGAGGACGACGCGCAGAAGCTGGGCCAGCGTACGCTGTTCCATAATGGTGAGTTCCTTGCTTGAATTTAATGAAAAGTTGGAGAAACTTTGAAGATAGGAAGGTATACTTCGAAATACCCTCAAAAAGTCTTGAAATTACTTTGAAAAATGGGAAAGCGCAGTTCCAAGCGCGCTGCAGCGACGACGACGACGACAAAGACCAGGAAAAGCGACGCTTTGGACTTCCTGGAGTCTCCTACAAGTTCGAAAAGTTGATTTTCTTGAAGATATTTAAGTTTCATTAAGGACTACTTTGAGTTACTTAAGAATACCTTGAAAAGTGGTCAAAAGAAGCTTAGCAACGGCGAAATCTTGGAGCTACGCGCTGCTAGGCGACGTGAACGAGCGCTGGAGGACTTCGACAACGCGTTTTCGAGGCGCTGCAGACTGCTGCAGCCTTGTGCTTTGCAATTTTGAAGTGTAACATAGCATGCCTTTGATGTTTGTGTTGTTGCATTTCATTGTTTCATTGCACACGGCCCCCGGTTGCCCTGTGTCGTCTATTCACGCGCTTTGACGCGCTTTTCTAGCTGCAGGCGTGTCGCCAGTAGCTTGATTGTTGATTTCCCACCCTCCCTTCCTCTTCAGAGCTATGATTTCATTGAAGTTTTTCACTAACTCTTGATGTTCCAAAAGGCCAAAAATGTCGAATATGGCCTACACTATTTTACGCATAACTTGGCGCCACTGGCACAGAACGTGTCAACGTAAGTGCTAACGTAAACTAGAGAGCGCTGGCTCTCAAAAGACGGTTTCATCTTGTTTTAACTCAACAAGGGCTATTTTCTGTGATTTTTTCCAGATGCCGGATTGAATCACTTTTTGCGCAACCCTCTAAAGCACCCTAAAATGAATTTTGGTGTTTTACGCATATCTTCGCGCCACTGCACTGAAAAATTTTGAACGAAGCATATATGGAAACTAGACAATAAACTGCTTCTATTCCATACTTCACTTTCCCGAGATCAATTTTTTTTCCATTTTTTACATCGCCAACAACTACACCCATGAACCACCCCATGAAAACCCCTCAAAAGTGCCTTTTGTGCTTCTTTCATATCTCCCAGAGAAAAAAGGTTTGAGGTTTCATATTATTTTTCTAAACAACACTGAAGTATGTGCTTTCTAACCCTGGGTCACTTTCATTTTCACAAAATGAGGATGGCTATGGTAAAAATGCCACAAGTTACCACACAAACCACTTGGTGAAAAATCATGCAAAATGGTTTTGGGGTTTTAATCATTTCTCTCGGACCATGGTGACTTCGAACCTGAACCAAGGTGTTTTACAAACACTGGAGCATGCAGTTTCGAAAACATGTTTACCTTGAATTTCTGTGGTCAAGAATGGATTTTTCCCATGGTCGTCAATTTAGTGCATGAAAGCATGTTTTCAATGTTTGTGTTCATGAGGGTACAAGAAAAATACCTTTCTCAGAGCCTATGGTGAGTTGGAAAGTCATCAAAGCTGTTTTGGAAAGGTATTGGTGTCTAGTTTGCAGATATCTAATCACTGGATTAAATTAAAAATGAGATGCCAGTGAAAACGTTCGACCTCCTTATGCTTCTTTGATGGTTTTTCAGCATTTGTTGCATGTGAGATTCAGGTGTCTCCCCCCAACTTCTATTTCTCTGAACCTATGATGAGTTGGGCGAACATCAAATATGTTTCGAAAACCTGAGCACATGCGCTATACAGTGCAGAAATTTCTTTTCTGACATCTCAGCAACATGGTACAGAAAAGTGCTACAGAACTTGGGCATTTTCAAGGAAAAACAGGTTTTTTGCATCCACTTTTTGCTAAACCATTCGCGAATGTTTGGTCTTCTAACCTTGAATCATTGTATGATATGGCAGTTGGTGATTGTTTGCATCAGTTTTGATTCATTCTGACTAGGCTTAGCCTAGGTAGAGAGGTAGATTCCTTAGAATTACTTTAGACACACAGTAAATAGTGAAACATTTTATTGTCTTTTTCGGCCACAAAACAAACTTGGCCACAACCATTAACAGACCGTTTGCATCCGCCACATTCACCGTCTAAGCCTTTCCCTTCGACTCCCCGGGCTGAGTGGCTCAGTTCGGCTGGCCCGTTGTCCGGGGGACAAAGAAGGCGTGGGGCTTGTTGCCACCAGGGAGTAGGGAGGCGATTGATGGGTGTGAGCGGAAGGCGGAAACAGAAGACTCAATGCAGGAGCACCCAAGTGAAACATTAAACGACCGCATTCGACCAAACCTTTGGCATTGACCTCTCTCGGGGTCCTTGTGACCATTTTCCGATGAGCGAGGTTGATGTTGGTATATGGCCGCGGAAGAAGCTTGCAACACTTACTTACTTGTACTTACTTACTCTAGCTAGCTAGCTAACTAGCTAGTATAGGAGATGCATTGACGTTTATGGTATCATAATCCTACTGCTAACGGTTGAGTTCAACTCAACTTAATGTCTCTGGTCCTCCCCCTGTAGGGCAGGGTGGTGAGGAGAAGTGCCGCAAGGCGCTGGTACTGTAATAGAGGTAACCATTCCAGTAGGCGCAGGCCGGAATGTTAGTGTGCGATACCATTTGACTTCTTTTCATCCCTTTACCTTTGACCTGAAGTGAGTGCTGGGCACTGGTTACGGCCTATGGTTGCCCTAACGGACCCACTGCTGGCCTACGCATACACACGGCCTACGGTTGCCCTGTGTTGCATTGGCTTCCCACGTAGACGCACGGCCCACGGTTGCCTTGTGTCGCATTGGGATGTGCTGAGCTTGTACGGCCTACGGTTGCCCTATGAGCCTCAGTCTTGGTATTTTTTGCAAGCTGTGTGTTTTACATCATCCATTGTTTCATTTGAGCACAATTGCATTTGAGCTAGGAAGTGATTTGTCCTCATTTCACTCTACCATGCGGCTGATCCTTCACTGCATGGCCGTCAAGGCAAGCGTTTGACTAGTGACGTATTCTACTCTCCATTCGGATTGCATTTCATTCATTCCGTTCGGCAGGTCACTCATTCTTTGCATTCCACTTTGCAAATCTTACATTTCATACTTATTGCATTACTTCCTTATTGCAAGGGTTTCCCCATAACGCTCAACATGCAATATGGTCCGTAATTGATCTGCCCTACGTAGTTCTATGAGCACCTTTGCTCCATAGACCCCGAGTTTTGGTTCGCCGAGGAACAATCAATTGGTATCCCCTCAACTTTTGTTGCTTAACTGCAAGTTGTGTGGAATGAATCGTTTTTTCCAACCCTCGCGATCATTGACCTAGGTCATTTGGTCTAAAGAGCTAGTTTATCCTCAAATTTGCTACCGAACCACTGCGGGTACGTTCCGCTTCGTTAACTTTCGCTAGATCGCCTGGTGCAGCCTCAATTACCGGGTTTGAGAGGGCTCAATTGAGTGTCCGTAGTCCACAACATTACTGAAGCGGTACCCAGAACCCCATGGCCAGGTTACGGCATATAACCGGTCTCCGGTCCACTAACCCCATGCACGGCGTGTTCCGTGCCGTGAAGCCCCGCATCGGCAACCGATGCACCGCCAGCGGAGATTTGTGTATCAGAATATCAGGAATCAACAGGGTTTTATTTTCATATTGTTTCCGTCAATTTCTATGCTTCCGTTCCGATACTCACTGTTTTGACTGCTGGCGGTTGGTTCGCGACTTTACCGTAACCGCCAGTTTAACTGTTTATAATGGAAATTTTAACGTTATCCGTCACGAAGGCTCCAAAGTCGCCAGGAACTGCATGGATGCTTCCGCAATTTTCATAATTAATACTCGCAACCTTAATCCGAATTTTTCAGGATGTCGAAATCGGATTTTCGACTTCGACATCCCCGCACTTGATTTGACCTCTTTCGAGTGGACCTACGTGCTTCCGTATGCACGAATCAACTTCCCTTTTATCCTGCCCTCCATTTGTCTTAAAGATATGGGCAAAACAAAGTTGATTCGTGAGGCCACTTGTGAAGGTCATATCTCGTGCCGCTTGCGAGTGTTGACGATAAGGAAACGTGGGATGTATTCACAATACTCCCGACGTAATTTAGGAAGCTTCATATGCCTTGCGTTTCTACACATGCGCGCTAGTGTAATGGATCATGGTCAAGAGGGTAGAGTTTGCGTCATAACTCAATGACCATGATATTGCGTGCGTTAAGATAACTTTCGAGTGTAGCGCGCAAGTGTTGGTGTTGCATAGGAACTCTCCTTGAGTTCCTATGAGCGATTAACACAAAGTTATGCCCTTGGAGGGGCATGACATATCGTGGTGGGAGCTACATTTTTGGGCAATATTTGGTATGTGCCATGTGTTGTGTTGCGTGCCCATTTGGCGGGCCCATTGCTCCAAGACAAGCCCGCCAATGGACCGCATATTGTGCAAGCCCCCTCTCCGTACTCCCTACAGTCAATTGCAAGCCTAACCTTCGTGAAGGGAAGCTTGTGTGGTGATCCCGAAGCGATGCGTTGGGAGCAAGGTGTGTGTTTTACAATTTTCCATATTTTCATGTGCCCACTTGGGAAGTAGCGCTCGTAACCTTTCAAGGCGCCCCAAGTGGAGCACATATGTGGGATCGAAGGTCAATGGGGTCAAGTCATTGTGTATAGAAGGATTAAGTGATTGCACGATCCAAGCCGGGGATATTATAATGTAACTGTAGACCTTTCAAGGCACTTTTGTGTGTCATTGTGTCAATTTTGCCATTTTTGGCTCGTCATGATGTCAAGTGGCGACCGTGTATCTCAACGTCGCGCTCAATTGACATCATGACCCAAGTATGATATGAGGGTACATACTTCGGTAGCCAACATATCTTGGACCCGGCGAATAACTCCTCTTAGGCTTGGCATACCGTGGCCGCCATGTTGGCGATTTGGGACTATCCCAAATCATGGGCGCACTTGGCGACCCTGCCATTCCCAATACCGGAGGAGTTGGGCGACGCCCCAAAGATATGTTGGACATATATGACTTGATACCAATCCTATGGCACACTCCGGTCCGAGTCGGGCATGTGCCTCATTTGCCCCAACCATGAGTGTGCGCAATTTTGGCCATTTTGAGCATTTTTCCACTTTCGCTGCCCGCCGTGCCCCATGTTCTAACCTTCGTGCACGCCGGACGCATGGACCAATGGACCATATATGACATGGGTGTTATGGGTAATGGTCCCCATGGTCCACACACCACGTGGGCGAAGCGGAGCCGCCTTCGTTAAGGTGCTAGGCCAAATTGAGTATGGGCAATTTTGTCATTTTTGCATTTGTGGACCCAATTGGGATCGTCACCACGCCGAGTGGCATGGAGATCTTTGAGAGCCAAGGGCATGGGAGTCTCCGTTGGATTCCCGGTGGATCACGTATGGAATGCCGGATCCGATCTCCAAGCCGGCGTGGAGATATACTATTGGGAGCACACTGAATTTTGGCTCATTTCAAGCAGCCAAAATGACCCAATTTTGGGACCCCAATTTCCCCCTTCCGTGTGGTCAATTGGCGGCCCCATTTCTCTAAGCCCATAGGGAGCCCGGACCTAAATCCAAGTTGTACACTCAGATATAAGTCCTAGGTCCTGCCTCCTACCCTGTGAGTCATTGGCCTTACCTTGGCCGGGCGAGCCACGCATGAGAATGGTGCCAATTTTGGTGATTTTGGCATCATGACCCCACTTGACTCATCCGTGTTGCCCTGATGCGGGGACCTCAGAGGGAACCAGGTTGGGTGAGGGCTCCAGGGAGTTCGTACTCGAAGGGCATAGGGTCAGTTGCCTCGTCCCTACCTCTGGCGGGTCCGGACGAGGGGTCAATTTTGGAGTTTTTCAAGCTAATTTCAGTCTGGGCTGAAACAGCCCATTTTCAGCTACCAACTCCTGGGTGATAAGGGCGGAGCCATATCTCTGGCTCAGAGTGGAGTTGGGACCTGCCGTTAAGGGAGCATAGGGAGCCACTGTCGGTTGGCTTTGGAGCCCATTGGTTCCCAGGAACTCGCCTGTGGCTGTGCGGGACACCTCTCCCATTGGCAGGGTTTCAGGGTCCGGACTGAGCAGGGCATGGGTTGTGTTTGAGCCCCCGCCCCCATCAGCCACTGAGAGGGTCGGACCTGGGATTGGGATATGAGTCGGGACTGAGTGTCTATTGTCCCTTGATGCCCTTACCCCAGTCCAGTCTTAACCCCATGTGTACATATCCTGATGTGTTGCTGTACATACTTTCGTTCCCTCTTTGCAGAGTGGCAAGGATTCTGAAACGCTTTGTCACATGACACAGGCGTATTGATGCCCTTGTGAGCGTAGTGCCTTGCCTGCCTGCTCACTTGTGCGTGTCACCGCAGCGTCCCGTGGCCGGCCCCCCACGGGAACGCGTCAAAAGCGTTTCACCGCCGCGGGGTTACCCAACCCTCGCGTGCCACTCGGGGCCACCAACCCCGAGCAGCGCGTCGCAGCAGCGCGGCGCAGCTCGCAGCTCGCAGCGCAGCGCAGCGTCCCGCAGCGCAGCGCAGCGGCTCGCAGCGCCACTCAGCGACAGCGCCGAGTTCGTCACGGAGCCCGCAGCGCCGTCCAGTGCTTCGCCCTGACCGCGCAGCGCCCGTGGAAGAGGTGCACAGACCAGGACTCCTGCATCAGCCCCATCGGCCGACCCGGAGTCCCAACGGCCGACCAGTAAGGCCGCGTCAACCACCTCCACAACCACCGGCTGACCAGCACCAGCCGCACTTCCAATCCAGTGCTGCAGCACCCTCCCCAACAACCACAACCAGTTCGTTGAGGTGAACGAGTGCACATCAAGGACTTCAAGATCATCTACGCCCCCCCTGCCATGGTGAATTGGCAGGAAGCGGGCAGGACGTGGCCGCGGCCCCACCCCCATGCAGCACGCCTGCTGCGTGGGTTGGTTTGGGACCAGCATTACCGCCACAGCAACCCCCAGTGCGAAGGGGGCATGCCCAGGAGCTTCGAGCTCCGCACGGACATCGCCCCCGACCGCCTGCAGGCCGTGGAGGACTGGCTGCGGGCGGAGGGGTACGAGTACCGCCACCAGCAGAGGCGCTGGAGGGCGTGGACCCGGCCGGACAGGCCCGGGGAAGGGCTGCGCCCCGACGGGATTGAGGAGGACGAGGAGCCCAACGCCTACCCGTCGGGCGCCTCGATCAACGTCTCCCTGTGGGACGTGATCGAGAAGAAGTTCCCGGAACCGGGGAACGAGCGCAGGCTGCAGGGCAGCAGCAGCGCGTCTCCGGCGACGGAGAAGAGGTCCGCCGGGGACAAGAAGAGGGACCGGAGGTGGCGGGAGTACCAGGAGTCCCTGGCTGCCGAAGCCGCCCAAGGCGCCAAGGGCGGAACCCCAGCCCCCAGTCCCCAACGGCCCAATGGTGGACACCACCCCGGCTCCACCACCCTTGGCGACTACATCCAAGTCGCCAAGCAGACCCAGGCCAAGCCCCGTCCGCTGCTCCTGAGGGCCCGGCAGGCCTCAGCAGGCCCCAGCAGCGACATCGAGTCGGCCCACCGCGGGAGGACGCCGGCCGACCAGGCCAGCTCCAGCAGCAGCGTCGCTCCCGAAAGGGACGTGGCGCGCGCCTGTGAGCGCGCCTGTGGGGTGCCCTGCAACCGTCGGGTTGCCCGGCAACGGGCCAAGCAGTACAGCGCTGCTGTGGAGGGCGCCGCCGGCATCGCCCAGGAGGAGGCTGCGCAGTGGGCGCATGGCATGGCCATCCACACCCAGACCGTGGCGGCCATCGCGGCTGGACTCACGGCCGTGGCCGCCCATAGTGCAGCAACTGCCCGGGTCAACGGTGAGTTGGCGGCAGTCGACGAGGAGGCCCGCCTGACGCAGGAGGCCATTGCCTGCAAGGAGGCCGAGGTGAAGGCGCTGGCAGAGGCGCTTGCCCAAGAGAGGGCAAAGAAGGAGGCGGAGGAAAGGGCCCACGCCGAAGCGACGGCTAAGGCCCAGGAGGATGCCGCCAAGAAGGAAGCCATCGAGGCCGCGCGACGGAAGGTCGCTGAGGAGAAGGCCAAGACGGAGGCGGAGCTGGCGGCGTTGGAGGCGCAGAAGGCGCAGCTGCTGCAGGCCCGGGAAGCCGAGGCGGCTCGTGCTCGGGAAGAGGCCGAGGCGCGAGCTGCCGCAGCCACCGCCGCCGCGATGGAGGAGGCAGAGGCCAAACTCCGCCACGAGACTCCCCCGGGAGGATCGCGAGTGGAGACCCTTCGAAGGCTTTTCGAAGGGGACGCCTCCTCCAGGATGAAGCTGGATGAGGCGGACACGGGCAGCAGTGGGAGCGGTAGCACCACCGCCCGTCGACGGAGGAAGGGCAAGGGGAAGACCCCCGAGAGGCCGCGGAGGCCAGCGGGTGGGCACCCCCACGACAGTGACCCCTTCTTCACCGCCAGTGACGGGGACGAACGAGGCCGTCGACATCGCCAAGTGGTGGCTTGGACGGGTGGAAGTGGCGGAGACGTCCCCATGGAAGGTGAGGATGAAGATCCCCCTCCTCCCTACCGGAGCTCCGAGTCCTCCGTGACCGAGACGCCCAGGTGGGGCGACATGGACGAGGATGACGACATGGACTTCGGCATCACGAAGAGGCGCCCATCCTCGGACCCACCGAGGCGACCCGGCGGAGACCCACCGGGACCTCCTGGCGGAGGACCTTCAGGACCCCCGGGAGGACGCCCACCAAGTGGACCCCCTGGAGGCGGACCACCGGGCGGGGGAGGACCCCCTGGACCGGGCGGACCCGGCGGAGGCCCTCCTGGAGGACCCCCTGGGGACCCCGGCGACCCACCAGGGAACGGTGTCCCGGATGCCACCTGGTGGTGGATTGTCTACCTCCGCAGGAGAGTCCAGTTGCTCGAGCTGGAGGTAGATACGGGCAAGAGCGAGATGGCTCGCATCTCCACGGTCGCCGCGCGTGCGCAGAAGAACCTGGACATCGCCAGGGCCGAGACCAAGTCGCTGACCAACGTCGTCAGCGGCCTGCAGGATAGGCTGGATGCGCTGGAAGCCCGTGGGAGGGTCGGCAGCGACCACCCACCCCTGGAGTCAGGCTCGTCGGACGACGACTGGGGACCCGGACCAGGTCCAGGCAGACCCCACGCCCCCGGCGGAGCCCCCAGGAGTCGCCCCAGCGCCAGTGCCCCCTCTCTCTCCGCCCCCTCTCACCACAGCGCGGGCCGCCGCAACGAACGCGTGCCGCCCGGCAGTGGCAGTGAGGAATGGCGCGATGAGTGGCTCAGCGCGGACTACCACAACCGCCGTGCCCCACCGCGGACGCCTGTACGCCCCCGACGCCCGCCACCAGCCCCGGCGCCAATCCCCAGGGCTGGAGGACGTTATGGTGGACTCAGGGATGAGGTCCCCAGAGGAGACGTGGAGTGGGATGTCGGCGAAGGTGAGGACCTGGACCTGGACCTGGACCTGGAGGAGTTCGACATCAGCCCGCCGCGTGGTGTACGACGGGAGGCCGCTGAACGCAGCCGCCGGCGCCGTGATGAGGATGCGTACATGGATGCAGTACGGCGTGAACATTTCGGTTCAGCGTACGTGGAGGAACCGCGGCGTAGCCACAGGGATTCCATGGAGGAGATGGACGTGGCGGCCGTGGGAGTCCGTGGGCGAGGCCGATGGGAACCTCGGTCGACCTCGCGGCCGGCGTTCATGGTCTCTAAGGCCGCGGACGCCGCCGTGTGGGAAGACTTGAAGGACATCAAGCCCCCCATGTACGACGGCAATCCCCTCAACCTCGACCGCTTCCTGGAGAAGCTGGACGATTGGGGGCTGGCCGTCACTGAAGACCAACCTCCCGCGGATGCGGAGAGATATGTCTTCAAACGGTTCAGGTACCGCCTGCCGGAAGTGCTCGGCGAGCTGTACTTCGTGGCGACCAAGGAGGGGAAAATCAAGACCCTCAAGGACGCCAAGAAGTGGCTCAACGAGCAGGAGCGGGTGGACGCTCCGCAGGTGGCTGCCAAGCGCTGGAAGTCCATCAAGCTTGAGCATGATGGACGGGAGATCCGCCTGCGGGAATGGCGTGACTTCCGAGGGAAATACACCCTCTTCCGCCGCAACGTGGAGGATTGGAACGAGGGTGACGAGCAGGCTCGCCTGCTCTCCATGCTACCGGAAGCATGGATCAAGAGGGTCACCAAGGAGGAATCCAAGAGGGCCAAGTCCAACCACACGGTCAAGATGATGCTCCCCAAGGAGTATCATACGAACGTGGTGAGTTGGGCGAAGAAGAACGTGGCCCGGGATGTCAAACGGCACTCCCTGCGGAACGCTCTTCTCATCACCGTCTCGGGCGATCGCGAGAAGACCGCGATCTGGCGCCTTGACGACTGTGAGTTGAGCGGCCAGACCATCCGTCTGCAGCCCATCCCGGCGCGGATGAGCTGCGACGAGATCCTGGAGTGGGTTGGCGAGGAAGTACTCAAGGAGTACCGAAACCTCCACCACACCCGCGGGTTGAAGCCCGGCGACCGCGACGTCAACTACGTTGGCGAGGGGCCTGGCGGGGAATCTGCCATGGACCCAGCGGGAACCGGCGGCGATGAGACTCTCGTCGACGATGACGACGACGATGAGCCCGCCGAAATGGCCGTGTGTGCCTTCGTGGCCAAGAACATGAGCGCGGGGACCAAGCCAGCAAACTGGAAGCCCCTGCAGCCAGGTTGGAAGAAGCAGGAGAAGAGGGACCCTCGCCGTATTGGCGACCCTCCGCTGTCCTTTGGGGAGTTCGTACGAGCTCACCCTCAGGGCTGTTTCGTGTGTTATGGGAGGAAGAAAGGCTTCAACCATGACCACCGAACATGCCCCGTCCACAAGGCCGACACGGAGGCTTACAAGAAGGCGCACGGGTCGAAGAAGCGTGCGCCCGCGGGTATCCGGGAAGCCAAGATGGAGGTGGACAAGGAAGAGCTGGCCAAGCTGATGTCGTCGGTGGGGACTGAGTTGGCCAAGGAGATCCAGGAGATCAAGAGGAACTGGGTCCCCAGATCGGACAACAAGAACAAGGAGAACAACCAGAATGACCAGAACAAGGACAAGGACAAGAACAAGGGTAAAGGAGGAGGTAAAGGGGGAAGAAGGAAGGGCGTCAACGACGTTGAGGCCGAGGAGAACACCCCCTCTTCCACAGCCGACGCCCCCTAGCGGAGCCCCTGCAGCCAAGGGCCCCAGCTAGGGCGGTCGCAGGGTGGTGACGTGGGAAGCGCCGAACCATCCCTGTCGGGAGTCGGTAAACACAAGGGGACTGCCGCGGGCGGAAGGCCCGGTCTGGCGCCCAGTCGCGGAGGCGGGGTGAGGGCAAGTGAAGGCACGAACCCTTGCGCCCGTCCGTCCTTCGCGACCAAGAATGTGTTTGATGTACTACAGGATCTATCCGAGAGTATCGGAGGATCACCCGGACCGCAGCTGGATGCTGCAGATGGGCAGCCTGAGCCCATTGTCCACGACCTGCACCAGTCGCTTGTGGAGCTTCTGGAACGGCCGGAGATCCTGAGTTTGCACGCCGTGCGCCGTGTCGGTCGCGAGCGGCAGTTGCATCTTAAGGTCCGTGCCTTATGCGGGGAAGTGGAAAAGGTTTTCGACGTGTTGGTCGACACGGGAGCTCAAGTCAGCTTGGTCAAGGCTGGCCTGCTTCCGCCAGAGTGTCTTACCGACAGTCGGAAACCTGTCAGGCTGAAGGTGGCGAACGGCCAGTACATGGTGGGAGGCACGAAGGAAGCGGCCATTGGGCTGCAGTTCGTGAACCATCGTGAACTGAGCCGCCCAGACCTCGGCAGGGAAATCCTCCTGCACGGTAGCTTCTACGAGGCCGAGATGGAATGGGACATGATCGTCGGGTACGACTTCATGATGGAGACGGACTCCGGCGTCCTCCCGGCCCAGGCTTCCATGACCCTGTACCAGGACGACCAACTCTCGTGGCTTTCGTCACCTGAGCACCATGTGGAATGCCAATGGATCCACCCCGAACGCTATCAGCTCGAAGTGGCCGCGCTGGACACTGAGCCCACTGGGCCAGCGAATCAGGAGTACGGCGTAAGGCCGGAAGTGGCGAACCGAGTGGTTGCGGACCTGGGAGCGTCGGATCTGGCCCTGGATGCGTTCTCATCAGGAACCTCCGCCCATCTGCGGGTATGTGAGAAGTACTGGAGCGCCCAGGACTCCGCGTGGAAGAAGCACTGGGGTCCGCATCAGGGATTAATGTGGATCCATTGCCCCCGTTGGGACATTCCAAGAGCGATAGCGAAGATTCGCAAGGACCGCTCCAAGGCAGTGCTGGTTGTTCCTATGGGATGCACCGAGGAGGAAAGTACCCGACATTGGGTAGCCTCATTGACCAACATGACCTTGAACAAGGTCGTCCTACCGGCTGGAGAGAGTGTCTATCAGGACGCTAAGGGACAGCCCATGCCGCCCCAGAGATGGCCAACAGAATTCCACTATGTGGATGGGGGCCTTGATCAGGCCGACACCACGGACTTCGTGTGTGTCAACCGCATCATAGCAGAGCCTTGGAGGCAATGCTTTGCGGTTCCCCCTGTTGACATCGAAGAATCGGACTCCGAAGACCCCCTCACTGAAGAGGAGTGGGATCTGGTTCAGGGGTATATGGATCAGCCCTTTCACGACTGGGGAAACCAGCGTGAGGGCAAAGGCCAGGACAAAGCCTGGTGGGAAGTGGACTCAATCGTCTCTGGTTCCTATGACGGGAATACCTTCGTGCAGAGGGTGCTGGATCACATGTCCAGCCAAGACGAGCCACCTGGCGGTAACCCACCCACCTACGGCGATCTGTTCCGAGGCAAGACCAGAGATGGCCCGTTGGGCCACCTGGGAAGACCGCCTGAGCCGAAAGCGAGCGGGGTCGCTACCCCTCAAGTAAGCTCCGTGGTTCAAGTGCCCGGAAAAGCCAAGGCGGAGTCCGATGACTGCCCCAAGATCCAGGCGTTGAGGGCCAGGCTGAAGCGGAAGTATGGCGAGACCTTCTTCAGCGGAAAGCCTGTGTTCCCCCCACCGGTGCGTGGACCGTATGGCGAGGCCAAGATACGGCTGAAGCAGGACCCCCGTGTGTATCGTCACCGGGAGTTTGCCCTGAGGGGCGAGAGGAAAGAGGCCATGGAGAAGATCCTCCGTGACTTCATCCAGAGAGGCTGGCTTGAGCCGTGCCACTCCGAGTGGGCCTCTCCCTGCTTCGTCGTCCCCAAGAAGGTTGCCGGTGAGTGGCGGCTCGTGGTCGATTACCGCGGCCTGAACGCCCAAACGCAGCATGACAGCTATACGCTGCCCCTCATAGAGGACATGCTGCAAAAGCAACACCGGCGGAGGATCTTCACGGTGATTGACCTGAAACATGGTTATCATCAGATGCCTCTCGCCGAGGAGTCCCGTGCCTGCACAGCCATGAGCACCCCACTTGGACCTCTCCAGTGGAAGGTGATGCCTATGGGCGTTACCAACGGCAATGCGGCTTTTCAGCGGATGCTGGAGAACCTGCTTGAGCCGGTGCGCGACTGTGCGGACCCCTTCGTGGACGACGTGATCATCGCGTCCGGGGACCCCAGCATGAGCTACGAGGAGCTCCTGGAGGCGCACGAGAGGGACGTCACTCGAGTGCTGGACCTCCTGGTTCGGCACAAACTCACGGGCAGCAGTGACAAGGCCACCATTGCGGTAAGCGAGGTGGTCTTCGCTGGCCACGTAGTTGGGAACGGGCAGCGAAAGCCCATACCTGGCAAGGTGGCTGCGATTGAGCACTGGGAAAAGCCCAAAACGGTCTCTGAGCTACGGGCGTACTTGGGGTTCTGCAATTACTACTCGGGGTATATCAAGATGTATGCCGAGTATGCAGCCCCCATGACGACCATGCTCAAGGGCAACCGAGAGGAGACCAAGAAGGGGTCCAAGAAGGCTCTGGTCTGGACTGAAGAGTCTGACCGTGCCTTTGAGGGGATGAAGCAGGCGCTGCTATCCGCAGTGGGTCTGCACCTCGTGGATCCCGACCGAGGGTTCGTCCTGCGCACCGACGCTTCCGACTACGCCATTGGGGCTGTGTTGGAGCAAGTGCTTGACGATGGGAGGCACGTGCCCGTGGCCTTCTGGAGACGAGTCCTGGCGGAAGGCCAGAGACGGACGTGGACGCCCCGTGAAAAGGAGGCGTATGCCATCGTCATGGCTCTCAGGAAATGGGCTGGGTACATAGCCCTCCATCCCGTCACCGTCTGCACCGACCATCAGAGTCTGCAGTCGTGGCACAAGGAGCACGTGGACACCCCCTCAGGTCCCGCCTCCCGACGGGCAAGATGGCATGAGACCTTGGCCAAGTTCGACCTTACGGTTGTTTATATTCCTGGAAAGGATAACACCGTGGCGGACTGTCTCAGTAGGTGGGCCTACCCCGCCAGCAAGGGCATGCAGGATATCTCTGCCCATGGCGATGAGGCTGAGACCGCTGAAGCCAAGAAGATCATCGAAATGGAGCGCCTGATGGAGGAGGAGGATGTTAAATGCTTCGTCGTCATGGCTGCAGATGCCCCCCTCGCTTCGAGGGTGAGCAGAACGGTCAGTGTACTCGCCCCTGTGGGCGCCGCGGGCGGAAGGCCCGGTCCGGCACCCCCTGTGGGAACTGAGTCCGACAAGCACCTCTTCCCAGAGTCTTGCCTCCAGGACGACTGGACCGACGACTACGCCAAGTCTGAGGCCTTTGCGGCCGAGTACAGGGCTGTGACCGACCCTGACGACGGGCAGAAGTGGCCAAAGGGGCTGACTGAGGAAGATGGCAAGCTCTACCGGAATGGTAAGCTGCTAGTCCCAGAGTCCCGGGTGCTCGAGCTGTGTGAAGCTTGGCACCACCACATGCTGCACCCAGGGGTCAAGAAGCAAGCTCTTGACATGCAGCGTCGGTTCGAGATCGACCATATCGTTCTCTACACCGCCATCAAGAAGGTCAGGAAGGGTTGCTCGGTCTGTCAGGCCTGCAATCCCGATAACCGGAACGTCAAGGGGGAACCCCAATGGACCCCGGTTCCTGACCAGCCCATGGAGAGCGTGGCCATGGACGTCTTCTCCATGCCCGAAGTGCACATTGGCAAGGAGACCTTTGACTGTGTGGTTCTCTGTGTGGACCGCCACAGCGGCTACGTTGTAGCCGTTCCGGCACGCAAAAAGGGATTGCTTGCCAAGGAAGTGGCAGTCATGATGATTCGTCATTGGCTGACCGTCTTTGACATCCCCCGCACCATTTGCAGTGACCGAGGGCCCCAGTTTACTGGTGGCTGGTTCAAGGCTATGTGTTCCCTCATGGGAATACGACATGCCAAGAGCGTCGCCTATCTCAGCCGGTCTAACGGCCGTGCTGAAGTGGCTGGACGGCAGCTGTTCGAGAAGCTGCGCAAGATCCACATCACCAATCCACGGCGGAACTGGTTCGAGGAGATGTGGCCTGCTCTAAAGGCCCATCATGACACCCCCACTCCGGGCGGTTTGTCCCCTCACCAGATTCTGTTTGGCAGGGACCCCCTGGGTAGGGGACTTCCCTTGTCTGGTGATGGCATGGCTATGGATGCCAAGGAGTTCTTCGCGCGGCAGGAGCAAACGGCGCGGGACATCCGCCAGCAGCTGGAGAAGGAGCATGCTGAGCGTCAGAAGTCCGCCCCGAGCTCGACAGCGCAGAAGTTCAGGGTGGGAGACCCGGTGTGGGTGATCAGACCCCGCCCCATGGGCACCCACCGCACCAAGACCTGGTTCACACCCGGCGAGGTGGTCCGCAGGATTGGTGAGGACACCTACCGCATCAAGGTGGGTCACGGACAGTCTCCATCACATTCTCTGTCACCCCCAACCAAACCATCAGACGCATGGCAGACCCAATTGGATTCTTTTTTCACACATTCCCTCCCTCATCACACTACACATACAACACACACACAAACACCTACCATGAGTCATTTGATTATTCCATTTATTTGTGTGGATATCACACTCTGAGGAATTGCTGTAGTACCACTTCCATCCAGCTTTTGTCTACGAGCCAACATGTAGGTCACTTCCTTCGTGTAGATAGTCAGTGTCCGCTTGAAGCCGACATTTGTCTCACCTCGCCACATCTTTGTTGTGTAACACAAGTGAACAGGTTTACGTTTCGTCACTAAGCCTGCGACTTGGCTAATGCATTCCGCGGTGTGTTAGTGAAGAGTCCTACGCCGGTAGCTACCGAGACCAAGCGGTGCACTACGGTAGGCTCATTGAAAAGGATTATCGAAAGGTGGTGAATGCCTACAGTGTATAGGATTCTACCCTCGCGCGGGTAGATAGCTACTTTCCATGCAGTTGGATAGACCCCTTCTCTTGCGGTAGAGATAGATGACGGAGTTAAGCTCCATGAGGATACCCTGAATCCTGGAATTCAGTTGAGCGGAATGCATTCATCATGTAGAAAGACAGGCCCCCGCACTGATGGCTTTGTACAACCATCTGCTGGGCAAGGGGCTCGCCATTGATTGGTCTTCCGGTAAGGTACAGAACACACTTTGACTACGATAAGCATTTTTCGGACATTTACTACTTCTACTTGTCTCAGACAACAGACCATTCATTCCGCTTATATGAGGCAGTAGCGACCCTCCAATCTCGCTTATAGGGGCAGTGGCGACCCTCCAGTCGGGTAGGATGTAGGCTTGCTTTCGAGCTAAGCGGTCCATTTTTAAGACGTCACAAACTTTATCAGAGTTCTCACAGGTAGTAGATAAGAGCAGGCTATGTACACAGATGCTGTGCATACTATCTACATGACCTTTTCATACTTGAACTGCGCTGACCGGTGTTGGAGACCGTGTGTGGGTGTTGGTGTTGATTTGGTGGAGGTGCATGAGTGTTGGTGTGAGTGTAGGTTGTACTTTTGGCTTTCATTAGGCCACTGGTTCACCAAGGTGGTTCCAGGAAAAATTTATCGAAGTGATAAGATAATAGACTGATAGACTTTGTAGAAAACTGATAGAAGTACCTGGTACTGGTAGGTTAGATAACATACAAAGGAGAAGTTTTAGAAATGCCAAAAATTAGAACTGGCATCACCTGCAGAAAGTTGTCTGAAAACGCTGTGGCTGTGACCCCTCTGTTTACTACATTTGGAAAACAACCCCGATTTTTCACCGTAGGGGAAAATCAGTGCCGGATCCATACAATGCAGGCAACAAACTAGCAATCAAAAGCAGGCAATGGTGACATTGCAGTGCAGTTGATGCAGTGCAGGGAAGTCATTCTGGAGCAGCCAATATCAGATATATATGAAAAGGAAGAGCTGCAGAAAAGGATGTGAGTGTCTGTGTTCTGAGCTGTGATGGTGGTAGCATTGTTTGTCGAGTGTGTGTAAAGAGTGTTGACTTAGAGCTGTGGCGTGTGTTGCCGTGATGGAGTGTCTTGTTGTGAATGTGTTCTGTGAAAGCAGGGTGTGTTTGATCTGGCTCCTACAACATATACCAGTGAAATCTGAGCCAAGGGCAGCAATTCTTGCACCTCTGAGAGGTGTTTCGGCACCTTTCTTCGCAAAAACAATGCTTTGGTGACCAACTCAAATTTCACATCAGTAAATCAGAACTTGAATCTGCACATGCATCAGTAAACACACTCGTTGTATATATAGTTATGATGTAACAAGGTCTTCTGACCAGTAAAAACTGTTGCTGTCGTCAATAGCCTTTAAGTGGCTGTTTGCAATTAGATATTCTGTATAATCCTTCACGTACAAGATCTTTTGGATTTCCATCGTGGTGAGGCGACGAACGTCAGTAAGTTGAACTGCCTCGTTGTTGTTGCTGAGACAAAATTCACCAATAGCATTTACATACCAGGATACTTTATTATCCTCCTTTGGTTGTACGGATAGCTTTGGCGTCGGCATTGTCTCGGTGGTCGTGCTTTGCGGCATCTGACTTTGATCATCAGCAAGGGAAGTGTTGTCGTTGGTCGGCTTTTCTTTATGACTAGAATTCGAAGCTGTGACTTCCGGCAATGGCTTTACCTTCCATATATTTGACGGTGAACTCGCTGGTTGGTACTGGTGGACTCGGGGCGCACTTTGAAGCCGTGTTCTGCAATTCGGAGAACCTTTTTTGTACCCAAGTCGTCGTTCATACTTGGAGGTGCTTGATGGAGACCTTCGACTCGTTGGTTGGTGCTGCTGCTTCGCTGTTGGTAGCGTGCCTTGGTTCTGTGTAGCTTTTTCGCTCACTTGCGTGCGAGGCAGTGTGCTGACAGGCCCTTTGGTCGTGGTGGTTTGCCTTGCAGCACGGGTCAGCAGGGTGTTAAACACATTTCCGGTGTCGAACTTTGAGTTCGGCAAGTAGCGTGCTGGTTGCGAGACAAGAGCTGTGTTGTACCCGTTCCCTGACGGCTTCGGCTTTTGACCAGCAACGTGTTGGCGAAGCGTTGGTGACGGCGTTTCCATTTCCGCTGATTTTGCTGGCGTCGAGTTTGAAATGTATTCATCATTGTCCTTTGGTTGCGACACAAGAGTGGCGCCGTACCTTTTCTTGGATGGCTTCGGCTTTTGAGGAGTATCTTGTTGGCGATGCGTTGGCGAAGGCGTCACGTCGTACGTGCTCCTGAACGGCTTTGGCTTCTGAACAGCAACTGGTTGGCGATGTGTTGGAGACGGTGTTGCTATCTCCTCTGTTTCCGCTGGCGCTGGGTTTGAGCTACATTCATTATCATCCTCTGGTTGCGAGACAAAAGCTGCGTCGTACCTGTTCTTTGACGGCTTCGGCTTTTGACCAGCAGCTTGATGGCGGTGTGTTGGTGAAGGCAATACTTTTTTGGCTGACTTGGTTGGCGCTGAGTTTGAGGTGGACTCGTCATCGCTGTTTTTGTTCGAGTCATTGACAGGCACTGCAAAGGCATCAAAAGGGGAAGAGCATGGTTGAACGGCGGCTGTTGCAGTATTGCAGTTGTCTTGCAGCTTATTATTTGGCGTTGAAAGTGGGCGTGGAAAACGTGACTGTTGTCGCAGGAGGCGTTGAAGTTGTATTTCTTTTTCCAAAACTTCGAACAGAACCCAGTTTGACCACAGAGTTGTAACCACGACGTTCTGCAGGCTTTGAAGGACAGAAGCGGCAGGCGGCGGTACTGTCAGCTTCTGCTGCTCTGCAGGCGTTTTGATCGGTGGATCGTTCAGCATTGATCGCAGGCGGAGCCTGGCCTGGATTTTGCGAAAACACTGCAGCCAGGTCTGCAGGTTGATCAGGCATTATAAAATGCTGTCATCGAAAAAAAATAGACACTCAGAAAGTGAGCTAAGCGGTCCATTCAGGAAAGAGCCGACCTTTCCAACGCCATGACGACTTACCTACTTCGTTTCAGAATAACCCCAGGGGATCAACCCACCCCTGCCCGTCAACCCATCCCCTACATTCACATACAATTCATTGGTTTTGTCATCTTTAGCACTTACCACAACCCATACTTCTTCTTTCTCTGAATTTACATGATCAACACACTTCTACATTTTCGCCTTTTCGTGCAAATTATTTGCATTGGTGATTTAAGTCATTTAGGACATTTCTACACAAATCAGTATTCCCGCTAGCTTCATATCTTATTAGACTACTGTGTGCTATGCCCTGGAATGCCATGGTGCATATGTTGCATAGGTTGGAGTGCAAAGCATATTGCCGTGACGGAATTTTGATTCTTTTGTACATGATTTCTAGGCATGATAGGTGACTGATGTTTCAGCTTTGTTTAGTGATAGCTAGAAGGTATGAGTAAAAGGTCAGTAATGAAGAACTATATCTTTCAACGCCTTTTTGCTTGAAGTGTTAGTATAAATCCCCATACCCCCATACGGATCAAACCTTGAACGACCCAAGGATAAGAAAGAGCAGATCCGGGTCAGATGAGTTGTGTCTCATCGTGACTGCCGGCCCCCACCCTTTTCGAATCCGTCCCGCCAAACTAATCAGAGTTACTCATTACTGATGCTACCTCGCTTTCGCTGTCCATGTAATGCAGGCCAAGAAACCCATTGCAGGTACCAGAATGCATCCAGCCGGAGCATTCGGGGTTGGTGCCAAGCGCCCATTGAGTAAGGTGGTATATCCTCTCTTTGGATGACGCAGACCATGTCATGTCAATAGACAGCTTGGGCAGAGCTTGAATTTCCGGTTTAACCCCACATGTTGCGTTTCATTCTCAATTGTTATTGATTTTCCGTATAGCTCATTGTAATCTAGACATCTACATCCAGGTGTATTACTCTTACCCTCAAATTTTGCCTGAAGATTTAGGTTGTCATTGTTCATACTTTGTATGCTAGCTTTTTGCTTAGTGTTTTTCATGTTTTATTTTGAGCCCTACTTTGAGTACTTAAGACTCAGGAACTTTACCCTCTTGGGTGAAGATATGTCTTTACCTCTAGGAAGGGGGTAGTAAGACACTACATTAGACACTCAAAACATTCAATATGAGCGTTCTTTATGCCCATACCCCTCCTAATGTTAGATTATCAGCTTGTCATGAACATTCTTAGTGAATGTGCATGAAGCTTAGGAAGGGAGTGTAATAAGTTGGGGCATTTGGGCCTCTCAGAAGCTTTCCGGAGGAACTCTACAAGACCTCATAGAGCTTCAAGATCCTAAGATACTAGGATATTTACTCATATTTGGCTCATATTTCAAGCCCATAGCTTACTGCTAGAGTCTACTGCTCTTAGGTACACCACACAGAGCAGAGATCTAGATTACATTAGTAGCCATACATGAATAATCACATTCCATGTGCTTATAATGTGATTTAATCATGTTTTATGCCATTTTAGAAGGTTCTAATGTATTAGAAGCTATTTTGAAGCTATTTAGAAGCCTCAGAAGGCCTGTCGCGATTGTCGGCGCCTGCTGTCGCCGACGGCATTTTACGTGATATTGACAAGGCCTGTGACAAGATAGACTACTCAGAAAGTTGTTAAAATATAGGTTTTATTGCCTTTTTAATGAGATTTTAATGCTACATTAATTTTTCTGTTATTTAGGCATGTGAACCCGTATTACTGGACCAGCCAGCTGGTCCAGCTTGATATTCGTCAAGTTCTTCGTCTTCTTGCTGTTGCCTGTGTCCTGTACTTGCCAACAAGATCAATTGTAATGGAGAACATTGGAAACAATTTGATTTTTAAGTGCAAGATAAGGAAAATGGGTTTTCTATATGCACCCAAGCACAAGCATATGACAGCCCCCAGGGAGGTTGAAACAATGGACCCCCCCCACCACGAGGAGGAGAGGACCCACCACCGCCTCTCCCAGCAGCCCCCCCTGCCACGGAGGAACCAGAGGGCCCCCCCGCAGGGCGAGACGGGGGCGCGGGGCGCGCGGCAACAGGTGCACGCGCCCCCCCACTAGAGGAATGTCCCCCCCCCCCAACCCCCGTCGCGAGATGGCCGAATCAGGTGCGGGATTCCTTGCACTCGCTCGATGTAAGGCGCCTGGCGGGGGCGTGGTGACGGCGGAGGGGAAACAGGACCAAAAGTATTGGGCTGCGGCGGTGGCGGTGGGGACTTGTCCACCACAACATATTGTGGTGACTCATGAATCACCACAGGTGATTGGGTTCTCGGATGGGAAGCAAAAACAGGCTCCAAGCCCGTTGTAACCTCTGGATCTCCCCCCCAATTGGGCAGTACCCGCGGTTGGGGGTCCCCTCAGGAGATGTAGTTGCGGGGGGGGGGACCAAGTCTATTGGGAGGGTTGCTGAACCTCCCTCAACCGGATTCCCTCCCCCACAGCACAGATTGTTAACCTTCGGCATCGCCGGAGAATCATCCACTAGGGATGGACGATCTTTCGTGCCACTCATAGGCACTGGAGATGTAGTACCGGCCCGGTCCTCCGTAGGGTCCGGAGATTCCACGACAAGACACAGGCGGTTTTTGACGCCGCTCATAGGCACCGGGGATTCATCCACAACAATGCACTGAGAGGCCGGAGAGTCCTCCACCATGATGTAGTGGGGCGCCGGGGATTCTTCCACAAGCATGGGGCGATCCTTGGTCCCTGACATAGGTTCGGGCGGTGCAGGCGACGAGGCAATGGAAATAGGGGAATGGTGAAGGGGCCTATGTTCCAGGACTCCAATCTCCTCCTCCTCATCGTCCCTCCACTGTTCCAATGCCAGGGCGAACCACTGGTCACACTCATCCTCCTCGATTTGCGTGGGGGATTCCTCGATGATCGTAGGATTTAGCCTGGATCCGCTTTGGGGACTGGGATACGCTCCCAATGAAGGAGATTCCTCCACTAGGGAGGTAAAACCACCGCGAACCACTCGGTGGAGTGGGCGGCGATTCCACCACAGTGGGGTTCTGCCTAGTCCCCGACAGGGCTTGTTGGATCAGGGCCACTACCTTTCGAGCCAGACCCAGATGGCCATGGGGATTAGGCGTGAGCGAGTCGACTCGATGGTTTTCAGCGTCGAGCTGGTCAACAATAGGGCTGATGGGCCCTACCGCAAACAGGTTTTTTCTGACCTGAGGCTCTGGCAACCCCCCTAGCGAAGGAGGAGTGCCAGAGTCAACCACGATGGGGCCCATTGGCGAAGCCATCATATCCCAGTAGGCAGTGCGTGAGGGTGCAGCGTTCGTACGCTCGATCACCCCAGTGGATGAGTCGATTATTGCCCGATTCTCGGCGCTAATAACGGTTCCCGAGCCTGTAATAGGCAATTATGGTCCTCTTATCGCTCTCTGAGGGTGGCCATCTATTTCCCCCCCAACAATCCCAGGTACACCAGCTGGATCTCGAGGATGGGGAGCCCCGATGGGAACATTCGGGGATTTTGGAAACTTGGGATTTGTAGCCACATGGGGCTTGGCCCGTTTTTGCGGCCCCTGCCCGGTCGATGGGGTCAGGGCCGAGGAGGTCCTGAGAGTGGGGAACTGGACACCCTCAGCTATCCCTCCCGGGGAGGAGATTTTAACTTGTATTTGGTCCACGATGTCTTGGACCGATCGCTTTCCGCGATGCCAAACGCCCAACAGAGACAAAAAATTTTCGCCTCTGCTACAGTGAAACCAGACCGGGTGGTCAGGAGCAGAGGTCGCAGCGGCATGGGCAGCGACATTGCTTGGCACAGAAGACATAACGATAGTGTTGACTGAATGGTCTCCTGCAAACAGATATGGTACACATAGCCAATGAAATACCTGATATGCACATATGAGAAATCCACCCTATCCTCCACTAATTGATCTAACTACTAAACATCCAAGATTGCCTTATCTATTCCACATCCTATGTTCCTAACAAGGAAATGGAATATAATATACCCTATCCCATATATATCCCATATATAGGGCCATATAATGTTCCCTTAGGGGTAATATGCCAGGGTAGGGTTGTGACCTGCTTCACCCCCAGCCAGAAATTCAGCAACTGCCCTCCCCCCCACCATGAAGTTCGTTACCTGCAGCCCTCCAGCATTGAATTCAGTGTCTGCAACCCCCCAGAATCTGTGTGTGCAGTTCCTCCCCGCCCCCAACCTGATACTTGCCATCCCTTTGTCACCCCTTCCCGCCCCCTTTGCCATCCCTTTGCTGTCGATTCCCATCCCCTTCCCATACATAAACGAGCCAACAATGGGACGTGCTTGGCGGGCCAGATACCATCCCACCATAGTAGGCTGCAAGGCACTATAGGTGGCTGACGGTGTCCCCGGCCGCACTGGTCCTTACATGTCACCATGAGACTAGGCATGCTAGAAACGGTCCCACCAAGGAAGGCCCCTGGCCTTGTGGATGGCAAACCGCGTCCATGTCATGAACCTCACAACTGGTTGTGTAACCTTGGTTTCCGAAACTAATCGTCTTTACCCGTAGGGATACGAGGGCTCACTGCTTCTGAACCCAAGGGTACCTGTATAACAATCATTCCTGCAGCTGGTCATTCGTTTGATGAAGTGAGAGTCTAGGAGGGTTAGGTTCAAAGTGATTGTCGTGAATCATCGGCGTCAATGTCCTCCTATGTACATAGAGCGGCTGTCCTTCGGCGAACTTGGGTTCGTCATGAATGCTATGCCCGTGGTCAGGCCGCTCATTTCGAAAATGGTGCCGCGTTAAAAAGAAAATGCAACAATGGTGGCCGCCACCCCACAGGGAGGGAGTAAGAAAAAGTGTATGTCAATGCCTACAGAATGGCTTTAGTTGTATTAAAGACATCTTGGGGCATACCACATCTTTATCTTGGTATTTGTCTTTATCAAAATGAGAATAATGCATTTTGAGTTGTAAAACTAAACACTGATTAGAGGATGTTGTGAGGACCCCTGCCCCCCCAACTATATTGATGGTATCACACCATGATGGAAGGATATCCTAAGTTGACTGAAGCACTATTCTGGTTCAAAGCCCATACATGTCTACCTATTTTTTCATGAATGCCGACTTATCCTCGTGGTATGCACCCTAGGGGCTGGGGCACCTCTTTTTGAGAGGTCCTAGGTTCAAACCCCAACGGCCTACCTAAGTCTGGAGATGCCGGGTGACATGGGAGTGACCTCAGTGCCACAAGCCATTCCACCTCAGCACCTATGGGACCAAAAACAAGGGGTTCCCGTCTCCGTGTGACCTTGCTTCAAAGAAGATGCCCATCGGGATCGGGGCAGTTTTGTTATCTTTTCTAGATTTTTCTTGACTATCTTTTGATTGTTGCAATTAGAATTTATTGTATTGTTGTTCTTATCCAACTTTGTAAATCATCTATCCTCTGTGCAATACAGCCCTTCATGTTTGGAGTATTTCGATCCTGAATTGTGCCCTACTTCAACTGTGGTTTGTATCCTGATTTTCTTTGATTTCACAAAACAATCAAAATCCTTGGAACAGCAAGCAAGCAGCGGGAAACAAGCAATGGTCAAAGATACACAAAGACTTCGTCAAAAGTCATCTAGTGTCTATCTTTCTTTTTGTTTCCATTTTCTATAATTGTCAAAATCCAGATATGTTTTATTATTTAGAAACAAGTTAGAAACCGTTGTTTGTAGAGAGAATTGTTTTTTCAAAACTGTTTTTTGTTTCCGGGAATGGTGAAGTAGCAGGTCTAGCTACACCTACCCCAAGCCCAAGCAGCTGCACCATCTCCGCCACAAGAACAAGCATCTTGTCCTGCGATGGCATTCACCCAGCTCTTTCAAGCAGTCCTACAATTCACATAGTTGAGACCATACATTGGCTTTCCAAGACAACACCCGCTTGGCATATGCATTTCATCATGCCTTTTAGGTCCTCTCTGACCACTGCTATGACACACCACCACATGCTACCAAGAATGACAACATGCACAGCACAAATGACCCCGGCTAGCTCCGGATTGGTTTCATGCAAAAGAAAACCAATAATTTTCGATTATTTGGTAGAAAACAAACGGTTATTCTGATTACAATGCATGAAATTAATCAGTTAGGTCAAATTATTGTTTTCCAGAGAACCAATTGTTGACCACAATCCCTCAATTTTCAGCAAACTCATAGTAAAGCGGAAAACAATGCTGCAGGACATGTAAATTTTTCAATTTTATCCCCGCTTGCCTCTCCCTCCGGCAAAACCCTGCAATTTTGATACGAAAAAAAGAATGGTTTATTAATTCAATATTTCTTTGTCATATGTGACGGATCCGATTGATTGGTTTGTATTAGTTTTCACCGATTGTTTGCCAAATCAGATCCGATTTATCCAATTATTCCGATTATCCAATCTATTGGTAAAACCAATTCCAAACCTTATTCTGGACGGCACATCCGCTTTGTTGACCGGCGGGTGAGCGGTTTTTTGGTAGTGTGGAGGTTGCTATTGGACCATCCGAACCCACATCCCACTTGAGACTCTCCCATGACTTACACTTAGACCCGGGGTATCCTACCGCGGTCTCATCTGGGCAGTTTGTGTTTCTCCACGTGGAAAGTTCACCCGCGTCTATGTGTCGTCAATGTGCCATTATAAACCAAATTGTACCGAAGGTAATTTCACATGTTGTTTCCTGAGCCATCCATTACCACACAATAGGATAAAACCAAGAGTTAGGCTGCATGTTGTACACCATGGTGTGATGTTGCAGGGGGGGGCTCTGCCTCATTTGGAAAAAGGGTTTGCCATTCACTCTGGCCAACCCTAGCAGGGCCCTATAGAGTTTGATATACTCTTGGCAAGGGGGGGTGCAACCCCGCACCCGACGCTCTCTAAGGGTACCATCAACACCTCATAGCTGTCATCCTCAATGTATCCAGCTGGTTGTTCCCCTATAATTGGTGGCGCTTCACTTTCAAGCAAGCCTCCATTGAGGGGCAACTCCTAGTTGTTGTCGGGGACACACCGATGGTCAGGGCTCATCGGACGGCTGGGTTCACGTGATAGTAGGTCATCCAAGCACATTGGCTGCAATTCGTCATCTGTTGCGGTTGTAGAGGTTGCCGCCGTTGACTACATGGGGTCCACTGGGGAGGGTGAAAAGGGTGAAATGGCACTTTTCCGGCTAGATGTAAGCGCTGGGGACCAGCAGGACATTCCCAAGTCGCTACATGGTATGGCATCTTGCGATTGCTCACCTCACCATTTGGGCATGTTCGTTTAGAACCTAATCTAGAAAGCACAACAAGCAAACAAGGCTGGGTACATGAGATAAGTTTGAGTTAGTTCTGCAGCATCTCCTCCATGTGCGTAAACTTTTTGGGCGGCACGGCCATGGTGTGAAGAAAATGAGGGCTGTGTCACAAGAGGGGAGGGTGCATGAAACAAACGGGGTCAGAAGCCTCCGCCATGTCGGCCATGGCATGTGCGCATCGAAAAGCAAGAATAACCATTGCCATATAATTGACATGTGACCTGCTCTTTCTTGTACATCCCCCCCCCCATGTGCAAGTGGTGATTGCAACCCTGCTTGAGAAGTCTATCGAGACTCTCAACTATGTCCACGAACAGTAATCCTAAACCCCATGGCTACACAATGTACTGCACCTCATTAAGGTCCTCCTCCATGAAGAGGAGGTAGTGGACGGCACTACGGGGGCAAATTGCCTCCCTGAATGCTTGTGCCACCAGCCAGCACCTCATAGTAAAGGCTTCCTAATGAGTGTGGTATTGTAGCACAAGCTGCACGAGGATAGGATAGGGATCAAACTGGGGTGTGTCGGCAACCTGGACGGGGAGGAGGTGTACCAGCTCTGGGGCAGGTGGGAGGAGGTGTCTGTCCTTTGGCATGTGGAGAGGTGTGGGGGGCTGGCAAGTAGTAATAACCACACAGACCTTGGTGCAATAGGCTTATTGGCTCCAGCCGCCAGGTGGATTTGGAGCCATCCTGCATTCATGGCCCATTCCATTGCCTTATCGCTTTTATACACGCGCCCTGCTTGTTGTGATGAGAAAGGTACAGGTGCAATGCAATTGCATACTTCCTCTGTTGATTGATGAAGATACATTTTACTGCAAGCAGTCATGGCGATCAGCCGCCTTGCTGTGCTGTTTATTGAGGACAGATGTGAACGCTTGACTGCAAGTAAGGTTAGTGCTTGGGCATGCTGTTTGAGCTTCTTTTTGGCAAACTTGGCGCATGTTCGCAAGGGCACACTACGACATCAGGGTATTCCAGGTGGGATATGACACTGTATGTCAGTTGTGCCACAGAAATGCCTTTTATTGCAAAATTCCTCAGGTTTGCCAAAAATACTCATCTGCCTGATCATAGCACTGTCCAACCAGCACTGGTTGGCAAATCGCTCATCCTGTCCCACCCAGCTGCCCAACTTTTTTTTTTCCACCCGAATCAAATGTTCCACCAAGTCTTCGCTGCGCGTGCACAAAGCAGCTGCCCAACTGCCTCACTAAGTCAGCCCGAGGCCTGAGGCTGACTCAACAAGCAGCAGTCTCAGAAACTGCCATCCATGGCACACATGTCAAAAAAGACAAGTGACAATGCGATTTGCAGCAGCTTTTTGGTGGTACCATTGTAACTGGCAATGGAGTACCTCCAGCACCAACAGCACTGGTCAGGGCCGAGCCTTATTTATGGCATATCAAGACCCACAGCTCGTACAATTGTGATGATTCAACGGCAATAAAACCTCAAATGGTTGGAAGGCAAGCAGGCGTGGCACAATTTCTTTGCAAAACAGTCTGTTTAGGAACCGACTCTGGGCAAGTGCTGAGGAGCACCTGGGAAATGGTGCTGGTTTTGGACACCTCATGTGAGTTGCGAATTGCGCCTGCGGGTAGATTGATGCATGCATTTCAGGTGCTCTTGCCCTGTGACACAAACGAAATGCAACGTGCAGGTCATGCAGGTCACCTAAAAACGATCCTGCTGCATTGCTTTCAGACCTTCGTTGAAGTGCCTTGTTTGACTATTGCTCAAAATACTGTATCTGGTGCGGTAGGGCATGAGGCCTGGAAGCCCTCACAGGTTTAGGTCAAACATCAAATGGAGCAGATGCCTGCAGGAGATGATGGAGTCTAGGCAACTTGAATCAACTTGCGTTCCTGTTCCAGCACATTTGGGCCTGGCAAATGAATGTGCATAGACAGAGTGGAAAAAACTTGAGTCCTGTTGTGAAAATTACCAAAAATCGGTGAGTGCTTCCAGTCCTCAGCCTTTGCCAGAGCCTGGACGATGATCTGATCAACAGAAGCTGCCAAAATTTGGACTTGGAAGCATGTTTTGTAGGAGATTTCAAGAGCTGCGGGGGGGGGAGCGTTGATGTGTATTGCCAGCAGACAAGCATGGAGCAGTCTGCGGCTCCCTGCGCCCAAAGGGCGCAGGAGAGGGAGAGGAGAGAAACCAGGCCCCCCTGCAACAAGACTTTCAATCGTCAGGATTATGTATTGAATCACCCAACTACCAGCCATCAGATGCACACCGCGGGCAGCCGAATTGATAAATATCAGTTACCAAAACCATTGCCATCTTACACCAACTCTTTGCCACCACGCTGATAATCACCATCTATTGGTGTACATGACTTTTAATCACACAGCTCAGGTTGATTTTCTTGCACCAAAAAAAGGACCCTCAGTGAAAAGCCCTGGGATGCTTCTTTTGGACCCAGGATCTTGCACTGTTGCTATACATCGATCTGGCCTCAATGTGGGTGGCCCTTTGCTGAACCTGTATCAGTTACATACGATAAAACGAATGAGGGAAACAAATGCCGTGATCAGCAGTTGCAACCTGGTCAACACAGAACCAAAACTCCTTTGATATGAACCAAACAACACACCAAAAGCCCTGCCAGAGCAGTCAAATTTCCTTTCGCAGCGCATTGAAATACTACCACAGAGATTCCAAACCCCAAACCCGTAGCACGAGCAACACTCTGCTGCACGATCACGGGGTTCACTCCGGAGAGACCAATGCATCGCATTCTCTGAACGATTGTAAGTCCCTGGCAGGCTCACCAACTGCGTCAGGAGTCTCGGGTGATGGCTTGGGTTGTCGTCCCCAGTGCAGAAACCACTCATGCTTGAGGGCATCTTCTGCAGTAGGTCGGTGATCAGGAGACAGTGACAAAAGTTGTGCACAGAAATCCCGTGCCTTGTGGGTCACCGTGCCCCACTCCCGGGAATTGAACTGGGGCGGATGCTCCATTTCTTTCCTCAACGTTTCCACGTTGAAAGAGCGGTACGGTAGCTTGCCAACCAACAGCAAGTGCAGCACGACCCCGAGGCTGAACATATCGCGCTTAAATATGCGGTGGTACGAGTACCGCTTGCGATGGGCGTTAGGCGCCAGGACTTCGGGGGCGCAAAATCGCAGAGTGCCACAAGGCGTACAGTGCACCTTGGGAACCCGCGCGGTGGGGGTAGACGCTGAGCATGGGGCGTTCCCTTCCATGTGCAGCAGCGACGTTCCACAGAGTCCAGCCAACGGGGAGTGTGCAGTCTCAGTCCAGGTGCGGCCCAGAGAAAGCCGGCCTGAAGACAGCGGGGTGCACGCCAAATTCAGGCTGCGCGGCTGCTGCTGTGGGCCGGATGTGGGAGGTGTGCAGGCGAAGGGGCTGCCGGTGGGGCTGCAGGGGCTATGTGCAGGCCATGCCCCACTGAGGCGTGCAGCGCTCATATAATGCGGTAAATTGTAGTCATTGAGAGGGGAGGGTGATTCCAAACTGCCATCAATGGATGATGATGCGGGAGGCTCGATGAACTTGGCCAACCCGAAATCGGCGACTTTGACGTGCGTCAGGTCGGCGGTGAGCAACAGATTTTCTGGCTTTATATCGCGATGAACTACTGAAAGACCATGAATGTGTTGGAGGAATTCCAGCAACTGCGCCGTGATACTGGCCACCTGTGACTCTCTGAACCTTTGGCGCAGCTGGAAGAAATCCCCCATGTCCATCCCGTCCACCAGTTCCATAACCAAAAACACGTTTTGGGTGGTCTGCAGGACATGGTACAGCTGCACCGAGTGGGGGTGCCCGATGGCGCATTGGATGTCAATTTCCCTCAGCGCCAAGGACCACTGCCTCAAAGAAAAGAACTGGTTCTTAGCAATAACCTTCACTGCACAGGGCCGCCCGGTTTGTGAGGCTGTGCATCGATACACCTTGGCGAAACCTCCGGAACCCAAAAGCGCATTCTCAGGATCAACAGTGAAATAGTCTTCCAAAGCATTCACCATTGGGAATGGCAGATCCACAAGCCGCTGAAATCGTGTGCAAACACGCAAGCACTGGTCGCGGCCTTTCTCGTCCAAAAATCCCATGCAGTACTGTGCCAAGGTGAACGACAATCTGAACACTGGAGGCACATGACACTTCTTGCAGATGCAGTTTGGATGCCGCCGGCTTGTGACAGACAGGTCAGAAGGACTGCAGTAGCGGCAGATCGTAGCCCCACAGGCCCGGCACCAGTGGCGGCGACGGAAAAAATGAAATGACACGCCACAGACTTTACATGACTTTGCCTGCGGATTAACACCACTTGGCCGTGCACGGCAGTCAACGCCATACGCACACTGCGGACACAAATACTCTCTTTGGTTTGCACCGCCTCGGACGGCAGGTGCAACACTGCAAACCTCGCACAATTGCACCCGACAATTGACGCACTGCCGTTGGCCGCGGAAGAAAGAGAAGGAGGCCTGGCAAAGTTCACAGTTGCCAGATTGCGAACTGGGGTTAGGGCATGCCCGGTCCAGCGGTGCGCCCTTCGGACCGTTGGCTGAACACTCCTTGCACAAAACCGTCACAGACAGAGCCCCAGAACCCCCAATGCACTTTTGACAGAGTGGGCGCCGGCAACTGCAGCACCAGCGTCTGTTCCGCACTCCAAACAGAAAGAAGACAAATTCCTCGTGGCAAATGGCGCAGTGAGTGGCATCGTAAATGTGGTCTGAGCGAAAACGGCTCTCCACCTCAGAACCCACAATTTCCGAGTCCCGGCGGTCATGCATGCTCGCTGCAGTGCTGCAGGGAACATGAGGGGATGTGCCTTTGGGAAGTGGTGCAGTTGGAATCGGCATGGTGGCCCCGAACAGCATGAGGAAGTCTGCGACTGCCCAGGGATCCTCCTGTCGGTCTGGCATGCTACCACCAGGAGGTGGGGAGAACATGTTCTTTGGAATGGGGGCTATGGGCAACGGCATGGTAGCACCAAATAGCATGAGGAGATCTCTGCCAGCCATTCGGTCCTCCATGGGACCCTGACCAGGGAACGAATGCACGGTTCCCATTCAACAAAACCATGCCTGAAAATAAATGGACACTCAGAAAGTGGCGAAATGGGGAAGGTGGAGGGACAGTGGACACATTGCAATAGCACCTTGCACCCCAACTGCCCGCTGAAATTGTCGCACAGGATGCTACGCTGCCATCCAGTATCAGGCTATCATTATTAGCCTTTGAATGGTGTGGGTCCGATTGTGCGATGGTTGTACATAATGTAGGTCGTATCCAATGTACAAGCTATTCTTTTTTTTTTTGGACTGATTCCAGAAGTTCTTAGTACTCAAAACAGTTCTTGGAAACATGGGCGACTCCAGCATATGATACAGTGGATCCCTGTAATGCGGGGCATGTGGCAAAGACCCAGAGTTCATATGCGTAAACCAGAGAGCTCTCTAGTGCGGTAGGTGACCGCCACGCAAGTAGGCAACCTATGATATGCGTAATTGCACGGAATATGCGTCCCGTCACCGGGTTGATGGTGTCGAGGTGTGCCTTGAGCCGTAAGTGCCGGCTACTATAGCGGCGAGGGAGGGGAACAACACGGAGGCTACCCTGCAGGCGTCGTCACAGGCCCCGAGTGGTCACAGACTCACCTATTGAGCTGCTGCCGCAGGTCTTGTAGGGTAGTAGCCACAAGTTTCCGACGTTGCCTGCCTGGAGCATTGTCCGGAGGCGGTCATGTGCCTAGTATGCTCGGTCTAGTGGTCTCGGTCTGGCGCTTGGGGTGAGGTGATTCCACCCTACAGTCCGCGCGTTTGGACCGTAGGTCCTATCCAATGTACAAGCTATTCAGAAAAGTGTACAGATTGCACTAATTACATACGTGAAATAAGGAACACTACAAAATATGGGAGTAACCCATTCAACTTTGGGCCTCGCTCTTGGTCAACATCCAATGGCCCTAGTGCCCAGCAATAGCAATGTCAATCAAGCATGCTACTGGCACCAAAGGACACAATACAAAAGGAGACAATAATTGAGCAGAGCAATATGGCCAGGATTGGGAAGAGGGCACCCAATCACTGTGCATACATACATAAATGCATACATAATTGTTGTACACACTACACCAAGATACCACACCTATAGGGCACTCGGTAGCTCACGCTACATGCCTCCACATAGATTGAAGCCCGTTGGGTGTGGCAGACCGCTTCCACTACAGTATGAAGGATCAACACATCTTTTGCCAGTACGCTGCTTGGGCCTCTGGTCCGCTCAGTTTTTGGGTGCACTTGTACTGTACATAAATGGACCTTCTGCTTTCCGGGGTTCTCCCGAGTACACTCAATGACACCTTGAGCGTCAGGAAGTCAAATCAGAAGAATCACCTTGTCCTACTAGAATGCACCCATCTATAGAATGGACTTTGTTTAATAAAAGTATGTTCCCATTTTACCATGAGAGACATAACATTTAGATCGTACACCATGTGTTTCATCACCACTCACATTCCTCCTTGTCCCACACACCGGGATTATTGTCTTGGTCAGCCGTATTTCCCAATTAGCAAGCACCCCAAATCTGCAAACGGCATCATTGCCACGACATGTGGCTCTTTTTCCTCCAGTGCTGGCACTCTCTTTTGGTATCCAGGCAGCTCACACTCACTACACTCATCCTAGCTCACATACTAGTCGAGTTGCTCAACACAATATCCAAGTTATGCCGTACAGAAAATGCCAACCCAAATTTTCTCCCACGCAGATTGGCGGTAGAGGCCAAAGCGAAACGACGAACCATGAGAAAGGAGGCACCCACACACGGAGTAGTACCAGACAAACATTGTCCGAAAGGGACATCACCATTGCTTACACGAACAAATCGTCCCAGTTTGACATGTAACAGGGATATATCGGAGGTGTTGGTGTCTACATTGCAAGCTAGCTGGAGCTCTCCCAATATGTGCCCCCCTTGCTCGGGAGCAGAACTGTTGGCGATTATGACACTACTTCTTTGTACCCAACTTCCTACCTTGCAATCCTTACAAACTTAGAGTGGGGCTTCATAAAGCAACCAAATGGGCCAAAAAAAAGGAAAGTGAGGGGTTGGGTGACGGCAGCGGGCACAGTGGCATATGCACAGCTATGGGACACACTTCTACATCACATCGACAAACACACAGGACTTTTGGAGTGGTACCACGTCCAACGACCTGGCCCAAACAAGCCGTATGAACATCCCCTCAATTTTGAGCCAGTGTTCCAAATCCCTCACACCCCAAAGGGTCTCTAACAGAGAGCGTGAGGACGACTTGTCCTTAGACCCGACCAAACAACTAAATTTCTATGATGTGTCCTCGGACACCACACACACATCTCAACACTGTGATGGACGGGACCGAAGGGTAGGCATTCCTTGACGAAATAGTAGTTAGACACCAACCAACCAATGTGAATTGAAATCGAAACATGCGTGCTATGTGCCCATGGCCTCGTCTCCTACATAGAGCCCTATCGTCTGCTTTGGAATGGCTTGCAATAGGCTCCAATCTTGGTACACGTGTGAACATGAAATTGACCCGTAAATTCTACTTTCAACAAATGGTGTACCTTCAAAAACATATCGTTGTGTAAGGGATGGACGGTCGGTTCACATTGATTGAATGCCACCACCAGCAGTGCTTTTAGCCGTTGGTCCATGTGTTCTTTTATCCAGCAATTTGGGCTGACCGGTGGCGCCACCCACATGTAGTACAACATGGATTCGTGATATGTTGTTGTATATCTAGCAAGGACCATGTCGCTCTCCCGATTGGTCATGGATCCTATGTGCCTCCCTCCCGTGCGTTGACGTGTGAACTTGGTTTCAACTCTAATTTCCGGTGTTTATGCCACTTAATGGTACATGGTCTACTGGTGTTTGTGGACCGTGTGTACGTGATTGTGCGCTTACAACGTCCTGGGTTGGAGTTGATGTCATTGGAGAAGGAGAATGTTGTGCCCGGTGTGGAAATGGAAAGTGTTGCTAAGTCTACTAAGAGTGGACTGAGCTTGGGGGGAGGGGTGAAAATAATCGAGAGGTCTAGGGCTCGCAGGGTGTGCTCTAGGTCCGAAGAAATGGATTGAGTCTCGCATGATTGTGTCCTCATGTGGGGTGCAAGATGTACACCTTCCACCCCTACCACCATGGTACCATTTGGCATTGTACTATGTCAATGCTACACACATACTCCGCAATCCTTTCTTATGGGTGCGTGTCATTTCTAATGCATTTATGGTCAAAAGTATACTTGCCCCCGACATTTCAATTTTGAAGGTTCACCCATCGGTGAAAATACAATTTACGAGTCAACTTTGCATTGACGCCTCTACCAAGATACGGGCCTATTGCAAGGCTCCAAACCATACAGTAAGACTCCATATAGGAGACGAGGCAATGAGCACTTTGCGCGCATATTGCAATGCCAATGTATATTGGTTGGTTGGTGCCCAACTATTTTTTCTTTCACGATGAGGTGGGCCCGTGCCCCTTGCAGGTTGGACATCAAGAAGGGGGGAGGGGGGGTTGCATCACGGCGATAGCACACATTGGAACATATGGGGTGCAAGATGTCCACCTCTACCACCATGGTACCACTTAGCACTATACTATTTCCATGCCGCACACATTAGTCCCTGGTCCTTGCTAGGTCCTAGGTGCTTTTCCTTTCTTACACATTTATGCCCACACTTATACTTGCCACGAGCAATTCAATTGTGAAAGTAAACCCCTTGTTGAAAATGCAATTTATAGACAACTTGGTATTATAGTTTTCCCAACATGCGAGCCCATTGCAAGGTCGTTCCAAACCGGACGGAGTACACATATTTGAGCTGAATGCATGCGGCTATCCTTGAGGTTGCTTTTTGAGGTACTTCAAGCAATTTGGCGTACCGTTTTTGCATCCTCGCGCCCATGGAGAATTTGTTCTTGCGGCACCTACATCGCGCAAAAACGGAAGCTTGATTCGGACACCAACTCCCTGTCTTCTCTCACATCATGCTTCGCCGACTATGTGTCCTCAGAAGTCAACTACTAGCCCGCCGAGATCGTTTGTGATTGATTTGGCGCAGTTGTTGTCTAATTGAACCGTGAAATGAACCAAACCACAACACGAATCAAACCGCAATACTACAAGTTTCTGTAACAAGGTGGCACATGTGGCGTGCCCGCAGCGCGCCCGCTGTGCGCACAAAGCATTGTTATGGGTCGGTGATTTTTGATATTTTGTGTGTTTTTTTTTTCATGCTCGGTGTTGTTGGAAACACATGTCGGGGTGCCAAGTGGGCAATTTTTTTCCATTTTCTGGCATCTGTTGTCCTTGCACTGTGCGACCAATGTTCTACCATGTTGGCCATGGGATGCAAACATTATGCAATATGGGATTTGCGCTACACATGATGTAGGGTGTGGGATGTGGGATGCAACATTGTGGGACATGGGATGATGTTTTGGGACATGGGATGTGGGGTGTGCGTAAGGTGGGATGTGGGATGTGGGATGTAGAGGTTCTAGGAACTGGAATGTGGTAGGTAGACTTTGTGGGACAGAGGATATTTTGGGGTGTGGGATGGAATGGCAAAAAATTTCCGTTTTCACGGTGCCCAGCATTGGACGCATTACTCAAACAGTTCGATGAGATGTAAGGCAAATCTAGGTTCGTTTGGAAGCTCAAGAGGGCCCCTAAAAAGTCATCAAGACTTGTGGTATGTTCTCTTGTGCACCCTTCTTACAAAAAGGAGGATGTTAGAGGGCAGTTTGTTGTGAGTCTCATAACCTCTTTAGGTGACATGACACCTTTCTAGGCTTGGTGGCTATCGAACAGACCCCCCCCCCGACCCCATGGAGGTGGGACAATTCTGGGTCCCTAGGGTTTCCCGGAATTCTATTGCCTTCGGCAGTGCACCTCGAAGAGAGGCTGACAGCCAGCCAATCAGTCAGTCAGTTAGGCAAGTAGTCAGTCAGACAGTCAGTCGGGCAAGCAGGCAAGCATGTGCTTACACACACAGTTTGGGTTTTTTTCCGGTAGCAGACTCGGCTACAAGCAGCACTTGTCAGAACAAGTAGTGGTCGAATGGTAATGCATCCGACCACTGACTTGTAGGTCGGCGGTTCGAATCTTGTCTGGCCCACCGCCGGCCGGCGTGTCGGCTCTACTCAATCTACCCCTCGTTCAGACCCTTCTGAGCACAGACCTTTGCACGAACTTTTGACCCCCGCCCCACCTCGCCAAAAAAAAGTGAGATCTAGTTTCACGGGGTAGTGGCGTCAGAAAAAAATTCCATCACGGGATCGTCTTATTGGGCAAAAGGGTTTGGACATCAAATATCATGCCTTGGGGTATGCTACGCAAATGACCCCCCCCAAAAGGGGGTATATGACGGCTGCACCTGCGCTTGATCTAACAACCTCTCTTCGAGGTGATTTTGGTGGGTCGGTCTCGTAATTCACCCCCCCCCCCCCGCGCTCCCGGAGATAAGCACAAACCTGTACCACACTCCACAAAAAAATCATGGAAAATAATTTATCATGACTAATCATGGTAAGCATTTGCTACATTTGCATGGAGACACTATCACGTGTTGGCACTTTCACCCATGTCTAACCCATATCCAAGCTCTGGAGCATAGAATCAAGATAATCAGTGCACAAGATGAAGGAGTGATGGAGCAAAAGGTTGAAGGGCGAGTTGAGAGTTCGATGGCATGCATCAAGTAGCACCTACGAGCGGTTGTGACTGCACAACTCCATTAGGTGACATGTCCAAATGGTGCCAATGAATGCAATGTGGTCCAAGGTATAGACTAAAAGAGCTAGTTGTTGTACTCAAAGCAAGTTGTTGCAGTAGCATATGAATGTGTGAGAAAAGGTGGTTGTTGGAAAAATTCATCTTTATCTTCTATTCAAGTTTATAACCAGGTTCACCAATTAATTGGAAACACTAGTTGTCGGTAACAAAGGGAGCTTATTTTCAAAACAATTGGTACAACTAAGTATTTTGGAAACTCATTCAAACCAATTATTCCCAACGATTGCAAATCGTTAAGATGTCATTTTCATATCAACACGTCTACCAAGATGCGAGCCTATTGCGAGGCCCATCCAAAGCAAAGGCTCCATATAGGAGACAAGGCCATGGTTACATGGTTTGGATACCATTGGAACATATGGGGTGCGGGTTGTCCACCTCCCACCACCACCATCGTACCATTTGGCACTATACTGTTTTTATGCTAAGCACATCAGTCCCTAGTCCTTGCTTATGGGTGCCTTTCCTTTCTTGCACATTATGCCTGGCCTTATATGCGCCTCCAACGTTTCAAGGTAACCTCTTTGTTGAAAGTAGAATTTATGGGTCAACTTTGTCCTGACACGTCTACAAGGATGGACGCCGCTTGCAAGGCCCTTCGAAACTAGATGGTAGAGCTCCATGTTGGAGACGAGGCCATGGGCCCATAGTACGCGCGTTACATTTTTAGTGTATATTGATTGGTTGGTGCGTAGCTACCGTACCAACAGCAATTGTTTGCGAAAATAATCAATTCCCGGTAGGTGTTGTTTTGCCGCAAAAAAAATTAACATAAAAGAATGTTAATTTTCAGCTGCATGCCCTTCACAAAAATGACACCCACAACAAAATCGCAAATTTTTTTGCCATCCCCCCCTTCTGACTTGAACACTCTTGTGCTGCATGGTGCATCCATTTTCTTCGCTGCCCCCCCCCCCCCATTGCTTCACTTTTAGCGTATGTCTTTTTTTCGTGCTGTGGACTGCAATCCTAGAGTCCAATTGATCCACATTTGTATGCTTGTTGGGCCTCCTTTAGACGAACTAAGTTGCAACGGGGGGGGGGGGTTCCGGGTGGGTCGGTCTTCAGCCGGGCGGGTGGGTCCAAAGCTTTGGACCCCACGGATGTATTAGAACGGCCATACACCATAAGGGGAGGGGGAGGTACCCCCCCCCTTGACCCCCCCCCCATCCTCCCCTTCTAATGTGTAATTGAACACGGTGAACAGTGTGTTGTCATTGTTGTTTGGGTCCCCCTTTCACTTTATGCAGGCACCATGCCAAAATATCTTTGTGGTATCTTTGTGGTTTAATTCTGTTGGCAAAGCCTCATGGGCCCCTATTGTGAGACGCCTTTAGCGGAATAGCAGAAGGAAATTATAGCTCTTCCGGCCTAGCCACTAGTCAATCTGCAACTAGATGGCCAAATCTCTGCACCACGCGCGCGCCGCGTCAGGCGCCCCCCTTGTCTAGCATGGAAAGCGAAGAGTGCCAAATGGTACCATGGTGGTATTGGGAGGTCAACCTCTTGCACCTGGTATGTCAAGCTTTGTCCCTCCATTCCCACATGTGGGTATGGATCCCGCCATTCCCACATGTGGGTATGGATTGTTTACACGCATCAGATTATTTCATTGAGATGCCCTTTTGCTTGTGCAATGTTTGTGGGAATGAGGGATTTTACATAGGTCTTGTACCCAAAGGTCTGCTCTCTTTAGGGGATGCCCCCTAAGTTTGAGAGGGGGTAAAAGCCAACCCATTCCGGGTAAGCCCGCTGTAAACAGAGCTGCTCTACGGAGAAGGAAGTCGGTGTCAATATCTACCGCCGAAGAGGTTCAGCACAAGGATAAACTCGTCCGGGGGCAGCAATGGGTAAAGGCGCTAGCTGATGATGTTTTGCCGCCACTGAGGACGAGGGGCTCGTCCCAAGTAATCCATGATGATGTGGAGTGGAATGTAGAACAGGACGATATCAGGATCGATGGGGGGTAGGTCGGTGCGATGGTGTGCTGACATGTTCAAAGCCCAGAGGGCTAGGCAGGCCTGGCAAACAAAGGCACTGAAAAAAAAATAGACACCCAAAAAGTCCGAACATTAATGCGTAAGAAATGATAAGCACCCATAAGCAAGGACTAGAAACCAATCCGCGGGGAAGTATCTGCACTGCATGTGCGCTGTGCGCTACTTGTTGACACTACCTGTTGACACTACCTGCCCGAGCTGCTTTCCGCGAAAAGGCTGTCATTGCAGCCCTGAAGTCTGTCTACGGAACACCCTACGCTTATGACAGTATGGCATTACGCTCGCCATTTTGTCACAAGACCGTAAGCAGGGTGATTGCAACCGACTCAGCCCAAAAAAGTTCCTTCACTGGCAGCACGCGACAGCTTTTGTGCAGCATGTGTTTGATAATTCAATTCTTCCACGGGCAGTCACCTCGCTGTTTACAGCTTGGGCTTTTGAAAACAGGTAGGACACAGACCCAAGCTTTCTCCCTACTACTCACTTGGGGTGTTTGCCCTGCAAACACAGGCCGTTGCTTGGTAAGTTTGCGAAATGCTTCTCCTTGCTGATGGCCCATTCCATTGTCACACTGCCCACTTCAGTAGCACAAGATCCACCTAGAGGATTGGAGCAATTCAGTATTTTCGTTTCATCAACGTACATAGGGTACACTTTTTTTTCTTTGGCCAACAAATGCCAACAAAGGTACCCCAAATATGACCTAGCCCCAAACATGAGCCAGTAGGGTGCGGAACTGGGTGTCGTCAGAAAAAAAACACCGGTTACTGTGTTTTCCATTTTTTTTTATTGTGGCACAACGGCCACTTCGTGGACCGATGGGGCAACATGATTTAATGCCCAAAACTCATCAAACAAGGATACACAGACTATCACAACTTACACCCCACCTCCTCAGGCAATTGCCCCACACCTACAAGTCCATTTCCCGCCTTGCCTGGTGCAAGCTCAAGACAGTGTCTACTAGTCAACCGAAACGATACCACATGAACGCATTTTGGTCCAGGTGGCGCTCATGCACAGCGGCATCCACCATTGCCGTTGTTCTCATGGATATACCGCCATTACACGAGCCATTTTGGCACAGCCGCCGCACGTTACCCCTGCATGAGCACCACAGAAGGTTCTTTTATGAACTAGGTTGGGATAAGCGTTATATAGGCTACAGGTTACGGCATGGGATCCCCAAAGATCCACACTGCCCTTTTGATGCCTGCATTCAGAATGTCAGCCGCCAAAGCACCAGCAAAATTTCCAAGTGGTGCTGTCACTTGCCCACCGTGTTTAATTGACTTTGCACTTTGCACTTTGCACTTTGCACTTTGTACTTGCAACGAACCCACATAACCATGCCTGCATCATTCTCTGTGTTCTCTTAAGGGAAGAATGGAGCAGAATGGGACAAGAAATGTGCAGGACAAGACAGGGGACACAGGCACCTACCCACCCACCCACCCACCCTAATACATCCCTGCCGTGAACCCATCAGCACCCATACACCAAAAAACGCCCCACCCCCAGGGGAGGGGGGGGGGGGGATTGTTTGGACACCCACCCACCCAAAATCTCCAACCCCACCGTCCACCCCTGTCCTGTGGGCCGAACACTAAGCACATCCCTGGTGCGGAACCCTTGTCAAGTGTTTGCTTCAGCGTGGAACCCATTGCGCAGTGCCTGCGTTTCTCGAGTGGACAGCCATGAATGCAAAGCACAGTATTGGCTTGGATGGCTGGTGCCTCTTTCCAAATCCAAAGCTCAGGGTGCGTGCATGGCCAGTATAAACAAAGGCCTCAACATTCCACTGCTGTCTGGTTTCTGGGAGCTGTTTCAAGAATCCCAAACACCCACAAATCTGGTGTTCGTCAACATCTTATATTATTGGCATGGGGTTCAACTGGGACAGCACTTGGCATATTTGGTGCCCCACTACACCACCATTGGGTGCACTCCTCTGGTGTGTGTTCCAAACACTTGGACCCAAAACTTTGTCCTACATGAACATTGCCCCTATGCCCTAATGTTTCCCGAACTGTCCAAATGAGCAGGCTGCCGATGTGCCCAAACTTTGGCTTAGCGAGTGTGCAGGGTTCCCAATCACCTTGTACTATGTGCAGCTGGGTGAGGGGGCAAGTTGCTGAGAAAATTTGCACCCCTTGTGACAGCAGCCGACCCTCATGACAATCCATTCAGTCAAAATGAACCGTGGTGTACGTTTCAGGGGGACTCTGTGCGTCTCAAAGAGCCTACAACCCCCCCAAAAGCACCCATAGAAGAAATTACAACAAGAAACATTGCACACAATGCAAACTGCAGACACTGCCACTGGTGTGGGAGATGTGGGTGAATGTAGGTGGAAAACAAGAGCACCACAAACCAAGGAAATGCACTCACATTAAATTATTTCGTCGAAGAGCTTCATGAGAGAGACTGCATTATACATGCACTTCCAAACCTGAAGCTTCAGAGAGAAAAGACCTCACTCAACATGTGGATTTGACAAAAGCTCCTCACACAGGAACTCTACTCCAGCATGACAGCAGGAAATGGGATCTGGGAAAGGAATTATATCATCGTGACAGCCATCATAGAATGCTATCTCCTACTGAACTGTACAGGGACAGCTTGTCAACCATGCACACTTTTCAATCCGTTTGAAAAAGACAAATGGGAGGGGCCAAGGCTAAGCAGGCCCCGTTCAGGTGTGCGTTCCATCCTCCTTCACCCTGCTGCTGCGGCTGTGCCTTCCTGTTCCTGTGCATGGGCACGGGAGTTGGGTCGGATCTGCCAGAGATTCGCATCAGTTGCACTTGGAAATGACTGGGATATGCCTCCGAAAACAAACAACAAAAGCAAATTGCAACAGTGCCAAGTGACTGAAAGACAACTAAAGCCACTCCCCTGTCTCATGCAGGCAACTCCAGCCAACCACAGAAATGCCCAGGACATTAATACACGTGCACATGGGGCCAGCCAAGAAACTTTGGTCGCGTCACGTATCACCTGCTATATCGAGGCCACACACAGTTCGTGTGGATCATGGCTGTGTGTCCCCGTAATGGGGCCGCACCAAAGAGCGGTGATACCCCCCCCCGTTTTAGGTGAACAACCCCCCCAAAGTGGGGAAATCCCCCCCAAAAAAATAAAAGCCCCCCCCCCACCCCACCCAAAAAAGAAGTGGGCAACCCCACCCAAATGGGGAAAGAAATGAGGGCCAGGGGTCAGCCAAATCAGGGTAGGGGTTTCTATAACCACTGTTGGTGGGGGTTTTATCACCATGACCAGCCCGTCAAGCCATTCGGTCCTCATGGGCTGCGTGTTTGAGTGACATTTCGTGCATCGTCGAAATCCCTTACCACAAAACGGTGACCGTATGCATGCGGCGAACAACCTACATATGTTGTGCATGCAGCGGCCTATGGCCGTCCATGTAAATCTGAGAGAATGTTGAATCCCATCCACCTGCAAAATAATATCAATATCCATGCCGGCCAAAGTGCTGTCCCTTTTTTATTACATCCTGTCCTCCCTCTCTCCTTGTTGGCCCTTTCTTCACCCAACATTTATGCCCAGAAAGAAACCCTGTCCCTCCAAGCCACACTCAACGATGACATAGCAATCCGCGTCCCGCCACACGTCTCAAAACTGTGGGAAACAGTGGCGGAGCAATAAGTAAGCCCAAATGCAGTGTGGGAAATGGTGGGCAATGCCATAAACGGACCCAAAGAGTTCTGAGATTGTGTGTATCGTTTCGAGCAGCCTTTGCCTTGCAGTGGTGAATGCGCAATCAAATCAGAGGGATGGCAAGAGGCAGTGGTAGGATCTCACAGTCTCGGCTTGGGAAGATGTACTCAGCAGGAGGCGCGCCACATCACACGATGCTCGACCTTACCCAATCCTGGCGTATCTGGCACTCAACATGACCCACCCACATCCGGGGGCTCAAGTGGAGATTTACCCCCACCCCCGTCGGGTTGTCCGCAGGCCGTTTTACAGGCCATGGAAGCGTCGGGTGGCTCTGAAGGGTTGGTGATAGTTCGTGTGAAATTTGGAGGAGCAAATCAGCGGGGCTGGCCAAAGCCCTCTGACCTGCCCCTTGGACGATTGCTGCTTCGGTGAAAAAGCCCTACGATGCTGGGGACAAGCTGAGGGGTGCTATGGCGTCCAATACCGTTGGCGGGCCACACGCTAACTCATTTCAGGCATGATGAATCGGCTGCAGGGTTTTGTGGTGTCTCATGGCCTTGGTGGTGTCTCATGGGGCGTGTGGGCAGGATTGCGGTTGCGTGGGCATGGGTTGGGGGCGGTGTAGGCATGGATATGGGTTTGTTGCCTGTGACAGGCAGTGGAAGGGCGAGGGGTCTGGAGACAGGGATAGGGGTGTGTGGGGAGTGGTATGCCTGTTTGCAGAGGGGTCAAGACAAACCACTGCCCCGGCGCAGTCTGATCCGCAGAGGGGGGCTGTAACGCACACCGCACGCCTCACGAAACACGCTGCTGTGAACCCCTGGCGTTGACCCTGGCCCTGGACGTGGGCCCGGTTGTGGCCCTGACACCGGTGTTGGTGTCCAAGGAAGTACCAAGACACAAATCGGTGCTGAACACCGCCATTTGTATCACTCGCGTCAAGCAAGGCAACAGTCATCGCAGTGCTTGCTGCACTAGGTGCTGCAATGGGGGGGTGCTCCAGGTGCTGAGTGCAGCTCTGGGGTGTCACTTGCCCACTGTGTTTAATTGACTTTGCACTTGCACTTTGCACTTTGCACTTTGTACTTGCAACAAACCCACATAACCATGCATGCATCATTCTCTGTGTTCTCTTAAGGGAAGAATGGAGCAGAATGGGACAAGAAATGTGCAGGACAAGACAGGGGACACAGGCACCTACCCACCCACCCACCCACCCTAATACATCCCGCGGTGAGGGTGCGTGTTGAATTGCCCGGACGTACCGCGCACACCGCGGGGGAATAGCCCACACGGTCCGGCGTCACCGATCCTTGCGGGACGCAGTCTCCAAGTACTTGTTGATGATCTCCACCTCCTCCGAGGGCTCGTTGCCCACCAAACCCACAATCCTGCGCTCCACCATCGCCCGGTCAACGGCGTCCGAGGCGTGGGCCCCGTTGCGCATCACGTCCTTGCCGTAGTCGGACCGCACGGAGCCCGCCACCGCCTCGTTCGGGTTGGTGTCGCCCAGTTTGGCCCGGATCACTTCGATGGCCCGCTCGCCGCTGTAGAGGAGCCCGAAGCAGCGCGCGGGGCCCGGCAACTGCTGTTGCTCCGCCGTGAGCTCCTCCTCCCGCGGGTCCACCCCCGTCATGTAGGTCATGATGTCCGCCACCTCATTCTTCGCGTTGGACACCTTGAGCACGTCGGCGAGCGCCGAGAACTGCTCGTCATCGATCGGGAAGCCCATGTACTCGGGGGACAGCGCCGTGCGCAGCTTCTTCTCGACCTTCCCTTTCAGCTTCTTGACAAACACGCCCTCCAGAAAACCATAGAACTCCTCTGCCATCGCGGGGGTCATGGAGAATACCTAAAGCCACACGCACACGGGCTTGCATTTGACAGACGTCTCTCGCGGGAGGGGGGGGGGGGGGCATCCGTGCGCACGGCCACCGAACTCACCAACTCACCAAACCAGGGTTTTGGAGTCTGGAAAAATGGGGGAAATGGGGAAAATGGAGGAAAATGGGGGGAAATGGGGGGGAAATGTTGGGCATAGCACACGGGATGTGGGTTGTGGAGGGTTGTGGCGGGATGCGGCCGAGGAAGTGGGACAAAAAGGGAGAAAATGGGAGAAAACCGGGACGAAATACCCATTTTTCACAGTCCCATTTTCCCCATTTTCCCGGAGGTCGAAGTCATTCCCCACAGTTTCCTTTGTAAAAAAAAATCAGCTCACCGCACTCACCGACGGAAAAGTGGGAATTTTTGCTACTCACGGACACTCACCGCCACGGCGGCTAGTGCGGATGCCAGGCCGTAAGGGGAACCCGGTGTGCACCTCCTGCACCACCACAAGCACCACGTGCAAGTCAGGGTGCACATGTCCGGCGGGCAGACAAACCGTGTGGGCGGGCCCCCCGGAAAGATTCACCATGTTTCAGGAAACCAACCCCCGCGAACCTTCCTTATCGGGGCTCGCCCAAGGGGGGCGGCTACTCAGTGGCGGGGGAAGGGGGGGCTCTGGGTAACATGTGCCTAGACAAGGTCATGCTGGCGGGAGGGGGGGGGGGGGATTCTGATCCACCCCAGAGCAAGAAAGCATTTCATTCCGCTTCGCTTTGGTACTCCCATTTTGCAGGGGAGGTTGCTTCAACAATGCCTTCATCGTGATAACGATTTGGGTCGCAAGCCCAACATCTTTCCAGGGGGGCTGATTGTGGGCATGTCGGTTCGCTTTTCTCACCACCCAGGCCATGCGCAAGGGACCTGGCTGCTTCCTAATTGGATTGTAGGCCTGTTCGATGGCATGCTTTTCGAGCAGAAGAGAAGGCGGACTGTCAGCTTGCATGGATAGAGGTATCTGCCGCTAAAGGCTTCGTTGGCGATGCTGGGCCATAAAGGCTGAGTAAGTGTGCCAGTTGGCAATGCCCTGGCGTGGGGGAATGAGGTGTAGGGCAATGAGTCACGCCAACTGGGCTGCACCCAAGCGCCTGCGGGATATCTTCCATTGCCGATCCACAGCAGTGCACAAGTGCTGATGCTGCATCCCTGCACTAGGGGGCATCTGAGGTATGTTGATGGGGGCGGGGGTGCCGAAAAGGCTGGGCCCAGTTGGGGGCTGGGGGGGTCCATAAACACTGGCAGGGTACACCTGTAGGACAACCGGTGTCCAGTGACATGTTCTTTCGTATGACCTGCATTCGTTGGTCGGTGTCAGCTCTGGAGGTGTCTGTTTGGGGAGGTTCAGGTCGTTTATTGGGTGAGAGCGGAATGTCTGTCCCGCTGCCCACAACTGCAGCCTGGCGTCCATCCCCCGCCAGCGCTGAGAAGCCAGCCCCCCCCACCCCTCACCTGTGTTCCATTTCCCACATCATCTGTGGTGGTGAGCACCCTCCAAGCCTCACTCTTGGGAAAGACGTTGTGTGGTGGCAAGACGCATCTCCTGCTTCGCCTGCCGCCCTCCGTTGGAGGTTGGAACTCGACAGGGCTGTCACTGGGCCGGATGGCATCCGCACATGGCCATGAATGAGAGCATCAAAGGGGCGCCGGCGGGCCTGTAAGGCACACCTTGCAGCCCTTCAAGTGCAGCCCGGTAGTCGTGATCATGTCGATGATGTGCCCGGGCAGGGACGACGGGCGCTCGAGATTGTCCGGCTTAATCATGAGGAGCGCGGTCTCATGCGAGGCCGCGCTGCCAGAGGCGGCCATGTCGTGCTCAAACGCCTCCCACCAGGACGGCATCACTCCCCCGTCCGCCTCTGCGTACTTCGCAAAGATCCGAAGGTACGCCACGTTGCATCCTGCCGTCATTGGCGCAAAGACCTGTGGACACACACCACAACAGCTTCTGCCCGATGACGACGGGGGGCGTGGTCAGTGGCAGTGGGCATTTCTAGGTCCCCACTTATGCCAATTCCTCGGGCCGTGATTCTCAAGCACAGAAGGGAGTGGGACAGCGGAGGAAGCTCCAAGGCCGATGGCAACACGCGGACCCCAAGTCTTTTGAACATTGATTTGGACCCCCGCCGTGGGATCCAAATGTTGAATGCTAACCTGCCTGCTGCAAGACACAAGGCTGCAAAGCAACAAATTCAGAACAACGGGCTCTTCAGTGACATTGCCACAGGCCCCTTTCGCTGTGACAAAGGAAGTACCCTGAACTCGTGCAATGAGGGCTCGTGCAGATGTCACCTGAAACTAAACCTACAGAATGTCGGATACAAAACTCAAGAATCACCACTCCGTCACTGCACCCCCTCCCCCGGCGGACTCCCCAGTCCACCGCAAGCGGGCCTACACAAGAAGCAGACAGGGTCCACAGAGTGGCCGCATCATCAGACCAATCCCCACACCACATCCAACATGCACCCTCGTGGGGTATGTGCCGGGACGCATACTTCCCGCCACGCTGCATAGCGCCGCAACCAGCCCCAGAGGTCTACTGCTGAGAAAACATATCCTGAGGCAACCGTGCATAAGTAAAGGAAATCTAGCGAACCAACAACTTGGGATCCCATGGCGTCCGCGGAAGCACTTGCACCGCCGTGCATATCATCGCAGAGCACACAACGGTGACAGGGTAGCTAGACGGCACCACCACCTGCATCCAGGCTACCAGGGAAAACCTCCCCACGTGGAAACAAAGAGCAGGGCATTGCACAGCGCACCAATGAAAGTATTAGTGACCCGGCGCTGCATGACCGCCCAGAAGCTCTGCAAAGGTACACCCAGTTCAACTGCCACTCCTTACCCAATGCGTTGGGATGCGCATACGCCAACACGTCCCCTGAACCCAGGTGAACACAGACATCCATGGCCGTGAGGTAGGGTCGTATGCACGCACCAGCGCAAACGGCATCAGGGTCCTTTGACCTACAGTCACAAACAACCCGTAAATTCTACACCGACTCCAGGACTTCACAGACAGGTGCCATAACAGACCTGGCACCCAGACCTTTGGACGCAACCACCAAGTTATCCCGGCATTGCTACAGGGCAACGCGAGTGTCACCCGAGCACCACTGCACCATCCCATCCTCAGTGATCCAAAACTGCCCCCATGCATGCAACCTGTCAACCAACACTTTGCATCTCCACACCAAATCCAGATCCGTGCTATGGGCACTGAAAGAACCCCCCATGGGGACCGCACCAGTGCAACCCCCCGCCCCCCAAGCTAAAAGACGATTTACCAAGGCAATCAATATCATGCTCCAACTGTGAGGTTCAACCTTCCTAATCCCCCCCCCCCCGCATTTTGTTAATGTTAACGAAACATGAGCCGAGCCAGTTGTTCGGGGCATTGAACTGTTAACAAAAACGGGGGCGTTAACAAAATGCATGGGTTGGACATGTGTCTTACTGTGTTGCAGTCCTTCTTCTTTGTTCCCTTGTTCATTGTGCCTTATGGCTAATAACCAACCTGAGAATGATGGTGAACCATTGTTCAAAAAGCATTGCTCATCCCAGCAACTGTCTTTGAAGACATTCTTCAAGCCCGGAACAAAACCTAATGTCCTGTGACGTGACAGGGCTCTCCTGCATGTGTGGCTGTACCATTGTATGAAGTCAGCCAGGCTCAGGGAAATGTCCTTAACCCACCCAGGAGGCCGCCATGAAGCAACGGATACTTAGCTACCGAGCGCCCCCCTGTCACAGGCGAACCCCTGGGGGGGGAGGGCGGCAACCCAAAGGCAAAATATGGCAGAAAACTTCTTGCGTCGCCTTCAGCGCCGGTTCAAACCCTTCAAAATGACGCACTCCCAGGGGCTGCAACTGCTCAGCTGTGGGCCACCACTTCACAGCTTGCACTTCAAAGCCGGTCCCATCCCGCGTTGCTCTGCTGCATACGTGGTCCAGATTCTCTGTCCTCCCTGGGTCGGTAAAAAGGTGTTCTCTGGGCCTGAGTGCCCTTTCTTTGCCTGGGGGAAGGGGGGGGTCTTTCAAAGACCCATCCACCAAGAATTTCCAAAATACCCCCACCCCCATCCGCCCTCCCCACCAACACCGTAGGGTAGGCAAAGCACTCGGCATATATTCCCTGGTGCCGGGCATACCGCAAACTGAAAATGCTCAATCTCACCGGTGGTTTTGTTGAGATTGTAGTCCCCAAAGGCGCCACGAATCGTTGTGCCACGAGCACTGCGGCGAGGGATGTGACCCCCTACGACGGCAGTGAGCTTCTGTTGTGCCGCCTCACCTTTAAAGAGGATCAGCATCAGGCGGTTTGGGTAGCCACGGGCGCGTGATCCCTCGTCGCGCAGCTCCGTGTCCAAGAAAGCGCTCATGGCCTGCTTGTAGTCCTCTGCGTAGTCAGAGGCGTCCAGTGCCTCCATGTACTCGTCCACCATCGCATCCGAGGGCAGGATCATGCGCGCGCCCACAAGCTGCAGCCCTGGCACGGCCAGCAGCCGCGCCAGGATGGACCCCTCCAGCGACTTGGCGAGGGCATTGGGCGTGATCCAGCAGAACGTCAGCTCTTCCTTCTCCTTGAAGTGGACCGTAGTCGCTGTGCGGGAGCGCCATGGCGATGTGCGCCACACGGCGCGGAGGCGCTGCGGGGGCCACAGCGCCGCACTATGGCCGCGCGCAAATCGTGCGAGCATGACCCGTGAATGGCTGTGAAGACAGAAGCAGCAGCAACCGATGGTATAGCATACTGGTGTTCCCCTGTCCAACCATTTGTCTGTCATCTCAAGCTCAAACTAGGACGGTCCCCAAGAGCAACCAAAAAAAAAAAAACTGGTGGCCGTCCAACTCAGCTCGACGCTTGAAGGGGATCCGACGGCGGTTGGAGGGGAACCCACGGCAGGTTGACGGTAGCTGGAGCAGTCCCTGGAGGCGGTCCTTCTTAAAAAAAAACAGAAAACAGTGGAATGTCCTGACGGACCGCTTCTGGCTCCAACAGACCATGTAATGAGTGCCAGTTGCAATGTGTTGGTGAACGCAATATCAGAACACAACGCTTGCTCCGCATCTAGATTGTTTGGCAGGGCATTTGTTATCGCAAAATGCTGCGCCTGCACAGTTCATGAGCTACTACACATCTCTGACAGTGGACTGCTGAAACCCAATGAGCGAAAATTCTTTTTCGAAAAATCCAAAAAAAATAATAGGTTTGCAAAATAGTCCTCACTGCACAAGAATCAGAAAAAACATATTTTTTTGGTGCCGTGACTGCAAACTCTTTGGTGACCAGACCAGTCATCCCCCCCCCCTGTCCAACGAACAATTTTGTCAGAAACCACTTTTGTTCGTACTCCCTCTCAATCCTTGCTTTTTATCGTGCGCACAGTGTGCAGTGGTATGAGCATGGTGTTCGATGGTGTTTCTGCCCAGCACGGGCACAATGCCCAAAGGAAATTAGCGTTCCCATGACCAGATTCCCCTGATTCGACAAATATTTTTGTTTTTCATTGAATGCATCAATTTTCATCTCCCCAATCTTGCTCGTTCAGATTCAATGTTGAGTGTTCCACAGATTTTTGCACTACCAAAACAAGATGTCGCAAAGTGTACGGCTGAGTTACAATTGTGTACCAGATGCCGCCACGCAACGCCTATGTGGGCCCGGGTGCACAGCGTGCGCACGGTGCGCACCGTTTCGGCAATTGTGGCCAAGTGTGGCCACAACTGTGAGACATCTTTGTCAGAGCTCAGGTAAACGTCCTTTGTCCTGACCCATTGCACTCCCCGGACCCCTGCAAATTTCCTCAAAGCACTGTTGTGCGCTATGTCCTTCTACGAAAGAGTTTGTGCTGGTTGTTGTCCAAGGGACTTCTTGCTATGGTGGACAGTACAAAAGCTCCTTGTACAAGCGTGGTGCCCCTGAAGTTGTGCATGACCGCAATGGAAGTTTCACATTATCCCGGTTCAGCAGTACGGGGGGGGGGGGGCTTTGCCTGGGGACGACTTTGACAGGGAAAACTTCGGCAAGGGAAAACTTCGTGACACCTCCAATTTGATGCAGTGCCATCAGACACCTGAGGGGAAATTTCGTTAGTACAGGGGGGGGGGACTTCGCCAGGGGACAACTTCACGGGGAAACCTTCGCTTTTTAGATTGGTGACGAAATTTCCTCGTGGAAGTTTTTTTGCGCAATTTGAGAAATGGTTGACAGTGACAGTGACAGTGACAGGTTGTCTTGCTTGTCGTGACAGGTTGTCTTGCTTGTCGTGACAGGTTGTCTTGCTTGTCCCATCCCGGGCTCTCTCTGATGCTCCAAATGGTTTGCTTCCCTGACTTTCACAAGTGTTACCTGCCTATGGTTTCTGTGTTTTAAGTACAGAGCTATTGCACTATGCTATTTATTTTTTGTCCCAGCCATTGCATATTGGGCAGCTGTATGTTATGATATGTGCACCAGTGATGAAATGAAAAGAATGGGGGGCCACCGCAAAAATACCTAATTGCACACCTGAGGAGATAAAGAGCAAGGCCCAGGAACTCCATATTGTCCACAAGGAGGGTGCGGTGCATCGAGAGTTCTGCTTATTTGCATCATGTGCCTCACACCATCAGCATCTGTGCATGTCAGCGTGTATCCAAAAGCCTTTGGCGACCAACAGCAAGCAAGTGACTGGGGGACAAATGGGGTGATTAACAAATTCACAAAAATACCGCTGCCCACCACCAAATGTGCTCGCCATTGTCGTTGTGCAAAGAAAGCCCGGAAAACAAAAGGCCCACAATGTCAAAAACCACCCGCGAATATCAGAACAAGCTGCCTGAGAACTCATCCAAAAGATTGTGCTTGCCTCCCAGTGAAATCCTCTGAGCCAGGCAAATGAGTGCTGAAGACATTCATTTGACAAGAACCCTTGCGTCAGAGATGCGTTGGCATGGGGCCTAAAGGACTCCAGCCCTTGCCATCTACAACGCACTTGAGATGATTTGTGTACATCACACCAAGATTGCGTGGATCCATAACACACTGCGTGCAAGTGACCACATATTCTCCAGACCATATCCCAAGCTGCTCAGAGGGCTTTCATCCCCATTGTACAGCACACTGCAGATGCTACCAACTGCGAGAGTGCACATGCAATGTGGCTCTATGTGCGCATTTTGTGGCACAAAATCATTAATGTTCTGGTTATCATACCCTCTCCCCCCTATGCGAGAACAACAGCACTGAAAATGACAGCAACAACAGCCCGCGCTGTTTGAAGAAGGGGATTGTTCGCGCCCCGTGAAAAGACACCAGCAGCAAAACAATGCATCATCGAGGCCAGACAGCCATGTCAATGGAGGTGCATCAAAGCCATGTACTGATGGGAGGGGCAGAAAGTGGCAGGACAGTAATCAGCACCCCTGAAATACCATCTGCAGTCCCGAATCACAGGGAAAACTTGGTCTTCACAGACGGCCAAAAAAAGAACCGCCCAATTCCATGGTTGCAAAACTTGCGGAAACAACGCCTGGTGTTGTTCTGATAAGGGCGTTGTTCTCGCAAAGGGGGGGTGACACCTGATTAAGGTGACCGCAGCGAAGGTGTCGGTGGAACCTTTGGTAGACATACCCTGTTTAACACAGCGGCCTACAAAGAGCCACTGCATTGCATCCACTCTCGCACGGGGTGGGGGCTGGGGGATCAATGGTCGGTTCTGATAGACTGAATGTCCCCGCCATAGACAATTCCAGCCATTAGTCCAGCAGTACTGCGAAATCCAATCAATGCACGTGTCCCCTTCTTGGTTGGGGTGCTCCACTATGTAAAATACAGCGAGGCGTTGCGGTTAGCTCCGTGGGTCACTTGTGTGCTTGTCCTTTGCTGCCGACTCTAGCGAACAACCTGGATCAATATAAGCAGTCGTCCGTAAATGTGGACTGCATTCACTGTGTCACATGCGAGCTGACCGGGCTGCAAAGCATGGCACTCATTCGGCCTTACCCCGTCTGTCGCTGTTTAGTTTCAAAGAGTGAAGGGAGTAACATACACTTAAGACTCAGAAATCAGAATGCGTTGCAGATGCACGTGTGCCATGTGGCTGTGTGCTTATGGGAACATATTTCTGGTGAGGTGCCCCGTGCTTCAGTGGAAGCACCCTGGATTCCAGCGGCGCTGGCCCCAGGTTCGAACCCCACTGCCCGAGCCGCGGAGGCTCGGGCAAAGGCAAGCAACGGGTGGGGTGGCAGCCTCCCATCGGGCGTGGGCGGTGGCGGGGCGCACTGCTGCAGGTGGCCGGGCACATTTTGCTAGTTGTCGATGGTGTATGTAACTAAAACAGCGCATTAGGAAAATAGACCAGTCCAATGTGAAAAGGGGGCTGGAGGGGACTGGGTTAAACGAAGCAGGTTGGAAGAGCTAACCGGCCTCCACCCTGTCCCATATGGGAACGGGAGCTGAAAGAGAGGAGCTAAATCAGCTGAGGTTCGTCCTGTGTTCGGTACCTAATACACAAGGTGCACAACTCCATGTCGTCGTCAGCATTCGGAGATGTACATTCGAGGGTTAGTTATGAGGGAACTGTGGAAAATGCTGTGTGGATTGTGCGGTGTGCTGCTTCAATCTGCCCCGACTCCATGTGCCACCAGTCTGGAAATTTCAAACTGGCACTGATCCGACCACATTCAGGACCATTTGAGCGAGAATCTTTCAACTCAAAGATCGGGAAACACTTCACAGGAGGGGACTGGAGATGAAGGGCGAATATGGTTTGGGCTGAAAAGCCCATTTCTTCAAATCAGGGTCAGGTGATTTGAACAGGGGTGGGTGGAAGAGGAGGCTGGTGCGTGTGTCCTTGAGAGCCTCCTTGCATTTGCACCTGAAAGGCTACGCAGTCAGCAGGGACAACTCTGTTGAGGGCAGTCTTCAGAGTGGCAAAATCGAGCAAACAGAGAAATACACAACATGTCAGGGAAGGCCGCGAGTGACGTTGCGACGTGAGGGGGCCAAAAAGATTGAGTTTTGCATGATTGTCTGGGCAATAAAGAGTACGGGGTGGAGGGCTGCATCCGTTCATGCAAATATCAACCCTCAAGCACAAGCTCAACCAGCCCTCCAATAACGCTGGGCATCCCCCGTTTGGGTGGCCCAGGCCACCTTCGCTTTGTTCCATGGGGAGTTTCAGCCGTCGATTAGCAAACGACCGCAACTGAAGGTGTTGCACAGCATTTTGGTGCAAACCTACACACAAAGCGACCCTGTTCCCGTCTTGCCATCTGGGGTTCGCTGTGCCCGCGCAGAATGATCGTGATGCTCAACAAATGCCCATTGCCATCGCACTGATAGCTGTCTCCAAGTTGCATGCAGTACGACAAATGTGTGTTCCTTTGTAGAACGTGGCGGCGCCTCGGATGGAAGCCGCCAGCATGAGCCCAGTGGGATTGCGATGGAGCAACATGTATGCGTTGCAGAGTGTCCGCCACCTTTTCGTGAACGATGAATCAGCAAATGGCGGAGCACAATCAACACCCCGCATCCCTTCTCCTAATGGCAGGTGTCGGGGGACTGAGGCCTGCTGCTCAGACAAATTTGCGAAGAGGGCTCACATCGCAACAAGTCACCAAAGAATGGATGCCAAGGGCTACTACCCCCCCCCCCCCCCTGTGTCCAAGGAACAATTATGTCCCCAAAAAATACGGTCCGAACGGGTAGTGTTCGTTGGACACAGTGTTCGGTGCGCGCGACAATGTTGTGAGACGGCAGTAACACATCCCCAGGCACAGCAGTGTCCTCCATCAAATCACGGGTCAGGTACAGGGTGTTCTCAAAAGCATAGCACCATTACTACAAGGTACAACACAACAGCTCCTCATTCCCCAATCCTTTAGCCTGAAGCCTCGGTTCTGAAGTTTGGTAATTAATTAGGTACCTAATTAATTAGGTCCCCAAAAAATACGGTCCGAACGGGAAGAGTTCGTTGGACACAGTGTTCGTTGGACACGGGGGGGGGGGGGTACATACATGTAGCATTGACGTGCTGCACATGGCCCCCAAACGGGCCATCAAGCTTGTTAAGCCGAGGGCCAGAACAGCGGGGACGATGGGGTGGGGCGGGGTGGGGGGCAGCCAATTCCACATTCTGGGACACAGCTGCAGTGCCCTTCTAACGTTCCCTTGGACATCCAACGAAGCGGAATGGACAAATCGATGGTCTGCCTGACTAATGGATCGCTGCGCTGGACGTCAGCAAGAGCTGTAGAGGAGACAATTGGTGCCCACAAACCCTGGCGTTCCAGCCCTTCCTCTGAGCACCAGGAAAGTGGAATTCTGAGGGCGCCAGGGCAATGGCACGCCGGGATGCGGAAGCGCGGTCAGTGATGGGGCGTGCTCAAGGCATATCACAAACAACCACAACAACAGGGTCAGGGTCCCTGTTCACTTGTGCCAGGGTCTAATGTCACATGAACACGTTCGAATCATGAAGTCGAATCTGGAGGAGAAGGGCACCAACCACCTCCACGCGGTGCAACTTGCACATGGGGCCTCAACGGCCCAACGGTCAAAGGTAAAATCGACAGCCCCCCCCCCCCCCGTACAGCCACTGCCAGCGGTCATCAAAACTGCTACAGCTCACAATTGGCGAGCGGTGCTCTGGGCTTACTTTCACCCAAAATCAGCCCTCTCCAGTAGCGAGCACCTTGGTGTGATGTCTCACTCTAACATCCTTGAGGGGTACACATACACACAATGCAAAAATGCAAGAGAAAGGCACTTTTTAACAAGAAATCATGAGACTGTGTGACTGACAGCCATTGACCGACACCCACACACCCGCATGCCTAGCCTCGGCTGTCACCCAGAAAACCTGAGAATCGAAGCGGTAGTTCTGAGACAACTAGCATGGGTGCCGGCATAAAGGAATTACCTGCAGTTCCAGTGTGTACCTTGTCCGGACCCTTCATGGGCTCTCCTGTACCTCACTGTCCGCCGTGCTCGCTCTGCGCATGCTTTCCCACTTAGGATGTGCACAAGTCCCTTGTCCCACCGGACACATGTCGCTGTGCAGGCTGACCCAGACAACACGCCCCCCCCCCCCCCAAAGTGTAGCAATGTATTCAACCAAACAAATAGGTATTGTTGTAGAAATGATAGTAGTAGTTGGGCACACCTGACTGTTGTGACTTTGGCACTACAACTACCACGACCCGTGGCATACTGACTCCATCAACCGATGCATGGAAACATGAATACCGGGCTTTGCTGGCCAAAAAAACCGAAGCGAATGGTGCTCTGGACTAACCGCAACCTGGCTTCGCCCAAGTCATCCCTCTCCCTCAGCGAGCACCTTGCACACACCTCCATGGGCGTTGAAGGGCCCTCGACGTATCCCACACTCCCCCCCCCCCCATCGCTAGCATATGGTTGGGTTAGCCGACTGGCCGGGTTGGCAACTGCCGGAAACCGCCAGCCGGGCGGCCGGATTGGGCTCGACCTCGCCACAGCGAGCCGGCTCTAGCCGGGGCTCGAGCCAGCGGCCCGGCTAGAGCCCCGCCCCCATCTCCCCCGTGAAAAGAACGGATGACGCCAATAGATGGGGCGCTTGCAGGCCGTAGCTGCCCTGCGCACCTGAGGGAGCGGGGACTTGTGAGGTGATTCGGCAGGTAGCCCCCCTTTTTCCAAACCCGGTGTAGCGCCAAGGGCATAGCCAATTTTGGCGTGTGGCATTTGACATGTTTATGGGTGTCAACTTTTGTTTATTCGCCATCTTGTTGCGACTTGTGTCTCGCCTCCAAGACCGGGCCTATGCCGGAGAGGCTGCTCTTGGCCGTGGCACTGTGGGTGGTACACCCGATGGACCTCCATGGCGATCCAAATGGGAATCACGTCATGCAACACGAGGTGAAGAGATTTTCTTTGTGTGAGATGTGGAGTACACTGCGGGCAAGAATCGAGAAATGTGAGATAATGTTGCAGCGGTGGTACCCGCAACTGTAACGAATCTATGTGAGTTCTACCAACCCCAGCACTAGTTGTGAGGTCAGGTCACGGAATCGTCGATCACACCGTGGAACACCCGTGATCCAAGGTGCTTTGTTACCATCCAAATGAACAATACCGCAGGAGAAGGTAAAAATTGGGCCCATAGTGATGAACACATGAACAAGCGTTCCTAGGAAGCGGAAGGGAACTGTGTTGGTTTCAGGGCGAAGCCCACCCCGAAAAGCTTAATAGACCGGTAAGCTATGCCCTCCAGAGAAAAATAGTAAAATGGCCCACATGGCCCACATGGCCCACATGAAATGTCACATGCCAAAGATAGGTGAGAATGTCCAACAAGTCGGCTTTAGCTGCCAGGTGTCCATGTCATGGAATGAGCATATTCCGAAGAAAGAAGGCACTTAGAAGTGCGCCGCATTATCAAAAAACCGACGACTTGTACTTCTCCGGAAACGAGCGGATTCCACAACTCGGAGATTGACTTCGCTTGATGGCCGGCGCGGATTGGCTTCGCTTCACGCTTGGTACGGTGCCACTATTTTTTCTTTCGCATGGGGTGCTGCGGCCGGGTGCAATGATAGGGTGTTGACGCTCGATGGGGTTTGGCATGCCTAAGTCGCGGCTTGCATGTGCAGATGCACTTCTTCTGTTGCTGGTCCCACATGGAGTCGGTGTTGTCTTGCCATTTAATGGAGACATCCAATCCCCAGCCGAACTCACATACTTTTGTGCAAATACTCGTCTTCCGCAGCCCGGACTTTGGGGTCTACCCTCGGGGGGATCCTTGACTTCTGGAATTGTTTGCGACGTTGACAATGGCACTGTCGACGATCCATGCCGGGTTCCGACAAGCCTTGAAGGAGTGCTTGCGGATTTAGTAACGGTTGAAGACACAGGGGCGGATCTACCCGTGGAGCGCGGCAACACCTTTGAGTTCGCAACGTCTGTCCCATAAGGCTCTTGGACCATCCTTCTACCCGTACGCCGTTGCTTCAATTGAAAGGCGTGTTCGTGGAGGTGCCCTGGTTGATTTCTCAACGGACAGGGACGACGGCCGGGAATGGGTACACGCTCTACCCCTTGCGGCAAAATGGGCTCACTCCGGCCGCCGCCACTGCCCAGGGTTTTCTCATGGCAAAAGTTGGCATCATATTCGGACTTTGTTGGCCGCGACCGGGAAACATCGTCTTCGAGCGCGCGGCCAACATTTGAATTCCAATGAGCATTCCAATGATGGGGCCAAATCTTGCGTCTATTAGCGGGAGGTGTTGGACGTTCCGCATACTCGTAGCCGGACATACGTCACTAAAAAACAATTAGTGGATGGCATTGCCTTGTACTCGAGGGAATGGAGAACGACGTCACCTACGGACTCAAGTACGATGACACTCGATTGAATGGCAACACCACCAGCCAGCTCTAGTTTCTTTGTCCCCCGGGTTCTCTATGCTACTTCAATCAATTCCATACGGCGGTGCACGCACCACCTTTTATGAGAAAATCCGCTGCATTTTCAACGTTTGAATTTACACATTGTGGATGTGACGAGTCTCGACCCAACGATGGCGTTTGAGGCTGACGATGACATTGGGTTTGAAGGTGGGTGGAGAGCCACGTTGGAAGTGCGACGTAGAAAGTCCTTCCGCCAATGCTTCTTCAAGGATGAAAGGCAGAATGAGCATCCAAACATGGTTGTTGTTGCCTTTTGCTTTTGCTGGTCATCAACGCTTTCAGTCACCTCATGTGAAATTTCGACGTGGCCCAAACCCCGGAAGAACCAACTGCTTAGATGATCATCAGAAGAAAAAACAAAAGATAACACGCAATGAGCTGCAGCGGCGGTCACTTGAACCCGACAAAACTATGGAGAAAATTTCTATCCATTCCGCATCCTTGCGCTCACTCACCCTGCACCAGGGGTACAAGGGACGTATATATTCACACTGCTTGTCTCTAGACTCTATCTCATAACAAGAACGTGGAAGAGGAAGGCAAAGATAGGGGCGGGTTTGGTGGCACACCGCCACCAATCAGGGGACAAAAACTCCTTGTGCGGGGATTGTTGACAAACCTCCGAAGGGATCCACAAAGGAGGGTGAAAACGCGAAATCCCCGCATAAGCCTCGGGTTACACCCCTTGAAATGGCTGAAAATATGAGTTACAACGCACTATGTGGGCCAAACACCAAGTTGGCGCCCGCCAGTTCCAGACTTGGCGCCCACCATGTTGCGACTTGACGCGCGCCAAGTCAAGACCAACACCGGCTTCACCTTTAAATGGAATATGGCGCGCCACGTCCTGACGTGGCATGCAAGTCGTCGTCGTGTGTCAAAAAAGTTGGCTTCATCCAAAGAAAGGCATCACAAGGTAAGGGATTCCTCAACAAAACATGTCCAATGGTTGCAAATTGATGTTTGTTCATAACATTCCATGAAGAAGGCACAACAAAAACACAAGGCAAAATATATGCAAGGCGCACGCTCGTGACATGGGTTTGGGTCGGCGAATGTTTGTTTAACATTGGCACTTGGCTGTGAACATTGACAGCGGATGGATTGCACGATAAGCGAGGCAAACACAAGACTTATCAAAGTGACACTAACCGAGCTGAAGTGCAAAGGTAGACACATACGCTTGTATTCCACGTTCTTATGCCTCGTATAGGTGCGCGGATGAACGCACGGTTCACGTCACTTCAATGCCCAATGGACGTTCGCACCACTGCATTGCCCCATAGAGGGCCTCCAATTGGGTGTGGGCGCCCTCCTCCGGTTCATGTCTTGCCTTGCGGTCCCGTCCCAAGTAGAGAGGCTTGCTTGTTGGTGTGGGGGGAATCCGAAACGCATGAGGATTGTCTTGAACGACCCTTCTCCACCGTCCTGGGTGTGTAGCTCTATGATTGTTTGCGCACAGTTTGCACGTAGGGTTTCCTAGCTTGTTTGGTAGTACATACATTTCCTTGCTAGCGGCGGTATCAGAGCTCTTTTTTACTTTTTGGCTTGTGACGGCGAGTTCTCTTTTTCGGTGAGGGGCCGGTATGAGCATACCTGCTTCTCTTTGGCTGGTTGCACAACATTGCTGACACGGAAAGATGTGGAAAACATCGATAGAAATGGGTGTATTTCGGAGGCTTTGCAATCATCCGCCTAATTGTGGCGGGAAGGTCCCACTGTGTCTTACAACACATCTGATTGATGCAAGATGCAAAATAGCAAAATGAAATAACCTAAAGTCAAAATCAAAACCTACAGCAATTGTAATGGAACAAAAAAAATCTCGAAATCTTAACATCCAATTTCGGAAATGGTGAAACCATCCACTTATGGGAATTCAAAAATACCAAGAAAGCCCGCCTCCATGCGAACCATCTTTTTTTTCCAGCCACGGGCCCAAAACGCTCGGAGTTGGGCAAATCACCCTAGCGCATGTGACAGAGCCGGTGGGATCATGGGGCCTACAAGCTGGAAAACAGAACGAAAAATCAGTGGTCCCGCCGGTGACGGTAAGGGAAAACCCCGCGACTTAGATTACCCCGCCTGTTGGACTGGCGCGCGCCGATGCGCGCCGAAATCTGACTGCGCGCCAGTCCCCCCAAACGGAAAAAAGGAATACGGCGGGGCTCGAACCGCCGTGTGGCTCCCTCCTACGAATAATATGCTCGGCTTTACCCATTGGGCCATTGGTTTGCCTGCAACGGAGCCCTAGAATATTATTTATGGATTTGGTCATTCCGACGAAATTTTTTAAAAAAAACCAAGTCACCGGCCGAAGCCGGCGGCTGCTGGCTTTTCCCAGCCATGCGCCGAGGTTGTCGACGGCCCCTGGGCCCCCCGGGCACCTCGGTTGAGTTACAAACTTGACCACTTTCGGTCACATTGTGCACAATCAATTGGCAACACAAAGTAAGGATAGTGTGCACCTTTGGAAAGCTTGTTTTCCATATTGACGCCCCTTTCCATAACAAGGAAAGGTATCAAACAAAAATGGTGACCAAGTAAGGTTGGCACTCGTTTGTAGTTGTTGGTGTAGCTCGGAGTGGCCACTTTTTGAGGTGGTTTGTTGTTCCCAAAGTGTGCCACTCTAAGACCTCCAAGGACTTTTGTGTGGGCCTTAGTGTGAGCCTTCATTGGTCACCGGTGCCTTTTGGTGCTACAAAGACCTCTTGAACACAAAAAGAACACCCCATATCACACCTTACCACAAGAGTACATCTTACCACAAGAGTGGGGGGGTAGAAAAGTGGCACCCTAGAGTACCAACTCTAGCTATATCCTACAATAAAAAGTGTTTGGGTGCATAAGGAAAGGATAGCTTGGAGCTTGAAGCCCCGTGAGCTATTATGCAGAGATATTGAAGTGCAATGGTAACCAATATAGGTTGACACTAACTTGTTAGGTTGACACTAACTTGTACTCTATGAGGGGTCGTGGAGTGACATCCCTAGAGGTGGTTTGTAGCACCCCAACACCGCCGCATAGTGTGCCACCCAAGCACTAAAGCACCACAAGTGCTGTGAGACCACTCCACAACCCACAACGTATGTCAACAAATAATGTGTATTCTCTCTGCTTCTAGTGGTTTTGCAACAAAAGTTGGAGCAAAAGTTGGTCACTACAACATTGTACCACACCAATTTGCCACCCTTGATGATAGGCAACCAACAAATGCTATAATTACAACACATCCCCAAGCCAGCCTTGTGTTGTAAACGTCAAAAGCACTTAGAAACGTGTTGAATGACCATGACTTACCTTGTGCAGGCAGATGCAAGCCACATTTTGGTGGCAAAAGCAAACAATCTTCACAATTGCACATCTCCCTCCCAACCAACATGTGCAGAATTGGTCCAAACACCCCAACGGCCGAACAACGAACTTGTGACCTATGGAAAGGGACCCTAACCGCGAGTTAAACCCATAAAACGTACGTCACCCTGTGGCCAAACACCCAAAAACGAACTTCTAAACTCGAAACATGGGACATGTCGAGATCCAACCCATCATGTCTCAAGGACATGGCATGCTCAGAGTACATGACCAATGACCAAAGTTTCACTTTAAGGGAACAAACCCCCAACAAGTACAACACAGGACCAACCAAAAGACAACTCAAACCACGTTTTCGACATGACTAGACAGCTGCAAGCTGTCCAATGCAAAAAACACCACTTCGAACGCAAACAGTGGCACAAAGTTATTCAAATGCGTCTACATACAACTCAGTCCAAGTTAGTGGGGTTGGGGTAAAAAGTGGTCCTCTAAGTGTCTGAAAGTTTGACCAAATTACACTGGGAAATCGACGACTCGACGACATTACAGATAGCTCACCTGGTAAACAGACACCTGAAAAAGACATTCCCAGCGTCTCAACCTTTCATCTGCCAAAAATTTCGAGAAAATCTCAAAATTCTGCGCGTCGCGGTTCAGTCCAAGTTAGCGGGGTTTTCCCTTATGCAGACTGCGGCCCTAGCAGACTGCGAAAGACTGCGCACGAACAGGCGACACGCGCATTTACGACAACCGACAAAACGACTGCAACTGATCTACTGCAACTGATCTTCTGCTAAAAGGCGCCAAGGATGTTTTGAACCGTTCTGCAGCCCAAATTTATAAAATAATTGCATTATTTTATCGCCAGATAAGGGAACGATGCCCTACTGGTAACAAGGCTACTGCTAATGATTTTCAAGTCCCTCCAAGTGAAAATCAACTCCCTCCTACTCATTTTCAACTCCCTCCTACTCATTTTCAACTCCCTCCTACTCATTTTCAACTCTCCCGTGCTCATTTTCAACTCCCTCCAAGTGAAAATCCACTCCCTCCTACTCATTTTTAACTCCCTCCTGCTCATTTTCAACTCCCCCCTGCTTATTTTCAACTCCCTCCAAGTCAAAATCCACTCCCTCCTACTCATTTTCAACTCCCAATGCTCATTTTCAACTCCCTCCAAGTGAAAATCCACTCCCTCCTACTCATTTTCACCTCCCTCCTACTCATTTTCAACTCTCTCCTGCCCATTTTCAACTCCCTCCAAGTGAAAATCCACTCCCTCCTACTCATTTTCAACTCCCTCCTACTCATTTTCAACTCCCCCTTGCTCATTTTCAACTCCCTCCAAGTCAAAATCCACTCCCTCCTACTCATTTTCAACTCCCTGCTGCTCATTTTCAACTCCCTCCAAGTGAAAATCCACTCCCTCCTACTCATTTTCAACTCCCTGCTGCACATTTTCAACCCCCCCCTGCTCATTTTCAACTCCCTCCAAGTGAAAATCCACTCCCTCCTACTCATTTTCAACTCCCCCATGCTCATTTTCAACTCCCTCCAAGTGGAAATCCACTCCCTCCTACTCATTTTCAACTCTCTCCTGCTCATTTTCAACTCCCTCCAAGTGAAAATCCACTCCCTTCTACTCATTTTCAACTCCCCCCTGCTCATTTTCAACTCCCTCCAAGTCAAAATCCACTCCCTCCTACTCATCTTCGACTCCCAATGCTCATTTTCAACTCCCTCCAAGTGAAAATCCACTCCCTCCTACTCATTTTCACCTCCCTCCTACTCATTTTCAACTCTCTCCTGCCCATTTTCAACCCCCTCCAAGTGAAAATGCACTCCCTCCTACTCATTTTCAACTCCCTCCTACTCATTTTCAACTCCCAATGCTCATTTTCAACTCCCTCCAAGTGAAAATCCACTCCCTCCTACTCATTTTCAACTCCCTGCTGCTCATTTTCAACTCCCCCATGCTCATTTTCAACCCCCTCCAAGTGAAAATCCACTCCCTCCTACTCATTTTCAACTCCCTCCTACTCATTTTCAACTCCCCCTTGCTCATTTTCAACTCCCTCCAAGTGAAAATCCACTCCCTCCTACTCATTTTCAACTCCCCCATGCTCATTTTCAACTCCCTCCAAGTGAAAATCCACTCCCTCCTACTCATTTTCAACTCTCCCCTGCTCATTTTCAACTCCCTCCAAGTGAAAATCCACTCCCTTCTACTCATTTTCAACTCCCCCCTGCTCATTTTCAACTCCCTCCAAGTAAAAATCCACTCCCTCCTACTCATTTTCAACTCCTTGCTGCTCATTTTCAACTCTCCCCTGCTCATTTTCAACTCCCTCCAAGTGAAAATCCACTCCCTCCTACTCATTTTCCACTCCCTCCTACTCATTTTCAACTCCCCCCTGCTCATTTTCAACTCCCTCCAAGTGAAAATCCACTCCCTCCTACTCATTTTCAACTCCCTCCTGCTCATTTTCAACTCCCTCCAAGTGAAAATCCACTCCCTCCTACTCATTTTCAACTCCCTCCTACTCATTTCCAACTCCCCCCTGCTCATTTTCAACTCCCTCCAAGTGAAAATCCACTCCCTCCTACTCATTTTCAACTCCCCCCTGCTCATTTTCAACTCCCTCCTACTCATTTTCAACTCCCCCCTGCTCATTTTCAACTCCCCCCTACTCATTTTCAACTCTGTGCTGCTCATTTTCAACTCCCTCCTACTCATTTTCAACGGACCTCAGACCTCAGCAGTGGCAAACCCAACCTTACACAGGCGAACCGTGAAGGCATGGAACATAAACTCAGACATGAAATTTGAAATGTCCTTAGTTCTTCGACACTTGAGCCCGCCACTCCCAAAGCTGCTTACACTGATGCAACTCAGCTAGCGAAAGTTGTTCTCCACATGCAGTCCGAGCATACAACTGAGCCAAGTGAGTATCAACCCGCTCAGCCGAGTCAACCATATTAGGAATGTGTGCATGCAAATGATCATTATACGCGGCCTGCTGCGCACTCAGGCTCCCAGGAGCCTGATTCACGGTGGTTAGCGCATCTGAAAGCTCAAGGGCAGCATTCAGCTCTTCCTTCAGCGGCGGACCGCTACCCCTACCCTGACCCCTACCTCTTCCCTTTGTAGCACCCTTTGGACCATCCCCTCGCTTAGCGGCCTTTCTGACAGTTGGCTGCACGGTCCGCTTGGCGGCCACCGGCGGGGGAACAGGTCGTGGTGCTTGTGCACCTGCCACATGGACCTGTGTGGAAGAGGCTCGCATGTCCACAAATTTGTTCAGTAGCCTCTCCTCTTCTTCGAGAAAGGCCCCTGCATCCTGTCGCTGGTCGGAAAGATGAGTTGCCACTCGATCCACATTAGTTATATATCGACGCATCCGGGACTGCAGGTTCCCAAGAGAGCGGACAATCTGCTCGCGTTTCGTTTTGGCTGGCAAATCAGCCCACGAGGAGATGTCGGTCAATATAATGTCATCGTCTATAGCATGGATTGCCACGGGTACCTGCACTGTGGGTAGGGGGAGGCGTTGGCTTCTGCATTTGGCACTGACAAGGACCTGAGTTGCAGTCTGAAATTGTTTTAAAATAAAAGTTGGATTGAACAACCCAAGATGGAAGCCGACTGAAGATGACCGATGATGCAAAACAGCAAATTAGTGACGACATGGATGCCCGACTCGGACAGCAAGTCCACAACTACACCAAAACTTCGTATAGGCACCATCCTCAGCCAATGGCTCGAACAGACAAACATAATGTAGAGAGTTCAAGTAACGCGAAGTGCAGCTGGATTCACTTCGCTTTACCTCATAAACTATATTTTTGCCTTGGATTTGGTGCACACGATTGGGAGTCGCACAGAATCTCGGTAGGTCTACCAACTCCGTCTCAAGTGAATCATAACAATGTCGATCATAGTTCCATAAGGGTGCCGCCCTGTTGGCAACTATACATTGGGCCTCCCTGGTCACGTCATACTCATACACGAGGTACGCGGTTGAAGCATTCATCTGCTGCAGCATTCTATCAAACGCCCAGCTTGTCACCTTGCCTGAAACGAACTTGACATAGAATGGGAAGGTTTGGTTAGCTATTTGGTGATTGGCGTGCCGGTGATTCACCATTTCAGTATATTCAAGTTTATAACCCTCCTTGGAGAGCAAGTGCAAAACAGATAAAAAAATGTGGTAGTAACCTTTTCTTGCAGTTAGGTGGTGCTTTATGCGGCAATTCAAAGACTCAGCCCTCTCTGTGGACTTGCAGCCGAAGGTAAAAACTTCTGCCTGCCATGCCACACACCAACGGTCAAGACAATGTAGGGCGGATCTGACTCCAAGGTAGTCCTTGACAGTTTTCCAGCGGGGGTCCTCCAGAATTTTGCGCCAGAGAATATCAGCAGCATCCTTATCTGGGCACTCCTGAACCTGTCGAATGGTGCTCTCAAGAGCAGTGAAATCGTGTTGCTCGAGGGAGTTTCGGCAGTTTTCGGTAAGATTTTTGTAAATGTGAAAAAGGCAGAGGAAGTGAGCAGTTCGGTCCGGGGGGAAAACCCTGGGAACGGACCCCAAGAGGGCGTATGCAGCATCACTGAACAAAACCCGGGGTGCACAACCGGTTGCCTTTATCCACTCCTGCCAGAGCCACTCATAATCCTCTGCATTTTCACTGCTTGGCATGCAGCCCTGAACAAAGAGAAGGGTTTGGCCATGTTCGTTGATACCGCAAAACAGGGCCAATGCCTCGCCGTGCCGATTCGATTTGTACATGTTATCTTCAAAAATGACTTGTGCATATTTTCTGGCGTTTTTTACTTGCTCTGGCGTCATAAAAAACCATCTTCGTACAACACCAGTGACTGGGTCAGGGGCTTCATGATTGAAATACCAGGCAGAATCTGCCTGTTTGAGCATTTTCAGGTGGTTAATCAAACGTGCAAGATCATTTGGGCCCATCTTGCGTTCGATGGACTTGAAAACCTTTCTGATGTGCTGGGTTGAAAACCTTTGATTGCTGCGTACGCGTCCTCTCTATATTTCTTCCTCAAATTTACAAGAATTTGCTCCGGCATTTCACGGTGCCCATACGCCCGCTCAATGTCGTGCCAGAGCTCTTCAGGGAGGGCTGATTTGTCCAGTCGGGGGGCCTCCTCCTCGTCAGGCCACCAATGGTCAGAGTGGTCCCAATTACACTCGGTTAGCTTCCACAGGCCCGTGCCAGGATCATGGGTTAGCATTGCACCATATGGACACAAATCAGACTTCGTGAGAGGCCGGGGAGGCTTTTCTCGGCGTGCTCTACTGGTCTCCTTTAGGGGCCCGTTTTGTTTTAGGCGTCCCCAAATGCGACAACCAATACGTCCCCGATTACTCACCCCTTGCAGACTTGCTGGTAACGCTGTTATGTATTGCCAACTCCCCCCGAATCTTATTCAGGTATAAAACAGCTTCGGTGTGGGACCGGAAGGTGCAGCCAACCTCGTCTCCTCGTCAGGGAGATTGCTCGGAGGGACAATGGGCTTCGTGTTTCACGCGTTTGCGTGGGGGGATGTCAGGATGAGGTTTAGGAAACCAGCGGCCTCTGATGCACGAACTTGATAGGCTAGCCCCTGACTATTGATTTGCCAGGGGCCTCTGATGCACGAACTTGATAGGCTACCCCCTGACTATTGATTTACCAAGGGCCTCTGATGCACGAACTTGATAGGCCACCCCCTGACTATTGACTTACCGGGGGCCTCTGATGCACGAACTTGATAGGCTACCCCCTGACTATTGATTTATTGGGGGCCTCTGATGCACGAACTTGATAGGCTCCCATGGTGAGGCGTAGTAATGTAGTGTCACAATGTAGTGTCGTGCAATTCCTGGCAAACCTGCAGGGAGTTCTTCTGGCAATTCCTGCTTCGTCTCTTCTCCTCTTGCTTCCTCTCCGGCTGGTGCTGGTGCTCCTTCTGCCGCTGTTCCTCCTTCCGCTCCTTCTTCTGCCTCCGCTGCCTCCGCTTGCCCCGCACCTGTATCCGGGGATGTGCGTTGTATTGTTGGGCCAAGCCTATCAGCCTCGTGCATCCGAGGTGTTTGAAATCAGTAGCATACCTTCCGGTGCTGCCTCCACACCTTCCACGTTGCCTGCTTCCGGCTCTCTTGGCTCCTCCTTCTTTGGCACTGTAGGCGACGATGGGAGGACTGCTGCCGGCATGCATCGGCGAGACGCTCGCCCAACAGTGATATATCATACCTTCCTCTTCTGCCATCTTCACTTGTTCCTCACGACGGGCAGGCATTGTGGATACTGAAGAAGGTGTTCTAGAATCCGGGAAGAGCGGATGATCGGGAACTACATCCGTATGCAGCAGACGTACTATTCTGTGCCAATTACGTAAAATATTCCTAAGGTCTAAGTCGGTTAGTTTTAGCGATAGAGGTGACAAATCAACCTCGCTACCGCCTAAAACAAGGTAAACGACCCTCTCTGCACCACAGCACGCAAACACTGCACACGACCAACCATTTGGCTGATGTACACAGTGAAATTTCTTAAGGTTCGGGTCGGTAGAGAATGGCCATGGCTGGTGCTGGTTATGCACCTGCCGATGCCGCTTAAGTAGGTCCCACAGAACGGTTCCACGCTGTTGCCGTTGGGCAGAATACGGACACAGAGAATCCAGAATCCACACTTCAGGGGACGAGAGCAGATGAAGAAAAACTGCCACCCACCAGTGCCCCTGCTCGCCACAGACCAAAATAAACCAATCGAGGGCAAAGCAGTTTTCCTTCTGTGGCAAGCTCTTTTTCCGCCAAAGGGTAACAGGCCAGACCCTTCGCTGGAGGCCGAGTTTCCGATGGACGAGCAAATTCATGAGTTGCACTCGAATTTCAATCAAATTATCTCCGATCCAACGATCACCCCCCAATTGTTCCGTTATTTCACGGTTTGTCAACAAAATGCCTAGGACTCTGATGCCATCTACCGCAGATGCAGGGCCCTCGGCAGGAGATGGGGTATCGTCGGCATCAATATATTCCGGGTGAGGAGGCGAGGAGGTTGAAGTTGGCTCAGGGCTAATGGGTCCGTGCAGCGCAGTGGTGCCGGGGTTAGCAGCTTGCATGGGCTCCGGAGATTCCACGTCGGCCATTGATGGCCACCAAACGTGTTCACGCGGCCAAAGAGCAGGGTCATCCCCTAAATCTTTCCCCCGTGGTGCAACGAGGCCGTTCAATTGAGCCTCGTACAGCCGTCGGCTATCCCCACAAAGGATGTCTTTCGCCCCATTGATTCTTTGAATGACGCTGATGTCAAACCTCTGAGCCCACAGCACCAGTTTCCGATACCGTTTTTTAACGACGGCCTCATCGGCCCCACGCGGCAGACCTAGCAGTTCGTGAGCCCACGGACGGCTCATGTCAAGCTGCTCCAAAACGGGCTGGCGGGCATCGTGGGTATCCTCCCACCCTACTTGTGCCTGCACTCGGGCCCAAAGATCGGCCTTGTTTCGCAAGGAGAGGAAAGAGATTGCTGTCTGGGTGAGCTCGCCCCGCTCTTTGGCCTCCTGGAGGAAAAAATCCTGCACCTTTCTTCGAAAAGGAGAGTCCCCTAAGGATGCGACCCACGTTTCCAATTTTTGGATACAGTCACGGAGTTCCATTTTCTCCGTGCACTTGTGGATCTGTCTCTTTACCTCATCCCAATCTTGGGACAGATCTATATCACCAATACTAGACGGCCCCGATGAAGCCGTCGAAGATTGAGAAGGTTGTGAGATTTGTTGGCTTGAGGTAGGCGTCCAAGTAAGAGGGGTAGAAGGGGTGGGGAGCTCTGGTGAAGAGGACTTTTGAGAGGTGAACTCGCCTAGATCCGGCATGTCCAGATTTGGGGGTGTTTGCGAAATCCCTTCGTCTTCCTAAAGAAGGTCCCTACCAGGACCGGCCCCCGCTGTGCCCCTTCCGCCTGTAACCCCTGCTGACTTGCTCCTGATCAACGATTGCATTTATCAAAATCCAGGGTTCCAAATCCAAAAATATAGAAAATACTATCCTCCTTCAACCCTGAACAGCAACCAGATCCCACAAATACAGCAATAGCCCAATTCACAATCCAATACGGGCTGCGGGCTTCCGTTCAGCACACCGGTCGACTCACGGTGGCGGGCATGTACAAGAATTGCACCAAGGAAGAAAGCCCTGAAATTGGCATATGAACACAAATAAGGCAAAGTTGGGGAAAGAGGTAAACATACACATTCACAGCCATAAACCCCTCCTTCCCCGGTCTCAAGACCTTCCCTTGACTCACCAACATATTGCCCTGAACCAGGTCAAATGAGATGGCCGAATGCCATGTGTCACAAGTCACTACACAAACCCCAAAAAATGTGTTCACTCCCAAGCCTCTCAATCCTAGCCCAATAGGGGAGGTGGCGTGTCATGGCCTAGAGTGGCACTCAGGACCATGCCCTACCCTGACATAACCTTGGTTGGACTTGGAGTCGAATGGGCTTGGAGATATGCCCCATGAGTTTGAACTCATAACATGCCAAAAAACTGCCAATTCACACCATATTGGCCATATATCAAATATATGCTCAAAATTGAGGTTACCACTTATTCGAAGGCTCAAAGCATGCATGGAATCGAAGTCTAGTATTCATGGAGGATAGAAACCAAAGGTCAATGCCCATGTACATCCCCATTTTACCCTCGAAACCTCTTCGGGTATGGGCGCCACGCACTGCCCAAGTCAGCCCATGATCTTGAGACCAAATCTTGTAATCCTTCGTGCGCCAAGCCAAATGGAGTACGCGATCCGGCATATGGTGGTGTTCAACTCCAAAGCATATGCCAACATATGAACAACATACCATGGTTCGACTCTCCATAGGCTTCTTGTTGTTTGCCGACCAGGTAAGTACACAAAACGCAAAAATGAGCAAAAATTGAGGTCAAAAACATGAAAATATGACCAAATACAAAGTTGTCATGATAGTATATCTCTATGCTCACCCATGATATCCGCTCATGGTTCAATACACAAATGATTGGAACCATTTGCGAATAATTCCCCCACTTGGATCCCCAATCGGGCGCATGGAGATACCTTCGCCACTAATATCTACATGCCCCATGAAAATGGGAGTGCACTCATGGATCTCTTTGCCAAACATACCATGAGCAATACATATGCGGTAGACTTAGTCTAGCGCTTTGAATTCCACAATTAGGACATGGGCAAAGCCCTTGTCACGTATGGCTCCCCATCTCTTCGGCCACACGAAGATATATAACATGGGCGTGAGCATATCAAACATATACCATGCATATAACACATACCCTCAAAATGTGGCTCCCACCATGATATGCCATGTCCCTCCATGGACATAACTTCACGTTAAAAATACGTAGGAACCCAAGGAAAGTTGCTATGCAACCCCAACACTCATGCGGTACATTCAAAAGTCGCAATAAAATGTTCGGTTGCACGGTCCAAGAGTTATATATCACTTTATACCCTCTTGACCATTATCCCTTGCTATACCGGGCATGTGTACACACCAAAGGCGTTTGATGCTTCCTAAATTAAGTTGAGAGCAAGGCGTTTGCAACCCAACCTTCCTTATTCTCTTTCCTCACACTCGCGCGTAGATATGGCCCTTCAAAGTGGTCCCACGATCCGCTTTTGTTTCCCTTATATCTCCAAGTCAAATGGGTGGCAAGTATAAGGGAAACCTGATTTGGGCATAGGGAAAGGAGTATGACCACTCGAAGAAGACCAAATCAAGTGCGGCGATGTCGAAGTCGAAAATCCGATTTCGACATCGCGAAAAATTCAGATTAAAATTTCGAGTGCATATTCAGAAAATTGCGGAAGCAACGAACCCTTTACTGATGAAATCTGACCCTTCATCGGAGTTTCCGCCAAAATATCTGGAAATAACAGTTAACCAATCGGTTAACGCAAAATCGCGAGCCAACTGACAGTCGCCGATACATTGACCATCAGAACGAAAGGCTGAAAAATTACGGAAACATTATGATAATAAAACCCTGTTGATTCCTGATATTCTGATATATAAATCTCCGCTGGCGGTGCCTCGGTACTGAACATGGCCGCTCATGGCCGGAATGGCCAAACCTATCACACTATCACATCAGGTTAGGTCGGGTGGATGGGAGAGTATGATATCAGCCAATGGCGGCTTGCCGGCACATAGATACACACCCCAAGTGACCCCAAGATGGCCACGGGGGTCCGAACCGGCTTCACCCCCCTTCTCAGAGCGTTGTTACCGCTCGGAAGTCATTAAAGAGAGGACGGGAGGACCCCAATGGGCTCCAACCCCCCCCCCCCATGTCCCAAGGACACATGGAGGCCCCACACACGTCGTAGGCGTCCCCCACGCCCCAAGGGAGGGGTGAGGACACTGATACTCAGCGCCCTACGCCATATCCGGTCTCCTTTTGATCTACAACATGGACCAAGGGGATCAAAGATAGAGAAACGTCGTCGGTCGACCTAAAAAAGTATACCACAGTGAAATATATATGTGGAGATCGAGTGAAGGGGGTAGATGGCCAATCAAGGCCCAAAAATCCCCGGATGAACGCCCTCACCCGTCTCCCCAAGCACAGAAACAAACAAAATGCCAAGGGGGATCCATTACGGTGCTACAGCAGCAACCAAATGGACCAACACGTCCTTGACATCCAAAGAAATATTCTTTTTCTTCAGGTAGTCCATCCAGACTGTGGTATACCTCGGCACGAAACTGCTCGGAGGCTCCCACGAATCCCGGATGCGGCGAATCCCTTCCAACGGACTTTATAAAGCCTCCCCCCAGGCGTCCCCGGGTCCGGCTTGTCCGCCAGGATCTTCTCAGCGGTGAAGTCGTCGTCCTCACCCTCGTCGTCCGAGTCCACATCGCCGGCAGTGAACTCGAAGGTGACGGGACGTCCGCTGGGGTCTGGTGCTCGGGGACGAAGCTGGTTATGGTCGCGGTCCAGGATCTTGTTATCCCCCACACGAACCGCATACACATCCCGCCCGACCTTCCGCACGATTACCCCCGGCACATACCAGGACGCCTGCCGATGCCTGGACAGGACATCCTTGTGGTGCCGCTCCACCCACACGGTGTCTTGGAGAGCATACTTCTGGACCTTTCCCTGCTTGAAGTACTTGGCCCTCTTGTCATGCTCGTCCTGAAGTGCCTTGCACACCTTGGCCGCCGTGTCGTCCGCCTCAGCCATCATAGCGTTCGCATCCCGGGCCACTTTGCCATGGTTCAACCACGGGAGAGTGCGTGACACTCGATCCCGTAGGAACAGGATGCGATGGGGCGACAGTCCAGTGGGTCCCGGAAGGTCATGGTACACTTGGAGCACTCTCCACAACGAATTGTACCAGTTCCGGCCCGGTTCGTCGATGTGCAGCCGGCGGAACTTCTGGAACATCTGCCGCCCGGCCACCTCAGCTCGGCCATTCGACCGGCTGTGGTACGCCACGGTCTTGGCGTGCCGAATGCCCATGTGCTTGCACATCGTCTTGAACCACGTACCCACGAATTGACTGCCCCGATCGCTGCAGATGACAGCCAGGACATCGAAAATCGTCAGCCAATGCCTGATCATGGCATTAGCGACGGTCTTGGCCTGCAGCCCCACTCCATGCTTGTCCTTCTTGTCCTTCTTCTTGGACTTCTTGCCAGGGACCGCCACGATATACCCACTGTGCCTATCCACCGCCAGGATGACACAGTCGTAGGTCTCTCCTTCCACGGTGACCTCAGGCATGGCGAATACATCCATGGCCACGGACCGCATAGGGGCCTCCGGTATAGCCGTGTACACAGGGTTGCCCGCTGTGGAGTGGTTGGGGCTCTTCGTGGCCCGACACACGGCACAGTCGCTGCAGTACCTGTCCAGGATGGCGTAGTACCCCGGAGGGAACTTGAACCGCCACTCCAGGTCCTGCTGCATCTTGTCTCGGCCGGGGTGCATGAGCTGGGCGTTGTGCCAATGGTCAATGAGCTCCTCCACTCGGTTTTCGGGCACCAGCAGCTTGTCCTTGAGGAACAACTTGTCGCCATCCTCGGTCAAGCCCTCGGGCCATTCGTCGTCCGACGGGGCGCTCACGGCATTCCAGTACTTGCTCCAGTGCTCAGATGCCGCATAGTCATCCGACCAGTCCTCTGTGAGCACCGACCTGACTAGCTCTACAGGGGCCACCATCCATTGCCCGAGGGTTTCCTCTCGAATAGCCTGGACTCGGGCGCCCCGGAACTTGGCCAGGTCTGTACGGTTTGCCATCACCACAAAACACTTGACCCCCTCTTGCTCCATGGCCTTCTCCATCTCGATGATGCGCTTGGCCTCCTCGGTCTCCTCGGCGTCGCCATGGCTGGATATGTCCATCCACGCCTTGCCCGCGGGGAAGGCCCAGCGACTGAGGCAATCCGCCACAGTGTTGTCCTTCCCGGGGACGTACACGACGCTGAGGTCGAACTTGGCGAACGTCTCGTGCCATCGGGCCCTCCTAGCCGCTGGTCCTGAGGGGGTGTCGACATGCTCCTTGTGCCAGCTCTGTAGGGACTGGTGGTCCGTGCAAACCACCACCGGCTGCAGTCCGATGTGGCCAGACCACTTCCTGAGCGCACATACAATGGCGTATGTCTCCTTCTCCCTCGCGGTCCATGTTCGGCGTTGGCCCTCGGCCAGGATCCTGCTCCAAAACGCCACGGGAACATGAGTCCCGTCGTCCCGGACTTGCTCGAGGACTGCCCCCACGGCATAGTCCAAGGCGTCTGTCCGTAGCACGAATCCCCTGTCCGGGTCCACCAGGAACAGCCCCAACTGCCCCAGGAGTCGCTCCTTCAGGCGGTTGAACGCATCCTCAGCCTCAGGGGTCCAGGCAAGCTTCTTCTTGCTCCCCTTCCGGCCATCGAACTTGCCCACTTGCAGCATCTTGTGCAGCGGCCCCGAGAGTTCTGCATACATCCGGACATAGCCCGAATAGTAATTGCAGAACCCCATGAAGGACCGGAGTTCGCTGATGGTCTGGGGCTTCTCCCAGTGGTGCAGGGACGCCAGCTTCCCAGGCATGGGACGGCGTTGCCCGTGACCAACCACGTGACCCGCGAACTCCACTTCCTTCACGAAGAGTGAGGCTTTGGTGGGCTTGCACACCATGTTGTGCTTGTCCAACTCGCTGAGCACTCGGCGCAGATCCTTCTCATGCGCGTCGATGAGCTCGTCCTCAGTCATGTTCTCCGTGCCGGACCCGATGATGATGTCATCCACGAAGGGATCGGCACAGTCCCGGACAGGACCGAGTAGGTCCTCTATCATTGAAGCATTTGGGGGGAGGGGGCGACCTCGAAGCTTCCCTTCGGCATGCACGACCTCAAACCCCCAAACCCATGAAATCCAAGTCTTCCACTCGAATTCACGATTGTCCAAAGGATTCTGTGATCCTTGCCTCGGCCATGACACAATCTGGCGTCCTGGGCAAGGAGATGAAGGTATATGTAGACAAAGAAAACATGTAGACAAGTAATATGTACAAGTAACAATTCTATACTATAAAATAGCATAAAAAAGAAGACGAAATGAAGGCGACGGCGTCGCCGCCATCAGAAAATCTGACGGCTACGAGGCGTCGCCATCAGGATCTCCACTGAGATCCTGCCCAAACTGGGCCAAACAGTGGTTTTTGGGCGAAAAACAATGAAATATAGTGATTTTTGAGCCAAAAACACTCATTTCACGTAAAATGACGATTTCTGGGGTATTTTACAGAAATCCCACAGAAATCAGGATGCCGTAGCATCAACAGGAAAATTCCTGATCTGGCCTGGCGAAGAGCGCCACAGGCTGGGCAGCGGGTATGGGTGAAGCACCCCATACCGCTTCACCCCCCTCCTTAGAAGCCTTGCCTATATCCAAAGGAAGGCAAGGCCAAGGAGGCGCTCTGACCCCTGCACTGCCCTGGTTTCACAACTGATTCAGCAGAACAGTGGGGGGGGGGGCTTCGTGAGAAAAATACATGCCACATACATGTATTTTTTTTTTTGATCTTGATATATTCATAGGGCAATCGCCCCTCAGGCGACCACACTGGTCCCTGGCACTCCTTGTGGCCTGTAGTTACATGAACAGAGGCACTGCAGGGCCTTCCGCCCTGACTGATGGCGCTTAGGCGCACATATTGGCCCTTTTTCTGCATGGGCATGGAAACCAATAATTCAATAAATTCGGAAAAATCTATTTAGGGTCAAACCCAAGGCAACGACTTCCTCGCGCCTGAATTTAGGGCCATTTCCTGCCCAAGGCGACGAATTCCTCGTGCCTTTTAGGGTCGATTCCCAACCCAGGGCGACGAATTAACGCGCCTAATTTGGGGGATTTAGGGTCATTTCCTACCCAAGGCGCCCCACGCCGATTTAGGGTGGGACCTCCGAAAGGGTCAACCAACCCAAGGCGACGAGTTAACGCGCCTGCTTGTGCGGTTCGGTACCTGGCGTCGTCGTCGCTGTGGTCGTCGCCCAGAGGTCATTTATAGACTTGGGGGCTCCATAGGGTCGGTCCATGGGGAAGCCAAGGTCATACCCATCGTAGGAGTCAAGGAATTCCTCCTTCATCATGTTGATGCCCTGGACCGTAGCTCCTGCAGTTTCCCAGCGTGGATACCGTACTCCTGCAGTCTGGGCGTCGTCGCCGTCCGCAGGCCGTCACACCGCCTTGGTGGCCTTGGCGTCGGCAGAATCCTTTTGAAGCATTTGGGCGGAGGGGGCGACCTCGAAGCTTCCCTTCGGCATGCACGACCTCAAACCCCCAAACCCATGAAATCCAAGTCTTCCACTCGAATTCACGATTGTCCAAAGGATTCTGTGATCCTTGCCTCGGCCATGACACAATCTGGCGTCCTGGGCAAGGAGATGAAGGTATATGTAGACAAAGAAAACATGTAGACAAGTAATATGTACAAGTAACAATTCTATACTATAAAATAGCATAAAAAAGAAGACGAAATGAAGGCGACGGCCGCCGCCATCAGAAAATCTGACGGCTACGAGGCGTCGCCATCAGGATCTCCACTGAGATCCTGCCCAAACTGGGCCAAACAGTGGTTTTTGGGCGAAAAACAATGAAATATAGTGATTTTTGAGCCAAAAACACTCATTTCACGCGTCTCACCCCAACGCGTCGCGTAGCCGACACGACGCGTTTCTGCGCCAATTCAAACTACATATGAAAAGGCCCACTGTTGGGCCACACCATGGGCGCTTGGGCGATTCCTGGAATCGCCTCAGCATTTTTTGAAAAATGCGTGAACGTGCCACTTTTCGCAAAAATGGACCTTCGCGGAACGCCGCGAAAAAGGTCACGCTATAATCTTTTATTTCTAAAAACGATAAAACAATAATAAAATTGCCTAAAATCTGTAGAAATCGAAGAATAAAACTTCGATCTGGAGCTGCGTCGCGCAGGCGACGACTGTCGTCGCCAGCCCAAAAAAGACGTAAAATGACGATTTCTGGGGTATTTTACAGAAATCCCACAGAAATCAGGATGCCGTAGCATCAACAGGAAAATTCCTGATCTGGCCTGGCGAAGAGCGCCACAGGCTGGGCAGCGGGTATGGGTGAAGCACCCCATACCGCTTCATCATGCGCTGGAAAGCGGCGTTGCCATTCTTGGCGCCCATAGGCACCACTTTCCACTGCATGGGCCCCAGCGGCGTCGACATCACTGTGCAGGGCCTGGAGTCCGGGTGTAGCGGCATCTGGTGATAGCCGTGTTTCAGGTCTAACACCGTGAAAATCCGCTTTTTCTGTTGTTTTTGGAGGATGGAGTCGATCAGGGGAAGCGAGTACGAGTCGTGCTCGGTCTGCTCGTTCAAACCTCTGTAATCAACCACCAACCTCCACTCGCCCTTCTCCTTCTTGGGCACGATGAAGGCTGGGCTGGCCCACTCACTGTCGGAGGGTTCGATCCATCCCCGCTCAATGAACTCGGCCAACAGCTTCTTCATGGCCTCGGCCCGATCGCCCTGAAGTTGGTACTCCCGATGACGATAGATCTTGGGGTTCGGCTTCAGCTTGATCCTCGCTGTGCCAAACCTCCCACGATCTGGAGGGTTCTTGTTGGCGACGCCACTGAATAGCCGCGGATAGGCTCTGATCAGCCTCTCCTTCAGCTCGGCGACCTTCGGGTTCTCCTGAGCCTCTTCAGCCGCTTGCTTCGGTATCGATACAACCGATCGCACTGCGGTATAGGCCTCTTCTGGGTCCGATTCCGACTTCTCCTCGTCCGATATGCCGTCTTCATCGTCGCGGGGCGCTCTTCCCACCGATAATCTTCGGAAATTTGCGGCCTCGGGCTGGTGACTGTCGCTATCGGCACCCATTCTTGGAAAATCCCATGTTGGTGGGTCCGACCCAACCGGACCATCGTATTGGTCCGCGATGTGATCCATGACCCTCGCCACGAACTCGTCCTTCTCGTACTTGCCGGTGACCAACATCTTGTCATCCCACCAATGCGGAGATGTGACCATGGCCCGCCTCTTCTTGGCTGCCACACGGTCGTGCATCCCCATTCGCATTTAGTTGACGACGTCGTCGATCTCGGAGTGGGACAGGATGTCAATGCCATCAATAGGCTGATCCGTCCCCTCCTTGGGCTCAAACATGACCTTCATGGGCACCGCCTCCACCCTACGGATGAATGCTTCATCACCCGTGGGCTGGGCTTGCGCCCCATCCACCAGGAAAGCCTTGGTACCCCACGCTTGACCCGGGGAGGGCATTGATACACCCTTGGCGTCGATGAACAACTCCTCCTCTGGCCCGAATGACATCTCGTTCAGGGTGATGGAGTCCAGCGTCGACTTGAGACCCTCCAGCGGACATGGGGTGGATCCTATGCCGGTTATGACCAGGATCCCCTTCGCCCTATCCGCGATGATCTTCTCCACCTTACGTCTGGTATTGTCCAGGGAGCCATGCCAATACATGGTTCCCCACTCCTTCAATCCCCAATGCCTGTGCCAGGCTGAGTCTCCTCGATGCCAATGCCTCCTACACTTCCGCAAAAGTGGGGCATCCCGGGAAGCGAAGACGTCCGTCTCGGGCGCTTCGGCTCCCAGCGTCTGGATCATCCTGGCACACACCTGCGGCGCCATTCCATACTCCGTGAGCTGAACTCCGCGGTCTCCTCTGGACTTGGCACCCACAGCTTGCACCGCTTGGACGATCCGATCCTCTTCCTCAGCATTCCATTGGGATGATCCGCATGCATAGTCCGTGGACAGCCATGTGAGGCATTCATCAACCCTCCCGGACCAGCGTTGCACGATGGGGAAGGGCTCCAATGGCATTTGCCACCATGAAGTCATACCCCATGATCATATCCCAATCGGTAATGTCGGCCACATAGAAGTTCCCGGATAGAGTGCTTCTCTTCGCCTGATCAGGGCGGTTCAAGCGCTCATGCTCCCAGAATTCCATACTGATGGTGGCCTCCTGGGTGCCGCCACCCATAATCTCTCCGTTGGCGACCTTCAGGCGGACCGGTCTCCGGCTGGGCTGCAGGAGTTCCTCCTTGAACAACCCTCTCCGGACCAGGCTCACCTGGGCACCCGTATCCACTAACACATCCACCACCTTCTCCTCTCGTCCGCACCGTACTCGCACTTTCAAGTGCAACTGCCGCTCGTCGCCATGAGGTGTATGGACGACTCTCACGGCATGCAACTCTAGCACGTCCGGGTGCATCAGGACTTCAAGGGTATGGTCACGGAGGGTGTAGATCTTTCTTTGGTCTTGCCCGTCCACGGGGCTCTCCGTGGTCGCTCCTTCCTTCTTGCCATGTCCCGTACCCACATGTACTTCCCTTGGCAGGGCGCTCCAGGGGTTGGGAGTGGCGAAGCTCAGTGGTTTTGGCTCTTCCGGAGCCTTCTTCGGCACCCGATGTGCCTTTGCTTTCTCTGGGATTCCACTGATTTTCGGAGGAGAGACCTCCGAGGTCCCACTCCCGTGGGGGCTCCTCTAGACTTGACTTCCCGCAGCCCCTTCCGGCTGCGATCCGCCAGGACTTTGTCCTCCACGTTGCTGAGCTTTGAGTTCCTCCAACGTCCTCAACATGTCCTCAGCAACTTCCTCGATCGACCTCACTCGTCGGTCTTGGCCAGGTCCACCACCATAGCCTCTTCCTCCGCCTTTTCCTTGGCCTTTGCCTTGGCCTTTTCCCCCGTCTCCGCCCTTCGCTTTCCAATCGGAAATCCGCTGCTCTTTGGGCTTCTTCTCGGGGTGGGCAGCGAAGTAGGCCTTCTTGTCCGCCTCATACACCTTGCACGGACGGTGGTCGTGTGCATGGTTGTTTCCCTTGCCATAACAGACCCAGCACCCGTCGTGCTGAGACCTGTACTCCCGGAACGAGAGCGGTGGGTTCCCGATCCTCCTTGGCTCTTTGCCCCTTGGTCCCACCCGGCTCCATCTGGCCCAATCCTGCCCATTGCTCTTCACGTTGTGCGCCACAAACGCGAAGAAATGGGCCTCCTCGTGATCCTCCCGGTACCAGTGGTCTACACCACTTCCACTACCATCCTCCGCGGAGTTGGCCGTGTCCTCCTGGATCTCCCGATGATGGCGGTCTTCTCGGTGGCCTCGTTGTCCATGACCATGTCGATCCTGCACGTGGGCCTCGTTCTTCGCATTGAGCTTCAACTCCACCGTGATGTACTTCACGATCTCGTCCAGGCTCATGCGGGCGAAGATGACCTGCATCCTCAGCGGCTCCCCGCGCCTCCACTCCACGTTGTTGAGGCGCAGCAACCTTTGCCCCATGGAGTCTCCAAATACCTCCACGTACACGGTGTTCTTCAGTCCCAACATCCGGTTGGGCTCGCCCAGGTTCCTCCTGAAGAACTCCATGATACCCGCATGGGTATCCTCCGCCGCCATGATCCTCACCGCCACCCGCTTCTTGGCCCGCTTCTTCTCCTCGTCCTCCACTCTCCTCTTCCAGTTGCCGGGGAGGACGTCCTTCAGCAAGTGGCGGATCTCACTGGCCTCGTTCCAGTCTTCCATCAGCTTGAGGCATCTGCGGTACTTCCGCAGATACCGGTTCCACTCCCGGACCCGCAACTCACCACGGTCCAGCGGCAGCGGGATGGACCACAAGTCCTCCAGCTTCTGGTTCGGAGCGTCCACCCGCTCCTCATCCTCCAACCACTGGAGGCAGGCCTGCTCCGTACGGATCAATCCTTCCCGGATCTGATCCCGCAGCTCCTCCTTGAGGTCCTGCGCCAGCCGGTGTGGGAATGTCCGGCATACCCACTTGTCCCGCGGCGCTCCCCGCATCTCGCCGACGACCTCCTCGGCAAAGTCCTCCCAATCCAGGATGAAGTCGTCCAGGTTGGAGGGGTTGCCATCATAGTAGGGGATTTTGATTCCCCTGGGGTCGTCAATTCTGATGGCGTCTCCGACATCCCCAGCCACCACTCCACCGAGACGGATACCACCTGTGGCCGCGGGGTGTGAGTACACTCCCCGTACATCCCTCTCCTCCATGGAGTGCGGTCCAGTTGGACTAAAGAAGGTCCCTACCAGGACCGGCCCCCGCTGTGCCCCTTCCGCCTGTAACCCCTGCTGATTTACTCCGGATCAACGATTGCATTTCTCAAAATCCTCAAAGTCCAAGGTCCAAAATCCAAAAATATAGAAAATGTAATCCTCCTTCAACCCTGAACAGCAACCAGATCCCACAAATACAGCGATAGCCCAATTCACAATCCAAATCAGGCTGCGGGCTTCCGTTCAGCACACCGGTATTCCCACGGTGGCGGGCATGTACAAGAATTGCACCAAAGAAGAAAGCCCTGAAATTGGCGTATGAACACAAATAAAGCAAAGTTGGGGAAAGATGGAAACTTACACAATCACAGCCATAGACCCCTCATTCCCTGGACTCAAGACCTTCCCTTGACTCACCAACATGATGCCCTGAACCCAGTCCAATAAGATGGTTAAATGCCATATATCAAAAGTCACTACATAAACCCCAAAAATGTGTTCACTCCCAAGCTTCTAAATCCTAGCCCAATAGGGGAGGTGGCGTGTCATGGCCTAGAGTGGCACTCAGGACCATGCCCTACCCTGACAAAAATTTGGTTGGACTTGGAGTCGATTGGGCTTGGAGATATGCTCTATGAGTTTGAACTCATAACATGCCAAAAAACTGCCAATTCACACCATATTGGCCATATATCACATATATGCTCAAAATTGAAGTTACCACTTATCCGAAGGCTCAAAGCATGCATGGAATCGAAGTCTAAATTTCATGGAGGATACAGACCAAAGGTCAATGCCCATGTACATCCCCACTTTACCCTCGAAACCCCTTCGGATATGGGCGCCACGCACTGCCCAAGTCAGCCCATGATCTTGAGACCAAATATTGTAATCCTTCGTGCGCCAAGCCAAATGGAGTACGCGATCCGGCATATGGTGGTGTTCAACTCCAAAGCATATGCCAACATATGAACAACATACCATGGTTCGACTCTCCATAGGCTTCTTGCTGTTTGCTGACCAGGTAAGTACACAAAACACAAAAATGAGCAAAAATTGAGGTCAAAAACATGAAAATATGACCAAATACAAAGTTGTCATGATAGTATATCTCTATGCTCACCCATGATATCCGCTCATGATTCAATACACAAATGATTGGAACCATTTGCGGACAATTCCCCCACTTGGATCCTCAATCGGGCGCATGGAGATACCTTCGCCACTAATATCTACATGCCCCATGAAAATGGGAGTGCACCCATGGATCTCTTTGTCAAACATACCATGAGCAATACATACGCGGTAGACTTGGTCTAGCGCTTTGAATTCCACAATTGGGACATGGGCAAAGCCCTTGTCACGTATGGCTCCCCATCTCTTCGGCCACACGAAGATATATAACATGGGCGTGAGCATATCAAACATATACCATGCATACAACACATACCCTCAAAATATGGCTCCCACCATGATATGCCATGTCCCTCCATTGACATAACTTCACGTTAAAAATACGTAGGAACCCAAGGAAAGTTGCTATGCAACCCCAACACTCATGCGGTACACTCGAAAGTCACAAGAAATTGTTCGGTTGCACGGTCCAAGAGTTATATATCACTTTATACCCTCTTGACCATTATCCCTTGCTATATCGGGCATGTGTACACACCAAAGGCGTTTGATGCTTCCTAAATTAAGTTGAGACCAAGGCGGTTCCAACCCAACCTTCCTTATTCTCTTTCCTCACACTCGCTCGTAGATATGGCTCTTCAAAGTGATCCCACGATTCGCTTTTGTTTCCCTTATATCTCCAAGTCAAATGGGTGGCAAGTATAAGGGAAACCTGATTCGGGCATAGGGAAAGGAGTATGACCACTCGAAGAAGTCCAAATCAAGTGCGGCGATGTCGAAGTCGAAAATCCGATTTCGACATCGCGAAAAATTCTGATTAAAATTTCAGGTGCTTATTTAGAGAATTGCGGATGCAACGAACCCTTTGCTGATGAAATCTGACTCTTCAACGGAATATCCGCCAAAATATCTGTAAATAACTGTTAACCAATCGGTTACCGCAAAATCGCAAGCCAACTGACAGTCGTCACACTTTCTGAGTGTCTATTTTTTTTCGATTGACCCTCAGCATTTTGTTGATGGATCCACCAGTAGTCCAGGCTATTCGGTGATTGGAGAAAATCCTGGGCTGTTCAAGTTCTGGAGCCTTTCCCGCAGTTTTCAAATCATCATCTCAATTCCCGAGTTCAAATCCACGCTCGCAATCTTTCAATTGACGCCAAGCCACCTTTTCGTTCATCCCGAAAACACCATGAATTTCACCCTATTTGGAAGCTCCAAAGCCGCCGATGATGGCCTTTCAACGCTATTCAACTATTCTCCGTCACACCTCTTTCAAAAACACCAAGCCTCAAATTCGCCGTTGCAAACACGCTTTCCGTCACGCCAACTTGAAGCCATTGAAGGCAAAATATTTGACACACGCCAACGCATTTTCGTTCCCGAAGTCTACCGCCGACTACAAGACTACTCCGAGTTTTACCTGGATGTGGAAGGCACCGATATTCAATCCGCCTTCGTTGGGAGCAACTCCACGGAAATTCTAGATCGAGGTAGGGTCTCTTCCGTTGCGCACAATAACTACAACGAGCTCGAAAAGCTTTTGTTCAAGCACAAGCGTTTCTACCTAAAGCCGTATGAGTTGGACTATTCCCAAGCCGAAGCCAAGGAGTCTCCACCCACCGCCACCCCGTGGGCTAAACAATTAAGAACCGTGCTAGATAAAGCCAAAGAAGAGAACAAAGACCTCAAAGGATGGTTCGTTATTCCGGCGTGGGACGCTCAAGTGGTTGCCGCCACCTTTCGCATGCTAGGCTCAACTTCCGCCCTTTTTCCTCTTCTTCCGTACATTTCTAGCGTGATATGTATGCACGGGGCGCAACTCCGGGACGCCTACAAGGTCAAAAGGGACGGCAAAGACTCCTACGAGTTCCGCACGAGCGGCCATCAAACGATGCCGTATGTTGCCTTGCTCCTAAACACCTCTTCCTTTGACGGGTGCCGATATGAAGACATCAATTTTAAGTTTGAACCTTTCCGCTTCGCCGCCAAGCACGCCCATCCAACGGTGCGAGACCTCCGGTTGCACAAAACACTACGTTTTGAGGTGAGCATAGAATTCCTTGATCACATTGAGCCTTCGCCGCCGGAAGAGAGAGATAAAACTAAACCAAGGCAACGCAAAATTGGAGACGCCCGTGCTTTCATGAAGTTAATGAACGAAATGTTTGTCCCCGCGCTAGCAAACGTATCGGTGAACACCAAAAATGCCTACTACCCGTTTGGCCACATAGTCCCTTCCGAGAGCCCGCATTGGGCCTACTACCGGTTTGATTGGGAACTCCCATCTCGCTTTGCCGACGAGCTCATATTTAAGGTCCGAGAGCGCGCCCAATTCCTCACCGGAGAACTCCTTGCAATGGACATGCACGCTTTGCCGACTACCGAAGTGTATCGAGCCGTGATCGCTAGGGACCGAAAGGAAAGAAACAAAGACCTACAAGCTCCGGAAATGCTCACCATGATGATCGCCAACCTGCCCGGTGGACGGGGCGCCTCACCGCCCCTAGGAGCGATGTTCCGGTCTAAAGATTCCTTGGTCGTGGCGATTGACACCACTCACGCGCCGTGCGACGTCATGAAGACCGGTGTCCAAACGTTAGCTATCCGCTTCTTCCACTCATGCGGCATTGTCCTCTTTCATGGCATAGATGGGCAATTAGTGCGGTTCTCGTCACGATCCGACGGCAACGCGAGGTCCGCGCCTTCGGGCGCCCCCGAGCGAGCCCACGCGACGCCGGCCCCGCCCTCATACGACTCATCTAAGGCCCCGAAGACCGCCGTGCTCCTAGTGGCCCCAAGATCGGCGCACGCTCTCGACTTGCGCGTCCAAGCGGGGTTTCTTGGCCCGTACGTGTCGTTCGAGCCCACGCGGCCTCCCTACGAACACCAACAAGCCTACCTCGTGGTCTACGAAAAGGGGGAATCCGCGCTGCTAGCGCATGATTTCAAATATGGAGACGCTGCCTTTGCCCCACTACACCGCAACCTCATCGCCCTCGAGAAGATCCTCCCCGCTCAAGACCCGGATGTGGCCGAGCACGAGCAACCCATAGTGCAGCGCCTCCAAGCGGGGGCCGCCTTGGGGTCCACGGCCTTCGTGTCCCAACTTGTCACCGCCCTTCGTGAAAGGCCCGCTACGGGGCTGACTGAGCGCATCAGCGAGTGGAACGCGGCACCGGAGGACGCCGGCGCCGCTACGCCAACGCCGGGACCAAGCCGCATCGAAGAGATGTCCGAGACCAGCGTCCCGCTGCTTGCTCCACTAGGAGGCGAGGCGACCACCCTCCTACCCCCCGACCACGGTGCCCCCACCCCCGCCTCGGATATTCAAATCGACCCCCGCCTCCCCGCTGGTTTTTATTACGTCCGCGACGTATTCTCCGAAAGCCAAGAGGAAACGGTAAAAAAGATTCTCCACGACAACACGTGGGAGAAGTACCACGGGCGCTCAGTCCAACACTTCGGCCACGCATACCTCGGCCCGAGCAAAGTCGCCGCCACGTCCCCCATCCCGGAAGAGTTTTCCTCCATCCTCCAAACCTACAATGTCGCGCTGGAGCGGCTAGGCCTCTCACACCCTCCTCCCAACCAAATCACGGGCACAATGTATCTCCCGGGAGAGGGCATCGGCTACCACGGGGACGACCCCTTGCTAGGCGACCCAGTGTCCATTTTTGGTTCCCAATCGGACACCACAATGTTCTTTAAGAACCCCTCCAACGGGGACTCCTTTCGCATCCGCCTGTTTGCCCGCTCTCTCCTGGTCCTCACGGGGGCCGCACGCCGTGAGTGGCACCACGGTATACCTCGACGGAGAGAAGACGAAGTGTTTGGGCTAACCGTCCCTCGTATTCCGATATATAAATCTCCGCTGGCGGTGCCTCGGTACTGAATATGGCCGCTCATAGCCGGAATGGCCCAACCTATCACACTATCACATCGGGTTAGGTCAGGTGGATGGGAGAGTATGATATCAGCCAATGGCGGCTTGCCGGCACATAGATACACACCCCAAGTGACCCCAAGATGGCCACGGGGGTCCGAACCGGCTTCACCCCCCTTCTCAGAGCGTTGTATCCGCTCGGAAACCAATGAAGAGAGGACGGGAGGACCCCAATGGGCTCCAACCCCCCCCTCCATGTCCCAAGGACACATGGAGACCCCACACACGTCGTAGGCGTCCCCCACGCCCCAAGGGAGGGGTGAGGACACTGATAATCAGCGCCCTACGCCATATCCGGTCTCCTCTTGATCTACAACATGGACCAAGGGGATCAAAGATAGAAAAACGTCGTCGGTCGACCTAAATAAGTATACCACAATGCAATATATATGTGGAGATCGAGTGAAGGGGGTATATGGCCGATCAAGGCCGAAAAATCCCCGGATGAACGCCCTCACTTTTCTCCCCAAGCACAGAAACAAACAAAATGCCAAGGGGGATCCATTACGGTGCTACAGCAGCAACCAAATGGACCAACACGTCCTTGACATCCAAAGAAATATTCTTTTTCTTTAGGTAGTCCATCCAGACCGTGGTATACCTCGGCACGAAACTGCTCGGAGGTTCCCACGAATCCCTGGATGCGGCGAATCCCTTCCAACGGACCTTATAAAGCCTCCCCCCAGGCGTCCCCGGGTCCGGCTTGTCCGCCACGATCTTCTCAGCGGTGAAGTCGTCGTCCTCACCCTCGTCGTCCGAGTCCACATCGCCGGCCGTGAACTCGAAGGTGACGGGACGTCCGCTGGGGTCTGGTGCTCGGGGACGAAGCTGGGTATGGTCGCGGTCCAGAATCTTGTTATCTCCCACACGAACCGCATACACATCCTGCCGGACCTTCCGAACGATTACCCCCGGCACATACCAAGACGCCTGCCGATGCCTGGACAGGACATCCTTGTGGTGCCGCTCCACCCAGACGGTGTCTTGAAGAGCATACTTCTGGACTTTTCCTTGCTTGAAGTACTTGGCCCTCTTGTCGTGCTCGTCCTGAAGTGCCTTGCACACTTTGGCCGCCGTGTCGTCCGCCTCAGCCATCATGGCATTCGCATCCCGGGCCACTTTGCCATGGTTCAACCACGGGAGAGTGCGTGACACTCGATCCCGTAGGAACAGGATGCGATGGGGCGACAGTCCAGTGGGTCCCGGAAGGTCATGGTACGCTTGGAGCACTCTCCACAGCGAATTGTACCAGTTCCGGCCCGGTTCGTCGATCTGCTGCAACGGCAGCAGTGACAGCACTCAATTATACACTGATGTGATCAGAATTTCAATGATTCTCAGATGTACATTAGTGCAGTAAATTTTCCGTTCAGTTTCATGTTTTCTGTTCGCCGCCAGATGTCGCCTGTGAGCGCGCGTCGAGTCGCATTTGTCTTTCGTGATTTCCCAATCGGATTTATTTAAATTATTTCGAATGATTTCACGTTGTGTCATTAGTTGCGATGAATGCGCATTGAGATTCTATGTCTGCTCCATTTTTGTAGACCGGGTTTTCGTACTCTTCATATCTCACCATGGAGTTCAAAGGACTTACAAGTGCTTCGCATATGTTGCTCCAAGAGGCTGGATATGGGTCTGAAGAGGGTCAGTTGGGTTCGGAGATATCAGGGGCAGTGTCGGGCGTTACGACCCCTGGGGCATCAAGGCTGCAGGCTTCGCAATCACAAGAAAGATCAACCACTATGCAGCGGTTACATGGTAGCAGAGGAAATCATGACTCTGCTTCTGGAATCTCCACGGATACTCTGAGATCTTCGAACTTTAGCGGGGCTATCACTCGTAGAGAGTCACTGCGTGTTCCCCCTGAGGTTACATTCGTAGCATCTCCCCAGCGAACTGAAGATCATCCGTCAGAGTGCCCTTACTGTGGCCATAGGCATTGGCCTGGTGTTCATACCTGTGCTGATTGTTGTGTGAACGCCCCACCCAACCTTAAACCCGGGAGAGAATCTCCCTCCTCGAGTGAATCTGGTTCCTCCTCTCAAGCTTTGCCTGATCTAGAAGACAGCAGCAGCGAAGGAGAGACATCCAATACTGGAATGGATGAGATTTCTGGTGATTACTGGGAACACCAATTCCAGGATATCTGGAACCAAGAATTCCTGCAACGCCAGAATTGGCTGCTGGCAGAGGGACTGGTTCAGGGCGTCGTGCCAGTTCATCAGGGACTCAGGCCGGTTGCGATTCGACGCCCAATTGCAGGAGCAAGAGGACTGGGAGGAGCTGTTGGACCAGTTCGACCACCAGGCAGCAGTGATGGTGCAGATGGCCATCATCGCCGAGGAGAGACGCCAGAATGTGCGTCAGCACGCTGGTCCGTCGGGCGCCTGGGGTCGACACGACGAAGAGGTCGACGAAATGAGGTGTGATTCGACACATTCTCACCTCTCCAGGGAGCAACTGTCCAAGCTTCCTGACTCCAACTCCAGTGTTGACAGCTGGGTTGATGAAGTCAGAAGCAAAGGAAAAGGGACGAGATGCCCTTCCTGTGGCGAGTGCGCCAAGGACTGCTCCTGTCGAAGACAGATTTCGTCGCTGGAGAACAGGGTGAAGGAGCTGAAGAAGGCCGCCAAGGAGAAAAAGAGGGATGATGACAACAAGTGGAAGGAGATGGAACAAAAGTTGGTGAAGCTTACAGATCTGGTACAAAATCTGAGCACTACTGGGCTCACTGGACCAGCGCCTACCATGGCAAGCCACCCAGCACCTACCTCCTCAGCTGCACCCACATCCACGCCTTACGGCGTTCCACATTCTCCAGCACCCCCAGCTTTTACTGGCCACCATCCAGCTTTTACTGGAACTGGAACTGGAATTTCTGGTATCCCCCCTACTGGATTTACAAGTCCAATTGGGTTCAATCTGGGTACTGAAGGAGGAGAATCTTCGTCGGAGAGGTCTGTACTGTCAGTGGGTACTGTTGCTGATATTGATGGAGAAGCAAGGACCACCGTGAAGGAGCGATCAATGGCCTTGAAGAAGAAGGACCGGCAGGCAAAAGAAAACGAGGCCAAGATCAAAGAAAAGCAGAAGAAATTGAAGGAGATGAGGCTGCATCAAGCACCGCAGACGCCGTTCGTGCAGCCTACTGTGGACCAGGCGTTGCTGGCGGCCGCAATTGCGCAGGCACAGGCAATGGGAGGCGCCGCAGTCAACCCAGTCTTCGTCAATCCGGTCGGCACAGCCCAAAATTTCAACCTGAACCACTTGCTGAACCCTTTGCACATGAGGCTGAGAGGGTCAGTGATGAAGCAGCCGAAGTTCTCGGGGCACCCCAATTACTGGGCGTCCTTCGAGAGGCAGTTCATGGTGTGGCTGCAGACCGAGAAGCTGGACAAGGAGCTCTGGATCCTTGGGCTGATGGATTGCTTGACGGGCAAGCTCCGAGAAAGCACATACAATCTGTATGTGGAGAGGCAAAATCAGGGGAATCCCCTGACGTATGAGGAGCTGTACCGCAGTCTGAAGAAGAAAGGCCTTCGACTCCCTGAAGATCATTATAGGAACCGTCTGGAGAACTTCAGGGCGATCAAGAAATTATTTCTGGAAGAGATTCAAATTGCAAGGCAAGATTGGGAATTTTTGGTGCAAGAGGCGGAGAACTCTGGAGAAGGACTTTCCGAAGGCGAAATGAAGAAGATCCTCCTCAGCAAGCTCACGCCGGAGACCAAGCAGAAGATCAGGGACTCTCAGGCGGACCAAAAAGTCCTGGGCAACTGGGTTGAAGTCCGAGGATTACCAGAAACTATGGGAAAAATGGCTGTTCGTGAGTTGCTACACTCTATCAGTGCTACTGGATTGAAGGACATCACTATTCGTGAGGGCAGATGGAGAGTTGGTTTCCACGATTCTGAGCAGTCGGAGTTTTTCTGCAGCATGGTGGATGGAAAAGTGAAGTATAAGGGAACAGTTTTGAAGGTACGACCGTGGATCTTCAGTTATGGAGTCGAGCAGATCTGGGACCAACTTGAAAAGTATGCAAACTTAGAACGCCAGAAGTCCCAGGATGCACATGGCTTCGGAGGCAAGGTCAACGCCGTTGGTGAGAAGGGATGCTCTGTGTGCATTGCCCTTGGAAAAGAAGGTCGAGCGGCGACTCACACGACCGCAGATCACAGATGGACGCCCTCAGATCTCAAGACAATTCAGTCCAAAATGGATGGAAAGGGAAATTCTCCCAAAAATCCCCAGCAGGATGGAGCACGAGATGCTGACCAGCATGGACGGGGAAAGGGTAAAGGGCAGTCCAAAGGAAAGAACAGAGACTGGACACCAAAAGATTACTCGCAGCAAGGCGGAGATCCAAGCGACTCAAGATGGACCGATGCTGGTGGGAAAAATGGTGGAAAAAATGGCCAAAAAGGTGGAAATGGCAAGGGAAAGTCCGGGAATCAAGATGATTCCAAGGTGAATGGCAACCCCCTGTACGCGGAAACGCCAGCGAACAAGACCTTCGGCAACAACAAGGATACTGGAGGTCGAGGCAAGGGCGGATCCAACAAATCCAACCCCAATTCCAACACCTCCAACAACAAAGGCCAAGGAGGTAAGAAAGGTGGTAAGGGGAAATCATTTGGAGGTCGTGGACGTGGAAAAGGAGTGAATGCTGTCGAAGCAGGAGAAGAATGGGTTGACGAAGGACAAGTACAGGACGTGCAGGCGAACGACGAAGAAGAATGGCAATAGGGAAGCCAACTTGACCCAAATCCCAACACTGGGGTTGAGTGGCAGGAGACAAAACCCATCAGGGTAGTTGGGGCGGTGGATGGACGCTGCTGGGACCGGCTGGCGCGCTCCTCCGGCCTCCTGTACCCTGCCTGGGTCCTCAGCGCTGTCCGGCGAGGCAAGCAGCGCCAGTTTGTCTGCTGGATCCAGGTCAGATCAACGGATGGTAAGGTTAAACTTGCCAGATGTCTGATCGACAATGGTTCAGAGGTGAATCTGGTGCGAAAAGGCTTTCTGCAGGAGGATGAGACGAAGATGTCCTCCACCCCTGTCCAGCTGGAGGGAGTCAGCGGACATCGCCTTGACGGTGGCGACAGAGAAGCAGAATTGGCGGTCAGATTGGTGAAACAATCAGTCTGGAGTGTGGAAGAGACGGTCACTGAGGAGTGGTTTGCTGGAAAATTCTATGAAGCCAGCATAAAGTATGATTTGTTCCTGGGTCAACCCTGGCTTCACGCCCACCGCGTGTCGCCCATGGGACACAGGACATGCTTCCTCCAAGATCCGTCGACCACCGACCCGTCCGACCTGTATTATCTGCACCCATATACCAAGAGTATCCACCAATTCAAGGAGAGAAATAAGCTGCATTTTCAGCAAGATGGGCAGGATTGGACAAGGAATCAAGAAGATTTCGACGAAGGAAAGGTGGATGCGTTGAACAGCAAGAAGTGGAAGTCAGTTTGCTATCGAGTGGTCGACAAATGGCGGGACATTCTGGTGGATTATTTCGAAAAGAACCACAATTTTCGTCCTGAAGTTGATGCTTTTGCAAACAAAAAGAATAAAAGATTTCCGAAGTTCTACGACGATGCCTGGAGTGAGGACTAGTCTGAACCTCTTTGGATCAATCCGCCCTTCGACGTTTTCCCTCGTGTAGTGCAGAAGCTGAAGCAATCCGGCGCAAGGGCGATTTTAATTGTCCCCAATTGGCCAAGACAAGAGTGGTTCAAGGACATTATGGACATTTCAATCGACATTGTCGAGCTTCCGCACAAGGGCGTGAAGCTGTATTGCGAAGACAATGGCAAGCCTTTGCCACAGCGTTCGTGGAGCACGTTGGCGTGCTTAGTTGACGGGAATCTGGGAGATTATTGGCAAGATGGCAGTGAAATGAGAACAGAAGAGGTTATCTCAAATTCCTCAAGAATCGACGAAATTGAGGTGGATGAAGACGATCGAGAGCGGAATCCCAACGTATCGTCGCGGAAGGAGGGAAGGACAATCGGCGTCCCTCAAGAGAACGCCTCCATCCATTACAATTCGTCCCCATCAGACAAGAATCAAGCCAAAAAAGTCAAGATTTCAAGCAAGAATGACGACAAATCTCCAAGAATCTCGCCTGAATTGACAGGAATGAAGCTGAATTCGTCCGACCATCCCTTCAAGACATTCGTGGACCCCTTTCATTGGTGGGATCCCACGGAGGAGCGAGCTCAGGTGAGCTTCATCCGCCAGCAATGCGACGAAGAAGTTTGGAATGAAGTGGCCAAAATATGAGACCACGACCAACAATTCGCAAATTGGTGGACATAATGTCGGTGATTAAATGTGGGAATCAGGTCGACGGAGACAAGATATCTGCAAGAGGGGACGCAGTGTTCGAAGATTATCAAGATGACGTGCTGAGTGGGAAGTTGTGGAAAAACCCCCCAATTCGATGTGAAAATGGGGAAGCCAAGATTGATATAATCGAAGGCTCCAAGGTTCACAAACAACGTCCATTCTATCTCCACGGCACCAAAGCAGATGCCCTGCGAAAGATTATTGAGCGCAATCTCTACGAATTCGGTTGGTTGGAGGGCTGCATGAGTTCTGAGTGGTGTTCAGCACCATTTACTGTGCCAAAGCCCCCACCTGCTGACCAATCCAGCATAGATGCTTGGCGTCTAGTGGTGGATTACAGAGCCCTGAACGCCGCCACAGTACCAGACGCGCATCCTCTTCCTTTGATTGAGAAGGAGATCGCCGCAAGAGCCAAAGGCAAGCTCTTTACTGTGTTGGATTTGCGCCATGGCTTTCATCAGATGCCCCTTCGAAAGGAGGATAGGCATTTGACGGCAATGTGCACGCCCTGTGGCACTGTCCAGTGGACTGTACTGCCGATGGGTCTGAAGAATGCGCCGTCGATGTTCCAGAAGATGATGGAGACTATTTTATTTCAGAAGCACAAAGATCTGGATTTACAAGAATTCTGCAGCATCTACATCGACGACCTTCTGATTGCCACGCCGTTGGGAAAAAACTTTGATGAGTGCCTGAAGTTGCACGAAGAACAAGTTCGAAAAGTTCTCGAAGTCCTTCGACAAGAGAAGCTCGTGTGTGGACCCAAGAAGGGCAAAATGTTCCTCCAATCGGTGGAATTTTGTGGCTCTGTCTTGGAAGATGGGACAAGAAGACCAGCCCCAGGGAAAATGGCTGCCCTGCAGCTCTGGGAAAGGCCTAAAACCATCACGCAGCTTCGTGCCTTTTTAGGCTGCTGCAATTACTACCACGAGTTCCTTCCTCTCTACGCCAAGTTCTCTGGTCCATTGACAGAGTTACTCAAGGTTGGCAAAATAGAAGGAAAGAAGGGATCTCAAGTCAAGCTCAAGTGGACGCCAGAATGTGAAGAGGCATTTACTGGTCTCAAGGAAGCACTGGCGAATGTGGTTACATTAAAGACTCCGTGGTTGGATGGAAGACCTTTTTATATTCGTACAGACGCCAGTCGTTACGCCATCGGTGCTACGATCGAACAAGTCGACGACGAAGGTCACCATCACCCTCTGGCTTTCTGGTCTCGCAAGCTCACAACAAGACAGCGAAATTGGAGTCCAAGGGAACAAGAAGCCTACGCAATTCTTTGTGCCTTACGGCGCTATGAAGGTTGGATCTTAGGCCATCGCGTTGAGGTACTGACTGACCACAAGTCACTGGAGAGCTGGAGGACAGAACATGTGGATACCCCTGGTGGACCAGCTGGGAGAAGAGGCCGTTGGCATGAAACTCTCAGCAGATTTGACCTCCATGTGACTTACATTCCGGGTCGCTACAACACAGTGGCGGACGCCCTGAGTCGCTGGGCCTACCCAGCCTCTGAGGCTTACTCTGAAGTGAGTTTTCATGGGACAGCGACGGATAAAGCTGAAGTGATTGAGTTCGACAAGGAGGAACAAGCACTGATCAAGAAACATTGTCTCCAATGTTCGATTAAAAATCGGATGAAGGTGGATTTGGTCAGATGCAAGGGATTTACAAAGGCAGATCAGACTGCAGGAGTTAACTCTGACTCTGAGTCGTCGCTGCCACTCCTTAATGTGTTTCCGACGACAAGATCCAAAGCGAAATCCACGCTCCCTCCACAACAAAAGGACAAGGAAACTTCCTTCCTCTATGTGGATTGGACGAAGATGTACAAGGAGGACAGGTTCTTTGGGTCTGTATACCACAAGTTGAAAGGGGACAAGCCTTACGACTCTGAAGAGACGTCTGATTTCAAAATCCAAGGCGACAAGTTATTTTGGCAAGGACGGATTTGTGTTCCTGATTGTCTGATTGACCAATATGTCAAACATTGGCATCGGAATGAGACAGCCCACACACATTCTCGTGTGCTGGAGCAGGAGCTACGCCACAGAGTTTACACAAGGGACCTCAAGGGTGCCTGTGAACGAGTTGCCAAAGGATGCAAGCAATGTCAGGCGACCATCCCCAAGAATCAAAAGGCAGAAGGACTACTGAAGGGATTACCAATTCCTGAGAGGTTGTTCGACAAGGTGACGGCGGATGTCTTCGAGTTGGGACAAATCCAAGAGGAATGTCTCTACACGAGGAAGCCTATCGATGGGGTTTTGTTAATTCAAGACCGCCACAGTGGCTACATCCAAGTCCTCCCTTGCAACACGAAGCATCTCACCTCTGAAATGGCTGCCAAGTGGACTGCAAGTCAGTGGATGAGTAACTGGGATGTGCCCAGTGAAATTCTGACGGACAGTGGGAAAGAGTTCATTGGGACTTGGTGGGAGAACATGTGTGCCCTATTGGGAGTTCATCACCTTCGTGCCCGAGTCTACGACCATCGAGCTCTCCCTGCTGAACGCGCTGGAAGGATTCTTATCTCCATTCTGAGAAAATTCCTGGCGACTGAAAAAGACTACAATTGGTTGGAGACAATTTACTGTGTCTTGAGAAGATACCATCGTACCAAGAATTACACTGGATTAAGTCCGAATGAGCTGGTTTTTGGTCGTGAGAAGATGGGTCCAGGACCAGTGATGTATCATCCAAGGCAGTGCTACGACGCCTCGCAATGGTTTGACAGGATCAAGGATTTAGAAGCCAAGTGGATCCAAGACAAAGTGGAAAGTCAAGCAGATTGGTTGAATTTCAAAAATAAGTCAAGAACGCAAGGGAAACCCTTCGAGAAAGGCCAGCAAGTTTGGCTTCGTAAGTCAGACGAGACCCTGAAGGACGACAACAAATTGTTACCTTTGTGGGATGGCCCATTCCAAGTCAAAAGTCAACTAAGTGAGACTACATTCAACATTGAGATTGAGCCAGGCAGGCATCAAGAAGTACATCGAGATCGTTTGAAGGCCGAAGTACCCTGCCCCAAAGGAAGGTTCAAGCCTCTCTATTGGACTTCGAAGTACCTGAGCGACAGGAAGATGGTCACAAGCAGTTTCGAGTTGGAGAAGATTCTTGAGTACAAGAAGAATGCTCGAGGCAAGTGGTACTTTCTGTGCAGATGGAAAGGATTCGGTCCAGAAGAAGACAAATGGGAGCCAGCTTCAAGTTTCATCCATGGGTATACGGATACTTTCATCAAGTTCCTGAAGAAACACCCTGAGATTGACAAAGAGCTCTCGCTGATCAAGGATTGTGTCACCAAGGAAGACTTACAAGCACAAGAAGAAGCTCCAATTGTGGCATCATCCATCCCTGACAAGATCTGATCAGAATTTGGGTCGCCGAAACTTTCGAAGAGGTTTACGGTCGACATATACCCTTGGCATGGGGACAATACAGTCCTGACGCATCGTCTATGTGGTTCGATGAACAGATGATGGGACATTCTGGGGTCATCCTGGTCATTCCATCCATCATTCCCCTCATGGCCATCATGTGAATCATGTGCTTCATCTCAGATGATTCCGATCGGAAGTTCCGAGAGGCCTTTATCCTCAACCACGACGACACTATCGCATTTTGCTGTCGACTGGACCCCTCTACTCGCCTTGGGAAGGACTCGTTCGAGTTCGTGCTCATTACAGAGATTCTGGCACATGACTGAGTCTGATCCATTTCATGTGTTTGACGGATCTGCTCAGAATGTGATTTCCATCAGCTCTTACATTGAGACAGTTGGTTTCTCTTCCAAACGACCACTGTCAAAGGGCTTATATAGACCAAGTGACGACGATGGTGTTCTTACTTGTGTCGACTCGCTGTTCATCTGTGCATTGTGTTGGAATCCCCCTCAGAATCAGCTCAATTTTGGCAGATTCCCAGTACCAAGCATTGGATGCTTATACATTCTGGGACTATAACGAGTCAATTACCCATTCTGGCTCATACTGGATTAAACATGAAGCCCTGGGAACAATACTGACAGTGGGGTAGCCCTCACTGGGTTTTCTTGGCTATCATTACTTTAAATGATTGGATTTCGATCATGGGGATCATCATCATCCTGAGGATTTGACCTGGATTGGCTATGAATGAGAACTGGATTTCCGTTCAACACTACACACAGTGTCTATCGACATTGAATTGGACCTATTTTGGCTTGCGGTGAGTTTCGCCACCCTGAATCCATGCGCGATTCACTGATTTTGGTCTCAATTCAGGCACATTTTGTACCATAATCTGGCATCTGGTCTCATGACTGCAAATGACACAAGCCAGTTTCGCACATATTGGACTCCATGAAGGGATACCCTATTTTTTTGACGCTCGACGACATGGCGACGCTCGTTTTCTGTCTTCTGGCAGTGGGATGTCAGATCCTGATTTCATCATGAATCATGGATCATGAATCATCATGTACATTCTTCACTCAGACTTTCAATTTTCGAATTTTCGAGCTTGAACGAAGCTTTTTCTGTGTGCCCTGAGGTACCTATGCGTTTCATTCAAGTCGATGGCCATCGCGAAGCACAGATCTCAGCACAATTTTGCTCAATTCCGCTCAATTTCACACATTTTGCCTTAGATTAGGCTGTTTTTGGTCACTTTCGCCGTTTCGTTCACTTCACTTGACCCAGCCTGACATACTGGCGTATGTTTTCAGAGGGGGAGTGTAACGGCAGCAGTGACAGCACTCAATTATACACTGATGTGATCAGAATTTCAATGATTCTCAGATGTACATTAGTGCAGTAAATTTTCCGTTCAGTTTCATGTTTTCTGTTCGCCGCCAGATGTCGCCTGTGAGCGCGCGTCGAGTCGCATTTGTCTTTCGTGATTTCCCAATCGAATTTATTTAAATTATTTCGAATGATTTCACGTTGTGTCATTAGTTGCGATGAATGCGCATTGAGATTCTATGTCTGCTCCATTTTTGTAGACCGGGTTTTCGTACTCTTCATATCTCACCATGGAGTTCAAAGGACTTACAAGTGCTTCGCATATGTCGCTCCAAGAGGCTGGATATGGGTCTGAAGAGGGTCAGTTGGGTTCGGAGATATCAGGGGCAGTGTCGGGCGTTACGACCCCTGGGGCATCAAGGCTGCAGGCTTCGCAATCACAAGAAAGATCAACCACTATGCAGCGGTTACATTTTTTTTTTTTTGGCAGAACTTCTCGAACATCTGCCGCCCGGCCACCTCAGCCCGGCCATTCGACCGGCTGTGGTATGCCACTGTCTTGGCATGCCGAATCCCCATGTGCTTGCACATCGTCTTGAACCACGTACCCACGAATTGACTGCCCCGATCGCTGCAGATGACAGCTGGGACATCGAAAATCGTCAGCCAATGCCTGATCATGGCATTAGCGACGGTCTTGGCCTGCAGCCCCACTCCATGCTTGTCCTTCTTGTCCTTCTTCTTGGACTTCTTGCCCGGGACCGCCACGATATACCCACTGTGCCTATCCACCGCCAGGATGACACAGTCGTAGGTCTCTCCTTCCACGGTGACCTCAGGCATGGCGAATACATCCATGGCCACGGACCGCATAGGGGCCTCCGGTATAGCCGTGTACACCGGGGTGCCCGCTGTGGAGTGGTTGGGGCTCTTCGTGGCCCGACACACGGCACAGTCGCTGCAGTACCTGTCCAGGATGGCGTAGTACCCCGGAGGGAACTTGAAACGCCACTCCAGGTCCTGCTGCATCTTGTCTCGGCCAGGATGCATGAGCTGGGCGTTGTGCCAATGGTCAATGAGCTCCTCCACTCGGTTCTCGGGCACCAGCAGCTTGTCCTTGAGGAACAACTTGTCGCCATCCTCGGTCAAGCCCTCGGGCCATTCGTCGTCCGACGGGGCGCTCACGGCGTTCCAGTACCTGCTCCAGTGCTCGGATGCTGCATAGTCATCCGACCAGTCCTCTGTGAGCACCGACCTGACTAGCTCTACAGGGGCCACCATCCATTGCTCGAGGGTTTCCTCTCGAATAGCTCGGACGCGGGCACCCCGGAACTTGGCCAGGTCCGTACGGTTTGCCATCACCACAAAGCACTTGACCCCCTCTTGCTCCATGGTCTTCTCCATCTCGATGATGCGCTTGGCCTCCTCGGTCTCCTCAGCGTCGCCATGGCTGGATATGTCCATCCACGCTTTGCCCGCGGGGTAGGCCCAGCGACTGAGGCAATCTGCCACAGTGTTATCCTTCCCCGGGACGTACACGACGCTGAGGTCGAACTTGGCGAACGTCTCGTGCCATCGGGCCCTCCTAGCCGCTGGTCCTGAGGGGGTGTTGACATGCTCCTTGTGCCAGCTCTGTAGGGACTGGTGGTCCGTGCAAACCACCACCGGCTGCAGTCCGATGTGGCCAGACCACTTCCTGAGCGCACATACAATGGCGTATGTCTCCTTCTCCCTCGCGGTCCATGTTCGGCGTTGGCCCTCGGCCAGGATCCTGCTCCAAAACGCCACGGGAACATGAGTCCCGTCGTCCCGGACTTGTTCGAGGACTGCCCCCACGGCATAGTCCGAGGCGTCTGTCCGTAGCACGAATCCCTTGTCCGGGTCCACCAGGAACAGCCCCAACTGCCCCAGGAGTCGCTCCTTCAGGCAGTTGAACGCATTCTCAGCCTCAGGGGTCCAGGCAAGCTTCTTCTTGCTCCCCTTCCGGCCGTCGAACTTGCCCACTTGCAGCATCTTGTGCAGCGGCCCCGAGAGTTCTGCATACATCCGGACATAGCCCGAATAGTAATTGCAGAACCCCATGAAGGACCGGAGTTCGCTGATGGTCTGGGGCTTCTCCCAGTGGTTCAGGGACGCCAGCTTCCCAGGCATGGGACGGCGTTGCCCGTGACCAACCACGTGACCCGCGAACTCCACTTCCTTCACGAAGAGTGAGGCTTTGGTGGGCTTGCACACCATGTTGTGCTTGTCCAACTCGCTGAGCACTCGGCGCAGATCCTTCTCATGCGCGTCGATGAGCTCGTCCTCAGTCATGTTCTCCGTGCCGGACCCGATGATGATGTCATCCACGAAGGGATCGGCACAGTCCCGGACAGGACCGAGTAGGTCCTCCATCATGCGCTGGAAAGCGGCGTTGCCATTCTTGGCGCCCATAGGCACCACCTTCCACTGCATGGGCCCCAGCGGCGTCGACATCGCTGTGCAGGGCCTGGAGTCCGGGTGTAGCGGCATCTGGTGATAACCGTGTTTCAGGTCCAACACCGTGAAGATCCGCTTTTTCTGTTGTTTTTGGAGGATGGAGTCGATCAGGGGAAGCGAGTACGAGTCGTGCTCGGTCTGCTCGTTCAAACCTCTGTAATCAACCACCAACCTCCATTCGCCCTTCTCCCTCTTGGGCACGATGAAGGCTGGGCTGGCCCACTCACTGTCGGAGGGTTCGATCCATCCCCGCTCAATGAACTCGGCCAACAGCTTCTTCATGGCCTCGGCCCGATCGCCCTGAAGTTGGTACTCCCGATGACGATAGATCTTGGGGTTCGGCTTCAGCTTGATCTTCGCTGTACCAAACCTCCAGCGATCTGGAGGGTTCTTGTTGCCGACGCCACTGAATAGCCGCGGATAGGCCTTGATCAGCCTCTCCTTCAGCTCGGCGACCTTCGGGTTCTCCTGGGCCTCTTCAGCCGCTTGCTTCGGTATAGATACAACCGACCGCACTGCGGTATAGGCCTCTTCTGGGTCCGATTCCGACTTCTCCTCGTCCGATATGCCGTCTTCATCGCCGTGGGGTGCACTTCCCACCGATAATCGTCGGAAATTTGCGGCCTCGGGCTGGTGACTGTCGCTATCGGCTCCCATTCTTGGAAAATCCCATGTTGGTGGGTCCGACCCAACCGGACCATCGTATTGGTCCGCGATGTGATCCATGACCCTCGCCACGAACTCGTCCTTCTCGTACTTGCCGGTGACCAACATCTTGTCATCCCACCAATGCGGAGATGTGACCATGGCCCGCCTCTTCTTGGCTGCCACACGGTCGTGCATCCCCATTCGCATTTAGTTGACGACGTCGTCGATCTCGGAGTGGGACAGGATGTCAATGCCATCCACTGGCTGATCCGTCCCCTCCTTGGGCTCAAACATGACCTTCATGGGCACCGCCTCCACCCTACGGATGAGTGCTTCATCACCCGTGGGCTGGGCTTGCGCCCCATCCACCAGGAAAGCCTTGGTACCCCACGCTTGACCCGGGGAGGGCATTGATACACCCTTGGCGTCGATGAACAGCTCCTCCTCTGGCCCGAATGACATCTCGTTCAGGGTGATGGAGTCCAGCGTCGATTTGAGACCCTCCAGCGGACATGGGGTGGATCCTATGCCGGTTATGACCAGGATACCCTTCGCCCTATCCGCGATGATCTTCTCCACCGTGCGTCTGGTATTGTCCAGGGAGCCATGCCAATACATGGGTCCCCACTCCTTCAAACCCCAATGCCTGTGCCAGGCTGAGTCTCCTCGATGCCAATGCCTCCTACACTTCCGCAGAAGTGGGGCATCCCGGGAAGCGAAGACGTCCGTCTCGGGCGCTTCGGCTCCCAGCGTCTGGATCATCCTGGCGTACACTTGCGGCGCCATTCCATACTCCGTGAGCTGAACTCCACGGTCTCCTCTGGACTTGGCACCCACAGCTTGCACCGCTTGGACGATCCGATCCTCTTCATCAGCATTCCATTGGGATGATCCGCATGCATAGTCCGTGGACAGCCATGTTAGGCATTCATCATCCTCCCGAACCAGCGTTGCGCGATGGGGAAGGGCTCCAATGGCGTTTGCCACCATGAAGTCATACCCCATGATCATATCCCAATCGGTAATGTCGGCCACATAGAAGTTCCCGGATAGAGTGTTTCTCTTCGCCTGATCAGGGCGGTTCAAGCGCTCATGTTCCCAGAATTCCATACTGATGGTGGCCTCATGGGTGCCACCATCCATGATCTCTCCATTGGCGACCTTCAGGCGGACCGGTCTCCGGCTGGGCTGCAGGAATTCCTCCTTGAACAATCCTCTCCGGACCAGGCTCACCTGGGCACCCGTATCCACCAACACATCCACCACCTTCTCCTCTCGTCCGCACCGTACTCGCACTTTCAAGTGCAACTGCCGCTCGTCGCCATGAGGTGTATGGACGACTATCACGGCATGCAACTCTAGCACGTCCGGGTGCATCAGGACTTCAAGGGTATGGTCACGGATGGTGTAGATCTTGGGTTGGTCCTGCCCGTCCACGGGGCTCTCCGTGGTCGCTCCTTCCTTCTTGCCATGTCCCGTACCCACATGTACTTCCCTTGGCAGGGCGCTCCAGGGGTTGGGAGTGGCGAAACTCAGTGGTTTTGGCTCTTCTGGAGCCTTCTTCGGCACCCGATGTGCCTTCGCTTTCTCTGGGATTCCACTGATTTTCGGAGGAGAGACCTCCGAGGTCCCACTCCCGTGGGGGCTCCTCTAGACTTGGCTTCCCGCAGCCCCTTCCGGCTGCGATCCGCCAGGACTTTGTCCTCCACGTTGCTGGGCTTTGAGTTCCTCCAACGTCCTCAACATGTCCTCAGCAACTTCCTCGATCGACCTCACTCGTCGGTCTTGACCAGGTCGGCCACCATAGCCTCTTCCTCCGCCTTTTCCTTGGCCTTTGCCTTGGCCTTTTCCCCCGTCTCCGCCCTTCGCTTTCCAATCGGAAATCCGCTGCTCCTTGGGCTTCTTCTCGGGGTGAGCGGCGAAGTAGGCCTTCTTGTCCGCCTCATACACCTTGCACTGACGGTGGTCGTGTGCATGGTTGTTTCCCTTGCCATAACAGACCCAGCACCCATCATGCTGCGACCTGTACTCCCGGAATGAGAGCGGTGGGTTCTCGATCCTCCTTGGCTCTTTGCCCCTTGGTCCCGCTCGGCTCCATCTGGACCGATCCTGCCCATTGCTCTTCACGTTGTGCGCCACAAACGCGAAGAAATGGGCCTCCTCGTGATCCTCCCGGGACCAGTGGTCTTGGCCACTTCCACTACCATCCTCCGCGGAGTTGGCCTCGTTGTCCATGACCGTGTCGATCCTGCACGTGGGCCTCGTTCTTCGCATTGAGCTTCAACTCCACCGTGATGTACTTCACGATCTCGTCCAGGCTCATGCGGGCGAGAATGACTTGCATCCTCAGCGGCTCCCCGCGCCTCCACTCCACGTTGTTGAGGCGCAGCAACCTTTGCCCCATGGAGTCCCCGAATACCTCCACGTTCACCCCGTTCTTCAGTCCCAACATCCGGTTGGGCTCGCCCAGGTTCCTCCTGAAGAACTCCATGATACCCGAATGGGTGTCCTCCGCCGCCATAATCCTCACCGCCACCCGCTTCTTGGCGCGCTTCTTCTCCCCGTCCTCCACTCGTCGCTTCCAGTTGCCGGGGAGGACGTCCTTCAGCAAGTGGCGGATCTCACTGGCCTCGTTCCAGTGTTCCACCAACTTGAGGCATCTGCGGTACTTCCGCAGATACCGGTTCCACTCCCGGACCCGCAACTCTCCGCGGTCCAGCGGCAGTGGAATGGACCACAGGTCCTCCAGCTTCTGATTCGGAGCGTCCACCCGCTCCTCATCCTCCAGCCACTGGAGGCAGGCCTGCTCCGTGCGGATCAATCCTTCCCGGATCTGATCCCGCAGCTCCTCCTTGAGGTCCTGCGCCAGCCGGTGTGGGAATGTCCGGCATACCCACTTGTCCCGCGGCGCTCCCCGCATCTCGCCGACGACCTCCTCGGCGAAGTCCTTGCAGTCCAGGATGAAGTCATCCAGGTTGGACGGGTTCCCGTCGTAATAGGGGATTTTGATTCCCCTGAGGTCGTCAATCCTGATGGCGTCTCCGACGTCTCCAGCCACCACTCCACCGAGACGGATACCACCTGTGGCCGGGGGGTGTGAGTACACTCCCCGTACATCCCTCTCCTCCATGGAGTGCGGTCCAGTTGGGCCTGAACCCATGGGGTTTGGAATGCGGGAAGGATTTGCCCCATCGGCCGTCCATATCCCCGTATTGGGATCCTTCGCCCACAGGTTTCCGCCTGGATGGCCTCGACCATGTCCGTCGGCGCTTCCCATGGTTCGCCCCTGCATGGTCTGGTTCTGGATCTCAATCTTCTCTTCCGCATAGACTGCCATATTCGTCGTGAGCGGTACATCCTGGGCGGCATGGGACATCTGTACCGTCAGGCTCCTCGGGTCCGTGGTCACGTGCCCTTCCCGCATGGACCCAGCCGGTGCCGTGTGTTCCCCGAGCATTGTGGATTCGCTGAACAGGGGAACATACGGCAGCGCACCCGGGTCAACACGCGGAGGCGCGTATGGTGCCTCTGCAGGGCCGCCCATGGGTTTCTCCATGGCGCTCCTGAGGGTCTTAACCCGCTCCACCAGCTCCACCGCGGCCGGCTTTGCCGGGAGCTCCGGACCCGAGGCGAGGGGCTGTCGCTCCTCTAGCCTTCTCAGGCGTCCCGACATGTCCTCCACTAAGTGGAGGAGGCTGTCCACCACTCGCTGCTGCTTCTGCAGGGCCAGCTCCAGATTCTCCCGGTACCGGGCCTGATCCGCTCGCAGCTCCTCCATGTGGTTCTCCGCCGCCGACAGGTCGTCCAGGATCCCCGCGACGTCCTCCTCTAGAGCGTCTTTGGCGTTGTCCAGCCGGTCAAGGTGATGCACGATGGCGTCCATCCCCATCTTCGGGTACTTGCCCATGAGGAAGGACACGTGCTCGCAGTGGCACGCAGCGTGCCTTCCGCCGGATTTAGCGCAACCCGCGGTTCCCGGCACCTCAGACTCATCGCCCATGGGCGTATCGCCTATGGCGTCCGTCTCTGGACCCGTGTGCCGGGGCACAGGTGCCGTCTGGGCCCTGGCTGGCCTCTCCAAGCTCTCGGCGTCGTGCTGCAGGGCGGGCTCAGGGGCCGTATGCGCCCTGACGATCGGCGCGGGCGTCTCCGGCTCCGAAGGTGGCTCGTAGGCTGTCCGATAGCCCTCGGAGTGCCCCTCGGATTCCCACAGCCTGACCGGGCTGGGGTCCGTGTCCATAGCCCCGGCGTCCCTTGCCGCGGACTTGGGTGACCCGCGCTTCCGGTAGCGCCGGGCCCGTCCTCCACTGCTGCCTGAGTGGCAGGCCTCATCAGAGTCCTCCGCGGCGGAGCGGAGGTTGCATGCCTTTCGGCAGCGACGCTCACACATGGAGACCAGGTCCTCCATGTCACGTCCTCCTCTTCCCGAGTGTCGTTCTTCTCTTCGGGCTTCAACTTCCGGAGTTCGCCATGCTCTTGAACGTCTCGGTCCTTCTATGGCTCCAATCTCCGGCGTGGTCTCCACCGAGTCCACAATACGCACCCGGGGCGTACTTGGGCAGGGCTCATAAGGGCCCAAGTCCCCGGGTCGGCGGTTGGTAGGGGCAGCAGGTAAGCCTCTGCTACCATAAAGAAGGTCCCTACAAGGACCGGCCCCCGCTGTGCCCCTTCCGCCTGTAACCCCTGCTGATTTACTCCGGATCAACGATTGCATTTCTCAAAATCCTCAAAGTCCAAGGTCCAAAATCCAAAAATATAGAAAATGTAATCCTCCTTCAACCCTGAACAGCAACCAGATCCCACAAATACAGCGATAGCCCAATTCACAATCCAAATCAGGCTGCGGGCTTCCGTTCAGCACACCGGTATTCCCACGGTGGCGGGCATGTACAAGAATTGCACCAAGGAAGAAAGCCCTGAAATTGGCATATGAACGCAAATAAAGCAAAGTTGGGAAAAGATGGAAACTTACACAATCACAGCCATAGAGCCCTCATTCCCTGGACTCAAGACCTTCCCTTGACTCACCAACATGATGCCCTGAACCCAGTCCAATAAGATGGTTAAATGCCATATATCAAAAGTCACTACATAAACCCCAAAAATGTGTTCACTCCCAAGCTTCTAAATCCTAGCCCAATAGGGGAGGTGGCGTGTCATGGCCTAGAGTGGCACTCAGGACCATGCCCTACCCTGACATAACCTTGGTTGGACTTGGAGTCGATTGGGCTTGGAGATATGCTCTATGAGTTTGAACTCATAACATGCCAAAAAACTGCCAATTCACACCATATTGGCCATATATCGCACATATGCTCAAAGTTGAAGTTACCACTTATCCGAAGGCTCAAAGCATGCATGGAATCGAAGTCTAATATTCATGGAGGATATAGACCAAAGGTCAATGCCCATGTACATTCCCACTTTACCCTCGAAACCCCTTCAGATATGGGCGCCACGCACTGCCCAAGTCAGCCCATGATCTTGAGACCAAATCTTGTAATCCTTCGTGCGCCAAGCCAAATGGAGTACGCGATCCGGCATATGGTGGTGTTCAACTCCAAAGCATATGCCAACATATGAACAACATACCATGGTTCGACTCTCCATAGGCTTCTTGCTGTTTGCTGACCAGGTAAGTACACAAAACGCAAAAATGAGCAAAAATTGAGGTCAAAAACATGAAAATATGACCAAATACAAAGTTGTCATGATAGTATATCTCTATGCTCACCCATGATATCCGCTCATGATTCAATACACAAATGATTGGAACCATTTGCGGACAATTCCCCCACTTGGATCCCCAATCGGGCGCATGGAGATACCTTCGCCACTAATATCTACATGCCCCATGAAAATGGGAGTGCACCCATGGATCTCTTTGTCAAACATACCATGAGCAATACATACGCGGTAGACTTAGTCTAGCGCTTTGAATTCCACAATTGGGACATGGGCAAAGCCCTTGTCACGTATGGCTCCCCATCTCTTCGGCCACACGAAGATATATAACATGGGCGTGAGCATATCAAACATATACCATGCATACAACACATACCCTCAAAATATGGCTCCCACCATGATATGCCATGTCCCTCCATTGACATAACTTCACGTTAAAAATACGTAGGAACCCAAGGAAAGTTGCTATGCAACCCCAACACTCATGCGGTACACTCGAAAGTCACAATAAAATGTTCGGTTGCACGGTCCAAGAGTTATATATCACTTTATACCCTCTTGACCATTATCCCTTGCTATATCGGGCATGTGTACACACCAAAGGCGTTTGATGCTTCCTAAATTAAGTTGAGACCAAGGCGTTTGCAACCCATCCTTCCTTATTCTCTTTCCTCACACTCGCTCGTAGATATGGCTCTTCAAAGTGATCCCACGATTCGCTTTTGTTTCCCTTATATCTCCAAGTCAAATGGGTGGCAAGTATAAGGGAAACCTGATTCGGGCATAGGGAAAGGAGTATGACCACTCGAAGAAGTCCAAATCAAGTGCGGCGATGTCGAAGTCGAAAATCCGATTTCGACATCGCGAAAAATTCAGATTAAAATTTCGAGTGCTTATTTAGAGAATTGCGGATGCAACGAACCCTTTGCTGATGAAATCTGACTCTTCAACGGAATATCCGCCAAAATATCTGGAAATAACAGTTAACCAATCGGTTAACGCAAAATCGCGAGCCAACTGACAGTCGCCGATACATTGACCATCAGAACGAAAGGCTGAAAAATTACGGAAACATTATGATAATAAAACCCTGTTGATTCCTGATATTCCGATATATAAATCTCTGCTGGCGGTGCCTCGGTACTGAATATGGCCGCTCATAGCCGGAATGGCCCAACCTATCACACTATCACATCGGGTTAGGTCAGGTGGATGGGAGAGTATGATATCAGCCAATGGCGGCTTGCCGGCACATAGATACACACCCCAAGTGACCCCAAGATGGTCACGGGGGTCCGAACCGGCTTCAGGACTTGAACCCATGGGGTTTGGAATGCGGGAAGGATTTGCTCCATCGGCCGTCCATATCCCCGTATTGGGGTCCTTCGCGCACAGGTTTCCGCCTGGATGACCTCAACCATGTCCGTCGGCGCTTCCCATGGTTTGCCCTTGCATGGTCTGGCTCTGGATCTCCTCTTCCGCATAAACTACCATATTCGTCGTGATCGGTACATTCTGGGCGGCATGGGACATCTGTACCGTCAGGCTCCTCGGGTCCGTGGTTACGTGCCCTTCCCGCATGGACCCAGCCGGTGCCGTGTGTTCCCCGAGCATTGTGGATTCGCTGAACATGGGAACAAGCGGCAGCGCACCCGGGTCAACACGCGGAGGCGCGTAGGGTGCCTCTGCAGGGCCGCCCATGGGTTTATCCATGGCGCTCCTGAGGGTCTTAACCCGCTCCACCAGCTCTGCCGCGGCCGGCTTTGCCGGGAGCTCCGGACCCGAGGCGAGGGGCTGTAGCTCCTCTAGCCTTTTCAGGCGTCCCGACATGTCCTCCACCAGGTGGAGGAGGCTGTCCACCACTCGCTGCTGCTTCTCCAGGGCCAGATCCAGATTCTCCCGGTACCGGTCCCGTTCCGCTCGCAGCTCCTCCATGTCTTTCTCCGCGGCCGACTGGTCGTCGAGGATCCCCGCGACGTCCTCCTCTAGACCGTCCTTGGCGTTGTCCAGGCGGTCAAGGCGATGCACGATGGCGTCCATCCCCATCTTCGGGTACTTGCCCATGAGGAAGGACACGTGCTCGCAGTGGCACGCAGCGTGCTTTCCGCCGGATTCTGCGCATCCCGCGGTTCCCGGCACCTCAGACTCATCGCCCATGGGCGTATCGCCTATGGCGTCCGTCTCTGGTCCCGTGTGCCGGGGCACAGGTGCCGTTCGGGCCCTGGCTGGCCTCTCCAAGCCCTCGGCGTCGTGCTTCAGGGCCGGCTCGGGGGCTGTATGCGCCCTGGCGATCGGCGCGGACATCTCCGACTCCGAAGGTGGCTCGTAGGCTGTCCGATAGCCCTCGGAGTGCCCCTCGGATTCCCACAGCCTGACTGGGCTGGGGTGCGTGTCCATAGCCCCGGCGTCCCTTGCCGCGGACTTGGGTGACCTGCGCTTCCGGTAGCGCCGGGCCCGTCCTCCACTGCTGCCTGAATGGCAAGCCTCATCAGAGTCCTCCGCGGCGGAGCGGAGGTTGCATGCCTTTCGGCAGCGACGCTCACACATGGAGACCAGGTCCTCCATGTCACGTCCTCCTCTTCCCGAATGTCGTACTTCTCTTCGGGCTTCAACTTCCGGAGTTCGCCATGCTCTTGAACGTCTCGGTTCTTCTATGGCTCCAATCTCCGGCGTGGTCTCCACCGAGTCCACAATACGCACCCGGGGCGTACTTGGGCAGGGCTCATAGGGGCCCAAGTCCCCGGGTCGGCGGTAGGTAGGGGCAGCAGGTACGCCTCTGCTACCATAAAGAAGGTCCCTACCAGGACCGGCCCCCGCTGTGCCCCTTCCGCCTGTAACCCCTGCTGACTTGCTCCTGATCAACGATTGCATTTATCAAAATCCAGGGTTCCAAATCCAAAAATATAGAAAATACTATCCTCCTTCAACCCTGAACAGCAACCAGATCTCACAAATACAGCAATAGCCCAATTCACAATCCAATACGGGCTGCGGGCTTCTGTTCAGCACACCGGTCGACTCACGGTGGCGGGCATGTACAAGAATTGCACCAAGGAAGAAAGCCCTGAAATTGGCATATGAACACAAATGAGGCAAAGTTGGGGAAAGAGGTAAACATACACATTCACAGCCATAAACCCCTCATTCCCTGGACTCAAGACCTTCCCTTGACTCAGCAACATATTGCCCTGAACCAGGTCAAATGAGATGGCCGAATGCCATGTGTCACAAGTCACTACACAAACCCCAAAAATGTGTTCACTCCCAAGCCTCTAAATCCTAGCCCAAAAGGGGAGGTGGCGTGTCATGGCCTAGAGTGGCACTCAGGACCATGCCCTACCCTGACATAACCTTGGTTGGACTTGGAGTCGATTGGGCTTGGAGATATGCCCCATGAGTTTGAACTCATAACATGCCAAAAAACTGCCAATTCACACCATATTGGCCATATATCAAATATATGCTCAAAATTGAGGTTACCACTTATCCGAAGGCTCAAAGCATGCAGGGAATCGAAGTCTAGTATTCATGGAGGATAGAAGCCAAAGGTCAATGCCCATGTACATCCCCATTTTACCCTCGAAACCTCTTCGGATATGGGCGCCACGCACTGCCCAAGTCAGCCCATGATCTTGAGACCAAATCTTGTAATCCTTCGTGCGCCAAGCCAAATGGAGTACGCGATCCGGCATATGGTGGTGTTCAACTCCAAAGCATATGCCAACATATGAACAACATACCATGGTTCGACTCTCCATAGGCTTCTTGCTGTTTGCCGACCAGGTAAGTACACAAAACGCAAAAATGAGCAAAAATTGAGGTCAAAAACATGAAAATATGACCAAATACAAAGTTGTCATGATAGTATATCTCTATGCTCACCCATGATATCCGCTCATGATTCAATACACAAATGATTGGAACCATTTGCGAACAATTCCCCCACTTGGATCCCCAATCGGGCGCATGGAGATACCTTCGCCACTCATATCTACATGCCCCATGAAAATGGGAGTGCACTCATGGATCTCTTTGCCAAACATACCATGAGCAATACATATGCGGTAGACTTAGTCTAGCGCTTTGAATTCCACAATTGGGACCTGGGCAAAGCCCTTGTCACGTATGGCTCCCCATCTCTTCGGCCACACGAAGATATATAACATGAGCGTGAGCATATCAAACATATACCATGCATATAACACATACCCTCAAAAAGTGGCTCCCACCATGATATGCCATGTCCCTTCATATGGACACAACTTCACGTTAAAAATACGTAGGAACCCAAGGAAAGTTGCTATGCAACCCCAACACTCATGCGGTACACTCGAAAGTCGCAATAAAATGTTCGGTTGCACGGTCCAAGAGTTATATATCACTTTATACCCTCTTGACCATTATCCCTTGCTATACCGGGCATGTGTACACACCAAAGGCGTTTGATGCTTCCTAAATTAAGTTGAGACCAAGGCGTTTGCAACCCAACCTTCCTCATTCTCTTTCCTCACACTCGCGCGTAGATATGGCTCTTCAAAGTGATCCCACGATTCGCTTTTGTTTCCCTTATATCTCCAAGTCAAATGGGTGGCAACTATAAGGGAAACCTGATTTGGGCATCGGGAAAACAGTATGACCACTCGAAGAAGACCAAATCAAGTGCGGCGATGTCGGAGTCGAAAATCCGATTTCGACATCGCGAAAAATTCAGATTAAAATTTCGAGTGCATATTCAGAAAATTGCGGAAGCAACGAACCCTTTACTGATGAAATCTGACCCTTCATCGGAGTTTCCGCCAAAATATCTGGAAATAACAGTTAACCAATCGGTTAACGCAAAATCGCGAGCCAACTGACAGTCGCCGATACATTGACCATCAGAACGAAAGGCTGAAAAATTACGGAAACATTATGATAATAAAACCCTGTTGATTCCTGATATTCTGATATATAAATCTCCGCTGGCGGCGCCTCGGTACTGAACATGGCCGCTCATGGCCGGAATGGCCAAACCTATCACACTATCACATCAGGTTAGGTCGGGTGGATGGGAGAGTATGATATCAGCCAATGGCGGCTTGCCGGCACATAGATACACACCCCAATTGACCCCAAGATGGCCACGGGGGTCCGAACCGGCTTCATTCCGCGTCGTCCACCATCACCTCTGCTTCTGGGTCAGATATGGCCTCGGCTGCAACCGGTTGGTCTTACGGCTGGGATGGGTTAGGCTTCGGGTTAGGCTTTGGGTCAGGCTTCGCGCTTTGGGACTCATTTTTGGGTGTGGAGATGGGCGCAGAGGTTAGTACTTGGTGCCCACCCTCGGGCGTGAGTGTTTGTACCTCGGCTTGCGAGGCAAAGGAAACGCTCCGCTTCTTATGCTTTTGTGGGCCAGGCACGCTCCCCATTAATTCCATCAGCGATGGCCCTTGCGCTGCCATGGCTGCAGCATATGCCGTTGCCTTGGCCTTCTTTTCATTGGAGATTGGTGTCTTCGGTGGCATTCCAGAAGTGCACGTCATGAGCCAGGCGATTGGGGTTGAAAGCCGGTGCGTGCATCTCAACTGAGGGCTTGGGTTGTCACACACGGAACGCAAAACGTGTCAACCTGTACCAACTCCCTTCAAGCAGAAGTCCACACCCTCCTTCTCAATATGTACAGACACACACACACACACACACATATATATGTATGTATGTATGTATGTATACATATATATGTGTGTGTGTGTGTGTGTGTGTGTGTGTGTAATTTATATGTATATATATGTGTGTGTGTGGGTGTGTGTGTGTGTGTCTGTATATATCTATATACATATATACATATATATACATATATATATATATATATATATACACACATATATATATATATATATATATATATATATATATATATACATATATATATATATATATATATATATATATATATATAGATGTACATACATGTATTTGTATATATATGTATATATTTCACTTGGAGGGAGTAGAAATTGAGTAGGAGGGAGGTGATATTCGCTTGGAGGGAGTGGATTTTCACTCGGAGGGAGTGGAAACTGAGCAGGAGGGAGGTGAAATTGAGTAGGAAGGAGTGGATATTCACTTGGAGGGAGTTGAAATTGAGGGGAAGGGAGTGTATTTTCACTTAGAGGGAGTATACATACATACATACATATATATATATATATATATATATATATACATATATATATATATATATATATATATATATATGTAGATGTATGTATGTGTGTATGTATGCATATATATAAATATATATATATATATATATATATATATATATATATATATATATATATCCTCCAATCTACACCCCTCTCCCAACTCTAGGTGGCTCCACCACACGGCTCTAAGGTACGTGCGAAGGGCACAAAGTGGTGCATACATGTGGTGGAAGGGGCTGAATTTGGTCAAACCTGGCTCAAAACGGGCTCAAAACACTTGTTTGAGCATCCCAAATGGTCCGGGATCACTTTTGGAAAAACGCGTTTTTGACCCATTTTTGACCGATTTTTGGTCCCAAAATGGCGCATTTTCAAGGCATTTTGGGATTTTCCATGGCCCCAAACGCGCCACCACGGGCTCAAAACGGCCTAAAACCACTTGTTTGAGCATCCCAAGCCGTCTAGGAACAACTTTGGTAAAAATCATTTTTGTCGACCCGGGGACCCTGGTGGACCCACCGTTGGCCCCCACTGTGCGTGCGTGGGCTGGCCGGCCCTCTGGCTGCACCAAGTGACCACTGGTACGGGGGTCTACGTGTCTCGTTGGGCGATTCTGACTCTTGGAAACCATAAAAAGTGGGGGGTTGCGGGTGGACTAGGTGCCCTCGGAATTCGTTTTTGAGCCACGTAGCCCAAGATACGGCCCGTTCTTGGTTTCGGGGTGCTGGTGCACCTGGCGCAGATTTTGGGGCTTTTTGGCGCCTTTTTGGGCCATTTCTCGGACATATCGTGGAGTTAGGGGGCAACAAAGGTCCCTTGGTCACGAGAAAGTCAAGCCGCACGTGTAGTGTAGCATCCGTTTGCCTTCGTTAGGCTGTTTTGAACCCTTACTAGGGCTGTTTTGGGCGAAAAATGGCTGTTTTTGGCCCAAAACTGCGCAGATTTGGGAGGGCACCTCCCAACTTGGCGCCCACGCCCCGTGCCGCCACCGGTGAGTTTCAGGCTCAAAACTTGGATTTGGCAAGGGCACCACCTAGGCTCTAGGATGGTCAAGGTAGAGTCAAGCCCGAGGCGATGGGAAGGGCCAATGGCCAAAACGAAATGGTGACGTGCTTGTTGTTGTTGTTGTTGTTGTTGCTTGTTAGCTAAATTTAAGGGGAGAGGGGTGTAGTAATATATATATATATATATATATATATATATATATATATATGTATATATATGTATATATATATATATATATATAGGATGTACGTCGCGATACGTCTAGCGGAACATTATAATGTTACATCTGGTACGGTTATAATATTCCGCTAGACGTAACACTTATTCCGCTAGACGTAAGCAGAATTTTGTACGTCTACCGGAACATCATAGGGTGCCATTAGACGTAAGTAACAGTGCTGGATGTTCCAGTAGACGTAAGTATCCACACCATCCTATTTGTTGCATAGAAACCTGAAAATCAAATGTTTCTTCATGTCGTTGGGCCAAATGATAGCACATCCCCTAAATTACCCAATAAATCCAAATTTGGCATTCCAATCATCCTATGCTTCTTTTAGGTGCCTTGTGAAAAAACCACAAAATCTACCTTGATCTTTGCCATCACGGCACACATGCAACAGTGAAGTTTGAATGTCGTTAACACTCTTCGACAAACAATGCGCATATGCGAGCCACCTTATCAATATTTTTCATCTTGGATTGGGAAGACACCTCTTCTCAAATGAACATCTTAAAGTTTTCTTTACCCCAATGCTTCTTCGGAACACTCACAAATCCAAGAAACCGTGGACCACAACAACACGATAATCCCATTTAGGGAGAAAATGTGCCACTTTTTGCCAACGAATTTTTAGGTTGTTTGTGTTATTTGCGTTGTTAAGGGGCTCCCCGTTTGAGGACTTCACTCCGGGCTGTCCACACCTCGGAGCTAGGGACTCGTTTGAGCCCACCCCGTGGTTGGTCATGTGCATTGGCCATCAATGGTTTCGACGCCGTGTCTCATAAGTGTGCCCAAGGCCCCTGCACTAGACCCTGGTGACAGAACTTAGGTACTTGTGGGTAGTACATGTTTTAGGTCGCTGCCCAATGGTCAACCGCGTAGCCGGCTGCCAACCACCGCAGGGGCGACCCCCTTACTTAGGTTTGGGCTGCCTTCACTTCCCGGTGTGGTGTTGGCTCCCAGGAGTGCATCAAGGAAGGCCTCCAAGGGAAAGCAAGGGACACATGACACAAAACATGCAAACGCGAGGGCGTATGAACCACAAACTGACCCGGAAACTGCCTGTCGAGATGCATGTCCAGCTCTACGGGCACGCACAACACTGCCCCCTGACCGCGGGCAATTGACAACCGCACCAGGGGAGTATATGTCAATATGGTCAACATCCACGGCTGAAATTGCGGGAAAAAATAAGTGTTCTGCGTGATACACGGCACAGTGGACTGGATGCCAGAAAATCCGGACTGCACTGCAATGCACCAATAATACCACCTTGTCCAACCAGCAAACGCACAGGAGAGTCCAATATCCAACCTTCTACCCCCCCCCCCCTTGTCCAAGCAATGGTAAATGACCAGAAATTGATGGAACCAACGCCTGGTGCTGCTTGGACAAAGGTGCTGCTTGCACATGGGCGTTGCTTGAACAAAGGGGGGGGGTGAGTAGATTTGGAAAATGGAAAGTGAGGGTTCCCTTGCCCCCCCCCCCCGTTTACTAATCAAGGGCGGTTCCTATTCAGGGGGGTGGGGGGGATACAAAACAAATACCACCCGCCCGCTCCCCGGCCCATCACACCCACCTCAACAAATGTCGGTGCCCCAATTCTCCTGCATTTGGGTGCCACAGGGGCCACCGCCACTGGACCGGCATCCCCCCCGGCAGCCGGGCAAGCAACGCATGCAAACTGTCCCGAGGCTGTGTCGTGCCCCGGCACTGCGCGGAATCGCTGCAGCACCCCATGCCTCCCCCTCCTTTGCAAGGCCGCCTACGCTTCCTTGGGATTGTGCTACAGTGGGCTTCCCTGGCGCAGGTACTGTGAGCCCCCCCCAAAGCACGGGGTCTCGGGTCCCCTGGGCCCGCGTCACTTCGTTGCGGCCATGTGCCTCACGCACCCGCCTCACATCCGCCGGCGGATGGCCAATCGTCTTCACCGTTTGTCCTCGCAGCCCTCGCCATCCCGAGTCCATGACAGGCCCGCCAGGGCATTGCCCATGCCTCGGTCTGTCCTGCCGTGCCGGTCCCTCGCTTGCAGCCTGCCCCCATCCGCCCCCCCAGCCCCAGTGCCAAGCCAACGGGAGAGTGCGAACGTCATCCGGGCTGAACGCGCAGTGTTCGTTGGATGAGGGCTTCTACGAGGCGCACGAAGCGCTGTGCACACTGCGGGTGGGCCTGAGGGTGGTGGAGAGTGCCCACAGCCCCAGAGCCCTCGCGCTCTGTGGCGTGCGTCTGCCTGACCACAAATGCCGGGTCAAGTCTCATCGATGGACGGTCGCACCGCCCGGCGGATGCCAAAAGGAACATACTCCCGAGGGCACGACGGGCCCTTTCTGCGCGCCATCGCCGCTGCGCTTTGGCCGCAACCCGGCGATGGTCGCTGCCCTCCGGAATCCTTCCGGGCAACTCTCACTGTACATCGGCAGGATGGTCTTGACCAGCCATGCCTGCGGGCATACTGTTCAAACGCCTGGCGCCAGGCACCAGCACACCAGATCGTCCACACCACCAGCCCCAAAACACCGCGCCATCCGCCCACACCCCTGCCCCGGAGCACCGCTCCATCCGCGGCCAGAGGCATCCCGGGATCTCCTGCCTGATCATTCATGCCAGCCACCCCCCCTTGCGGTCAAACAAGGCCGTCAGGCGCCAACAGACCCCGCCTCCTCCTCCACTCTGAAGCCCGATGTCGCTTGCATGGGTCACTGACGCTGTTCCTTGGCCATGAAGAGACGATGGTCGACGCCCACCGGACTCGCTCCGGGAACTCTCTGACTCTGTACCTTGGCCATAGACCGGCGATGGTCGTCACTGGCATTCCAACGCTGTACCTTGGACGAGGGGAGGGGGCGCGTGCTGCATACCAGCAGTGTGAAGTTGAGGGGCGCCGTAAGGCTGGTGAGCAGGATGGACTTGATGAGCGTAACCACTTCTTTACCTGTGACCGCTTCATCCATTGTGCACACTGAGACGACGTTCACGATGTTGTCCGGGAGGGTGGCAGTGTCGGGGTCCCATGCGAAGGTTGTGTTGCGGGTGACGTTCAGGAGAGCGCTGATGAAGGGGGGCTTCCAGTACTTCCATTCGGCGATGCCGCTGGAATAGGCGAGCGAGGGGAGAAAGGCTGCAGCACACAAGAGGGCGCCAAACAACATTCTGAATGGAGAGAAGCAGACAGGCCATGGCATGGTGACTGGTGAGCGGGGCTGCTGGGTTGTGCGGAGAAGGGATGTGAAACTCAAACCCACCGTTTGCATTTACGACACAGGGCACTGGCCTCCATCCTGCACTGCTGTGCAAAGTGACATGGAGATAAGCAGAAATGCTTTTGGATGACATGTGAGGTGGTCCTCGATCTCGGGTATGGGCCCCCTTCGTTTTCCCATTGTCACTTTTGGGCGTTCATCGTTATCCGAGACATCCAAGTCGGACTTCCCGTTCCCATCTGCAACGGTGGGCAGAATACAACACATGTTACCATCCTGTCCACCACTCTGCTAGTTGCTCGAGAGATTGAATATTGTAGATGCTGCCACACCCTACAAAATACTGGGGGCTGGGGGGGGGGGGGGCGCGGCCAGCCTCTGACCCATAACCCCCTCGCTTAACCCGTCGCACAGCATCCAGGACTATACTGCAAGTTAATCTCACACACACAAAATTTTTTTTGGTTTGACACCAGATCAGTTCAGGCCATCAACACAGTCGGTGTTTGTGGGCATCCAAGCTCAGGTATTATGTACAGCAAGAATTGTATAGCCAGCCCCTATTGCAGGGAGATTGTGGTGGCAGATGACGGGGTTGAGCGTATCGCTGTCTTTGTGGCACCCATCACCAGCAATATCCCACGTGTCGGGTACGAGGCCGACAAACTTCACCCACAGTCCGGTCACACAAAGAAAGGACTGTAACCCAGATGTCAACATGGGAGACCGGGCCTGACGCATTACACCATCCATGGCGCTTCCACCGAGCAGCCCCCCCCCCCCCCCCGTGACACCCAGGTAGACCAAGTTGCAGTCCGTACAGAAAACCTCACGTACACCCGGCTGGTGGCGCTCCAAGGCCCACAACGCAGCCCACAACTCTGCCCTAATGTTGGTTTGCGGGTCTTGTACCGGCAAGGGGGAGGAGAAACGAAATCCACTATCAGAGCAAACCCCAAAACCCCCAATACGGACACCATGAACCAACTCACTCGAGCCGTCCAGGTATACGGCAATCTAGCCTGCGAGCAGGAAGGCTCGATAGCCAGAACAAAACGGGCACGTAAAGTAGAGGCATTTGGCTTCAACCTCGGACGGCCCGGGCCAAAGCCGAAATCACAGGTAGAGCCCCTTGCAAAGGCAGCGCTGAATCCAACAAACGAGGGTGGACCACCGGACCATTCTCCACGCGTGCCCGCAACGCCTTCTCGAGAAACACCAATTCCGCCCAGCCGGCTCCGCCGGGGTCGTGACACTGTCCCGCTGCGGGGCGCCGGGCATTTGCTGCCCGCTGCCCCCCGGTGGGAGCAATGACGTAACCCGAGCCACTGGGGATGGTACAGCAGATCCGGGGAAGAGGGAGGTGAAAGTGCTGCCCTGGGTCGTTGAGGGTGCCGGAGGGCTCGGGGCCGGCAAGACCAGTGGGGCAGGCACGCGAGGAGTCTCCCTGGATGTTGTTATTGGGGGTAGAACCGGATACTCGAACACCAACAGAGGCGAGAGCAGCGACAACAGAGGCAAGGTCCATGCTGATTGTGGTCCGGCAGAAAATCCCAGTCTATGAAGAAAATTGATGCGAATTATTCTAAATACATCTGAGTGTCCAAAACTGTCTGAAAAGATTTAAATAATCCAATTATGTAAAAATGTTTGGCCGATCTGGCCCGCGAGCGCGCGTCAGCGGCAAATGGCGATTCCAGCTAAAATAGCGGAACGCGGCGGAGTTACGGGAAATGGACCGCGGAATCAAATCCGGCATATCAGAAATATATAGGAAATATCCTGAGACTGAGCTGCGAGGCGGCGATTCCGCCGAAGCAAAGAAAATGACCAAAATGTAGCCAATCTGGGCAGAATGTCTGAAAATCTGAGCAGATGGGGCTAGCCGCACTTACACTCCCCCTCCAAAAACACACTGGGGTGTGTCGCTACGTCAACGAAGAACGTAGTGCGGGTAAGTCCCAGAAAAAAATAGAAATGTAGCCTCGATGGGGCGAAATCTGCTTGATCTGACCTGATTTGGACTGAATTGGCACTGAATCAGGCTGGATGAACCTGAAATGAGACAGAATGAGAAGTGACGAACAGTCCTCCGTGCAGTAAAACATTGGGTCAAGGGCTGAAAAGCATGTAAACGTATCGAGAATCGATACCAAACCATGCATTGGTTGAGAATGAGGTAGATTATTGGTGGATTGAGTGGGGGGATCAAGAATTGGAGTGACATCTCAGCGCTCTGGCACAGTTTCGCTGTCGCGGGCACGCTACGGTGTCCTCGCCGAACTCTACATCGTGTTACTCCCGCTTTTCTCGTTCTGAAAAGTGCAGCATGTGCTTCAGATGTGGCGCATCTGGTGGATGATCACAAGATTCAGCAAATTTGAGAGTTAATTTGGGCAGAGATGAAGGAGATTAAACAATCACAGAGAGGTAAAACAATTACAAATGTTGTCTACAGACCCTATGTGCACAGAAGATCATAAGCGTCAACGAAGTTAGGCAAAGCCGTCGACAGATCTTCGAGGAATGAGAAGAGAAGACAAGGAAATCAATCCGAATTGTCCTAAAATCAGCTAATTCCCTGAGATGAAGGTGAAATGAAGCGGAATGTCTACAACTGAAACTACTAACACCTTCGTTTAGACTAAAGTTAATATATATTGTCGTTTATTCAGCTCAATTGTGCTTTCCGGCACGTTGGTTCGCGAGCATCTAACAGATTCTATGAAAATGTGGATCATGTGATGATGCATCATGATGGGACATGCTGGCCCTGGATCCTTGGCATGTAACGCGCCGAAGGTTCGCTGAAGGCGCTTTACTGACAGTATATAACTGAGAGACACCGAATTTACAGTGGCGGCGGTGTCAATCGACTTGGACAAGGCCAATCTTTCGAATGAGTCCCACAAGACACTTGGATTCACCATTTTCGACAGTTTCAGGTCGGATTGAGCTCACATTGGCGTGTGCCAAAAATACAACGAAGCTTACGGACTTCAGAGGTTGCTGTTAGAAGTCCCTAGAGCTCCTATCTGAAGATTGTCTGAACAATTGACGTCTGGGTTTCGTACAACAGTGGCAGAATGATGGACAAACCTGAGAAATTCAAGGTAAATTTGAGGATCCTGGATCTGAATCTGGACTTTGGCGTTAGCATCACAGCAAATGAAGGTACGATCTGAGTTCCTGGCGTCGCATCTGGTGCAGCCAGTACTACAGGGGGTGCCTGTAGGGGTGAATGTCGCTGCGCAGCGTTTTTACTATGTACATTTGCTTCCATCTGCACGAGTAGCCAAATTCAAAAGATGCACAGACCAACAGAGACAAGATTACCCCGAATCTGCCTGAATTAAGCCTGAGTTTGGTTTTTTCTGAACACGGCAGCACACTCCGTGGCTTTCGGCTTTCGACTTTCGATACGCTACCGAACGGAGACCAAAGAAAAAGTGATGGATTGACGTCAAATTATCAAACATTCGCAGTTTTCCACATCATGACATAAACAGAATGAATGAACAGTAGATTGAGCAGAATGTGGTAGGATGGCTTCCTCAATTCGGCCAAGCACGAATACATGTGACCACCAACCTGTCTGGCCTGGCCCTCGTACGGCTTGGGCGCTGCAAATCAGCGGCCGAACTTGAAGCTTGGTCCTCGTTTGGCTCCTGGGCTGGCCTGACCGCAGGAGGGGGGATCGACGGATCAGCCCTGGAATGTGGCTGCTGAGGGCCGTAAAAGGCTGGATCTCGATTCACCACAGGTCGTTTTCCGTCGCTCTCCACTTGTCTGTCTGGTTTCGACAAACAATCTGTCAGGAGTACTCCAATTTCGGGGTGCTTCTTGAGGAAGTCGATGAACCCCTTGGTGTACCCATGGACAAAAGATTGGGCTGGTTCCCAGTTGTTGTGACTGGAATCAAAGCCCCTCCACTCACACAGAAATTCCCATTCGCCCTTGGCGTCACGTCTTGCTTCAACAATCCTCTTGAGTTCGTACTTTCCCCCTTCGATGACCCGATCAGACAAGTGTTTCGCAGTCCAAAAAAGGGGTTTAACTCGATCCTTGGGGGAGGGGATCTCTCTCTTGAGGCGATCGCCCGAAACGTCAATTTCCCTGCTGACATCCACACGAATCCTCCACCTGTTCTCACCAAGACGCGCTGTAACAGCGAATGGCCCCTCCCACAAGGGAAGAAGCTTGTCATCTCCGTCCAGGGTGGTTTCGGATTTTCGAAGCCAAACTCGATCATCGACTTCAAAATTGTGGGGGTTTTTCGACCTTGATTTGGAACCCAAAGCCAGTCAGCTTGATGCTTCTCGATTAATTTCGACACAGATTTATCTGCTCGTTGGACTTCATCCAAAAACAGCGAAGCATCCTTACAGGGGCGAGGATTATTCAACGGCATGTTCCACCAACACTTCTTTCGTCCAAAGACAATTTCATTTGGAGAAAGGCCATGATACAAAGGCGTGTTGTGGTAACGGCGAAGCAATGCGAAGAGAACTTCCATCCAATGGAAATCCTTCTCACTCGCGAGCTCCTTACGAAGCATATTAATAATTGAGCGGCCGGCTCTTTCGCCAGGCAGCGCTCGATGCGAGTGGATTTCACATCGGAGGTGGTGGATTCCAAGGCGAGCACATAATTCTCTCCACCATTCGGAGGTGTACTCTTTGCCTGAATCCGTCACCACCTCGGATGGGACGTCCCAACCTCCCATCCAGGTCTGCGCGCACCATTTGGCGGCAGCCTTGCCAGTCATCGACTCAATGTTGCAAGGCAACACTTGGATGTAGCCGGAATGACGGCACTGAATAAGGAGCACACCATTGACTTTTTTGTTAGTCCAATGGCACTCTTCGTCATCGAGTTCACCGAGATAGAAGAAATCACTGGTGACTCTGTTAAAGAGGCGCTCCGGAATAGGATGAGGCCTCAGATGGCCGTGCTTCTTCGCGCTGGGGGGCGTCGAGACAGCACATTGGGCACATCCGGCGGCTACTTTCAAGCAGTGAGTATATAGCCGTGAGCCAAACAACCTATGTTTAATCATCGACCACAGTCGACGGCCATGTGCGTGGGGGGACTCCCATTTGTGCCACCAGTTTAACACTCGGGGGGCTAGGGCGTCTGGCACACACAATTTACCCTCCATCCACAGCTTCCCCCCATCCAACGAGTACTCAGGAAAAATCCCATCCTTGTGAGCATCTTTGGATTTGAGATTTCCAAAGACCTCTTTAAACATGGGATCCTGCAGATAATCGGACGTCCAGTCACGGATGATCAGGGAATCTTTAGGCAGGGGTGGAGTTTTGGCCGGATCTCGACGCTTAATGCCTTGGATCAACCGAAATCGACTTACTTGTCGGGTATAGTCAAACCGTTTCACACTCCCTGAGGAGGGATCGGTGACTTTTTCCACGACTTTCAGTGTTTTGGTGCAGATCTCATGGGCATGCGCCGGATCTGAGATGGCCGTGATGTCGTGACACGGCAATGCGTGCTGTTTAACAGCGCACTGCATGCATGCACGTCGAATGAGTTTCTTTTCTTCCTGATCCCATTCGATGATGACATGGCGGTCCTGCTCCGTACCATGGATGTTGGTACTTTGCAGCCCCTCTGAGGCGGGGTAAGCCCATCGGCTCAGAGCATCCGCTACCGTGTTGTGTTTTCCAGGCAAATACGACACATGGAGGTCAAACAGAGAGAGAAATTCGTGCCATCTGGCCCGTCGACCAGCTGGGCTCGCGACAGTATCAATGTGTTCGGTGGCCCAATACTCCAGAGATCGATGATCCGTCAGGACCTCGACTCGATTGGTGCCAACCCACGATTGGTACTTTTTTAAAGCACAGATTATGGCGTAGGTTTCTTGCTCACGCGGCGACCATTGCATTTGGCGTGGGGCTAGCTTCCGAGACCAAAATGCAAGAGGGTAGTGATCGCCGGTGGCTTCATCAACCTGTTCGAGAACAGCTCCGATCGCGTACCTAGAAGCGTCGGTTCTAATGTAGAAGGGTCGGTCAAATTGGGGCACATGCAACGTGGCGACTTCGCAGAGGGCCGCCTTCAAGTGATGGAAGGCCTCCTCGCACTCGTCAGTCCACTTGACACGAACCTTTGAACCTGCCTTGCCTGCATCTCTCCCTACCTTCAATAATTCAGTAAGGGGGGCAGCAAATTTGGCATAATTCGGCACAAAAGTGTGGTAAAAATTGCAACAACCCAGGAATCCTCTCAACTCCGTGATCGTCTCAGGGCGCTTCCACTTCTGAATAGCGACGAGCTTCCCTGGACTGGGTCGTCGGGTGCCATTCTCAAGGAGAGAACCACAAAATTCGACTGATTTTAAAAATAATTTTCCCTTCTTTGGCCCACAAATCAGCTGATTGGCGTCAAGAATGTCCAAAACTTGGTTCAGCTGCTTCTCATGTAGGGCCACCAGCTCGGCTTCGGTCAGTCCCTCCCCCTCCGTCGCGATGATTATGTCATCTATGTACACACTCACGAAGGCACGAAGCTCAGGATGGGTTGTGAACAGCACATGAAAAAATGAGGGGGCGTTCTTCAGGCCCATGGGCATGACCGTCCACTGGACTGGGCCACATGGCGTGCACATGCAGGTGAGAGGTCGGCTGTCCTTCCTCAACGGCATTTGGTGAAAGCCGTGACGGAGATCCAGCACAGAAAACAAACGACCTCTTGCCCTCTTGGCGATTTCCTCCTCAATGAGGGGCAGGGGGTGCGAATCCGCCTTGGTTTCGGCGTTGAGATTGCGAAAATCAACCACCATTCGCCAACCATCAATTGTGTTCTGGTCTGCAGGCGGTGGCTTCGGGACTGTGAAGGGTGCACAGCACCATTCGCTGGTCATACAACCCTCAAGCCAACCAAATTCCCTGAGATTTCTCTCGATGATTTTTCTGAGTATCTCATGTTTGTGTCCATGACTTTCATAAGGGCGCTGTTTTTTTGCCTTGTACCCTTCACGAAGCTCGATGAAGGCTTCACCGAACTGTCCACGGACAGGGGGGTCTTTGATCAACTTCCCTGAAAGGGTTGTGTCCTTCCGTTCCTCAAAAATCTTTTCTCTTGACTTGGAACACAATTCAGTGTCCACCTGATCGCCAGGAATTACTGTCGAAAAAACTTTGGCGACTTCTTCGGCTTTGGCAGGAAGAATCTTCTTACGGATGTCCCTAAACAGGTCCGTATCAACTGCCTCTTGAAGATAGGTGGGTCGTGTGTCGAAATCCCAGAGATTCTCTTCGTGATCCAGCTCCTCGAAAGGATCCATGAAAGCTTCCACAGGGGGTTTTTCATAAAAAACTCTGAATTTGCGGCGCGATTTCGAATTTTTCTTCGCCCGTGTACTGAAGATTCTTTTCGATGTCGATCGTATTGGGGAAGAGGGAGACGAGGCGGATCCATTGGACGTTGAATCACCTTGGGTATCTGACGGACAAAAATCAGAAAAAATAGATTCATCATCAGTACCACGCTCAACCTCAGATTCAGACCCAACACAAGAATCAGTACCAGAATCAGCAGAATTAGAGTCAGAAAGCTTTCCATCCACCAGGAATGCAAGCGAACTCCAGGACCGCTGTGGCAGGGGACCTGTGTCGTCCCTGGCATACAGCTTAATCTTCCTGGGAAGTTCGATGTAATCTACACAAATGTCTTGTAATTCCTGAAACCAAGGCTTGTCGTCCCACAAGGGCACAACTAAAATTGCCTGGGTTTTATCTTGCTTGATTTTGTGGATGACCTGCTGGATTAAGTGAAACGGAGGATTAATCCACAACTTCTTGTCCCATTTATGGGTCCAAGCGTCGCTAAAGTGCTTGTCAAAGCGCTTGTTCATACGGTTAGCAAAGGCATCATACTGGGGCCAAAAGGAATGGTGTTCATGAAAATATTCACAAATTGCATCGCGCCATTTGTCGACAACTCTGTAGGATGAAGAGTGCCAGCGCGAAGGGCGTCGTGGCTGGGAGTCCCTACGAAGACATTCTAACTCTTGGGAGTAATCGGCACTCCCATTCACCTCTGCAATGGTGACATCTTCACCAAATTTTGGTGTCACCTTTTGCTTCAAAAATTCTTCTGCACTTTTAAACCCTGCGTGCAAAAAACGAAATTCAGGACGCTCCAAGGGACCTGACTCCAGCAAAAAACAACGTCGATGACCTACGGGCGCCACCCTGTTCTTGCGAAGCCAAGGATGGCCCAAATAAAGGTCATACTTTATGTCAGCACGATAGAAGTAGTCATCCTTCAGGACAACTTCTTCCACATTTTGCTCTTCCCAAAGGTCTTGAGCGACCAAATGAGTGGATATATAACAACCGCGTTGCCCACCTGCGAGAGAATGTCCAGAAACTCCCTCGAGGGTAACAGGATGAGGCGACTCAAACACGCAGTCGTCGGGTAAGAATGAATTGGATTGGAGATTTACCTCTGATCCATTGTCACACAAACAAGTGGCGAGGTGGAAATTTCCCTTGCAATCAGAGACCCACAGCTTTGTGACAAACTGACGAGCCCTGTGCTTGGACTGTACACCAACCTCGTCCACTACAACAGAAGGATCCGCTGCCGGATCCAGGGGAGAGGAGACAAGTGACCCTACATCAAGTAATGGTCGATCTGGAATCTGGGGATCATGCCTGAAATCGCCTGGGGAGGGGCGATTTTCGTGGCTCCCCTAGGCGTTCTGACCTCCAGCGGCTGCGTTAACATTGTGAACACAGCCTGATTCGTCGATCCACTCATCTTGGAACGGATCATCTGCTGGATTCAGGGCATTTTCGACATAATCTCGATCCGCATCGGACACCTGATCTGCACCTGAGACCTGATCCACACGATGGTTGCCCTTTCCACGTCCACGGCCACGGCCGCCGGATGATGGACCACCACCGTCGCCACGCCCTCTGCCCTTACCAGAGAAAGGGGTTCCCGAAGGATTTCCCTTACCCTTACCCTGTGATCCTGGAGCATTTCCTTTGTTTGTACCGGATTGAGGGGTTTGGCCTGGATTTCGATTTCCGCCTCCGGCGTTGCCATTGGGACTTGTCTGGCCGTTAGGCTGCCCACCGGAACCGGATGGAGTCCGATTTCCTTTGCCTTGGGACCCGCCAGGGCCTCCAGTATTTTTGTTTCCACCGGAGGGGGTCGGATTACCCTTTCCCCCCTTTGCACCATGCACCTGTCTGTCATTCCTGTCTGAATTCTGCGAATTACTGACATTTTCACCAATCACCTTGTGATCGTAAGCAGACCATCGGTGATTACCAGTAGAATGTGTCTTAGCTCGGTTCGTAGAACCTAAAAGAAGGCAGATGCTACAATGATCCTGAACATTCCGGGTGTCATTCACCTTTTTGTTGCCCTTTTGGGCCCCATTTTGGGTGTTTTGCTGGGTATTCCTGTTTCCCCCAAGACCCTCATGGAAATTTTGATTGGCGGCGTCAGCGAGCCGCTCAACCTCTTCCCACAGATCCTGTGGGGTGAACGAAAACACCCAGTTCCTGGCCTTCAGGCGATGGCCGTGGAAACTTACTCCCCTATTGAGGACTTGGACAAACAAGTCCCGATCCTCGTGTTCATTAAACTTGATTTTCCACGTGTTTTCAGTGAATTTCACCTTGGTAAACGACGTGGGGGAACACTTTTGAAGTGATTCCCTGACGGTGAACCTGTTGGCCGAGGCATCGAAGCCATCGACCTCCGCCCACCAGGTCTTGACCTTTTCTTCGGACTGTCTGTTCCGAAGGGTGGCGGCGGTTTCTGAGGGGATCTTGTCAAAAATCAGATTTTTCAGCTCGGCACTAGAAAATTTTTCGCCTGAATGTTCAGATTCTTCTACGAGATTCCAGAAGCGCTGTCTCTTGTCCTGCACTTCGTGCAAGATTAATCGCGAGAATGAAGGAAAATTCTTCAACATCTGGTGGTAATGGTCCTCTGGCAGCCGGGATCCACGTACCTCCAACTGTTCCCACACCTCATCAAAGGTAAGGGGGGAACTTGAATCCTCGCGATCACTCCAGGTCCTGAGCCAAGTGTTGGCCGGCGCTCCCTCAAGGCAGTCCAAGAGGGCCATCAGGAACTGATCATCTTGAAGTTTTTGGGTCTTAACCCACAGTTTGAATTCCCGTTGGAACTGAGGCCAACGTCTGGGGTTCCCATTATACTTCGGTTGCTTGGCAACCTGACGAAGTCGCAATGAAGTAGGATTTAGGAGTGAATCCAGCCCAACACCGGCCGTAATGGCAGACACCTTGGCGGCATCATTAGCCACACCAGCTCCGGCGAGGGTCTGGGCGAGCAACATCTGGGCTATTGCATTGGAATCAACAGCAGGAAGGGTAGTACGGGAGGCAGTTCGCTTGGCATTCTGAGCCTCAGTCCTAGCCTTCGCCGACCTACTCTGAGATCGAGAGATTGTAACCCTTTCCTTTAGCTTAGTCCTGCTGATCCTTGCATCGGTGGTCTTAGAGTCCACCGAAGGAGCAATCGAAAAAATTTCTGTCGCCTCCTCCGACGGTTCTGTTGTTTGTTCCACCGATGATGCGCCCTCAGACCGCATGTGTGTCTTGAAAAGATCTTTAATTCCCAGCGTCTGAATGATGAGTTGCATTTGATCTTTGAGCAATTGGAGCTCAGTATCTCGCTGTAATCTGCAAGAGCAGTCGGCAGGACAGTACATACCGTGTCCTGAAGGGCCTGAGCAGGCTGTCGGACCGCTAATCTCAGTGGTTCGCAGCCAGGAATCCACTTGGGGAGCTCCTTCAGCCCTAATTTCCAGGCTTGCCTGCCTGGCTGCCTCTAAAATTCCTTCCTCAACCGCGGCGGCTAGATCGTCGCGGATGGAAACAGAGGGATGAGGGGCGGAGGGCCCGGCAACAGGTGCCTTGGTCTTCTCCTTCGGGAAGGGGCTTGCCTCCCAGATCTGCAAAAAAATGGCAAAAGATTCATCTTCTTGAGAACACCACCACATCCTGGTATTAATTTCTTCTTGAAGGAGGAAAAAATATTCGAATAAAAAATCAGAGGCGATTCTTTCTTGACCTATCAGCTTAGACGTGGCTAATAGACAAAGGGCCTCAAGCGCCTCAAGGTTACGGGTCACTTCTGAAGACAAATGGTTGTCCCATTGTGCCCAATTGGCTGGTCGATTATAGGTAGGTACCTCACCTGGACCACCCATCTCAATGTCGTCAATGTCGGCGTCGATGGTCTCAAAATGTGGACATTGGTAAGGAGTATTAGTACCTGCCAGGTCCGTAAGCTCCACCGGAGCGTTGCCATTAGCGTAGGCTGGGAGATTCCAGCTGCTTGATGGCCAATTTCGACTGGGATCTTGATTGTAATCTGGGCCTCCACAGCTGCTGATTTGTGCCCTTCTTGGGCAATTTGGGCTTGCGCAAGGCATTCCTCTCAAGGCCTCGTTCGCACAGCACCACGGCAGCGTAATCGTTACGTCTCCGGAGGTGGCGGAGTCTACGGGGCCGTACTGGGGAGCTAGCTGTGGTTGGGACACCAAAGGAACAACATTCAGGTAGCCTCTGCTACCATGAAAGTGCTGCCCTGGGTCGTTGAGGGTGCCGGAGGGCTCGGGGCCGGCAAGACCAGTGGGGCAGGCACGCGAGGAGTCTCCCTGGATGTTGTTATTGGGGGTAGAACCGGATACTCGAACACCAACAGAGGCGAGAGCAGCGACAACAGAGGCAAGGTCCATGCTGATTGTGGTCCGGCAGAAAATCCCAGTCTATGAAGAAAATTGATGCGAATTATTCTAAATACATCTGAGTGTCCAAAACTGTCTGAAAAGATTTAAATAATCCAATTATGTAAAAATGTTTGGCCGATCTGGCCCGCGAGCGCGCGTCAGCGGCAAATGGCGATTCCAGCTAAAATAGCGGAACGCGGCGGATTTACGGGAAATGGACCGCGGAATCAAATCCGGCATATCAGAAATATATAGGAAATATCCTGAGACTGAGCTGCGAGGCGGCGATTCCGCCGAAGCAAAGAAAATGACCAAAATGTAGCCAATCTGGGCAGAATGTCTGAAAATCTGAGCAGATGGGGCTAGCCGCACTTACAGGAGGACGACGAGGCAGAAGAGGGAGCCACAGGGTAAGAAACAGGTACAGGGTGAGGGGGAGATGCAACCGGGTAAGAAGGCGGAGGGGCAGGTGGTGGTCCGGCCAGTGGGCCTGGGAAGACTCCCGCAGGAGGAGAGGGGGCCGCTTGAGCGGTGTCCGAGACCTTGGCCGCAGGCCCGTTACATCGCCAGACATTGTAGCCGGATACCCAATCGTCAGCAGACCTAACTACGAACTTCCCACCAAAGTAGGTGACAGTAGCGCCAAGCAACTTGTGAGAGCTGAATAAAGGAGGGTTGCCCCCTTCCCCCCACCCTCTTCGGCCTCGTCTACGAGGGCTTTCCCGCCTCGAATTCCCCGCCATACATTTCTTTGTCTATGTTTATGACATACCGCTAGTAGCGCCTAACCCTGAACGCCTCGAGGCAGTGAAGTACCGTATCGACACGTTGTTGTGGGGTTTCACCCCAACAGAGAAGAAAACCAAATTTTCAAGTTGTCTCCACACGATAACAAGGAGACCCTCGACTGGGGCAAAGACACACTCCAGGTCCAACCCCCTATGTTCCAATATTTGGCACATATCGGGAATGCCATGCATGGGGGGCGTTTTGCGCGCTGTGCCCGCGCTGTGCACAAAGTTTGTACAGGACCATGCCCAACCTGCATAGTGGTGCCTAGTACCCGTAACAATCAGCCTTGTTATGCATTTGTATGAGTTGCATGCATGCTTTACCCTCATTTCTAGTGCATTGGTATGTGTTGTTGTGCATCCTTTCCTATAGGTTCGTGGTATCTTTTTCAAGATTCGCCCGTTGCAACCCATTTGTCGAGCACACCCTCGAAGAGGAAGCGGGTTGAATCACCCGCTCAAGGCATTATGTGCGGACAGCCTTCCCCCTCGGTTCTCTCGTCCCAAGGGTCCTCCCAAGGCTCCTCCCAAGGTTCGATTATCCAACGCTACGCGGGTATCAACGTCCGCGCCATCGGAGAGAGCATCAGCAACGAGACACGGGTACAACAGGTTTCCCTTATGCATCTTCACGCCCCCGAGGAGGAGGGAGACCCCGATCCCAACGACCCACTAGTTCGCGCGGCTGCGCGAGCCGTCCTCAACGTCATCCTCGCCGCCACAAAGGGGTCTCTTCAGTTCGCCGAAGCGGTCGTCTACCGCGTCGGCGACCAAATATTCGGGACCTCCGAGTAGCACGACGAGTCCCTTCGGCAAACGCTCATCGTCAACATCCGGGACACCCTCGTCGACATCACCTCGGACACCCGACCAGAGGCGGTAACGGCACGGCAGATCATTCTCGCCGCCGTTTGCCCTTCGGGCGTCCAACCGGCCGAGGGCGACCGCCGCAGCTCCCCGCGGCACAACCTCAAAGGCCTAGCACGGCTTCTCGGGACTCGCCCGGAGGTCATCTACAGAGCCCAACGCCGCCGCATGGCATGGGACCGTCAGCTCCTCGCCGAGGAAGACGTGGCGTGGATGTACTCCACGCAACCCAAGCCCACCACGGCACGCGCCGTTTCCGAGGCCGAGGCCAAGCGCATCGCAGCGGCTTCGCTCCACCCCTCCGTCTCCCGCCCGTCTACGTCCCAGACAATCCTCGACGACTCCGGGCACCCAGTACCAGTACATTGGTACTTGGACGGGGACGAGGAAACCGCGGCGCAATGCATCCGTAGCGTCCTCGGGCCCCCCACAGCGAAGAAGCCCGACGGCACCACGGTCGAGCCGTGGTCTACGAGGACGCTCATGCGTCACGCCGACCCACGCGCCGCGTTCCGATACGAAGTCTACACAGGTCCCTCCCTTCTCTTCCCTCTCCACATGTCGCAGGACCACGCCCAACCCGGAGGCTCCGTGATCGGGATTGGCCTCTCTCCCGTGTTCAGGTGTGTGCAAATTGCACCATCAGTGGAACCTCTATTGGACCGCCGTCAAGGCCAAGTGGACGGACTGGAGCCACGCCAAGTGCCATCCCAATCCCAACAACAAGAATTATTGTGAGGGATGCTTTGGGACGTACCAGTTCCCGGAGTACGGAGACTTGTTCGACTACGCGGTTTGCAAGTACTCCCACGATGACCCGGTGACGGTGGCCACATTGGCCGCCAACTTCCCTAAGGCGGAATGCATCGATGGGACATGCCCGCGGTGCACGGAGACATACCAAATTGTGCCTCCGTGCTATGAATTCATGCACTCGACGAGGAAAATCGACTACGAAAAGTACGGCTACCAAAACGAGGCCACCAAAGAGGGCGGAGTTTTTCGAAAAACCGGTCTCACCCAAGAATCCCTACCCCTCAACATTTTTTTCACACACCTAAACGAAAGACTCCCAGAGATCCTCACACACCACTTCTACACGAAGTGGCTCAAGGCCCAACTCCCATACCTAGAGGCAAACGTTCCATCAGGGGTAGCCGTCCTTCGGATGGACTTCCAGGAGCGAGTCGGGCTCTTCTCCAAAACAAACGTCGCACAAGAGGAGTATTTCAAAGTTAAAGTAGTCCTTTTCCTCGTCGCTAGCGCAATGCGCTTCGGTCCCAACCAACCGGTTGAGGACGACCTCTGCATTTATATGTGTCCTAACTCCGTACAGAAGAATGCAGCCTTGGTGCAACATTGTGTCAAGGACACAATGAAGTGGCTCCGCTCTCGTGCAGGGCTGAGCTCTGTGTTCTATGTCTCTGACCGCGCTCGGCAAGAGTTTTCCAATTGTACCGCATTGCATGCTTTGTCCGAGCACGACAAGAGACATGGGACGCGCGCCCATCACGTGTTCGAGGTCGAGGGAGAGGGCAAAGGGCCGGTCGACGGGCTCGGGGCGGCCATCAAGAGGCTAATTTGCAACATATGTAGCCGTTATCCTCATACCCCAACCCTTTTCGAGCTCTACACGGAGCTCACGCGCATCACGAAGTCCGCTCCCATAAGGGGCCCTAAGTATAGGAAGTACAAGCAGTGTGAGGGCCGGGCATTACCTTCTGTTTTCCGGCTCACCTTCGGTCTTTTCAGAGGCCTTGGCTGAGAAATGGACGGAGCAGACTGAGGACTCGCTGCTTCACTGCGATCGTCACCTCCAGTCGAGGCTTCAATCTTGACTGCACCTTCCACCTTCACTGGGCAAGTCTGGACAGTCAAACCACAGCGTGTCGTCTGATCAGCTGATCCTGTTTGCAGACTGCGCACCTTGTGGGTGTTGGCTCCGTCCGCCAGCTTCATGAATTGTGTGTAGTTCTGGGCCGATTCCCAGGTGACGCCGACAAACTCGAACTCGTCATCGATGATGCGGAACTCAGGCTGCACGTCTTCCCGAAAATTGAGCAGATCTCTGGGTTTACCCAGGCGAAATACTTGGTGAAACTCCCGCACATACTGCCTGTTGAGTTTCTCAGCGCAGCACTATCCCTTGCCAAACAACTGTGGTCGAGGCACTGGTTGGGGCTGAGTTTTTGCGACCCAAGGTTGCCTAGATCCCAAGATTGGATGGATCTGGCACATTTGATACCGCTGTTGCGCAAACAGTTCTCGCTTAACATAGGAAGTACACACCAGTAACTAGCCACTCAAATGCCTTGTCTACACTAGTGGTGTCCAAGGCAGATGTTTCCAGGAACAGCAAGCGCTTCTCTTCTGCAAACTTGTGTGCATCCTCCTTCTTGACAGCCCGCAGGTGCTCAAGATCGCACTTGTTGCCTGGAACACCCAAGAGCATAAAGCAACGACAGAGTTCTTGGACACGAACACACCGACGAAAGCAGGGAGAGCTGGCAGGAGTTTTAGCAACCAGAGAGGTTTAACGAACAGGGGAGCAACGAATATGTGGCAAACGTTGACGTTGCGGACCGATGCAAGTTTTGCTGTCAGCTCAAGGGAAACCCTCAACAGGCCGGGCAGTCACGGCACACCGATCAACATGATCACCGTGCTCGGAGATACATGCGGGACAAGTTCATTCAGCCACTTCGGAATATTGTCGAATGATTGCTTGTTTGTGATATCGTACACGAGCATCGCTCCCTTGGCGCCATGGTAGATCCTGTGCGGCAGGCGCAACGAAAAATATGCATGACACTTTCTGCACCCAGTGCGCCGCGTGCAGGAAGGAAGCTGCTTTTTTGAGTGGTCACACACGTTGGCTTGCTTGTCGAAAAAGGCAGGCCAAGGGATGAAATCACTACATTGCCCAACACGGTTTCCACGTATTCTGCAGATAGTGGGGAGCACTTTGGGAGACAGAAAATCGCTAATAAATCGGTCACGCTTCTTTGAGTTTCGATTCAATGTCTAGAGTCATGTTACTAATCAGGTTGGGATAAGCCTTGACAAGCTTGTGATATTCGGTGAGTGTAATTTCACCGCGGACTCTCCCATTTCGACCGATGGCACCGCACGTTTCCTCGCGACTACAAGTCTATGCCTCTGTGAGAAGACCCTGGAACACTTCACCAAATTGCAGCAGGTGCAACATGCCCAATGCGGCCATCTCGAACCGCCGCAGTTTTTAAGATCTGATCCTCCACCTTCAAAAATTTAAAACAAAACTTGATGTAATTATTACGAATAGGTGAAAATCTTAAGAATCAAAACCCCTCTTTAAAATTCTATACATGGAAACTCCATATAGCACTAATATCAATCAAATTCTTGAATAACAAAAATTTCACTCACTTACTGAAACAAAAGATTTTAAAACAGTCTCTCGCGTTCCTTATATTTTCAATTTAAATATTTTTGAAAATGGACTTCAGATATTTCTATATGCACAGCCGACGCAGTGGCAAAATTTCCTTGGCTATGTCACGGCTCATTACCACACCGCATTTCATCCGCGCGACAGTTTACGCGAAGAAGCGTTTTGCCGTAATTTCAAGCTTTGAAAATTCCGGAAATCTTTGATATACCCCGCTTTAGCCATCCTAGAGCCTAGGTGGTGCCCTTGCCAAATCCAAGTTTTGAGCCAGAAACTCACCGGTGGCGGCCCGGGGCGTGGGCGCCAAGTTGGGAGGTGCCCTCCCAAATCTGCGCAGTTTTGGGCCAAAAAGAGCCATTTCTCGCCCAAAATAGCCCCCAAACCCGGGCGAAACGCGCAAACGAAGGGAAACGGTGGCTACACTACATGTCAGGCTTGACTTCACCGTGTCAAAGAGCCCTCTAGTGCCCTTCAACTCCACGATATGCTCGAGAAACGACCCAAAAAGGCACCAAAAAGCCCCAAAATCTGCGCAATGTGCACCAACAGCCCGAAACCAAGCACGGGCCGTATCTTGGGCTACGTGGCTCAATTCTAAATTCCGAGGGCACCTAGTCCACCCGCAACCCCCCACTTTTTGTCGTTTCCACCCCTCGGAATTGCCCAACAAGCCACCTAGACCCCCGTATCAGTGGTCACTTGGTGGAGCCGGAGGGCAGCCCGGCCCGGGGACGGTTCGGGCCAACGGTGGGTCCACCAGGGTCCCCGGAGCGAAAAAAATACATTTTTCCAAAGTTGTTCCTAGACCACTTGGGATGCTCAAACAAGTGTCTTTAGGCCGTTTTGAGCCCGTGGTGACGCGTTTTGGGCCATAGAAAATCCCAAAATGCCTTAAAAATGGGCCGTTTGTCGACCTAAAATGCGTCCAAAATGTGCCAAAAACGCGTTTTTCCAAAAGTGATCCCGGACCATTTTGGATGCTCAAACAAATGTTTTTAGTGCATTTTAGGCCGGTGGTAACGCATTTTGACCCGCGGAAAATCCCAACATGCCTTGAAAGCAAGCACACCGCCATTTCTTTTTTGCCCCTTCCCATCGCCTTGGGCTCGACTCTACTTTGGCCATCCTGTGAGCGCCAGATTCCGCAAGACGAGGCGCTATACAAAAGTCGTTTGTTGCGTGCCCGTGTTGGACCTGCAATTATTGGAAATTGCCTTGAAAATGAAGTGTCCTTAAATTTAGCTAACAAGCAACAACAAGCAACAACAAGCACGTCACCATTCCGTTTTGGCCATTGCACCTTCCCAACGCCTCAGGGTTGACTCTACTTTAGCCATCCTAGAGCCTAGGTGGTGCCCTTGCAAAATCCAAGTTTTGAGCCAAAAAATCACCGGTGGCGGCCCGGGGCGGTGGCGCCAAGTTGGGAGGTGCCCTCTCAAATCTGCGCAGTTTTGGGCCAAAAACAGCCATTTTTCGCCCAAAACAGCCCTAGTAAGGGTTCAAAACAGCCAAACGAAGGCAAACGGCTGCTACACTCCACGTGGGGCTTGACTTTCTCGTGACCAAGGGGCCTTTGGTGCCTTCTAACTCCACGATATGTCCGAGAAACGGCCCCAAAAGGCGCCAAAAAGCCCCAAAAACTGCGCAATGTGCACCAGCACCCCGAAACCAAGAACGGGCCGTATCTTGGGCTACGGGGCTCAAAACCGAATTCCGAGGGCACCTAGTCCACCCGCAACCCCCCACTTTTTATGGTTTCCAAGCCTCAGAATCGCCCAACGAGACACGTAGACCCCCGTACCAGTGGTCACTTGGTGCAGCCGGAGGGCCGGCCAGCCCACGCACAGTGGGGGCCAACGGTGGGTCCACCAGGGTCCCCAGGGCGAAAAAAATGTTTTTTTCCAAAGTTGTTCCTAGACCACTTGGGATGCTCAAACAAGTGGTTTTAGGCCGTTTTGAGCCCGTGGTGGCGCGTTTTGGGCCATGGAAAATCCCAAAATGCCTTGGAAATGGGCCGTTGTGGGACCAAAAATGGGTCAAAAATGGGTCAAAAACGCATTTTTCCAAAAATGATCCTGGACCATTCGGGATTCTCAAATCAGTGGTTTTAGCCCATTTTGAGCCCGTGGCGACGGAGTTTGGCTCATGGAAAAACCCAAAATGCCTTGAAAATGGGCCATTTTGGGACCAAAAATGGGTCAAAAATGGGTCAAAAATGTGTTTTTCCAAAAGTGATCCTAGACCATTTGGGATGCTCAAACAAGTGTTTTTAGCCCATTTTGAGCCCGTTTTGACCGAGTTTAGCCCCTTCCACCACATGTATGTACCACTTTGTGCCCTTCGCACGTACCTTGGAGCCGTGTGGTGGAGCCACCTAGAGTTGGGAGAGGGGTGTAGATTAGAGGATATATATATATATATATATATATATATATATATATGTATGTATGTGTGTGTGTGGATGTGTGTGTATGTATGCGTATATATATCTATATATATATATATATATATATCTACATATCTACATCTATATATATATATATATATATATATATATATATATATATATATATATATATATATATATATATATGTATATATATATATATATATATATATATATATATATATATATATATATATATATATATATATATATATATATATATATATATATATATATATATATATATATATATATATATATAGATGTACATACATGTATTTGTATATATATGTATATATTTCACTTGGAGGGAGTAGAAATTGAGTAGAAGGGAGTGCATATTCACTTGGAGGGAGTTGACATTGAGGGGGAGGGAGTGGATTTGCGCACAGCGCTAAACGCGTTCAAAACAGCGAAGCAAAGGGCAACGCTCGCCAATTCTGTCGCCATCTGTCAGTAGTTAATAATAAGTGACAGAGTGACCAGAAGGTGAAATTCGAACCGCTTGCGGTAATTAGAACAACAACATAAAATTCATACCTCTCTGTCAGTTGCGGTGGTTTTTTCAGTTACGCGTGTCGCCTGTTCGTGCGCAGTCTTTCGCAGTCTGCTAGGGCCCGGTGACGGTATGCAGACTGCGGCCCTAGCAGACTGCGAAAGACTGCGCACGAACATGCGACACGCGTAACTGAAAAAACCACCGCAACTGACAGAAAGGTATGAATTTTATGTTCCTGTTCTAATTAGTTCGAATTTCACCTTCTGATCACTCTGTCACTTATTATTAATTACTGACAGATGTGTGATTGGCCAGCGTTGCCCTTTACTTCGCTGTTTTGAACGCGTTTAGCGCTGTGCGCAAATCGACTCCCTCCCCCTCAATTTCAACTCCCTCCAAGTGAATATCCACTCCCTTCTACTCAATTTCTACTCCCTCCAAGTGAAATATATACATATATATATATACAAATACATGTATGTACATCTATATATATATTTATATATATATATATATATAGATGTAGATATGTAGATATATATATATATACATATATATACGCATACATACACACACATCCACACACACACATACATACATACATATATATATATATATATATATATATATATATATATATATATATCTATATATGTATACATATATACATATATACATATATATATATATATATATATATATATGTATGTATATATATATGTAGATGTATGTATGTATGTATGTATGTATGTATGTATACATATATACATATATATATATATTGCTGTATACTCCCTCCAAGTGAAAATACACTCCCTTCCCCTCAATTTCAACTCCCTCCAAGTGAATATCCACTCCTTCCTACTCAATTTCACCTCCCTCCTGCTCAGTTTCCACTCCCTCCGAGTGAAAATCCACTCCCTCCAAGCGAATATCCACTCCCTCCTACTCAATTTCTACTCCCTATATACAAATACATGTATGTACATCTATGTATCTATATATATATATATATATATATATATATATATATGTGTATGTATGTATATGTATGTATGTATACTCCCTCCGAGTGAAAATCCACTCCCTCCTACTGAATATTTACTCCTTCCAAGTGAAATATATACATATATATACAAATACATGTATGTACATCTATATATATATATATATATATATATATATATATATACATATATATATACATATATATATATATATATATATATATATATATATATATATATATATATATATATATATATGTATATATATATATATATATATATATATATATATATGTATATAGATATATACAGACACACACACACACACACACACATATATATATATATCTGTATACATACATACATACATATATATATATGTGTGTGTGTGTGTGTGTGTACATATTGAGAAGGAGGGTGTGGACTTCCGCTTGAAGGGAGTTGGTACAGGTTGACACGTTTTGCGTTCCGTGTGTGACAACCCAAGCCCTCAGTTGTGATGCACGCACCGGCTTTCAACCCCAATCGCCTGGATCATGACGTGCACTTCCAGAATGCCACCGAAGACACCAATCTCCGATGAAAAGAAGGCCAAGGCAACGGCATTTGCTGCAGCCAGGGCAGCGGAAGGGCCATCTCTGATGGATTTAATGGGGAGCGTGCCTGGCCCACAAAAGCACAGGAAGCGGCGCGTCTCCTTTGCCTCGCAAGCCGAGGTACAAACACTCACGCCCGAGGGTGGGCACCAAGTACTAACCTCTGCGCCCATCTCCACACCCAAACCTGAGTCCCAAAGCGCGAAGCCTGACCCGAAGCCTGACCCGAAGCCTAACCCATCCCAGCCGTCAGACCAACCGGTTGCAGCCGAGGCCATACCTGACCCAGAAGCAGAGGTGATGGTGGACGACGCGGAAGACGAAGGAATTTCGCAAACACCCCCAAATCTGGACATGCCGGATCTAGGCGAGTTCACCTCCCAAACGTCCTCTTCACCAGAGCTCCCCACCCCTTCTACCCCTCTTACTTTGACGCCTACGTCAAGCCAACAAACCTCACAACCTTCTCAATCTTCGACGGCTTCATCGGGGCCGTCTAGTATCGGTGATATAGATCTGTCCCAAGATTGGGATGAGGTAAAGAGACAGATCCACAAGTGCACGGAGAAAATAGAACTCCGTGCCTGTATCCAAAAATTGGAAACGTGGGTCGCATCCTTAGGGGACTCTCCTTTTCGAAAAAAGGTGCAGGATTTTTTCCTCCAGGAGGCCGAAGAGCGGGGCGAGCTCACCCAGACAGCAATCTCTTTCCTCTCCTTGCGAAACAAGGACGATCTTTGGGCCCGAGTGCAGGCACAAGTAGGGTGGGAGGATACCCACGATGCCCGCCAACCCGTTTTGGAGCAGCTTGACATGAGCCGTCCGTGGGCTCATGAACTGCTAGGTCTGCCGCGTGGGGCCGATGAGGCCGTCGTTAAAAAACGGTATCGGAAACTGGTGCTGTGGGCTCAGAGGTTTGACATCAGTGTCATTCAGAGAATCAATGGGGCGAAAGACGTCCTTTGTGGGGATAGCCGACGGCTGTACGAGGCTCATTTGAACGGCCTCGTTGCACCACGGGGGAAGATTTAGGGGATGACCCTGCTCTTTGGCCGCGTGAACACGTTTGGTGGCCATCAATGGCCGACGTGGAATCTCCGGAGCCCATGCAAGCTGCTAACCCCGGCACCACTGCGCTGCACGGACCCATTAGCCCTGAGCCAGCTTCAACCTCCTCACCTCCTCACCCGGTATATATTGATGCCGACGACACCCCATCTCCTCCCGAGGGCCCTGCATCTGGGGTAGATGGCATCAGAGTCCTGAGCATTTTCTTGACAAACCGTGAAATAACGGAACAATTGGGGGGTGATCGTTGGATCGGAGATAATTTGATTGAAATTCGAGTGCAACTCATGAATTTGCTCCTCCATCGGAAACTCGGCCTCCAGCGAAGGGTCTGGCCTGTTACCCTTTGGCGCAAAAAGTGCTTGCCACAGAAGGAAAACCTCTTTGCCCTCGATTGGTTTATTTTGGTCTGTGGCGAGCAGGGGCACTGGTGGGTGGCAATTTTTCTTCATCTGCTCTCGTCCCCTGAAGTGTGGATTCTGGATTCTCTGTGTCCGAATTCTGCCCAACGGCAACAGCGTGGAACCGTTCTGTGGGACCTCCTTAAGCGGCATTGGCAGGTGCATAACCAGCACCAGCCATGGCCATTCTCTACTGACCCGAACCTTAAGAAATTTCACTGTGTACATCAGCCAGATGGTTGGTCGTGTGCAGTGTTTGCGTGCTGTGGTGCAGAGTGGGTCGTTTACCTTGTTTTAGGCGGTAGCGAGGTTGATTTGTCACCTCTATCGCTAGAACTAAGCGACTTAGACCTTAGGAATATTTTACGTAATTGGCACAGAACAGTACGTCTGCTGCATACGGATGTAGTTCCCGATCATGCGCTCTTCCCGGATTCTAGAACCCCTTCTTCAGTATCCACAATGCCTGCCCGTCGTGAGGAACAAGTGAAGATGGCAGAAGAGGAAGGTATGATATATCACTGTTGGGCGAGCGTCTCGCCGATGCATGCCAGCAGCAGTCCTCCCATCGTCGCCTACAGTGCCAAAGACGGAGGAGCCAAGAGAGCCGGAAGCAGGCAACGTGGAAGGTGTGGAGGCAGCGGAAGGAGGAGCAGCGGAGGAAGTCGCCGCTGCGGAAGAAGCGGGAGGAGAAGCGGCAGAAGGAGCACCAGCACCAGCCGGAGAGGAAGCAAGAGGAGAAGAGACGGAGCAGGAATTGCCACAAGAACTCCCTGCAGGTTTGCCAGGAATTGCACGACACTACATTGTGACACTACATTACTACGCCTCACCATGGGAGCCTATCAAGTTCGTGCACCAGAGGCCCCCGGTAAATCAATAGTCAGGGGGTAGCCTATCAAGTTCGTGCATCAGAGGCCCTTGGTAAGTCAATAGTCAGGGGGTGGCCTATCAAGTTCGTGCATCAGAGGCCCTTGGTAAGTCAATAGTCAGGGGGTGGCCTATCAAGTTCGTGCATCAGAGGCCCCTGGCAAATCGATAGTCAGGGGGTAGCCTATCAAGTTCGTGCATCAGAGGCCGCTGGGAAATCAATAGTCAGGGGGTAGCCTATCAAGTTCGTGCATCAGAGGCCCTGATTATTGGTTTACCCAGGGCCTCTGATGCACGAACTTGATAGGCCTGCCCGTAACTATTGATTTACCGGGGGCCTCTGATGCACGAACTTGATAGGCCACCCCCTGACTATTGGTTTACCCAGGGCCTCTGATGCACGAACTTGATAAACCACCCCCTGACTATTGATTTACCGGGGGCCTCTAATGCACGAACTTGATAGGCTACCCCCTGACTATTGATTTACCAAGGGCCTCTGATGCACGAACTTGATAGGCTACCCCCTGACTATTGATTTGCCAGCGGCCTCTGATGCACGAACTTGATAGGCTACCCCCTGACTATTGGTTTACCCTCTGCGTCGTATACTCCCCGACCCCCGTCCGCCCTCCTCCTCCGCTTGCTGTGCCATCACCCATGCAACCCCCTGTCCCATCCATCTGTTCCTCGTGCTGCAGACGAGGCAGCCAAGCTGGAGGCCGAGAAGAAAGCCGCTGCAGACGAGGCAGCCAAGCTGGAGGCCGAGAACAAAGCCGCTGCAGACAAGGCAGCCAAGCTGGAGGCCGAGAAGAAAGCCGCTGCAGACGAGGCAGCCAAGCTGGAGGCGGAGAAGAAAGCCGCTGCAGGTGCTTCACCCCTCGGGCGGCACAGGCCATTGCCCAATCAACACACCCCGACCCATCTTAGCCCCTCTCGCACCCGCCATCTGACGAGTCCCACAGTCACCACCCATTACCACCACCGCGATCCTGGTCAACACATCAACAGTTCCAAAGGCACTTCTGATGCACGAACTTGATAGGCTACCCCCTGACTATTGACTTACCGGGGGCCTCTGATGCACGAACTTGATAGGCTACCCCCTGACTATTGACTTACCGGGGGCCTCTGATGCACGAACTTGATAGGCTACCCCCTGACTATTGATTTGCCAGGGGCCTCTGATGCACGAACTTGATAGGCTACCCTCTGACTATTGATTTGCCAGGGGCCTCTGATGCACGAACTTGATAGGCTACCCCCTGACTATTGGTTTACCCAGGGCCTCTGATGCACGAACTTGATAGGCCTGCCCGTAACTATTGATTTACCGGGGGCCTCTGATGCACGAGCTTGATAGGCCACCCCCTGACTATTGGTTTACCCAGGGCCTCTGATGCACGAACTTGATAGGCTACCCCCTGACTATTGATTTACCGGGGGCCTCTGATGCACGAACTTGATAGGCTACCCCCTGATTATTGATTTACCCAGGGCCTCTGATGCACGAACTTGATAGGCTACCCCCTGACTATTGACTTACCAGGGGCCTCTGATGCACGAACTTGATAGGCTACCCCCTGACTATTGATTTACCAAGGGCCTCTGATGCACGAACTTGATAGGCTACCCCCTGACTATTGGTTTACCCTCTGCGTCGTATACTCCCCGACCCCCGTCCGCCCTCCTCCTCCGCTTGCTGTGCCATCACCCATGCAACCCCCTGCCCCATCCATCTGTTCCTCGTGCTGCAGACAAGGCAGCCAAGCTGGAGGCCGAGAAGAAAGCCGCTGCAGACAAGGCAGCCAGGCTGGAGGCCGAGAAGAAAGCCGCTGCAGACGAGGCAGCCAAGCTGGAGGCCGAGAACAAAGCCGCTGCAGACAAGGCAGCCAAGCTGGAGGCCGAGAAGAAAGCCGCTGCAGACGAGGCAGCCAAGCTGGAGGCCGAGAAGAAAGCCGCTGCAGACGAGGCAGCCAAGCTGGAGGCCGAGAACAAAGCCGCTGCAGACGAGGCAGCCAAGCTGGAGGCCGAGAACAAAGCCGCTGCAGACGAGGCAGCCAAGCTGGAGGCCGAGAAGAAAGCCGCTGCAGACGAGGCAGCCAAGCTGGAGGCGGAGAAGAAAGCCGCTGCAGGTGCCCCACCCCTCGGGCGGCACAGGCCATTGCCCAATCAACACACCCCGACCCATCTTAGCCCCTCTCGCACCCGCCATCTGACGAGTCCCACAGTCACCACCCACTACCACCACCGCGATCCTGGTCAACACATCAACAGTTCCAAAGGCACTTCTGATGCACGAACTTGATAGGCTACCCCCTGACTATTGACTTACCGGGGGCCTCTGATGCACGAACTTGATAGGCTACCCCCTGACTATTGATTTGCCAGCGGCCTCTGATGCACGAACTTGATAGGCTACCCCCTGATTATTGATTTACCGGGGGCCTCTGATGCACGAACTTGATAGGCTACCCCCTGACTATTGATTTACCGCCCCTGATGCACGACATTGCTAGGCTGGTCCTTGCAATAGAACGCACATCCTCTGATCCAGGTGCAGCTGAAGCCGAAGTGGAGGAAGCAGCGGAGGAGGGCGAAGAAGGAGCAGAAGCGGACGGTGAAGGGGCAGAAGCAGGTCTGCCACTGATTGCACAACACCACTGATGATCAACCTTGATAGGCTACCCCCTAATTACTGATTCACAAAGACCCTCATAAACGAAACCATATGCCTGCACCTATAGGTCCTGCGAGTCCAGTGTCGGCGACGACGAAGGAAACGGTGGCCGAGCTGCTGGCCGGGTTCGAGTCGGACGAGGGGGCGGACGAGGGGGAGGATTGGTGGAGGACGGCGGGGCACAGGGAGAAGCCGCAGCGGGAGAAGAAGAGGAAGGCGTCCTGGGACCTGCACCGAGGGGATGTGAGAGAACTTGGTATGTAATTGCATGCGTAAGTGTTTTCTTCTGCTGCTGTGCTTCTTGAGAATTTAACTCTGATCCTTGCTGTTTGTATTCAGTTCTCGGCAAGAGGGAAAGGGGAGAGGAGCCCGCGGAGAAGTGGGCTTATGAGAAGGAGCGAAGCCCAAGCCCAAGTCCTGAACGCCAGCTTCTTGGAGAAGGCTCGCCCAGCCCCGGGTCCCAGTCGCCGGTGGTCAGCCCAACCCCGACCGACGTGTTGGTGGAGGAGGAGGAGGAGGAGGAGGAGGAGGCAAAGAAAACGGAGGAGGAGAAGGGGAAGGAGAAGGACACCGAGACTGCGGAGGCGGAGGGTGGGCGGAAGGGGGCAGAAGCGGGGGGCGGGGGGGTTGCCAAGCAACCGGAGGGTGTCACAACGAGGACCCGAAGCACAACGAAACGCCGACTGAGGGACACGGGGGCGGCGGAGGCCAAGCAACCGGAGGGGGTAACAACGAGGGGTCAAAAACGCCGAGCCACGGACACGGGGGCGGGGGAGGAGGAGGGGCAACGGGCGGTGGTGGAGCGGCCGCATTTTGTTTTGGGGAAGCACCTCCACATCGTGGAGTCCACGATTGGGGAAGGCCGGGGGGTGAAAACGAAGGTGGATATTGCGGCGGACACCTGCCTGGGGGAGTACAAGGGGGAAAGGATTGAAGGGACGGCACCGGATTGCCTGACGGGTAGGGGGGATAAGGTTTTGTGCATCAAGGGCGGGGGGGCAGATTCAAAGACTGGGAGGGGGGTTTGGGTGGACGGGGGTAAAAGGGGGAATATTTTTAGCCGTATCAACGCTCGCCCTCGCCAGGAGGATTGCGACGTGATCATCCACCTGGATGACGGTACCCCCAGGGTTTGGACCCGGCGGGACGTGAAGGCGGGTACCGAGCTGGCCATGTTCTATGGCGTAAATTACCCGTTGCCCCCTTCGCCTCCACCTGCTGATGCTGCTGACCCTGATGAACCTGCTGCAGAAGGTTCCAACCAGCCAGTTCTAACCACCCAGAACATTCTTCCCAGCGCCTCTGCCCTGCCTGCAGGGCAACTGTATGCTGATGACGGGTCCCTGGTGGGTCGCCAGTATTTTTCTTCGAAGGTGACCTACCCCAGCCAGGCCACCGTGACCCATGTTGATGGGGGGCAGTTTATTGTCAGGAAGGGGGACAGGGTGCGTCTGCTGTGGTCCGAGATGGGGGGGCCGAACTTGACACAGGTTGAAAGCCGGACCTGTTGTTTCAAGATGGACTGGCGGACGGGGAGGTTCGTCAGGCCGTTGACCACGGTCTGGGGTGACCAGAATTCTTTGGGGGGCGACTTCATCACGGCTGGGTCGCGACTTGCAGGCGTTTACCCTCCCTGGTTTTGTTACGAGTTCGAGGGGGCTGCTCCTGGGGGTGTCGTAGAAATGGTGTTTGTGGGTGGTAAGTGGGAGGTGATTTCGGTGCAGAATAGGAAGGACGTGTACGGCCAGACGGGTCAGTGGCTGCAGGTCGGAATCGACCTCAGGGGGTATGATGCGGAATACCAAGCTGCAGCGCGTGGTATCCGCCAGAAGACATTTTTTGTCCGGGCAGAGAGGGCTATGGGTGTCGACAGCCGGTGGGGGGCGACGCTGGATTGGGCTGAGTGGCGGGCGGAGCACCTGGTAGCTCCGCCTGGCAAAAAAACGATCAAGACCCAGGACAAGTCCGTGTACGAGAGGGTGAAGGACAGGGTGTATGGGCATGTCCTTTGCAGGGTTAATGGTCATGCCATTAAGCTCGTCGACGGCGGTGGAGGGACTGGGGGAGGGATGGGCCACTGCATCTCGGTCATTGCCGAGTGCAGCAAGGATTCGAGGGGCAAGTCCAGCTGGTTTCTGCTGGTCTGGGAAGCTGGAGGCTTGGATTCGCCGAGGATCAGGCGGATCTGTCAGGTGGTGGTGGACAGGGCGCTGGCTAAGATGCCTGATCTGCAGTCGCGGATCGAGCATTGGGGAAAGAGCTCGACCGTCAGCCCCCCCTGCGGCGTTGAGCCTGACGAGCCCAAGGCAAAGAGGGCTCGTGTCGATGGGGGTCCGTACCGTTGCACGTTTGCAACGGCAAATTTTTTTAAAGAGTTCATTCGTAGGGGGTCGTTGCCGGTGCAGGGAGCAGGTTTGAGGCAGCAGTTTGACGTTCGGGATCCAAGTTTTTGTTGGACAACTCTGTCCAAGTTTGTTGTTTGGGGGGGGAAATGGCAGATGAAGAGGTCTGTCCCCGTTCAGAAGGCGAAGGCTGAGGTGGAGGAGATGCTCAGCAAGGGCAATCCGACGCAGTGGCTCCTGCCACCAGAAAAGGCCGTCCCCTATCTCCCCCTCGCTCTGGTCGACTCCGACCAGTGCACCCCCCCTTTCACCTTCTGTCGGCCCGACTCCAAGGGCCGACTCAGCAGTTTTGAAGCCTTCTGGGTCCCGAACGTCAATCAGAAGCGGCTTGCAGGGGGTAGGAACTTTCGGGAGGTGGAGCGGGAAACCGAAAAGGGGGGAACCACCCAAGTTGCATGGGTGGTCTATCTCCCCGATGAGACCGCCATTGGGTTGGAGGATCAGTGGGGGGGCTCGCGCGAGGGTTCCGGTAACCCTAATTGGAAGCGCTAGAAGTTTTTCTAGTGCTTGCATTGTGAAGTGGTTTGGGCAGTGAGATGATGGCGTGTGTAGTGGCAGAGCGCATCGCCGGACCAAGACTGAGATCTGAACCCACGCATTGCAGGCTCCGCGATTTTCTTCTACGGCGGGGGGGTCAGCAGACTGCTGTTTGCTTGGCAAATTTTACCCTTGATACCGGTTCCCGGACCCAGATATAATATTGAAAGGCCAGGCTCCATTTCATTCTGTTCCTTTCTCTGCGCGGTGAATTCTGTTTGACCTCCTACTGACCTCCTACCTGATACGCGCTTGTCTAGCCCTGTGACTTTCTCTTTGGCGCTATTGGGGTGTTTGTTCATTTTTTGGAGCCAAAGGGCACCCTATTTCGTCTCATTTGACCTGATCTTGACGGGATCCCATTGCTTACTTTCCATCTGGTTTCACCAGGTGAGACAGATTGCAGGTACAGGTACTGGTTTCTGTTACCGCAGGTGTTGTTACAACACGCTATTTTTTAGCCTCAAGAGTATTATTCAGATCTACCCCATTTCGTCTGATTTGACTGGTTTGACCGGACCGAACCCTTTTCCTTTGTCCAACCTTGAGAGTAATGGCTGATACAGGCTACAAAGACACCACAGCTACAGTGCGTTTGCGTCGTTTGCTTCTTAGTTGCGTGGGTGCGGTTAAGGGAACTCGAATTTTGAACCCAAATGGGTTCAAGAGAATTATACAGACCCAACCCACGTTGTAAGTGGGCGTGAACCTTGTTCCTGACCTTAAAAACAGGTCAGAAGGGACCTGGGAAACGGCGCTGGCCAATTAGTGCAGGTAAGGCAGCTACCGAGGCTAGGGGAAGGTACGTGACGCCACAGATGTGCGGATCCTGTGTGGTCACACCCCGGGAACCTCGAGTGCCAGAGGGTCCCCCTACAGGGGGGCGATAACCAAGCTACGGCACCCTCTGGGCCGAATCCCAGCCAGCGAGTTTTGTTTCCAGGTTACCGGCCAGTTTTTATGGTTTACCCCCACGTGCTTATAAGTGTCAGTTAGCGTTGTCGTCATCAGCCTGATTCTGACTCCCCATATGTTTCTCCCGTTTAACCCAAGTGTGAACAAATGCTAGTGGATCCTTGAAAATGATGTACTGGATTCGCACATTTTACTTGCTCAATCCTTCTGCTATTGATTTGTTTCGTTCCCTTGCCTGTCGTGCGTGGGCCTGTGAATGATTCATGATTCAATCACCAATTGAGTTGATGCCCGTCGTACATCAGACGCCCCAGTGTTCCCCCCTTTTACCCCTTTACTCCCCCCTACGCTCCCCCCCCCCGGGCCCTCCCAAACCTCCCCTCCAACCCCCCCAAGCCCCCCCACCCCTCTCCCCCCTACGCCCCTCCAGCTTTTCCAACATCCTCCTCCCCCGCCCCCCCCCCCCGCACCCTCCTCCCATCCCGGGGCCCCCCCAATTCCCCCTCCAACCCCCCAAGCCCCCCAACCCTCCCCCCTCCCCTCCCTCCCCTCCCCTCCAGCTCAGCCCTCACCTCCCCCTCCACCCCCCCTCATCCCCCCGCATCCTTCAAGGCTGGGGAGGGCAATGTCTTGCCATACATGAGTCAGACGGTAACCTATCAAGTTCGTGCATCAGAGGCCCCGGGTGAATCAATAGTCAGGGGGTAGCCTATCAAGTTCGTGCATCAGAGGCCCTTGTTGACTCAATAGTCAGGGGGTAGCCTATCAAGTTCGTGCATCAGAGGCCCCCGGTAAATGAACAGTCAGGGGGTAGCCTATCAAGTTCGTGCATCAGAGGCCCCTGGTAAGTCAATAGTCAGGGGGTAGCCTATCAAGTTCGTGCATCAGAGGCCCCTGGTAAATCAATAATCAGGGGGTAGCCTATCAAGTTCGTGCATCAGAGGCCCCAGGTAGATCAATAGTCAGGGGGTAGCCTATCAAGTTCGTGCATCAGAGGCCCTTGTTGACTCCATAATCAGGGGGTAGCCTATCAAGTTCGTGCATCAGAGGCCCCCGGTAAATCAATAATCAGGGGGTAGCCTATCAAGTTCGTGCATCAGAGGCCCGTGGTAAATCAATAGTCAGAGGGTAGCCTATCAGGTTCGTGCATCAGAGGCCCTGGTAAATCAATAGTCAGGGGGTGGCCTATCAAGTTCGTGCATCAGAGGCCCCCAGTAAATGAACAGTCAGGGGGTAGCCTATCAAGTTCGTGCATCAGAGGCCCCTGGTAAGTGAATAGTCAGGGGGTGGCCTATCAAGTTCGTGCATCAGAGGCCCCCAGTAAATGAACAGTCAGGGGGTAGCCTATCAAGTTCGTGCATCAGAGGCCCCTGGTAAGTCAATAGTCAGGGGCTGGCCTATCAAGTTCGTGCATCAGAGGCCCCCAGTAAATGAACAGTCAGGGGGTAGCCTATCAAGTTCGTGCATCAGAGGCCCCTGGTAAATCAATAGTCAGGGGGTGGCCTATCAAGTTCGTGCATCAGAGGCCCCCAGTAAATGAACAGTCAGGGGGTAGCCTATCAAGTTCGTGCATCAGAGGCCCCTGGTAAGTGAATAGTCAGGGGGTGGCCTATCAAGTTCGTGCATCAGAGGCCCACAGTAAATGAACAGTCAGGGGGTAGCCTATCAAGTTCGTGCATCAGAGGCCCCTGGTAAGTGAATAGTCAGGGGGTGGCCTATCAAGTTCGTGCATCAGAGGCCCCCAGTAAATGAACAGTCAGGGGGTAGCCTATCAAGTTCGTGCATCAGAGGCCCTTGGTAAATCAATAGTCAGGGGGTGGCCTATCAAGTTCGTGCATCAGAGGCCCCTGGTAAATCAATAATCAGGGGGTAGCCTATCAAGTTCGTGCATCAGAGGCCCCATGTAGATCAATAGTCAGGGGGTAGCCTATCAAGTTCGTGCATCAGAGGCCCTTGTTGACTCCATAATCAGGGGGTAGCCTATCAAGTTCGTGCATCAGAGGCCCCCGGTAAATCAATAATCAGGGGGTGGCCTATCAAGTTCGTGCATCAGAGGCCCTGGGTAAATCAATAGTCAGAGGGTAGCCTATCAAGTTCGTGCATCAGAGGCCCTGGTAAATCAATAGTCAGGGGGTGGCCTATCAAGTTCGTGCATCAGAGGCCCACAGTAAATGAACAGTCAGGGGGTAGCCTATCAAGTTCGTGCATCAGAGGCCCTTGGTAAACCAAGAGTCAGGGGGTAGCCTATCAAGTTCGTGCATCAGAGGACCTTTGTGAATCAATAATGGGGGTTAGCCTCTCACGTTCATCTCTCGTTGTAGACATGTCCATCTTAATGCTTTTGCTCTGCGCAATCTGCGATGTCGGCTGGAGCCTTGTGGGGCTGACCATAGTCCTTTGTGGTCTCGTTTCGGCCGCTGTTGTTCTCTCCCTTCTCCATCGGAGGCATCGTAGACACCACCAACGGCGGCGAAGACGCTCACCGTGTCAACTACTCCACAAGGGACGATGTGCGAGGAAGGAGATCCCCATTTTCGTGGCACTCCCCGACAGAACCCTCGTTCTGTGTGTGCCTAAGGATATCAGTGAGGCTGCCATCTCAGATCTGGTGAGGATCATCACTGGTGTGCCCGTTCATGATCAGCGAATTTGTAGAGTTTCACGCAGAACCGGTGACTGGGTCCGTAACGAACGGGTTCTTGTCCTGTTTCGTCTCCGCGGTGGTGTTGCATGGAACTGCATCCCGCTGCAGGATCAAACCGCAGACTTCCTTCGAACCAACTTTTGGTCCCTCCACACGTCCATGGGCCACCCTACCCCCGCCCAGATGACCTTGCTTTTTGAGGGTGTATATGACGATCCATTTTGTGCGACCTTGAGATCTGTTTCTTCATCAATGTTGGACAACGTCAAAACGGAACCCGCGGAAGTGGCAGTTTCATCCAGACCTGCCCCCGTAAGAAACCCCCCTGCCATCCTATCTCCAACCCCGGCATCTGACTCGGGACCCACGGAATCTACGGATCCGGCCCCCTTAATTAAGCATGAGTTTAGTGCCGCCCAGTCACCGCGTTCTGATCCTAAACCTCATCTCGACATCCCCCCCCGCAAACGCGTGAAACGCGAAGCCCATTGTCCCTCCGAGCACTCCCCCCGACGTGGAGACGAGGTTGGCTGCACCTTCCGGTCCCACACCGAAGCTGTTGCATACCTGAATAAGATTCGGGGGGAGTTGGCAATACATAACAGCGTTACCAGCAAGTCTGCAGGGGGGAGTAATTGGGCACGTATTGGTTGTCGCATTTGGGGACGCCTAAAACAACACGGGCCCCTAAAGGAGACCAGTAGAGCACGCCCAGAAAAGCATCCCCGGCCTCTCACGAAGTCTGATTTGTGTCCATATGGTGCAACGCTAACCCATGATGCTGGCACGGGCCTGTGGAAGCTAACCGAGTGTAATTGGGACCACTCTGACCATTGGTGGCCTGACGAGGAGGAGGCCCCCCCACTGGACAAATCAGCCCTCCCTGATGAGCTCTGGCACGACATTGAGCGGGCGTATGAGCACCGTGAAATGCCGGGGCAAATTCTTATAAATTTGAGGAAGAAATATAGCGAGGACGCGTACCCAGCAATCAAAGGGTTTTCAACCCAGCACATCCAAAATTTTTTCAAGTCCATCGAACGCAAGATGGGCCCAAATGATCTTGCACGTTTGATTAACCACCTGAAAATGCTCAAACAGGCAGATCCTGCCTGGTATTTCAATCATGAAGCCCCTGACCCAGTCACTGGTGTTGTACGAAGATGGTTTTTTATGACGCCAGAGCAAGTAAAAAACGCCAGAAAATATGCACAAGTCATTTTTGAAGACAACACGTACAAATCGAATCGGTACGGCGAGGCATTGGCCCTGTTTTGCGGTATCAACGAACATGGCCAAACCCTTCTCCTGGCTCAGGGCTGCATGCCAAGCAGTGAAAATGCAGAGGATTATGAGTGGCTCTGGCAGGAGTGGATAAAGGCAACCGGTTGTGCACCCCGCGTTTTGTTCAGTGATGCTGCATACGCCCTCTTGGGGTCCGTTCCCAGGGTTTTCCCCCCGGACCGAACTGCTCACTTCCTCTGCCTTTTTCACATTTACAAAAATCTTACCGAAAACTGCCGAAACTCCCTCGAGCAACACGATTTCACTGCTCTTGAGAGCGCCATCCGACAGGTTCAGGAGTGCCCAGATAAGGACGCTGCTGATATTCTCTGGCGCAAAATTCTGGAGGACCCCCGCTGGAAAACTGTCAAGGACTACCTTGGAGTCAGATCCCCCCTACATCGTCTTGACCGTTGGTGTGTTGCATGGCAGGTAGAAGTTTTTACCTTCGGCTGCAAGTCCACACAGAGGGCTGAGTCTTTGAATTGCCGCATAAAGCGCCACCTAACCACAAGAAAAGGTTACTACCACATTTTTTTATCTGTTTTGCACTTGCTCTCCAAGGAGGGCTATAAACTTGAATATACTGAAATGGTGAATCAGCGGCACGCCAATCACCAAATAGCTAACCAGACCTTCCCATTCTATGTCAAGTTCGTTTCAGGCAAGGTGACAAGCTGGGCGTTTGATAGAATGCTCCAGCAGATGAATGCTTCAACTGCGTACCTCGTGTATGAGTATGACATGTCCAGGGAGGCCCAATATATAGTTGCTAACAGGGCGGCACCCTTATGGAACTATGATCGACAGTGTCACGATTCACTTGAGACGGAGTTGGTAGACCTACCTAGATTCTGTGCGATCTCCAATCGTGTGCACCAAATCCAAGGCAAAAATATAGTTTATGAGGTAAAGCGAAGTGAATCCAGCTGCACTTCGCGTTACATGAACTGTCCACATTATGTTTGTCTGTTCGAGCCATTGGCTGAGGATGGTGCCTATACGAAGTTTTGGTGTAGTTGTGGACTTGCTGTCCGAGTCGGGCATCCATGTCGTCACTATTTTGCTGTTTTGCATCATCGGTCATCTTCAGTCGGCTTCCATCTTGGGTTGTTCAATCCAATTTTTATTTTAAAACAATTTCAGACTGCAACTCAGGTCCTTGTCAGTGCCAAATGCAGCAGCCAACGCCTCCCCCTACCCACAGTGCAGGTACCCGTGGCAATCCATGCTACAGACGATGACATTATATTGACCGACATCTCCTCGTGGGCTGATTTGCCAGCCAGAACGAAACGCGAGCAGATTGTCCGCTCCCTTGGGAACCTGCAGTCCCGGATGCGTCAATATATAAATAATGTGGATCGAGTGGCAACTCATCTTTCCGACCAGGGACAGGATGCAGGGGCCTTTCTCGAAGAAGAGGAGAGGCTACTGAACCAATTTGTGGACATGCGAGCCTCCTCCACACAGGTCCATGTGGCAGGTGCACAAGCACCACGACCTGTTCCCCCGCCGGTGGCCGCCAAGCGAACCGTGCAGCCAACTGTCAGGAAGGCCGCTAAGCGAGGGGATGGTCCAAAGGGTGCTACAAAGGGAAGAGGTAGGGGTCAGGGTAGGGGTAGCGGTCCGCCGCTGAAGGAAGAGCTGAATGCTGCCCTTGAGCTTTCAGATGCGCTAACCACCGTGAATCAGGCTCCTGGGGGCCTGAGTGCGCAGCAGGCCGCGTATAATGATCAATTGCATGCACACATTCACAATATGGTTGACTCGGCTGACTCGGTTGATACTCGCTTGGCTCAGTTGTATGCTCGGGCTGCATGTGGGGAACAACTTTCGCCAGCTGAGTTGCATCAGTGTAAGCAGCTTTGGGAGTGGCGGGCTCAAGTGTCGAAGAACTAAGGACATTTCAAATTTCAAGTCTGAGTTTATGTTCCATGCCTTCACGGTTCGCCTGTGTAAGGTTGGGTTATGCCTCCATGGCCCCCAGTTTTGAGCTACGGCTCCACAATGTATACTACTTTCATCATCGGGAAGCACATCTCTTGCACATTGTTTTACACATTCTTTTGCACATTGCACAAAAAAAGATGGAACAATGCTTTCTTCGTGCCAAGTGTGCAAGGGCAGGTGAGGGACGGAATTTCCAGTGACAACAATAGTGTGCAAGTCGATGGTTGGATCGGTGGGGGGACACTTGTGTGTGAGTAGGAGGGAGTTGAAAATGAGTAGGAGGGAGTGGATTTTCACTTGGAGGGAGTTGAAAATGAGCAGGGGGGAGTTGAAAATGAGCAGCAGGGAGATGAAAATGAGTAGGAGGGAGTGGATTTTCACTTGGAGGGAGTTGAAAATGAGTAGGAGGGAGTTGAAAATGAGTAGGAGGGAGTGGATTTTCACTTGGAGGGGGTTGAAAATGAGCAGGGGGGAGTTGAAAATGAGTAGGAGGGAGTTGAAAATGAGTAGGAGGGAGTGGATTTTCACTTGGAGGGGGTTGGAAATGAGCAGGGGGGAGTTGAAAATGAGTAGGAGGGAGTTGAAAATGAGTAGGAGGGAGTGGATTTTCACTTGGAGGGGGTTGGAAATGAGCAGGGGGGAGTTGAAAATGAGTAGGAGGGAGTTGAAAATGAGTAGGAGGGAGTGGATTTTCACTTGGAGGGAGTTGAAAATGAGCAGGGGGGAGTTGAAAATGAGTAGGAGGGAGTTGAAAATGAGTAGGAGGGAGTGGATTTTCACTTGGAGGGAGTTGAAAATGAGTAGGAGGGAGTTGAAAATGAGTAGGAGGGAGTGGATTTTCACTTGGAGGGAGTTGAAAATGAGCAGGGGGGAGTTGAAAATGAGTAGGAGGGAGTTGAAAATGAGTAGGAGGGAGTGGATTTTCACTTGGAGGGAGTTGAAACTGAGTAGGAGGGAGTTGAAAATGAGTAGGAGGGAGTGGATTTTCACTTGGAGGGAGTTGAAAATGAGCAGGGGGGAGTTGAAAATGAGTAGGAGGGAGTGGATTTTCACTTGGAGGGAGTTGAAAATGAGCAGGGGGGAGTTGAAAATGAGTAGGAGGGAGTGGATTTTGACTTGGAGGGAGTTGAAAATGAGTAGGAGGGAGTTGAAAATGAGTAGGAGGGAGTGGATTTACCAGTAAGGTATCGTTCCCTTATCTGGCGATAAAATAATCTGTTGCAGTAGAGTAAAATAATTTTATAAATTTGGGCTGCAGAACGGTTCAAAACATCCTTGTCGCCTTTTAGCAGAAGATCAGTTGCAGTAGATCAGTTGCAGTCGTTTTTTCGGTTGTCGTAAATGCGCGTGTCGCATGTTCGCGCGCAGTCTTTCGCAGTCTGCTAGGGCCGCAGTCTGCATACCGTCACCGGCTAGGGCCGCAGTCTGCATACCGTCACCGTGGTCCTGCGGTCACAGTGTTCACAAGGCTCAAATCACAAATTGACACAAGGCATACAAAACCACAACCTATGGATAGACCATGGGCACCGCGCTCAGGGGCTGTGTATGAGACTGAACCATGCCTGGGCGCATGCTGTGCATATGCAGACTATTTCTCAAAAGGTTTCGGTGCATCTGGGCCCACCGTTAGGCCGCATACTCATTTGTTCGGTTTCCGGCACCACGTGTGTGTTGTTCCCGCGCATTGCTTATGTGTCGTAGATCTTTTCGCAGGTTGGCCCAGGGAGAAGACTGGCGGGCAAAAGGACGCGGTAATGAGCCAACTCGGCGTCATACATTTCTTCACCTTGTGGATCGTCTTCCTCTTCCGTGTGGATGAAGCGGCCAAACACATGCCGCAGCCGCCCAACATCACCTGTGAGTGGCACCTTACTAAGGAATTCAACAAGTTGTACATTTTTTTTGACGGCCTCCAAGAAGATACGCCACTTCATATTTCTACGGCGGTTTGCTCGTCATCGACTTTGATTGCAAACGACAGCCACACCCAGAGTATTGTTCACCGCAACTGCTCATTGCCAAAATCAGTGATGATGCAACGAGTCTTTTCCGTGGCGTCTTTCTTGTTGGATCCAATGCCCAACGACGGCAAATCCCAAATCGCGAGGGCTCGCGTCGTTAGCCACCCGGAGGCGAAGTATGTCGCTCACAAGAGTTGTCGTCGTATGCACCAAATTTATCGGGTAGCATCCTTACGTTTTGACCATTGCATGACAAACAATGGTGCCGTCGAACCGATTTTTGCGTACCCTCGCAACGAAATCACGTGGAAACACCGAAAGCGACACCGTGGTTTTCAATTGTGTTCGGTGTTTGTGGCGCACCGAAAACGGAGGGGCATCTTCATTCGTTTTACGCGTGCCTTCGGAACTCGTAGGTCAGCCGTATTGTCTCTAAATTTGGTCAACAATTTGTGTGAACCAACACACGCGTTGCTGGAAGTTGGCGCTATGCTTCGCATAAGCAATGGGAGGCTCTTTTGGGTTTGGTCTGGCCGCGATCCTTCCCGACTCTCTGCGGCCCCCCGGGTATCGAAGTCGGATTCGCAATACGGGTCGTTCGAGATGAGATTGCCAGCGTTATGTTCTTACGTTCGACCCCGACAAACACATATGAAGGGGCAACCGTTTATGCACAAGTTTGCCTACAGGTCACTCCCTCCCACAACGACCGAAAGTGACCATTCAATTGATGAATCTCTCAACACATTTCGTCGATTTACTCGCTTTGTACCCCCTTGTCAAGCGAGTCGTAATCGTTGTGGTGGTGGGGCGCTCTAATGTCGTGGCTTGCACATGCGGTGCGTAACGAATGGGCCGAGTTCATATCTGAGGAACGGGGGAAAGATCGAAGAGCCACATTCGCTTGCTTCAGCTCCATGACCTTCCTTTAATTCCCATACCCTAGCACTTAGAGGGGGGAGGGCTACCCTTGTGGTTGTGGGTTGGAGGGGAGGGCTGCTAGTAGGCTAGATGATCTTCGCCACTAACCTTAATACTTCGTTCTCGATGGATGCTTTTGCCCCCCCGAAAATACCGAAATGCAATCCCGAAGCCCAAACACCAATTCTAGAGTTGAGATACGGGGTTTGCAAATTGTGCTCACCTTCCCTCGCGCAAAATACAAAACGCGGCTCATTGGGCCTCACCCTCCACCCACCATTTGTGCCTACAAAGCGCACTCATGAACCGCGCACCCCGGGGAATAAGCCGCCACAAAATGACCGTGTACCACAGAGATTAATCATAAGACAAGATGGATTGGGAATGCACGACACTTGCAAAGACGCATCGGATACCATTGCTGTTGTGCAACGTCTCTTTTCATATGTTTCGATTCATCGCTATGTTTACCCGCGGTCCTCCCCCATCATCCCATTTCGGAAGTCCGAAGTCCGAGGTCCTCGGTCGTGGTTCATTGCCTAACTTTTTCCTTGTGTTGCCACCGCCGCGGGAGCGTTTGCATTCCCTCGCGGGCCCGAAACATCCTAGAAGATTGCTAAACTGTCTTGTAGGTCTGAAATATCTCCCGGAGCTGAGTATTTTGTTGGGGCTGAAGGAGAGCACAAGATGAAGATGTGGATCGGCAATGATGTGGCCAACGTACGTTATGTGTTCATCTACACTTGGATGAACAAAGCCCTGTACTACCGGACGAACCCCGCTTGGAATCTGTGCCAATTCCGCACCTTCTTTGCGTCCTCCGGGGGCGCCATGGTCGAGATTGGGAATGTGCCCTACACCGACTCAAAGTTCCTTCGGTCCGACTACCGCAAGAACGACAACGCGCTGGCCCACTGGACAAACGAGCACCTCGCGATGCTCGCGCGACGCAGCGGGCACCCGGAGGTGGAGCACGCGCCGGTCATCTTCTGGGGCTGGTCGCGCGACGGCATGCAAGCCACCAGCTACGCCGAGGCCATGCCGGAGCGCACCCTCGGGGCCATCCGGTACATGTCTGCGCAGCACGAGAGCGAACGCGACTTCGCCTTCGCGGGGGTGTTGAAGCGGATCCCCTTCCTGCTCACGTTCGCCGACGACGACTACATGGCGGGGATGGACAACGTCAACTTTCTGCGCAAGGGGCGGGCGCACCATGCCCCGTGGGTGTGTGCCGTGATGAGGCACTCTACGCACGGCATGAACCAGGTGAGTTGTCGCGTGTCGTGCGCCCGCCTCCGACGGCGCAACAACCGTTTTGCAACCGCCAGACCTTGCCCCGCAACCGCTTTTTCAGCCGTCAGTGACCCGTGGAAAACTGTGGAAAGCCTGGAGCGCCCCCCCCCCCCCCCTCAAGCGCATCGTTGGGGTTGGGTGTGTGGATGGGGCGGGCGCAGTACCCCCCTTCAAGCGCACGCCTGCCGACCCATGCCGTAGACCTCGTTCCAGGCGGCTGCTCGTGTGATGCTCAACGGCATTCGAGACAACGTCCGAGGATCGCGTTTTCCAAACCCGCTCCGTCGAGCTCCCGATGCAGTTTGGGGATCATTCGAGCGTGGGCTGTTGGGGGCGGACAGACGCAGTAGGAACACGAACTGCCCCCCCCCCCCGCCCCATCCCCAATGATTACTGGGACCCATTTCCTTGAGGCTGCCCGTTCCTGGCCCTGCCCCGTCAGGAGCACCGCAAGGTGCAGAGAGCAGTCATGGTGGCTGTGCCGGTGATGGTAGAAACGACAAACGTATCCCTCACCGCTACCACAGGATATAATAGCCAGGACAACGGCACTACTGCTACTCCACTGCTGTTCCTCCTTCCCTCCTTTTTGAAGTCATGTGGTTCTTTGTGAGTGGCGTTGATATACTGGGGCAGTTTGGCAGAGGTTCCACGAACACCTTCGCTCCAGCCGCCGGGACAGCATGGGGCCCAGCTGTATTCCCACCCCCAGAGCCTCCTTTGGCCTGGGGGGCCAGAGTTCCACCAACTCAGCACCGGTGAGGGATGGGGGTGTGTGTGGGGTCCCAGACCACACCCCCTTGACCCCCCCCCCCCAAAGCCCACACACCCTCCTAAAGTGATTGGCATGTGCCTCTGCCTGGCAACCGGCCCCCCAAATTCGGGGCCCGACTTCCCCCCATTCGCCGCCTATTTCTGCCCCGATTTAGTGGGCTTTTCGGGCCCAGTCAATAAAGTGGCATCCGGACTGTTAGCGTGTATTTGTGCTTGTGTGGACAGGCGCGTTTTGTGAGTGTGGTTGCGCCTGTGGTGGATGCACTGGCGACGTGAATCAGAGTCAATCGTTCGGTGGGAACTTGCCTCAAGCCGTCAGGCTTTGCACATCGATGCGATGTTCTACGAACGGCACGTGCCAAATGGAGGTATAGGGTACGGTTTGCTGCATGATTCGAAACTCGCAGTGCTGGTCGCAGGGTTTACCATAGAAACGTGGCACGTTGAATCGCGTTAAATCACGTTTTATCACGTTTTGGGCTGTTTTGCCAAACCACGTCAAACCACATTTCATTTTGTTTTCTGGAACCAGAAAAACAGATTGCGCTTCCGGGTGTTCGCGTGTGTTCTCCCTGTCTGGGTAATGAATTTTGTGCCTGTTGCACGCCGTGTGAATGCGCGACATATTGAGGGAATGTTGTGTCAGCTGATCAGTTTGGCTGGCCTAATTGAGGCCCCTAAACGGCAAAGAATGGGAGAGCGTGTGCGTGAAGCATGTGTCACAATGTTTTTTCATGGGGATGTTGAGCAGCGCTTCACTCAGGAGTGATGCCCACAATCAGACTGCATGCCTGTGCTATTGCTATATATCTATGATTGGGACCACTTCCAACACCACTGGCCTTGATCGCATACATGGGAAAGCGGGGGGGCTCTAACCCTCCCACCGGGAAGCTCCCAGGTCCCGTCGGGGTATGGATGAGCAGCGTGAGGAAAGTGGCGAACTTGGCGAGGCAATCCACTTCGTTATTCCGCATGATTTCCGCATGATATCATCTAACTCCTGTGCATCACGCGCAATCGACGCCTTCCTGTGTTCCGGGATCCAACGGACCCGGATGCCTTTGTCTTTCAGGATGGAAGCTGCTTTCACGTGGAGGTCCATGTTGAATGCCTTCCAGTGGGGGGTGTTTGATCCCTTCGCGGTAATGCCCTTGCTTGCCATGACTAAATCAGCGGCCTTTTTGCTTCCACAGATTTCGAACAAGGCGGGAACCCCCAATCCTCTGGATAGATGGCGTAGATGGGAGTACACTATCCAGCATCCACAGAACAGGATGGAATTGGAACCCAGAAATCACGTTTAATCACGTTGAATCCGGGTCGGCCCAATCACGTTTCTATTGTAAACCCTGCTGGTCGCCTTCTCCGTCGTGGTGTGCGCATTTTTGGGGTCAGGCGTCCATCAACGAGATTTTTTTTTTTGTGTTGAGGGTGTGCAAATGGTCCACCAGGGGCAAAGCGTCGGCCTGTCCTGCGGTGCGTAAGTGACGGCCCATGAATTCGGACCACTGCCTGACGAGATACAAAGGACGGTTGAGACGCCCCGACACAACACTGTCCATGCATCACCATGCGGGACCCCCCACTCCCCGCGGCTATCCGTCTCCTCTGATTCCAAATGCCCGTTTTTGTATGTGTGCAGGATAAGTATGGGTTGATCTTCCCATGGGTGATCCACTTGTTGGAGCAACTCCCCCCGGATACCACGCCTTACAAGGCAGTCCCGCAGCTTCAGCGTCCAGATACCACCAAAGGCTGGTTCGGGAACATGGATAAGATCAAGGCGTACCTGGGGGACAAGGGTGCCTGGAAATCCTCCATCAATGGCAACGAGTTCGACATCGGAGTTGCGGACGAGTTCACCCACAACATCAGCAGCGCGTCATGGCTGCACGGCCACACCTTCGCCCGACTGTGGCAGGAATGGAATACGGCTGACAATCCTGTAATTCAGACCGTTTCCGTGATTGTGACGCAGGTTTATCAGTCGGCTCTGTGGAGGGGCTGCAAAGTCAGGCGGATGGAGGAGAGGGATTGCAGCTTTGTGCACCCCTGCTGGGTCCAAGACATGTGGCATGGGGGCAGAAGAAACAGCTGGTGAGCTCATTGCTGTTGGAGACCTCTTTTATGGCGCCAAAACGGCGCGGAGAGGGGGATAGTCAGCGCAAATCCCCTCCCCCCCCAAGGCAACTCACTCCCGCATCCCCCCTCCCTTGCCCCCCCCCCTCACCGGGTACCTTCCCTCTGTGCCTCCCCCCCCGAACCCGAGGTTGTGCAGAAAATGTGAACAACATTCAGTACTGAAGTTGTGCATTACTGTAGCACTGCAGTACTGCAGTACTGTAATCGTACATAACTGGACGGGGGCGCGGCGTGAGCAGTGCGCGTGCCGCATTTGTTTGAAGGTTTGAAGGTGGGGAGGAGATATGCACAGCGGTTGAGGGGAAAGGGGGCGGGGGAGGGGGTTGGGGGGGGTTCTGATGAAATGGAGCGACAGAAATCGACCAAAAAGGCTGGAGTTTCAAATGGTCCAATCTTCGCCCGAACCGGATCAGTATGTCTTGTGCCAACACCGACCGGACACGTGTCACGTGCCGCCTGTCTGCGGCACGTGGACCCAGCCCTTGGAGCCTGGTTAGGAGGGGGGTAGGGTTTGGAAACCAGGCAAAGGTCCCCTCCCTCCCCTAGTGCCATGAGAAGCGTACTCTGCCCCACGCCCCCCCCCCCCCCAAGCAAACGAACCTTTCGCCCACACCAGTCAGCATGCAAAGTGAGATTGAACGACAGACACCGGCGTCTGCTGTCGCAGAGTTTCACGAAGGAAGGAAGCGACCTCCCGGCGGTGTTCACGATCATACGGCCCCCATATCCGGGGACTGTCAGTATTGCGTTTTCCCTTGGGGGGTCGGCCGATGCTGGTCAAGACTATGAATCCCCGCCGCTGGAAGTGAGTCTGCCGAGTGACGTTTCTGCTGCTGACATTTATATATGGGCCAAGGAAGACCAGCAAGTGGAGAAGGAAGAAATCGTGGAATTGACACTGAAGGCGCCCGCGGGTTATGACATTCTTGGCAACGAAAAGGCGCAGATTACCATTCACGATAAGGTACGCGGTGTGTGGTCTGGGGTGTGGTGTTTTGCAAGGCCGAGTTCTTTTGGTGCCCACGAACTCCCCCAAAACGTTTGTGCACCCTTTTTGTAAGGCATTTGCCAAATGCAGAATAGAACTGGCGTGGCTCGGCAAACAACTGCAAATGCACGCAAACCAAACATCGTGGCCCCCATCGACAGATCGGGACCGATTTCAACTCGGTCCCTAACTTTCTTCACAGTACCCGATATGCCGGTTCGTGGGAGGGTTCAGTTGCACAATACTGAGAGTAACTGTTGTGGATTTTACTTCGGCGTGGCAGCCCTTTGCTGCATGTATCAGGCACCATCATTGTCCATACCCCTCGTGCAGCAAGGAATGACGGGACATACGCCCTCCGTATCCTGCACACGCCGTATCTCAGGCAAAGGGGGGTCGGGGGTACGGTCCTGCAGTTCAAGGCACGGGACGGCGATGCAGAATCCTGGTGCTGGCCTCGTTACCCCCCCAATCTGACTTGGCATCGAAATCCCCCCCCACCCTCTGGGGCACGTGCGCGACCGGCGCCGGGAGTGAAGCGGAAAAGTCCTGGACACCGCCCGAAAGCGGATGCAGCGGTGGTGTGTCTGCGCCCGATTTGTGGCATCGGTAGTTGCGGCACCTCCGCCGATTTTGGCTGCGGAAAATTTGGCACTGGAGCCCAGAAATCGCATGAAGTGGCCGCGGCAAATGCTGATTCGGCGCGCTGAATTTGGCGGCCAGTTTGAGAAACCAAATTCCCGACGTCAATGAGCGCGGGCTGCGCTGTGCACAAGGATGCCCCACAACGGCGCCAGCAGAGGGGCGCCGTAAAATGATGAAAAGGCGCACGCACGACGCCTGTTTAACGGCGGGGACGCCGTTTCTGGGCAAAGCGTGAATTGTTACGGCGCTGGCGCTGTACGAAAAATGGGCCGAAAAATGAAAAAAGAAGGTGAACAACGACCAGCATCTGCTCAACTTTCAGACAAAAAAGGGCTATTTTTATTTTATTTATTTTAAGGCGACAAAAACTCTGCTTCACTGCCAAAGGTTTATGGCCTGTGTATGGGGCTGAGTGGGACACGTTCACAGGGGGTGAGGGGGTGGGCACAGCGCGCACAGCACTACGCACTACCAGGACACCTGTGCACAGTGCCCCCCAAGAGTAGACTCTGCTCCAGCACCCCCCCCCGCGCTGTACCCAGGGTCCGATCCCGGGGCCATGACTGTAGGAGCCACTGGAGGATCCAGGCGCTAGGATCACTATGAGTCCCAGAACCCCTACCCTTTGGCTCCAACACAATGCGTCACACACAGCCCCCCATGTCACCAAGAAAGGAGGCGCATTGCCCCAAGTAATATCACCCCCTTTGCTGTTGGCCTCACGAGCATTTCTGTCCCCAGTGCGGTGCCCCGCTGCATCCAGGTCGCTGTTGGGTGATACCGCATCACCGTGGGTGTATGTGCGTGAGTGGGCGCACGCGTGTGTTTTGGGGATCCCAACTCTTGTGTGTGCAAAAAGCATGTGGACCCATGATGGATGACACGCACTGCCGTGACAGTCTCTCGGTGAAGGTTGCTTTGAAATTCACTTGTGGTCAGGCTGATGGGAAGGTTGAGGCCTCGACATCAAAACAGACATCGGCTTTGGCATACGCAGCAGCATGATTGGTGGGCATAGATGCCCATGCGGATGGAACAAGGGACAACCACCGTAGGCCGTGGCCTCGCCACAAGCAAACATCCCACGTGAGCACAGGCTCCAGCATTGTTGCATCGTTGCATGCTTTGCAGCGACTGGAAACTTGTGATTGGAAGCACGATGCCTTGGATTCCCAAAGTCGTTGGCTGACTGCAACACCAGCGACCGTGCAGAATGGAAAGGTGTTCGAATCCTTGGGAACCGCAGTCAGGCAGTCCGATTGTGGTGGGCCAACAGGTCGCGGCATGTAGTATACGGTGGTGTCCGGCACTGCCCTGGTCGTGGTGCCACCCACTCGAGTCTTGGCCAACCCCCGAGGAGGGAGGGGCGGGGGATGAGGTGGGGTTCGCAAGTGAAAGAGGCACCCACCTTCCTGGAAACAGCAGGCACCCCTCTCCCCCTCCCTAGGCCTCTAGGACGCTTGCTTAACCCGTTGGCGATGGATGCAAAAGGGTTGGGGATCAGAAGGCGGCGGTTACAAAACAGTGGCAGTCGCAATTGAAGTCGGAACGATACGGTCAGGGCGTAGCTGACAGATACTGTGGAGAGATGGGGAGGGGGGCGCTGGTGGTTGGCATGTGCACAGGCATCAGCACAACCACAGGCCTGGATTGGGTGGTGCCCACCTGCCACATGCGGACACAAACGCTCTGCATGATACATGCCCGAACGTATGAAAAGGCAGGTAACACACAGTCATCGATGCCAATATGGTCAGAGACACAGCACAGGTCCAGGACCCATATGGACTAGCGGTCGGCAGGTGGTCCGGTGGACCACCACAGGGGGTGCATATTGCTCAGATACCTGGGCTGCTGCGATGTGCGTGCGACATGCGATGCGTGCTGTATTCCGTTATAGTAGAATCGTAGCAGCTCTTGCGACGCGCGCGCGGCCTGACACATTGTTGGCGGCAGCCGGACGTTGCAGCCCCTGGTATGCGTCAAATCGAGGGCTTCTCCACTTTGCTCTCAGAGTTCTCCGATCGAAATTCCCGCACTGCCGGTCAGCGAGGGACGGAAGATCCGCCAGCTGCAGCGCACAGCTCCGATCGGGACCACTTCAACACCTACGACTGCCCCCCCCGGGGCATGCACGGCAGGGTGTGGGGCTCATGGCAGGTGTTTGCGTCCTCCGCTTTGCTATGCCGCAGCGTACCTCTGCACCCTACAACTTTGCATAGCCCCAGGGCACATCTGCTCCGCTCACGTGGGTTCCCCCCCCCCCTCACTTGAGGGTACCTTGCCACTGCTTTTGGCACAGGAGATACCGCGTCATGGCCGATTGCACTTGACTACAGCTGAACCAAAAGCCCACTTGATTCATCTGATGTTCTGTGCCTCTGGCGCTGAGACATGCTTTGAGGGCTTCAGGAGGGTGGACGGAGCGAAGCATGCTACGCAGTGCAAGGGGATGGGACGACGGATGGGGGGGGGGGATTGTGACAGATACCGGGAGGGGTGGGGTCAGACACAGGCTATTGCTTAGTGGGCAAAATACTCCCTCCGGAGAGGGGGGGGGGTATAGGGATGGGTGGGTGGGTTGGCCCCAAATTTCAGCATTTTGGGCCACCAGGCACCCCCCCCCCCGGGTGCGCTTTTCGGGGGTTTCGGGTTTGTGCAGGGCTCTGAGATCGGCCTGAAATTTTCACCTTTTTTTTTCATAACATGTCAAACCTCTTAACCCTTTGTTGCGCAGATGTGTGAGAACTGGATGGTAGTTCATTTGGTTGTGGTACTTGATCACTTTTTAACGGTCCCAGGTTCGAGACCAGGGGTGCCAAAAAATCCTTCGTGACTGCCCAGTACTGGCAGTGCCTTAAGGTGTCTGACCAGGCTATTGCTTAGTGACCCCCGGGGGGGGGGGTTAAGTTGGGCCTCGGCCAGGGCTCAGCCACCCACCCCCCCCCCCCTATGCCCTCCACCCACAGTCACATACAAGCAGAGCAGAACTGACCAGCAAAAGTTTGCCCGAGTCTCGACCCTCACCCGCATTCCATACGAATGGCATTTTCGTGCAGATGCAACAACAACCGCTGTGAATGTGATGCTGGGTGGCAAGGGGAACAGTGCGAAAATTGTGTCGATGCGCCGGAGTGTGGGGGTGACGCGGGCGCGAAACCGAGGGACGGTCTTACCGACGAGGAGCGGGAGCTCATGCAGAAGGTTGAGCATGTCAGTGTGGATGGGCTGAAGATGGAGATCAAAGCCGGGCAGTGCTCCTACGGGCCATCGGGCGTGAGAAAGACCTTCAAGGGGCTCACGATGGACCAATGCCAGCAAGAACTGAGTGCCGCTCACAAGGACGACGCGGCAGTAACCGGAGGTGAGTTCTCATTGGACAGTCGCAATCTGTGTTGGCTGTTGGCGGGCGTGGACGGTGTGAAGCATCCGCTGAAGCCGAACTTCAAGTACCAGTGCGTTCGCATTCGATCGGGCACCAGCGATCAGAGCGCGCCGTCCACACAGTCCACGCAGTCCACACAACGCGTGGACGAAGAGCCCAATTCTCCTGTGATCATGGAGACGGGCATGTGCGACTACGCGACCGGCCGGGTCAAGATTGGGTTGAAGGGGCTGTCGGTGCAGGACTGCAAGCAGGAACTGATCAAGGCCCGCCGTGAGGACGGCAGCATCGACGGTGCGGAGGCATCGATGGACCACCGACATCTGTGCTGGCTCGTCACCGGGGCGAGGGGCGTCAAGCATCCCCATTTGCCGGACCCTAAGTTTCGATGCCTGCGGTTCCGTGACCGCGGTCCCGATGCGAGAGTCGATGCGGGGTCCCGCGATGCAACGTCCAACGCCCCAGAGAGTGAGGGTCAGAGCGACAAGCAAGTGAAGGATCCGTCAGAGGGCCAGCCAGCTCAAGGCACGCCGCAAACTGCAGCAGCGCCGGGGCAGGATCCGGAGGCAAAGGATTCCTCAGTGCGTGCGGCGTCTAACCGAAAAGAACGGTCACAACGTGAGCCGCCAGGGGACGATGTGGAAGCGGGTGTCGACACCACGTCTGCTGCCGAGCCGCCTGGCAACGCGCCGGGTGAGGGCATCAAGATGCTGCAGGGCAAATGCGATTTTCCAGCTGGTGGCGTGAGGTCTGTCCTTCTGTTGCAGCCCGTGTCACGCTGCCACTTCGCACGGTCCGCAAGCTGTGGCCATATGCGACCTGCTCAAGCAGTTGCCCAGTGCGGGTCCTCGCTTGGTGGCCTGTGGACCCTACCCCCTGTGGGGGTCAGAGGCCAAAAAACAAGTTTGCCCACCTCAGATGTATCCGCTTTCGGGCCCCCTTAATGAATTCGATTTTTTTCGCGAGGAAAAATTTTCTGGTTTGGGCGAGCGGGCGGTTCGGCCACGGCCACGGCCAGCGGGAGGGGGGGGGGGTCACTAACAGGAAGGAGTGGGGGCCTTAGGCAGAGGGTTTGGTATCATCAGCCAAAACCCACTGCAACTGGCTCCGCCCTGTTGCCCACTGTCACTCGCTGTGTCCTCGTCGCCTCCCCTCCCCGGTGCCATTCCGTCTGCATCCAGGCTACGCGGTCCACAACACACAGACATGATGTACAACAGACGAAAGTGTTCCCATGTGCTGGGCCCTAACACCAGCGCGTTGTTTAGTCGGCGCATTTTCCTCTTTTTTTTTGCTCAAAAGCGTCGACCACCAACCGCTGTCGGTTACTCTCTCGCCGTTGGTTAACCCTCCCGCCATCGGCTACCCTTCAGGTAGCGTCCAATTGTGTGCCTAAACGATAAGCTGACTACTGGACGCCCCGAGTTTTTTCTTATTTTGAATTAAAACAACGTCCTTCCCAACATGCCAACCGTGGTTGCTGTTTGGTACTGCGGCAGGTGGAGCCCAGCGACAAGGCTGTGTGTGCAGCCCACCCTACATCTGATTACCTCAGGATACTGCATGGCCACCAGGCTTCGAATATAGAGCTATTTCGCAAGAGGGGGGCGGGGGGTCTGGGTGGGTGTCGGCTTGGGTGGTTGGGTGTTGGCTCAGGACCCCTCCCCCTTCTGGTAGACATGGAGGGTCTCAGGGTTCCTTTGCATGTGGCTGGGTCCTGTTGGTTGTTGCTTCCCCCCTGTTGCATGCATACAGGACCTCATTGTATGAGAGGGCCATCTTGCACTGCTATCCATTCCGTAAGCAGCACAGTAATGGCAGTGGAAAGAAGGGATTTCTACAGCCAGCCAGGGTGGGCTGCAGTGCAGGGCACCCAACCCATCAGCCCCCAACACGGCCCAAGGAGTCGGCGTTCTCGGCCAGCCATTTCAAGGGAGGCAGAGAACACGCACGGTCAGGGTTGATCTATGGTCCCAACCCAGCCATCTCTAGGCCGGCAAGGGTCCAGGCCGTGATTCGCATGTACAGTGGGTGAAGATGCTGAGAACCGTGCGTCCCCTCCATTTTCCCAAGCCAAACCACCGGAAACCCATGGCCGCAGCAACACAAAGGGTACCCTGGACAACAAAACCAGTTCAAGCAGTTCCAACAGGAGCAGCGGCAGCCCCCTCTGGTGCAGCCTTGCCCCTGGGACGCACCCAGGGGACTGTGCTGTTGCTCGTGACCAGGAGCCGTGCCGAACGCATTTTGCCAACACTCCGCCAACACTCAGCAGCAGCTGCAGCGGGAGGAGTAGCCGCAACAGCACCCAACATCAGTTGCACAATTTTCAAAAGCAGAGTGAAGAAACAGACACAGTGGAGCTGGGATGCCATACCCAGAAGATGCTGACAACAATTTTTGAGTGAATTTTTGAATGTGTGACTAGACCCCACCCACATACACATATGTATTTATGAGGGGTGTGTGCGGATGGGTGCCAGCCTGGGTGGGTGGGGGGTCAGCTTGCGTGGGTGGGGGTTAGGATGGGGGACCCCCCGCCCTGTTGTATACGAAGCCTGATGGTCACCACACTCCCTCTGGAGCTGTGATGACGGCTTGAACCCCCTCCCATAGACAGGAATCTTAAGAACACGCATACGTGCTCTTCGCTTGCAGGCAGAATGGCATGACGAGTGGGTTGGCCTTGATCTGAAAAGCTCAAAAATGATGTTCTTGTTGTCCAACACAATGGCATGTATGTATGTGGGGGGGAGGAGGGCTGGGACCTCCGGGAGAGGGACCATAAGAACGCGCGCATGTTCTTGTTCAACGGCGTGTCCTCCTCACAAATGCCGCCTTGTCCAAGCACGGGATCCCTCTCTGAGTTGTGTTTCGAGCGGTTGGGGGAGGGGCAACCAAAACTTCCACACCGAAGGGACGTCTGCTGCAGTGTCGCATCGTGGGTGCACTGTTTTACCCGCAGTTGTTCTGCAGGCAGGAGAGACGTCCATTTGCGCCGGAGGGGAGGAGAAGGGAGCCACAAGGAAGTCGGTGACATCACGTGCCGGGGAGGGGGACGCAGAGGTCGGTTTCGAGCCAGAATCAAGCACAGTCCGTAGGACATCATCACGATGGGGCGCGAGGGTCACCTTCCAGGCCTTTCTGGGCTGTCCCATGGCTTTGTTGCTCCAACATCGTGTGAAGTCCACGCCAAAAGTACAGCTCAGTTTTCAACTCGAGGGACCAGGACGCGGTGTTTCATTGGGGAGCATTTGGTGTCGGCACAGTTTTGCACGTCTGCAATAGTGACTGCCCCGTTGGCGGATTTGGGCTGTGGAGGTCGGGGATGCCATCCCCATGCCCGGCCGCAGTGGAGTCACGTGTTTCAGGGCGTCCTCAGGCGGCACACGTCCACATGTCTTCAGGCGCACCTTCAGAGGGAAATCCGTCGATGAGTGTAAGAAAGCGCTGATCGACGAGCGCCGCGGGGATGCGTCTCTGAACGGGGCGGAGCTTACGATGGACGCCCGTGGTCTGTGTTGGATCGTCCAAGGGCTGCGGGGCGTCAAGGGGGGCGCCAAGAACGCCGCCGGCAAATACCGATGCCTGCAGTTCGTTGCCGAGGAGGCCGTCGCGGGTGGCGACCCGAGAGCAGAACATACCGAAGCGGATCCCGCCGGTGCCCAAGGGCAGTCTGGTGCGTGCTCTACCCCCTTCTGTACGCTGCCGGGGGGAGCCCAGTCCCATTCCAGCGGATCGGAAGAAGCAAACCCTCTACACCTTCGGGAATCGCATCCCACGGACTTGTGCTTACCTGGACAACGGGGCTGTTTTGTGAAGGGCTGCCCCCCTCCTTCCCCCTTCCCCATCCCATGGCACAACCGAGGAAGAGGAAGGGGGTGCAGGGGGGATAGAGAGTACCCGCTGAGCAAGGGCACTGGCTGGTGAGAGGCCCATGGGCACCATGACTTACCGAGGGAGAGCGTTATTGAAAGGGACAAGGGTCAGTGGCGAGAAGCCAATGGGTGCCGCCAGTCCCTTCAGGCATTGCGCCTCATCCCCGCTGCCCCACCTCCCCTTCCAGACCCCCGAACCTGCGCCAATGGCAATGAGCACGGTTTTCAATGGGGCGCATATCACCGTGATCCACGCTCACTCTAGGCATGGCGGGCAGGGGTTTTGTAGCCGGAATGCCCTATTGTGTTTTCACCCACGTTACACGGGGAACGGGTTATTCCCCCACCACTTCTGGATGTTCGAGACGCACAGACGTTGAAAGGGGCACCCAAAAACGGCCCTGAAGCCGAAAAAAAAAAGCTGACCTCCTTCCCCTCTCCGGAACCTCCGCTGACACGGCAGGTCCAGAACTGGACTGAACTATCCCCCGTGACCTAGACTGCCATGCCCATGTAATTCCTCCTGCAATGAACATCCCGGCCATTACCATCAGGTAATTGCGCTTGCACATACGCACACACACACACGCGCGCGCACACACACAGATACACAGCTTCCTTCTCTTTTCACCAGCACACTATTTCACAGCAATTCAGAGCAAGGGAAGGAAGCTGTGTATCAGTGTGTTCGTTGCTGAGCTTTCCAGCGAGGCGCTGGAACTACGAACTCATGGTTTCGCGATGAATGTTGAACCTCGCAGTCTGAGCATGTGTTGAATTGTCTTGGGCGTCAAACACACACACACACACACACACACACACACACACACACACACACACACACACACATACACACACACACACACACACACACACACACACACACACACACACACACACACACACACACACCCCTGGGCCACAATCACACGCTAATGACCCCCATCTTACCTTTTCGCTTGCATGTCTGCAATGGTTTGTGCATGATTTTCCGTGACCGGTCCTAATCTTTTGCGTCGGAAGAAGGGACATTTTCTTTCTGTTGCTCTGGAACACCATTTCAGGCAGAGACATGATGATGGGGCCCGGGGAGGTCACCGATGCGCCCCCCCCCCCCCCCGCAGTGGGACAGGCCCTAGAGGGGCTGCGGCCGCAGCAGAAGGTGGACGATGGGGACGGCGACCCTCCCGTCCCCCCCCCCCCCCAGGGATGCATTAGAAGGGAAAGGACCTCAGAGGTGGCCATGGAGGCGTTGGGACAGGCGGTTGGAGGGGGTTGCCAAAGCGGTTGATGGCGGTTACTGTCGGTTACGGATACCACTCAAGCCGGCACTTGGCATCAGCGGGACAGTGGCTGGGCGTAGGCTGGGCGCCCTGGAGGGGGGGGGGGTGCCTCCCCCCCTTCCAATGCATCGCTGCCCCCCCCCCCCCCCCTCATCAAGGGGACGGGTGGGAGTGCAGAAGGTGCACCAACGCTCGATGCCGACGCTCTGCGACCTGCACAGGGCTCCTGCCTGCAAGTCGTGCAAGGGGCACACGGGCGTCGGCCACTGCTGCTCCAGGCACCACGAGGGACACCCGGCCGGGCGTCCCCAGCAGCCCAGGGGTGGGCAAAGGCGTCTGCGACAGACGCCGGGGGGTGGGGGGCCTGAGGCAGGGGACACTTTTCGGTGCCTGAGGGACAGGTCCTTCCGTGTCAGGGGGAGGGGAGGGGGGGCTCAGGGGCTGGGGGCCACAGTGAGGCACGAGGGTCCCCCTCAGGGACATGGGCGGGCTTCGGGAGGAGGTCACTTGACTTGGCGGCCCCAGTCCTTCCGTCGCGCCGGGCTCAAAGGGGAGGGGGGGCAATGGGGCTACAGGGCTAAGGTAACCCTAAACCCAGTAACACCCCAGCGGCCGTCGGGGCCATGAGCGCCGAGGACTATGAAAGACTCCTGCCCTCCTGTGAACCGCAGCACACGCCGGACGGTTGGCGGGTGCATGCGACATCCTTCACTCGCCGTCTTGCGCACCAACTCTGTGTCAGGCGACACCCACGATGCCGATCCGAAGCCCGCAAACCCCCAAATCAACGAATCGAAGGGGGGGCACAGCGCAGCCGGAGAGGCCCGAGAGAAGGACTCTGATTCGGCACAAAATGAGGTGCCTCCTGTCGATGCCGCGCGAGAGCCCCCAGCTGCCCCTACAGGGCGCACTGAAGTGGCGGCAGCCGTCGAAGAGGCCAGTGAGCGGGCGTCAAGGCCAGTGGCGTTGCAGGGGGGCACGAACGTGGGTCAGTGCGACTACAAAGGGGGGGTCGTGCATGACGCCAAACGGGGCGTACCGCTGGACGACTGCTGGGCGGAGGTCGTGGAGGCCCGCAAGCGCGACCCCCTCGTCAGCGGAGCGGAGGTCTCTCTGGACGACCGCAAGCTCTGCTGGATCATCAGTGGCATCAAGGGCATCAAGCACCCGGCGACCCCGAACGTGAAGTACCGGTGCTTGTACCTGGCTCCGGGGGACAGCGGCAACGGTGCGCCAGCGGCCGTTGGGGCCGTCGAGGACCAGCGCGACGACGGCGCCGACAGCGCGGCGGAGGGTCGACGGGCTGTGGACCGCAGCGCGCCCACTCGCACGCGAAACGAACTGCGCCCGGCCGAGCCCGAGGCACCAGAACCCGCGGGAGGGGGGGCCGTGGAGGCCGAGCCCCGCGTGGACGAGACGCCCCCTCCGGAGGTCGATGTTGCGGAGTTGCTGGTCGATGACACCGACCATCGCAATCCGGTGATTGCGAGTGCGGGGTATGCGGTGGGCAGCCTCATTCTGTTGGTGGTGGTGCGGGCGTACCGCCAAACCAGGCGACAGCGGAGAACTTGACGGGCCGTGCGGTGCACGGGCATGTGGTCCCGCCCCCGCACGGTCCCACGCCGACGGGTCGCTGCGCTGCGGCTCCGTTCAGTCCTCTCAACTCCCCTTTTGTTAACCCGCGGCAGACTCCGACTTACCAGAATGTGAGGCGAGGGAAAGAAGCGCCCGGGGGGTGGGTGGGGGGGGGGTGGGGGCGAGCCCCCGGGTGGGGGGGCGGCAGCGGGTCTGCGGCGAGTGACACCACGCGGGATGATGCAACCCTCGCCCCGCCTCAGGCCCGGTTTCTACGCCCAAACACGCACTTCACATTGCGAGGGGTCCTCCTCAGTTTTTCGTGTGGCCAGTGTTTACGCCGGGTCACTACACTTGTCAAGCGATCTCCGTAGGAGCTGCCCTTGGTTCTGCAGCCATGTCCAAGGGGTACAGCAGGTGGGAAGTCGTCGCGGGGGTGGTGGTGTTGCCGAATCTGTGGTCCGTTGGTGCATCGGCCTGCCCAACAATGGGGCAGCCATCACCACCAGTGCCTTCAGGGTGGCCCAGGGCAGCCGATGCTCGAAAGTACGTCGATGCCACAAAAATGGTAACCCCCCCAGCCCCCCCCCCCCCCCCCAATTTTCGTTGATTGGCTGGTGTTCACGCGGAACAGCGTAGAAGGTGCCGCCCGTGCGTCAGAAGGTGCGCGGGTGTGTGCCTCCGTGACCCCTTGTTGCACAGCACCGCACTCTTGTCGAGCACTGCCCCGGCATGAGCCCTTGAAATGGAGTGACCGCACTGATGACATTTGTTGCATGTAGTTGCCCGGGCTGTGCCGGGGGCCTGCGAACCGACCCCCTTTTGTGAACCCGCAACGCGATGGCGCACTACCCCTCTAACCCCCTTTGAACCGTGCAGCGGCACATCTCAGACCTCATTGGATTCCCCGAAACGGACACGATTTGCCTCTTTCTTTTTTGCGGTACAAGAATCCGCACACACGATGTGGCGGTGTGGCCCGTTCGGTCTCTGTACAGCTGCGGCGGTCCTGCCGTCGATGGGGGGCGTCACGCTGCAGGTGGCGTGCCTGTGCATTGGAATACATGGCGGAAGGCGCACCGGTCACCGGGCACTGAAGGAACGTGCGGGCGGCACGGAGCATCAAGGGCACACCCCAGCCACGGGGCCCTTGGTTTTCCTGTCATCGAACTTTCAGGCGGCGGTGCCAACGTTGTAGGGCTTTGGCAGCGGTGCTGATAGTCGGCGGGGGTGAGTCTGGTCCCCGAGGAGCGTTGGGGTGATGGAGAACGACTGGTGTTGTCCTGGAGCGCTGCTGCATGTGCCCTGCCGCCCCCTGGCACCGCCCCCCCGGGGGGTGGATGGGGGTGGGGGGGGGGCACCGTCACTTGCCCCAGAAGTCCATGGCGCCGAAGGCACTGGAGTAAAAACTTTCCCCCAGAGAGAATACAGTTGTTGTGGAAAGGTCAGGAGGGGTAAGAGGGCCAGATTGTCATAGTTTTGCACTGTTCTGCTGGGGTTTTGGGCCATTTCACGTCCAAATGGTCCAAACTGACTCCTGTGAGCCCCTCTTTTTTTTGCCATTTCTTGGTGCCCTGCATCCAGGCACCACCAAACAACACGTTCCGAGGAGCACGTCCGAGCGCATAATCGCCCCCAGTGGGCGGGGGCACCGTGATTGGGTGACCGTTCCCCACGGGGGCTGGGGGCCACCGTCGTGCGTTCTGGGGGGCCCGCCCAGGGGGGCGGCCGGGGAATTGATGCTGGATTTTGAACGGCATGCCAACGCAACACTAGGCCCCCGACTCGAGTCACGCATTTTAACGCATGGCAACGGACAATTGCTTTTGGCCAGGGACCGTTTGGCCAACGTGACGTGATTTGGAGAGCCCCAGGCGCACGTAGCTCTTTGGGCCTGAGGCCCGAGGGCTGGGACGATGGAACGGCTTCTTTGGGCACCGTGACCAGGAATCTGGGGCTTTGGCCGAGGCTGGTTCCGGTGGGCAACACCGGTGCAGTGTTGCGCATCTGCTGCCTGCGCTGCATGCGCTGCATGCCTTTGGTGCTTCGTGTTGCGCGGTCGACGGTGGAACTGACTTGGAGCATTTTGGCACTGTTGAGTACCTTTCGTTGACGACTTTGATCAGAGACCTTGGTGTTGAGGCTGCTGCCCTTTGTGGGGTAGCATTTCACGCACACAGGGCCTTGGCTGGCAATATTGATGGCAATATGGGAGGTCTTGGAGGAGTCGTTTTGGATCCTGCTGCTTGGTGGTTGTTTAGGACTGGAGGCGTATTCGATGGCAGAGTGCGGGTTGGCCTGTTTTGCTGCTGCCTCTCCTCCCCCCGCCGCTTGCCTGTCCAGCCAACGCTTCGTTTTTGGCGTTATGACGGCATTTGCTTTTGGGTTCGCTGCGTCTGGCAACGGACACCCCTGAGGTCCTGACGTTGAAACGTGCCGCGATCTGTGAAATAAGAAACATGCACACCGGAAAGGGCCCTCGCACCATGCACAATGTATTCAGTAGGCGTAATGCGGGACTGACCCATCACCCTCACATGCTTTGGTGGTGTAATGGGCGACTCTTCCCTGACACGGGGCATTGGTGGCGGGTATGTTGATTGTGTGGCACGTGTTGATCGGGGGGGGGGGGGGGATCCATTTGGCCACGCTAAAGCATGTCCGTTTGGCAGTTGTACAAGATTCGGTAAAACCGGGCAGCACGCGCCTGAGGACTGCTGAGTTTGTTCACGGATTTCCTTGGCATGCACTGTGCGTTTGGGAGTCGCCGTCTCACAATGTGGATCTTTGCGTACGTACGTGGGGCATGCGCATCGTGCCCCTAGTCCTAATACCGACCGGCCCGATAAACACCAGGCCACAGGTCAAATTTCTTTCACACTTTCGCAACCGCTTGACCACGGGGAAGCGAGGGTTCTGGACGGAGGGCTGACGTCAGGACTGTCATCATACGGAGTAGTGGTGGTATGTGGATGATAATTTTAGGCTGGTTGATTGGACATTGGTGGGTTTTACTCAGGTCCCTCATGACACAGGCGGCTGCCAGGCTGGACATTGTGCCAGGCATTCGGTTGCATACTCCTGCCTCTGCGGAATAACCTCTAAAAATTAGCATGTTTCAGTTTGTAACCGATGGACAATACCCAAGGAATCAGGGTGTGTATATGTCCGTGAGAGAGAGAGAGAGAGAAAGCGAGAGAGGGAGAGATGTGCATGTGTCTGCACTACTGCGCACACCAAAGAACGTTCTTGTGTGCTGGCGTGTTGGTTTTGTGTAGCACCCAGAACCTGTTTTCTTGCTTGTCATCTGCACGGTGTGTGTGTGTGTGTGTGTGTGTGTGACCGCAGAGGCGGAACGAGTGACTGAAACTATGAGAACTTCTGGCCCCCGCACCATACCGCTGTGCACAACAGGAGCAACGGGCGTGCCGTGCGAGCTGTCAACAGGGTTCTCAGGTTGAATGAACAGTGCGCACACTCTCCCCTATGCTACTGGCAGAAAGGCGCCTAGCCTCAAACATGTCTTTGTATTGAATGGCCTGACGAGGTGTCCGGAGACTTGTGCTCAGCGACTTCTGCACTGCCGTGTCTCGTATCGACCCCAGAGGGTTTATTGCTTGTTGGCTCATTGTTTCCCTCACAAGTGTGTGTGTGTGTGTGTGTGCGTAACGCCAGAGGCTATGTCGGTTTCCTGACCATCACCTGGGGTCTGGGCATCCTCGTCTCCGCTCCCTGTACTGCAGAAAGGCGCCTATTGGCGTCAGACATGCTCTGTTTGTCTTGTCTGATGACCAACTGACGAGGATTTTAACTCAGCCAACAACGCTTTGTGCTGTGCATCGCAAATTGTGTGTGTGTGTGTGTGTGTGTGTGTGTGTGTGTGTGCACGTTGTTGCGGACCGTCCATGCATGCTGTGGTATGCCACAGTGGTGACATTCAATGTCAATGCTGTCCTATTCCTTCGTTGCTGCTTTTCTTCAGGTTTACCTGCAATGAGCAGAACAAATCTCCACATATCCCGCATATACTCAAGAAAAATCAACCAACCACACGGCAACGCACACATCACAAACCGCGGAGGGGGATCGCACCAACACAACACCCTAGTCGCAACAAAAAGGAGGAAAAACAAAACCATAAGGGCAAATGAGCAAAACAATAAACACCTCTGCATTTCATGAAAACGAGTTTACATCAATCCATGGGTATTTGGAGTGCTGTAGATGAGCTTAAAACATATGAAGGGGTGTGTGCGGGTGGGGATGATTGTCGATTTGTGCCTTGGGGGGGGGGGGGGGCAGTTACAAGGGGTTGGGGGGGGCATCATAGTACATTCTGGCTGGGGGGCCAATTACGAGATTAGGTGCTACCCTTATCCCCCTTCACGAGTTGTGAGGTTGTTATTGTTGTGTGCTGTGCTTCCTGTGTGTGTGCAGGCTGTTTTCCCTTCCGGTGCCTGTTTTTTTTGGTCGGGGTGTTCCTTTCGGTGTCTATCCAACCCCAACCCCCCCCCCCCAACGCTTACTCGGGGGGCGGGGGGATGATTGGCCCTTTTGGCAGAGGGGGGGGGATTACACGCCCGCAGGGGCCCTGTTGGGGGCCAAACGCTCGAAATATCTCTGAAAACACCAAAAACCTTTTATATTGATGGTCTAGGCTGTGCGTGATGTTAGGCACAGGCGCAGCAAACCATGGCTGCAAGAAGAAGCGCCACCAAAGCCGGATGTGGCCTCATGACTGCTGCAGGGAGCTAGGGCCTAAAGCAGAGGGGAACCCCCCATGCTCTGCCCCACGCAGGCACACGGGGCCAAAGGGTGTGTGGGAAGCTGCACGAAGGCCTGTCATCCTTGCAAAGTGTGGCCTAATGACTATGATACGGGGAAGAGGGGGTACCAAAGGCAGACCCCATGTCGTTTCCACTTTGGTGGACATGGGAGGCCCAAGGGCAAGATAGGAGGTCGTCCACCCTGTATCCTCATGACTACAACAAGGGTCCAGGGCCTAGGAAAAGTGGGAACCAAACATAGAACCCCCCATGCTCCGTCCCTTAGCTATCCCTTAGCTAGCGCAAGAGGATCACAGAGAAGGCGGGAGGCGGAAGAGTGCGGCCCTAGCAAGGATAGCCTTGTGATTGTGGCGGGGAGCTGGGGCCACAAGCAGAGGGGGAACCCAATGCACCTTAGCAAGATGTGGCACATACAACACAGGGCCCCCAATGTGCTGCTTTAGGTGGTCACAAACACAGGATCTCACATCCAACCATTGGAGCACGTGCTAAATTGTTCATGCCTCATCATGCAAGAGTGCTCAATTGTGTCACTGAGGGTAGGTGCACCTCTAACCAGGTTCGTGGTAGCCACAAAAAAGGATTACATCCCTCAACAAGACCTATTTCTAAGAACTTGTCCCCACTGTGCAATCATGGACGTCTCTCCTTTCACTCTTGGGCGCGCTATCACCAGCACATGCTTCACAAAAGGCGAGTTGCGTGCTCGAGTAATGCGGGGGGCACCACCACTTTTGAGCAAGGGCACCTCCACCTCGCAATTGTAAGGTCATGAGCAAGAGCATGATGCACCCCTTGCCTATATGATCTTTCCCTTCCGGTCTCTATCGGGTCTACGCCGGGTTTGGGGTACTGCATGTGGTTCCTTCCCGGGTTGGACAGGGCGGGGCAGGGGTGCTACAAAACCCATGCCGACCTGAGCTTTTTTGGCTTCTGCCCACAGGGATCGTCTACAACCACGCAACCCACGTACTCCACACGAAAATCAGAGCATTTGACTTTAGTCCTAACCGGGTAGTGCTTGTGCAATGTGGAGTATGATGCAAGTCTCCTGCTGCCACTTCACTTGGTTCCACAATGCTTTGTATGTTTGCTCTGTTGTTGGACATTGGGGGGTGTTTGCTTGGCGTGCGCCCGGCATGCTACTTTTGTATTGACTATCCCGACTTTAACCCCAGATTTACCCTCCCCTCGAGGAGCCCCGCAAGTTGACCAGAGTGGACCGCAAGCCTTCCCTACAGAGCACGCTGCATAAGTGGAAATAGCTGAATTCAACATCGACCTGTATTACTCATGTATTGGCTAATAACCAATTTGTTCCCCACAGGTGGGCATCAATACATTCATCACAACAATGCTCCTGGCATTCACCACAAGCTATGATGGTGCAGCGCTGCGGACAACACAAGGCACACACATCTGCCTCAACCTCTCCCTCATCTTGCATGGCGGCCGCGTTGCTTTTATCCGTCCAAACATGAGGCGGGACATGGTCCCATGGTCCATAAGGAGGGTGACGGATCTGCCTCCGAATGCAAAATTGCGTGAAATGCAACAAAACGCGCACGCATTGGTGCAACCTATTAGGGCCGCCACACCAGTGCGTGCCCTATACCACCCATGCACATCATTGTACGATTGTTGCTAGGCCGTCAAAGTTCCATTCTTTCTTCCACTGAATGGCACAAAGGGGCACAAATGGGCAAGTCCATATCCCCAACTGGAAAGGGTCTAGTCCATATCCCCAACCGGTAAGGGGCCATGCCAAAAGCATGGATTAGGGGTCCATATCAAAAGTGGCACAAAATGATGCCCGGCCCGCGCCTAGTGCGCTGACACTCCCCCATTGAATGGTTGCCGTTTATGGCCCGCCTGCCCACATAGCGAGCCCTTCTTTCAAGAACATTTGAAGCATGAAGCTTTTGACTTCCCTGGGTCACAGGATGGCGGTGACAGTGGTTGAGTTTGGAATCGCGTTCTGAATGCACAAAAGTAGTCAGAATGCTTGATTCGGACCCTGTCCAACAATTTGGTTCAAGCCTCTTTATTGTGGACCACTTCATGAATGGCGGGACTCCCAGGGGCACTTTGGAAACCCACATGGGCCCACACGGTGTTTGGGACACAACCATTTTTTGGCCCAAAAGAGGCTTCTGACGAAAGTCATGATGTTTTTAGCACTATGGCACGAACTTCTGGGTCCCTCTGAGACGGCTGTCAATTGGCTGACCTGTGAACCTATAGGCGGATCCTGGTCTTCATTGACACATAGTGGCCCATGATTGGTGCACCAACACTTCGTCTCCATCCCCCAAGGCCAATTCTTCACAAAACAATGGTTTGGATGGCGGGGGAGTGGGAGTTGTCCCCACGAAGCTGATTGGGGAGTTCGCCTAAGTACATTCCGAAGGGTTGGCAAGTGGTGACATGTCTTGGGGTATGGTATGTGAAGAGGCACCCCACTGAGAATTCATTTTGGGGGCATTTTTGACAATAAGTAGGCTCGCTGATCTGCAGTAATCCACATTCATGATGAACGCCAAAATTGTTTTCTCAAAGGACCAGTACCCAATGGTGGTCGTCCCAGTTGCCTCTCTGGGTACCTCTGGTCAGCCCCTGATGAGCGGAGCAGTGTTCGAGCGCAGGAGCATGTGCGTCGCCTGTGGGTGTACAAAGGCAGGTGTACCTGTTTGCTCTGTGGGTAGACCGTAGAGTGGCAATGCGGAAGAGGCATCAGCTTCTGGGTTGGCATTTGCAGTGCCTGCCCTACAGGAGAGGGGTAGGGGATGGGGGGTATTTCGGGAATTCTGGGAGGGCGGGTGTCAACCCCCCCCCCCCTATGGGGGTTGGTCATTTTGGGGGTGTTGCAGGTTGGCGCGGTGGGTGGCTGGCTGTCCAACAGCCCCCCCCCCCCCGCCCCGCCTCAAGGAGCGGCCACTCGGGTGGTGTGCCCTCCGGGCCCCCTCGTTTACGAGGACAGTTGCACCACCGCCCGGACCTCTGGCCCGGGTGGACCCCGGGGCAGGGAAGCGCTCGGCGCGCCCCGGGGCCCCTCCAACCGCCCGCCCCGTCACCGTGGGAGGCAGGTCCAGCCTAGAGCAGCACCACCCATGCCAGTGCAATCAGGGAGTGCGGACCGCCCCCAGTCGTGTGTGGAGCATGGCCACCCCCTGCCATCGGCAGTAGTGGGCGACCAGCGGCGTGTCGGTAGACCTGGAGGTGGCGTGTCCAGGCCGACAACTCCCCCGGTGGGCTCAGTGTCAGGCTCCTCCAGCCTCCCCACCGGGGCCTGGAGCACCAGGCGACACACTTCCCCAGGCAGCACGCGCGCCCCACACACACAGGCACGGCGGCATCTCCCTCCTGCGTGTGCCACCGTGGGGTACGGGGGCGGTCATCAGTCCGGTAGGCCTTGAGACCGGACAACCGTGAACCTGCCGGACCAGTTGTGACGCGCAGGGAAGGGCGATGTCCGTGGTCCCGGAGGTCCGGATGAGGCCCTGACCCAACCCAACCCAACCCCCGCCCCGCCCCGCGTGGGGGTGGTGCATGTTTGGGTCCTTGGGATGTCCAACACTCTGGGCGGATGGGCATCTCAAGTCACCCCCCACCCCCCCCTGTGGCCCAGGAAGACCCTGAATGCGGTGCTTACATTCAGCCAAATTGCGTGCCGTTTGGGGAGCACTTCATTATCATCGTTCAGCGGGTGGGAGACCGCCCTCGTGATGGAGACGACTCCGACGATGGTGTCGCCGCGGGGTGCACCCAACAGGGCACGCCGGTGCCCCTCGTTCAGTGCACCAGCAGGGCATGCGTCTACCTTCTCCCCTTTGCGCTTACCTGCCGTCTCCCGGCGCCCCGTCCGTCTGTCGCCATGCATCTGCCTTCCCCACCCCGCCGCCGCTGCTGCTTGGCTCCATGTCTTCCTTGCCCCCATCCTCCCATTCCTGCCCTGCTCTCCTCCGTCGTCTTTCCGCATCACCTCGTCCCTTGCGTACCGCCCCCCTGCACTCCCCGGCGCTTCTCTCCACTTCCCTCACGTCTCTGGCGCCCAAGTGCACCCACCGGGCACCCCTTTTGTCCCTCTTCCCCAGGGCTACGCGAGCCAATGGCGTCCACTGTTCTGTGCTCAAGCCCACACCCTCAGTACCATGCACTGGACGTGCCCGCCCAGGCAGCCACGCCGCGCGCGCCTCGTTTGGGTCTGCTGCTGCTCTTGGGGATGGGGGCGCTCCTCTGTGCTGCCGGCGGCTTCTATCGGACGGCGCCCGCCAGCGGCAGCCTCACTGTGCGGCTACCGGAGGCCAGGCTGACCGTCCGGAAGACCGTCGGGCCCGAGGTCACCCAAAAGGCGGTGGCTGGTGTGCTGGCAGGGCTTGCCGTCCTGACCCCATCTGCCACGGCTGTCGATGCCACGTACCCCAGTGCCACGGAATCCGCGCCGCAGACCCTGAGCGCTGCTGCTCCCGTGGCACCCGCCGTGCAGGCCCCGGACGTGGTCGCAAGGCCCGCCCCAGTGCCGGCCAACGTCGACCCTGTTGGGCTCGGGGGCCGGGTGGGGCTGCTGGTGGTCCTGGGGCTGTTTTCGTACGTCAGTTTCTACGTCCTCTCGGACGCGTTTGCGGAAAGTGAAGTGGAGAGGGCCAACAAACTTGAGCGGCGGCGCATGAAGCGCGCGAAGTCTGCGGCAGAGGCCCGGGAGGCCGCTCGGGCTGCTGCCGGGTCCGGCGCGGACCTGGAGGCGGGGTCGCGGGACATCAACCCCGCCCCGGCTCCGTTGGTGGAGGTGGACCCAGCAGTGATAGACGCGGCCGTGGAGAAGTTTTACAGCCGACTTGAAAGCAATGCCCAACTAAAGACCTGTTTTGAGCTCGGGGGTGCGGACTTGAAGGGCCAGCGCAGGGAAAACAAGAAAGCCCTGGCCCGGTTAGTGGAAACCCGATTCACGTCCAATGCACGCATCATTCGTGACCGTGCGGGAAGCGATTTCTTCTTCTACTTCCTCGGGCTGGGTATCGCTGGGAAGCTGTTCGATACATTGGTAGCAGAGCTGGTGACTGTGATGAGGGAGTACAAGGTGGAGGAGAAAGACATTGCAGAAGCGCAGGCATTGGCCAAGGCATTGCACAAGGACGTGTATGGATAGGGTCTCAGGGGTGATCCAGTCACAGACCACTCACCTTAGAATTGTGCTGTGTCTTCCGGGGGGGAGACGGGCTGCCGCCCGCAGAATTGGCCTTTAGCTACACCGGTACACCGGTACGCTGGTACACCACACCACACCACACCACACCACACCACACCACACCACACCACACCACACCACACCACACCACACCACACCACACCACACCACACCACAACACACCACACCACACCACACCACACCACACCACACCACACCACACCACACCACACCACACCACACCACACCACACCACACCACACCACACCACACCACACCACACCACACCACACCACACCACACCACACCACACCACACCACACCACACCACACCACACCACACCACACCACACCAGTCGGACAAGAGGGAGCACATTGTGGGAGCGAGCCCGACATGTGTTCTCCAACCGTCCTGGTTGTAGCCCCAAGCATAGTCCATCATGATGCTGCCACTGCTATCAGGCTTCGTCCTGTATGCCAGGGATGTGGCGAACGTTCATGGATGCCAGACGTTCTAGGACAGTGCCACTTTGCAGAGGAGCCGCTTTCCTGTCTCCTCTGAATCAGTGACACCAGTTGAACAGAAGTTCAAAAGAGTAACAGTGATAGTGCTTAGCTCACCTGCTGCTCGCAGTGCAGTATGGTTTGGAAACCATCCAGCCTTTTTACCATAAACTTCCTCCTGCCTGCTAAGCCTGCACAGCACCCAGTGACTTGCAACATCCTCGCGCACGCCCACCCACTTTCCTGTGAAAACCCAAACCAGTGCAATATTCAAGCAACCAGCCATCCACAGGATTCGTTTGGGGATTCCCAAGCAGCTGATATGGTTCACACATCCATCCCAGGCACGCTCAACATTCTACATAGCTTCTTTTTCAGCAATCTCCAATTTACATGTGGCAATCAAGTCTTGGCTATTTCATGTATCTTGCTGCTTCTCAGACATGAGTAAGATATGTTTGGCTGCTAACAATTTCCAAGACAGTGAATTTCAGATTTTTTCAATTAGTCAATGGGCTACAGACGACCCCAGATGACGGAGATCCTCATCTGGGCTCATGTACGGGGAGATGGCAACTATCTGTACTGTTCCAAGCAGGATTGGATGGAATGATGTCTGGTGATGCCTCAGGTTTGGTTGAATAATCCTGCAGAGTTGGTCAGTATGCAGCTTCTCTCATGCCTGCCATTGGTAGCCATGGCTCTGAGACCAGGTCGTGCAGTGATATCCCGTGTAGTCTTTTTCGTCTTGGAAAGTTCAAGTCGTTTGCAAAGAGGGGGTCGTCCTGTGGGTACAAGGGTCGCCAAAAATTAGAGCCCATTGGTTTAGGACGATACACTGCATATAGGCATAGTAGTGTTTGCAAGTTGGCACATGCTCTGCACAAATTACGCATTTGCCAATATTTGCAAGTGCAAACTCAGAGCTGCTTTTGCTACTTAGCATTCAGCATTCCAAAGCAGGTACCAGATTTCAGCTTGTACTCAGCATGTGGGCATGCAAACTAACCAGGACCTGGTCTCTCTACACATTGAGCTGCATGATGTTTGAACATGGCGAAGGCCAAATGAATCCACAAATTGATTCTTCCATTATTGTGCAGCTATTTTGTGGGCAGAAGTAGTTTGTTGGTATTGTAGTACGTTGAGACACCATTTCTCTGTTTGGGTACTTCGTGTTCCTCTCATGCAAGCCAAAATAATACATCGTCTGCAATAGCAGCACAAGGCAACAACATCATTTGTTAAGCAGCGCAACGATATTTACAGCAAGCACAAGGAGCACAACGTGCACCATTATTCGGTGTTTTTTTGCTTGCTTTGCATTATATGATTCACCTGTTGCGATCATTTCAAGGTTGCTTGATTGACCTCTAATTGGGCGGAGACACTTGTTTTTTGAAGACTCTGTGGATGAGAGCAAGGGAAGAATGAGGGCGAATAGAAAGGAGAAAACAGGGCAAAGAGAATGCAGGGTTCCACCCACTCATTTTTTGACTCAGATGGTTTTAATGGTTCTCTCTCAAGAAATAGACATGTGGAGGGAAGAAGGACGGAAACAAACGTACCGATTCAACATCACCTAGTTCTTTGGACACAAGTCTCCGTGTAACTGGATGGGAACGCCAATGAAAATGCAAACAAAATGTGCCGCAAGCATTGCAATCGACTTATGATACCAATTGCCCAAAAAAACCACAAAAATGCCGGAAGGCTCGTGACTACAAGTATCAAGAACAATACAGAGGTGTTGTAATCTTTGGACATCTTGTATTAGACCTAAACAATTTGCCGACGGAGAAGACTGGTCTCAAATGTTGAAGGGATTCAGGAGGACGCAAAACAAAGTATGGATAACTGGGTAGTAATTTTTATTGAAGCACGAGATGCTTTTTGCAAAGGAAAACGACAGCACCAATGCATAATGTGGAGAATATTCTGCATGATTCAAGGCCCAGTCTAGTGGACAAATACACCTCACCCAGCCCCACCACCCACGATAGCAGGGTGCCAAGGATGTGTTCTCTGCCGCAAATGCCTTGATAGCTAAACATATGACACAACGGGTCATGACGAGGTTTCCTTTTGCACGCTTTTTCCCTGCCTGAAGCCCCCATGGGACAACACAACAATGGTGAACCATACTTACAACATCATTAGGAGGGTAAGCGCGAGGTTTTTTGCACTGATTCTAATACGGTTTTTCTGGGGGGCAACAGGTTGGCTGCTCGCTGGAAACGACATGGATGGCGGAATGCCGCTGGTCTGGTCGCGCATCAGGACTTGTGGGAACAGATCCTCTCCCTTCTGCAGAAACATGTGTCTGATCTTGCTTCGTTAAAGGTGCTGGCTCATTGTGGGGTGCTAGGGAATGAGGCCACAGACAACCAGGCAAACGAGGGTCGTTTAGACAGCCCGCTTTACCTCCTCCCGAGTGTGGCTGACACAGTGAGTGCCGTTTTTGTCGCGATTTGGGAGATCAGGTTCAGGGCATGCAAGAAGATTTTCTGTTGCTTGACAATGTAGTTGGCCGCATACCCCTTTGGGGAAGCCATGGGGGGCCCGTCTTGAGATGTGCCCCGCATGGCTACCCCGGCTGCCGCTGCCCTTGTTTGAATTCTTACCCTTCAGGGTCCCGGCACCGGGCTTGAGTTGCCTGTTTGACAAAAAAAAACCCTTTCGGAAGTAACAACATCCACCCAGTGGCCTCCGGAAAGTTGTAGCACCCATCCATTACATTTTGTGTGGTATTCCCATTGACAAGTGCGAGACGATGCGCACACGGGCAAACATTGCCCCACATGTCCCATAGGGCCAAAGGCACAGCAATAATTGAGACGCTGTGCTTATCTACCCCCCCCCCCATGCGATAACAATGCCCTGTCAGAACAACAGTAAGTGTTGTTTCCGCAATTTTTGGAACCATGTCCTACTTTGCCCTTTATTGACACCCCCTGTTCTCAGAACGACCGTACGTGTTTGCGTGTTTCTAGTACATGTTTCGTCAACTTTTGGGACCTGTTGCTCTTGCAAAGGGAGGGGTATATCTTCATCAAGAAGCCAGCCCCTGGGCCCCTGTCAGCAGAGGGTGGGGGGGTACAGAGATGGGGCTCCATGGCCCGCCTGCCATCGGAGCCTCCCGTCCGGGGGGGGGGGGGATGGAAAAGGGGCTCCAAGCCCCCCGTCCTTGTCAATCTTCGAAAGGTCTGTCTAAATAGGGAGCCTGCCTAATTTGGGGGCTCAGTACAACCCGTTGCCCCTCTAAAACCCTCAGAGTCCGTCAACTTCTGGGGTATATGTTCTGCATCGACAGGCCCCTGCCTGTGGCAGCATGGATGAATCCATGGACGAGTGCCTCAAGCGCAAGCCTGAGGAGTCGTTGCATGAAGATTGCTGGTCCAGACGGAGGAGGGCAAAGCACACCCACTTCCCTGTGGCCTGCATGGATTGCGGCCCGGCGCCCGGCCCCACGCAATCGCAGTGCATCTACGTCATGAGCAACGGCGACCGCATGAGGGATGTGATGCCGGCCTTTGGATGCAACGCCGCACCCTCCGACACGCCGCTTACGGACTGCGGCATTGCCGCAGCTTTTGCGGCCGGGCGGGGGCTGCAGGGCGCCGGCATCGACATCATCGTATCGGCAGCTTCACTGCATTGCCTCCAAACCGCGATCAAGGTTTCGGAGGGGCTCGGCCTCGTGGGGCAGGTCACCCGTTTGCATACCGCGTTAACCCTCAAACTCAGAACTCAGAACTCAAACTCGCAAACTCATAACGCCCGTCACCTTCCACACCCCTCCAGACCCCTCCACACATTCTTTTCGCCCATGATATACACCTCAAAACGCCGCTGCGGGGGCGGCTGGGGGGTTGGCATCGAGGGGGCCGCACACCGGGATGTGCTGGGGCGCGGCCAGAGCACATCGGCAGGGGGGAAGATGCCGGTTTGCTCCTTGACGGCCGCCTCGATCGCCTGCAGGTCCTCAAAGCGGGCCGCTGTGGCCACTGCCGCGACAATTGCCGCCCAGAACGTGGCGCAGTCCGCGACCTGCAGCAGGGCGGAGAGGACGTCGGGGGGCACGTCCGCAGCGCACGCTACGGCTGTGGCCACCGCGGGGGACGGCGCTGTATCTGGGAGGGCCTCCACGGCCTTCCAGAGGCGCTCGGCGCACCGCTCTCGCGCGGAGTCCGCCAGCGCGAGGAAGTCCCCGTGCTCCAGCCAGGCCACTTGCCTGTGGGTGCGGTGTAAGGGCCTTGCCGCCCCCTTTTGAAGGGTCCCCCCCTTTTGAACACCCCCCCCCCTTCAGCCCTTCAGAGGTTCAGGGGGGCGGGGGGTGGGGGGGGTGCACCATCACTTGCCCCAAAAGCCCACGGCGCCAAAAGAAAGAACCGCCGAAGAAAAAGTTTCCTCTCGTTACAATGCAGTTGTCGTGGAAAGGTCGGTTGTGGGTCCTCGAGCACAGTCCTCCTGCACCCGTACTGTTTTGGAACCTGGGCACAGCTTAGACGCAGGGAGGGGGCATGCGGGCATTACAGTCCTCTAACTGGTCCTCCAGAGCCCTCCACAACCCCCCCCCCCCGTTCCGGTCACCGGAATTGCCGGAACGTGCCGGAACGTTTTGAACCCACGCTTGTCAATGTGTAGACAGTGCATATGCCACTGGACCAGTGGCAGATTCTGACATGTCACTCATCAGGAACCATGTAGAAACCGAGAGATGAAAATTTTTTTTGCAAATTGAGGGAAGCTTTGGGTTTCCACATTACTCCACCTACAGAACAACCAAAAGGAAGGGGTGTTTGGGCCCTGGGACTGAGAGCCTGGGCACTGGGAACCTGTTTTGCCGAAAAAACGGCTCGCCGGAACGTTGCGCCGGAACGTTGGGTTTTCTCGCCGGAACGGGGGGGGGGGTTGCCTCCACCACGTTCAACCCCCCGACTAAACTGTCAGGCGCTCCACATCCACAGTTTTTTGTGGCCCCTTGAGTTGGGGATATGGACTCATAATGCACACTTTTTGGTTTGGGCTAGGGGGAATGCCATGCACGCAGTGCGCACGCAGTGCGCACGCAGTGCAAAGTTTTGGATGTCGGCCAATACTCGAACCCTTGTTCCAATACTTGTACTTTCTCCGTCAACACCAACAAGAGTATAATGATGTCCATGGCTTCTATCGTGCAAGGGTGGAGCACCTCTTTGCACGGTTGTGGCAGTGGAGGATTGTCCGCAATGTCTGGACACGCTCTGCAACGGAGCTGCACGGCCATGTGCGTATTTTGCTCCACCTTACTCAGTTTTGCATTCGCAGACAGACTAGGTATCAACCGTATGGACCTTGGCCTCATGTGCCAGAGTCTGTATGGGCACAGGAGGAGGCAACCGTTGTAGAGGAAGAAAATGATGACGGTGTTTGTTGCCAATTGTGTGGCCACCGTCCCGGTGATATATCCGAGTGTGGCACTTGCCACTTGAACATGTGTGCATCTTGCATGCCTTTGCATAGTTGTACTTTATAAGGCTGATTTCCTTGTTCTAAGGACACCGGATTACCAAGCTGCAGGCAGTTTTGTTGTTCTGATTTGGGCTTTGCTGCTTCGCCGTGCTACTGGACAGATGAGTGGTATTCTTGGGTGAGTATCCTAGCCTCTGCGTGCGCACTATGCACGCAGTGCGCACGCAGTGCGCACGCAGTGCAAACACTTAGCCAGGGTTAGGGTTAGGCTACTAACCCCAACCCTAACGCTCCTTGGCCACCCAACGGGGGGGTATAGGGGGGGGGCTGGAGTTAGTGGGGTCTGGTGTGGGTCGGCAAAGGGGGGGCGGGCTGCGGGTTTTCGTTGCCGTGATACTATTGCCTTTTCCAAGGGTCCGATTTTGGCATGTAATTTTCTATAAAAAAAAACCCCTTTTAAGACCCCCCAAAATTAGGTTCAACAGCATGACGTGCGAAATTTGAGAAATGCGGTACCCCTGCCCTCGAAACCGTTGAACACCCCTCGGCCCCGTGGTCCCTCCCGAACGACCCTCTGCGCCATGAGTCCCCGTGATGACCCTCCACAGGTCCGCATGGACTACGGCCTCACTGAAGGCCCCAGCAGCACCAAAATCGCGAGCCCGGGCGATGCGTCGGGGCAGTGGCTGTCGCCGTGCGCCCTTCAGGCGCTCGGTGGCCGCTGTTCGGCGCCGCATGGGGGCGGCTCCCCGGGGGAAGACTGGGCGCGGTGCTTCTTGGCCATGCAGCGCGTCGCCGCGCAGTACTGCCCGGCCACGGTCCTCCTCGTGGTGCATGCGGAGGCGGTGGGCGGCTGCCTCCGCTGCGTCAGTCCCCTGCCCGCCCTCGCGTGCGAGGCCTGCGGGTACGTGTGCTTCCGAAGGTGCGCGGCCGATCGCTGGGAGGTCGCGGAGACGGTCGGCATCCTCTGGTCCGATGGGTAGCCCGGCGGCGTTGCCGGAGTGCCCACCGAACACTTCGATTCCGGTGAGTTGCTGTGCAATGGACTGGACAAGACCGTTGAGCGTCACCGCGTCAGCGGCTCTTACGTTACGCAGACCTGTCCGCACGCCCTGGAGGCGTCCACAGCATTGCGCTCAGGCTGCCGGGGCTGGCGTTTCATGAGACAAGTATGAGAAACCCTCCATCAAAATGAGAAGAACGGGCATCTGCAGTCGTGACCAATGGCCCAACTTGTCCGTGTCGGGCCCATGGAAGCACAAGGCGGGGGATCCGAGGGTGGATTCACCGACGTCCGTGATTTCGGGCCAAAATCCGAAGCCGGAATCATGGACGTCGGTGATTCCGGCGATGGATTGCACGAACGTCGATGTTGGTGGAATCCGTCCCCAAAATCACCGACGTTGATGATTTCTCATATTGGATCTCTCACCATCCCAAGGGGGGTACAAGTAGGGCAGGTCATCTGCAGAAGTGGTGCGAAGGCCTCACAATGATGGGCTTCGGGGGCGCCTGGAGTGCAGTGTGTTGCAGTGCATCATCGGGCCTGCGGTCCCGAGCAGAGACCATCCTGAAGCCCCCTCAAAAAGAAGTTGTCCGGTGGGCCGAGCGGATCGCAATGCGTCGTCGTTCGCCGATGCCTCCTCGATTCCATGGGCTGACTTGTCGTTGCTGCTGCAGTGCGTGGGCGTTGCGACGGCGGACGGACAGTGCGGAATTGCGATCGTGTCAACTCTCAGTATCCCCTCAAACGACTGCAGCTGGTGACGAAAAGCTCGGAGGCTCCCATACCACGTGCTTGCTATCCCCTTGGGGCGTGCTGTACACAAGGTGCCTTGTGCACACAAGGTGCGCAGTATTCAGGAGGCACCCAGTGTACAGCAGGCCCCTACTCTACGGAGGCATATGGTGTACTGCAGGCATCTCGTGTGCAGGAGGCATCTACCCCCCCCTGAAAGCCCCACCCTTTGCAAATCCCCCTTTGCAATTCCTCGCCCCAAGGGGGGGGGTGCAGGGACAGGGACAGTCCTGGGGTTCCACTGGCACAACCAACAGCTGTGAGAGCCCCAGAAGAGTGCACAGCAGAGGAGCAAGGAGTGAGCATGGCGAGAGGCCAATTGGTGCCACCAGCAACAGGAACACCAATACCAAGGCATCATGACCATACCCCCCAGGGGCGGGACCGTCAGTTGGTCCAAAAAGCATAGGAAGTACTGGGTGCCGAAGAAAATTTTTCTTCGGGTCATACTAGAATTGGAGTGTGGGGGGGGGGGGGGGTTGTTGCATCATGACCGTCCCCCCCCCCCCAGGGCCGCAGAACCCCTCGTCCTTCTTTGGTACCGCCATTATCACTTGGTAGCGACCGCCCCAGTCTGGACCCGTGACCGCCATCTCCAATTTCACACCGCACCCTCACAGCAGCACGCTTTCGACCTCAACTTGCCGTCACGGTATCTTGGCCCAGCCTTTTGGGCACCTTTGCAATGGTACCTTTGGGTTTTTTTGAAAGTTGGGATCCGCACGCAACGTTTTGGTGGCCCGGCCTATGCGATGCCTGGCGGGTTGGCTCACCCAGATGGCTTTTGGTAGTGGGGGTAGGAATGGGAACCCCCCCACACTGAAAACCCTGGGAACTGCCCCCCGAGACAGGTACTGTGCACATCAGGCCTCCAGAGGACGGCATTTTGGAGGGCATCTGAGGGGGTGGTCCACAACCCTCTGCACAGTGCGCACACGGCCTTCTGTCTCGGCCCTGGAAACCGGAAGAGCTCAGGGGGCGGGGGGTGCAGTGCCAGTGGGGCATCCATTGTTTGTTGGATTGCTTGCAGATGCTCTCGGTCACTTTGCTAGACACTTTGAGAGTCATGTGTGGCCCAGTGTATCATGAGCACGAGTGGTCTATTCTGCTGCGGCACTAAGGACTGCGGGGGGGGCATTGCTATGGACCTCAAAAAATTGCAACTTGTGGGCCCAGATTGCGGACCCGTCGACATGATCGCACGTTTGGGTGGGGCAGTGCGGGCATGCTACATGTTGCACTTGCGCCCCGGGCTGGACGTGGATACAGATGAATGGCCATGCCTCTTTATGACAGGGAAGCTGTAGATGAGGATCATTAGGATCTGCTGGGCACGCAGTCACGTTGTGGGTGTGAACCCTCTTGTGAATTGAGACCATGCAATGTGCGTCGGTGGAGACTGTCGTCGATTTGATTTTAGCAAACGAGGTTTGGTCATGAATTGCAATCTATTTTCCCTCCTCACGGTGCCTCCTGTTTGGTGGTGTGTAGGCCACGTCATCATCATCGTCATCATCCTCATCCTCATCATCATCATCATCACCACCACCACCAGCAACATTTCGAGTCACGTCCCTCGCACTCAGACAACATTGTGGGGGGCTGGTGGTGGTTATTAGGTTAGGAGAGGATGCATGAAGTGACGTGTTGCACACATCAGGGAACATATTCATATTATTTTTCCAACAACAGAATACTGCCTGATCTGAAAGCATTGTGCTTCTGTAATATAAGTTTGTAAATTGCTCAAGGCCCTTGTGATTATGGGTGTTGCCCAGCAGGGACGCCGTGTGGCAGAGGGCCGCGTGGGGGCCAGGTATATATCCGGCATGTATACTGTACAATCTTGCCCCTTCGCATCCCTTCTGGGGCCTGACCGCCAGGGGTGCTGGGTTGGGGGCTGCGTGGGGGCGGCGCCTTGCTCCCGAGGGTCAGGGGGTCTGCGGGATCGGGGAGGGCGGGCGAGGGCGTGGGGGGGGGCCGGGGCCTCTTCCCAGCGGGCCTCACTGGCGGGGCGTGCAAGGGCCTGGGGGGGGGGGGCACCCCATGGCGCCCGGGAGGGGCGGGGGGCCGGGGGGGGGGGGGGGGCTGCGTCGATGCTGTCCTGGCTGGCCGTGGGGGGCTCCGTGCCCTTCGAGGGGGGGATATTGACCGAAACTCTGCCCGCCCTTTGCTTTCGGTTACGCTGTGCTGCGGTGACTGGCGCGCGGAGTGCGACCGCCGGGCGCGCCTTCTTGACGTCCTGCTGGCGCGCGGCGCAGGGCTGCGTGGGGCGGGCGTGCTGTACATCCCCGCGGCGTTATTCGTGTGGGACAGGAATTGTACGGGGGCGGAGCCCAGATTCTGAGGGTCAGTGGGTCAGCGGGATCCGGGGGGGGGGGGGGGGAGGGCTCCCGTGCCTGGCGTGCGGCAGGGGTCAGCGGCGGGACACTGGGGGTCAGCTGAACGCCGACGGGGTTAGCGGGTACGTTAGTCGGCTGTGTGCACCACTCGGCTCTGCAGGCCAGCCCCGCCCGTCGAGGAGCCCCCTCCCTGTCCCCCCGTCGTGCCTCCTCTGGCTTGGGGCCCCGCCCTCTCCCCTCCGACTCCTCGGAGCTGACCGCGGCCAGGTGCCGCGACGGGGCGCCCGCAGCCGCGATGGGGCGCTCCACCTGGAGGTGAAGCGCATTGGCGTCCTGATGCAGGAACACCCCTGGGGAGGGCGGGAACCCGCTCAGGGCGAGGTGGACGCTGGCGTTGCCGGCGTCGTCTGACGCCGCGGCTACGTCCACTGTCTCACCGGTCTGCGTCGTCCAGCGCATTACGTTTTGAGCCATGCCTGCAACAGACGTCAGGGGGGTGAGTGGTCTGGACGTGCTGGGGTGGCGCGGCGTGTGTGCCCCGTGCTGTAGTGCAGTGGCGTGCCGGCCCGGTGACCCATTCGGGGGGCGGGGGAGGGCACGGCGGTGCCCTCGCCGGTGCTGGGCTTTCGTTGCCCGGGGGGGGGATGGGCGTGGTGTCCTGGTCCTCGGGGCATGCCTGTGGCTGCCGTTTGGGTGCATGCCTTGGCTGGCTCAGAGGTTTGCAGTTGGAGGGTCGAGAGGCTGGTTGTATACCCCCAACTCCAGTGGGTGTGGGCTTGGGTCGCCGGCTTAGGGTTAGGCGGGCGTCGGGGAGCTGTGGCCCTGATGACTCCCTGCTGAGCCCGCGCTCCCCATGGACGCTCCGCGCGCCATTGGGGCGCGGGTCGGGTTACCGTGCGGCCGGGTCCGCGGTGGCATCTAGCGGGGGCGCTCCAGGGCGCCCCAGCCCCATGTCCCCCGGTGCGTGCGTGTGCGGGGCCGGTGGGGCTGGGGGGCATGTGTGCGAGCCCGGTGTCCCGCGTGCCGGTCGCCGTTCGGGTGGGTATACATGGGGGGGCTTTGGACCTTGTGCAGATGCGGTAGGCGTCACGGGCCCACATCCGGTCGGGCGGTGTCGTGAGCTCCCCTCCCCCCACTGGTTGGCCGGTGTGTGGGTGTGGGCGCAGGTGGAGTCGGTGCCCACCCAGGAATTGGCCGCGTGGTTCCCCTTGAGTGCTGGCGTGGGGAGTCGACGGGGCCGTGGCGCCTTTTCACGTCGTGGGCGGCCTGCGGGGGGCTGTCGGGTTGCTCATGCGGGCTCGGTGCTCCATCACATGAGGGCCCGTACTGCACCCCCCCCCCCTGGAATGGATGGAATATGACCCCGCTCGGGGGCCAATGTCGAGGGGCGCGCTCCCACCGGGCGTCTTCCCCTTGGCACGTGGGGCGTTGGGGTCATGCATGGGGTCAGAGGACACATGGGGGCCCGTACTGCACCCATTCCCCTTATCCCACCGTCAACTTCCTTTTCTTACCCACGCGCGCCTTTGGTTGCTGGTGTGCAACCCCCTTACGCCCCTCTCCCCCCGACACCCATTGGGCCAACCACACCCTTTGTTGCACCCTGCCGGTGCGCTTGGCCTCCGTCCTAACCTGCTCCCACCTCCCCTCGGACACAAACCTTTGGATCTCTCCAAAACGCCCCCCCCAAGAGTAGGGCACAACGCACCCAAACGGCACGCGCAACGCCTCTGCACCCGCCAGGTTAGGCCGCCTCTGCAAGCGCCAACGCAAGGTACCCCACCCAAGACAATGGCACGAAGGGAGGCTCATTCATCCGGGCCTCCACCATGGTGGTCACCTCGCGACACACGGCGTCCAGCTTGGTGGAGGCCCGCTGGCCCGGCCTACGTGCCATGTTCCCCCCCCCATGCAGCCAACATGGCAACATCCTCCCACATCTCGGCCACGGTCGTGAGCTCCACCCCGCCAAGCAGGGTCATAGGAGGGTGGATCAAATGGGCACCATTGGTGGTCGCGGCGGCGGGTCAGCGGGGTTATGCAACACACGGGCAGGGGGACGGGAGGAGGGTGGATCAAATGGGCACCATTGGTGGCCGCGGGGTAGGGGTTACTAGACGGAGAGCAGATGACGCACGGCAATCCCATTTGCCAAGTCCTAAACTAGTAGTAGTCTCAGACGCCCACCCGCGGTTTGTTCGAGTGCACGCGCCCTCCCTCCACCACCACTTGAGGAAGGGCACTACACCAGACGCAACAATGCGCACAGTTACACGTCCTCCGAATGAACCGGCTCCTGATGTCTTAGTCGGGCGGCTTTGTGGACTGCTTGCCTGCCGGAAGAATCTATCGGATGTCGGGATCCCCCGAACAACCCCACTCCGGCTGGGGCCTTGTTTTTGGAATGGGGGTCCAGAGTGAGCTCAACCCCCCCCCCCCTCTTCCATTGCAAATGATACCCCCCTTCCCCCCCCATTGGGTCTTGTCCATTTCTGATGACAAAGAGGATGACCGACCTCATTCCGGCTTGCTTACAGAGCACAGAACACCCCCCCCCCTCCTATCTGGCATACGAGATAAACCGCAGAGGGAGACCGAGGAAACTGCCTCCTCACGTGCTGTTGTGAATTCCTAGTACCACCGTAGGTGAAACCACTAGTACTTCGTGATCACACGCAGCAAAATAAATCAATTCGGGTATTGCCATGAATCCGAATGTCACATCTGGGATTTGGAGTGTGTGTACAATCAATCCCAAAAATGCTGCAACAATATCATCGGGCCATTTGCATTTTGACCTTATGTGTGGCTCACGTGATTTGGCATCGGTCCATCGGGCCATCACCCCATCTGCCAACACCATGCGCCGCCTTGTTGCAATTGGGCCATGTTCACGGGTCACCTCAAACCTATATTTGTGCATCGGAACATAGTTTTTGAGACTGCTGTGGCCATCCGCAACAAATCGATACAAAAACCGTTCCAGCAGGTAAACCAGGCGCATCGCGAATAGCGTATCTGGTGTGCACGGAAACTGTACACAGGGGTATCGATCGGGACGTACAATAGCCAACTCAAAAAATTGCATATTGGCCCCCCTACAATATTTACCATGGGTAACATCCCCAACAGTTCCCAGGAACAATGGAAACGAAAACTGTGCCTTATCGCCGTTTTTGTGTCGGTCGATGTCCATGATCTCACATCTGTACATGCCATTCCGGTACTCCTCCATTTCTTCTAGCGGCACCGTGAAGCCATCATAATACTCCACCCAGTCCGATAACCCCCTTCTCAACTCCGACAAGGCATGGCAACGGGTTGAATGATGCACGAGGGGCGACCACATGTCCAGATCTTGGGCTGCCGCGTACAGGATATGGTTGTACAGTATTTCACCCCCTCTAAGGAATGCCACCAAGTCCGTGCGACGCATCATGTAGGTTTCCATTGATCCCTGAGTGAGTGAGTGAGTGTATACACGTTCAGCATACACGGCAAGGCACACAGGAATACATCCAGGAGGCCAACCATTATACGGAGTATCAATGGTTTCTGTACTGTACCGCACTCTCCGAGCCCCACCCTCATCCATTGTCATTCCCTGTCATTGCCTACGTGTCTACGTGAATGCATTATTTCCGTCCCCAATTTTCCTTCCCACCCCAGGCAACATGGGATCACAGGACCTTGCATCGTACTAGGCGGATACACATCTGTGTTACTGTTGTTGGGCACATGGGGGCCCGTACTGCACCCCCCCCCCCCCTGGAATGCATGGAATATGGCTCCGCTTGGGGGCCAATGACAAGGGGCGCGCTCCCACCGGGCGTCTTCTTCCCTTTGGAACCTGGGGCGTTGGGGTCATGCATGGGGTTAGAGGGCACATGGGGGCCCGTACTGCACCCGTTCCCCTTATCCCACCGTCAACTTCCTTTTCTTACCCACGCGCGCCTCTGGTTGCTGCGTGGTGTGCAACCCCCTTACGCCCCACTCCCCCCGACACCCATTGGGCCAACCACACGAAGTCACAAGTTTGACCATTCTGACCATGACAACGTATTGGAATTTGCAGAGGACAAAGGCGCAAAGGCACTCAGCTCATCATCATCATCTGCACCTACTACAGCTGCCTTCTTGTGTGCCTCAGAAATTTTGACACCATGTTAGCAGCGGTGAGCGATTTTGTGGGGTACATTGAAACAGCTGCCTCGTTAATCAACTCAATGAGGGAGCGAGTGAATGACAACAAAGCGGCATCTCATGTGAGTCTATGCACCGTGGATGAGCTGAACAGTTTGCAGGAGAGCAAACAGCTAATGCTTGATGTTGGTGGTGTGTGTTTCCATATCAGTCACCAATCCCTCACCGAGCGCTCCTCGATTCTGACCATCCTGGGTGAGGACATGTTTGCCGATGACACCGATCAGCATGGGTACCATTTTATTGACCGGGACCCTAAACTATTTCCAATTCTGTTGGAGTATCTGCGAAACGCCTCCTTTCAGCGTTTGGGCATTTTGCCAATCTTTACACCGCCCCCTGTATACAGGGCGTTGATCCGCGAAGCAACCTACTACGCCATGGCCGGCTTTGTGTCATCAGTATTTTAATGTGTGGTGCAACAACGGAGACCCCAGAGTGGCATCCGCTTCTTTGCCCATCTTCAAGTGAGTGGCCGCGCGCGTATTTTGTTAATCGTATTTTTTTTGTTGATGGACAACTTTATGCACTACAGTTCAATCACGGTTACGGTACGACACTCGGGGAGTTCGGGGGGCACCGGATTTACTGTGGTTTGTGGCAACCCGAGGGTTGGAAATCGTTGACCTCGTTTCATGGTCCTGCAGTACCCGACAAGGATGAGACTCCGTATCATGTAGACATGATATGCACTGACCAATTTGGTACACATATAATCATAACGGCTCGGAATCGGGTTTGGATTTCAGCAGTAAGCAGCAGATGGCCTCCCCTGGCATTGCAGTGGCATCGCCTTCCAAATTCACCTCATTCAATGGCCACCACCTACACATCATCGTCATCTGATGATGTTATCTGCAGATTTGCACGGATGCTGGTCATTGCCGGTGACTTTGGCACACCCCGTGTCTTTGGTCCCACGGACGGAGCCACAGCTTGGCACGAGCTACCTCCGATGAGGATTCCCCGTGTGAGCTTCAGCATGGTACCCTTTGCGGGATCTCTCCTTGCAATCGGGGGCCATGACAGTCAGCAGCGTGTTCTGTGTTTCGTTGAGATGTACAACCCCGACCTGAAAGTTTGGACACCACATGCTAGTTTGAACGAGCACCGCATGAGCTGCCGTGCAGTCCTGGTGGGTGATGATGTGTGGGTGTTTGGTGGGGAAACGTTTGATGTATTGACCATTGAGACCATTGAGCGACTTGGGGCATCCCCGCATGCCTCCTGTCCGTCTTGGCAGGTCATGTCACTCCCGGTGTGTGGCAACTACTACTGCGATGTCCATACTGCCCTGGCGGTGTGCCCCCCTACTATATATTGGCACACTGAATACTAGCTGGCGGAACAGCAGACTGCCAACAAAGAACCAAGTATCTGGAAGTACATCTATTTGATTTGTATGTTCTGATACCTATGGTGTGGTCTCACTGTCAGTGCGTCTTCCCTTTGGCACGTGGGGCGTTGGGGTCATGCATGGGGTTAGAGAGCACATGGGGGCCCGTACTGCACCCCCCCCCCCCCTGGAATGGATGGAATATGGCCCCGCTCGGGGGCCAATAACGAGGGGCGCGCTCCCACCGGGCGTCTTCCCCTTGGCACTCGGGGCGTTGGGGTCATGCATGGGGTTAGAGGGCACATGTGGGCCCGTACTGCACCCCCCCCCCCCCCGTGGAATGGATGGAATATGGCCCCGCTCGGGGGCCAATGTCGAGGGGTGCGCTCCCACCGGGCGTCTTCCCCTTGGCACTCGGGGCATTGGGGTCATGCATGTGGTTAGAGGGCACATGTGGGCCCGTACTGCACCCATTCCCCTTATCCCACCGTCAACTTCCTTTTCTTACCCACGCGCGCCTTTGGTTGCTGGTGTGCAACCCCCTTACGCCCCTCTCCCCCCGACACCCATTGGGCCAACCACAGCCTTTGTTGCACCCTGCCGGTGCGCTTGGCCTCCGTCCTAACCTGCTCCCACCTCCCCTCGGACACAAACCTTTGGATCTCTCCAAAACGCCCCCCCCAAGAGTAGGGCACAACGCACCCAAACGGCACGCGCAACGCCTCTGCACCCGCAAGCGCCAACGCAAGGTACCCCACCCAAGACAATGGCACGAGGGGAGGCTCATTCATCCGGGCCTCCACAATGGTGGTCACCTCGCGACACACGGCGTCCAGCTTGGTGGAGGCCCGCTGGCCCGGCCTACATGCCATGTCCCCCCCCCATGCAGCCAACATGGCAACATCCTCCCACATCTCGGCAACGGTCGTGAACTCCACGCCCGCGCCGACACCGGGGAGGTCCTCAAGGGGGACGTAGTGTCCCTCCTTGATCCAATGCGCCATAATGCGTGCCAAAAGCAACGCACATCACGCAACCCCTCTATTCCCGTTCCTCCGCACTGAAAACTTTGTCTCCAGCTTAGGCGGGGACACCCAAAAGTGGACCGGGGGCATTTTGGCGCACCCCGGGACACCCTCAAACAGAGTGCCGAGGTGGGTGCATATGTACCCCACCTCGGCATACCCCACACCTCCTTTTTCACACACGCGCGTGCGCACCGTGCCGTCCGGGTGGGCCTCAAAAAACAGGGCATACAGTTGGCCCACACCCGGAGCGCCACGGGGGGCATCCAACCGCCGGAGGGTCAGGGGGTGTCGCCGGTCCACCCACCTCCCCGGGATGTAATACACATCCGGGACCTCCCAGAGCGTGCCATGCCTCGCACTCTCCACCAATTCCTTCTTCCCCCCATACTTGTACGCCGGCTGAGGCTTCCGGCGTACGGCACCCATGGCGGGAGGTTTGGGGGGGGCAGCCATGGCGGGAGGTTGGGTGGCTGCATCCAAGAGAGCACCGGGAGGCAGGGCACGGCCTTGCTTGGGGGCTGGTTTTGGGGGGGGAACGGCCTCCGCGCCCTTCGGGCTTGGTTTGGGCCGGGGGGCGGGAGGCTGGGGGGGCGGGTCGACGTCCGCCGGAATACTCAATTCCGGTTCAATGTCCACCGGGGCCTTCCGCTCCTCTTCTTTGTCCTTCCCTCCCTCCTCGTCTTCGGCCTCCTCCCCCTCCTCCTCTTCGGCCTCCTCCCCCTCCTCCTCTTCGTCCTCCTCCAGCCCCCCCCCCCCACAAAAGCATGCGCGCCCTCAAATGCCGCCAGGCGCACCTCGCGGTCCTTGGGGTCGGCGATGGCCAGCACCTGCTCATCCTTCATGGTGCTCACCAATGCTGCAAAAGGTATACATGCAGTAAAGGGGGGTGCCAACGACAAGAGGCGCGCTCCCAAACCCCACTCCAAGCTCGTGTCACCTAACCCAAACATCACCCAAACCCACTCCTATCCATATATGGGCCCGTAATGGGCCATTGCTAAGACCTCAACGACAAGAGGCGCCTCCGAATGAGCTCGTCCGCACCCTTTCTCGCTAAACAAACAAACAAACAAACAAATGTACTTGTTCACCGTTCGCCATCCCTTGTTTATAGCAACAATGGGGCAGAGGAGGAAGGACTGGGAGGAGAGACGCCGTTTGCGCAAAGACGAGTCGGAGCCACGCGCCGAGGGTGCACCCAAGACCCGGGCGGAGGGTGCGCCACCAAGCGAGCGAGGTATCTCCGTGGTGGCGGCACTTGTTTGCTTGTCCTTTTTTTGTGAATTGTGTATTTTTTTGGTGTTCTTGTTTGCCCCTTTTTTCTTCCGCACATTGTAACGAACGGAACCATGTGACACGTGCCATGGTGCAATGGTGCGTAGCGGTGCATACCACGTTCCGCCTCGTCTCGTGGTTGCGGGGGGTGCTTTGGCGTGCCCGGTGGAGTTGGAGGGCCGACATTGTTGGCGACTATGTCGGCGATCAACTCAATCTCGATCTCTTTTTCCCATTCCCAATGCCATCCACCTTCGCCTTTTTCTTCTACCTGTGGTTGTGGTTGTGGTTGTGGTTGAGGTTGTTCTTCGGGCCATGCCAAATTCCATGGGTCTTCGTCTTTCGTCTTCATTTCTTCTTACCCTTCTTCTCCTTCTTCTTTTCGCTGCGCTTCTGGTTGGAGTTGGTGGCGTTGTTGTTCATCAAGGCCGGCATACCAATCCATATGGCACGGCTGGGCCCCGACAATGGCGATCTCATCCTCTTCTGCAACACAAAGAATGGGTAGGATGGATGGGAAAGCACGCATTTTGCATGAAAATGACATGAAACGCACAACCATAAACCGAAATGTTTGCAACCACATACCATCCGGGTGGGCCCACCAATATTTCGTGGGAGTCTCCGCGTCCTCCTTGTACGCCTTGGCAGGCAATTTGATTTCTTTGCCTTCCTTCCCAACTTTTCCCTTCCATCGAGCCTTGTATCCACAGGGGGGCAACTGATGAGGGTCGTGGGGCGGCGATGGGGGTACTGGGTGGGGTGCGCTGATTGGGTGGGGACCCGGAGCCTGGTCTTCGGCCTCGGGGTCCTTCCAGTCCCAAGCAGCAGTGGCAGTGGCTTTGCGTGACATAGTTTTGCGAACTGAAGAGCTACAGAGCGCCAGGAAACGCACATCCCTTAAAATGGCACGAGATGCATCTGTCCCCCCTGTAAGAAATGTACTGTGATAAAAGGAAAAGGTCTTCACTTCTGTCAAATTTTGACAGTGGATGCGCGTGCGCAATGTGGGCAGATCCTTTAGTCCCACGCGTAGTCCTAAGCCGTAGTAGTCCTGCATAGCCATTCCCTAGCTGCGTGCTCAAACCTTGTTGCAGAAGGGCGCCGAATACAGGCGCCTGCATACGAATTGCTCCTATACAAGATACAGCTGAAAGACGAGTCAAGCATTTTTTTTTGGGCAGTAGAAAGGTCACCAAAAACTACGGAGCAGACAAAGCCCTTAGGATGACTCCATTTACGCAGTTTTACACATACAGGAAGTGGTTTGGAAGAGTGAGGATGAACGACCAGAAACTGAACCTAGGATCCCCGGCGCTCCACACAAGGCAGTTGACCACTCTACCAGACGAAGATCACGTGGTGCTGGCGCTAGATTCGAGTTTCGTTTGCGCATTCTAGCACGATGGGGCCTGGTTTCTGTGATCTCAGGTCCATCACGCGCATATGCACCTCGTTGGCCTTGTGTTTGAACGGTGTATGTATCAAACAGGGTTTGAGGAGTACCGTGGCATGGCATGGCATTGTGCTGGTATGGTATGGTATGCGCGATGACCTTCGTCTAGTATAGTGGTCATCTCATTTGAGGGGTCTCATTTGAGGGGTTGGAGGTACGATTCCTGAGCGTACTATTTTCAGATATAGCAGGTACCGCTGACAGCTAACAATAGCGCTGGGCGGTGCTATCACCGCTGCTCACAACCAACGGGGCCAGGTCGTTTGGGCGATGGCGCACGGCACTCCGCTCCGTTCACACACGGGTTGCCACCACCAGGCTGGGAACACGGGCGATGTCTGGCACTAGAGAGCAGCCGGTTACAGCCCGGCGCGGCAAAAATTGTCTCATCCGTACAACAGGAGCAGTTCTCCATAGTTTTTGGTGACTTGTTTGCTGCCGAATAGAAATGCTTGACTCGTCTTTCAGCTGTATCTTGTACAGGAGCATTTCGTATTGAGGCGCCTGTATTCAGCGCCTTTTTGAATAGATAATGCGTTACAGGGTTTGAGGAGAAGAGAGACAGATGATGAGACTCGTAACTCCGTAGGCCAGTCAATCGAAGCCTGAAAGCTGCCACCACCATGCCGTCACCGAGGCCTTCGTCCTGCCTCAGCCCTTACCATCAGCGCTAAAAGCCACTCATGATGCTCCTGTCATCCTGGTCCCGGATGCAGGTTCGAGGAGTACGATGGTATGCGCGACTAGAACCCGGTCTTACTGCTTTTCCCCTCCCCAACTGGCACGGCACTAAGCACGCTTTTGAGGAACAGGCTCGATCCTGCCGCAGCCCCTGCCATCCTGCCTCCGGCCCCAGTTCACCAACCACTCGGTGTTCTGTAGGAGCCGGGGCTGGAGAGAAGGAGGATCCCGCAACCTCGTCCCGGATGCAAACCCGGTCTTCCCCTCCCCGACTGGCACCACGCTTTTGAGGAACAGGCTCGATCCTGCCGCAGCCCCTGCCATCCTGCCTCCGGCCCAACGCGGTTTTCTGTGGGAGCCGGAGCTGGAAAGAAGGAAAATCCCGCTACCTCGTCCCGGGTGCAAACCCGGTCTTCCCCTCCCCAACTGGCACCACGCTTTTGAGGAACAGGCTCGATCCTGCCGCAGCCCCTGCCATCCTGCCTCCGGCCTCACGCGGTTTTCTGTAGGAGCTGGAGCTGGAGAGGAGGAGGATCCCGCTACCTCGTCCCGGATGCAAACCCGGTCTTCCCCTCCCCAACTGGCACCACGCTTTTGAGGAACAGGCTCGATCCTGCCGCAGCCCCTGCCATCCTGCCTCCGGCCTCACGCGGTTTTCTGTAGGAGCTGGAGCTGGAGAGGAGGAGGATCCCGCTACCTCGTCCCGAATGAAAACCCGGTCTTCCCCTCCCCAACTGGCACCACGCTTTTGAGGAACAGGCTCGATCCTGCCGCAGCCCCTGCCATCCTGCCTCCGGCCTCACGCGGTTTTCTGTAGGAGCTGGAGCTGGAGAGGAGGAGGATCCCGCTACCTCGTCCCGGATGCAAACCCGGTCTTCCCCTGCCCAACTGGCACGGCACGAAGCGCGCTTTTGAGGAACAGGCTCGATCCTGCCGCAGCCCCTGCCATACTGCCTCCGGCCCCACGCGGTTTTTTGTAGGAGCCGGAGCTGGAGAGGAGGAGGATCCCGCTACCTCGTCCCGGATGCAAACCCGGTCTTCCCCTCCCCAACTGGCACCACGCTTTTGAGGAACAGGCTCGATCCTGCCGCAGCCCCTGCCATCCTGCCTCCGGCCTCACGCGGTTTTCTGTAGGAGCTGGAGCTGGAGAGGAGGAGGATCCCGCTACCTCGTCCCGAATGAAAACCCGGTCTTCCCCTCCCCAACTGGCACCACGCTTTTGAGGAACAGGCTCGATCCTGCCGCAGCCCCTGCCATCCTGCCTCCGGCCCCACGCGGTTTTCTGTAGGAGCCGGAGCTGGAGAGGAGGAGGATCCCGCTACCTCGTCCCGGATGCAAACCCGGTCTTCCCCTCCCCAACTGGCACCACGCTTTTGAGGAACAGGCTCGATCCCCCCGCGGCCCCTGTCGTCCCGGACGCGTCAGTGACCGGGTCCACACACGCAAACCACCGCAGCGCACGCAGCCCAAGACCGACGCCGGAGGGACCCGCCAGGAACAACCCCTTTGCGGGGCCCCGAACGGGTACGACACGGAGCGAGCCCAGCGCCCCTGCCTCGGCGGGGGCCAGCGGCAGGCACAATGAGCGCGGTTCTCGGCCGGCGTCCGCGTGCCCCGCGCAGCTGCTCAGTAAATCCGGGGGCGAAAGCCCCCAGGGTGGGGAAAGGCACCACGTCGTCGGGAAAGCCCACCGGAGCACCAAGAGCGACCGGACCGGATGAGGTGCGGCGCACCACGCCGGGCCACGAGGCACGCCAGAGAGGCACGCCGCCGGCCACAACCAAGGCACACGGACAAGTGCCAAGTGACAACGGCCGTCGGGTGCCGCAAACCCAGACAGCGCGCACAACACGCAACGAACCACGGCACGCGAACAGGTGCCAGGCAACACCCGCCGCCGTCCGGATGGACGTGTGCGCACCCGGCAGCGAACCCAGCCCCTGCCGGCTACGGAACAGCCGCCGTCCGGACGGACGTGTGCGTGCCCGGAGGGTACACAGCCCCTGCCGGCTACGAAACAGCCGCCGTCCGGATTGACGTGTGCGCGCCCGGAGGGTACACAGCCCCTGCCGGCTACGAAAAGCCGCCGTCCGGATGGACGTGTGCGCGCCCCGCAGCGACGCCTAGCACACGCAACACAGCACACCCAGCGCGCACACCGGTGAACCGGAGTTAAGTGGCTCGGAACACCGCACACACAATACACAGCACAACACACCGGGGGGGCACACCGGTGAACAGGAGCCAAGTGGCCAAGGACACCGCGCACGCGACACAACAGGCCGAGCGTACGCACCGGTGAACAGGAGCCAAGGGGCCCAGGACATCGCACACAAAGCACAACACACAGAGCCTGCACACCGGTGAACAGGAGCCAAGTGGCCCACGACACCGCACGCGCAACACAACACACCGAGCGTGCGCACCGTTGAACAGGAGCCAAGCGGTCCACGACACCGCCCACGCAACACAACACGCCGAGCGAGCAAACCGGTGAACAGGAGCCAAATGGCCCAGGACACCGCACACGCAACACAACGCACCGAGCGAGCACACCGGTGAACAGGAGCCAAGTGGCCCAGGACACCGCACACGTAACACAATGCACCGAGCGGGCACACCGGTGAACAGGAGCCAAGAGGCCCAAGACACCGTGCATGTAGGGCGGCCGAGGGACGGGAAACAACAAACCACACCTCATGGGTCGGGCGCACTAGGGCGACCCAGCCGACCCACCGGGCCAGCAGCAGGGGCGGTACCCCAAGGCCGCTGGTCCGAGCCCGGCCAGGCTGCATCGGGGACCATGGCAAACATCACCCGGAGCCATGGAAGCATCCGGTGACAGGCGAGCCGGTACACAGTCCAGGAGGGGGTTGCCTGCCAAGTAGAGAGGCCCCGCAACCGAAGCCACAGGGGTGAGGCGGTCGTACCGTAGACTCGCGGGGGCAATACCCCCTGTGGTGAGAGATACTCCATACGGCTGGGCAGCCCCCAGAGCTGCCGCCCAAAGGAGGGGGCATGTGACCCTACCCACGGGCACATGTGGGGACACCCTCCCACCCGGGACATTTGGACTGGGTGGCCGCGACACTGCCTTCCCAAGCACCTGCGGGAGCGGCTTAAGGGGCACCTGAACTAGGGCAGCGGGAGGGACAGGACGTCTTCTTGGTAAGACCTTCTTCCTGCATCGTCAAAGGAGTCATCCCGAGCTCCCGAAGATACCTACCTACCTACCTCCATCGTGCCGCAGCCCCTGCCATCCTGCCTCCGGCCCCATGCGGTTTTTTGTAGGAGCTGGAGCTGGAGAGGAGGAGGATCCCGCTCCCTCGTCCCGAATGCAAACCCGGTCTTCCCCTCCCCAACTGGCACGGCACTAAGCACGCTTTTGAGGAACAGGCTCGATCCTGCCGCAGCCCCTGCCATCCTGTCTCCGGCCTCAATTCACCAACCACGCGGTTTTCTGTAGGAGCCGGAGCTGGAGAGAAGGAGGATCCCGCTACCGCTCCCGGATGAAAACCCGGTCTTCCCCTCCCCAACTGGCACCACGCTTTTGAGGAACAGGCTCGATCCTGCCGCAGCCCCTGCCATCCTACCTCCGGCCCTAGTTCACCAACCACGCGGTTTTCTGTAGGAGCCGGAGCTGGAGAGGAGGAGGATCCCGCTACCTCGTCCCGGATGCAAACCCGGTCTTCCCCTCCCCAACTGGCACCACGCTTTTGATGAACAGCCCCTGCCATCCTGCCTCCGGCCCTAGTTCACCAACCACACGGTTTTCCGTAGGAGCCGGAGCTGGAGGAGGAGGATCCCGCTACCTCGTCCCGGATGCAAACCCGGTCTTCCCCTCCCCAACTGGCACGGCACTAAGCCCGCTTTTGAGGAACAGGCTCGATCCTGCCGCAGCCCCTGCCATCCTGCCTCCGGCCCTAGTTCACCAACCACGCGGTTTTCTGTAGGAGCCGGAGCTGGAGAGGAGGAGGATCCCGCTACCTCGTCCCGGATGCAAACCCGGTCTTCCCCTCCCCAACTGGCACGGCACTAAGCACGCTTTTGAGGAACAGGCTCGATCCTGCCGCAGCCCCTGCCATCCTGCCTCCGGCCCCAGTTCACCAACCACGCGGTTTTCTGTAACTGGCACCACGCTTTTGAGGAACAGGCTCGATCCTGCCGCAGCCCCCGCCATCCTGTCTCCGGCCCCAATTCACCACCCACGCGGTTTTCTGTAGGAACCGGAGCTGGAGAGAAGGAGGATCCCGCTACCTCGTCCCGGATGAAAACCCGGTCTTCCCCTCCCCAATCGGCACCACGCTTTTGAGGAACAGGCTCGATCTTGCCGCAGCCCCTGCCATCCTACCTCCGGCCCTAGTTCACCAACCACGCGGTTTTCTGTAGGAGCCGGAGCTGGAGAGGAGGAGGATCCCGCTACCTCGTCCCGGATGCAAACCCGGTCTTCCCCTCCCCAACTGGCACCACGCTTTTGATGAACAGCCCCTGCCATCCTGCCTCCGGCCCTAGTTCACCAACCACGCGGTTTTCCGTAGGAGCCGGAGCTGGAGGAGGAGGATCCCGCTACCTCGTCCCGGATGGAAACCCGGTCTTCCCCTCCCCAACTGGCACGGCACTAAGCACGCTTTTGAGGAACAGGCTCGATCCTGCCGCAGCCCCTGCCATCCTACCTCCGGCCCTAGTTCACCAACCACGCGGTTTTCTGTAGGAGCCGGAGCTGGAGAGGAGGGGGATGCCGCTACCTCGTCCCGGATGCAAACCCGGTCTTCCCCTCCCCAACTGGCACGGCACTAAGCACGCTTTTGAGGAACAGGCTCGATCCTGCCGCAGCCCCTGCCATCCTGCCTCCGGCCCTAGTTCACCAACCACGCGGTTTTCTGTAGGGGCCGGAGCTGGAGAGAAGGAGGATCCTGCTACCTCGTCCCCGATGCGAACCCCGTCTGCCCCTCCCCAACTCGCACCACGCTTTTGAGGAACAGGCTCGATCCTGCCGCAGCCCCTGCCATCCTGCCTCCGGCCCCAGTTCACCAACCACGCGGTTTTCTGTACGAGCCGGAGCTGGAGAGGAGGAGGATCCCGCTACCTTGTCCCGGATGCAAACCCGGTCTTCCCCTCCCCAACTGGCACGGCACTAAGCACGCTTTTGAGGAACAGGCTCGATCGTGCCGCAGCCCCTGCCATCCTGCCTCCGGCCCCAGTTCACCAACCACGCGGTTTTCTGTAGGAGCCGGAGCTGGAGAGAAGGAGGATCCCGCTACCTCGTCTCGGATGCAAACCCGGTCTTCCCCTCCCCAACTGGCACGGCACTAAGCCCGCTTTTGAGGAACAGGCTCGATCCTGCCGCAGCCCCTGCCATCCTGCCTCCGGCCCTAGTTCACCAACCACGCGGTTTTCTGTAGGAGCCGGAGCTGGAGAGGAGGAGGATCCCGCTACCTCGTCCCGGATGCAAACCCGGTCTTCCCCTCCCCAACTGGCACGGCACTAAGCACGCTTTTGAGGAACAGGCTCGATCCTGCCGCAGCCCCTGCCATCCTGCCTCCGGCCCCAGTTCACCAACCACGCGGTTTTCTGTAACTGGCACCACGCTTTTGAGGAACAGGCTCGATCCTGCCGCAGCCCCCGCCATCCTGTCTCCGGCCCAATTCACCAACCACGCGGTTTTCTGTAGGAACCGGAGCTGGAGAGAAGGAGGATCCCGCTACCTCGTCCCGGATGAAAACCCGGTCTTCCCCTCCCCAACTGGCACCACGCTTTTGAGGAACAGGCTCGATCCTGCCGCAGCCCCTGCCATCCCACCTCCGGCCCTAGTTCACCAACCACGCGGTTTTCTGTAGGAGCCGGAGCTGGAGAGGAGGAGGATCCCGCTACCTCGTCCCGGATGCAAACCCGGTCTTCCCCTCCCCAACTGGCACCACGCTTTTGATGAACAGCCCCTGCCATCCTGCCTCCGGCCCTAGTTCACCAACCACGCGGTTTTCCGTAGGAGCCGGAGCTGGAGGAGGAGGATCCCGCTACGTCGTCCCGGATGGAAACCCGGTCTTCCCCTCCCCAACTGGCACGGCACTAAGCACGCTTTTGAGGAACAGGCTCGATCCTGCCGCAGCCCCTGCCATCCTACCTCCGGCCCTAGTTCACCAACCACGCGGTTTTCTGTAGGAGCCGGAGCTGGAGAGGAGGGGGATGCCGCTACCTCGTCCCGGATGCAAACCCGGTCTTCCCCTCCCCAACTGGCACGGCACTAAGCACGCTTTTGAGGAACAGGCTCGATCCTGCCGCAGCCCCTGCCATCCTGCCTCCGGCCCCAGTTCACCAACCACGCGGTTTTCTGTAGGAGCCGGAGCTGGAGAGAAGGAGGATCCCGCTACCTCATCTCGGATGCAAACCCGGTCTTCCCCTCCCCAACTGGCACCACGCTTTTGAGGAACAGGCTTGATCCTGCCGCAGCCCCTTCCCCCTCCGGCCCCAGTTCACCAACCACGCGGTTTTCTGTAGGAGCCGGAGCTGGAGAGGAGGAGGATCCCGCTACCTCGTCCCGGATGTAAACCCGGTCTTCCCCTCCCCAACTGGCACGGCACTAAGCACGCTTTTGAGGAACAGGCTCGATCCTGCCGCAGCCCCTGCCATCCTGCCTCCGGCCCTAGTTCACCAACCACGCGGTTTTCTGTAGGAGCCGGAGCTGGAGAGAAGGAGGATCCCGCTACCTCGTCCCGGATGAAAACCCGGTCTTCCCCTCCCCAACTGGCACCACGCTTTTGAGGAACAGGCTCGATCCTGCCGCAGCCCCTGCCATCCCACCTCCGGCCCTAGTTCACCAACCACGCGGTTTTCTGTAGGAGCCGGAGCTGGAGAGGAGGAGGATCCCGCTACCTCGTCCCGGATGCAAACCCGGTCTTCCCCTCCCCAACTGGCACCACGCTTTTGAGGAACAGGTTCGTTCCTGCCGCAAGCCTTGCCATCCTGCCTCCGGCCCCAGTTCACCAACCACGCGGTTTTCTGTAGGAGCCGGAGCTGGAGAGGAGGAGGATCCCGCTACCTCGTCCCGGATGCAAACCCGGTCTTCCCCTCCCCAACTGGCACCACGCTTTTGAGGAACAGGTTCGTTCGTGCCGCAAGCCTTGCCATCCTGCCTCCGGCCCCAGTTCACCAACCACGCGGTTTTCTGTAGGAGCCGGAGCTGGAGAGGAGGAGGATCCCGCTACCTCGTCCCGGATGCAAACCCGGTCTTCCCCTCCCCAACTGGCACCACGCTTTTGAGGAACAGGTTCGTTCCTGCCGCAAGCCTTGCCATCCTGCCTCCGGCCCCAGTTCACCAACCACGCGGTTTTCCGTCGGAGCCGGAGCCGGAGAGGAGGAGGATCCCGCTACCTCGTCCCGGATGAAAACCCGGTCTTCCCCTCCCCAACTGGCACCACGCTTTTGAGGAACAGGCTCGATCCTGCCGCAGCCCCTGCCATCCTACCTCCGGCCCTAGTTCACCAACCACGCGGTTTTCTGTAGGAGCCGGAGCTGGAGAGGAGGAGGATCCCGCTACCTCGTCCCGAATGAAAACCCGGTCTTCCCCTCCCCAACTGGCACCACGCTTTTGAGGAACAGGCTCGATCCTGCCGCAGCCCCTGCCATCCTACCTCCGGCCCTAGTTCACCAACCACGCGGTTTTCTGTAGGAGCCGGAGCTGGAGAGGAGGAGGATCCCGCTACCTCGTCCCGGATGCAAACCCGGTCTTCCCCTCCCCAACTGGCACGGCACTAAGCACGCTTTTGAGGAACAGGCTCGATCCTGCCGCAGCCCCTGCCATCCTGCCTCCGGCCCTAGTTCACCAACCACGCGGTTTTCTGTAGGAGCCGGAGCTGGAGAGGAGGAGGATCCCGCTACCTCGTCCCGGATGCAAACCCGGTCTTCCCCTCCCCAACTGGCACCACGCTTTTGAGGAACAGGTTCGTTCCTGCCGCAAGCCTTGCCATCCTGCCTCCGGCCCCAGTTCACCAACCACGCGGTTTTCTGTAGGAGCCGGAGCTGGAGAGGAGGAGGATCCCGCTACCTCGTCCCGGATGCAAACCCGGTCTTCCCCTCCCCAACTGGCACCACGCTTTTGATGAACAGCCCCTGCCATCCTGCCTCCGGCCCTAGTTCACCAACCACGCGGTTTTCCGTAGGAGCCGGAGCTGGAGAGGAGGAGGATCCCGCTACCTCGTCCCGGATGCAAACCCGGTCTTCCCCTCCCCAACTGGCAGGGCACTAAGCACGCTTTTGAGGAACAGGCTCGATCTTGCCGCAGCCCCTGCCATCCTGCCTCCGGCCCTAGTTCACCAACCACGCGGTTTTCTGTAGGAGCCGGAGCTGGAGAGGAGGAGGATCCCGCTACCTCGTCCCGGATGCAAACCCGGTCTTCCCCTCCCCAACTGGCACGGCACTAAGCACGCTTTTGAGGAACAGGCTCGATCCTGCCGCAGCCCCTGCCATCCTGCCTCCGGCCCTAGTTCACCAACCACGCGGTTTTCTGTAGGAGCCGGAGCTGGAGAGGAGGAGGATCCCGCTACCTCGTCCCGGATGCGAACCCGGTCTTCCCCTCCCCAACTCGCACCACGCTTTTGAGGAACAGGCTCGATCCTGCCGCAGCCCCTGCCATCCTGCCTCCGGCCCTAGTTCACCAACCACGCGGTTTTCTGTAGGAGCCGGAGCTGGAGAGGAGGAGGATCCCGCTACCTCGTCCCGGATGCAAACCCGGTCTTCCCCTCCCCAACTGGCACGGCACTAAGCACGCTTTTGAGGAACAGGCTCGATCCTGCCGCAGCCCCTGCCATCCTGCCTCTGGCCCCGGTTCACCAACCACGTGGTTTTCTGTAGGAGCCGGAGCTGGAGAGAAGGAGGATCCCGCTACCACGTCTCGGATGCAAACCCGGTCTTCCCCTCCCCAACTGGCACCACGCTTTTGAGGAACAGGCTCGATCCTGCCGCAGCCCCTTCCCCCTCCGGCCCCAGTTCACCAACCACGCGGTTTTCTGTAGGAGCCGGAGCTGGAGAGGAGGAGGATCCCGCTACCTCGTCCCGGATGCAAACCTGGTCCTCCCCTCCCCAACTGCCGTGGTGACAGTTGCCGCCGGGAGAAACGGTGGTGGGTCGCAGGGTGTTCATACACCCATTCGGTGTCCGGTCAGCGACCCACCACTGTCGGGGGCGTATGGTCGGTGATCCAAGGGGGTCGGGCGCCTACTGTTGGCAGTGTATGTAGCAAGCATCACATGTGAATGTTAACCAGTTGTTTTGATAAGTCCTCGTTCAGGTGCCTCCTTCACGGCCAACCTTCGGACTTCCCTGATGCATTGCTTCGAGAGGTGACATGTCCATTTTGTGCAATGTGCGTTGTGAGCTTTCCGTAGCGCTGTTCCCACTTCCGTCCGCGGGTGTTCAACCTTTTGGTACCCGTAACTCGGACTTCATGTTTCGCGCTCGGACCAGGTGTTTCGCGGCCCAGTTCACCAACTACGCAGTTTTCTGCAGGAGCCGGAGCTGGAGAGGGAGAAGGATCCCGCTAGCCCCCGTCGCGGTTCGAGGAGGATCGGTCACCATGGCATCGTGCTGGTATGCGCGACTCAAACCCGAATCTGCCCTTCTGCCTCCCGACAACGTGTGCCCCCACAGGCATTTTTGGACCTTCAAACCGTTTACTGTGAATCGCCCCCCCCCCCCCCTAACAGACCCTGAGCTGATTCCTTTTTTTTCCGCATCATCGGCACAATCGTTGCCAACACAACAAGCACGGTCACAACCAGGGTCAAGATCTCTCGCCAGAGGAAGCCCCCATATTCTTCTGGGAACCGACGGGCACGCTCGAACGTCCAGCGGCCCGGATAACCACAGAATACTGCCTGCAAGGTTCGGGGATCACGATGCCGGTCTCTGTACTCGACGTTCAAGAACATTCGTCGCTCTGTGTCCATTGTAATCCTGAGGGGGGGGGGGTGTCATTGCTTGTCATTACTCGGTTGAAGGCACACTGGTCATCGCCACGACAGGCCTGCCGGTGCAAGAATGCTTCGGAATACAACGTAAGCAGGCTTCGGACCTGACCCATGTGCATGCCTGCGCTCAAAACACCTCCAAATATTTTGACCAACATTCTGTCACTCATCCGTCTCGATAGGAACGGAATCTTGTTGCACACAGAGAACACGATATCGTTCTCACCAAAATATTTTGCGTGAATTTCCTCAATGGTTTGCATGGTACCGGTAACACGTGTGTCGAACGCATCAATCACAATCAAAATGTCATCCGCGGCATTGGCATTGAGTGCACTTGCATACGCGTGCAATGCACACAGTTTACCAAAAAACCCGGTCCATGGTTCGCCCCACCCAAGGACTGTCATGGGCAGGTGGTAGTGTTGCGTGTCCGCGAGAAGGAGTTCGAATGTCCCCCCGGCATGCGGCATGTGTTGCATAGGTGAGGATGTGGAGCCGGGGTTTGGTTGTCCTTGTCCGAGAAGACATGCCGGTCCGTCTGGGTGTATTTTGTACACAAAAGGCACAATAAAGGGACTAAGGAAAATGTCACGATGAACCAACCGTACATCAGTGTTTGTAGGGCCATTATTACTGACTGACAAACGGTGACGAAAGGGTTACAAAATTCTCGGTATTACTAGTACGTGCACATGGTCACTCAGCATGTATGGGTTGGTTACACGGATGCGATGTTGCATTGTGCCTCCTCACTTGAGTGCAAGAGAATCATGTTGCTGTAAGGCAGTGTTGCATTAGGAAAAAAATGAGAGATACACAACAAGCAACATCCACAAATTTTATGCCCGATGCCATGGATGAGGTGAAATTGAAAGGTCCTTCAAATAACAATTCCAAAAACAAAGCATATCACAGCCTACTCATTAAGGATACACCCAATATAAAGCACTTGCCTTTGTCACTTCATACGTACAAAGTGTCACCAGACACACACTCTTTTTTTGGTAATTTGGTCTGAAGCACCCCGGCCGGTCACCACATGACGGGCCTGACAATCCCTGCCATCACTGGTCTTATCCATGCACTTCAAGCGATAGCGGCCGTCCCCCTTTCTTTTCTCAGCTTGCTGCCGGTATTGATGATCCCCATCCTGAGTGGCGGCACAAATGGCATCGAAACGGTTTTTGTACAGCGACGACTCACCTCCTCCCAATGCAGGTGCACAAAGTCTATCAACGCATTGGTGACAAGCAAGAGAAACGTTAGCTGTTTTGGATGTCACTGTTACATGCTTTGCACCGGGCAACAGTGAAACATGCACATCACGGTCTGGGCCACGGTACACATCACAAGAGATCGTGGAACGTCTAAAATACTACAGCCAAACAGCTTGTTGAGGGGTAGCAAATGTTCAGGAACCCTCCCCTACCCCTGCAGCGTCACCCTAAACCGACTCTGAAGTGCCAATCTTCCCTCCCCCAATACTATCAGCGATAAAGTGCCAATTACCCACCCCATCGCTCATGCTGTGCTGTGCTTTGTTGTTTCCCATCATAGTCTCCTGGGAGAATGCTTTGTTGCGCACGCCGCCCGCATGGATCATCCAATTTCGATACCATTGCGCTCCAAGGTTCTGACCTTGGTAGTGTGGTTCGCCGTTTCCAAGAGCAATATCCTGAATGGAGGCAGCGTCGAGACGCTTCCCCGGACAGCTTTGGAAACGTGACGTTAGCAATTCGGTCCCGGTGTGCCTTCGTGCAACATTTTTGAGCCAAGGATGCCAAGTCGCATGCAGGGCTCAGCAACACCTTGTCTGAGAGCTCATCTGAGAGCCGATGCTTCAATGCTTCAATTGATGCCCGACGGAGATTGTGATTCTTTGGTGCAATCCATCAGTGAAGTAAATTGTTTGCCCTATCAAGCGGCTCTCACGCATAAAGTAAAGCCAGGGTGCCTCCACACACCAATGCTGAGCATATAAGCGACACTGATGTCCAAGCCACAAGGGATCCAGTGCTAGGTGAAAGCAAGTGCTCTGTTAGTGTGAACCACTGCAACTCTAAATCGAGTTGCAGGTATGTGCACCCAAAGGAAGAGCATGAGAGGGTTCCAACCCCTAGACCTCTACCTCAGTGTGCACAGGGTGGCGGAGGTTGTAATCCGGATGTGTAGGCCATCGAGTTGGATGGTCTGCAACTGCTTGCCATGTAAAATGGGTTGAAGGTGCTCGCTGGGTTCACTTCTATTTGTTGCCCCGTTGCTCAAGGGTTTGCCACATCTCAGTTTGGACCACGTGCACTACCTTCCCTGTTACTCTGCATGTGCATGCAATTTCTGTGTCTTCAGTGCTGCCTCACGAAGCGTTGGGGACAGGACGTTGCGAGTATTCATTGACGTGCCTCTTGGGGCGGCACTTAGACAATCCCGTAACGTTTCTGCCGACGTAGAGACATGGGCAGGTCACTATTCTGTGTCGAGTGACAACAACGACCGCCTGCATGTTTTGCGTCGCCCACACGTCGTCAAATTGCTGGAAGCTGTCCCGGAGTCTGTGCGAAGCAAAGTGCTTCTTTCTTTGGAGCAGCAGTTCTTCAGGTGGCACTTGTTTCTAATGTTGTCTTGATCGCATATTCCAGGTCGAGGGCTAAGTACACTTAACGGGATACATTTGCTGCCTTCAACGCCGCCACAAACACTGATTCACAACGGTGTAGCTGTGCATACAGATGTTTCTGGATGTGTTGCAATGCCTCCACCCTCAATGCATATTGCACAGGGGCCGTGCTGCTGTACCCATCACCCATGCCAAGCCCGTGACTTTGGTGGTCTCTGGAACAAACGTTGCTCAGGTATCCGCCCAGCCGCTTGTGCCTGTTCTGTCCCTATTCTGCTCGGTTACCAACCGTCATGCACAGTTTGAGCGTTGCCTTGCGGTAGATTCGCAGCCCCTTGCCATAAGAGGGGGTATCAGACGCGGTGCGCGCGCTGTGCACACGCGATGCGTAAGCTGGACTGGGGTTGTTGCGTGGATCGTTTCAGCTAATTTAGAGGCTACGTGCTGTTGGCGCCTATGCTTTTCCCCACAACTGTACCTGACACTGCAGAAGGAAGTTGGTCAGTGTAGCCACATGCAAAATTGGGATTGGTGTGTGATATTTGTCATCTTTCAGCTTGTTGCTGCACGGTTGCACGTGAGGGCCCTGACATCGTGCCATAACTCTTCCCCCAGCAACTTCCACCAAACGACAAACTTTACAAGGGCTTCAAAGGTAGACTATTTCCTGGAGAAGTTGTTCAAATACCTGACGCGGTGCGAGCACGGTGCGTGAACTCCCTCTAAGAAGCGCTATTTCCACTTTTTCCGGTGCCCACGCCCCAGCAACCTCGGATGGTGACGCACTTTTTCAGCAGAGGCAGGGTTCGATCCTGCGACCAACGGGGCCAAGGGTGCTGTGCGTGCGCTGTGCGGCAATTCGGCCATCTTCCCCCCGCCCCCCCCTTCACAGTCCCAAGAAATGTAATTCGTATTGCAGGCCATGTGTGCTACTTGCCTTACTCGTCAGTTGCCACCTAAATCACGCACTCAGGATTCCACGCATGCTACAAAGCCCCCCGGCCCCCATGTTTTTGAACAGGGTCGTGCCACCCCCCCCCTTCACAAACCACCCGTCCCAAAATTGGCACTGGCATGCCTGTGAGTGTGCAGCATCCAACCTCTCGTTGCCCTTTTGTGGCGCACATTTCAGTCTCCCGTGCCACCATCTTGTCCTTCAGGCGGTGTCCATGATCTCTGCAGCCCTGCAGCAACCCGCTGTCGAAAAAGTCCTCGGCCCCAGGTCTCCTTCATAGCCACAAATCCTGCCACCGAAAGAGGGGAGGGACCTTTACTCCACTCAGCATGCTCTGAAGGGATTCGCTCTTCATCTGAGCTGCTGGCATCTTCGTCATACTAACCCCTTTGTCACCCCCTGCACAGCTGAGTCTCTTCACTAATTTTGTTGCCCATTGTTTAGTTGTTTGCTGTTGACTGCACCTCTGGAAAAGCCATGCTGCTATTGCTCTAAGTTTGCTGCGACAGGAGGAGGCAACCCCCCCTTGTTCCATTGCTCTAGTTTTTCTTGGGTGACGACCCCTTGCCCCCCCCTTTAAGGCAAGAGACAGAAATCGACAGCGGCAGAGTTCTTTGGGAGGGATTGGGCCGGCCGGCAAGCACCTCTTGGTCAAGGCCCTGAGGATGCTTCGCAAATGACGGTGCAGCAAAAATACAACAATGATTTCCATCCACAGCGCTTTGCGGAAACTGTAATGCGCACCGAATTTCCTTCACTGCACTGCGTATCGGACGGATTGCACGCATTGTGGCTTTTTTTCATTCGCAGTTTGCGTGGCTCTATATTTGGGAGCGGGTCGCAGCGAATTATTGGATTCAACTGGAACATTTCACTGATGAGGAACCCTTTAAGTCCCGAAGCAGCTGCTAGGGCCATCGTAGCTGCGGGCGGCGTCCGGCCGATGAAGCTCTTCAACTACGATGCAACGTCCATCGCCGCGTTGCAGTCCGCGGGGATCACCCACGTGTCGGTGTCAGTGCCCAATGTCAACCTTCCGCAACTAAATGCCAGCACCTCTTTCGCGGCGGGCGTGTGCCAGGTGTGGGATGCTCTGCGACTGTTGTGGCGGCTTGTGGCAGCAGCTTGCTAGCTTTGTGGCAGCGGTATGCAAGTGACAGGGGCCGTGATGCATCCAAGTGCGTGTGATATTTTCAGGTGCGGAAGGGGGACCCCGTAATGGCTCCAATATTACTGCTGCCCCTTCACAAGCGCCTTAGTCACCAGGGATGAGCTTTTGCATGAAGGCGCCTGAACACCCCCCCCCCCCCAAAAAAGGGAACAGTGTCTACATGGTGGGAACGGGGTAGTCAGTACGGACGCATGCACAAAACAAAACAAAACAAAACAAAACAAAGCAAAAAGAAAAAGAAGCTGGAGCACCAGCAGGCAAGCCAACTCCATCTACATGCCCCCCCCCCCCCATGGCAATGCCGGTAATGCATGGTGTCTTTACTTCATCAAAGACGTTGAGCCGGTTGCTTTCTTGATGCTTTGCTGTATGCAGGCAACGCGCCGAAAAGCGTAAATGCAGTAGGCTCTCACTATGACAGTGCATCTTTCATTCTCCCTCCTTTTTGAAGCCATGTGCCTTTGAGTGGTTGCAATCCAGGAGCTCTTGGTAGGTGACTGTGTTCAACAAGGTTCGTCTACCAAAGGTTTCACCTACACCTTCGCTCAACGCCAAAGGTCTCATCCCCCCACCCCTCCACCCACTTATCCACGGCTGGAGGACTCCCTCCTCGAAAGGTAAACACGTACGTACACCCGGAAGCACCAACCAGTATACTTGTTCAGCCTTTGTGGCACCCCGCCATCCTCCCCCAAGTCACCCAGAGACGTAGTACCGTCCAGAGAGACACCAACCAGGAGCGCAAGCCCAGGGGCCAACAGGGAGGGCTCTGCAGATCTCTGCAAGGGAGCGTAGGACGGGCAGAATCAGGGGAGGACTGGCAGTGGGAACCAGCGGTCCCCGAGCCCAAAGCCCAATGGTAGATGGAAGGAGGGATCATGGCGTGGTACCAACTCAGTGGCTTCCTTGGTGGTGTCAACCGTGTCACTTCACTTCACGATTGTCACTTCATGTCACAATTGTCACTCCAATTTCACTGCCCCATCTGTCATCCAAAAGACCTTTGACCAAAAAGATTCACAGAATTTTCCATGACACTGATTTTTCTGCAAACACAAGCGGGTTGAGAGAACTCTGGCATTGGTAAGTTTCGATTTTGAGAATGCTTTGGCATTGCAATTGGAAGCTGCAAACTTTGCAATTGGAAGCTCTAAATCTTGCAAATGGAAGCTGCAACCCTGTATTCGTCACCTGTTGCAGGTATTGAAGCCTTTCATTGACACTGGGATGCAGTTTCAAGTCATGGTAGGGAATGAACCCTTGGCGAGTTGGTACAATGGTGCGTACCACCCAATCTTGTCCAATTGCGTCGCCAACATGATAACCGCCGTCAGAACGGAGGGCCTTTCTGGTTCGGTGAAGGTGACGGTGCCATTCCAAGTCGGTGTCCTTTCCAACAGCTACCCCCCGTCCGCAGGTGGATTTTGTTCCCCTGCACCGGCATGAGGGCCTGGGACTGGGTTTGTGGGTTGCTGCAGGCCTGTTTGGGTAAAAACACTTTTCTGGATCTTGAGTTTACATTTGGGTGTGGTTACGGCGCACAACTCCGTTGAGTGAGGTTGGCAAGATTCTGAGTACGCACGGACATGGGGCCTTGCCAAGCACATGCGCAGGCTCATTTCTGATTGGCCAGGGTAGACAAGGGTGAAGTGCTCGAACCTGAAAGACACAGAGGAGCGGGCTGGAGATGGGCACCCGCATACTTAGACGTCCCTGATTGGACTGCGCCTAGTGAGGGCGTAGGCGTTGGTTGTTCGAGTCTCCACGGACGTTTTGAACGCGTTTGGATGGTCCACATGCAGGGAGGGAAGCATCTGTTTGCGAGCGTCGTGGTGCGGGTGCCCTTGTTTTCTGGGTTTCAGGTTTCAACACTATTTGGAGTTCCTGACCCAACAAACGCCAGAATGTATTGCTTTGTCACCTGCACCACGGTGTTTCCGATGGATGTCCGTGTTGTGAGTAGACACTGCCTGGTGTTGAAAATCATTCCCGTCTCGTCTCTTTGGGCCCTTTCAGCTGGTTAGTAGTGTGCAGCGTGTGTACCGTGTGCAATGTTCCCTTCCCCATTGGCTCTGTGTTCAAACTCAATCTTGGTTTGGGTGAAGAGTGGTGCACCCCTTTCAACAAGCAACTTGCAATCCAAAGCAAGTGCGTGCAAAAAAGAAGAACTCCGTTGTGGTGATTCAGCCTCTGCCCGAATTTGGTGAATGATACTCTGTTATTTCAGGTTAAATTCCGCTATGTGTGCTCAACAACCGAAAACCAGGTTGGTCTAGCATGAGTGTGGTTTGGCTGTGGCAGCGGTGGCGCCTGGTTTCAAAATCCGTCAAAAATGGCTATTTTTACAGCATTTTGAATGGAGACGCTGGTTGTGGATCCCATGCACACCGGATGATGATGATGATGATGAAAATGCATTGTATCCACCTCTCCTATGCTTTTGACCCAGGTGGCAATGAATATCCTTTTTTGGCGCCAATTAGGCCATTTAAGGAGCTGAAATGACCCACAATGCACAGTTTTTCAGGATTCAATGGTTTTCAGTCATTTGAACGCCATGAAACACCTTGAGGACCAAACATACATGTACATATAAAATTATGCGGCAACAGTTTGCTTTCCGCCCCCCACCCCACCCCCCACTAGAGGGTGGGTGTTGAAGGGGAAGTAAGGATACCCCTCCCTATTTTGAGGGTGGGCAACTCAAAACAACATGTTTGGGAAGGTATTAGGATGAGTGGGGGTGGATTTTGGGGGGTACTAAGGGGTTGGCAGGGCTAAAAATAGGGTATGACATCACCAATGGCAGACTCCTACCCAGACTGCCAAAGATACATACCGAATATTAATGTTGAGGCACCATTGACACCATTCACTTGCCATTTGAACCGTGCAGTGTATTTTTTGCACATGCTCGGGTTAAGGTTACAAGCTGTCGCCCAGGGGTCAAAGATTCATCAAAAACAGATTCCAGAAATGATCTGGGCCCACCTAGAACGGCACAAGTGGTGTTTTTTGGCCATGAACGCCCACTTTTGTCCCGTGTGCACCCTAAGAAACTTAGACTGCTCCAGAATCATCAAGGATACCAGGAGTCTTATTTTTAGGCCATAAAAAGCTGGTGGCCCTCTTTCTCGCAACAAAAGGCCCGCAAATGCCCTCTATGTGCAGGGTTGTGCAGAGTGTGCAGTTTGCAGAGTACGGAGAGCGCCGTGTCTAGTGTGTAGTGTGCAGAGTCCGCACTGTGCAGTGTGCAGTGGACACTGTGTGTGGCGTGCAAAATGTGTGGGCCCAAGTGTGCAGAGTGCACCACGTCCAATGTACAGAGTGTGCAGTGTGCAGTGTACAATGTGCATAGTGTGCAGCGCGCAAGCGGCACGGTGTGCAATTTACAGGGTTCACAGCGTGCGGTGCGCACAGTGTGCAGAGTGTGCAGTATGTACAGTGTGTTGTGTGAAGAGCTGTTGAGCAGTGTGGTGTGCAGAGTGTGCAGTCCACAGGGTGTAAATGTGCAATTGTGCAGGGTGTCTGCACATTTTGCAGTCCACAAAACGTGCATTATGTGGTGTGCGGAGTGCGTGGTGTGCAATGTGCCTTGTTCCCTTCCCCACCAGAGCAATCCCAATACCCATCAAACGGGGACCATTCATCTGAGAGATAACTGACATGCCATTAAAATCAAAAGAAGGATAACAGCTCTGGTAAAAGACCTCCTTGGTACCCTTGTATTGCATGTGCATACTGGCCTCCCGTTTTACATCTGTATTTGACCCTTCCCCTTTTCTAGAATACATGGGTGCATGGGCCCAGGTACCCCCCCCCCGTCTTCTCAAGGGGGCAGACAATCCCTGGCCAGGCCAGCAAACGGGTCGCCACATTCAGGGGATAGAGTACGAAATGCTCGGTGTTCAGAGGCCCTGAGAGTATGTTGACATGTTGACACATAGGGACGTTCGACCCACGGGATGCCAGCGTCATCGCAAGCGTGGCCCAACAGCTGGTGGCCACTGGGTCCAGTTTCGATGTCAACATCTACCCGTATTTTGCCATCAACGACGTCAACAATTTGAATTTCGTGTTGGGGAATGAAGGCAACACCGTCGACGGGGTGACATACAGCTGTCTGTTGGACCAGCAGGTGCCTGGTGCAATGCCCTTGTCCACCCTAGGGCTCGCCGAACCCGTGACCCATATCCGAAGCACGATAGCAATGTCAAGGTGAACATGAATCGCAACCAATGCCCCTTATCTCATGGAATCGGAAGCCTGACCTCAGTCAGAATCGGAGCGACGAGGGTACTTCGGCCTCATGTGGCGATGTGCTCCAAACGCTGTATTTTAATTTTGAACTCGTAAACCTGAGGCGCAGAAGTCCTGAATGCGTACCAGCCCCCCAACACGGAAGGGTTGCTGCTCTAAGCAAATTTTGAACGTCAATTGCATCTGACCCACAATACACGGGAACCCATGGTCAATGGAGCCCATTGTCAATGGATGTCTGCAAAGTGAACCCTCAAGGCAACATGTGGGAGCTAGTGGCAATATCTATAAGGTTCAGAGAGACACCAAAATCCAGGCGCTGGGGACAAGCAGAGAGCTTCGAGAAGTATCATGGAAAAGCGGTATGTCTCGATGGCAGCCTTGCTCTTGAGCATTGACCTTGAGTCTTGCCACGAACCAATTGGTACATGCAGTGTAGAAGGCAAAGGGTACTGCTACTCCCAAAGTTGGGTCAGCCAAGTGCATTCGGAATGAGAGAGATGGGGACAGTGGCCCGCTAGGCAACGCCTGTGCGAAATTCAAGCAACAAGGAGCCTGACCTGAAAAGCATTGCCTAATCTCGACTGCAGGCTGCTGCTGTCCGTGCTGCACTCCTCAAGTTGAACTCAAGCTACACCGAAGAGACGCTTCCTATTTGCATTGGAGAGTGTGGCTGGCCCACCAACGGCGACCATGGGGCTGACCCAGAGGCAACCCCTGCAAACGCAGCAACCTTCCTTCAAAACTGCATCGAGAAGTCTACGTACAGCATCTTCTTCTTTGAGGCTTTCGACGAGCAGCTCAAGGCTCAGACGGGCGCCAACGGGACCTCATCCCTGAAAGAGAATTATTTTGGGTGGCTGAATGAGGCTGGGCAGAAGAAGTACAACGTGCCTGCATTGGAGGGCACCCCAGGTCCGTCCAGGCACCCCCTTCCTGTGTCATGGCACAGGGGGTCTGCCGTATGCGGTTGGACTTGTGCCGTGGATATGGATTCTGGCTCCAAAAACGGGGGAATTGCACGCTTTAAGAGGAGCTTTGGGCCAGTGTCAGCGCGTGTGGAGAATTGCGTGACAACGTGCAGTGTCAAACAGCTCCTCCCATTATGTTTGTTGGGGTGTGTTAGTATTACAGGCGGTCTATTCACCTTTTCAACACACAATGAGCGAAGAGGTTTCTTCGAAGAGTGTTGCCAAACTGCGGACGACATCCCCTAAGTGCATTGAATGCTTGCCTTCATACCTCGGTCCTGCCAGTCTTTTTCATCTGTGTGTACGTAGGTGTATTATCCGCTCGCCTGTTTTGTCACCAGACGGTGAGGTGACAAGCGATCCAGCAAAAAGGCACGATGAAAGATTTCGAAGTGGTGGGAGGATGTGTCTGAGTCCCAGAACGTAGGGTCATTGTAAATCGAAGCAGAAATACATTTGACGCACGTCAACTCCAGTGCTGCAGAGGGGTGCCACAACGAGTTGTTGTTTTCTGAGGGATGTACACCGAACAAGCACACCAGCCCATGCAGGCCATGGAGGATACCGCCATTTTTTACTGCCAAGTCTTTTGGTTGCCAAAACCAATGCTCATATTTGCCATGCGACCCCGGATTTGGCTGTGTGAGAGAGTTTTCACAGTTTGTGACTTACCGTTCGAACAATTTATTCTTTTCCCCCACTGTTATGCAGGATTGCAAGCATAGAGCTTCCCACATGGCAATGGAGGATACCCAGGGCTGTGCCCACTTGACTTCATTTGGCATTTGGTTCCCTGTTTCCGTTCCCACCCGAGCCCACACGCAGACAACGCATTCAACGACCCCACCTAAGTGCGTAAAACAGCAACGAAGAACGAGGCCGCAGTGCGCGCGGGATGCTATGCGAGGTGCGCGCGGTGCGTTTGTTTCTCTCCAATGCATAGCCGTTTCATTATTGCGCCCGCCCCCCACCCTCTGGCGAAGCAGACCCCTGGTGACAGCCATACAGAAGCATGGGCCATAGCCTCTCCACTGTGGCCGTATGCAGCCATACACAGGTTTTTGGTGCTGACCGTTCCCCTTCAAGTGCCAGCCGTTTTTGTCCCAGGTCATGCACTTGCCCACTCCATTTTCGCGACCCAGGTAGACATCGCTGTAGGTAGGTAGCAAGGATAGCTCAGCCGTACACAGCTGGACACAAGCATGGAACTGAGCTGTACGCAGCGACCCCCAAAATTGCCATGCGGGCATCCCCGGTACACTGACTCGTCATTTCGGCAGACCGCTTGATCCCAGTGACCCATGTGAGAGGTACTGTTTTTCAGTTGTCGGGGAAATGGTGTAATGCAACCAAAAGCGAACGCCTTGCGATCATCTGTGTGTGGGCCCGTACAAAGACGAAATCAGCTGTACGCAGCCGTATATGTACGGCTAAACGCACGGATCTGCGGGGGCTTTCGGGCCGCTTCTGCCTGGGGGAAAGTGGGGAGACATGAGGCCGAGGCATTGTTCTCTCTGAAGGAGCCACCCGGGGATTTCGCGTTTTGCGTTCCGCAGGTCCCACACCGACCGGCCCAACGCGGAGCCCTGCACCGCCAGCAGGTCCAACACGGAGCCCAGCATCACCACCAACAGCAGCCCCTACACCAGCGCCAGATCCAGGTCCAGCCCCAGGTCTGCGCTCCTTTGCACACAGTCCATTGTACACGCACGATGGGTCCAATCGGGTTCCAAACCTTTGGCATCACAAGACTCTCCATGAAACAGACGGGCTGTCAAGACGTGGTCATGCGACTCCCGCAACGGTATTGTAGTGCAGCAACAAGACGGTCTGGTCGGTTGCAAGTCAATGTGCAGGCAGGCCCCAGGCCCTCACCAATGTTAGCATTCCCCAAAGTTATGACACACAGTCATCTGCAGAAAATGGGTGTTGAAAAATACGACGACGACATTAAGGACGTTAGATGGAATTATCGTAGGAAACGTGCATTATGGCATCGCCACTGCACCGTGGTCAGAGCATGATGCAGTGGGGTGTGCAGCCACTGCAGGGTGTTGGGGCCCAGCCTTCTACACTTTTTGGCAGGAGGTTATGGAGCTGGTTTTAGGGCTCCTCGTCCTGGAAAACGTCTGCAGGGCTTCTGCCATACGACGGCCACGAGGTTGGGGGACTGGTGAATTTGCCTGTTCTGCAGTGTGTGGTTCTGCGTTGTCAGTGACATGATCCCACAGGGACCAGAGGCCATCCTTCATTTCCTGGTTTGTTTCTCCTGTTGCGGGGAGTTCGCGCACCACGTCAGGTATTTGAACGCTTTCTCTTGGCCTACCTTTGAAGCCCTTGTGAATACTGGTCCCTTGGTCCCTTGATGGCGGTTGCTGGGGGAAGAGTTATGGCAGGATGCGAGGCCCCCCTGGCTGACATGCAAACGGTGCAGCCACAGGCTGCAAGAAAGCAAATTGCAGGCCTGCCAACAAGGGAACATTACAAAGGACATGGCACAAGCAAAAAACAGGCGCACATGCATATTGTGAACGTCTTTGGGCTCCCAACTGGACGCAGTAGCCTCTAAATTATGTAACGTTCTTGGAACATTCCCAGTATACGCACCGCCCGTGCACCGCGTGCGCACCGCATCTGGTACTCCCGCTTGAACACTGTATGCTTACAGGTGGGGTGAAACCCCTTTTTTTGGTGTGCATGCCATTTTTGCACCACAAAGCCACCATTTCAGTCATGCATGGCATTTGGGTTCCCGGTTTTTTCTACAATGGCAGTTTTAGGACCCCCTGGCAGAACCAAAGGCAGGACAAAAATGGTTCGTGGCATGTACTCTGTCCTTTTTGTTTGGCCTCTTGTCCCTCGCAGCTGACCAGTGCGACTCAGGCTCTGGCAGCAAGGCCAATGGGGTGTGGTCGTACGACGACCCGGCATGCGCACGAGGAGGGTTGGGGTGTAATGGCAACAACACCTGCCGATACTGTAAGACTCCCGCGGCGGCCTCGTCGGTGCCATGGTGGACATGCCCTCCTGGAGTAGGCCCTGGCAGTCCTGAGCCTGCTCCTGGTCCAGCACCAACACCAGCCCCTCCGAGTCCAACATCCAGCCCAAGTCCGACTCCAACTCCTCCTGGTCCAACTGTTGGCCCAACTCCTCCGGGTATGTGCTGTCTGTGCCTCGATTCTCTCTATCTATGAACCGTCAGGTTTCTTTTTAACCACGGTGGCGGAGGAGACCCTCCTCGCCCTTGCCTGCCTGGGCATTGCCCTGGACTCCCTCCCGGTAGGGGCCGTCCTGCCGCTGGCCCCTCCGCACCTGCCCCGGGGCAGGGGGACCGATCAGCTGCTTTGTGAGGTGTGCCTCTGCCCAAAACAGCGCAAGGACACCGGGGGGCCGCTCACCTGCCCCCCGGCACGCATCAAGGCGGCCAAGGACCCCCTCTGCCGCTGTAGTCTCAATTTGTCAGTTTCGATGGGCAGAGGGGTAGTCCATCAGGGGCGCAAAGTTCATTGCCCTCCTCTTTGGCGATGCGGAGCTGGATGTTGAAGCAGGCTGCTTCAAGCTTGAAACTTCAAGCCGAGTGAACCGAAAAGTGGGAGGTGTGCGGATTTTGAAGTAGCAAACTCGGTGAAAATGTTCTGCAATTTTGCTGATTCTGGAATGCTACTGGCAAATTTTGGCAGACCTTGACTGCAAGCACATTGCATAGCACACAGCATGGCGAGTTGGTCTTGCCCCGCATAAGGTCATCTTCATCCCATCGCCATCGGCGTTTTGTACGACGCAAGTGGCCTTTGGGGCTCCACTTACTGCCCGAGTACCACCGCACCGCAATGCTGGTTTCGGGGGGGGTTCTGTCATGCTTTTCTTTCCAAGGATATGTGTTGCACCCCAATCCCAGGATGTGGCAGGCGTCGCCAGAGAGGAGGGCAGTGTTTTGCCAAGTTGACAGTGTGGCATCGTTAAGACGGGCACACTCTTCAACCCACTCCAATGTCTCATTTTTTCCTTGGGGTGAGGAACGCACCTGATAAACTGGGCAGTTTGGGTCATTCAACGGTTCTTCGACTGTTCTGCTGTGAGCACTCGGACATTAGAGGCCCTTCTACCCCGTTAACATCACCTTCTGTGGAGCGCAGACACTCCCGGCCAGTCAAAAAGTTGTTTCATCTGGCGAATGGAACTAGAAGTTGTTCACAGTCAGGGATGGGCGACACCAAACTGCAGTGCGGGGGGCTAATTTCGTGAAGGCAATTTTTCGTTTTGGGAAATTTCGCGACTCCCACATAAGTTTCAGGTCGCTGGGCGTAATAAACTCTTTACAATTGAGCAAAATTGCTTGTTGTTCACATGCCTCTGCCAAGCATAGCTCACATCTGTAGGTGGGGAACTGGGTTTACTTCGCATTCGGTCCCGAATGTGCTGCAGAAAACTTCGCACCCATATGCTTTGATCCTTCCTTTAGCGACGCTAGCCTTGCAATATTAAAATCCAATCGGCTTTCGAGGAGGTTCCAGGATTGTACTGTTCATTTCCAGGAGCGAGGGATGATCCACGTCAAGAGGCCTCGTACCCACAGAATTCGACCGAAGTCGAAATTTGCTCATACCAAAAAACAATCTGTGCAACCCCCTCCCCCTGTGCGTGGCGGATGTGGGACGGCGCAAGTCCCCGCTGCTATTTGGGCACACATCGGTGCATCCCAGGCGGCAGGAAGAACCAGAGGAGGACGAACCAGAGCAACAGCCACCCTCACCCCCCCTCCCCCTCCCCCACGAAGGAAATCCTCCAGGGGACACCGCAGCGCAACATCTGTGCCCAACCGGAGCACTCCACAGCGGGACACCATCCCCAGTCTCCACTATGGGATATTGAAGTGTGCACGGCAGTACAGCTAATAAAAAGGAGAAGGCTACACACACCCCTCCACTACACGCCAGTGCCAGCACCCAAGCCAACAGAAGGGACAGCAACGCCCATCACACTGGCACCAGTTGCGACCCAACACTTTGTGGGGCCAGCGCGGGTCACGTTCCATACCCCACAGACACGTTTGCCTGTGTCCCCGAGGGTATCCCAGCGACTTCTCGATTCCCTGAATTTGGTACTAATGGAGGATGAGGAAGAGTCGTCGGTACACTTGGGGTCCCCACGCTCAGATGCATCACATGAGTCGGGCAACGACGGTGATGTGCAGCACAGAGGGGTCACAGTGTGTAATGCCGTGAACTGCAGCTGATGGCAATGGAGGTTACCAACCGGTTAAACAACAGCCACTTGGAGGAGCCTCCCAGCACGCAGTACGCGCAACCCCCTCCTCCCTCACACTTGCTGAATGTTGTATGTTGTTGACCCCCGAACCAGCAACCTGAACCCACTGGGTTTTTAAACCTAAGGACCACACAACTGCCAGACCTGGCAGGGCCGAGTGGGGCCAGCTTCAAAGCACCTGGGGAGGAGTGACCACTGACCAGGATGTACATCTGACGCAGTAGAGTTCTGATGAGCGCAACCCAAACCATTCAGGCAGGCCAGAACTTATCAGTGGACAGTGGACCTGAATGCACTGGATGCGAACAGCGTGGACACTGGGCGATGAAAGTTGTGAGGCAGGCGCGGCCAGAGCCAAATGCGGATGACCATTGATCCCCCCCCCCCCTCCATGCGTAGAAAAGGTTTTTGGCTTCCTTGGAAACTGGTGTTACTCTCTGCATGGGCCCAGGTTCGGGGTAGCCATTTGGCGATAGGTGTAGTGCCTGTCAAACCCTCTGCAGCGCAATGCGACAGAGATTTCGCGCAGTGGCCGACATGCCAGAATCGAATCAACTGGATGCTGCAGAATTGGAACAACCCCCAATACACCTCCCGCGGCGTCGATGGAAGTGAATGCTCTATTCAAAAGTATTTGAACGAGAACGAAGGCCCGTATTGTCCCCCATGCTCTTGTGCGCCCAGCCCAACGCCCCCCCGGCCGACATCAGACGCATTGAAGGTCATGTCCTACAACTTGATGGGTTGGAACACTTTGGCACAAAACCCCAACCTCACTCCGGCATTGGTCAATGACATCAGGTCTTTTGGCCCCGATGTCTTGGGTGCCCAGGAGTGCGAAGGACGCGCATGGAACGTAGCACAGCAAACAGGCATGCGGCTTGCTGGAACTGAGAGGCATGGTGTGGCCATTTGCTACAACCCGAGTACCATTGAGCTCCAGGACAGTGGCACGTTTGATCTTCCAGAGCAGGATCATTGGGGGACACGTATTTGTGCTTGGGCCCAGTTCAAGCACAAGCAGTCTGATAGGGTCTTCTACCACTACAACACGCATTGGTGTCTTTGTGATCAAACCAAGCTGCTGCATTGTGCCCAGACCATCGCCCAGCGCATGGCGACACACAGGCAATTTCCGGCTGTCTTGACGGGCGACTTCAATGTGGACTCACATGGGGCGACCTACGATCAAAGTAAAGGCATTCGGTACTTGACTGGCGTGACAGTGGATGGCTCTAGATCGCCTTTGCCGCTTCAAGACGCATACCACGCCTTCACTGGAAACGGTGTCTATGGAGACGGGGTGACCACATTTCCAGGGAAAGGAGGACGCATCGATTTCATTCTTTCATCAGCACTAACGGTGACGAATGCCACCATCATGCAACGGAGTACGAGTGACCACAACGCTATCACCGCTACGTTTGGGTTTTAAGCCGCCCATTTTGATGGTGCTCCTGCACAAGGTGCAAGGATCACTTTCGCATGACCTTTAAGGCGATCGCAAGGAGTATTCCGCTGCACTGGAGTACCATTTTTGTCTGTCATGCAGCTTCAGTCCTGCGTGCTGCATATATGCACATTTATAAAGGCCTTGAGCCGAGAGTCCCTTTGGGGACAAACTATAAGTGAAGTAGGCACGCCAGCGACTGCCGCGTATGGTGGTTCACACTGATGTGGCCCAGCAATCCATGCTGGCACCTGGTATCGCCGTTGATGTCAGTATCTCCGCAAACGATCTGTATGCGTCCAAGGTGTTGGCTGTGCACACCTGCACTCAGGTGTTTAATAACACAAACAGTATGGTTTGCAGGCTGGTCTCAGTTGTACATCACCAATTACATTGCAGTCCATATGCTGGCCCTGTACTGACCCACTATTAGTGGGTCGTCAGTTGCCCTACACCGCTCACACACCACTCCATTTTCTGGTTTTGTAGTGACCTGCCTGGCCGGCCTGTTTGCGGGCAAAGCGCCTGCTCCCGCTGGCCATGGTTTAGTCGCAGGATGAGGTGGAGTGTCTCCTCTACCGCCTGTACGGCATGTTTACTATCAACCAAATAGACCTTGACCGGTCCTACTCGGCATTTTGAACTGTGAGTGGAGGGTTGTGGTTGCAGATATGATTTTGTTGATCTAGTGAAATGCTCTTGAGGTTTTGTGACATCATTTGCATTCACTGCCAAGTCTGCAGTCCTGTACAAAAGCTCAGTGCCAACAAGCCATAGAGCTGTCCACGGCCCGCCATGCTCAATATGCAAAGAAACCACGACAGGGCTTTTTGCTTCAACTCTACCTGGCACCACACATGCTCTCTGTTGCTCCTTTGTGCCAGGACAGCATGAGGAGGCATTGCTGTGTGTGCTGGTATTTGTTAAGTGTTGATGCCTTCGACGAAAGCAGTCTACAGGAATGTGTGCGCAAGTGTTTGCATCTGCCTCAGACAGCCCATTTTTCATCTTGAGGATGTTGCACTTGGGAGGGAATCCACCCGGATCCATGCATTTGCCCTCCCGTGATGCATAATGAACCGTGATTTTGAATCCATTCCGAAATTGTGTATGTGCTCTTTGTGCCATTTGGGTAACAACCAAGGGTGCTGTCCTCAAAGAGCATGTTTTGGGGAAGAATGATGACAATTGTGTTTGGAGACCTGCTGCGCATTGCGGAATATTATATCATACCTTCACCAACCTATGAAAGTGGAATGGTCTCTCAACATAGTGCTGCCATTGTCAATGTATCTTGGCAGCATTCCTCACCACCAAAAGAAGGGGGTATCTAGGGTCCAGGGATGGATGTCAGATGGGCGTGATTATTTTGGTGGGGGTGGATGGGGGCTCTGCCTGGGCTGCAATGACGAATGGTGAATGACAAAACTGGTTGCGGTCATGAAACCACCCCAAGTGGGTTATAAAACCACCCTCCCAGCCCTTTTTTGGCCCTTTTGGACGCTTGGGGTGGTTTTATCCCACCTGGAGGTGGTTTTATCACCCCATTTAGGAGGTGGTGTTATCACCCCAAAAGGGTGGTTTTATCCCCCAGTTTGGGGGGGATTATCACCCCTGGGGGTGGGTTTATCACCCATTTTCGGGGGTGGTTTTATTTCAGGGGGGGGGGGGGATTTTATTTATTTTCGGGGGTGGGGTATTGCCCCTTTAAGGGGAGGGGGGTGGCCCATCTCCATGTGAACCCGGAACCAAAGTAGTGGAAGAAAGGTTGCTGTATGTCAATCCCCCCCCAATTATTGGTCAGCTATCACATGTATTCGGGGGTTCATTCAGGGGTATGCGGCCGCCAAATCGCTGGCGGCGCTGGCGGGGAAAGTTCGTCTGGCGGTGGCGGGGAAATTTCCCATAATTCCTAAAGGCTATAGTGGGCTTGTCGAACAGCTGCTGGCACGATGATTGGGATTGGTGGAATTATGGGGAATTATGGGGAATTATGGGGAATTAGGGTGGAATTATGGGGAATTATGGTGGAAGTATGGGGAATTATGGTGGAATTATGGGGAATTATGGTGGAAGTATGGGGAATTATGGTGGAATTATGGGGAATTATGGTGGAATGGTGGTGGAATTATGGGGAATGGTGGTGGAATTATGGGGAATGGTGGTGGAATTATGGGGAATGGTGGTGGAATTATGGGGAATTATGGGGAACTATGGTGGAATTATGGGGAATTATGGGGAATGGTGGTGGAATTATGGGGAATTATGGTGGAATTATGGGGAATTATGGGATGTCATTTGTTGTGTTGCTGATGGTTGTTTTTTGTCGTCGTATGGCCCCTTGCTTCCACAGACATGTCGTACTTTCATCCTCACAACAATGTTCTTTATGTGCGACTCGCCTACCTATACAAGGCCCCCAGGGAATACATTTCCCAGGGGCAGCTGGCGAAGCAAATGAAGAAATTGAGTATCAAGGCACTCAACCCCAGCGACATTGGGCTTAGTGTTGGTGGGGGCCGTCGTGGTGGTGCATGGATGTCGTGCGCTGCTGCATTAAATGTTGTGCCACCTGGACACCGTGCTGCTTGTGCATCCGCTTTCGCTGAGGCCGCGACTGCTGCTGGTTTGCCGGCTGCTGGCACGTCTGATGCTGCTGCTGATGGTGCACCACCTGATGCTGCGACTGCGGACAATGCTGCTCATGAGCCTTCTGAACAACCTGACACTGTTGCTACACTTGATGACACTGCTGCTGCACCACATGGCAGTATTGATGCACTTCTATGTGTTGCTCCTCAGGAGTCCACGGTGGCACAAAGTGACCATCTTCATGGTGCTGCTGCGCAAACTATTGCTGCTCCGCAGGAATCTGGTGGTTCGGCGACCCGTGCCCCCAAGTTGCAGCAGGGGTCTCTGTCGGACTTCGTGGTGCAACGTCCTGCTGCTCAACTGGTCGCGAAGCTGGCCAAATTTCGAGTAGAACTGATTGCCAATGGTGCCCCGTTCATGAAGGACACAGTGCCAGCTTTGTGCGCTGATATTCCATTGGAATCTCTGAAGCTAGCAATTGAAACTGTGTTCTGTGCCCCCCCAATCACCGACCCGTATAAAAGGACCATTGACAAGGAATTTGGCTGTCACGGTACTCTTTGGAAGGGTGACAGCCTCCATTGCATCCCTTGCAATGCAAAGATAAATGGCACACTAGGCAAAATGTCATCGATCACGATCAGCGATGATCATGATGAGCGTCTGTTGCACAGTGCATTTGCTACTCAATTCCATTTCGCTCCAGGATATGAGATTCGCCAACGACAACGCTAGCAGAGGGCTGAGCGAAGGGACAACGAGAGACGAGAGGGGGGGAAGCGGCTCCATTGTGAGGTAGTGCAACAGACAAAGGACGACAGGGCCACCCGCAGGAAGCACTTTCGGGAAGAGCCCATGCCCCCCTTGCTGTCACAGGGTGTCCAGAGGCCTGCTGCAAAAACCACTGCTCAGAAGGAGAAGCCCCGATTTGTGCAGGATTTTTGCATTGTGCATTGTGCATTGTGCTTGCCTTTGTTTCTCCAATCCAATCCATTAGGAATCAAGCAGGCCACCAGGAATGAAGAACAAACCTGCAGGGATCAACGGCAGGCCACCAAGAATCAAGACTAGCCAGAATAAACAACAACTAGGGAACAGTCAAAAGCAACAGATCAAGAATCAACAGCAAGCCACCAGGAATCAAGAACGAGCCAGCAGGAATGAACAACAAGCCACCAGGAATCAAGAACGAACCAGCAGGAATGAACAACAAGCCACTAGGAATCAAGAATAGACCAGCAGCGATCACCAGCAACTGGGCAACACATCAGGAATCAACAGCAAGCGATTGGGAAGCATCAAAAGCAAGCCATCGGGAACAGACAGCAACACATCAGGAATCAAAACCAAGCCGCAATTCCCCCATAATTCCCCAAATTTCCCCATAATTCCCCATAATTCCCCATGATTCCCCATAATTCCCCATAATTCCCCTTAATTCTCCCATAAATTCCCATGATTCCCCATAATTCTCCATAATTCCCCCATAATTCCCCCATAATTCCCCATAATTCCCCATAATTCCCCCATAATTCCCCATAATTCCCCATAATTCCACTATAATTCCCCATAATTCCGCATAATTCCACCCAAATTCCGCCATAATTCCCCATCATTCCCCATCATTCCCCATACCTCCCCATAATTCTCCATAATTCTCCATAATTCCCGTTAATTCCCCATGATTCCCATAATTCCAGTCGTCTAGCGGGGAGCCGTCGTCTGGCGCTGGCGGGCGCATACCCCTGTTCATTGTCTCATGCTCTAGAATCCCAAAGCTTGGTACAAAGGGCAGCTGTACTGGAGGGGGCAATGTTTCTTGGTCCGGAGCTCTGAAGCTCAGATTATCAAACACGTGGAATGCGGGGATGGTGGCTGTGTTATTTGATATATAGTCTGGAGGTTGGTCGTGCAACCACTCAAACAGGGGGGCACTGTCTAGTGGTTAGAAACAGTGAAGCTTACAAATTCGGATTTTTGCGTTCATTTTTTTTTGGTTTGGAACCCTAGAGCCTAGTGTAGCATGCAATTGGAATGCGGCCATGCCGGCATATACCAGATACTCAGCTCACAAACGTGCACTCATGACACACACAAACAAGTCATCTGTAGGTAAGGTTCGGAATTGGTTTCATGCAGAAATAGCCGAATGTTTTTAATTATTTTTATAAAAATAACCAATTATTCCGATTATGTGACATAAAAATAATCGGTCATTTTCGATTGTTGTCTCTACAAAATGCAATTATTGCCGAAAAGCCATGAACTTTTACCTACGGGATAGTAAACAGGAAAATAGAGGTGAAAGACATGCTAAACCTTTGACTTTTATCCCAAATTGCCTGTAATTTTGCAAAATCCTCTGGTTTTTGATAAGAAACATTTCATGGTGTATCAACGAAGTATTCCTTTTTCATACATAACTTGTCCGGTTAATTGCTTTATACCAATTTTCAAAATAATCAGTTTTACCGATTGTTTGTCACATGAGACCCAATTCATCCCATTAATCCGATTATCCGATTCATTGGTAAAACCGATTCCGAATCTTATCTGTAGGGCATTACGGAGGTTTTGGGGGTGAGAGCTTTTAAGAGGTACCTTTTGTGGTTTTGACAAGAGGTAAGGTTTTTGGTTTCAAAGCGGTTTCTACCAAACATCTTAAAACCTCGAGAGGAAATCTTTGAAACCTCCTACTTCTTTTGCAAAAAGGGAAAAGTTCTCAACTTTTCAAAAAGGTGCAATCATTTAATTGAGGGAGCTGGAACAGGTCATACCCCCCCCCCGTTTGTTTTTTAACTTTCCCTAGTTGTTTATTGGTGAGGGAAAAGGAGGTGCATGGAGAGACAAAAAATTCAAGAACAAGCACAGACATGTGGGTTGGGGCAAGGAAGGTGAATTTAGGTTTGTAGTATGCTATTGCTTGAGCCCACACAACTATTTATCAACAATTTGTAGTATTAAAACACCGCTTTGGTCCATTTTGGAGTTCTCCATATCTTTTTTGACAAATGTGAAAGCGGGGCATCATGTTGCGCCATTTTTATCAAGGCACTGCGCACGCGCGTCCGCAACGCTAATTCCATCTTCATCTAAGGACTTCCAGGTACAAACACACGCCGGTGCAAAGAAGTGCCTCCATCCTCAGAGCTGCATTACGGTATTGAATATGTAGTATGATTTGGTTTTCTGAAAGAGGACGAGGGTTCATTCAGCACTTGATTTTGCGGCCCCAAGGTGCCAGTTTTCTACACTAAGTCATCAAGCTATGTCAATTCTACATTGGTTTGCAATATAACTTTTCTATAACAATTCCTTGGGCTTGATCATAATTCAACTCACTTCTGCACTACCAATGTGGTGCAAGATATTATGATGTCATAGGTTTCTTTGGGACCTTTGGTGCGCTTGTGCGAGTGCTTAGCACGGTGAAGTTTGGCATTACGTATTGTCCCGCCCAGAATCCGTTCTCGGATATATATGTCATCCATGCACATAGCATACCAATCTAGTGGTTGAACTCGGGCTTCCCAAGAGCCATCCAGTGCCCGTGTGGTGCTCTTTGCTATCGTGTCAGTGGCTGGGTATGCCGCAGGAAAGATATTGTGGTTACCAAAGAACGGGGGAGGGTGATGTGGGAGGTGATGAAGATGAAGCGGACATGTTTGAAACAGGGCACATCACCCGGAATCTCAGTGTAGCACGGAAACTTCCTTATCACACATGGAACTTTGCTTTGTTTGTTACTGGGGAGGCGGGGTGGGGGTTGTAGGGCGAGGGGGGGCCACCGTTGCCGAGTAGTGCGAGCTGACGGGGCGGGGCTGGTGCCTCTGGCGCGGGTCTCCGTGTACCAGGTGTGCCGGGTTCCTACCCGACCCGCTGTCGTCAACCGCCCGCAGTGCTGCCCCTCCTCATGAACGGCACGCATCCAGCCGTGGTGGGGTTTCAGGCTGGCGCAGTGAGGCTTAGGCCGTAGAAGCTGCTCCATGGAGGTGTGTTCAGCTGGCTAGGGTGGTTAGGTGTTATTCCATGCCCCGGCAAGTTCGCATGGGGGGGGGGGGGGTACCAGCCCTGGTGCAGCTGGACAGGTCCCACATGCCCCTGTGTCCTGTCCCTCGGGCGCCGTCATTGGGTGCTCTTATGTGCGCCGCCGCTTCCGCGGGGGTCGGGGCTGCAGCGGCGGCGGCAACCAATGCCTCGGGCGGTAGGGCCAGCGGTGGAGGGCGGTGCGCAAGGCCCAGGGCATCCACTCAGTGGTGTCCGCGTTAGTGACGCGAGGCATCCACCCCGAGAAAGATGTCCTTGATTAGTGCCCTAGATATTTTGATGATATCCTGCAGGTTTTGAAGTTGAAAACCCAAACCAAAGCAGCAAGTAGAGCAAGAACAGGATGTGGATCGAAACAATGAATAGTTTTGAAATCCAGTGTAACACAGAAGGGCTGCAGATAGACAAAGCAGGCTTAAATACAAAGATTCATTCACAGTTGGATAACACAAAAGATTTTATGTGAAAACTGGCCTGACTCTAGCCTCCAAGTTAGCATCAAGCACTTCATGTGCACTCTTTTGGGTGAAATGGTGCTGGTTAGGAATGTGGGGCATAGGAGTTAGGCCAGACACACAATATGACTTGGCCAGGCAACTGAATTCAGAAACAGTTAAAAAGTAGAACCACAATAAGTGGTAGAAACAATTGAGTATAGGGGTCTTGGGGTGGGAGACCACTAGGAGTAAGAAAAAGTCACTGCCATGTCTTTCTTGGAGGGCTTGATCCAGGCCAAGCCCCCCTTAAAACCCTTTTGTTGATGCCAAGACTAACTTAAGTATTTTAATCTCTCTTTTGAAGCGTAAAGTACACTTTCTCAAAGTAACTAGGGTTGTAACCCTAGCCCCCCCATGAAGTTCACCCCTACCACTCAACTGAGCGGAGGTACCTTCCTTCATGGAGGATATACCGAAATAAAATAGGCATCTCATGCTTTAGGCCTTGTAGGTTAAGCCTAGTGGTCTCCCACCCCAAGACCCCTATACTCAATTGTTTCTACCACTTATTGTGGTTCTACTTTTTAACTGTTTCTGAATTCAGTTGCTTGGCCAAGTCATTTTCTGTATTGGCGTGACACCTATGCCCCACATTCCTAACCAGCACCATTTCACCCAAAAGAGTGCACATGAAGTGCTTGATGCTATCTTGAAGGCTAGAGTCAGTCCAGTTTTCATATAAAATCTTTTCTATTATCCATTTGTGATTGAATCTTTGTGTTTATACCTGCTTAGTCTATCTGCAGCCCTTCTGTGATACTCTGGATTTCACAAACTAATCATTGACACGATCCTATTGTTCTCATGCTGTACTACGTGTTGTGAACCTGTTTTTTTCCGAGGAAAACCTTGCAGGATTTTCAATCAAATCTATAGGGCATAATTGGAGGACATCCTTCCGGTAGCAGAGACAGTCCCTTGTGACCTTTGGAACCGATCCTGAGAATAAGTGCACACAAAGCTCAACAACAAGTTCATCATGTCCACTCCAAGTGTACAAGAGTCCGCCAGGACCTGGCCCATAAGAACTGTCCAAGTACAAATGGGCAGCATGGCCCACCCTATGAGTGAACCACCTTACCGAGCTCCACATCTCAGTGTCGCATCTGGGTCTCAAGGAGATCCAGATCGCAGAAGGGCGGAAGAAAATACAATCCTTACCACCGAGGCCTTAGCGGCCCATGGTGGAGACAGCCTGCATCATCTCTGCAGGCGCGTAGCAGCCTCAGTCTCCCGATCCGCCTGTCCGGCATCATCCTCAACAGCGATTAAAGACCCTGAGAAATACGAGGAACTGAGGAAGAAAATGGATGAATACATCCTCCATGAGGAGTACTACAAATCCATTCGTGGAGAAGACGGGGAGGAGCCATTGGCAGTACACGGATCCAGACGGGCCAGAGGCGGCTCAAGTTGCATGGTCAAAAACGAAGGAAACGGTAGGAAAATGACAGGTTTCCAAAGGCATTGAAAAATAGTTGTTTTGCTGGATATTTTAAAAGCGTCGCAAACAAGTATGGTGGATTAAATATTTCCATAAGAATGATGTGTCCCATGGGCGAGACAGGGAAAAGTATTGTTTGGTGACCATTCTTTGCGCGAGGTCTCGCGCAAAGACGTTCATTTATGTCAGATTCATGTGCTACAGCACGATGCATTAGGCAGGTTGTCAAAAAATGGAACCCTGTCGTATTTATACACGTAACTTAGTACCATTATCAGGTTTGCGTGATAGAGATAGATCTATTAACGAATAAACTGCAACAATGGTGTACCCAAGAATCTTGAAAAGTATAAATGTTCCGGAACAAACTGCAGTTTCAAGCGCGAGGCCTCGCGCATGGAACGGCGCATGAAAAACATTAAAGTTTCGGTGATCATTTCGCGAGGCCGCGCGCAATGGAGGTCACAAGCGCTCATAGAAACCAAAATTGGACAGATCCACCAACTACACAGCATGTACATTCCCTTGATGTGGCGCTGCTGCATGGGCGCCCATACAGGTCCCGCCAGCATCTCCGGTTTTCATACTGTGGTCACCGCTGACTTCACTGCCCAACAGCGATAGAAGCGCGCCGCAACTGGGTACCGCAATCAGGATTAACTAGTCAAATGTGGGATCACCAGACAGTTACAGGTAACCGAAAATGGTGCATGCGACAAGCGAATCACGGAATAATTGGTCGCGTGAAAACTGTGTGACAGGTTGATGTTTGAAATCAAGAAAGTTTTTCAAACAGCGATTTTTACATAGATACAGGTACGCATTTTTTCTTCACAGCAACAATGCCCCTGCGAAAATAGGTGGACCTTGAGAAGACAGTGGCCGCAGCATCCGGAGTTTTCCGCGATGTCTGCTCAGAGGAACCGCCGTACCACACGGCAGAAAAACTGTGGGAAGAGCTAAAACAGGGGGACGAGGGCGCGCGATTGTTGTTTGTGTTTTTTCTGCGTCTGCGCAAAAATGAACGGACGCGTTGCAGCGTTAGAAAGGCGATTGCGGCAGAAGGCAAGAGATGGGTTGGTGTTTTGATAGAGGAGGCCTGGCGCCTTTACTTGCTGATGCGCCATCGCGCAGTTCCATACCGGGGAAACCCAAAGTCAGTTGTTGCGGTAGAGGGAAGTAGGGCGCAGCGTCGTATTTCAGCAAGGTCAGGTCTGGCGCGATACAGCGCACCTTCGCTGAAGGAGAGGGCCGCAGTCAGTTTACAGACTACATGGGAAAAAATACACCAACAGTGGGTTGTGTTGTGGATGGACAACTGGTACAACAAACAGTTTACCACAAATCCTGACAAGAACGACAAAAGCCTGAACGCAACAGCGTTGGCTGTGTTGCTACTGAAGGATGCACCGCGCTACTGGCATGGTCATCCTAGCCTGGAAGACCTTGAACGGCGTGTTCCTGTTGTTGCACGCATGCTGGGAAGCACAGAGGAAACGTTTGCACGTATCCTGCACGATCTAGGATTTGCAAGCACGCGACCTGTTGTGCGAAACATTAGGGCACCGCTTGACATTATTCGCCCTGTGCCTGCCAAGAGACCACATTGGGGACCCCTTTGTCTAAGCAAAGAAAAGGTAAGCGGCAACCTATCGCTTCTTAACCTACTGCAATTTACTAGGGACTTGGCGCAGCACACCCGACCAGTTGTCCCTGTTTTATGTGATGAGAACATCCATTACCGCATTTGTAAGATGATGTACGGTGAAAAAACAACGGGTCGGAACGTCCGGCTTTTTTTGCGTTCACACCCTATATTATATGGTTTCTGGCACGCGTACAAATTTTGCGTTACACAAACATTTCGCTCATTTTGGCCAATTGTGACTTTTTTCCGTAAGGGTTTGTTGCGCAGCGGTGACACAGTCCCCTATTTTCCCAGGCTAATCACAATGGAGATAACTGTTGGTGCACTGTTTTTGGGTATGGGCCCCCACATACGGCGCCTTAACCGAAAATGTCGTTCCCTTGAGCTGGCACGTCCTGCAAATCGGAGAAATCGCCTCCGTTACGCTGTGTGTAAGGCCATGCAGGTTCTGTTAACACAATACTGTCCCATGTTACTGTACCTAGGACACCTCGTTAGGCAGTGCAATTGGGCTGGGGAGACGGCCAACACGGGTGTTTTTGCCTCTGAGGGATTGCAGATTGTTATGTGTCTGTTAGACCGTTTGAACATGGGGGACACACTTTTAAAATACGAACGCACTGTTGCAACTGCGCTATTGTGCCACACTGCATGGCACACAGCCATGCCTGGACAGGCTTTTGCCGAGGAATTTTGTGAAAGTCTGCTTTCCAGCCTTGTGACAAAGAAGGGCCAAAACAGAGGTGCAGTAACCATTGATGATGTTGACGATCTGTATCAGCTCATCACTATCCGCAAAGAAGGTCACAGGGTGAACGTCTACAAAATCCCCAATTCCTTTGTTAATTCCGTGCGTCAGCGGTTAAGTGCTTACTTGAACGCAGAGCGTGTATATGTGCCTTGGTTTAGGTGGTGTGCTGAGCCTACTTGTACGATTCAGGCGCATTGGCCGTGCAGGGGTGTACCTAACTTTCCACCGTCTCTTCTAATTCCAAAGGGTTCTAACCACTACAAACAAGTCCTTGTGTCTGTGTTGTTGGTGCTAACGCAGCAGGGGCCAGTTAAGGCTGGTTTCAAGCGAAAACTGTCGGAGCTGATCCCCCAACGCAGTGTGTTGGAGGAACAGAGAGAGGCCGACACGCTGCGAAACGTTCGAAGAAGATTGGAGAACATGCAGTGATGCGCGAGGCCTCGAGCAAACAGCATGAAACAACAGGTTAGTACACCCCTCTCTTGCGCGAGGCCTCGCGCAAGGTTAACAGTCAAAAACAGTGCCGAGCCCCTTCAGTTTTGCATTCTCAACCATACTGTACTCGTATTCGCTCAAAGCACCCCATATATGCATTATCGACGACGATTTTAACCATTTTTAATGTTATGTTTTCTTCAATACAGGCTTTCTTCTTATCGCAGAATGGCAAGCCCCGCCCAAAAAACAGCCGAGGAACGAGAAGATACCGACTCTGACCCTGGGACCTCGGGATCGGAGGCTGGAACACCAAAGAAGGGGCGTAAGAAGAAGGAAACACCAGATCCTGGCTTAACCTTGGGTACTGACATCGAGGACCACCTGAAGCCGGACGGGAGGCAGGTGGAGGTTGAGCTGGACAACGTGAGAATCGACCAGGAGAAGACAAAGGGGCAGATTAGACGGAAAGATACGAAGTTACTGCAGAAGCGTATTGAGTCACTCGAAGCAGCACCGCCAACAGGCCCATTACACGTCGTTCTCTGGGAAGATAATAATATGTTGCCAACCGACTTTTCGCTCTTCTCGTTGCGCGAGCCCTCGCGCATAGGCGTGTCTCATTTTTGCAGATGGCGATTTTTGGTGTGTATCTGGACAGCACAGCGTGGAAGCGATTGCGAAGATTCGGGGAAGCGACGTACAGCGTGTCTGGATCTGCAGCAGTGGCATATTGTATGCATGGCCGATATTTTGAAGCCTACGACACCGTGGGCCTTCCGTGCAAAGCTGGCGGGACAAGCACAAGAAAGCGCACAAGACGTTGAGCCAATTCCGCTGTATGAGGCAGCAGATAACCTCATTCGATGTGTTGAACATCAGCGGCGGCGAATGCCTACCTGACACGTACAGCAATCTCAAGATCGCCATTGTGGATGCTGTGCAGATGAGTGCCCTGGTTCCAACCGCTGAACTGAAGCAACCTGGTCAATTCGTATGTTCATTAATCGTTGTTTCGGTGCTCTTCGTTGCGCGAGGCCTCGCGCATAACGTTGTCACTTTCAGGACAAAACGGATGAATTGTGGAAAGATTTTATGACGTTTGCCTACTGTGCTGGTCCGGAAGCTGTGAAAGGTCTGCAGAAGTTCCACGACAAAAGGGAGGAAGTCACGAAAAACGCGCTGAAGAAACTGGACGGGATCCTGTTGCCGGAGTTCTACCACAAAGTGGCAGAAGTGATGCAGGAAGAAAAAACAACCCTTCAATCCTTGCAGAATTCGTTTGACGACATCATCCTTGAGCACTGGGTCTCAATGCATCTGGACCACCCGCACAACGGCCAGTACGTTCGACCTGAGAAAGGTTTGTACCATCAACGCGACGTGGGTTCCATTTCTGCATCAGTGCGCCGCACTTTCTCCATTTCTGTTCTTTAGCCAAAGACATGCGGACCCGCAAAGAGCCTGCTGCACTTGGAAGGCCTGCCCTGAAGGTGACTCTTGGTACATGGGGCTATTGGCGGGAACCTGAAGGCAAAAGTCGCGGTCCATGGCCGGCATGGAAATCCATGATTCGCGCACCACTGTGGCAGGTGGCAGAGAAAGGCAAACCCGCCTCCCTGAAAATCCTCAACGTCCAAAAACTCCTGGGTCAAGAGCCTACCAGAAGCCGTGTGGTCCCTCCACCTGCTGGCGTTACTGGTGACTTCAAGACAGTGGAACAACAGGATCCATCACTGTCAAGTCAAACTATCACAGTTAAGGCGACCCGAATTGCAGGGTTGACCCACGATCCCCCGAGGCGGTTTATTGAGATTGACAAGAACCTGATTGTCATCAACGGCGACATATTTGAACATCTTGCTCCTGAGATGATGTGCCCAGCCTGGCTGTATGAAGAGATGGGGCGTGCCGATACCCTTATCTGCGGCTCCAAAACTGTTGTTGACAACATGTTCAACATGCTGGAAACGGAAACAGAGAGGCGTCTCAACGATGATTTCAACGCGCCGCGCATTGGCCACATGTTGCTTATTCCCATCTTCAGTTGGCCAGTCAAACCGAAGCCTGCAGGGGATCCTACAACGTTTGACGTTCGCTGGTTGCTGATTGCGTCACCGGATAGCTGGTCGAGAAAGGTATAATTCCCTCATTACGTCCGCTCTTTGCACGAGGCCTCGCGCAATAACTTCTCCCTCATTGCAGATTCCGAATTATCTGACGTTTGGACCTACTCAAGTAGGGAAGAGGGATCCTGTTGAATTTAGCGGTCACCTTCCGATAACGACGGTTATGTGGTATTTCGACACTCACCTCTTTTACCTGACGCAGGATAAGAGCTTCAAGCCTGCGTTTGTTTTCATTGATCATCAGCCGGATCTGGTGTGCAAGATCGCGGCCATCGAGCCGGATTCTCGCATGTACCTTCTTGGTGTTACCTCCGACAATCTCTCCGACTGGGTCAACAGAGTGCAGACTCAGTTGAACCACGTATTGACGCAAGAGTCGAAACTGCACGCGTCTGGTGATTGGGACCAGCAAGCCAACTGGGCAAACCGTGGTATTCCCCTTTGGGTTCGCGATGACAAGGTGGGTTCTGATGCGTTGTCGCTGAAGGAGGAAGAGACCGTTGAGAAAGGTCAAGCTGCAGAAGCACTGGCCCCTGCAAAGCGGAAGTCTACTGGTGGGGAACCAGCCCCCAAGAAGAAGAAGACTGCCTTCAAGCCTCAGGCAGCGAAGTCGGTTACCGGTGCAGAATCCAACGAGAGCGCTGGGGATGAAGAGGAGGAGAGCGAGGAAGAAGAGGAGGAGGAAGCGCAGGTCTCCGAGGCAAGGCAGCGAAGAAAGTGGCAGCGAAGCCGAGGTCCGAGGAAACCGGGGCCCGAGCTCCATTCAAGCAGCCAGCCCGTCAGTCCCAACCAGGAAGCGCGCCCGCAAAGCCACCGCCTAAGGGTAACACGTCCGTTGCTAAGGCACTGGGTTCTAAGATGCAAACTGTTCCGAAGAAAAAGTAATTTCTTCGCTTGTTCTGATATATTATGCGCGAGGGCTCGCGCTATGCATTGCTCATCGACGACCTTTATGCTGTCACCTTGTGCGGCACATTTTTCTCTGTGATGCATTTTATTGCGCTGTTGTGTTGGTGTTTGCGCGAGGCCTCGCGCAAAGAAGGGGTGCCAAAAAATGCTTCCTGTCGTGCACCGTGCGACATGGTTTTCGAAAACTGGTTTTCCAAAAGATTGAAAGCTCACGGGTGTTTTTATTGTAAAGCATAAGTGGTATAGAAAACAAAAAGTCCTGGTTTTCCCGGAAAAGAACTTCATTTTGGTGGAAATAAATCATTTCCCCGGGCAGTCGGTTTTGTTGAAAATAAAGGAAAATGGACCAGTTAATTGCTTTTCATGGGATTCTTGGTTCTTGTGTTTTACGTCCCCCCCAAAAGGACTATTTTTCGCAGTGCCGTGGAGAGGCAGATTTGGGCGCATTTTGACCATGCAACTTGAGCCGCCTAAGTGTTGTGAACCTGTTTTTCTCCGAGGAAAACCCTGCAGGATTTTCAATCAAATCTATAGGGCATAATTGGAGGACATCCTTCCGGTAGCAGAGACAGTCCCTTGTGACCTTTGGAACCGATCCTGAGAAGAAGTGCACACAAAGCTCAACAACAAGTTCATCATGACCACTCCAAGTGTACAAGAGTCCGCCAGGACCTGGCCCATAAGAACTGTCCAAGTACAAATGGGCAGCATGGCCCACCCTATGAGTGAACCACCTTACCGAGCTCCACATCTCAGTGTCGCATCTGGGTCTCAAGGAGATCCAGATCGCAGAAGGGCGGAAGAAAATACAATCCTTACCACCGAGGCCTTAGCGGCCCATGGTGGAGACAGCCTGCATCATCTCTGCAGGCGCGTACCAGCCTCAGTCTCCCGATCCGCCTGTCCGGCATCATCCTCAACAGCAATTGGAGGCCCTGAGGAATACGAGGAACTGAGGAAGAAAATGGATGAATACATCCTCCATGAGGAGTACTACAAATCCATTCGTGGAGAAGACGGGGAGGAGCCATTGGCAGTACACGGATCCAGACCACGTACAGACCTAGGGTCCTACACGCACTCTGGCCCGTCGTCCGACAGAGCCGAGACAGCATCCCTGCCAAGACGACCGAGACCCGAGTATCCAAGAGCATGTTGTCCAACCCCAAGGGCTCCCGAAGTAGGCCCGACTCGAGTTAAGGGACAACATCATCCAAGGCCAACCTACGGTGCCCTGGATCATACGGCCGAACTGCTGGCCAAACTTCTGTCTGGATCAGAAGATCCAGATGTGACGGCCCTATCAGAGGCCGTTAAGGCGAAACTGGGTATTGCTAAACCCTTACCCAAGCCAGAGTTGTCCTCCCCGTCCCCCGGACTGAGTACCCTGGCTGATGATCTTAAGAGATCGAGGGTCTCAAGGCTGTTGCCTAAGGTCATCTGCCCCAGCCCCTTTCACCCCCGTGCCAGGACAGTGCCCATGGCAGAACTACTCGACGTTCCAGTCACAGAAACTGAGAAAAGAGGGCTATCAGCCCTGGCACCTCTTGCCGGCGTATCACCTTCTGGCCCAACTCCGGGGGGTGGGAAGACGGGCAGACCTATTGCCCAGGCGAACATCCAGCTGGAACTGCCAGAGTTCGACCCCGAAAATCTGCCCGAATGGGCAGAAGAATTTGCTGAGTTTCTTTTGCTTACTGGCCAATCCCATGTACATGTGGCCACCAAATGCTCACTGCTGAAACGCTCATGCAAAAAGAAATTTTTGCAAAAACAGGTGAAACAGATTGTGAAAACCTGTTCCACCTGGGCAGAGGTACTCCAGAGGTTGGAGAAAACGTTCCCAGTCTATGAGACTGACCTCAGTGTGCGCACACAGATAGAGGAGCTACCTATGCTCCCTGAGTTTCCTTCCGCTGCGCGAATCTTTGAATACGTGTGCGACTTGGAGTATCTGTTTTCGCGGATGAACGTGGGGTCCTACGGAGCCACTGAGCCCCACCTGTGGCTCATGAGTAAGATCCCCCAACGTACGTGGGATGATTGCCGCTCTACCTCTGAGAGGAAGAGTCGGACCCACTCGTACGATGAACTGGTGGACCTCCTGATTGAGCTAGCTCTTGAGAGGGAGAATGACTCCCACATGGAGGAATTCCTCAAGAAGCACTTGGGTCGAGGGGGTAACCCCACCCCCGAACGTGGCGAAGGGAAAGGGCCTAAAAATCCCACTAACGCCAACCAGGGAGGTGGTAAAGGAAGGGGTAACCTACGTGCCATGAATGAGGTTCAACCTGAGGCAGGTACACCCCCTTTGTTTGACTGCAAACCTGTCAATGACAAGGGGGGGCCTTGTCATGCCCCTGACTGCGAACAACGCAGTAGCTGTATGCTGCAGATGAAACGACAGCAGCATACCAAGGATGGGAAAACTGTGACCCATCAGGATCATTTCAGGTGTACCATCACCTGTGGCTATTGTGGCAAACGTCGTCACTACGAAGACGAATGTCACATAAAGAAACGCGAGAGTGATAAACTCAAGCGGCAGGAGGCTGAACGCCAGAAGACCCAAACACCCACCAAAAACCCACAGAATGGGGATAACGGTGGTAAAGGAGGTGGCAAGGGGGGTGGCAAAGCCGGACCCCCTAACCCCCAGAGGCGCTCATCAGCGCCCGTTGCTACACCCCCTCCTGCCGCAGGTGATCCCAAGAAGCGCCCACAGGGGGATAACGCTTCCCCTGAGGGGAATAACTCCAAGAAGAGGCGATTGGCCTGGATGGCCAGGTCCCTCATAGCTGCAGGGGTGGATGTCAAGTTCCCTGATGAGGAGTAGGGGGGCGGCTCCGAAGAGGAGGACTTGGTTTTCTGGATCCTCGTGAAAATCGGGGATCAAGTTTTTCGAGCGGTGCTTGACACCGGTGCAACACTTTCCATAGTGGCCCGGCGCCTGCTAAAGACTTTCAAGAGAACTAAGACCGTGGCCATAAGAGTAGGCGATGGGCGTACCATCCATTCCTTGGGGGGGGTCGATGTGACCATATGCCTGGGCGACGAAACCGTGACCCAACACTGCAGAGTGCTGGACACCGACGCCTTTGACATCGTCATTGGTACAGACTTCCTGCGAAGAAACCCCCAGGTAAAAATGCTGTCTCTCCAGCGCCCCTATTCTTTGCACTGCGACTTTGGCAGTGGGCTGTTCTCCGTACCTTTGGAGCTGTCAGGGCGAAAAGAGTCTGGGCTGCGCTACGCATCCAAGACTAACTATCGTACTGAAAACTACCAATTGGCCCGTCACGTTCTTGAAAATGGACTGGCGGCCCTTCAGGTAAACCTGGATGAGATCCAGGTGGAATTGTTTGCGAGCCAACAACAGCACATCATGCAGTTGTACTGCTCGAAACAATTGAACAATGCTTTCCGTTTCTTCTGGAAAGCAATGGGCCTAGCGTATGCTAACCCTCCCTTCTCCCTGCTCGCAAAGGTTCTAACCAAAATCGCTTATGAGGGAGGAAGGGTTGTCATGTGCACCCCTGACTGGGGCTGCTCTGGTGAACATGCTTACTGGCGCCGTATGCTAGATCGAATGACCGTGGGAAGAGTGTAACTCCCCGACGGCCCCATCCATGTGCCTGAGGACTCAGACAGTGCTATGCAGGCCCCTGAGTGGGCCAGTTTCCTGTCCATCGTCGATGGATCTCTCAATCCTGTACCCCTGTGTGACCTAGACCAGGTGCTACTGAAAGAGGTCATGGCCGAAAATCGTGGCCTGACCCTTTCTGATCTCAAAAATCGATCTCCTGAGCACCTATCTGCCACACTTACAGGGTGTGAGTCTCCCGATGGCTATCTGGAACTTGCAGCTGTTAAGGAGGATGCTGACGACCAACTGTCTGAGATCGCCAGCACTATCCCTCCTGTTGATCCCAGCTGTGTTGACCTAAAACACAGTGCCTTCCTAGCCCAGCTGTTGCTGGAGGAGGTAGATCTAGAGTCGACCTCAGAACCCGCTCCCCATGTTGGGAAGCCAGTGCTACACATGCAACCTATGCACACAGGTGAACCCGTGGCCCGGAGTCCTGATGCTCTGGTGCGGCCTGCTTCTAATAATATGCCACTGTCTGAGCATGACACTCAGGAACTCCGGCGGCTGTTGTACCTGAAGGCCGAAGGTATTGAGCGCCAAGAGCGGATGCAATACCTCAGACAGACCTGGAAATCCTCCATCTGGTCTGAGGAGGACGATGATTCCTATACGCTGCCTGATCCTGAGATACCGCTAGTGTATTCTCTGCACTATGGGCAGCAATGTTCCCCTGAGTGGGGCGATGGTTCTGTGCCTGCCGAAACTGCTGATCGGCAGAAAAAGAAAGAACATGGAAAGAGCAACCTCCATTCTGAGGAGGATTTCCTGCAGAAACTCGAGAGTCTTAACCTTGACCCCCGACTGAAGAAACTGCTGATAACCTGTGAGGAGGTGTTCGGCGCCTTGCCGCCACCCCTCTCTTGTAAAGAACTGGTCCAGATGGACCTGAAACTCAAACCTGAATTTGAAAAGACGCGCGTGAGGCGTCGTCCCTATCCCGCTCCACAGGAACAGGTTGAAGAAATCGAGCGCCAGATCCAGGAATGTATTGATGCTGGCCTCGTTGAAGAATATAAGAAGGGGGACTACCCCCATCACTGCAGTCCCTGTTTCCTGGTTGCCAAACCAGGGTCGACTGCCCTACGACTGGTTGTTGACTATGGTGAGGTCAACAAGAAAACCCAGAACCACTCAGGGAGTATTCCTAACATGGAAAATACCCTGGTACAAGACCAAAATGGACAAACGCTCTGGTTTCTGGCAGGTGGACCTAACCGCCGCAGCTCAGGAACTGCTGGCTTTTATAACCCCTAAGGGCCGTGTCTTTAAATGGAAGGTTATGCCTTTCGGGGTGGCTAATGCCCCAGCGCTCTTCCAAGAGCTAATGAGCAAAATTTTGTACATACTGAGGCGCAGGCCTCTAGTACAGGAGTTGATTTCTCGGGGTGCAGAAATGGAGGCCCACATCGACGACGTGAGTTTGGGTACTAATAACCAAGAGGACCATGTCCTTCTCCTCCGTGAATTTTTCATTGTTTGTCAAGAAAACCATCTCCAAATCAAACTCGAAAAATGTGAGTTTGTGAAAGAGGAGATGGAATATTTGGGTTTCGACGTGGCGTATGGCTGGTGGAAACCAGCCGCGTCTAAGATGCAGCCCCACAGGACATGCAGATTCGCGATGACCCTAAGAAGGGTCTACACGACGTGAGGAGTCATTTGGGCGCCTGTAATTTCTATCGGCGTCACATCCACAATTTTACTTACTCCTCTGCCCCCCTCACTGACCTAATCAAGAAAACTACTCCCTGGAGGTGGACCGCCAGAGAGGAAGAGTGTTTCCAGGAGTTGAAGAAGAAAATTGCCTCCTCCAACTGCCTGGGAGTACCCCGCCCTCAGGGGGAGATAGTCCTGATCACTGATGCCACTGATGTACGGGGGGCTGGTACGATCTACCAATGGCAGGAGCTTAACCCCGCTGAACTAACCCACTGCCATTATCGTACTAGTGGACTGAATCGTGATGGTTCGTTGAAACATGACTATCCTACCAGTGAGTGGCGACTGGTGCCACTGGGACACTGGAATTGGAAATGGAACCAAGCACGTTCCAATCACCTATGATTTTAGCAGCTGTTTTTTCCCAAAATTCAAAAAGTCGACAAAAAGGGGTTTTTCGCGAGAAATGACCTATTTTTTTTGTTTTTACGGCCCCAAAATAGGGGGGGGGGGGGTCCTCCTACCCGAATTTTGTCCAAAAATATCAAAAACCCTGAAATTTGGCCTATTTTGGGGTATTTTTGCCTGCTCTGGGCTGGTCCTGCAGAACAGTGCTGCACACCAGTGTATCTGCCTATAGAGGATTTTCGACAGAAATTCCAATTTTCTTTGGATTCTCTGGCCCCAAAATAGGGATGGGGGGGTTCCGAGCTTTCTCCCAAACCATCAAAAACCCTGGAATTCGGCGCATTTTGGACTATTTTTGTCTGCTATGGGGTGGTGCAGCAGAACAGTGCTGCACACCAGTGTACCTGTATAGTATAGTATAGGCCAGAAAAAACCATGAAAATAGGTTTTGTGCCCAAAAAGACCAAAAGTGACCTTTTGTTTTAATTATACAGCCCGCAAATAGCAGGGGGGGGGGGTTCCTCCTACCCCATTGTTCCCCAAAAATAACAACCTAAGCCTCAAACATGTGTGTGTACGGTGATAGGCACGCAAAAGCCTACCTATGAACCATATGGAAATGGACCACAAACGGTGCAAAATAGGGCCAAAAACACCTCAAATGTTCATCGCTCATCCCATTCTTATGCACATACTATCATGTTTTATGTAGTTCTTTGGCGTATTTCGCTTTTTTGCAACGAGCACCCTCCAATCAGGAGGGGGGGGTGGTTCAGCTGCTTGTTTCAGGCTAAAAAAAACAAACAATTTTTGATAAAAAAATGGCTATTTTTCGCCGATTTTGTTGAAAAATGGCAGATTTTGGGGCATAAGAATGCTGTAAATTGTGTTTGGGCAATCGGTGTGTCCACACAGCATGCTTTTTTGCATCCAGCACCCTCAGAATGGGGGGGGGGGGCTCTGCAACTGCCTGTCTGAGGCCAAAATACTCAATTTCTGACCAAGAAACGGCCATTTTTGGCAGTTTTTCCATGAAAAATAGCAAATTTTGGTGCATACAGATGCTGTAGATTGTGCTTTCGTAGTCCGTTTATGTAGTTCTTATCATTCAAATGCATACAATACCAACCCAAGCCCCAAACATGTGTGTGGACGGTGATAGGTGATCAAAACCCTACCTATGAACCATATGGATATTGGACCACAAACGGTGCAAAATAGGGCCAAAAACACCTCAAATGTTCATCGTTCATCCCATTCTTATGCACATACTATCATATTATATGTAGCACCTACCATACGAATGCTTACAATAACAACCTAAGCCCCAAACATGTGTGTGTACGGTGATAGGCACGCAAAAGCCTACCTATGAACCATATGGAAATGGACCACAAAACGGTGCAAAATAGGGCCAAAAACACCTCAAATGTTCATTGTTCATCCCATTCTTATGCACATAGTATCATATTTCATGTAGTTCTTATCATTCAAATGCATACAATACCAACCCAAGCCCCAAACATGTGTGTGGACGGTGATAGGTGATCAAAACCCTACCTATGAACCATATGGATATTGGGCCCCATGGTGCATGAGAAAGGGATGAATAGCCTAGAATAAAGGCAAAACATCGCTTGTCATGTAGGCTTCTACCAATGGTGATGACAATTTGTTCATATATCACCTCTATACCACCTCTTCCAGCCCTGTAAGGCCCTCTACATGGCCTCCATAGACCCTAAAACCATGAAAAAGAGTGGTTTTTGGCTAGAAAAGTGTGCATTTCTCAAAATCTGTGCCTGCCAATCTGGATTTTTTTAGGTCAGCAGCAAGGTATTGATCTCGGGGACACGCTCATGCCTTTACTTTGCTTCCAACTGCGAAAAAAGTTGACTTTTTGGCGATTTTCTATTGCGCACGGCGGTCGGGAATGTGAAACTCGCGTACGCGGCAGTTGTTGACAGTTGATCTGCGGCTCCAGCTCCAGCGACAGCATAATTTTGTTAAAATTTTGAGAAAACACAAAAACAACAGTACTACTGTGTACAGTTTGGTATCTCCGTTCTGAAAATGCATGACGTTGAATTTTGGGAAAAAACAGCTGCTAAAATCATAGGTGATTACAGCACCTATGACCAGGGAACTCCTGGCCGGTATGTTGGTGCTTTCGTCACAATCCCGACTCCTGGGATCTAACCCTATTGTCTGGCTGTGTGACCAGGAACCTGTGAAGTCTTTTCAGAAGGGCCCACCACCAGAGAAAGCAAAGCTAAAGCGGTGGTGGACTTACCTGAGCCAGTTCAGGCTGACAGTTCATCATATCCCCGGAATAAAGAATGAACTGTCTGACTATATATCGCGCAACAACTTCGATGCGCTTATAGGTGAGAGCTCTGAGGCGCTCGCCAGAGAGGCTTTCCAGCGTATGGATGTCCAGCTTGACCTGTGCATGCGCACTGCTGGTATCTTGGAGGGTTGGAGTCTAACCGACTATCAGTCAGAGTATAAAGAAATACTCCAAACCCTCAGCACTGGTCTCGAACCCCGTGTCATTGACGGGCACCAGTGGTAGAAAAACAATCAGTACCTCTTCTACGAGGACCGAATTGTGGTGCCTGAGGCACGACTGGATGGGTGCCTACAGTGGTCCCATCTCAGTTCTGGTCACACTGGCGCTAATCGCTCAATGGACTTCTTCCGTGAGTGTTTCTACTCTAGTCTAACCCTGACTGAACTGAGGTCGCATATGCAGACCATTATGGATGCTTGTGGCTGTCATGCCAGCAAGCAGAGCGACAGTAGGGATAGGGGCCTGATCTCCAGCTTACCCATACCCTATTGTGCTAACTCTCTTCTCTACGTGGATTTCATCCACGGCCTACCACGCTTCGGCGGCTATGATAGTTGCCTAGTGGTCACCTGTGGCCTATCTCGCTTCACCCGTGTGTTCCCTTGCAATAAGAAAATCACAGGTGAGCAGGCTGTGAAACTGTTGGTCGAACAATGGTTCAAACCCTATGGAGCACCTAAGCGGGTGCACTCTGATGAGGATGTACGCATCCGCAGTGACACTGGGTGGTACAAACGAGTGCTAAATGCCCTCAACGTGGAGGTAACCACAGGTGTGCCCTATACCCACACGTCTAACCCTTTCTCTGAGAGACAGAACCGTGTGGTGGAGCAAAACTTAAGAATCCTGATGAAACAGGAGCGTACCAAGGACTGGGTACGCCTAGTGCCCTGGGCAGTACTGACCATGAACTCACAGCGGAGCTCCTCTACGGGTTTCACCCCCCACGAACTGTTCCATGGAGGACGACCTGCATGGTTCTTCAAAACCCCCTTTCCTGAGGACTTCAAGAGCCCTGTGGGAGATTGGCTGGAACACAAGCAGTCTCTGGCTAACCAGGCTGGGACTAACCTGAGACACATTCCTGAACGTGAACTGAGCCGACGGAACCGCCTACGGCGACCTGCCAGCTTCAAGGTTGGTGACCTTGTTTTGGTTCACCATTCACGCCTACCCTCCTGGCCACGTAACTGCCTACAGGACCCTTATTTTGGACCCTATCGTATCATCAGGATAGATGGATTCAGGATCCATGTCAGGTGCAGTCCACGTCTAGGTGGTGAACTGCTGTGTGCACCTAAACAGTTGAGGCACTATCACTCCCCTGACGATTTGTCTCGGGATGAGTGGCGCCTCAGCGACAGTGAGGTCGAGCGTATAGACCTAGAGACCGCTGCCAGTCCAGAGGAGGCAGACGAACTCAAAGAGATGACTGCCGACGGGATGGCAGTCGATGGTTACTACGTGGTTGCAGGTATTGCTCGCCACGAGTATAAACAGGGCTGGAAATTCCTAACCCTGTGGGATGGCTATGGGTTATCTGAGGTGACCTGGGAACCTATGTCAGCCTTCATACAACCAGACGGGAGTATCAACCCCATCTTCTGCACCTACCTCGTTGAGAACAATGAGGGGCAGCTCCTAACCCGTGCTGAGACTATGTCCCAGCGTAAAAAGCGAAACTAATTTCCCTGTGTCAGTCTACTGACAGGTGCAGTGAGCACTCTTCTGCAGACGTGCCTGTGTATGGGTGTAAGAGCAGTTGTCACAGTTGCCCCGCATTGCATCGCAGGACGGGACCGTTAGCCCCCCGTGACAACCACTCCCTGGCCGAAGGCCATTGGTTTATCACAGACTACTGCTTACTGAGCACTGCACTGACCCTGTCTGTGCCCTGCAGACCCATGCCTATGGTTTCCAGCGTGGACCAGGTGGCCGCTTATCAGGTTTGCAGCCACCCAGCGAGTGTATGCCTTGTTGACCATGTGTTGCATGGGGACTGCCCTGATGTAATGACCTTGGGGAGCCAACGAAGAACGGTGGCTTACTACACCAGGGGGGAATGACAAGCAAGGTGTTATGAGGCAAGGTGTGTCTTCCCTCCTTGGGGACAAGCGAGCCCACAGTTAGGACCCCTGACTGGTCCAGACCCATGGGGTTCTACCCTTCCTTACAGGGTTTACCATACCCCTATGTGTGCTACGTATGTCTGTGTGTGTCTCACTTCTCTCCCCGGCGTGGCTCCCAACTCAATGGGCCTCGCTGATGTCGGACCGAAGGTCCTAGTCAGTTCAGTACCACTCCTATGGCGCCCAATTTCTGTGCTGGCGCCTATCCTTGGGGGAAGACGGCAAAAGCCCTACCTACTAGAGGGGAGGGGTGGCCAAGTGTGCTAAGGGCATACAAAACGCCCATTTTTGCTAAAGGCCAAAAGCTAACGCACTCCCCTCTCCACGAGGAAAAGCACGCGGGACAGGAGACACCACTACACTACACTCACTAACACCAGCACAGGCCTTCGAAGGCAGGGTGAGCACTCATCACCTGCACGCAACTCCTGCCAGGCCTCCTGACCCTAACCCCTACACACGCTACTTGATGTTGCTGTCAATGAAGTCTTGGGTCCTATTGACCCTCCTGTGAAGAAGACAAGAGAACACAGCGCTGCTAAGCAACTGTGGCCTAACAGGGACATCACAACACGTTTCCCTGCTAGGGCTTGGAGGGGAAGGGCGCACAGGTGGCGTGCACAGCGCGGATGTCGATGGAGTCGAACTGCCCTCGCCACTCCTGGCTGAGGCGCAGTCATTTGATTGTGTGATCAGCGCCCCTGTTTAGCTGGGGCAGAAAAATGGGATAGCCGCCGAAGGCAGCTGCTGCGTGCACCAATCACCCTGTACCTCTCCCACCTGTACAACAGAGGCCAATGGACTGGGTTCAAGACGGAGGAACCAAGACACACTCCACGTATTATACGCTTCTTAGTGTGCCCTACAATACACTGTTCCTGAACCCAGTTGCAAGCAAGCAAGGTTAAGGACTTCGCCCGTTCCCTTATGGAACGTAGGGCGAAGCCCTGGGTAACCTGCCAAGGGTTCATACCACGTGCACAGTGCGTGGCCTACTGTCAAATCCCTTTAATGCATCGTGCGCACGCATGCAGGGAAGGGAGGCGAGAACATAACCACACTGACTCAACCAGGAGGTGAGCTCCTCCTGGGCTAACCTACCTTACTCACCATGCATCGTGTGAAGGCCGAAGTGAAGCGAACGCAAAACAACCCTATTGCGAGTTATAAACGAGCCTAAGCGTTTTAAGCAACCCTACTTTAACGCTATGGCTACACACGAGCAAGCACTTTCTTTTCTTACCTGTGAAGACAGAACAAGGATGAATTGGGGTACAGGGAAAGCGCCACAGCGTGTGAATGCCTCAATTAGGCACATGCATCGCGAGCACAGCGCATATTCTAACCCTACGTGCACACTGCGCGCTCCATTTGCATCGCATACCTTTCATTCCTGTTTTGACCTGTGCAGAGCAAGGGAGAGGAGCACCCGAACCCCCAACGAACACAGCATTGATAACCCTAAGGTTTTAACGAGGCAACCAACACGGACGCAATGCATGCGTGTGAGATGGCACTGGCATACCTGAGAGGTGGGTTGTCCACCTGGTCTGTGGTGTGGGTTGAGTTTGAATACTTTTCCCTAAAGTTTATAAAAATTTTGATGCAACTGTGCCAAAATTTCCTTTAGAACTTTAAAAACTACCGCTCATACCTTCTTTTTCAAAAGCCGTTTACGCTTGCGCAACCTTGTTTTTGAAGTCCGCTTCCGTTGCGCTTGTCTGCGACTTTGAGTTTTGGTGTAAAAGTGACGATTTCTCGCGTGATTTCGTCAATTTTTAGCGATTTGACTTGTTAAATCGCTACCCCTTTCGCTAAACCGCAGGAATCACTCCCTGTTGGTTACATTTTCTATTTTTTTCAGCTCCTGGAGATTTGAGTCCTCCATTGGGAGTATTGCTCCGCCCTGACCCTTGGTCAGGACGTTTACTAAAACGCTGTTTATACAGCGATCGCCGTCCGCATTAGAGCGTTCGACTGTACCCTGGTGGGCAGGCATATGTGCTCTAGGGAGGGAGTCCTGGGTTCGAACGCCACTACCACCAAATTGTTGCCAAACGTTTTCGTCGCACGCCGGCAACTTTTGAGGAATGCCCCATCGAAGGGACATCATTCACGGTACATTGCACTGTTTTACGAGGGTACCTACAGTGTGATGGGCTTCTATGAACTGATGAGGATGCTTTTGGTAAGTTTAATGCATTTTCTGAGGTAATTTTGGGAATATTTGAGCCTTTTTCCTTGGTCCTACTAGCTTAGCTAACTAGTACTCCAGGGGGGAGTAAGAAAACGTCACTGCCATGTCTTTCTTGGAGGGCTTGATCCAGGCCAAGCCCCCCTTAAAACCCGTTTGTTGATGCTAAGACTAACTTAGGTATTTTAATCTCTCTTTTGAAGCGTAAAGTACACTTTCTCAAAGTAACTAGGGTTGTAACCCTAGCCCCCCCATGAAGTTCACCCCTACCACTCAACTGAGTGGAGGTACCTTCCTTCATGGAGGATATACCGAAATAAAATAGGCATTTCATGCTTTAGGCCTTGGAGGTTAAGCCTAGTGGTCTTGGACCCCAAGACCCCTATACTCAATTGTTTCTACCACTTATTGTGGTTCTACTTTTTAACTGTTTCTGAATTCAGTTGCTTGGCCAAGTCATTTTCTGTGTTGGCGTGACACCTATGCCCCACATTCCTAACCAGCACCATTTCACCCAAAAGAGTGCACATGAAGTGCTTGATGCTATCTTGAAGGCTAGAGTCAGTCCAGTTTTCATATAAAATCTTTTGTATTATCCATTTGTGATTGAATCTTTGTGTTTATACCCCCTTTGTCTATCTGCAGCCCTTCTGTGGTACTCTGGATTTCACAAACTAATCATTGACACGATCCTATTCTTCTCATGCTCTACTACGTGTTGTGAACCTGTTTTTCTCCGAGGAAAACCTTGCAGGATTTTCAATCAAATCGATAGGGCATAATTGGAGGACATCTTTCTCTAGGCTTAACCTCCAAGGCCTAAGGCATGAAATGCCTATTTTATTTCGGTATAACCTCCATGAAGGAAGATACCTCCGCTCAGTTGAGTGGTAGGGGTGAACTTCATGGGGAGCTAGGGTTATAACCCTAGTTACTTTGAGAAAGTGTACTTAAAGCTTCAAAAGAGAGATAAAAATACTTAAGTATGCCTTGGCATCAACAAAAGGGTTTTAAGGGGGGCTTGGCCTGGATCAAGCCCTGCAAGAAAGACATGGTACTGACTTTTTTTGCCTCCCCCCTGGAGTACTAGTTGATCAAGCTAGTAGGACCAAGAAAAAAGGCTCAAATATTCCCAAAATTACCTCAGAAAACGCATTAAACCTACTAAAAACATCTTATCACTTCATAGAAGCCTACCACACTGTAGGTAGCCTTGAAAAACAGTGTAATGTACCGTGAATGATGTCCCTTCGATGGGGCATTCCTCAAAAGTCGCCAGCGAGCGACAGAAACGTTTTGTAAAATTATGGGGTAATGGGGTTTGAACCCAAGACACCCTCCCTAGAGGACACATGCTTGCCCACTAGGGTACAGTCGAACGCTCTAATGCGAACAGCGATTGCTGCATAAACAGCGGTTTAGTAAACGTTCTGACCAAGGGTCACGGCGGAGCAATACTCCCAATGGAGGACACAAATCTCCAGGAGCTGAAAAAAATAAAGAATGAAACCAACAGAGAGTGAATCCTGTGGTTTAGCGAAAGGTGTAGCGATTTAAGAAGTCAACTCGCTAAAAATTGACGAAACAAGGCGAGAAATAGTCATTTTTACACTAAAACTTAAAGTCGCAGACGAGCGCAACGGACTGGAACACAGCCACGAAATACCCCCACCACCGAGAGCCGCACACATCAGTTTCAAACCCTATAGCTGACCCACTAAACATACCCGAAGCAGACACCCTAGCCGTGACCAAGACCGAAACTACTAACCACGCCCGAGGCAAACAACCGCAAGTATGCCCGTGACCCGGACCCCAACTTACACCACTAACTTGCCTGAGGGAGACATCCAAAATCAAGCACCGTGCCCCGGTTTCTAACCCACAACACTAGGCAGGCCCGAGGCATACATCCTGACCATGACCCTGACATAGACCCATCTATGAAGCAATGCAGAATGTTTGTTATGCTTTCCATGATTGTTTTTTGTGATGATGTGCCCTGGCTTGTATCATGCTCCTTGCCTGTTCCCTTAGTTTTTGTATTTTAGTAACCAAGGAAAAGACCCAATCCACAATCCAAGTACGGCACAATTGAGGATCTGAAACTCCAAACATTAAAGGCATGTGGTCATGTAGTCAAAGAGAAATAAGGTAAAGTAGCCAATTACTGTACCAAATCAATGCTACTAAAATTATAGGCCGCAATTAAAGCTGGTAGCTATAAATTTACAATGTTTTAGGTCAAATCCTGAAGTTTTAAAATGTTTTTGGTTCAATATGCAAAATCTAACTGGTACCGGAGAAATCGGTGCCAGACAGGGTCGCGCAGAGATCACGGGCTCGCGGTCGCGCCTGTTTCTGTGCCAAGAAAGAAGAGAGAAGATCTCAGGTATTTTACGACAAAATTCATAATAAATTAGACAGAGATCTTCGAAATTAATTTTTCTCTGGATGGATGTGTTCAGATGCGTGACTGCAAAAGAAGGGCGCGCCAGTGGATTGCGGAGGTAACAAAAACGAAAACACGAAGCACAGGAAGCACGCGCCAGAAGACCGCGGTCCCGAAGCTTCCCTCCCAGGTCCTATACATCCTTCCACTATGGGAAAAGCCGTCACACATGGAACGCGTCGCCGTCGACTGCCTTATCAAAGCCAAGAGCGTTCGCAAGGGTGCAACTGAGTTGGGAGTCCACCGCCAGACCCTAACTGACGCCATGGGGCGAATGAGGTGTGCTGTGTTACCTGCAACGTAGTGCAAAAGGGCGTTGCGCAACCAACGGGACGCGACGCGCGAAAGAGAGAAAAAGGTGGCGCGCGTCGCGCTTTTTACTTTGTCCTCTTTGCTGCAGTCGCTACGAGCCGTGCGAGGTGAAGAGGGCCCCAAAGCCCTGTCTCGTGAAGTTGCCCTTGACAACCTAGATGGATGAGTGTGCGGATCAAATAGTGTGCCCTACACTGACTGAGATCAAAGATGAAGCGATAGCCATGGCAAAAAAGAACACGAGTGTGCAAAAACCCAGCTCTCCCTTGTAAGTTTGGTAAGACATGGTGGAAACTGTTTAAGCGTCGCAACAGTGACTTTGTTTCAAGACTTGCTCAAAATGTTGCATCGCAGCGTGCCTGTGCCCGTTTGAGACCCCAGCAGTGGACAGAGTTTTTTAATAATCATTTAAAGCCAGGCTTAGAAAAAGTTGCCTATAACCCCTGCCATATTTGAAACGAGGATGAGTCAGGGTTTTTCCGACAGTTCACCACCGTGGGACAGCGTGTGTCGGTGAGGAAGGGGAGAAAAACTGTGGCGCGACGCCGTGGCTGGCAGCGGCAGCACATCACCGCCATAGTTGCTGTCAATGCACTAGGCCAGGCCACAAAACCAGCACTCCTATGGAACACAAAAAAAATAAGAGGTGACATGTTCCTCCGTGCACAGTGCCCAGTGACACTGAAAGGAACGCCTGATGGGTGGGCCTCTCAAGAGGTCTTCCTGGAGTGGGTGGAAACAGTACTCGTGAAAGAAGCACAACCACTCAGCAACCCTCAGAAATGCATTTTGTTACTGCCGGATGGCAGCAAAACACACCTCACACTGCAGGGTCTGCAAAAAATGAAATCCTGGGGTGTAGAGGTGGTTGTGTTCCCCCCCCAATCTGACAGATGTCATCCAGCCACTCGACAAAGCCGTTTTCAGGGCACTAAAGGCCTCGTTTCGCAAAAAGGGAGAACACTGGAAAAGGAAAAAACCATCACAGAGCCCCGTCCCCTGCAGACTTTGTGGAACTGTGGACAGATGCATATGTTGATGCAGTCACACCACGAAATATTCTGTCAGGCTTTAGGTCCTGTGGCATCAGTCCGTTTGATCCCCAATATTTTCTGGAACACTGTCCCCGTGAGCGCATCCAGCACCAGGACCTCCCTGCATGCCCTGCAGCCCCGTTGCATTGCAACATCCTCCAAAAAACTCTTCGTAAGGCTCGTCGCAAAACTCTTCAGCATTTCCCAGGTGTCATCAAAAAGCGATGCTTCAACACAGTGCAGTGGCAGGGCCATCCGTGCGTCCACGCGGGACGATCCTTGGTCGCTGCGCCTCGGGGGCTTTGTGACAGCCCAGGATTTTTTAGATAAGGTCAATGAAAAAGAGAATGGTGCTGCCGCAAAACCAGCACCGAAACGGAGGGCACGGCGAGTGGGGGAGCCTCTGAGACGGGTCGACAGGCCTGCAGCAAAACGTCCTGCCAAACCAGCCCCAAAACCGGGACCTGAGAAACGCCGAAGGGTTGATGACCCTGCCCCAGCACCAGCCCCTGGTCTTGACGAAGCACAGTCTTCCTCCGGCAAAGGGGATGGTGCAGGAGATCCGTTTGATTTGTATGTTAGCTACCGAAGTAGTTGTTAGTGTCTATGGGTCGGAAAGTGTTTGTCAACGCGGACCACCGAAACAAAATGAACCCGGATCGGCAATGGTGCAACAACAGTGCATGGGCAGTGCTGTGAAAGGGATTGACAGCGCAAAGGATGAGGTACCACCTTGCCTAACGGCAGTAAGGCTACCACAATTTTTCCCGAAAAAAACGGTTTGGAAAAAAAAATTTGTTGAAAAAAAAATTTTCGAAATTTTTCTTGTGCATGAAAAACAGGATTTAGACGCAGAAAAACACTTTGCTAGGCAAAGAAACATGGTTTTCCTTTGGGCATGGGATACAAATAGATGATGCAAAGGCGTTGGCACTATGAAAAGGAGTTTCACGGGCCTAGCGGACCTCATTTCCAACAAACATCCAAATTTTGGCTGATTTCTTGGTGGGAGCAGAAAAAGGGGAAATTGTTATAGGGGCCCCCTAGGAGCTTGCTTGACCCAAACTTGTGTTAGACAATCGGATTCGGGTGCAAGCAAGCATACCCCAACGGTAAGGTACCCTTTAGTATTGCTAAATCCTACAATATACACTACGTTTTCATGTGGAAAGTTTTAAAAACTTATGGTGGTACAACAACTAGTGCCTGGTACAAAAACCGGCTCCTTTACCTTAGATGTACAAAGTGTTCACAACAATAGATCAAACTCTAACTGCTATGTAGAAAAGATAGTTAGAAAACAAACTATTCAAGATACAAAAATGCCCTCATGAGCCTCCTATCTGAGGCAGCGTCAAGGTAAGATGTGATTGTGACCCTTTTGTTTTTGGACCCTAAGGTGCTGTAATGTAATTAAATCAAAATAGTTGGGGAGTTGGAGGTCCTCACAACATCCATTGATTAGTGTTCGGTTTTATAGGTCAAAATGCACTATCCTCATTTTGGTGCGGCCAATACTAAGATAAAAATGTGATAAGCCTCAAGGCATCTTTAAGACAGCTAAAGCTTACCCCAAAGGCATTGAAATACAATTTTTCTTACTTCTCCCTTTGTTGGTCACTATTGTCGCATATTAAGGAAGAAAGGAATTTTTCTTGGCATCCCCATGGGCATTTTGCATCTTTGTAAAACTACCTATAACCCCTTCACAGTGAAATTGGGCTGTAAGTGCTGTCCCGGGTGAATGAAGGTGCCGGAGGGCTCAAGGCCGGCTAGGCCCGGGGTGCAGGCTTGCGGGGATGCGACCTCAATTGTTGTTCCAGTGACCGAAGGGAGCCCATGGGAGGTGAAGGCAGCGGGAACACTAGACAAGTCCATGCTCATAAGACCCAAAGAAAAATTCCATTCTGCATAGAAAATCAATTCGGATGAAAGTAAATGCAGCCGATTGCCTGAATATGTCTTGAAAGATTTAAATAAACCCGATGGTGAAAAAATAATTGGCCAATTTGGGTCGCGCACGCGCACCAGCGGCAAAGGGCGATTCCGGCTAAATGATCGGATCGCGTCGGATTTGCAATGAATGGACAGCGGATCTGAATCCGACACATGAAAGATATATAAGACAGTCCTTGGGAACGGTCTAGGGGTCGGCGGTGGCGCCGATGTCTTAAAATGGCGAAAATGTGGCGAAGGTGGGGTAGATCTGTGAAGAACTGAGCAGGTGGGGGTTAACCGCACTTACACCCCCCATCCAAAAAACACACTGGAGTGTGTCACGAGGTCAACGAAGACCGTAGTGCACGTAAGTCCCACAAAAAAAGTAGAAATGTGGTTCGCGGTTATGGTGTGGTGTAAGAATGGCTCTTGTGGTTGTAGTCCTCGTCATAGTGGTAGTAGGGTTGATGCTCAGGGTGTGATTTGCGCCGTAAATATCGGTTTTGCAGCGGCATTCCCGGGGGAGTGTTGGTGTGTGTGGTGGGTCAAATGGGGCTGCCGCCATTGTGGGTGCCGGGCATGTCCTGTTTTCTGACGTGCAGGGTTTCTGTTGTGTCGTAGGGCAGGCTTGTGCTAGTCCCATTGTCGATGCGCTGGCGCTTTTGGGAGGGCAAGTCAAAAGTTTGCGGTTGGGGGGCATTGCAATTGTGGGGCGGGCTGAATGCAGGGTTTCAGGGTCGTGCGCCTTCCATTTTGGCCTCTTTGAAACCATCTCGGAGGAGCCCGAGGACGTGCAGATAGTCTTGGAGGGCGGAGAATGTGTGGAGGTATAGCCCTTGGGGGCTGAGGGCGTCGGTTAGCATGGCTTCCATTGCGCTCCGCGCCATCCAGCCCCGCGGTGGCCGGTGCCGGCGGTTTCTCCGCGTGTCCCTATGTGGCCGGTTCACCAAGCCATCTACGGATTTCTCTGTGCCGTGTGTTCCCCAGCGCTTCACCTTGCGCAATTCCCACAGTTGTGTGTGGCTCCATCGGTGCCACCATGCCCATGCGTGGGTAGGGTCCCGGGTCGTGGCTGTGGGCTGAGTCCGCCGGGCGGAGGGGGCAACGGGCGTGATGGGGCTTGGCGTGGGTGGCCACGTTGTGGGTGGGGGCGTGTGGCCTAGAGAATTCCTCCTCTTAGGTAATCCTCTGTTGTGGAGTGGGTGTGGCCCGGTGACCAGGCCACACAACCACACAAACCTTTGGCAAACAAACAAATGTCCTAAACAGGTATAAAATGGGTGCAAATGTGCCGGAGGAGCCTTGAATAAATGCCAGAAAGCCTCTTACTCGTTCACGCTCACAATTATCTTCATGAACTTACAAAGAGACCGAAATTTGAAAATCCGCCGAAGCCGTTTCTTTTGCAGCCCAGGTGGGTGTTTGTGAAAGCAGGCAGGCGCAAAAGTTCACCGCTAATTTCAACACATCTGCCTCGGACCATGTTTACGAAATCAAAAGCAAATGCCAAAAACTACCAAAATGGCATGTTTTGAACTACCCCCCAGAAGTATACCTGCGTCCCACAACAAAGCAGCGAAAACGGGCGGCTTGAGGAGGCCAAGACCTCTGTACCCTTCCTTGCAACAACAAACAACACAAAATGTGCTTGCCTAGTGCTGCACATTTGCAGTGCATTAACGTTTTGCTATGGCACCTCCAGAAACATGAAAATTTGCTCAAAATTAGAGTTGCGGCTTCACCAAAATAAGCCTTAGCTTGTGAAATCTCCGACAACATTGCTGAACACTTCAGTATGATATCCCTTTTCCAACCCAACTCTCAAGTGTACATACACGACCCTTATCACATCCCCCAACCAACGACTGCCCCAGCCACCACTTTCATCCGACAACACTCATTTCCATGAATGCGGTGTTTAAATATTCTATGCGCATCCATGAAATGCTTGAACCTGGTGTTGGTTCATATACAGGTGTATGCATGTGCACAGTGGAAAACCCTTGAAAAGTGAACACAGTCAATGCTTTTTCTGTGTCTAGCATTGTGGCACCGAGAACGTCGAGGTCAAACCCCTCAACTTGGGCTTCCCTAGGTGGAAGGTTATGTGACCTCTGTCCATGCCTGTGCGAGATGCACCTCACCCACCGAACCGCTTATCCCTCTGAAGAGGCTTGGGCCACTGAAACCCTGACTGATGCTGTAACATCCTTGTCCACGACTACCTGCCTCTTGGGGGCATATTGGTGCAAACAGCGAAACCTGTCATGCTTGGTTGCCAGTGTGTATCCCCAGCATTTTATGGCTCAGAAACCACCCAACCACTGCACAACCCACTCAGGTATGCATGTGGTGTGCATCACAACTCAGGTATGCATGTGGTGTGGATCATGTCTGATCATGTGTGTGTGTGTGTGTGTAGAAACCACCCAACCACTGCACAACCCACTCAGGTATGCATGTGGTGTGCATCACAACTCAGGTATGCATGTGGTGTGGATCATGTCTGATCATGTGTGTGTGTGTGTGTGTGTGTGTGTGGTTTGGAGGGGTTGTCATAATCATGTGCCTGTTGCTTTAAAACACAGGGCAGGGTTCTTTGTTGACTATGCATAGCAGTGCCTTGTTGGTCTGTAGAATCACCCCATCCATCCATCAAATTGATTGCTTTGCTCGAACAGTTCCGCCACTTCAAAAAAGGAATGAATGTAATGTGCACATTACTTTGCCTAGAAGGGGGTGTGTTGCTGGATGGTACATGCAAAATTCAGATCTTTTGGTTCAGCCCACGGAAATCACCCCATGGAAAGCTGCCAAAACCTAGGGCGCCAACAGCGTCAGATGTTAATTTTTGGGGTCGAAAGATAATGCAAGGACCTTGCACGGGCACACACTGTTTAGGCAGCTCTCCCTAACAGTTCCATCACTTCTGTGGAGTGGGCATCCTGTCACATCTGCCGAATTCTCCATGAAAAAGAAACTCCTGCAACCCTCAATTCCGGGCTCCTTAGTTTGTTGCTGTTGCTTTGCATAATACCACCACAACTTACCGTTGACAACTGTTGAGAGCAGCAGCAGCCACACACAGATGGACAATCAGGGTAGAAATTGCACATCCCAAGCTCTCATAAATTTGTACCATTGGTTTCAGTCCATTGTCTTGAAGACCAACAAGTGGAGCCCCGACCTTGGAACGAACGTTTTTCCTTGTACGCCACATATTGAGTGTGGGGTTTCTGCAGAGTGCCAGCAAGCAAAATGCATGCATGGTCAACCCACACTGCACCCCCCTTGTATGCCAGTGTTCACATGCATGTATGTTGGCTCTGTTGACATCTGGACATCTGTATGCATCCCACTGCACTGACGTTCTTGGAGATGGGCAGACACATATGGGAGGGGGGTGAGACCTACTTAAAGAGTGTGGATTGGGATATGTGTGAAATGGAGGGGGGGGGGGGGGAGAACCCTGAGATAACGCTGCTCTCCTAGCAGTTGGTGGCGTCAATCGATTTCACGCCGCTCACGAAGATCGGGTTGGCACAACGCCTGGTTGTATTGTTGTCAACGGCTGGCGGCGCCCATCGGCCTCTCACCACCTAGGGGGGGGGGGGGGGGGCGCAGGCATAAACCAAGGAAAACCAGATGATGCACGCGCTTCTTTTGGCACAAATTCTGTGCATGGCAACAACTGTATTGACCATTTATCAAATCAACAGTCTCCACACTGAAGTGTGTGGTGTAAATCGTACACACCTGGTTTGCCCTCAGCGTCAGCTGGATATATGTAGTCAAACAGTATGAATATCGATTGTGGGACACCACAATGGGCTAGCTGCGAATATCCCTTCCCACCCCCCACCAATGCAATTTTGGTTGCAATTTTGAAATTGCATGCTCTGGTGCACGGCACACCTTTTTTTTGGAATTTGAAGGTCCAAATCCAGTTCCACCCCGCACGTTGAGGAGAAATTTGGAGGGGGTGCCGCCTACGCGGGGCATGGAGCAGTGTAGCAGCGGGGATGACTCGGTTCCCCACACGTTTAAGTAGGTTTTTGGCCCGGGGACTACTTCCCAAAAAAACCACAAGTTCCTTGGTAAGAGCCCGGTCTTCCAATCTGGAATAGTAGATTTTGAGGCATTTTGGGCCCCGGCTAGGCATTACAATCCTGGAAAGCACAAAAATGCAACAAGTGGGTGCCATTTGAAAACAACTCTTTTCCACCTCATACGATTTTGAATGGTTAGCTAAATTGAGGATGCTTTTCACTAAGTTGAGCTCAACATGGTAAAAACAAGGAGCCTGCAGCACGCCCCTGGTCCCTTAGTATTCATATGAACCGGCATTCCATAAATGTCCAGAAATCTGGGTTTAATGATGGTTTGCATCCCAATCCGTTTGGATTATTCAGTCATTACAGACTGGATGCTTGTGGGCAATCTATCTTATGCATCCAGATACCAGGTCAATATGTTTATACAACACACAAAACGCAAAACAGCCTGCAATAATCATATGCCCATCCTTCGCAGATGAAGACAAAATTTCTATCTGGGGGTAACTTTGGTGTCTGCCTCTGTTTGCTTGCAACCGGGGATATGCGATATCAATCCGGTATCTCTTTATCTGTGTCAACCTGCATTTGGTGCATCAGCAGCATAACCAGCAGATGTGGGAGCTGCTTCCTGGACAGGCATCTATTCAGTGACAGCATCCACAAGGACTGCATCTGCATCTGTTTCTGCTTCTGCTTCTGTCGGTGCTCCTGCGACCGTCCCATCAGTGGTCTCTGCGGCACCAGATCCCTCCACAGGCACCTCGTCCACTGCATCTGCCTGCCCCTCCGCTTCCTCTTCCTCAGCTGGCACCGCAGCAGATTCTTCTGCATCCCCCTCAGGCATGTCCCTGGTGGCCTCCTCTGCCGCGGCCGCTTCTGCAGCAGCAGCTGCTGCTGCAGCAGCCTCTGCAGCAGCTGCTGCGGCTGCCTCTTCTGCCGCTGCCTGTTCCGCGGCTGCCTGCGCTGCTGCTGCCTCTGCCGCTGCCTGTTCTGCGGCTGCCTGTTCCGCGGCTGCCTGCGCTGCGGCTGCCTGCGCTGCTGCCTGTTCTGCGGCTGCCTGTTCCGCGGCTGCCTGTTCCGCGGCTGCCTGTGCTGCTGCTGCCTCTGCCGCTGCCTCTGCCGCTGCCTGTTCTGCTGCAGCCTGCTCTGCTGCTGCCTGCTCTGCTGCTGCTTGGGCAGCCATCTCTGCTTCCACTCGTTGTCTCTCTTCCTCCTCCTCTCTTTTTCTTTGCTCCTCCTCAGCTGCTGCCTGTGCCCTCTCTGCAGCCTCTGCAGCAGCAGCTTCTTCTGCTGCTGCCTCCTCCTCCTCACGAATTCGTGCTTCAGCCTCCTCTTTTTCGCGCTGGGCCTTCTCCTCTGCCTGACGCTTGGCCTCTTCTTCCTCTTCGCGGTCCAGCTGCTCGGGGGTTCTTTTGAAGCTTTCAAAGTGCGCCTGCAGGAGTGTCACAAAGAATGCGCCTTGTTCCACAAAATGGACGTGACAAACACAGGACAAAGCCAGCCTGAGCATCACTGGGGGAGATGGGATGAACTCAGAGTAGAAACTTTGAAATGGAGAATTGCCACACAAAGTTTTAAAATTCAGCCTTCATGATTTCAACGGAAGCCTACACCTTTGAGCCTGCACGAAGCAATCTGGGCAACAACTTGTCAATGAACTTGAGTGTCTACAGGTTTTGATGCATGCATTTCGAGCTCAAAAGGAACCAGAGCATAACCAACAACGGAGCAGAAAGCAGAGCATAACCATGCAAAGAACATGCAGCGAATCGAATGCAACCTGCCAGCTAAGGCCCGGCCATTCATTGTTGGAGCAATATCAATGCCCACATTTTGCATCAAAAGGGCCGCAATATGTGCAACCCTTGGACCTATTACTCCGGATTGCAGCGAATGCTGCTCTTGCACAACAATGCCGTTCTGGTGCAACATTGTAGCAGGGGTGACACCCAGTAACACAGGTGTGATGTAGCGTCAAGCACTCCATTGCACATGAAACACCCATGGCATACCTTCTTGGCCTTTAGAGCCTCCAAAGTAGCAGGAACCTCACTTGACCGGAGTGGGGGCTTGACCCCAACCTTATCAAACGCTTGCAACTTTGCAACAGACAATGCAGGCATTTTGCGGTCTGCCTTTGGTTTTGGTGGTGCATCAGGGTTTGCGGGGGCAGGAGCAGGCTTGGGCTTCGGCTTCTTGTCTTTTCTCTTCCCCATGAGCCACAAATCATCCTCGTTTTGATCACGCTTCAAAGCCTGCATGCCTTGCTTTGCGAAAGCGTTGGCATCAAACTCAGCAACAGCACTACAAAAAGCAAATGAAGGGGAAAAGCGCACCGGCATGATTGGAGATCACGGGGATTCAAGATGGACTGGATTCACCACAACCCTGATGTCGGAGCTGGGGCAATCGTGTTGTCAAGGAACAGGGACATACCGTTCAGACAGCTCTTCCCATGGCCAACAATGCTGAGCATGGGCTACCACAAAGCATGCATGACACAGAGCAGGGCAGTGTGCATCAATCATTCCACTTCTCGGTACTCCAGTTTGCCTTGGTCCCCCCCCCTCTCCTGTATGTGCCGTGATCGGGTGTGCCTGTAGACCTCTGCTGTAAAAGGAATGTTGAGATGGCACTGGCCGTGGACAAGAATAGCTTGCAGCCTTAGGAGTGGACAGCAAGACTGCTGGGCTCGCACTGGTCGTATCGCCCAGTATTTGGTACACTGGGCGATACGACCAGTGCGAGCCCAGCACTCACAGCACGATGTGCGGGTAGGTCACCAGACAGACAGACAGACAGACCGCATGCTTCTTCACACATCGCTGGGCAGATGCATGCCTACCCAGTTACACGTCACCGGACGGACACACAGCATGCGGCCCTAGCACATGGCATGCTGCCCTGGGTAAAATTCGTCGATGGGCGCACTGCATGAAAAAGCGCAACCTAACTACGAAATAGCCACGCAGGTAGTGAGCACACTCGCTCCTCGGGTTTGGGGTGCTGTGCAACACACAAAGTGTTGCCCATCCCGGCACACACCGTTTCTTTTCTTGTGTCTTGGTGTCTTGGTCCAAATATGCAATCAAAACGTCGCAAGAAGCGATCTCATCTTCGTGGGGGTTCAACTTCTTGAGGCGGCTGAGTTCTCGCTGTTGGCGTGCTCGCTCCTCATCCCGAAGGCGCCTTTCCTCCATAATTGCTGCGCGCTTCGCCTCGCGTGCCTTCCTCTCGGCGTCCCTGCGCTGGCGCTCTTTTTCTCTCTCCTCGTCCCGCTTCTTCTTCCACTGGAAACAGAATGAATAGGCGTTAACAGGATGTATCTGGGCCAAGCGGAGGGCTGGATGCCGAGAACCCATCCATTGGCCTAGGAAACCCACATGTAAGAGAGCAGACCAACATGTGCAATCGGAATGGGCATGTGCTGCAGAAATCGCAGACCTGCTCAACTTCTTCTGAAAATTTGTCACGCAGTTGCTTGATTTCGTCGTAGCATTCCCTGATTTCATTTCGGATAGATGATCGCTCCTGTGCAGAGAGAACAGAAAAACAACCAGCACTCCCTTGAAACCAATGAAACCGAGAGCAAATCCCGTTCTCATTGCACTTTTACGTCCCAGGTGGCCACAACACGCGCCACAGCGGTTGAGGAGAAATCAGGGCAATTAGATGCAGGACAGGGGGGGAATTCAACACCGAACAGCACAGCACCGCGACAACAGACATCAACCGAAGTTCTTTGAGGCGCGCACAAAAGCAAGAGGCACATTGTTCGTGATCGGAGCTGGAAAAACTCTGTGGCACAAGGGGGTACCCACCGCCCGCGACCCTCGAAACTTTCGTGCACTCGGCTGTTGCACTTGACCGAGGCATGGGCACAAGGCGGGACTCAGCTTGGGATCAAGGCGCCAAAAGCAGAAGCGACAGGCTCGTTCTTTTGGAGCGAAACTGTCGCCAATAGCACGCAAATATCTCTGCTGTGATCCACAAGAGATTGTTCGTCCCAAGCTGGGCACATGTCCACCGCGCCTTCGGGCACCCACAAGGACGCCAGGCACGGCCAGTGTTGTAATTTCGCTTGGGACAGCAGCCAACCAGACGCAACACAACGGTATCTCCCAGATACTTTACTGCAAAGCCTCAGTGCTTGGACAACACCTCTTTCAATTTTTCAATCGCTTTCTTGCCATCGTTCTGCTTATCCGCGATTTGTTGCATCGACTGATAATACTGTTCCCGACCGTCACGGATCTTGTCGACCTCTTTCTGGATATTTTGCACCTAACACAAGCGCACGGGAAACGTCAGGAGGAAATTGTTCGCACTGACATGTACACCAGCCTGTGGTCAGCTTGGTCTAGGCGATGCGGGCGCAATGAAAAGATTCCCTTATGACAACTTCCCGTGTCGTTGATAACATGCCGAAACGAGATATTTTCGAGCAGTGGCTCGAATTCCTCAGGGTGGCTGGGTGTCGGATACTATGCCGCTCGACTAGTTGTGCATGATACATGTAAGGAGCCACAGTGGGACCAGACCTCTTCCAGAAGCGTCTTCCTCTCGTCGTCCAGCGAAGTCGCCTCAGTATTCAGATCATCGCGCTGCCTAAGGACAAGCCGGCAAATCAAAGTGTAGCGATGGACTTGGATGAGAAAATAAATAAACCCTCATAACTGCCCTCGCGTGATTGCTCGCTGGATATCTGGACGCTGAAGGACTTGACACTTTGCATACTTGACTGAACCCTTGGATTCCTTCAGTTTCTTGAGCTCCGACATAGTTGCCTTCTCACGCTTAACAGAAGAAGTACCCTGTGTCTCCAGCTTCCACTCAAGTTGCCTGCAGAATGAGACACCATGACCAGCACCTCTGTCCCCAATGCGTCCGGTGCGTGCCCGAAGGTCCACAACCGATACGGGACAACTTAGATTACGTATGCCTGTGGCGTGTGAGAAAAGTTTGCGGCAGTGTGACAGCTGTATGACTGTACCAAACCCGACCACATCGGCACGTGCATGTTGTACATACATCCTCCTGTTGCGGTGCAGGTGCGCCATGAAACTCAGAAACCGAAATGCCTTCTTGGCCAGCCCAAGGGTACTCCCCAACACAGAGTTGCACGGTTGACAAAGGATCAGAACAGCGATCTCGGCTGACTCCCACTGTCACTGAAAACTTCAGATCGGCATTCCCCAGAAAACAGCACACATCTAGTGCTGTGGACCAACAAGCAGGTGACAAAATTGCTCGTGGATGGCTTTATTGAGACATCATGCTTGAAAACACGAGCTTTCCAGCCTCACTCTGACTGTCGTGCACCTCCTGGTTTCACCTACCTGATACTCACGTTCACCAACATACATCAGCAGATCTCATAGCAGCGAGTCCGCAGTACAGCTGTTGTCAACCAAAGACCGTTGCACTGGCGCTTCAACCACAAACAATCCGACCTTCCTCCACGGCTCTCGTCCACGTGCTGGTCGTGTCCCAGTACAGACAGGCGCCAATTTGCACAGTATGACACAAAAGCGCCCCGTGCAACCCGGTTGAAGGCAAACTCTGCAGTTGAACACCTGATTCTCTCGTCTATCTCCTTGAGAGTCGTGGGGGTATTCTTATTCATCTCCTGGTTCTTTTTCCTCTGAGAAACAAACGCGGCTGTTGTGTGCTTGAGGCCTCGACAAATTCCCCCTCCCAAAATGCAGTCCAGGGGCAGGGCACACCAGATCCCTCTTGGTTTCGTCAATTTCATTGATTCGACTACGCAGCTGCTTTTGGCGCTCCTTGTGCTGGTCAATGTCGGTCCTCATGCTGTCCAGACATTGCTGAATTTGCTTCCGCTCGTCCCGGAATTTGTCCGTGTTGTTTTCTCTGTTATCTCTTTCGTTGAGCTCTTCCTGTTCAGCGTTCAACAATGTTGGGCTGAATGGTCCCGACAGTTGGTGAAAGAAAAGTGGGTTGAATAATCTGCAAACGTACCAGCTTTTGTTGCAGGTCATCAATCCGAGAGCGAATCTTTTTGACGTTTGCATCGAGCTCAGCCCGGTCTGGGGGAGGAATGTTGAAGCCTCCTTTATTTTGGCCCGCCATATCACCCTGCAATGAGAATCGTGGTATCAATATCCATCTGCATAAAAAATATCGACTAGGAAGGAAGAAAACCTGTCAAAGAATCGGTGTTCGTGGCCACAAGATTTCCAATGGCAAATTCAGAGAGCCAGTTTCACTCGGTTGAACCGGAAGGCGCCCGCGCGCAGGCCAGCATCAACATTAGCACAAGAGATGCTGTACTGCGGCAGATTCTGTGGCTTGTCCCACCAGAGTGTTTGCTAACCGCTAGAGAGGCTACAGCAAAATTTCCAATGATGTTACAGACAAAAGTCTGTCCTTAATCGCTGTCCCAAGACCTCAGACCCTTAAGTCTTGGGTAGTATCTTGGGACAAGTCTTCTAATGCCCCAAATGGCTCGGCAGCCCAAGTCTATGAATGTCCCAGAAGGTCCCTCACTATGTGATACCCTAGCCGCCAAGGGATTGCCACCAATTCCTATCATGTCCCTCTCACTGATGTTGATTTTGGCGTAGAGCATGCATTGCTTGCTTGGTGTGTAAATGGGATAGGGGAAGCGGAGAAGTGCCTCAAGCACTTGTGCCCCCTCCCATCCGTCCCATCCAATGTACCATGCAACCGAATATCACATCCAGGAGGTACACCATAGGCCTTCTAGGACACATTGCGATGGTTGTGCATACATTTGCATGAAATTAGGCCATAATAACAATGTGTGAACGAAAGAAAAACGCTGTTTGCTCCGCCTTACAGGTCTATTGGCAATTCTCCATGCTTTGTCGTGCGTGTAAGCCCATTTGAAGAGTTCACCGTTGTTGCCCAATTTAGCTACGGAACACCCCACGAGCCTGGATGGGGGGAACAAATGCATGTGCATTATCCAGTAATGTGCCTCGCATCGGCCGCGTCAACGGGCGACCACCAGGTTTGGAGTGAATGGACCAATAGAACATCTTTCTCTTCAGCATACAACGCTTTAAAATTGTGTGTACGTATGTAGGGTTTTGGTTTGCTCTGTGCCAGCCGCTTTGCTGTGTCCTCCGTTCTATCCTCCTCGTCTGTGGCAGTGGGTGGGTGGGGGGGCAGAGCCATGTTTTTGCACCCCCCCCCCCTCCAAAGAAGCAGCAACCACGTCAACAAGGTGGGGGGTAAATTTTCAAGGAAGAAGGAGATAAAAAGAATGCACGGAATGTAAATTTTTCTATATTCGATGAAAAAAGTGTGTTAATATACTGATTGTACCTGAAAACAGTCTTGTTATGTCCCGAATGCTTCCAACTAGTGCCCATGTACGAAAGTCTTGTAATGTCCCCAAATGGAAAGTCGAGAAGTCTTGCAATGTCCTTGATTTCGGCCGGGACGTTATTGGACATTTTAAAGCATGCATTAACAAATGGCGGACCGCGAGTTGGTGATTCTATGCTAGACATGCAGTTGTGCATGGCTTGTTAAATGCTCCGAGGGTCGGTCGCCATACCCATAGATTGGAGCTCCTTTCTTGCGAATCAAGACAATTTCATGCCATAGTTGGTAGACACCGTGCATAGGTGGTGTAAGGTAAAATGACCAATAGTCGGCGGACAATGTGCAATTGCTGCTGGCAATTGTGCTTTGATTTTTTACTCCCAGTAATTGCAATATTACACTCAAAATATTGAAGTTTGAGGGATCCAAACAGTTGAATACAGCAAAAATCCAGTCGCGCCAAAGTTCTAGAGGGTGTTCACGGAAGCGGCGCGCTCCGTCTGGAACTTGTGTGCTCCAATTCTAAAGCACAGAGACACATTAAACAAGGGGGGAAACACCTTTGTACACCGAGAAACAATAGATTTCACATTTTGGGTACAAAACTTGTCCCATTTGCGAGTCCACTATCTTGGATAATAGAATCTCTACAATAAACCTCTCCTGCTTTTCGTCCTTGCTCAGCATTACATGGGTATGAGAATACGCATGGCAGACACAAGCTCACAAATGATGTTGGACAATATTACTTTAACCATGAGACATCATAATACGGTTCTCCTTTGTAACAAATTTCTAAGTTCAACTATGTGGTATAGTTATTGGTCATTGGCATACCGTAGTTATTTGTTAGTTTACCTTACAACATGCACACGTTGTAGACACTGTGCATGTAGTAGACCCGAGGAGACCACATTAGGGACACTGATTTGCCCCGGTTTAACCTGTAAACCGTAGTGAAAAAGGTGGGGATGACCGGTGACTAGACATGGGTATGCCTTCAACTTGTGACCCATGCAGGGACACTTCCCACTCTCAGTCACTATCCTTGTTGCGTTTCAGCCTATGGCCGGCCACTGAGGAGTTGTTTCGTGCCTGCTTTGTGCAAGCATTGAATTACAACATGCACACGTGGTAGACAATGTGCATGTAGTAGACCCGAGGAGACCACATTAGGGATGGGGCGCAAAGCGTCCTGGTTGCAAAGGGTTGCATACATCCGTTTACCCGAGTACAGCCTATCGGCATTGCACATCCATGTAGACACCTTCCTTGAAGAGGTGGCGAACCCATGAGGGTTCATGAAATTTTGCCCGGTGTAATCTGCATAGATGTCATATGTCATGGAGCTTATTTTCTCAAAGTGCCCTACATGTGATTCTACCTTGCACTGCTTCAAACCCTGCCATGCCCAATTGATTGGTTTTTGGCTGAGGAGTTGGTGCCTGTGGCGTGCTGAAGCAGTTGTCGCCCCTCCCTTGTCATACGAGTGCAACGCACATGCGTACTGCATGGGTGGTTGCAACCATGTTCTAGCTCCGTCTTGTGCCCTTCGCTCGCCTTCTCTTCCCCTTGATGTTCATTTTTCGGGAATCGTCATGCATGTGCATTGGACAGCAAGCAACAAGTGGGCGAAAAGCAACCCATCCCTTACCATCTCTCAGCTTCGGTGTTATGTGTTCTTGATAAGCCTTTGTGACTACGCTTTGCGTTGCTCCAATATCTCATTGCAACGAATGTGAGTGAGGTCGGGGCCCCTTGACTGGTATCTCGCATGTCCCTCCACTACACGACGCAAGCCACACCCGTGTATCAAATGGAATGTGATGAACGTTGTCGCCCTTGTGTTGTCGTTTCTCACATGCCCACAATACTTCGTGTTTAGCAGTTCTTTTCTTTCCGACAAAGGTGCGGAAGAAAACTTTTGTCACCTCGTTCCTTGCAATTTCCTTCCCTAAGGTACCCCCAAAAAACCATCTAAGGAAGGCTTCCCCAAACACCTCAGATGGGCTTTTCCGAAAAACTACCCAGGATAGTGGAGGCCTCGCAATCACAAACATCCACGCTCAAACCACCGAGCCCTTGGTTTTCGCTACAGGGCTGTATTGACGATGAAGAGTTTGTGGGATCAAGAGTACGCTGACTCTTTGGGTGGTGATTTGTTGCAGTTGCGAGTGTACACTTCAAGACTGATCGGGAAAGAGACCAATTTGGTGCTACATGGGGGCGGAAATACTTCAGTCAAGGCTACCGTAAAAAATTTCTTCGGAGATGAGGAGGAAGTCCTGTATGTGAAGGGTAGTGGCTGGGATTTAGTATCGATTGAAGCACCCGGATTTGCCCCAGTTCGCTTGGAGGTGTTGAAGCGTTTGGCCTTGATCCCAACCCTCACGGACTCCGAAATGGTGACACAGCAACGGGCTGCCATGCTGAATCCTCATGCACCAAACCCCTCCGTGGAGGCCATCCTTCATGCAATTATTCCCTTCAAATTTGTGGACCACACACATGCGGACGCGGTCGTTTGCCTCACGAACAACCCTCAAGGTGAGGCTTGCATCCAACAAGTGTATGGGGAAAAGGTGCTCGTGATTCCATATGTGATGCCCGGATTTATCTTGGCCCGGAAAATTCTTGAATTGACCCAAGGTGTGGATTGGCAAAAGTATGAAGGCATGATCCTCATGAACCATGGTATCTTCACTTTTGGGGACGATGCACAAACAGCATATGAGAGAATGATCCGTTTGGTCAGCCTAGCAGAAGACTATTTGGAAACGAAAAATGCCTTGCACTTTGCCACCGCGGAGCCAAAAGAAGATTTGGTAACCCTTGCAAAAGTGAGGAAATCTGTATCAGTGGTGAAGGTGTTCTTCTTGTCCTTGTGGTCCTAACCCTTTGATACGGAAAGAGCACGTGGTTTTCATGAAGAAAATGGGGGTGTTCAGGGCGAAACGGGACCACCACGGGAATATCGCCTTCCGACCGGTGGGCGAATTTGAAAACGAATTTCGTATTGCGAGACCCCACAATGCATCCATAACTACCATGGACTCAACTTTGGAGTATTCAAGGTATTCAACAATTCACATGATGTGAAGGATGTGCATTTGATGGCGTCCCATTTGGTTCCAGATTTAGAGACACATGGCAGTGCTTTAAGTCTAACATGCATTGGGGGATGCAAGGGTAGTCTACCTAATCAATGCCACACCCAAAGTGGTGTGCATCCTCGATTCTCAAAAGTGGGCGGTTGTGTCTCACCATGAACCGAGCCAAGCGGCCATATCTTTCCGAGTAGCAGTGGCATCTTCGTTGGGCGCTAAAGCCAAATCAATTGGTCATCGTAATTGCATTCCTCGGCATACGATATTTGGGAAGTGTGCTAGTTGACCAAGGGTTTAGCCAAAGAATCTCTTTCGTGGCCCAAACGGGGGGTATTCGCCACGAAAACATGAGTAGACAAGTTGATGCACACTTATAAATGGTTAGTAGTTTTGGTGGCATCTACGTTCGGTCAAGGACCAGTTGGACTTGACCACTCGCCGACGGGATCTCGAGGTGGGGATTGTCCATATTCACGTCCTCATCTCCCTCACTCGCGCCGATGGCTCGCAAGGCAGTGGGGCACCGTGGCAATGGCAGACGGTGTCACGAACGACTCTTCACGCTTCACGCGCACTAGCCATGGGTGCAAAGCAAATTGCAAGCATCCTCGCGGAAACAGTTGCTTTACTCCCGGGAACTCATCATCGTCCGAACCCCCCCAAAATAACCACTCCACTGTCCCTTGTGGTTACTCTACACAATCTACTTTGTCACTGATGAGCTCACATGACATTGTGTAAAGTATGTGAAAAATAATTATGTGTAAACTGAGGCCATTCAACGGTGTCATCATTTGTGGCACATACGGAACTCCTTTGCTGCGAGCTCCTCAAGATGGCTAATGCCATTTTTCTTACCCGCGGTAGTACTCACGAACAAATCCACAGTTGGAAATCCATGCATCTTTTGCGGGTGCACTCTTGTTTCCCTCAAGAGGTTAGGTGCGGAACAGTTGCGGGGGTGTATTTTTTGGGCTCAAAGCTGTTCCGGAACAACCGTTCCACAAGGGGGGGGGGGGGTCAATCCAATGCACCGTTCCGGAACAGTCCAGAATAGTACCGGTGTCAATCCGGAATAGTTTTCAAGTTTCAATGCTTAGAACAGCTCAGAGTAGAGTGACCACACATTTTTTTTCCAATAATTTTTTCAATGCTCCTTGCTTTCCAAGCCCGCCGGAGGGATGAGTACATCAAGGGGTGGAAAGGTGCCACCTTTAGTTACACCCACACTACTTGGCCACGCAGGGAGAAAGGCAAGGAGAGGGCTGGGAAAGAGAAGGATCCTGCTTTCCAGCCGGGAGAAACTCTGATTGCAGCCAACCGGTTGTTAACCCCTTGTAGAATCATTAATTTGTCCGTTGAACTCATCCCCCAATGAGTGTTTGGTCCGGACCCCCCTAGACCCCCCCCCCTTGAAACCCACTTTTTCGAGGTCTTGAGGGAGGGGTGGGGGGTTGTTTGGGTCGAAAATCATGAATCTCTTGGTTTTTTTCCTGTTTTGAGCCGAAAAAGTGTTTCCGGGTCCCGACTCCATGGGGTTTGTATGGGGCGGAGCCTAAAATGACCATCCAAGGTATGCAAAGCATGTTTTCGGCCGTATTTATGTGTTTTTCACCCTATTTGGGTATTGGGCGCGCAGGGGGGGGGGGGTCCGTGGGTGAGTGGGTCCAAGAGCAACAAGCGAAGGTGGACAAGGCCAAGGCTATGCTCCAGAGAGTGAGGGAGCGTCAGTGGAACAAGAAGAACAAGCACCGAGTACCGGCCACCTACCAAGAGGAAGACTGGGTGCTGGTGCACCACAGCCGACTACCCGCCTGGCCACGCTCTACCAGCGATGACCCATACTTCGGGCCCTACAAGATTCTATCTGTCCTCCCAAGGGGTTGGTACATAACTTGCTTATGCAGTTTTTTATCCTCGGCAGCTCAAAAATCGAAGTTTTCGAAAGTTATTTTTTTGATATTGTGATCACCCAAAATGACCATCCAAGGTATGTAAAGCATCTTTTAGGCCGTATTTATGTGGTTCCCTATTTGGGTATTGGGTGCAGGGAGGGGGGGGGGGGGGGCTCCCAACTTGGTTATGTAGCTTTTCACCCCGGACAGCTCAAAAGTCACAATTTTCAAAACTTTTTTTTGATATTGTGATCACCTAAAATGACCATCCAAGGTATGCAAAGCATGTTTTCGGCCGTATTTATGTGTTTTTCACCCTATTTGGGTATTGGGCGCGCAGGGGGGGGGGGGGTCCTCCCAAGGGGTTGGTACATAACTTGCTTATGCAGCTTTTTATCCTCGGCAGCTCAAAAATCGAAGTTTTCGAAAGTTATTTTTTTGATATTGTGATCACCCAAAATGACCATCCAAGGTATGTAAAGCATCTTTTAGGCCGTATTTATGTGGTTCCCTATTTGGGTATTGGGTGCGGGGAGGGGGGGGGGGGGGGCTCCCAACTTGGTTATGTAGCTTTTCACCCCGGACAGCTCAAAAATCACAATTTTCAAAACTTTTTTTTGATATTGTGATCACCTAAAATGACCATCCAAGGTATGCACGGCATGTTTAGGCCGTATTTATGTGTTTTTCACCCTATTTGGGTATTGGGTGCAGGGGGGGGGGGTCTGGTATGTTTCTTCAAATGTCCCAAGAAGAGTACCATCCATCCTCTCTTTTCCACGCATGTATCACCAGCACATATGGGGTGTACCAGGTTATGCACACATTTTATCCGTACCCATTTGCAGAATAAAGATTATCTAGTTCGGCTGCATGCATGGAGATGCGGTGGCGTTACATGTCATGCAGGGAACACAAGACACTGTGTATGGTTAGAGACACTCCGTGTGAGTACATGTATGCCGCATTGCATTGTCACATGTTGTGCTTGTACGTGGGTCGCTCCATCCACGCCTTGATTTAGTGTCTTCGGAAACATTTCACAATCGCATCAGCACAGGCGGAGGACAACCGTTTTCATGAATACCTCCGAAGCACGGCCTTCGCTGATTGGGTCAATGTACCACTTGAAATTGCCTAGAGCAGTTGGGAAGCGGCACTTGCAGAGCGTTACTGGCGGGATAAGTTTCGCAGATGGCGTTTAAATGACATGCCCCTAGGGGTGCCACGTGAGGGAGAGAAGCTGTCCAAACTAATCCCCCAGAGAGCAGTACAGCTCAGGATTTTCCACGCATTGCTGCATTGAAGCGTGAAATCGCTACCCTGACTGCAGAATTGCAACTACCACTATTGATACCTGCATTGGTGCGCATTCCGTACATGACGGGTCAATAAAAGGTTGCAACATCCAGGGTTATCAACACGATGTTGCGTCGGGTCCATTGTACTGCATGGGAGCGGCAAGCACTACACGGACGCATTCGTGTAGTGCGTGCCATACCGCACACTGCCGGAAAATGTTTCGAGTTCCAGGCAAACAAAGCAGAAAAACAGAGTGGTGTTCTATTTTGTTGTTGTACATCAGACCATCTGCATCTTGGGATGCAGCGTTCTAGGGCGTGGTGCGGAACCCCCCCAATTTTGGGTGTTGTTAATATGGTTGGAACCCGGAATTTCACATGTTACATGGGTGCACTATGATGCAACAATGTGCCTTCCATGTTTCGTTTGCTCGATATTGCCCGTTTTGCACTTTTTGCGATTTGATCTTTGTGTGCTCTAACTAGTTATCGCGGGGTTAGAACGGGGTTAGAGCACTAGTTATTGCGTGGGTTATCGCGCGATAACCTAGTTATCGCGGGGGTTATCGCGGGGGTTATCGCGCGATAACCTAGTTATCGCGTGGGTTATCGCGTGGGTTATCGCGCTTCATTTTATGTTTCCCCTTTTCGCTGTAGCTCTCAAAGTCTTCGTATTCTTTGATAATGGCCCTTGCTGCTGCCCACGCTTGGTGCGAGCACCATCAAAAGCTCCTTGGGGTCCGTCGCCTTGGCGGTCCTGAGGGGTTTACGATGGGTGATGCCAATGTGAGGCGCCCTGTGGCGACCCGCTTTGAACATGGTGTGGACTTTGGACTCCTTGTCCATAAGTCCCCCTTCATGGCGGACAAGCGAGACCCCCTGGTTCTCAGCAACTACATCTTCGAGTTGCTAGAGGTAAATCCAGGGGTTGCTGGATTTTTGATCCAGCTTCATACCGAGGATGTGGACGCGGTGGTGGAGTCCGTCACCGCTCATGCCGAGAAGGGTGCGGGGACGAAGACGACCCTCTATGTGGGCCAGGAGGAGGAGGAGGAGGAAGTGGAGGAGGAGGAGGAGGATGCGGGGGGGGTGGGGGCTGGGGGGAGGAAGGAGAAGCCCCACAACCCCCTCATGATTAGTGTCCAGAAGGTAAGGATCCGACCGGGTAAGGGGAAGGGGAAGTCGGATGGTTGGTTCCCCCAACCCCTCACCCACAACACCCGCCAAGTCTGCACTGACGACCCCGAAAACAAGCTCCCCATGCACTCCCTTTGCCCCACAAGGGAGTGGGAGCGTGAGTGGTATGGGGTCACCACTCCCAACATTATTTCGGGGTGGGGGGTGATTCTTTTTCCATTTGGGGCAACACCCCCCCTTATTGGGGAGGCGGAGGAGGTGGTTGCCGCCGAGCCCTTGGGGGCCTTTAATAGGGACCCCAATGACCTTGTGCTCACGGTGGGGGGAAAGCTGGTGGTCAACCACCTCCTGGAGCACGATTTTTTGAGTGACATTCAGCTGCAAAGTCTTTTGGATGATTTGGATAGGGTGCCTCTCTCAGAGAAGGCACCCATTTTCAATGAGAACCCCCCCATTGTCGGCAGGCCCCAAGATTCTGGGACCCGCCGCACATTGTATGGCAACTATGGGGGTGCCAACCACCACAAGCACAACCCCCACAAGCTCCATGACCTGCCAGTCCTCAAAAGGGTGGCAGATCGTGTGCTTGAGACCGCAAAGAAGACTGTGGTGGGGGGGGTCGGATGGAGCTGCACCATCCTTGACATGGCCGAAATTTCGAGCTATGACCACACCCCCCAGCACCTCCATCGCGACGCCCCCCCCTACACCATTCCTGAAGGCACATTGATTGTCAATTGCCTTATTATGCTAACCCATAATCATGAGGAGGAGGATGGGTCACATTTTCTTTTTGTGCCCTCCAGCAGTTCGGGGTTCCCTGATCCTTGGGTGGAGAGGGCTGTGCCATTCAAGAGGGGCACTGCCTTTTTTTTTAATGCCCTTGATGTCCACAGGGGGTCGGGGATTCCGGGGGTGGCCCCTGAGGTGGAGGGGGTGGCCCAGGTGGTGGAGTGGCGGCAGCTGGGGGAGTATGCGGCCGTCACGGACTTCGTGTGGCTGCGGAGGCTGGGCCTGGTGCTGGACGACGCCAAGAAGGAGGGCCAAGGCATGTGTCCATGTCACCAGGTGTGAAAACTTCCCACAACACCCTGCTCTAACCCCTGCTCTAACTAGTTATCGCGCTAGGTTATCGCGTTCTAACTAGGTGCTCTAACTAGTTATCGCGCTAGGTTATCGCGTTCTAACTAGTTATCGCGGGGTTATCGCGGGGGGTTATCGCGGGGGTTATCGCGCGATAACCTAGTTATCGCGGGGGTTATCGCGCGGGTTATCGCGTGTTTTTTTTTGTTTCTTTTGTTTTTTTCAGGCTACCATCTTGCAGCTGCCCCGTATCTTCGTCAAGGACGACGCCCAGGCAGCCGAGGCAGCAGGCGGAGCAGCAGAAGCAGCAGGGGCACGGCCCGCCAAGCCGGTGGCGGCCCGGTTGGAGCTGGAGGGGGAGAAGAGGCTGCCGGAGGGGGCGTCGTGGCGGTGGGGGGAGCCTGGGGATGAGGCCTGCAGGATGGGGGGGACGGGATGGTACCGGCAGGTCACCATCACCGAGAAGGAGGGGGGGGTGGAGAGGAAGACCAACCTCACCCTCCCCTCCTATGTGTGGGTTGGGGGGGAAACGGCCAAGTGGCCGAATGCCGCAGAGGGGGAAACGGTTGCGGCTTTTTTGTGTTTGTTTGGGATGAGCGACCCCCCCCAAAGGAAATCTTATTTCCTTTTGAGGGTGTGTTTTTTGTGGGAGGGGGAGTATACGGGGAGGGAAGTGTGGCACAAGCTGCACAGGGGGGGGACATCCACCAGGTTGGTGGGTATGACCCCCCCCCTTCTGTGGTGGACGCCACTGCCGATTGGGTTCGGCAGTATGCACCCAAGGGGGAAAGGCCGGGAAAAGGCCAGACGAAGCGGGGACCAGACGTGGTGGTGGTTGAGCCGGATGCCCCCCCTTAGGGGTAAGGGCCAAACCCCCGCCCCCAAGCCCTCCCCCAAGCCATCGAAGGTGGCAAAGGTGGCGGCGGCCCAGCTCCCCCATGAGGCCCTGGACGTGGAGGCCTTGGGGGCCAGTGTGGCCACCCACGTGACGGACGCTTGCCAGGTTTTGGTGGAGCAGGCGGCCGCCACGGGGGTTGAGGCCGCACTGGCCAAGGGTCGGTCGGCCGACCACAAGTCGGCCTTGGCGAAGGCCGAAAAGGCCCAGGGCAACACCCAGCGTGCCCTGGACCAGGCCCTCAACCTGGCCGCCAAGAGGGGGGAGGAGGTGGAGGCGATGAGGGAGGCCCTGAGGGAGGCCCAGGAGGGGAGGCGGAAGGCAGAGGTGGAGGCGGCCCAGCTTAGGGTGGAGGTGGAGGGGCAGCGGAGGAGGGGGGATGACCTCACGCAGCGCTTGGGGGTGGCTGAGGCGCAGGTGCGCAGCCTCACCTCCACCCTCTGTGCCTCCTTCGGGGTGCAGAGTCAGGGTAGCGGGAGTAGGAGTGGGAGCCAATGACTAGTGGATTTGCTCAAGGGGTTGCCCAAGGGCATTTTTCATGGGGAGGAGCGATATGGGGCCCAAGTGGACATGTGCCACTTCGGCCTCGTGGGAAGTGGAAACCCCAACCCCTCTAATTTTAGGGCGACCCACATGGCCGCTGCCACCCTCAGGCCTGCCCTCACCCCCTTGGTTGCAGACCTCAATGGGTATTGCACCTCCAATGCTCCACCATGGTTCACATGGTGTAGCATCCAAATTGTTCGCCCCCAAGGGACGGACACCATGGGCCTCCACTCCCATTTGCGGGATGGGGCGCCCATGGCGCTTATTGTGTGTGTGGGGTCTTTCACGGGGGGTGAGTTTTGGGTGGAGAGTGGTGGCCTGCTGAATCCCTCCATGAGGGAAAAAAAGCGGCACACCCGTGTGTGCAAGGGTAGGGCGGTGGAGGGTTGGGCATGCACCGCCACCCCCCAAGCCCCGGCGAGCGATGGGGCGTGATTTTTTATAGTGCGGGGGGGTTCTGCACTGCACGCCTGTGTGGCGGCAGCAGCTGCTGTCCATGGGTTTTAGGGTGCCCAATGCTCCCTCTAACCCCTCCAGCTAGTGTAATTTGTGATTCGATTATTGTTCACTATTTCTATTTTTTCTGCTTTGGTGGGATGCCCACCATGGTTTGTCATTGTGTACTCTGAGGAGGGGCAACTAGCCCGGAACATGTCCATTTGACTGATTTGAATTTGTGATTGTGGCGCCATATACCCCGTGCCTGCACATTGTTGACATCTCCAAGGTTTCCTGGGTGCAAAATCAACGTTTGTGAAGGTTTTAGGGTGCCCAACGCTTGCTCTAACCCCACCAGTTACTGCGCACTAACCCCTGCTCTAACTAGTTATCGCGGGGGTTATCGCGCTCTAACTGGGTGCTCTAACTAGTTATCGCGGGGGGTTATCGCGCTCTAACTAGTTATCGCGGGGGGTTATCGCGGGGGTTATCGCGCGATAACCTAGTTATCGCGGGGGTTATCGCGTGGGTTATCGCGTGTGTTTTTCGGGCCCTTGCTTCAAAACCCTCCCTCATTTCGTGTCCAGGTCCTCTTATTCTTCATGGATAGTGCTGTCAATGAGGCCCTGCGGGCTCTCAACACAGCTAACCTCCGGCGGTACACCGATCTGCAGTGCCCCAAGGCCCGGCGGCGGCGTTTGAAGGCGGTTCAGCGGCTGGTGCGAGTTCTATTGGGTGACCCGAACGTTGTGTGTGGCACCAACACCAAAGGCGAAGTTTGTTTAAGTGGTGGGGCGTGCACTACCCTGTCTGGCCCACTTGGCGGCCATCTTGCATTAACAGCTCAGGAGCATGAGGCCCTGAGCATGCTACGCATGGCATGCAGCATGCATCTCTCCCAACGGGCCCTTTTGCGAATGCCCCGCCGTTGCACACAACGGGACCTAAGGACCGTTCGGCAACGGATCATGCCCTACTTTCCCCAAACAACCATTGTAAAGTCTACCACAGGCCGCAATAGGGCAGCTGCCCATGTGCCTTTGCAATCAATTGTGCAAAATGCAATATCTATGGCCCGAGTTATCGGGAAACCCCCCCCCTAGTGGCGTTGCCATTGTTGTTATTTCAGTTGATGCGACTTCCTTGTGGAAGGCATCCTCTACCCGTGCGGATGTATGGGTTAATGTATGGGGGGGGGGGCAAAATATGCTTGGAAGGTGAAGCTATGGGCCTCATGGTTTTGCATGGATGGCGGGGATGAACAGGCTTTTTTGAGAAGCCTGGACATCTCCGCCAACCTCAACCAAGAGGTGAGGGATGTGGAAGAGGACGTTGTCCTCTTTCAAAACCAATTTTTGACTTGCACTGTCATTTTGACAGGGGATGGGAAGGGGATGCAAGCAATGGGGGGGGCTGGGTCTAAGTGTTGGTTGTGCAAAGACCCCAATGGGATTGTTGAGCAAAGGGGGGTGGAGTCCACCTCAAGATGGGGGGCATTCTTGAGAAGTGTGACCCCTGATAGGCGGCCGGGGGACTACCAACATGCAGCATGCCGCATCCTAAACGGCATTGCAAAGCGCATTGAGACCACCCTTCAGGCCCTCCCCCCTGGTACCCCTGGTAAGGCCCAAGCTCTTGCAGCTTTGCAGGCCTTCAAACAAGCCCTCAAGGATGAGACCTCAGGCATCCCTCTGAGGGAACGCCTCCCTTCGGCCTCAAGGGCCACAGAAAAAGATTTCGATCTAACAAGCACCAAAGTTTTCCTAACCTCCCCCCCCTTCCAAAGGCAATTTGTGGATTGCCTCAAAGAGCATGTCCCCACAGTGAGGACCCCTGGGGGACCTATGTTATGGGTTGTTGTGCATGTCATGGTGAAATGCATTGAGGGTTTGTATGAGCTTTGGAGGGTGAGGGAGTTGTACACGCTAACCCAAGTGGAACGCCACCGTGCGTTGACCACAAAATTTTCAAAAGCGTGGGGAGACTCAGGTTGGTCCCCCACCAGGTGGATCCATTGGTGCTTGGCACATTCCACCTTTTTTGCCGAGAAGTGGAGGAACATTTTTCGGTTTTCCTCCAGCCCAACGGAGTATCGGCATGGGCCTTACAAAAGGAGGCTCAAAAATTGTTTTAAGGGTTGGTCCTTGGTGAGGCCAAGTGTGTCCCTCCGCCACATGCACCATTGCATGTCCATGAACGCCCTGGAGCAAGGGCTTTTGGGACTGGAGGCAGCCAAGGCCTCAGACATTGATGACTTTGTATGAAAAACGACCACAAATGCTTTGTGCCAAGTGTTTTGTGTTCTTTGTCCTAGGCGGGGAGGGAGGAGGGGTGCGCGATAACTACACGCGATAACTACGCGATAACTGATTTATCGCGCGATAACTAGCGCGATAACTAGTTAGAGCAAGGTGCTCTAACTGCGTTCTAACTCTGTTCTAACTGTGCTCTAACTCTTTGACCCCCCCCCCCCAAAAACCACCCCTACAATGAGGGTTATGTGGGGAAAGAAAGGGGATGGGGGGTTTTTGAGGGTGCTGAATCCATTTTTTTAGGTGGTTTGCCCCAAAATTGAGGGTAGGTGGGTGTTCCAGAAATTGCGTTCTAACTAGGGGTTCCGCACCACGCCCTAGAACGCTGCATCCCACTATGGCGGCACGGCGGTGATGTCACTGTCCATGATGTACATTTTTGCCCGTTGCCCGTGACTGTTATGTATGATAGCAAGACGCTTGGTAGTAAGGACCCTTTGCCTTTAGCAGGGCATTCCTGCTGTGGAGCGGCAGTTGATGACCTGTAGGAACTTGGAACATTGTTGAATGTGCCGTTGCCAAAGTTGACGTTTATGTTACCTAGGAATATTTCAACAGTTCTGGAGGAACGTTGTCTTATGTACAGTACGCGGCTGCCCAGTTAAGTGAGGTGGCTATTGTACGGATAGTGGACAAGTCACCGGGTACCATGTGGGGCTTTTGCAAAAAATGGGTTTGGGACTGGACCACATCTTTTTTGCATGCTGAGAAGTACGTTCCCATAGACGGACGACATACAGACCTCTTGGTTGGATTCCATGATTTGCTTAGTCAACGTGGCTGGGAGTGTAACCCGAGGGCTAGGTTGGCATTATTATATCTAATTGGCAAAAGCAAGTCCTTGTGTTTGCCACAGATTACATGGCGCCCAATTTGTGCACAATGTGCGCCAGTCCTACCTTGTTGGAAGCTGCGTATTGCCACAAAGGCATTCACCTGTCTTCAGAAATTCTTAGCTAGCAGCAGCAACAATAGCGGCAACAGCAGCCCCAGCAAGAGCCGCAGCAGCCCCCCCCCCCACCCCCCCACCAACCCCGAGGGGGTTGTTTTTTTGCTTGCGAGCACGTTGGCATGGATGGAGGCGGCCGAGACCATCCGGGGGCAACTGGCTGCGGCACATGGGCTGGTCCGGTTCCAGCTGCAGGGGACCAACCCCAACGCGCCATTTGACAGTGTTCTACCGCACGTGGGGTCTGTGTTGCAGTTGCACTCGCGTGTTCAGGTCCACTACACCCCGGCCTGTGTAGCAGCAGCGGCCACGGACCAAGGGATTCGCCTATAGGCGAATCACAGGATTCACCCCATAATACCACTCATATGCACTATCACTATAGAATCTTTTAAAGATTTTTGGGTTCTCAGGCCCGTCAGGCCAAGTAAAGAGATCCAGACCAAATGTCAGCCATCAGCATGGAGTCCCTCACCTTCAAAGATTTCGTCTCCAAGGGCCAGTTCGAGGTCTACAAGAGCACCCTCCCCGCAGACCACTTGGCGAGAGCGGCAGTGGAAATCATGCAGCGCATCAGAGATGCGGGGGTGGACCATGACAAATGGCTGCAGGACCTCAAGGTGGCCTCTGGTTGGGACGAAGATCCACTCAAACTCCTCCACGCCATTGCTGGCTATGAGAGTTGCTGTCGATGCACAATTGAGGTCCAGACAGGGGAGTTCAAGGCGAAAAAGGAGACGGAGCTGGCGGTCGGCGACGAGAACAGGGCTCGCATCAAGTCGTTTTTGGAGTCGCAGTGGAGCACTTTTGTGAAGCTCTGCTCCAGTGCCGAAATCGCGAAGGCGGGAATGGAGGTGGCACAGCTGGCAGCCAAGCACCGCCTAACCATCCGAGAGTTTGCTGAGGACATCCCGGAGACCCGAAAGCCAGAAGACCCCGAATTCGTGCTAAAGGCAATGGGAGCGCTGGCCCTCTTCGACAACTTCAAGTGGATCATCATCCGGGAAGGCCACAAGCTGAATCTGGTAACGGCAGATGCATCGGATGTGGGAAAACCAAACGCATCTGTAGACCCGGAGGAGCAGGAGATCTCAAAACAGATGGAGGCGCTCAAAGTGAGACTGGAGCACAAGCGGAGAGCAAAAATCGTGAGACCCTTGACCCCTGCAGCGCTGGACGAGTTTGTTGATGCCCCGGGAAATGCCAAATGGATGCGTGAGACGACAGCTTCACTGAAGAAATTCCTGGAGTCCAACGAGGAGGAAAAAGGGGAGACGCTGGCAAAGGAGCTGTGGGAGGTGATGCTGGTCTCCAAGGACAACTATAAAGAGAAGTACCCCAGCGGGGGCCACAGTGTGACTGGTGGCTCACATAAGGGCACCGGGAAGCAACCACAATCCCGGGTTGCGCCGAGGTCTACCAAGGAGTTGGAAAGACTGGGAGCACGCACATGGATTGAAGCGACCCGAAAAGGGAGATTCAGGTTCGCGGAGTTGGAGAACATCACCTACTACTGCACTGCGAGGGGCGACAACGCATATGAAGTGGCGAAGGGCCCCCCGGGGCCTTGTGGAGAATGTGGAGACAGCCACTGGATATGGGACTGCGAGAGTTGACTTCCCCCGGAAGGGGGGGGAGGGGGGGGCATGGCGGAGGACAGCCCAAACAGGTTCCTTTGGCATGAAGGAGAAGTGGAGGGGGAGAGCGAAGACGACGACATCCCCAGGGAATGGCCGGCATACCGACGGGCATATGCCGCATTGTGTCGAGCCCAGGCGGACAGCAAGGATGGGGTTCTGGAAAGCAACTGGCAAGTCCTGCCAATCCTGGAAAGCAACTGGCAAGTCCTGCCAAACTCCTGTAGCACGACATCGCTGGGCACGTACAAGACAGGAATGCGACGACTCCGACAGACACATATGGCCCGGCCGGAGTGGGGACCATACAAGGTCATGGAGCAAGTCGTGTGTGATGCCATTCAAGAGGGAAAAGGCAGCAGTTCGGTCAAAACAATCCTCAATGCGGCGGCCATGGCATACACCATGGGGGTGGTTAGCGAGCCGGTCCCAAAACGACTGTGGAAGGCATTCAAGGCAGCGCAGCGGCTGGAAGAGAAGTCAACACAGGAGTGGGGCAGTTTTGAGGCACTGCAGATCATGGCACACCAAGCGGATTCAGAGCTGGAGTGGTGTGTGGTGGGACTCGCGATACTTTCAACGCTGCTGGGCCTCAGAGTCGGCGAGGCAGCCAGCATCAGCTTCCAACGGCTGGGGGTTCTGGCAGGGACGGCGGAGTTCTATGACCGCAAAGTCCACAGGGCTTGGATTACCCGTACGGTTTCAGGAGTGGCCCTCAAATGGTTGCAGCTCTGCGCCTGGATTGCACAAAGATGCTGGAACCTCGACAAATTCCAGCGACTGGTCTCTGAGGACAAACTGCAGCGTGTCATGGCGACCCTTTTGCGTGGATCAAAGTGGAAGGACCTCAGGTGGCATGCATGGAGGCGCCTGGGCCCAGCGACCATGTACAAGGCTGGGGGCAAGATCCCTAGCATCAAGGCGTGGTTCAGGTGGAGGAGCACAAGAACGGCAATGGCCTACATCAACTGCCCTCACCTAGGGCGCATCCGGCACCCATTCACAACGCCTACCCCCCCCAGTTACCTCAAGGGGAGGCCATGGATAGCGGGAACGGCAACCAGACGGTGTACGGAGTTCTGGGCCCCTGAGGCCTACGATATCCCTGAGGGGAGCACCCCAGAGAGCGACTCTGGAGATTCCACGTGCTCTGGATCATCCTCGGATGGCCCCTCACCTCGGAAGGCCGATGGCAGGAGGGGAAAGAGGAGACGCAGTGCGTGAGGAGGCGAATGGCCGGACGGCCTGTGGGGTAGGGGGGGGGGAGGTAAATCGAGACGGGCGTCACCCGACAACGAGGTGGGCAGGCAGCACAAGCCACGTAGGTTAAAGTGCCTCATGGGAGTTGGAGGAGGAAGTACTGCAGGAGCGTGCGTCAGATATAGGCGGGCGCGGGCGTGTGCGCGGTCGGCTTCGAGACGGATCGAGCGGGTCTCGAATATCCCGCGAAATGAGCTTTTTCGGGCCGCGCTTGCGGTAATCCTCCGAGCGCGGGAGCGCCTCAGAGATGTGGACGGTGGGCAGGCACACCTGGACACGATCCACCGCCACATGGGGGATCTGCATGAGCTCAACTGGGACCTGCTGGGTCAGGACTACGACAGATATGACGGGGATGGCCCGTCGGGAGGTATCTCAGAAAGAATGATTGATGCGGGCCTTGGAGAGAAGGGCAGCCTGGACATCCCTTTAGATGTGTGGAACGCGAACATCCCAAAGCGCCTCATTTGGGATATACGGAGTTGGAAGTCGGGGCACGATTGTGGAGGATTCGATGTATGGCAGCCGTCGTTGCACACCAGACGCATGATTGGAGTGCTGGTGGACGATGGGTTCCTGTGCAGGGACCCCACGTGTTTGGGTGCCCTTGAGTGGAAGGACCTCACGGACAATGTGTCGGCTTTCGTTAAGCCCAAAAATGATGTGAAGTGCTCCTTCATCATTGACATGCGAAATCTGAACGACTGCTCGAAGGTGCCGCTGCGCAAGGTCAGGCTTCCATCTATTCACACAGTCTTTCAGACCATCCAACGGGAGATACACCGTGGAGCACCATTGTGGGGCATTACCTTGGACATATCCAACTTCTACTGGAGCCTGCAAATCCCAGCTGAACATAGGGGACTGTTTCGCATACAGGGGGCGCACTTCCACTGCCTCCCGTTTGGGTGGAAGTTTTCCCCGGTACTGGCACAGGACACATTGGCAGCGCTGTTGAAGGAGTTCTTTGACAACCACGTGGAGGGGATCGATGTCTACCGTTTCCATTATTTGGATGATGTGCTGATCTTGTCACGTGACAGGGAGTGCATGAAAAGCCTGCGCCATCGGCTGGCGTGTTTCTTGACGGCAAAGGGCCGGCGCATCTCCATAAAATCCTGCCTCGAGCCACATCAGAATGTCCTGTGGCTGGGTAAGATGTTCGACGTGGCCAAAGGGGAGGTGCGGAACACAGACAAAATGCTCACAAAGTGCTTGGGGATTGCCATAAAAACGGCCTGCTCGCCTGTGTCTCCAAAGGTGGCGGAACGGGTCACGGGAAAAATGCAATGGGCATTTGGACCACGAAAAGGGGTCACCCTGTTTCTGCAGGGGTGGCACAGGTTCCGTTGGGGACATCATAGGTTTCAGCACCGCCCGAGCCCGGCCCTGATATCGGCACTGTTCGATGCGCTGGCGATATCGTACGTGCCAGCCACGGTTGACCCAAGGCCTGGGCATTTTGGCTTTGCGCCGTTCCTGGCAGTGGATGCAGCAGAGACTGCTGGTGGCTACCGCCTGGGTATCTCTGGACGCAATGGAGTCATGCGAACGCGAAAGATCCCGGCGCAGAACCAGCAACAGGCGGAGCTCAGTGGTGTCCTACATGCCTGTAGGTTTGCGGTGACCCAGAAGTGGCACAGGGTCTCATTGTTTGTGGACAATACAGCGGCCTACTACAGTGCAACCAATATGAGGGCGTCGACGAGGGCATGTACGCAAGTGAAGATACTCCGTGCTCTTTGGAATTTGTTGTGGCACACGGGCTTGGTATTGAATGTTGTCTGGGTTGATACTGCGCGCATGCCTGCTGATGTTGTGTCCCGTTTGCCAGATCTGACGCCAGCAAGCATCACCAAGGCAAAAATTGAGGCGGCACATAAGTGGGGTACATTGTGCGGAGAGCTGCACCTTGTGCAGAGTTTTGGATCGGTCCGATTGTAGCGGGGGGGGGGGGTTTCCTCGCATGAGCGATGGCTGGAGTGCCCCCTCTTTTTTGCTGTAGCAGGCCCCTGCAACATGTCTGAGTGGGGCGACCGACATGAGGAGGAGTCCCATGACGAGGGGAAAGTGGGGTCGAAACGCCCACGAGGATCTCGGGGCCCGGAGGGCAAGCTGGCGCAGAAGGCGCGCACGCTGAGGCGGAGAGCTGAGAGAGCGGAAGGGCACCTCCATGCAGAACAGCCCAGATACCGCCTGGGAGGGATGACCGAGCAATCCTTCGAGTTAGTGCTGTGCCGGCCAGTACCAGAACGGGACCTCCACAACGCCTGGCAGACCTTCTGTGGATGGATCACGCGACGCACCAGGGCGCAGTATGCCATGGCACGGGTCGAGCCTGCTGAGAAGAGTAAGGACCAGACCCAACGCCACCTTTACCTCGACCGCCACGAGCTGCGACTGGCACCGGGAGTCAGGCTGACGATGTCCTTCACCCACCATGCCACTGCAGTGCAAAGAGTCACCCTCAATGGAAAAGCGGACCTCATCAAAGATGTATTCAAACTTGTGAAGGATGATGTGGAACAGACGGACTCAGACTGAGGCGAGGCTGACATGAGGATGACTGTCACTCCTGCACGGAATGTCCATGGCGCTAATGTACCAGAGTGAGAAAAAAGTGGGCTGGAGAGGAGAGGTGGGGACCATACCCGGGGTATATAAGAGAGAGCTCCCCTCGCAAGTGCGATGGATGAGACGGCACAATGTGAGTCAGTGAGCGAGCACGCCTTTATATGTGGAACCACGAGAGCCAGCATGAGTGAGAGTCAGAGATGACCCACGGTGCCCTTCGGGCCTGGCGCGCCAGTGAAGGAGCAAGCATCAGTGTTGGCTTTGTGTACTATGTATGTGTGAGCTGTACCTGTCAGGAGGTTAGGGGGGAATCAAGGGATTCCCCTATAGGCGAATCACAGGATTCACCCCATAATACCACTCATATGCACTATCACTATAGAATCTTTTAAAGATTTTTGGGCCCACCCACCCGCCCAGACACTTACGCTCACTTCAGGAACACCATTGATACTATCATGGAGAAGTGTATCATAGATCCACGGCACACGAGTCTACCGCCAGTGAAGGAGCAAGCATCAGTGTTGGCTTTGTGTACTGTGTATGTGTGAGCTGTACCTGTCAGGAGGTTAGGGGGGAATCCCTTTTTCAGGATGCCTGCGGAGCCATCAAGCCCACAGGCGGGCAGCCAGGGGGGTGATAGCACCCAGGCAGCGGGCAGCCAGGGCACAGAGAGCCAGGACCATTGAGGCCCACTGCGATGCTAGGCAGTATGCCATTCACGTGCACTATGGTATCTATTTGTGTGAACCATTTTCGTGTGAAATTCGCACAAAATTCACATCCACAGCAGATTCACATGTGTGATGGCATGTGGCTGTGAATGTGAATTTTGTGCGAATTTCGTGCGAATTTGATGAACATTTTTCAATTTCGCTCCTGGAGCTTTCGTGCCATGGAACCATGATTCCGGGGGGTTGTGATGAACGGTACGCGTGCAGTGCAGACATCCAACCGTTTGTGACAGTGACCCTTATTGCATCCTGCTTTGTTCAGCGTGTGCACAATGCCCCGCGGCAGTGCAAGCAAGGCCCCTGGTCCCTTCCACACCGTGCGTTCCCGAACCCACATCCACCGTAGACTGAAGTCACTCGAGGAGGTAGTTGAGAAGGAGTTGGGAGCCCATTACACATGCCAATTTATCCAGGAGACGGGGCAAATAGTGCTAACCCCGGAGAAGGAGAGCACGTCGCCAGGTTCAGCCACGGAACCGACCCTATGGGACAAGACCGTCTGCATGGTATGGCGCTTCCTGTCACTCCACCTCTCGCGGACGGAGGCCCCGTACCTCACACCGTAGCTAGCAACGGGCGTAACGTGGCCCGATGTCTACGACACCTTACGGCAGTGAGCTCAACCACCCGCTCGAGCCCTCGAAGCGGTAGACAGGAATGGCACCATCATCTACGGTGCGGCATGCCCCTTGCCCGCGCGGGTGAGGCACTTGTACGAGTGCCGCCCTGTACCTCCTGTACATGTACAGCACCCCAATACCATTGGCTTCCCATAGCCATTAACGGTACCAACCGGCACGAGGCTGGCTACGTGCATTGCACAATAGGGGGTACCACTAGTCGTGACAAGCTGGCAAGTTGGTGGCTAATGAGAGGCTCCGAGCAGTGGAGCACGATCTATGCGTTGGCACAAGAGGTGGATTTCGACCAGGAGCAAGCAAGCAAGGTCACCACCGTAGACACCGCAGGGGCAACGTGACAACCCCTCTTTTTCCTTTGCGCCGATGGAACGGCGCAAATCTTACTAAGTGGGTGCAAGAACTGGAAGTCCGAATCCCCACACGCAATTGTGTGTTGGGTACGTGGCCGTAATAGGGCGGATTGCGTGGCCAATTTTGGCACCAAGCAAACAATAGAAATGATGTGGGATGCCAACCTCCGCATTATTGCTGTTTACCGGCACATCTCGACCGCACGCCGCATCCCCGATTACGGGTTGCACGGTGTTATGCGGGTTTGCAAATGTGGTCTATATGGTATGATGGATTTTTTAGTGGCGGCCACTGGCAAGTCTCCACCCGTGGTGGCCCGCACCCTCTTCCAACCTATACTAAACGTGGCCCGGCTGGCGGCGAAAACATGTACGCGAGGGACTGTAAATTTTGAGGGGGCCAACAAAAGGGGGAAGGTCCGACTTGAGTGTGCTGCAGCAGTGCACCTCATGCGGAATAAGGGTGGGAAACCCTGATAGATGAGTGTGTCCATAAGTCCATAAGGGGGGGTGGGGGTGGAAGGGGGACATGTTGTAGGACAACTCTTGGTGGGCGTATGCCGCAAGTCGTGGACCAATTTTAGTGCCATGTGTGTGTTTGCATGGCACACACGGTGGTTTCCAAGGGTTGACCTAAAACGGTCGAGGGAGTACAATATTGCAATGGGTGAAGCCCATCTACAATTGCAGTGGGGGAAACTTTTGTGGTCCCACTTGTGGATAGACCACATGTATTTTTTTGCTCGCCAATGGCGAATCCTCTCCAAATTTGCATGTTTTACAACGGAGGGGAGCCACCGGTGACTGAAGCGCTTGTTGCGCAATAGTCGGGGCCTAAGCCTCTTGTCCACCACTACTACTACAGTTCCTGTTATTGTTGCTACTGTTGGTGCTAGCCGAATTACAAGGTTTTCAAGGCCCCCCACAGCCCCTCAAGCTGGGGTCGTAGCCACAACAATCAACCAAACCGATGCAGCACATTGATGTACACAATAAGGATATTCTAGATATAAGCGGCACGGTGTGCAATGCTACCATTGACCTGGCCAACCATGGCCCGCACGTACAGTATATTGGGTTCCTCTTGCACCCCCTAGCGTTGTGGCCTCTTCCTTCTTCCCCTTCTACCGGACCTATCATTGACATATGTACTATACACTGTTGTATCGGACAAGAGTGCTCACTCCATTGAGGACTCTCCCACTGCAGGGTCTAGGAGCCGCTGCAGGCTTATGTATAACGGCTGTGACTATAGCAGAAGGGTCTCTTTGGAGTGTGAAAGGCAGTACTTGTTAGTCATGGGCTCAAGGCCTGACACTCGCCAACCTTCTTTTTGCAATGAAAAGTATTGGCGACAGTTCAGAAAATGCCTTGCCCCAATGCTTGCACCGGTCATGGGGACATCCCTCGGAGGGTGAGGAGGTGAAGTGGCAGAATAGGGGAGCGCCTCTTCAGAGGTTTGAAAATTCCCTGGAACAATCGACATGTGTTTAGATTGCACTGACACCTGTCCGTATGGAGTGGCACTCTGCATACTGTGATTGGGGACGGTGGGAACAATGGTCTTGATAGCCACACCATTGATGACAGTCTCCGCCGCGAGGGATGGGATCCCACGAAGCGGAGCATGCGCGGCCAAGGGCCCATAAGTGTGCTGCTCCTTGCCGCTCGAGCACGCGGAGAGGCACTCCGTGACCTAGGCCATGTTAAGAATTTGCAGCAGCAATTCTGGGCCCGCAAGATGTGGCGTTGACACAGTAACTATATTAGGAAACAGTATCTCTTGTTTCGCATACCATGTTGTTGTGTGTCTTGTCATGTGGGAATTCACCTAACCTAATGTGAATTTCGTGCGAATTTCACCCGAATTTGCGTGAAATTCACACCTAATTCACACTAAATTCGCATTCACAAGCTAACAAGGAAGATGCAAGTTTGGACCCATGTGAATGGAAGAAAAATGGGGAGAGTGAGGCTATAGTGCACCAAGGATCGGTCATCCTTGTTTGTGGTACCATAAGAAATATTTTTCTAGAATTTTTGGGCACATAGCTACCTTGTACGAGGGGCGGGAAGGGTGACTTTATGACAAACATGGCCCCATTCACACTAGGTTCAAAGCCCATTCAAAAGGAACGTTATCGCCCATTCACAAAGGGTACATAGCTACATATCAGTGTATTGTGCGACCACACGCCCTCCGTCGCAGTGCGAGCTTGTCAAAAAGCTATACACAGGTTTCTCAACTACACACCTCATGATGCACTGCTCAATCACAAATGGGTTAAGTATATATTGCGGTTCATGCCATGTGACAAAACCACCGTGAAGCAACGCCTGTGGATATGGTTGCAACACAATGCTGTTTGGGATGGTAGCAGGTATGCTTCGTGGCATGTACCGCACCCGGGTGAACACACAACGTGGTGCGGCGATCGGTCTATATACCATGGTATGCATTAGGCCCTAGATTTCGCTTTGATGCTTCCTGCATGGGGGCGGGGGGAGGGGGTCTTGTGTTTGCTCTGATCTGCTGATGTGTTGATGTATGTCCAAGAGACGCCAAGGTCCGTATGTAAAGGACACTGTTCCGCTTTCTGTGGCAATAAACTTCGAATCCGCTGTGCCTGCTTTCCGTGATTGATCTCCTTCAGGTCAAGGCCGTCGCCAAAAAGGTACAGTGTGAAGAGCAGTGTTCGATTTTCTATTTTCTGTACCTTTGACTTTAGACTCCGCAGTTCTTAGTTCCTGCTTGTCTGAACCTTCTCATTTAGGTCAGGGTCAACACCACAGAGATGCAGCGTGTACACTGCCCATCTTGTTTTGGCGAAAGGCGCCTAGGACCGGACATTCCGGTTTGTGGTCAGCCTTGATCTCTTTTTGGCTTTGCATGCTGTTGCTTGCGCAATTTCCTTGAGCGCAATCACCACTTGATACACCCACGTGTCACCGCACAGGGGTCTCCTAGGGGGTTGGTACACAACTTGCTTATGCAGTTTTTCACCCCGGACAGCTCAAAATTCGAAGTTTTCGAAACTTATTCTTTTGATACCGTGATCACCTAAAATGACCATCCAAGGTATGCAAAGCATGTTTTAGGCTGTTTTTGTATGTTTTTCACCCTATTTGGGTATTGGCGCGGGGGGGGGATCTCCCAAGGGGTTGGTACACTAGCTGCTAATGTAGTTTTTCACCTTGGGCAGCTCAAAATTCGAAGTTTTCGAGACTTACTTTTTTGATACTGTGATCACCCAAAATGACCATCCAAGGTATGTAAAGCATCTTTTAGGCCGTATTTATGTGTTTTTCACCCCATTTGGGTATTGGGCGCGGGGGGGGGGGGAGGGGGCTGCCAAGGGATTGGTACACAACTTGCTCATGCAGTTTTTCACCCCGGGCAGCTCAAAAATTGAAGTTTTTGAAACTTATTTTTTTGATACCGTGACCACCTAAAATGACCATCCAAGGTATGCAAACCATCTTTTAGGTCGGGGGGGGCGCTATTACAAATACTGGATTTCATGTGGAACGCAACGGAACGGCGTACCTAACACTCTCCGGCGGCTGCCCCAAAGGTTTGGGGGGGGGGGGGTCCGACGAGCTAGCTCACCGCAGGTAGCTGGAGCCAACCACAGCTGGTTTCCAGCCTTGGTAGGAATGCTTCGGAAGGGCTTGGTAGGGGCAAGGTGACTTCCAATCCATACGTCCCACATGTCCGTCTTGTGTAACAGTCTTCCTCGCCCTGCGTCAGAGGGTTTCTACTCACTCACCTAATTCGCTCGAAAGTTGGAAAGATGGTCCTGTAGGTGGTCCTGTCAAACACTACCTTTCGGCAGTGTTCCCCAACTATTGCCGCGTGTGGACCAAAAATTTTGGGGGCTGTTGCTCAAGCATTGTATGGTTGCCTTTCAACCTACACCCTGTCCACCACCCAGTGCCTGCACTCACCCAACTCACCTGCCCCATGACCTCTGCAACCTGGGGAGGGGAGTGTGCGTGATGTTGCCCCTAACGGATAATTGCTCAGGGCACCAGCTGTTCTTCGTGGTCCCAGTGCACCCCATGCAGTTTCAAGGCCAACAACAACAACATTTGTAACCATTTTGTGCTATGCACAGGGCTAGGGTCCCGTCCTAGGGATGATCATTTGCATCCAGCAACAAACGTGCAGTTTACATAACGGCTTCAAGGCTGATCCTTGTGGGGGAAATGTATAATTGAAGCCCAGTTCCGTGGATTGAAATGCCATGTTTCGTTTTTTCCTTTAATCTTATCTGTACATGCATTTCTTTTTTTTTTTTTGCATTTATTTCTTTTTTGTTTGAAGGAGGGCGGCCCGAGGGATTGAGGGAGGGAGTGTATGTGTCATGCCATCGCTCGACGCGTATGAAAATTTTCTTAAGAGTCGCAAGCGTTTTCGGATTGGATATCAACCCACAGTCATTGCCCAAAATCGCACGTCCCTCTGTCATGCAACCCTCAGGGGGCACCGATGGTGGCGCAGTTGGATCAGAGGCCAGAGGCTGTGGGGTTTTCAGCCCTTGCAGACGTCGCATCCATCGCCACCCGCGGGCCTATCACCCCCGACCACGTCATCCGCACCAAGGCCATTCCTGTTGTACTGCATGGCGATCCTGAAGCAACAGTGAAGGCGTTCGCAGAGGCTTACAGTGCATACTTCCAACGCAACGCCCAGGTAGCACAGCGACAAGGGACATCGCCACTCAAGCAACTGGACGCAGCGCCCCGTTGGGGCGTATGGCCAGGGCACGGGACTCTGGCCTTTGACCGCAGCATCAAGGCCGCGCAGATTACAACTGACATCACAGAACACACCCGCCAGGCCATTCAAATCGGCGAGAAGTTGGGGGGCTGGAAGGCGCTTGCAGAGGCCGACCTTTTTGATATGGAGTATTGGGAATTGGAGCAGGCGAAGCTCGGCAAATCAGCGCAGGTGCGTTGTCATGTCGCGGTTTCTATTTTCCATTGAATTGCTGCTTGAACGCTCCAGCAATCTGCAACCCCTGCGTGACATCTCAAACCCCACATTTTCCGCGACAATACCATTCTTTATCCTGCTGGAAAGATGACAAGGGATGGTGTGCACAAAGTCGCCCCCTCCCCCCCCCACTACCCCCCAACCCGCCCAAACCCCGCGCCGCGCGCCTCACAAATTGAAAAGAGTCCTCTCGTCTAAAGCATGCGACGGTGTCTACAAATAGCACGCCGCATCTATTTATAGCAGATAGTGTCTGCAAACTACAGACTACCGTCCCGTGTGAACAGGTAAACGATGTTATTGGACCGTTTTTGTGAAGGGGGACTTTTAATTGTTGTCTCTTCTCATCTACAAAATGCTGACAGTGTCTACAATGTCCACAACAAACAGTGTCTGCAAATCACAGAAGGTGTGATCTTTGCCCCCCCCCCCCCCCACTTAGTGGACAGCCATGACCAGGCTTTCTTCGAGCCCTCTGTCACTGCGGTCTCGGAGCTGGCTGGTGCCGGTACCTGCGTGGTGGCCACCCTTCACACCAACGGAGTGCCCAACATGGACAAACTGGAGTTCGGCCTTTTGTGGCTGGATGCCAGCGAAGGTTCGTTCCCAAAAGTGCTCTTCGATTCAAAACACACACACCAAACTGACCCCCCGTTAAGGCCGAATTCATTGACCCTTCAATTCAAAACAACCGTCTAGAGGAAGCCTAAAAATGGTTTTTCACATGGTGCTACATAGATGACCTATGTGGCTTCGGCGACGGAGGCCAGAGCTGGGATCAGCTCAGATATGGAATGGCCCATGAAGACACCACCCACTCCCCCTATAGCCTCAAAAAGTCCTCCATGACCATTTTTCTGGGCATGAAGATCACCACCAACGCCGATGGTATTTGGACTTCTGTCCAACCCAAGGGAGTCGGATGGAATGGATTCCCCGGAGATTTATTGAGTACAGCTCATGTCACACACACTATACCAAATGGTATATGCTCAAAGGATTACTGATTCGCGCTCTCACTATTTGCAACAATCAGACAGATTTCATGAAGGTGGTGATTTATTATACACACCGCCTGATTTCTAGAGGCTTCCCTGCAAGCACACTGCGCGGAGCATGGTGCAATAATCGATATGATAAGATCCCTGCACAGAACACCTGAAAAGTCCTCACCGAAGCCCTTGAACACTGGCTCAGCAAACAGAATTTTGACAAGGCACATGCCGACGAGGAACAACAACGCCGGAAACGAATTGATGCCACACAACAACAATTCGAGACTTGTCTCGTTAATGGACTAACTGCAATCAATTACATTCTAAGGGTTAGTGATGGCAAGACCCTTTGCACCCTCGTTGACATGAAACAAATTGCTGTTTCTATGCCACAAGTTGAAGCTAATATTATTTTTGGCTTGCAACATATTCTCAGTCTTCAACACAAGAACATCCATCCCACTGATATCTTGTGAAAATTTTGACATGATCAAGAAAATCTGCTGGTCGAAAAATGGGTTGAATCTACTGGGATACAAACAAAAATGCTCCTCGTTGCCAGTGGCAAACGTCAGACAGCCGTCCTCAAAGACAAGCACGCTAGTATGAATTCCACACACGCACCCGTTTTCCCATACATAACATCATGCAATTATTGATCCACAAGGTCAAGCAAGGAACAGTGTTTGTTGTCGATAGCTGGAACATGATTGATCAAAACAAGAAGGGTAGGCCCCCTGACGACCTTCAATCCCCGGGGGGGGGGGAGGGCGGCCGGGCCCGGTCCTTGTATGCGACACCCCCCAGCCCCCCCCCCCGAGTTTTGAAAGATTTTCTTTCTAAGTGTCTATTTTTTTTGGTGTTTTCTTTGCCATGCCTGCCCGGCAAGCTGGGTCTGTTTGCTAAGCATTCACCGACATCTCTCTCCGTTCTCACGGCCGAATGAGTGCTAGAGAACACCTCTCCGCCTTCGCCACAGCCGGCGCAGCCTGGTTGTTACCCGCCGAGAGCCGACAGCTAGCGGTCCTCGGTTCCATCGACTCCTACGACTACATTCTACAAGATCATCTATGGTTCAAAGACAGCTTTGATAGTGACACACAGTCAGTGGTTTTGTCCTCTCTTGAACAATGTGTGGATTCCAATGCAGCCACTTCCTTTTTCTATGGTTAGCAGCCAAGTATGCTACTGGTGGGGAAAATGGAGGATAGACAAAAAATCCTTACTGCAATGAGCAGTATCTGCAATCTTCTGACTACCCTGGGGAAATTTGCCCTCCTGCTCTTCATGGATCGAGAAGATGATGTCTCTGGGCAAACATTTCTGTCTAAAGCCCTGGCCTTTGCGGAAAACATCCCATTCTGCTGCAAAAAAATCTCCATGGCTGATAGACCAGTTGTCGACATGGCCACTCATAAGGAAATGGTCACATGGATAGCCTATTCAACCCCCGAGTCCAAATGCAAACCGACAGCGCTAAGTTCCGCTGCGGTGTTCACCACCCTTAGGCTTATGCCACCAGGACAAACACTGAATAAAGTTGCCTGTTTGGGCCATCAGTCACTTGTTTCCATGAGTGCAGCAGAGTTAGAACACAGCTCAGTGGTTGTGCACTGGGCCATTAAGGTCATACTAATGGGATACGAAAGGTTTCATTCCTGGGTAGGGTAGGGCCCTTTTGGGCACAGGCAGCACACCGTGGCGTTGAGTTGCACTTCTTTGGTCATAATGGCATTTGTAGCATTTTTTGCCTCTTAGTTTCGGGATTATCTCACCATGTCCTGGGTGTGGCCCATGCACAGTGCGGCGCACAAGCCACATGCTGGTCCAAGCAGCACTGGGCGGTGGAGGTGGCCATCCAATTCTGGCCAGTTACCGTTGGACAGAATGGGGAGGGGGGTAAAGAAGGTGCCAGTGAGCCCTGTGTTTGGTCGCGTGTCCCGTGCAGGCCCCAGATTTCCAAGGCAAGATTGCCCTCGTGACTGGAGCGGCAAGCGGCATCGGGCGAGCATGTGCAGAGTGCTTCCACTCGCAAGGGGCCTGTGTTGTCGGCGTGGATCTGAACCCGGAGGTAGAGACCATGCTTGCGAAGCCGGGACTGGTGGGTATCAAGGCGGACGTCACCAGTGATGCCGACATGAAAATGTGCGTGGATGCAGCAGTGCGCCGCTTCGGGGGCCTGGACGTGGTGGTCAGCAACGCCGGGATCTTCCCTCCAGGGCAGCCCATCGAGCAGTTGGATGAGGATGTCTGGCAGAAGTGCCTCAACGTGAACCTGCTGAGCCAACGTCAGCTCCTGCGCCACGCTATCCCCTATCTCAAGCAGGTGTCTTGTGTTGCTTGCCTTTTGGTCGGGTCCTGTTAAAAGGGGGTTCGGAGGGCCATTGCTGAGCAAATGTTCGCAAGCAGCTGTTCTAAGCGTGTCATGCTGACAACTCCGGGTTCTCACACTCAATCCCCTGTTTTTCACACAAGGCCGCAAGGCATGGTCAGAAAAGCGAGTCCTTCCAACAACAGCAGCCCACTCTTTGCCCCAGAGACATGTCCACGTGTATTTTTGCCTTTTCTTATGCGGCGCCCACCCATCCAACGAGGTGATTTTTGCTGCTGTTTCTGTTGGCTCCAGCTGCTGCTGCGGCCGCGGCTGTCGTTGTTGGTGCTGCTCCTTTTCTGTTGGCTCTAGTTGCTGCTGTGCTCATGTTGGTTGTCTGTCTCCTCGCAAGACGCAGGCTGAAGAATTTGGAACACCAACTGTTGGGACAATGCATGTGCAGTGTGTGTGTGGGGGGGGGGGGTCTAGGGTGGTCCCTGCGAAAAACTCATCGGGGGATATCTTCATTGGAGAATATAAGGATTTCAAAAGGGGACCGCGGGCCGTTTTCCATATTTCCCATACGTGCAGGCCCGTGTGGTGATCTAACAAACCTCTGCTTTCTGGAGGCATTGGTTCCTTGCGGCCACCAACACCGGGCTTTTTTTTACGTCAAATCCCTTTGGGGACCGTTTGAATCAGAAAACAGACTTGAGCGGCGCCCCACAACAAATGGCCCAACATCTGCTTTTTGTTATGCACTTCCCGAAACAGGTGCAACCCATCACTTGAGCAAATCCTTGCAATACATCCGCCCTCTGCCAGCGGCTGGCAGGCCTCGACAGTGCTCAACAGGGATGCAATTGAGGCAGGTGGGGGGGGGGGGGGCAGCAGGGCTGGAGGGGGGTTTCAAGAGTGGTCGCAGAGGGGGCGTGGGGGCGGACAGAAGTGGTCGGCAGGGCTGACTGTCATCGTACAGAGGTGCCGTAAGGCTGAGTACGTGTGTCGGTTGGTATTTCCGGGTGTACGCACTGGGTGTCCCAAGCCACTGCGGAATGTTTGGGAGGTGTGAGTGGGAAAGTTGTCATTTTGCTCACAGGTGCTGCGTCAGCCCTCCCAGTCCGACGCTGGCGATGCTTCACATTCAGTCATTCCCAAGACTGTGAAGTGTGGAGGGTGCTCACCACCACAAGATGATGTGGTGAATGTGACACAGGGCCAGGAGGCTCCGGATCATCAAGTGTTACCCATCGGCGGTGCGCAGCAGATGGGCGGGTTTGCTATGAGGGCTGAGCACGTGTGCCGGTTGGTACTTCTGGGTGTATGCATTGGTTTGCGTTTTTGCAAATGAATTGTTTACATTGCGGGACCCTCTGGGGACATGCATTTTCAACAGTTGAGAGTGGGACAGTTGCCCCTCTGTGCAACCCTGAGGCTCAGGACCTGTGCCAGGACAGGACCTTGCTTAATACAGCGTGCGCCCCAAACCCCAGTTGTGGGTGGGTGGGGCTCTGAGGGCAAAAAACAAGTTTGTGTGCTTGAAATGGGCCTCCACTCCATTCAAGCGGAATGGTTTTTGGTTTCCGGTGGGTGGGTGCTTCGGTCGGGGTGGGGGGCCCGCCCCCTCCCTGTGGCTCAACAAAGCCCTGGACAGGGTACTGGCTGTACATGCCCTTCTCTGTTTCCTCAACTCAAGTCACAACAGACCCGTGCATGACCCCACTGCATTTAGGGCCTGGAGCCTGCGGTTGTCTTCATCGGCTCCCGCAACGTGTTGGCCCCAGGCCCCGGTGCGGCGGCGTACTCCGTGGCCAAGGCGGGGCTCACACAGCTCGCGCGTGTGGCAGCACTGGAGCTGGCGCCCGACGGCATCCGCGTCAATGTGGTGCACCCGGACTGTGTGTATGACACGGGCATCTGGACGCCCGAGATCTTGGAGGGCCGTGCCAAGAAGTACGGTCTGACGGTGGAGGAGTACAAGTCCCGCAACTTACTGAAGAAGTCCGTCACGTCTGCTGAGGTGGCCAGGATGGTGGGGGTGATGGCGGGGCCTGTCTTCAGCAAGACCACGGGGGCCCAGGTGCCCATCGATGGGGGCAATGATCGTGTGGTGTAAGAGCAATTCTCTTCCCGTCGCCTCACGAGCGCGTTCCTGCCAACATCGACGGAAACGAGGGTATGTGGCTCAGCTGTCATAGCACATGACGCCTGACCTGGGCGTAAGTAATATCGCTAAGCCCTGGGCCCGAGGGTGTCCTCGGTGACCCCGCGAGCCGGAAGGGGCTAATAATGGGTCACTGGTGGCTTGGCATCGCCTGGGCATTCTGCCTCTACCTCTGCCAACATCTGCTTCGTGCTTGTGTTCCCCAGCATAAAATTGGGTGTTGAAGAATAAAGGCCCAGCAAGGGGTATGCGCTCCAACAGACAAAGCGATGGCTGAACACAGCCTTCAGGCTGAATGCACACAGACAGCCCAGAAACATCGACCAGTGCGTCAGCAGCACCTGCGAACAATGTTACGAACCAGAGTTGCAGTGACACCCATATTTGTGGAAAGACAAGCTGGGGCTGTGAATGTCAAACTGCAGCCTGTATACATCCTCTGCGTTTTTATTGTTACAAATTGCACCGAAGCCAGGTGCCAACTCGACCACCAGCAATATATCCAGCGTCAGCGCGATGAGCCTCAACCACAGCACCATCACCAGTAACAGGTGTGCTGGTTGTTGTGTGTTATACAGATAATGTGTCAGCCCATCCAAGGGCGAGATGTGTGATGACGAGAAAGACACCTCGAAACTGCTAGCAAGTAGCAATGGTGTGCATCTTGTGCCGTGCTTTTGTGCTCTTGTACTGTGTTGTTTAACTGCGGTTGCTCAATTTGAGATGTGGATAAGCCATGTGAGGCAATTTTGATTTGTGGATCATCATGCCTGTTGCGTTCGCATTTAAACCTGGAGAAAACAGCTTATGACAACAGGGTACCTTACATGCCCCTGAACCTGCCAGTCAACATGGCACCTGACGTGCCACATGTCCCCAAACATGCCCTAAACACGGTATGGAGTCCGAAGGTTGGTGCTATAAAGATACCAGTAATCAAGAGGGTGTTCCAAATGCGATGCTTTGCTTTTTCTGTGTATTTGGGGAACACTCCTATCAGCATTTACAGAAAGACATGTGCGTCAACTGACTGGATAGGTGGAAGATTTGTCCATCCACCACAAATGAAACACAAGTGGTGTGTCACATTTGGAAATCAGATTCAACAGGGGATGGCAAATCTGGGGTGCCAATCTCCAAATATGTTGGTGGCAAGTGCGACGTGCGGAACACAGTTCCTGAAAATAGAATGGTCAACAATATTTATGATTGGGGAAATGCCAGAGCCCTAAAAACTCTCATGACGGCCCAGTGTTGTAAATTGTGGTTGGGATTTAAAAGAGAATTTTCCAGACTGTTCGAAGGCATATGCCTGTGCATGTTAGACGGGAAGCTTCTCACATATGTTTGCATCCAACCAGGCATAAGGTGTGTTATTGCTAGCACAAAAAGTGATGCAGAAGAACGGCACCTAATTGCCTCATAATGGGCATTGCAGTTATCTGGTTGTATTGCAATCATCTGGTTGTATTGCAATTATCTCATTGTATTGACAATGGTCCATGGTTGGCAAAATCCTGCGAACAAGGGTGATTCACTGCCGTATGGGGCGCACAATCATGAAGGCGTTTTTACTAAAGGAACAAAGAGGGGAGAGTGTGTGAATGCCGTTTGGTGCATGCAGCAAACAATGCCGGCAAGAAGGCTATGGTGCACAAGTTCTTACAGAATTGGTTGACCACTGGTTTGCCAACGCAAGCTGCCGATTGCATGCTGCTGCACCTGTGGTCTGCGCAACCGTCCTAGCTCTCCGGATTTTGGAGACCTTCCAGAGAGCTCCCATTTTCCCGCTTTTCCATTGCAGAGAGCGCGGAGAGTAAAGAGTTTTTTCTTTTTCCTCCTTTTTTTTTGTTGCTATGGCCTCTTCTATTTTGTGTGTTTGGACAAGGTCAGGCTTAGCAGCTTTGTGGCGATATCGTTCATCCCTTAGTGCTTCATTGTGTTGTGCGGTTCATTTTTGGTTTGTTCAATCTTTTACAAACACACATGGACCCACCGGCTTTTTGTCCACACAATGGTGCACTGTAAATTGCGAAGAAGCAAGTTGTGCGTTGTGGGTGGTCATGCGATTTACAAAGTTCCAAGAAGCTGCAGCAATGGAAGTTGGCAGACAATTTGGGGACTACTTTGAAACCTCAATATAGTGATAACTGAAAACCACGGTGGGCTAATGCTGATCTTGTGCAAAACATTGTAGTTCCTGAGAAACGTCAAGAGGCTGCGGCTGCCATTGCTGAACAAAATGCCATTTTGCTGGCCCAAACAGAGGTATCTTTTGCACAGTGTGAAAATGGCGGTGTCCTAATGTTGAAATCACCTCGAAGAGAGGTTGTTAGATCAAGCGCAGGTGCGGGCGTCGTGTCCCCCCCCCCCCCTTGGGGTCGTTCGCGTAGCATACCCCAATATATGGTATCGGATGTCTAACACCTTGTAAAATCATCATTTTGGGACAGGAAATGATCCCCCAATGAATTTTTCGATTTTGACCCCCCCCTACCCCCCCCCCCCCCTTTACCCGGGTACCCCATTTTAGGTGGGTGGGCGCGCGGGGGGAAGGGTGTCAAACTTCTTTGCGTATTGCAGCCGCTGTGTGTGGATTAGGACCTGGATCCTAGGCAACTTTTTTCTTGTATATTGACCCCCTAACCCATGGCAGGGGTCCCGGGTCCGAACTTCGGGTACCCCCAGTCAGCCCCCTCTATGGGCTCTTGCCAGTGAGGAGCCGGGGTGCTGGGTAGCCTTGGTAAGCTATTTAGTGGCACCTGAAAAATTTTTCAAACTTCGACTTCTTCCTCAACCCTTCTGTTGCCCCTGGAATGAACTTGGGTGATCATTTGGTGACAATACGGGTACTTGAGCACCCATGGGGGCCCATGTAGTGGCTGCTGGGCCCATGTAGCCTGCCTCATGGCCCCCCACTAAAGCCTCAAGATTACTGTTTGTAGGTGGTTCAGTGGCACCTGGTGTGTGCACAAATTGCATGAGCAGTTTTCTACCCTCTACAGCTCAAAAATGGAAATTTCCAAAATCGATTTATTTGATATGCTGACCATTCACAATAATGTAAAGCATGTTTCAGACCCTCTTTATGTGTTTTTCACCCTATTTGGGTGTTTGGAGGGTGGGGCGGTATGCAGTTTTCGACCCTCTACAGCTCAAAAATGGTAATTTCCAAAACCGATGTTTTTGATATTCTAATCATATACAATGATCACATATCCTCTGTAAAGCATGTTTTCGACCCTCTTCATGTGTTTTTCACCCTATTTGGGTGTTGAAGGGGGGGTGGGGGGCTTTTGAATGACTTCTTGATCAACTGACTGATTGACTCACTGTTCTCCCTCTCTCTTTGAGGTGCGTTGCCGACAGGCAATAGACTTTCTTGTTATAGTCGCAGTCCACATTATCATCATTGCGTTTTTCATGGTACTGTTGTCATTTTCTGTGTAGAAGGTGCCATCCAACAAGAACATGTTAGATGCAGCCCAAGCAGATGTCCCTGAAAGTGCGGCACTGGTTGATGTACAAGAAATAGTTAACGAAACTAATGCACAGGTTGTGCCGCATATGTAGTGTGGAACATTTCATGAAGCTTATGCACGCATTGGTTGTTTTGCCATGTTTCCCCCGCGTTCCCCGCTTTTCCACTGTACCACAGTTTTTGGAGGCAGAAGTGGAAGTCGTTCGCCCCCACTACACGAATTCAACCAACAAAGAGTCCCTATGTCCCACTCAAACTGCAAGTCAATTTTGATGATGTCGAGCATGACGACGATGGTCACTTCAATGTCCAGTTGTTTTCCACCCCAATGACATGCTTGTCATCCACTGAGGACAATCACCCCCCCCCCATTCACATGTAGTGCATCCGCAAGCGCCCACCTATGCACTTCTATCTGTTGTGTCCACACCAAGACCATTGTTCGCACGCTCCCCAATCACAGTATGCAGAGTGCCAGTCCATACGGACAGGTGTCAGTGCAATCTATTGTTCCAGGGAATTTTCAAACCTCTGAAGAGGCGCTCCCCTATTCTGCCACTTCACCTCCTCACCCTCCGAGGGATGTCCCCATGACCGGTGCAAGCATTGGGGCAAGGCATTTTCTGAACTGTCGCCAATACTTTTCATTGCAAAAAGAAGGTTGGCGAGTGTCAGGCCTTGAGCCCATGACTAACAAGTATTGCCTTTCAAATTCCAAAGAGACCCTTCTGCTATAGTCACAGCCGTTATACATAAGCCTGCAGCGGCTCCCAGACCCTGCAGTGGGAGAGTCCTCAATGGAGTGAGCACTCTTGTCCGATACAACAGTGTATAGTACAGATGTCAATGATAGGTCCGGTAGAAGGGGAAGAAGGAAGAGGCCACAACGCTAGGGGGTGCAAGAGGAACCCAATATACTGTACGTGCGGGCCATGGTTGGCCAGGTCAATGGTAGCATTGCACACCGTGCCGCTTATATCTAGAATATCCTTATTGTGTACATCAATCTGCTGCATCGGTTTGGTTGATTGTTGTGGCTACGACCCCAGCTTGAGGGGCTGTGCGGGGCCTTGAAAACCTTGTAATTCGGCTAGCACCAACAGTAGCAACGACAACAGGAACTGTAGTAGTAGTGGTGGTAGTGGTAGCAACAGTAGCAGCAACACAGCAACACCGTAGTGGTGAAAGTAGTAGTTTGTGGTTTGTAGTGTAGTAGTGTAGTAGTTTGTGGTGAGCATACAATAGTGCTGAGGACAGTGATGGTGATTATGAGATTTCCTGTAGAATTCTATTGTATATGTTGATGACCCAGGTTGGGCAGACTTGGCCTCGCTGGTAGCCATTCCTTTAGAGCTAGAGGACTTCGTTTTTGTGGATGTAGATTGGTGGATGCTGTTGCCCCACATTTGTTGTTGTGCCATGCCATTACATGGACCAAAATTTGGGTGGGGTGAACTGTTAGAGAACACCTGGACTGCTTACCCTACTATTTGGAGTTGATGACTCTTTTCATACTGCATTTATGCTTGGGGGTCTTTGGGGTAAAGGCGGGGCTCCAATCTGCCTACACATTGTTTCACCCTGGCTTGGAGTGCCCGCAAAAATGCCCACATGTTGTACAGAGAGTCATCAATATTACCATGGTAATGCGTTGCTGCGATTTTCTTTTTCAGGCGAAACAATAGGTGTTTGGAGCCTTGCGAATGTACGTGAATCGTAGAACGCATGGATGGTGTGTAGGGAGACAATGGTAGGGGGCCAAGGTGCTTGTTCAGTGGGATATGGTGGGATGAGAGTCTGGATGTGTGTACAGATGGGTGCAACACATGTACCACCGGTGCCTAGCATAGAACATTGCAAGAGAGAGAGAGCAATATTCTTCCATCACCGGGGGCAATTTTGGGGGATACCCGGCGAGGTGCGTGCGAAATGCTTCGGTGGGGTCGCTTCCCCCATTTTTGATACGGCTGGGTACGACCCCCGGAAAACTGCTCGGAAGTTTTGGCAGCCAGCTCGAGCCCCAAAACGCAACCAATATCGCTTGGAATGTTCCAGGGACCTTCCAGCCGAGGTTCCATGGATCGCTCGGAAGAAATCACCTCGAAGAGAGGTTGTTAGATCAAGCGCAGGCGCGGGCGTCATATACCCCCCTTTTTTGGGGTCATTCGCGTAGCATACTCCAAGGCATGATATTGGATGTCCACCCCCTTCTAAAATCATTATTTTGCCCAGTAAGACCATCCCCCAATGGATTTTTTGATTTTGAGGCCTCTACCCCCTAAAACTGGATATCACTTTTTTGGGGGGTGGGGGGGTGTTGGGGGGGGGGTCAAAAGTTTTTGCTTAATAGGCTACAAGCAGTGGGGACGCACAGTGCTGTTAACACGGCCAGCGGTCCAGTGGTAACGCAGCTGATTCCTGATTTGCAGGCGTCGGTTCGAATCGTGGTCTGCCGAATTTTAGCGCCGCCGGCGGCGGCGGCGCCAAAGTGGCCAGACTGGGGTTCGAACCGCCGACCACCTGGTACCGGTCGGCTGCTTTACCACTCGGCCAGGCTTGGGTTGCAACGCAGGGCCTCCCTGCTGCTTGGGGCCGCATCTGCCACTGACAAAAAACCCAAACTGTGTGTATCTGACTGACTGCCTGCTTGCTGGCTCAGGGACTGATTGGCTGACTGTCAACCTCTCTTCGAGGTGAACTGCCAAAGGCAATAGAATTTTGGTGGCATTTGTGGAACTTGAACCTATTGGAACTTTAGTTGGATGCTTGGTGCCTGCTTTGCCTGCAAGGTGGTCCATGAACAATATTTGTGAACAAGATTTGTGTCCACTTTCAAATGCACACTCTGTGGATGTCCATTGCCTGTGCTTGCGCCTCTCTGCACCTTGTGCTCTTGTGTGACGTTGCACTTTCTGCTCCGGCATTCGCAATAGACATGTCCAACGCCAGCCAGGGCAGTGCATCCTCTTCGGGCCCCCAAGACCCCAAGGGCTCCCAGGACAGTGGAAGTTTGGAGTTTGAGGCAGAGATGATTGATGCTGACGTTGTCAATGTGGAATTACCTGAACCCGGGGACATACAGTCCCGTCTTCATGACAGCCCTAGCCCTGAACCTCAACCGCAACCCAAGAAGTATCGGCGTACGGCTCTACATAGTTAGGGGGAGCGGGTGTTGGATGTGGACGCCATGTCAAGTGATGGTTGTCCCGTGCACATGCTCAGTGAAGGGGAGTACAACATTCACAGTTCCAATTAAGGGCACGTATTCTTTTCTTTTTTGCATGTTGCTTTGCTGAGGTCAGGTTATGGGTGGACAACATTGCCCTCTCTCAACGTAGCAAAGTTCATTTGATAATCGCTTGGAAGTTTTCAAAATGGCCCGGAAAAATGCTCAGAAGTTTTGGCAGCTGCCCAAGGAGCAATGGGGGCGGGGAACGCGAACCACCCTCCCCCCCACCCAAACCCCCGGCCCCCAGCGGCCGGGCCAGGCCCCCTGTCGACCTGTAGCTCAACTGTTTTTCACATGGCGCGTGGACCACGAGGTTGCGGTCGGGGGCGAGGCCGCGGGCGGGGGCGCGGACGCGCGGCCCCGGCCCCTCCTGCCCCCCTCACGGAACACCAGCGGCGGCACCACGGCCTCGCCCTGGTTCGCTGGTGGTACCGCCAGGCCGCCCAGGTGTTCCCTCACCGCCCCCAGCGATGGGGCTGGGCCCACACGGCCTGCGCCCTGGCCCCCCTCGTCGGCCTGCTCCATGGGGTCCTGCGGCTCCAGGACCTCCTGGCGGGGGCCTGGAACGGATGGTGGCATTGCGGTCACCGGCCGGAGGACAGGGCGGTCTGGATCACCGCCGTCGATCTCCCGAGCGGCCCCGAGTTCGGGACCAAGGGGGCCACTGTGGGCCAAGCCCTGCAGTGGAGGTACCCCCAGGTCCTCTTCGCGCGTGCCCCCCGGCCGGATCCCCGCGGCGGCCGCCTCCTGTACACGTGGCGCAAGTTCCTTTGGGCCCATGTGGCGGGAGGAGACGGGCGAGCCGCTGCGGCGGCAGACCCGGCCCCGCCGCGTGGAGCAATTGGACGGCCCCCCTCCCTGCTGGTTCCTCCGCCCGCGCCGCCGCCTCACCCTCTTCGAGGGGACAACAGCCGCCGGCAGGGACCACGCCGTGGGGGTGGACTGGTGGGGCCAGGTCTGGGACAACGACCCCGCCCGCCAGCCGCCCCCCTACCCCGGGCCCGAGGCGACGTGGAGGGAGGTGGCCTACGCCGTCCACGCCCTCCTCCCTGTGGTCACCGACGTGTGGTGGGCCGCCCTGCCGGAGCCAGGGGAGGTCCACGCCACGGCGCTGTGGCCCGACGCCCTCCGCCGCGCCGGGCCCGGGCCGGTCCAGGACCGCATGTACGAGGTCTTCCTAGAGACCCTCCGCCTCGCGGGCGACTGGGAGCGAGGCGGCCCCGAGCGTGCGCCGCCGCCTGCCCTGCCGCGCGCTCATTGCGGAACGCCGCTCCCCCAGGCGCCGCCCCCTCCGCCGCCCAGCGCGCCCATCCTTGGATGGGGGCCGGGCCCGACTGCCTGACCTTGGCGCTGCAAGACTTGGGCCGACAGTTAACCTGCAGGCATGCCTAGCTGCCCCACTGACCTCCCTCCCTGCACCCTGTGACCAGCGACGGGCAGCCTTGTGCGGGGGGGTGGGGATTGCCTCCCTCCCCCCCCACCGGCTCGGGCTCCCGGGGAGGGACACCCCCCCCCCCCCAGTGCTGGGCCTTCCCCCCCCTCCTCCTGTTAAGGTGCGGGGACAGCGAGCCCCACCCGGGCCCCATGCGCGTCGCCGTGGCAAACGTCACATCCCTGCGCCTCCATTGGCACACGGTCGCTGACTGGCGGGCGGACGTGGTGTTGATCACGGAGACCCGCCTAACGGTGGTGGCGCAGCGGGTGATGCGCGCACAGGCCGGGGCCTCGGGCTGGCAGGCTTTCTGGGGGCGCCCCTGGAGTCCCGGGGGGGGGGGGCATCTGGGATGCGCCAGCAGGGGGGGTGGGAATCTTGGTGCGCCAGGGCATCCCAACTAGACAGGTACTCCCCCCCAAGGGGGCACCCCGCACCGAGTCGGACGCCCTCGCCCAGACACTCTGGCACTTCACCCGCTGGTGCCACGTCCTGGTTGGCCTGGGCCGGGGGGCGGATACCTTGCACGCCCAGGTGGCGTACGGCGTTTCGGCCCAGCCAGCCCTCAACCGCACTTTCTGGGACCACGCCACACAGTATGTGGCGCGACACGGGACGGCCCCGCAGCTGGTGGGGGGGGGGACTTCAACTTTGACCTGAAACCCCACTTCGGGCGCCGCCGGCTGTCCTGGCGTCCCTCCTGACTCGCCGGCTGGCGGATGCGGACCTCGAGCTGGCGACTGCCTTGGGGAGGGACCCCCTCTGCTCGTACCACGGCCCGAAGAAAACTAGACCCTCGCGCATTGACGGCCTGTTGGTAGACATGCGCCGGAGCGGCTGCCGCGAGGGGCTATCTCGGGGCACGTCCCGGTGTGTTTTGACATCCACCTGTGGGGGGCGTCGCAGCGGGTGGTCAAGTTTGTCCGCCCCAAGCCGCTGGTGCCGGCCCCGCGGGAGGAGCACGAACGAATCCTCCTCGTACAACGCCTGCTCGACCCGATGGAGACGGGGTGGCGAGCGGCTCTGCCTACCGTTCAATGGGATATGGTGGGATGAGAGTCTGGATGTGTGTACAGATGGGTGCAACACATGTACCACCGGTGCCTAGCATAGAACATTGCAAGAGAGAGAGCAATATTCTTCCATCACCGGGGGCAATTTTGGGGGATACCCGGCGAGGTGCGTGCGAAATGCTTCGGTGGGGTCGCTTCCCCCATTTTTGATACGGCTGGGTACGACCCCCGGAAAACTGCTCGGAAGTTTTGGCAGCCAGCTCGAGCCCCAAAACGCAACCAATATCGCTTGGAATGTTCCAGGGACCTTCCAGCCGAGGTTCCATGGATCGCTCGGAAGAAATCACCTCGAAGAGAGGTTGTTAGATCAAGCGCAGGCGCGGGCGTCATATACCCCCCTTTTTTGGGGTCATTCGCGTAGCATACTCCAAGGCATGATATTGGATGTCCACCCCCTTCTAAAATCATTATTTTGCCCAGTAAGACCATCCCCCAATGGATTTTTTGATTTTGAGGCCTCTACCCCCTAAAACTGGATATCACTTTTTTGGGGGGTGGGGGGGTGTTGGGGGGGGGGTCAAAAGTTTTTGCTTAATAGGCTACAAGCAGTGGGGACGCACAGTGCTGTTAACACGGCCAGCGGTCCAGTGGTAACGCAGCTGATTCCTGATTTGCAGGCGTCGGTTCGAATCGTGGTCTGCCGAATTTTAGCGCCGCCGGCGGCGGCGGCGCCAAAGTGGCCAGACTGGGGTTCGAACCGCCGACCACCTGGTGCCGGTCGGCTGCTTTACCACTCGGCCAGGCTTGGGTTGCAACGCAGGGCCTCCCTGCTGCTTGGGGCCGCATCTGCCACTGACAAAAAACCCAAACTGTGTGTATCTGACTGACTGCCTGCTTGCTGGCTCAGGGACTGATTGGCTGACTGTCAACCTCTCTTCGAGGTGAACTGCCAAAGGCAATAGAATTTTGGTGGCATTTGTGGAACTTGAACCTATTGGAACTTTAGTTGGATGCTTGGTGCCTGCTTTGCCTGCAAGGTGGTCCATGAACAATATTTGTGAACAAGATTTGTGTCCACTTTCAAATGCACACTCTGTGGATGTCCATTGCCTGTGCTTGCGCCTCTCTGCACCTTGTGCTCTTGTGTGACGTTGCACTTTCTGCTCCGGCATTCGCAATAGACATGTCCAACGCCAGCCAGGGCAGTGCATCCTCTTCGGGCCCCCAAGACCCCAAGGGCTCCCAGGACAGTGGAAGTTTGGAGTTTGAGGCAGAGATGATTGATGCTGACGTTGTCAATGTGGAATTACCTGAACCCGGGGACATACAGTCCCGTCTTCATGACAGCCCTAGCCCTGAACCTCAACCGCAACCCAAGAAGTATCGGCGTACGGCTCTACATAGTTAGGGGGAGCGGGTGTTGGATGTGGACGCCATGTCAAGTGATGGTTGTCCCGTGCACATGCTCAGTGAAGGGGAGTACAACATTCACAGTTCCAATTAAGGACAAGTATTCTTTTCTTTTTTGCATGTTGCTTTGCTGAGGTCAGGTTATGGGTGGACAACATTGCCCTCTCTCAACATAGCAAAGTTCATTTGATAATCGCCTGGAAGTTTTCAAAGTTGCCCGGAAAAATGCTCAGAAGTTTTAGCAGGTAGCTCGGACCCAAAACGCAACCAATATCGCTTGGAATGTTCTATGGACCTTCCAGGCAACCGTCCCCGGGTAGCTCGGAAGAAATTTTGGTGCCGATTTCTGAAATGTACCATGTGATACGAGTCCCATTTGGTGACCATAAGTGCTAAGCGTTTCCAAAGATCTCCTGCAAAATGCCCAGTCTTTTCCTGCCATTTTTTACCTTCTTTGCTGTGCGTTCCAGCGCCATGTGAGCACCACAACCACAAGAGCCATTCTTATACCACACCATAACCGCAAACCACATTTCTACTTTTTTCTGAGACCTACCCGCACTATGGTCTTCGTTGACCTCCTGACACACTCCAGTGTGTTTTTGGTGGGGGGGGGTGTAAGTGCGGCTAACCCCTATCTGCTCAGATCTTCACAGATCTACCTCCCATTGGCCACATTTTCGCCATTTTACAGACATCGGCGCTACCGCCGACCCCTAGACCGTTCCTAGGGACTGTCCTATATATTTCCGATGTGCCGGATTCACATCCGCTGTCCATTCATTGTAAATCCGGCGCGATCCGATCATTTAGCCGGAATCGCCAATTGCCGCTGGTGCGCGTGCGCGACCCAAATTGGCCAAATATTTTTTCACAATCGGATTTATATAAATCTTTTAAGACTGATTCAGGCAATCAGATGTATTTAGTTTCATCCGCATTAATTTTCTATGCAGACTGGAATTTTTCTTTGGGTCATATGAGCATGGACTTTTCTAGTGTTCTCGCTGCTCTCACCTTCCATGGGGTCCCCTCGGTCAGTGGATCGAGGTCGCATCCCCGCAAGGCTGCACCCCGGGCCTAGCCGGCCCTGAGCCCTCCGGCACCTTTATTCACCCGGGACAGCACTTACAGCCCAATTTCAGTGTGAAGGGGTTATAGGTAGTTGTAAAAAGATGCAAAATGCCCATGGGGATGCCAAGAAAAATTCCCCTCTTCTCTAAAATGCGACAATGGTGACCAACACAGCACAAGGGAGAAGCAAGAAAAACTGTATTTCAATGCCTTTGGGGTAAGCTTTAGTTGTCTTAATCATGCCTTGAGGCTTATCACATTTTTATCTTAGTATTGGCCCCACCAAAATGAGGATAATGCATTTTGACCTATAAAACCAAACACTAATCAATGGATGTTGTGAGGACCTCTAACCCCCCAACTATTTTGATTTAATCACAGCATCCTGGGTTTACTCAGGCACTGCTGTGGTTCAAAGCCCAAAGCCCATACATTTTTATCTATTTTTTCATGAATGCTTACTTATCGTAGTGGTGTGCACCCTAAGGGGCTGTGGTACCTCTTTTTGAGAGGTCGTGGGTTCAATTCGTAGTCAGCCTAGCTACGTAGAAAGATCCCAAGTGACATGGCAGTGGTCTGAGCGCCACAAGCCATGCCACCTCAGCACCTAAGGGACCAAAACAAAAGGGTCACATCCCAGAGTGACGCTGCCTCAGAGAGGATGCCCATGAGGGCATTTTTCTATCTTGAATAGTTTGTTTTCTCACTATCTTTTCTGAATAGCAGTTAGAGTTTGATCTATTGTTGTGAACACTTTGTACATCTATTTCTCTTTGACTACAACCCTTCATGTTTGGAGTTTAAGATCCTGAATTGTGCCCTACTTGGACTGTGGACTGGGTCTTTTCCTTGGTTTCTAAAATACAAAAACTAAGGGAACAGGCAAGGAGCAGGATACAAGCGGGGGCACATCAGCACAAAAGACAATCATGGAAAGCATAACAATCATTCTGCATTGCTTCATACATGGGTCTATGTCAGGGTCATGGTCAGGATGTATGCCTCGGGCCTACCCGGTGTTGTGGGTCAGAATCAGGGTCAGGGTGCTTGGTTTTGGATGTCTCCCTCAGGCAAGTTAGTGGTGTAGGTCGGGGTCCGGGTCAGGGGCCTACTTGCGGTTGTTTGCCTCGGGCGTGGTTAGTAGTTTCGGTCTTGGTCACGGCTAGGGTGTCTGCTTCGGGTATGGTTAGTGGGTCAGCTGTAGAGTTTGAAGGTGACGTGTGTGGCTCTCGGTGGTGGGGGTATCTCGTGGCGGTGTGGATGCGAGGCGCCCACAGGTTCATGGCCGCACTCATCGCTTTATGCCCTTGGTGGTGCTAGGTGTTGGTGGCGGGTGTAGTTAAAGCTTGGCGTGACCTGGATTTGGCTGATGGTTGCGGTGTTGCTTAGGTATGGCCTTGATCACGCCCGTGTCGGTCGGCATGGCGGATGTGTGGGCGGCAATGTGGTCGCGTCCGCTGTGGACGGTGGGTTACTGGGTACAAGGCAGAGATGTTGTTGACGTGGGTATCGGGTGTGTGGTTGGCTTGTGCTGATGACGTTCGGTGGCCCTATTTACTTTGCGCATTGGTGGTGGGCCCGGTTGGAGTGTAGTGTGGTGGTGTTAATGGTTATATTTTCGAATTTTGAAGCCGAGTTTTGTTTTGGCTTCAAGTCTTGTTATGTTGATGTGTTTGGTTGTTGTTTTGCTGATTGTTCCATCCTTGTTTTAATTTGGTTAAATTCTAACAAATTTTCAACCCAGATTCATGTTTTGTTGTGTTAAGGTTTTGTTTTTGGTTATCAGCTTCCTTGTTGTTCAGTTTTTGTTAGTTGAAGCGCTCTTGTTTTGTCGAGCGATGGAACGCTTTCGTTCGAGCGCTTATGCTTGTTTGAGCGCTCAAGCGCGAGGTTTGCTTGTGTTCGGTTGTTGTTGTTGAGTTTTGTTTGAGTTTAGTTCGGTTGTTGTTATCGAGTTTTGTTTGAGTTTAGTTGTGTTTGGCACAATAGGTAAATTGTGTATTCAGCTTACACCTTGTTTTGAGTTGTTTGTAGTGTAAAGTCGAAGATGTATAGTGAGTTTGCTTCGAGTGTGTGTGTGTGTTCGCACGCGAGTATGTGTCTGGTTGAGCGCGCTTGTCTGCTCGTGTGCGGCGATCGGCGGCGGTGCCGCCGAATTTTTTTTTTGCATGGAGTTTTAGTGATGTTCGGTTGTGTTTTTTGGCGCGGCCGCCGAATCTATAGACCGTGGTTGATGCCGGTGTTAGTGTGTGTAGAGTGGCCGAGTGATTAGAACCCCCGGCACCAACCTGGGGACCTGGGTTCGAACCCTGGGGGCGTCAATTTTCTAGTGCCGTTTGTGCCTTACTATAGCTCACTCCGGCCTCATGCAACCTGCACTTTGTACTGCGCAGCACTGCGCAATTCATAGGCAATGCTATCGGCGTTTTTCAACCTACGCACCCCTTCTTCTTTTCGTAACAGCTCATTTTTAATTGCTACATACCACCACAAAGTACATCTTTCCAATTGTGTTCCACCTTCACCATGAGTTGGCAACTAGCCACCCATACCCTTCGGCCGTTGCAGGAAAATGATCAACAAAACACTTTGACAAGAAAACAATCAAGAATTTACTTCGCCAATCCACCTCTTCGGCCTACTTGAAATCATGCAACAAAGCAGCCCCGGGCCGGGCCATTTGCTCTTCCCCAAGTTGAGATAGCCGGCCTCCAACTCTGGTGCCATGTGTGGCTCTTTTGGTTTCAATTTGAAAGAGGCTTTGGCAAACAACAATGCCTTGGAGGCGATGGCCTTGTGAAGCATGGACAAGGAAGAGTTGGAACGTGTGGCAATTTTCTTTTGAGAAGGTTTATTTAGGGAAAGAGAAGGCTCCGAAGGGCGTTTGGAGGACAATTGGGTGTCTTATTCCTCGCAGTTTCTAGCCTCAGAAGCAGTAGACATCTTTTGTGGCAGTTCCGCTTCACACTTCATACAAATGACAAGCAACTTGGTAACTTTCTTGGCTGCGGCCATGGCAACACCATCCGCAAAATGAATGTTTCTTTCATTATAAGACCCTTTCTAAGCCAAACCTTTCCGGTGAACAACCAACCAACCCGTGATGGGATTGAAAGTGAGTTTCTCAACACCTGCAAGCAACAGTGACTACAAATTGGAACTCTAAATGGTGGCAATGACCAAATGGTAAATGCACAAGGAAGCATCTACTGAAACTTTTCGCAATGTCTTTAACATTGATTGGGATTGAACAACAAAGGCGACCATCACAAATCAAGACCATAAATTAGTCATTTATGCTGAAATCAGAACTAAGCTTTGCTAGATTCATACACATGATAAGCGCTGACCATACCTTTATGGAAAGCATACATGTTGATAAACTGCATTGAAAGTGCTAAAATTTTGGCATCGATCGATCCGCATTAAAATTCACTACATAATTATATGGACATAGATTGTGCAGAAACTCGAATCGACTTTATCCTCAGGTGGCGGGGTATTGTGTCGCCTGCATTTAACAAAAACATTTAGCACGTTGCCGTGAGGCATCTGAAGTCACTGCTTCAATTTCAGGCTTGAGCTTGCAGTTCGCCCAGCTATAACTTGGTTAGATAAAGCTCGTTCTTCTTTCGTGCTATCGAAATTTCTTGAATTGCATTGCGCAGCGCGTTGCAATTTCGGGCGCGCTGCACGTGCTGTGTCTGCACTGCCTGCGCTGTGTGCGCGCTGTGCAAAAGCGCCCCCTTGCTCGAGACTCACGGCAGTCAATACGGGCATCTTCGGACGGGGATCCGTCTGATACCTGTGCCTTTTGTTGACCGTCTGCGTGGCAAAGCCGGTCGAGGGATACCTCTGCCCTGAGGACCCCTGCCGCACAATTGTCGCTGTGCATTGCTTCGGGAGACAGCCAGGAGGAGCATTGTGGTGCCTGGAACTCCGTTGGATGTTGATTGTGCCCCAAGCTCCCTGCAGCATCGATGTGTCCAGACGAGGTGAGATAAAAGGTACGCATTTTCCGGTGAAGCTTTGAGGTTGAGGGATTCTAGGATTTTCAAGAGTGTCGGGTTGTGAAGCTGAGGGTGCTCATTGCAGTATTTCCGAAGCCTGGGGGTTAAGGCAACACGCACAGTGTTTCCAACACCATAGCATCGCTTACAAAAATGCAACGCTGCGGCAGCGTGATTCGCGGACAGGCCCTGTGTTTTTTTTTCCTTCGCTCAACAATGTCGTCCCCAGCTGACCGACTGTTTACAAGGTCAACCATCTGTTCTGAAAACCACAATTTTCTGTCAGCTTAGACAAGAACTGGGGCCAACCTCAAATCTGACAAGTGGAGCACAGAAAGTGCGAGAGAGGATTGGTGATACGACTGCCAAAGCGTTCTCAGTCCCTCAGTCAATAGAGAGGGAGGGAGGGAGAGGGAGAGGGGGGGGGGGGGGGGGATAGCCCAGAGTTCCTTCGGGGGGGGGGATAGGCGAGAGAAAGAGGGAGGGGGGGGGGTCGGAGGAACAAGCAACGCAGCGCGCAGCACGCAGCGCGCGAAATTCAATAACATCGTAGTCCCACAATTTCCAAAGACAACTTGGGCGTAGTGAAGGGACGCCGCAATCTGCGAGAGACAAGGGGAAACGAACTTCCAGCGTTTAAGCGGCTTTGCGCTTTTCGGTTACAAATGTGTCCAAAGTTTGTTTGCTGCGTGCTCGGCGCTGCTTCTCTAAACATGCACCTATTGTGTCACAGTTGGCGTCTTGTGATGGACCATTTGGCAGGAACCGACGACCTCTCGACGAAGTGCATTGGTAAATGGTGCAGCAAACTCGCTGTCTACAAGGGTATTGACCAACAATGGCACTTGGGATGCATTGAAGTCTGGGGTTCAAAGCCGGAGTGCGGGAAAAAAGGCACACTTAAGACACAGAGATGCGCCAACCGCGGACCCAGCGGTCACAAATTTAAGTTTCCTGAGGGTGTAAAGTCGATTCAAAACTGCAAAACATGGTACGCCCCGTTCGGATCCGACTCATACTGCTGGAATGACGCCGATCAGATGTACTACCCACGTGGACATGACAAGTGCTAAGCTCCCGTGTCCCAGTTTTAGGGCGCTTTATATATATGTAAGGGGGCTTTTCATGATGATTATGCGTATATATGCAACATCTGCTTTCTGTATCAAAAGGTCCACCTCTGTGCTTGCAAGGTTGCCTGAGCGGTTGATAGATTCAATGCCCGCCGCTGATGGGGAACGCAGGGTGATCACCCTCATTGACTGCTTCCGTTTTCGCTGCCAGGCGCACTAAACATTGCGTTCTGGTGTCGGATTCCAATATCCCTGTTTTTTTTAATTTTTTATCATCATTCTGCACCTGGACACTCAATGGTGCTACCATATATCGCACATGCACCGAGGTTTGTACCCACGACTGTTGTAAGAGTGTGCATACGCTTTGAATTGTTCGCAGGCTGAGGGGTCATCATGACATGGGGTCACGCAGATTTGGCAACTCCACACGCTGCCAAGACTGGTGGCACCAATCCAGGATAGCATGGTATTTTGAAAAAATTGATGTTCTGAACATTGGTGACATTTCAAACTCCGTATCAGCAAGACCACCAACTGCATTGGGATGATGTTGAAACCTGAATGCATTTGTTGAAAGTCTCAAATGGCTGGTGGCAGAAAACATGTATGACAGTTTTTTGTTCTGAATAATGCCTGTCCAACTCCAGAGCGTGTATCAGTTGTGCGGAGGATCTAAGAAACTAAGCAGCAGTCATGTGCATGCATCTCATGGAATTACAAGGAAAATTGACAAGCTGGGGTGGGAGGAAATAGAACGTAGAGAGAGTGTCGGTAGCTGTGCAGTTGATGGGGACGGTTCGGCAGTGGAATTGGCAGTGAGTGGAAGAATGTCTGTGCATGATAGGTCGATATCAAGGGCTCCAAATGAAAGTCTGGCGCTGAAGTCCATTTAGCCAGCACATCATAATGTGAATATGCATTTCTTGTCTTTTTTATTCAAATGAGTTGCCTGTTTCGCAGTTTGTTAAGATGAAGCAATCTGAGCAGACCCCTTCACCACATTTTGTGCAGAGTCAAAGATGCATTGACCATCTCCTCCGTGGTAGGGGGTTGGGTTACAAGGGGATTGTCATCTTTCGGACCACTAACAAAGGTGGTGAATCTGCGCGTCAGTTGTGTCAGGGAACAGCTTTTCGGTGCATCCAACTTGAGAGGAGGTAAACTATCACCGGGCCCTGGACCAAACAACTGGTTCCACCACATTGATGCAACATGAAGCTGTCAAGCTTTGTTGTGTTCCAATGGTTATACTCCAATGATACTACAAGGAATACGGGCTGTTGGCGCCGTTCGAAAGCCGTGACCCCACGCCTCAAGTGAAGGGAAGAAGCTGACGGTATGTCACAAAGGGACTTGAGGATAGGAGGTAGTGGCAGCATCCCCCTTTGGTGGTCCTAGACACTGACCTCTCTCGGGCCGGCTATAATGTGGTACATGCTTTGCTACGGAATTGTTTTGCTTTTCTCAGTACTCCAATACAATACAAGCAGAGAACCAGAGAAAGTTGTGCCTGCCCATGCCTTTTCTGCCTACATTTTCTGAAGGTTGAGTCTCCCACGCCAAGGTTGAGTCTCAATTCGTGCTTAGAAGAGACGGACAAGACTTTTTCTTTTTCAAAACTTCCATAACAAAAACCGCTTGCAGCATTTTCAATCAATCATTTTTTAAGTATAGACAGCCGCAACCAGCCATTGGAAACAGCTTTGGTTTTTCGTATTTTTGCAAAGGAAACTGGTCAAACAGAGGATGCCTAGCCTTTGGTACTTCAAGGTAGAAGCAACACCTACACCCAACTCTATGAATTGCATGTACATATGCAAAGCAGAACAATGTACCTCCGGATGCTTTGAGATTAATTAGGCGGGAAACCACCAATGTGCAAAAGAGAGAGGGATAAGGTGCACACGGAGAGGGAAGACAAGTACAAACATGGCTTATACACCCTAAATGAACAGAGTAGTATCACCGTCGACGAGTTCAGGCTAAGCCGTAAACCAATTTGGGGATGAGAAGACCTGACAGCTGAAAGTACGTAAAATATCCTATGATGAACAATTAGCCGCGGACAGAGAGTGAATGCAGCGTAATGTCTAGAACTGAACGACTACTGCCTTCCTTTCGACTTAAGTCGGTGTATTAAGTCATTAGTTGAGCTCAATTGCGCTTTCCGGCATTTTAGTTGGCGAGCATCCAACACACTCTATGAAAATGTTGGCCTAGTGGGTCATGCATCATGATGACTTAGTCGAAAGATATGCTTTGTCCAAGTCGATTGACGCTGCAGCCACTGTAAATACAAGACTCTTCGCTGTCTATTCCCTTTATGCTAACAGCAAAGCGCCCTCCATTACCCTTCGGTGCGTTCCATGCCGAGGGTTTAGCGCCAGCATGTCCCATCCGATAAGACACTTTGTTTTTTGGTCCGTGGCTCCCAGCTATCTGGGTGGGGCCTCCTAGGTCACCTAACGTAACGTCGCAGAAGAGACTGGGCGTCACCGTTTTGACCTTAAACCAGAACATCAAACACACATTGGCGTGTGCCAAAATTACCCCAAAGCCTACGGACCTCAGAGATTGATGTTAGAAGTCCCTGAAGCCTCTATTTAAAGCCGGTGTGAACAATTCACGTTGGTATTCCGGGCAACGGTGGGAACATGATGGGCAAAACGGGGCATTTCAAGGAAAATGCAAGGATTCTGGACCTCGATATGGATTTTGCCTTACCATCAAGGCGGATGGAGATGAATGCCGACTTTCTGGCGTGCTATCCAGTACACCTAAGACTACTGAGGGTACCTTGTTTGGTGTCAGACTACTCTTTGAACCCCCTCTTATGCTCTTTGTACCCCTCCTCTTTGTTTTCCTCGTTTGAGAGCTGAGCTATACTGTGTCGTGCACCATGCAGGGTGCTCCATCCATCCAAGAGGAGTTCACTTCCTATGTCTTCGTGAGCCAGGTGCAAAGATAATCGAAGATCACAGCCGTTGATCGCTTTTGATCATGCAGGCTAATCACGAAATCAATAGTTTCAATTGGACAGCCAAATTTGAGCTAAATTTGGTAATTTCTGTTGATGTGTTTTATATATCAAAAACGCCGCTGAGAGTCGCCGGCGCCTGTGTTTTCCAGCGCTTTCCGTGGCGAGTTTTGTTTAGAGAATTCATCCAGAACCAATCAAGTTCCAAAAGATGTTAAGGTATGGTTCTAGAGCGTTTTTTATGCACTTTCATCCTATGACGTTTCCAAAGATTTTCAGCGATGGGTTTCAGGGAAAATAGACGCGCAAAGTTTTCCGTCGCTGGGACGACCTCATGGTACAGATGCACCACGAGTTAGTACCAAGAAGGCAATGTCTCTCCTTGCCCTTCCACTCATGTTCCGTTCATTGGCGCATGTGAAAAGTTTTGAGGCCTTGGTCTTTTTTGGACCTTTTGGCGCTATATTGTGTTTGCAAGCTCCAGTTTTTTTCGTATCCAAATGCTAACTTCGTGGCCTTGTGAGCATGATCGAAAAGCGCACGTATGCGAGCTTACAAGACCAGGAGCCCAAGCTGAATTTGGGATTGAGGGCTAATTCAACGATATATCCACACACCACAATGCGTACATAATAGCATGTGGTCGTTGTGAAAAGTCGTCAGTTTTGGGCCACAACGCCATATCATTTTGGCTCATTTTTTAAACCTATGGTGATTGAGACAAAGACCCAAGGCATGATTTAAAATACAAACCTTCTACTTGATCGTGCATAGGTTAGTTGATTTTTCCCAACCTTGTGGTCTTTTTCATATAATGCAGTTTTGTGATTACACAGCGCATCTTGCACTTTTCGTGACGTATGCATATGGCGACCATGTTGACTAGGGATCCTTGGGGACGCTTCGCCTAAGCTAAGTGTGTTTTGAAGGCATTCCATAGGTAGTGTCAAGGTGGCTATATGCCATGTTGGGGCGTCCTGATGAGGCCTTGTTTCGATACTGAAACTTATTGCTATGTTTAAGGTGTTTGGGCATTTTCGCTTAGAGTTCACTGCTCCGAAATACCTAGAGTATGTGTGCTAACCTATGTGCGATGGTGACTTCAGCTCTTGGACAACTTGTATGTATTTGCCCAAAGTCTAGCTGTTTTGAGAACCTGGGATAAAAAATAGTGAAAGTGGTTTTTGGGCGATTTCGGAGCACATTCGCGAAAAATCCACCAAGATTTTGTCCCCTTTGTTGGGGACCCCCGAGAATGCAGGGGTTATGTAGCATTTCCGCCCTCTTTTGGGCCCCCGAGAACTGTCATCTCCCTCAGACCCCTCCCAGACCCAGCCGCCCCCCCCCCCCTGAAATTGGCTGGAAAGTGGGAGGGAGTCGGCGTATGGCCCGTTGCTACGCCCCCCCCGTGATAGCCACCTCACCCTGAATCTCAGTGCCTTTGTGTTTGGCGCTGCTGCAGTCCCATAGTGATGAAAAACCTCGATGCGGTGGCACCTTGTACTGGGAGCTCAGGTGTCATGTCCATGGACAAGGGAGCTGTGGCGTGAAAGAAGAGAGCAGCAACAACAGCACAGGTGTCTGTGTGGCCATGCCCTATGTCTTCACTGTGCACTCTACAGCAACGTCTGCTGTGCTGCAGGGACCGCTAGCTGTATGCTGCTGGACAGCACTGCCCTGCTGAGGACCACCCAGGTGCCACAAGCAAACTGCGGGCCACCATGCACAGGGTAAAAGAGGCACAGCAAGCAGCAGTACAGCCATGTTGCGTGGTTGGGTGGCATTGCATTGATGCAAAGGGCCTACCATCTGCCAAGTCCACCACCTTGTTGACTCTGACGAACCCTGTGGCGAACGTTGGTTTGCATTGGCTGCAGGTCCTAGATCGTTGCAACTGTGCAGGCATGCGGTCAAGCAGGGTTTACATGCTTGCTGGGTACCTAACCGAAAAGTTCAGCACATGCGAGCAGCGGTGACCAGGCAGCCAACAACAGCATTCATCCAGAGGCATCCAAGAAGTGGCAACACCCATTCAGAGACCTCAAGGAAATAACATGTTCCATCTAGAAAGCTCCATGAAGTATAAGCCTTCGGCAAAAATGTAAAACATGCCTATGATGCCAAACACAGACCATATGTTGTGCTGGACATTGAAATGGAGGGCAGCGTTACATTTCATGTGGTATATTCATTGACAAGCAATTACGATGTGCACATGGTGCAAACATTGCCCCACATTTCCAGTTGGGCCACACACAGCAACAATTTAAGACAAACATTGAGACTGTCTAGATGTTGTTCACTCGCTCATTGTGTCATGTCATTGCGGTTTTTGTTGCCATCTCGGCGCATCGTTCGCCCCATGCACTTGGCAAACTCCTCACAGTGGCCCACATTGCATCAAACTCCATGCAGATTTAAACCCGGAATCGGAACACCGCATAAATGAGCGAGTGAGTCACTCAATGGAGCAGTGAGTGCAAGCGAGTGGGTAAGTAACTGACAGACACCACAACCAAAGGAACTGGGCAACTGTGATGGTATTATGTGGTGAGGTGAGGCAAGGCACGGCGATGTAAGGGAGGTGAGGTGAGATGATGTGACGTGATGTGAGGTGATACAATATGATGTGAGGTGAAGTGATTGATCTGATGTGATGTTGCTTGATGTGCGGCGAGGTGATGTGAGGCGAGGTGGTGTAAGGGGAGCTGAGGCCATAAGAGGTGAGGTGAGGCACATGCACAAACACAGTTAGTTGCTTGGTGTTTGTGGTGTATGCCCAGATTTGACGCTTTGTAGCCTATTGCCCCAACAGCACCAGAGGCCACTCAGATGTGACCTTTGGATTTACAGAGTTTGTGTCTTGTATTTCTCAGGCTTCTTTGCACAATGGCAAAAAATCCCGCAGATTTCTCCATGCTCATGGCGTACAGTGCTGGTGCACTGTTTGGAATGCCAACAACCATTTATCTGCAGTCAAGGACCAACAACCACACTGCTTTAGCGGTGTCAGCCGCAGCTTTTGCTGTAGGATTTGGAGTGCGGAGCTACAAAATTTCGGACGTGCAGCGACGCCTCATTCAGATGTATGTTGGTCGCGGGTGCAGTGGCATGGCCGCCACTAGTCTTGCATGTTGGCTGCTTGGGTTGTACCATGGAATTGATGATAAGAAAGCCAAATGAACACTGCTCCAATGAGGAGGACGCAGCAGCAGAAGAATCCACAGCTCTGCATTGCATATGGTATTTCCATCGCGCCATGGGCTACAATTGGGTGAAGGCATTATGGAAGGGAAGCCTGGCAATGTGGAGAAACAGCCTCCTAAATGCCAGGCTGATGAAGGGGTTCACGCATAGCAGCTTCACATGTTCGAGATGCTGCGTCTGAATGACATCGTGTGGCACGCACGAGTGAACCTGTTTGTGGCGCTGTTGCTCTAAATTGTCAGAATGTGTTGCATCATAGCACTGGGCTTCGATTGCCAGGTCCTGTTTCGTGAATGTGGAACATACGTTTGACCAGACTAGTACACAGCTGCCAAGCACGTTCCTACAAGGTATTGCGGCTGTGGCAGAAAGGTCACCTGTTTCGGATCACATGTAAGCGCACACTTGAACACGCTAACGACAATACATCAGCAGACGATGAACAATGGGGTGTGCTTTCACAAATCACATCGAAGTGATTGTCAGATCATGATCAGCTGCAAGGAGCTGACTGCACTTGGGTGCTTTTATTGGTGGTAGTGGTGGGGTACTAATCTAGCATGCTTCATGATTTTTTTTTTAGTGAAACATTAATCGTTGAGTGAGAAAGATGCCCGACAATTTTTCAGTTTAGGTCTAGCCAACTCCCCAAACTGACTGTCTTACTGAAAGCATGGGGCAGAGGGAGTGGGAAAACAGTCCCGGGGCAAAAACTAGTGCCCAAACAGAAACCTGCACCGAAGCCCATTGAAGAGAGGCAAGGCGCCAAGCCCCTCCAGGCCGCACAGACAACCAGGCCCTCATCTGTTGTAAGTATGTGGAAAGAATACTGTGTTGTTTCTTTTGTGTGGCGGTGATTGCTGCGAATTCCAATGCCGTCTGTTGCACGTTTGTGTGATGGTGGGCAGATGCCTGAAAGACGCAAAGGAACCCAACCCTAACCCATATCACTGCATTCCCAGGCACCCTACTTTCCAAATCAGAATATTACCGCGCTGCCATTCACCAATTCCAGCAAATTACTCGTTCCCGCCAGTGGCTTTCCTACAGGCATGAAAGTCAGCAATGCAGTGCAGGCCACCACTGGTTTGGATGCTATGTCACATACGCATACTCCAGTCTTGTGCACTCAGCGCCAGTGACAGAGCTTGGTGAGAACTTCTTTGCCTGTGATGTGCCACTTTTTCATCCATGGAAATCATCCAGGCCCAAGGCCACTATGCATCGTGTGTACAACCGGTTGCATGATTTGAATGTCACTCTGCGTGGTGTTGTGGAGTCTAAAAAGCTGTGGCCAAACATGGAGAATTGCTTGAATCGGCAAACTGCGACTAGGGCGGCTGCCGCTTGGCAGCGAAAGCTGCTTGGTGTTGTGCATTGTGCATGTGAAAAGTTGTGGAAGTATGTAGGCAAGCACTTGGATTTGGCAAAGCAAGCGTGCGTTTTAGGTCCCACTATCATGGCACCACTTCGCAGTGAGATTGACCAGTTCCCTCTCATCTTTGCACACAATGTGCCATTGTGTATAATGGTGAGTAGAAATTGTATCGAGATAATGTGCAGCCTCCAACCCCCAAATTTGATATCCTACAGCGGTGGGAAGCCATGAAGGAATGGCTGCCCCGAACGTACAATTGTGCATGTTGAATTCTTGCCATTCCACGTACATCTTGTGATGTTGAGTGCTCATTTTCCATTTGCAAAAGGGTGTCTAACAAACAAGAGAGCATGAAAGAGGGCACGCACAGGCCATATGTCTCCTTCTGCTTCAATGGTGTGGTCGCACCGACATAGACCATGAGACAATGTCCGAAGAGTTTGCCCCATGGAATTCTGTGTCGTGCTTTTTATGTGGAGTTGGGCACCTTCATACCACTTTTATTGTTGTAAATTACCATCCCCCCCCCCGCTTCTCCCCGCTTTCCCCCGCTCTCCCCCGCTTTCCCCCGCTTTCCTTGGTTTTTCCGTGCGCCTTTCCCACCTTTCCCGCTTTTCCACACCGTCAATGCCACCCGGAGACGTCCGGAGATGGAGAGATAGGAGCATTGTGTGCGCTACATAAGCAAATCGTAGGTCGCATATTTTTTTTTGCTGTAGTTCGCGTGCTCTTTTTTCCGTGGCGTAAGTTGCGTGTGGGTTAAAAACTTGAAAATGCTATGGGTATGCAAGCCTAAAAAAATCCCCAACTTCCGCCTTTTTGTTACGCGGCCTAAACCCCCCCCAAAAGTGCATGAGACCTACCGCCCCCCCCCCCCCTTGCGCATGCATGGCCCTGTCTGAGCATGGAGTGGGCGTTGAAGCGCCGTTTCGAGGAAATCACCTCGAAGAGAGGTTGTAGATCAAGCGCAGGCGCGAGCGTCGTATACCCCCCTTTTTTGGGGTTGTTCGCGTAGCACACCCCAATGTATGGTTTCTAACGTCTAACCCCCTGTAAAATCATCATCTTAGGACCAAAAATGATCCCCCAATGATTTTTTGGATTTTGACCCCCGTACCCCCCCTCACCGGGGTACCCTTTTTGGGGGGGGGGTGGGGGGGGTGGGGGGGGTCAAAACTTCTTTATGTATTGTGGCCGCTATGTGTGTATTTGGACCTGGGTCGTGGAGAACTTTTTTCTTGTATATGGACCCCCTAACCCATGGCGGGGGTCCCGGGTCCCAACTCCAGGTACCCCCAGTCACCCCCCCCTATATGGCCCCTCGCCAATGAGGACTTAGCCGTTTTCACGCTGGATAGGCTGTTTAGTGGCACATGAAGGTTTTTTGAAATTCGATTTTTCATGACTACCTTCCGTTGCCCCTAGGATTGGTTTGGGTGATCATTTGGTGACAATACGGGTACTTGAGCACCCATGGGGACCCACGTAGCGGCTGCTAGGCCTATGTAGCCCGTGCCATGGGCCCTCCGAAAGCCCCAAAATCACCTCGCAGAGGTTGTTAGATCAAAGCCAGGCAGGCGTATATAGGGGAAAATGCCACATACCCCCCCATTTTGGCTTTTTTGGGCCTATTCGCGTACCCTACCCCAAGGGGTTGAATTGTTAGTTTAACCCCTTGTAAAATCATTATTTTGTCCAATAAATGCATCCCCCAATGAGTTTTTGGTCCGGACCCCCCCCCCCAGACCCCCCCCACTTGCAACCCACTTTTTTGAGGTTTTCAGGGAGGGGGGGTGGGGGGGTGGGGGGTTTGGTTTGGTTTGGGTCAAGGCCTGTGCCGGACGCCCTGGCCCATGGTCAGCACTCGCCTTTGTGCCGACACGACTGGGCTAGGCGAATCGCGGTTGTCCGGTCCCAAGGCCTGCCGGACTGTTGACCGCCCCCGTACCCCGTGGTGGCACACACGGGAGGGAGATGCCGCCGTGCCTGTGTGTGTGGCGCGCGCGGGGCAGGAGGGCGGGGCGTGCATGCTGGTGGCGCTCGCAGGGCATGACGGGTCACACGGCTGCGCCGCGCCTGGCCCTGCCCGCTGGCGCCAGTGCCGCTCCAGTGTTTCTGGTTTCCCCCGCTGCGGCTTGGTCCGTCCGTGTCGCTGCTTGTAGTGGCGTCCCGGCTGTTCGTGTGGTCGTCGGGTGTGAACCAGGGTCCGCCACCACCGGGCCCTGGCTGCTTGTGGTGGAGGCGCGTCGGGGGGGGGGGGGGGCGTGTGGGGGGTTGTGTGATGCCTGGTGCTCCAGGCCCCGGCAGGGAGGCCATGGGAGCCTGACGCTGAGCCCGCCGGGGGAGTGTTCGGACTGGACACGCCGCCTCCCGGTCATTGACATGCTGCCAGCGGCCCCACGACTGCATGAGGCACGGGGGCGCGCTCCCTGGGCGCTCGACTGGGGGGGTCCACACCTCCTGACTGCTCTAGGCACTGGTGGTGTTGTCGTGGACTGGACCATCCGCCCACGGCGCTGAGGGACGGCAGGAGGAGGGGCTCCAGGGCGCGCTGAGCGCTGCCCTGCCCTGGAGCCTGCCCGGGCTCGGGGCCCGGGTGGCGGTGCTACTGCCCGCGTAAACGGGGGGGCCCAGAGGGCACACCACCCGAGTGACCGCTCCGTTCGGGGGTGGGGGGGTGGGGGGGGGGGTGGGGGGGGGGGTCAAAAATGTTGAAAAAATGACCCCCCTTTTTTTGGGTCGAAAATCATGAATCTTTTGGTTTTTTTCGATTTTGAGCCGAAAAAGTGTTTCCGGGTCCCGACTCCATGGGGTTTGTATGGGGCGGAGTGGGACGAGCGCTTATGCAGTTTATGCACTTTTCAGCCATTTTTGCTATGTTGGCGGTTTTGGCGACCTCAGGGACCCCGTGGTACCCACTCTGAGGGGTGTGAGTGGGGATGTTGTGACAATATATGCCTACTAGGATATGGAAGGACATTTTTTGCAGTCTCTAGCCGTGCCGAGGGCCGGTCCATGCCGTTGCCAAAGACGCGAAATGACTATTTCCACCAATAATGGCCTAGTGAATGGGCCGGTACACAACCTGCTTGTGCAGTTTTTCACCCTAGGCAACTCAAAAATCGAAGTTTTCGAAACTTGTTATTATGATATTGTGACCACACAATATGATCATCCAAGGTATGTAAAGCATGTTTTAGGCCGTATTTACATGTTTTTCACCCCATTTTGGTATTGGTCGCACGGGGGGGGGGGGGGGGGTCTCGCAAGGGATTGGTACACAACCTGCTAATGCAGTTTTTCACCGTGGACAGCTCAAAGATCGAAGTTTTCGAAACTTACTTTTTTGATATTCTGATCACCAAAAATGATCATCCAAAGTATGTAAAGCATGTTTTAGGCTCTATTTACATGTCTTTCACCCTATTTGGGTATTGGGCCAGGGGGGGGGGGGGGGCTCCCAAGGGATTGGTACGCAACCTGCTTATGCGGTTTTTCACCCCGGGCAGCTCAAAAATCGAAGTTTCCAAAACTTATTTTTTTGATACCGTGGTCATGTAGAATGGCCATCCAAGCTATGTAAAGCATGTTTTAGGCCATATTTACATGTTTTTCACCCTATTTGGGTATTAGGTCTAGGAGGGGGGTGTCTCCCAAGGGATTGGTACACAACCTGCTTATGCGGTTTTTCACCCCAGGCAGCTCAAAAATCGAAGTTTCCAAAACTTATTTTTTTGATACCGTGGTCCTCTAAAATGGCCATCCAAGCTATGTAAAGCATGTTTTAGGCCATATTTACATGTTTTTCACCCTATTTGGGTATTAGGTCTAGGGGGGGGGTCTCCCAAGGGATTGGTACAACCTGCTTATGCAGTTTTTCACCGTGGCCAGCTCAAAAATCGAAGTTTTTGAAACTTATCTTTATGATATCGTGATCACCTAAAATGACCATCCAAGATATGTAAAGCATGTTTTAGCCCGTATTTATGTAGTTTATACCCTATTTTGGGTGTGTGTTGCTTGGGATAGATTCTCTGCGAGGTGGACTTGCCGAAGGCAATAGAATTTGGGGACTGTTTTTGTGGTCCGGAAAGGAAGGATTGGGTGTTTGTAGAGCGCTTGTACAGGGAAAGAGGGGCTGAGTCATGTTTGTGATGGTGCATTCTCTTCATAACAACATTGTACCACACATTGCAACCCCATGCTGCTTGTTCTGATGTGATTTTCAGCCATGGCTAACAATGCTATGCCCGGCATGGCTGTCACGTGCGTTCGGAGCACCGGGGAACATGCGCCTGCCACTGTTATTGGTCCCTCTTGTCATGGGGACAACTACATCCATTTGAAGTACATGCGGAATGGGAAGGAGATTGAGCACAATGCCGCTTTTGATAAAGTGCTCTTCCCCATTCGTAGCCTCTCGCCATCCCCATCTGAGGGCTCCCCCACACGTTTGCTGTTACGTGTGTCACGCGCATGCACGGCCTTGTCTAAGCACGGTGTGGGCGTTGAACCGCCGTTTTGACCTAACTTTTGGGACCGCGGCCGTGCTTGCGCAGGGGGGGGGGGTACATGAAAAAAGTACGCGCGAGTTACATCAAAACAAAGTGCACGTGACCTACGCAAAAAACAAAACTGAATGCCCCCAATCTTTCTTTGTTTTGAGAGGGCTATGCGGCCACTTTAAATCCTCCCTGCTATGGGGATGCAAAGACGGCACAAGTTTCGAGCCACTAGGATTTACCCCCCCTTTGGGGAGGGGTGCAAGACGGGAGGTGTTATGTAGCCATTTTGTGCACATCACATGTGGGCCACCAAGACGGCAGGGGTTATGTAGCCGTTTTGCACACATGTGGGCCCCTGGGACGGGAGGGGTTAAGAAGCCACTTCTGATTTTGAGACCAAGGACAATATTGCTGCCACCCCTTCCTTGGAGCTGAAACCCGGAGAATCTCCTTCCTCCCTAGCCTCCAACTTACAGAGGCCCCCAAATGGTGGAAATGTGTTGATGGACCAGAAGTATGTTTCTTGGGGGGTTGGGAACATTTGTCCCCTACCGACCCTGACCACATTGGAGGAAAGTTGTGGACTAGGGGCTTAGATGACTAGGCCAATGATCATTTGCTATGAAATCTAGCGCCGCAAGCGGTGAAAAAGATTTGTGAATGTCAAAAACCGTTCTGGGAATGTGATTTTTCCAATCAAGCCAATGTGCAAAACTTGAAGTTGCACTCCACATCTGTGGCGGTATGCAGGACTAGCAGTAAATGCAAAGCAATCTTCGATATGTCTAGCAACTTTGGGCAGAGGCCTGAACCTCTCAGACTCCAACTGTCCGGTGAATTTCGTAGGGTCCGACACTTGTCCCATTTGGCCCTTGCCTCAAAGCATTGAGTAGCCAACACTATAGATAATATCTTTTGCTCATCGCCTCCGCTCATGTTGGGCCGTTGCTAGGGTCAAATACACGACAAGAGTGCGTAAAGGGCAAATGGGTGGAGGTGATCCTCCACCATTGTGGAGGAAGCGTAGGACAGTTACCTTTTTTTGGCATAAGTTGGGTGCACTTCTTTTTTCACCAAAAAAAAAAGAAAACTAAAAGCACCACCCAACAACCACCATTGCTACTGGAGGAGAAGCATATAGCACCCCGGACATTTTGGGTACTTCTAGTACTGGTAAAGCAATGGAGCCATGGCATGAAGTGTGATTCCAGGGGAGAGGAGAGAAGAGGGGGAATGCCGTGCACATCGTGCAAAGTTTTGTATGTCGGTAACTACCCGGACCCTAGTTTTGGCCCTTTTGTGCAGCTTTGTTGTTCCGGAATAAGGTTTTTTGAGCTTCTAATACATTCGGGATATGGCATATTTGAATTATTATCCATTTTCACCCATTTTCACCTATTTGTACCCATTTTCATCCACTCCCACGCTTCGGCACGTAAAGCCACATTGATTTCTCTGCACCATGGGGAGCCCAAGAAGGCAGGGGTGATGCAACCATATTGATTTATCCTCACCATGGGGCCCCTGAGAAGGCACGGGTGCTGTGGCCATATTGATTTCTCCTGACCATGGGGACCCCGAGAAAGGACCACAAATGCATCTCGTTCACGCCCACGCTCACAATTCTCTCCATTTTTGCGACGTCCCCGCTGCTCACCTTCAACGATGTGTCCCATTCACGCCCATGCTCAGGATCCTCTTCCCATTTCCCATTCGCCATCCCTGAAGAGACCCTTGACCTCGGGGTCCCCCTAATCCCAATGACGCTTACACGGGGTGCTTCCACAATGATGCAGTTTATATCGGGCAGAAGACTTTGATGGAAGCCCAACAAGAATATAAAGATGTGCATGGCTTTTATCATGCAAGGCTGGCGCACCTCTTTGCTCGCTTGCGGCACCAGATAGTTGTCCGAAATGTGTGGACAAGCTGTGCTGAGCAGTTCCACAGTCATGTGTGCATTTTGCTTCATCAATTTTGTATCCGCAGACAGACGAGGTATCGGCCCTATGGACCTTGGCCTCATGTGCCTGAGTTTGTGTGGGCACAAGACGAGGCTACCAAGGAAGACAAGGAAGATGATGGCGGTGTTTGTTGCCACTTGTGTGGCCACCGTCTGAGAGATACATCAAAGTGTCGCAATTGCCACTCAAACATGTGTGTTGGTTGCGTGCCACAGCATAGTTGTACTCTACAGCGCTAATTGGGGTGTTCGCGGTGGTTCAATGTCCGTCTTGTTGGCTTTCTTGCTTTGGCGTGTTACACACAGGTGGCATGGGGTGGTGTCACTACAATGTACATGCAATGCGCACGCAATGCAAAACCTTGGCTTGGAGGTGAGAGGAACGAGGAGGAGAATGTGCTACAAAACATGCCCCAACTACAAGAAGTCGCCCAATACATGTTTCTAGATCAGGTCAAACTTCGAGTCTGATGCCTTTGGCTTTGCACTTGGCTGCAGCTCAAGAACACAGACAAGTGGTTGCTTATTATGCCAATGCTTGATTTGAATGCTAGATGTCATGCACCTCTAAGCAATGGAGGAAGGCTATGTTGTGGATTGCTATTCCCCCTAATTACATGGGATTAGCCCCAAACAAAGCTACACGTTCTGGGCTCACAGACGAAAGAGGGTTTGGGACGATTCCTTGGATAGCTAGGACGAGGCCGGAGGTTTCATTGGTGGGGTGTCTGCCAATGGAGCGTTGGACATAGCCGGATAACCACTACATTGCTGTGACCCATTTTGGAAAAGTGCCAAGATAAAGCACCATGAAGGTCTTTTTCAGTCAAAATGCATACACAATTTCTTTTACTCCTTCTCTCCCTTGCGCAATCGCCGGTTTGTAAAACAACCATCCCCTTGTCAGATAGTACTTTTTGCTATGTCCCCATGGGATTTAGGTAATGTTGCCACACCAAGAAGAGTGGCACCCTCACCAATTGGCAACCATCGTACTACAAGGCGCATGGGTGGTACACGTTGGAGGAAATGGGCAAGGTTGGAGGAAAGCGTTTTCTCATTTATGGCATTGGGTATTGGTGAGGAACATCGATTGCAACAATGACAATGAGCATGTGGAGAATTGCCTCACCCGCATCCAACCCAGTGGCTAAGCTGACTTTGCTGTACATACCTCTAGGCCACTGCTACCTAAGCACACTGTCTGCCTTGATGGCTGAACTCACCAGTGTCGGAACCAAAAAAAAGACAATGAGCATGTGGACATTTCTGGGGTTTCAGACATTTGGGTTGATGCTATCACATCAACCCCATTTGCGTTTGTGTAAAGGGGTAAACTGTGCTCAAACAGTCCAAATGCTTGCAACATCGGGGCTCCAGTCTTGGCAGGCCGTATCCAGGCTTTAGGTCAAGTTGGGTCTGGCTTGGGTTGGGTCAGATTGGTATGGGTCAGTGTGTGTCACATCAAACCTCCCAGTGCAGTGGGGAAACTGGCCTGGCTTCATGCTTTTGTGCGCAAGGCCATAGCCCCAACCCTATGGATGTGGTAATTGAGTCGGCGTTGAGTAAGCTACGCAACACCATCTATTGGTCTTTAGATTGGCATTATGCTGACAGCATAGCCCAAGCCTGTTCTCTAGCGGACCCCATATCCCATGATTGGAAAACGTTGCCACTCCCCTCCTGGATGTGGAGGGCTGCACCCCAACATCCAAGTGGCCCCATCCTCCACAGGATGTTGGACCTCCCCTGCTGGATGGTGATCCAGAGCACAGTCATGCTCTCCGACTCCGCCCCGCCCCCCCAAAACAAGACATGTTCTTGATGCCATGCTGTATGCAGATGATGCTTCGAAAAGCATAAACGCATTAGGTTCTCACTCTGACAGTGTGGTTTGTTTCTCATACCAATTTGCATAATGTTTCCTTCCCGCTTTTTGAAGTTATATGCCTTTGAGTGGTTGCAATCCAGTAGCTCTGGGGAGGGTGGCTGTGTTGAACGAAGTTAGTCAAAGGTTCCGCCTACAATCTCGCTTCGCTCACCCTAATTAGGTTCCCCTCCGGTTTGAATACACTTTCTCTCACTGAGCCCCTCAGATGCTTCTACAGATAGTGCCACTACTTGTAGTGCTGGGAGGTACGGTGTCAACACCAAAACAGATTGCATTGTCCATAAGCGCAGCTGCTGGTACGTCTACAACCACTCCCACCACCCATTGTATGGCTGTGTGACCCTAACATACCCTCAACCCACTGGGTTTGTCAACTTAAGGACCAGCCCCCTCACCACAACCCATGACCGTTACCATGCAAGGCCGAATGGGGCCAGCGAGTGCAGCACAGCAGGCATTGAGTGCTCGTTGAACTGAGTGAACCCAGAGTACACACCACGACCCCTGAACAACTAGACGGAGAAATGGACAGGAGGCCCTCTCTGACCTTATTCAAGGACAAAGGTGCATGGCCACCGGCAGCACATTGCAATGCACCGTCAAACTCTTGGAACCGATGGCAATGAAGGTTTTTGGGGAGCAGGTGCAGCTGGAGTCATGTGTGTGGCGGCATACCTGACCATTTGAGGCTTGGGCCCTTGGTAAGCAATGGTCTGACTCCAATCCGACGCTCACATTATTATGAGGTGACGCATTGACTGATCACAAATCACAACCCCAAATCCATACCTCTTATGATTGGCTGGTTGTTGGTGTGGGGTCCCCATGCTTGGGGCGCCTCGCCCAGGGTAGAGAGAGTATGTTAGCGCGCCAGGCAAACTTTTCTCCTGTCTTGCCCCAGTTCCCCCCATTTCCCGTTGTTTGGGTATTTTGATGCTTCTTTCGCATTGGGGATATGGTATATTTAGACCCTACGCCCTGTATTATATCCTTGGAACACAATCCTAGGCAGGCGTTACGGCACACAATCCTAGGCAGGCGTTACGGGTATGGAACAACAATGCATGAAAGGTTCCTTGTTCACCCGCAGTTGTGCTTTGTTGTGCCATTCGTACTTAGGGTTCCTGGACTAGAGGAGGGAGTGATGTTTAGTGGTAAAGCATTGGACTGGACGACCGCGACATTGATTTGGATGCCGGGCGCGCGCCGGGCAGACGTACCCTCAGAGAGCACTGGGTCTTTGGCCTGCGTCGGGTGGGCATGGTGGGGCGGGGGGGGGCCAAGGTGCGACGTGCGCCAGCGGCGGTCGCTGCTGCCGCACCTTCTGCTTGTCCAGGGTTGCCAGCTTTCGCAGCGCATGGCCTGTTGTGCACATTTCCATCCCAAGGGCAAGTTGCCCTCGGAGCACACCATCCAGAAGCGCAAGATCGCCTCCGAATCCCTCCCGTTTTCAGACACCCGGGACCACGACGAGGCGAAAAGAGGGTTCATCGCGGCTCCGGAGTACAAGCAGATCATGGCGGAGGCCGGCCACGTGGCGTGGGACATTGGCAGCTACGACTACCTGTTGGAAGAAGGACAGGACTTTGACAGCATTCACCCTTCGCTGCAACGGCAGGCCCTCCTCAACATGGCGTACGGCCTTTACGAAGTAGTGCCGGACAAGATTTATCAGGTGCGGGGCTTTGATCTGGCCAACATCTCCTTCGTGAAGGGAGACACCGGGTGGATCGTCTTCGACCCTTTGACCTGCAAGGAGACGGCCAAGGCGGCCCTGGATTTCGCCAACGAGAAGCTTGGGGCGCGGCCCGTGGTGGCGGTGGTGATCTCCCACTGCCACGTCGACCACTTTGGGGGGACCCGCGGGGTGGTGGACGAGGCCGACGTGCTCAGCGGCAAGGTCCCCGTGGTCTGCCCCGAGGGCTTCATGGAGCACGCGGTCTCGGAGAACGTGTACGCGGGCACCGCGATGAACCGCCGCCTCTACTTCCAGTACGGCGTGCTGCTGCCCCGCAGCCCGTACGGCCACGTGGACCAGGCCATCGGGAAGGCCGTCGCCACGGGCAGCCTCGGGCTGCTCGCCCCCACGATCTCCATCACAAAGGACATCGAGGAGCTGACCATTGACGGGGTCACGATGGTCTTCCAGAACACCCCCGGGACGGAGGCCCCCGCGGAGATGAACACGTGGTTCCCCCAGTTCCGGGCCTTCTGGGCGGCGGAGAACATTGTGGGGACCGTGCACAACATCTACACCCTCCGGGGGGCGCTGGTGCGGGACGCCCTGGCGTGGTCCAAGCACATCAACATCGCCCTGTACATGTTCGGGGCGGAGGCCGAGGTCATGTTCGCCTCGCACTCGTGGCCGCGGTTCGGGAACGCCCGCGTGCAGGAGGTCATGCGGTGCCAGCGGGACATCTACGCGAACCTCAACAACGCCGTGCTGCACCTGGCGAACCGGGGCGTGACCATCAACGAGGTCCACAACGTCTACGCGCCGCCGCCGGCCCTCCGGCGGCAGTGGGCGGCCCACAGCTACCACGGCAGCGAGGCCCACAACAGCCGCGCGGTGATCAACCGGTACCTGGGGTACTGGGACGGCAACCCGGCCACCCTCATCCCGCTGTCCCCCAAAGACTCGGCCCCGCTGTACGTGGAGATGATGGGCGGCAGTGCGAAGATCTTGGCCAAGGGTCGGGAGCTGTACGCCCACGGGCAGTACCTCTTGGCCCAGGAGATCCTGAACAAGCTGGTGTACGCGGAGCCGAGGAACGGGGAGGCAAAGGACCTCTTGGCCGACGTGTTCGAGCAGATCGGGTATCAGCAGGAGAGCCCGAGCGTGCGGAACTCGTTCCTGGCGGCCGCCTTCGAGCTCCGGTCCGGAATGCCCGAAGGGCACCCCCCGAAGACCCTGGGGCCGGACATGGTCCGGGCGATGTCGACGGAGCTGTGGCTGGATTTCTTAGGGATTCGTGTGGACCCCGACCAAGCCGATGGCATGACGTTCACGATGAACTTCAGGACCTCGGACACCGGCGACGAGTTCGTTGTGGAGATGAGCAATGCCACGCTAACGAACATCAAAGGCTTTCGGCATCCGGATCCAGACGTGGACATCGCCATTGCGCGCACTGACCTGCTGTGTGTCATGATGGGCACTGCGACCATGAAGGAGATGGTGGACGCTGGGAAAGCGACTGTGAAGGGGGATGTGACCGTGATTGAGAAACTCCTGGGGGTGATGGTGAGGTTCACCCCTGACTTTGAGATGGTCCCTGGTACCAAGGCAGACCCACTGGCTGCATCCCTTGCGTTATCCGACGGCTTCGAAAGCCACAACTCAGAGATGGACCAGTTGGGATGCTGATCCACACAGTGGCAGCACTGGAGCCTGTGGCATTTGGTCTCATGCCCTTTCTGAGTTGTACCCCATTCTGTTGCTTACAGCTCTCGCACCAGCACGGCTTGTGCTCCTTGTCGCCCTGACGAGCTCCAGCCGTTCGAGCCTGCCCACTCCACCGTGCCCCATCCATCCCATCCCATCCCTGCGCAGTCTCACACTGCGAAGCCCTGCACAGTCCGGACCTCACAACACCGAACTGTAAGGGCACCACCACCACCACCACCACCACCACCACCACCACCACCACCACCACCACCACCACCAAATGCAGCCACTTTGTGTAGAGTTCGGGTACCACCTCAGCAATGTACCCTGTACAGCAACGGGGGAGAATTTCGGCCAGGGACAATTTCGTGGGGAAACCCCGAACGTTTCAAACTTGCTTTTGAGCACGTCTCTTCGCACAGCATACCTGAGGTTGCAGCTGGGCTCTGTTAGCTTCATGCCGTAGGGTGCACATACATTGCAGAAGTAGACTGCAACGACCGGTTCAATGACATACTCCGCCGGCGACCTTTGAGTTATGAACGGCTAGCGACAACTACATTATGGCGACAGGTCAACTGTGGCGTAGAGAGGGCTGCGGCTCAATGGGGTCACTTTCTGCGCATGCAGCCGGTTTACAGTGCTTATGGATTGCGCATGAAGCCCAGAGCTTGTTCCATGGCTTCGGCCAAAACAGCACCTGCAGGCCCAGTGAGAACCTACGCCAAGCATCAAAACCAGCATAACATAATAACAGACCCTATAGCCCCTCTGCACATGAGATTGTCAAGGTCAGGCCATTGCTTAGTGCCCCGCCCCCCCCCCCCCCCCCCACGCGCCACGAGTCCAAAGGCCAGAGGCCAAAAACAAGTTGGTGTACCGAAAATGGGCCTCCAACTTCGGGTCCCTGCAATGGATTTCGGTTTTTCACTTAGGAGAAATTCTCTGAGCGGGTTCGTCGGTCGGTCGGCTGGGGTTGGCCAGGGCCCCAAATTGACCCCCCCCCCCCTCCCGGTCCTGACGCAATGGTCAAGGTAGCGTTGGCCCTCCTGCCTTGTCTGGTCTCAGTATGCTCCCTCGGGGGTGAGATGAACTTGTGTGGGTTCCGCAAACGGCGACAGACGCTGAGGCCAGGCTGCAATCGTTGACGGATATTGTACATGCTTACTGCCATAAATATGCCACTAGCATCCCAGGCATATGGTCTCCATTGTGTTGTGCTTCAGATGAGGGATTTGTGTACCGTGTATCTATTTTCATGGATTTGAAAACTTTGTTTCCGCGTGTCAGGATGGCATGACTGATGTCCATTCAGATGTCTCTCAATGCCGAGATGGTCTCCTCCTTGCCTTCTGCCTGGGGAGCGTAGACGTATGGACATTGTTCTGCAAGGAGCGGTATCGGAGCAGAGCGGTGGTATAATTGTTTTGCCTTGACCACCCACCTACCCCTCCAGCTTCTTTAGTGGAAAGGCCTGGGACCCCAAAGCCATGTGTGTGTGTGTGTGTGTGTGTGTGTGTGTGTGATAGTTCTGTGGAGTCATCTTGCTTCGCTTTGCAGTGGGATTGTAGGTGCCCACGGTGGGTGGGGCGGGGCTCCCAGAGCAGCTGGGCGTTGCCACTGCCAAACAAGACGGAGGGCAGCAACAGCGGCATGAGGGGAGCCAACAGCCACATGGAGGTGACAGCACATCAATGATAGATGACACTTCGACCACAAGGAGTACATACCTCGAGAGGAACCTCTGGCGCGATGGCGGCTGTCAAGCTTTCATGGCTGCCACATGTCCACTGTGTACGGCTCAATACTACAGATGTAGCGGCAGTGAGTCAACGTGTGTGTCCCTCAGGGCTGTCTGGCTCCGACTTGAGTCGGACGGGCTGCAGCCCCCCCAGCCCCCCGCTCCCCGGGCACAGTCAATACAAGGCGCTAACCGGATGAGGAACCAAGGCGACCCAAGTATCGCCTGGACCCATGCTGTTCTGGCGTGTTTCAAGAGGTCAACACCGGATGTCGAGACTTTGAGGCGCCCTTTTGTACGCAAGGCTCCGGTGTCCTCCACCTACACACGGGCAGCAGCGCTGCTGAGCACACAGTTCCTGGTACACAGATGAGGGGCGAAGCAGGCTCAACAGTTCCCAGGCGAGACCCGGTCTGAAGGGGTACAGGGCCGGCTCGGTTGGTCGGGTGGCCCCAGTGGGCAGTGCCCCTCCCTTGAGCCATCTGTTTGAAACAGTTTTCCGGCCCCAATGTGTCAGGGCTCGCGCATTGCTTGGACCCCACAATTTTGCCCTCCCCCCCACCTCCACTTTGGCAGAGTGCTTGGGCTGCAATTGTCGACGGATCTTCATATATATCTCTCTGGGACACCGACATTCCTGCCAACACGGAGCGTTTTATGGGGTCGGTGCCATTGCTGCCAAATTTGTGCCTGCTGAGTGTCCCGTAGGGGCGGGGTATATTCGGAAAGCCCTTGAAAAGGGCTATTCGGAACACCCGGGTCTGCATGCTGAGCTGACGATATGTTTGAGATTTTCGTCCGTTTTGGACAATGCCTGTGTTGCTTGTTGCCTTCTGTTGTCAACAGGCAGCCACCATGTCCGCATACAAATTCACGCAAGCCTGTTTTGATCAGAGATAATGAAACCAAGTGGTTGGATTTTGGCCAGACACCTGACCCTGAAAACCTTCAGCCAGATCCAGGCTTTGTCTGGGTGAAATCAGGGTACAGCATGAGCATTGCATGGCGCAAGGTCCAGCTGACCAAACAGCGAAATGTGGACCTCACAACTGACGGCCTGTGGGCTATGCCCTTGAACACAGGGTGGGTGCCAGTCAAGGCACGCAGGCTGCAGGATTGGGAAAAATTGAAGAAGTATGTTCCCAATCACAAGCAGGGGGATGTTTGCCCCAATGGAGTCCCAGCCCTTGTGGACAGGGGCAACAATGACAACGACTCGGATTCGGAATAATGAGTGATCCCCTGAGGATTGCCTTGTCCTGTGTGTCATCCCATTTGCAGCTCTGTGCTCAAAACTGTGACCACCTACCCCCCCCCCCCCCCCAACCCATACATGATTGAGCCCCCAACCCATACATTTCTGAAACGGCCTTTTCTCACAGATTTCAAGAAGCATACAAATCCCCCCCCCTACGGAACGAAATTTTGGTCCATTGGACGAAAACTTGAAATGTCCCCGAAAATTTGCGAATTCACTCCGTGTTGGCAGGAACCGGATTTCCCCGAGAGATATTGTACATCTCTCGGGGACGGTGGACATTGCTCCAACTTGGTGGGTTTTTGGTGGTCATCGTCATTGTTGTGTTATTTGTGCCCACTGTGTGTCCCGTAGGGGGGGGTATATGGGGTGTATTCGGAAAGCCCTTGAAAAGGGCTATTTGGAAAATCCTGGGTTTGCATGCTGAGCTGACGATATGTTTGAGATTTTCGTCCGTTTTGGACGCTGTGTGTGCGGCCTGCTGCCTCTTTTTGCCAACAGTGCCCCCCCACCGCCGTTGGATGCCGGCCAACCGCCGTCAGTTACTACCCAAGCATGACCGAATGTATGGTCATGCACTTGCTTTGATTTTCTTTTGGGGGGAGGAGGCGGATTAAGGGGTGCCCTGCTCTTGATGCGCGATCCCGCATGGATGACTGCCAATGTTCCATTCGGTGAGGCAGTGTGTGCCTCATCGAAGAGATAGCCTGGAAGTTTCACAATCGCGTAAGAATGAGTGAGGAGGTGGCGAAGCACCAGCACTACACAAGACACATGTGTGGCTTCAGGGGGGAAGGTGTTGTGATGTCGTTTGGATTTGTCCTCTCGCGCTGGGCCCCTCTGCGGATGTATTTATTTGGGACCGCAAAGGGCCACAACAGGCCAAGGAGGGTGCGCACGGTGTGCGCTGTGCGGGCGCGCAGTGTGATTTAGACCCGAGTGGCGTAGAGCGATGGTCACAATGAATGTTGCCCAACAGCGATCATAGGGCACTAAGCATCAGGATAGGGTGGCCAATCGTTGTGTTTGGGAAGAAATAACAATGTCGGGGTCTAGGAGTAATTGTGTGCAGCCCTGGCACCACACAACCTGCTCTACCCCAACTCAGTCTTAATGAGTGGGGGGTGGGGGGTGTCACTTGTATTGTGCTGTTGATGGTACTATGTTTGTGGGAAGGAGGGTGTTTATACTATTTTTGTGGCCAAAGTGTTTGCTCTCCTTAGGGGCCTTTTTGGGAGGGGGTAAAAATCAGGACGTTTCAAGTGTACTCCCCGCAAAAGTAGTGCGCAGTGTGCGCGCGGCCCAATTACTACTTCTTAACCTTTGAAATGGCCGTGGTGCGTTTGTGGGCTACAGAGGACATTGTGCATTGGAAAATATCGGCCTGAAAAATGGGTGTAGTACAATGGCAAACGACATGTCTACTAAAGCACAGGATGCAGCACGCAGCGTGCGTGAGGCCCCCTCAAGACCAAGGCCAGGAAATAGGTTAGAGAAGGGGTCAAAAAACGAAGGAGAACGAAGTGGCGGTGATGCATAGTGCAGAGGAGAAGTGGGTAGAGAGAGACAGAGAACGAGGTAAACACTACAAATTTGAAGCGAAAAGCGTCGAGAGATGGCGCGTGGCCTAGAGGCATACCTTGATGGTTGAATGTACTACTACCGGAAATTCCAGGGGTGTTTGTTAACAGTTTCCCTCTCGACTCAATATTGCACTTCCACCATTCACCACTCATCACACAGCCAACTTCATCATGCCGATTCCTCAAAGATGAGTAAAGGGCGAAGTAGAGGGCGGTCTCAGAATATGCGCACCCTGACTTGCAGACGGTATGATGGTACAAAGTCCAGATTAGCCGAACCACGCGGCAGAACAGCTAGACAAAGCCCAAAACGCAGTAGTGTCCCGATCTTGGGGGTTGAGGTTGCAACAGGGGCTAGTCTCCTCAGAAGGTGCGGACGTGGGGGCTATCTAGACATCACATCCCTGCTTGAAGGAATGCGAAGAGTACAGCAAGATGCTCCAGGGGCACACTGTGCGCTATGCCCACACTGTGCGAAAAGTCGGCTGTTTTCCACCACCGGTAGCCACGGGTCCGGAGGGGGGTCCTTAAGGGACCAGATTTTTTTTTTTTTGCTAAGGACAGCCCTTAAGGACCGCCCCAAGGGACCACCAACCGCGAACCGCCAACTCCCATCAACTGCCAACCGCCACCAACCGCCAACCACCAACCGCCACCAACCGCCAGCCACCAACCGCCACCGACCGCCAGCGGCGACCAACCGCCAACTGCCAACCACCGCCAACCGCCTCCAACCACCAACCGCCAACCACCAACCGCCACCAACCGCCAGTTGCCAACTGCCAACCGCCAACCGCCAACCGCCAACTGCCACCAACCATGGTTGAGCACATGGAGTGCCCGCGGGCTTTTTTGGGAAAACTGGTACGGGAACACTTGTTTTTTCTTTTTTTTTTCCGTTAAGGACACCCCTGCGGGTCCCAGGGTTCTGAATTCTGCACCCCATGCTCTTTTGAATTGATCATGCATGCTTCTGTAGGTGCGTGGTTTTCAGGGGTGTTCCCGGGATAAACAACGTAATAATTGGCGATTTGCCCGCGCTGTGCGTGCACTGTGCAAAAACACCCCCTATGGGAGACATTCCGGAGCCAGCATCAAGTGTTGAGAAGGGCGTCACAAGCGGTACAACGGGTTGTGCATGCGGTGCAAGCTATGAGCATTCTGTGCAGGCTGCATGGGAGGAAAGTGTATTGTGGGCGGAAGCATGGCAACACACGTAGGCAAGAAATGCCTGGAAGCAATACACGGGGATGTATGAGACAACCGTGAAAATGCCGACAGCACACTGCCAACCGCATCACCAAAGAACGCCTGTCAAAGTGTAAGCTGTCCTCCACACCTCAGTGTCTGTGGGTGTTTGATGGGTGGCTAAACAGCAATGCTGAAGAAGGGCAAGTGGGAAACTCATTTGTGTGGGTTGGGGCAGGGGAGCGTTTGAGCCCCCGAATTGGGGGTCTGGAAAAGGGCATGTTTTGAATTAAAACACCAAGTCGGACGGACCCCCACCCCCCCCCGCAAACACATACCTCAGAAAGATCAGTGCGTCGTGGGTAATTGTTTTGACTCATATGTGTTGGGGTACCCCCCCCAAAGGATGGGCCCTGTCAGCAGGCCCACAAGGGCCACGCCATGTGACTGGCATGTGTTGGGGCCGCCAGTTTCGTCGTCTGAAGTGCAAAGTCATAAGAATGTGGGCCCGTGGTTTGTGGGAGCAGAACGAAAGAGGGGCTGGGGCATGCGTGTCAGACTGGTTGCTGCCTATTGCAGCGGTGTGCTTGGGAGTGCAGCGGCATTGGGATGGAGTTGGACGTGATTGGGGAGGATTGGGAAGTCGCATGTGTTGGGATTGAGGTGTTGGCAGAAGCTCCGGACCACCGCACAGGGACGCCTGCGTGGACAGTGAGGCTTCGTCTCCATCTTTTTCCTTGAGCGGGCAGCGCTCTGAATGAGAGACCAATTACATCTGGGTATAGGGGACTACTGTCTTGGTCCCGCATGGCGTGGCATCCTTCCCCCCCCACCCCAACCAACATGGGTTTTGGGATTCATGGGTATGCCTTTGCTTTTGGGCTGGGCTGACCTGAGCAGACTCCCGGTCATGTCCGGGTCGGTGGGTCGGTCATGTCCGGGTTGGTGGCTGGGTCAGTGACCCTCCGCCCCCCCCCCCCACCCATGGCTGACCCCCCCCCCCCCCCCCCTTGCACCCTATCAGCCTATCAGTCACACCTAACTGCCTGCTACCCCACCTTTCTGGCTTCTTCTGATCACAAGGCCTTGCTAATGCATCTCCAAAATACCAGTACACAACATAACAACAAACGAAGACATGTCCCACGGCCTTTCTTCAAGACCGAGACACCGTGGAGGCTATCAAAGCCGACTTAGATGCCATCAGTCAGGATGATGAAACGTGGTGGTCACTGGCATTAGACTGCATTCACACACATGCATTTCGTTTTGAACGTACATTACGGCAGCAAGGATCAACCAAGCTGCAGGCAGTAATGATGCAATCCACATCGACTTACCTGCCTGCAGAGGCATGGGAATTCCTTCGACAGAAGGGGCACCACACCACCAACCCAAAGATAGGCTATACCATTTTGGTTTCTCTGGCGGACAGGGACAACAGTAACCGCACAGGGCAACTCATCCTGAACAAACTGAAATCCACCCTTGATGATCCACATGCTGATAACCCGAGGCGCAAACAGGCGGAAGTCTGGTGTCTAGTTAAACAACTCCAAAATAAGAGGAAAATGCATTCGCTTCGGAACGGCCAAGGTGTTCTCCTGCCTAACCCAGATGATATGGCAGCCAAAATCTTGCAATTTGGGGACAGTGCCATGTCATTAAAGGGCTGCACGGCGAAAGCTTGCTCCCGTTATCTCCGCCCCCTTTTCCGGAGGTTCAACGTAAAGCTTATGTCCCAAATGCCGGTTCGCCCCCTCACCCTCACGTTGGTGGAGGCTGCATTAGCATCCCTGAATCAAACGTCCTCACCCGGAATAGACAGCATCCCCTGCAGGGTCTACTCCAAATTTCAATCACATTTTTCACCCCGAATGCTTCAAATTACACAGCGCACACTTGATGAGGGAAAGCTCAAGCCTGAGTGGGCTGAAGCCCTTCTGAACCTCATCCCCAAGGGCAGGGGAATAGCCCAAGTCGCAAACAGCCGCCCCCTGGTGTTGCAGAACACAACACACACGTGGATGGCAGCAATTGTTGCCCTACAGATCCAAGACCTTGTCTCTGCACTCACCCCTGTAGAACAGAAGGGTTTTATTAAAGGGCGGTCAATTTTCGACCTCTCTGGCATTGCTTTGTTGATTGGCAGACTGTCGTAGAAGGCATTTTTTGCCCTACTGATTTTCGAAAAGCTTTTGACTCCATCACACACACGTATGCCAGGTCATTTCTGCAGCTTCTTTGCCTTCCAAATGATATGATTGACCTTATTCTTAATCTTTTTCACGCTCCCATAGTGCTACTGATCCAGGGACAGGTTTGTAAGGACAAATGCTTTTGGCCCCGGTTAGGCGTTTGGCAAGGGTGCCCACTGTGCCCCACACTTTTTGCAATTATGATTTCACCTCTGGCTTTTAAACTACATGAGGCCTCTCCGCTTATCACGGTGTTATTGTATGCAGATGATCTTCTGATCATCATTAAGTGTCCCCCCGCTGAGGCAGTGGTTGTTATCCTGCTGGCTATGCAGGTGTCACAACGGTTCACTGACCATTCAGGTCTTCACATCAATCATTCCAAGTCGGCGCTCCTGCTAAACGGGGTGTGGACAGATGTGCAAGTTTCCCAGCTAATTCCCACAAAGCTACCAATTGTTGACAGATACAAATATCTGGGGGTCTTTTTTTGGCCATGTCAATGAGGACACATCGTATGAGCCCGCGTTGCAGAAAGCCCTGGGGCGTGCCTTCGCCATGCAGTCCTGGGCTCTCTCTTTTCCTGAGCGAGTCATGCTCCTCAAGCTGTGGATACTACCACTACTGGTCTTCCCAGCCAGGTGGTCTTTCCCACAGACATTGTCATAAGCACACTCAAGATAGTGTATAACGCGGCACTACGCCTCACGTTGTGGGATCTCACCCACGACATCCTTGCCCTCCCTAGAAATGAAGGGGGCTACTCGCTCCCGCAGCCAAAAACTTTCTTATATTGGCAACACTCCACAGTTTTTCTGCAGTATGTCAAGGATCCACTACTACTCCCTGCACCGGTCACTGCCAGCTTTAAACGTTTTGCACTCCTTCATGGGATGTTGCTGCGAATGGCAGGCCTACCCTTTTTCCAAATGGGCAGCAATGTAGTTTGGCGAACCATGCCATACCTTGCGTGGAGCGCTAGGGCCTTCTCCCTGGTTAGACAGCCAATACTGGCATATCATGACATCATGCTCAGTTATGATACTCCATTATGGCACAACAACTGCTTTCGCAACCAACAGGCACAAACCTACTTCTGCCCCTAGCTCATCCGAGCTGGGGTGCTCACTGTGGGACGGCTTTTAGAAGATGACTCTTCTTTTCAGCTCATTGCCCCCACGTGGAGGGGTGTCTACCAAACCGCACTAGGTGGAAACACTGACCCACCCCGCTGCCCCGACCAGGCAGCACAGTCCAGGTAAGAGGGCCTGGCACCGCCGGGCGCTAAGCCATGGCCCCCCCTGTCTTTCTGGTGTAATTGGACGCACCATCAAATGGTCGAGTTTCTGTCTACATCCGGCCCCCCCGAATCAAGGCAGACACCGGATGTCTGGGCGACACTGGCCCGGGCGGGCCTGCCCACACGCCTGCACGATTTCGTACACACGGCTCTTTGGAAAAAGCTCCAGACAGGGGAACGCCAACGAGCTTGGAAACCTTTTGATACACATTGCCCCATTGATCACTCCTTGGAAACAATCGCACGCTGCATGCACGAATGCACCTTTGTCAAACATGCCTTTAAGATCATCCAAGAATGCTTCAAGGTGGACATTTCACATATTTTCCTTACGGACACGACAGCCACACTCACCACACCCGCTCGTGTTTTGGCCTGGTCTGCAGTCCACACAAACTAGATCATACGATGTGCTGTCAAAAAACAACAAGCCACGGCGCCGCCGTGGACGGCGTTTTTGACCAAATGGTGCTCGTACCTGGCCAAATGGGCCACAAACACCCACAAGTTCATCAGTGATGATGACCTGACACTATTCATCCACACCTTGGAGGTTTACATTGAAAAGCACTACATACCACCGGTCACACTTTCCGTTGCCCCCCCTGTACCCCCCCCAACGGCGGCGCAACTACGCTCCACAAACCGACACTTGCGTAAGCTGCAGAGAGCGGAGGAACTGTACACGGAGCTCGCCGAGCTCCGGGCACAGGGATACCTGCTCATTTTCACCGACGGCTCCTCGGAAGATGAGCCCGGAGTCGGTCGTATCGCTAGATATGGTATTGCCACGGAAAGTGGCGTTCGAGTGGCCAACTATATGCCACTGCATCTCCGCCAAACCAATAATGCGGCTCTACGCGGTTGTCCGAGCACTGCAAATTGTAACTAACACCAAAATTGCCATTTGCACAGACTGTGAGTATGTCCTACTCGGTGCCCAGGGGGTGGCCAAAAGGTGGCAATGCCGAGGTTGGAGGGGATCCAGCGCCAAGGTGGCCTGTGTCGATCTCTGGCCAACCCTCAAGCAGGAGTTATCCAACCCCGACAGGGAAATCCTCTGGGTCAAGGTGCCGTCACACGTCGACGTCCCCGGCAATGAGGAGGCTGACAGACTCTCAAAAGTGGGACGCATGTCCCACCCCCTTTTTCCAGCAAAGGCCACACCGGCACTGCAAGTCATTACCACACCCGCCACCCCTAAAGTGAAAAAGGCCAAACATGAACCCCTCCCAGAGGACCCCGACACGCCACTTCTACCCAAACTCTTAGACTTTTCGTTCTTTGCCATTTTGTCTCCCAAGCCGGCCCTAGTGCCATGCGACAGCACGCAACGCTCTGGGCATGCAGCCCATGCCTGGGTCCCCGCGTGACAGTGTCCATAGTGACTGTAACTGCTCTACAAACTGCTCGTGTGAACTTCACACTGATGGGCACAATGGGCCCACTTAAACCACAGGGGCTGGGCCTACGGCCCCCTCCCAGCACTACTTGTGAGCACATGACTTTTCCTGGATTTGCTAGGGCTGTCCTTCCTGCCACGGCAGCCACACGTTGGCGACAGGCCCTGATTTGCTATCTGTTTTGCTTCCCCCTTGACGGGTCGATCCGCTGGATTTATAACACTCTCACGCTATATATCGTAAGAGGCATGGACGGTCTAGTGGTATGCGCCATGGGCTGGCGCTCGTCGTCATCGGGGGTTCGAGCCCCGGTTCGTCCGTCCGTCCAGGGGCCCGTTGGCGAGGTCCCCGCCACCGCCCCCTTTAGCATCCCCCTCCACCATCGCTACCGCCGGTGGATGGGTGGCGTGTCTCGTCCTCGTAGTTTTTGTCAACTCAGTCTATGACATGATACGTTACAAGCAGAAAAACAAGGCACCAGGCACTGCATACCTGCAGTGGCGCGCCCCGCCACCGGCACCGCCGGCCAACGGGAGCCGCATCTCCTCCTCGTATTCCCCTCTCGGGGATTCGAACCGGCGTCTTCAGGGCAGCGGCCGGCTGCACTGCCGCTGCAGCACGTAGCCAAAAACCTATCTTTTGGGCCGACAGCCCTCAGCAAGCTACAGCCAGCATTACTGCCAGTCATACACTACCACAGTGCCAGTCATACACAGCCATCCCCCTTTTTGAGCTAACACACTACACACACGCCGTAGACTAGGACTCAGCAACTGTATGGCCGAATGAGTTCTGGGGTTTTACCGACACGAACTGAGAAGGAAGGTAGTTCTATGCATGCAGACAGCGAGTATATTATAGGGCTGTCGTCTCACCATGACGCCCGCAACTAAATTGTTTTGTTTTGGCTTTCTACCTCAGGCCCATATAACTATGAGTCGCTTTTCTGTTTCATAGATGTATGCATCCTGTACATAGCATCCCAAAGACTTTCGAACTGTTGCAGTGGAATCATGATTGCGTCCGGGGTCTGTAAGCAATAGCCTGGTGGGGAACAGGGGAGGGGGGGGCTGAACCGCGCCGCCGGGGCGGAACTGCATGCCGCGCACATCCGTCGCCGCATCTGCCTGTCTGTCCAGCTATGGGGAACGGTTGTTTCCATCAGAAGGAGCCCGTGTTCAATGTGGAGCACGAGCTGAAGCTGCAGGTGCTGGGGTCCCAGATCCACCCCGCCAATCAGGGCCTGAGCCTGAAGCTGCAGGAGGAGGGGGTGCAGCCGGAACCCAAGCTCCAGACCAACTGGGCATCCGAGTCGGCGCCGCGGAAGAAGCCCCGGAAGAAGCCCCGCGTGCGCAACCGGGACCAAGGCATCAGCCGATTGCTGGAGCACGGGCCGGTCGAGGCGTCCCATCTGGAGTGGGGGGCGCAGTCGGCCCCGGTGCAGGCCCGCAACTTGGGCAATTGGCTCGAGGAGCGGCCGGCGGAGAGGCGGTCCGTGCGGTTCCGGACGGGCTCCTTGACCGACACTTCCGCGGAGGAGTTCTCGCGCCTGCATCGGATCGGCAGTGTGTCCGTCGACATTAAGGTGCGTTGCGTGTTCCTCGCTGTGTTGTGGGGGACGCTGGATGCGGTGCGCGTGCGTGCGCGGTGCGGGAATGGAGGTGTGGCGGTCCCCAGGCAGCCGGTAGTTTCAAGGCTTTAGGGCAGAGGTCTGCATGCACCCCTTCTCGGTGTCACATGTGGGGCCTGTGGGAACGCCGTTTGGGTGTGTGCGACCTGCGGGGGAGGGGGGGGTTGGCACAAGGCGGGGGGGGGGGGGGTCAAATGAGCACGTTGGGCAGTGTGGATCGCCACGACCGGTGATGCAAGGACGAGGGGCCGGGATGGTGTGCCTGTGGGGCTCTGTTGATGCATGGGGGCCATGGGGGGCGTTTCCCGGTGAATGAGTCTACAAGGCGTGCCCGGTGCACCCGCCCCTGCTCCGTCGCCTGTGCCGTGCGCCGCATGCTGCGACGTTCCCGGCTGGATGGTGCCCCCCCCCCCCCCCTCCCCAAAGGGCTGGATGCTTTGTGTTTCATCTAGATTGTCCATAGCATATCCCTTCCAACACAAGAACCGTTGCAGTTTGAATGATGATTGCGCCAAAGGGCTGGTCACGGGGGGGGGGGGGGCGCCGGGCCCGGGCCCTTGACGCCACCCCCCCCCCCTCCCAAAGTGGCACAGAAGTGCCGGCTGTGGGCGCCCAAGGCACAGGAAAGTTAATCTTTTTGCTATGGGAGGGGGTAAAACGCCTCTTCACCACCTCAGAATTTCATGGAGAATTCAATCATGCATGAAAATCATGAAAGAAAATTTTTGACCCTCCCCGTTCCCAACCTCTAGCCCCAGCCTGTCGACTGGGACCCCCATGTTTGGGGTGAAAAACATTTTTTTTTAAATTTTTACCCCAACATACATACCTCAAAATGATCAGTGCGACGAGGCGGTCATTTTGAGCCATATATGTTGGGGTCTAGGAGCCCCGCCTTCGGCGGGCCCCCAGACCCAGACCCCCCTCCCTCTCCCTGAAAGTGGCTGGAAAGTGGGAGGGAGTCGGCGAATCCCCCCCCCCCCCCCCCGTGGGGCTGGTGGAGCCTGGTCCAAGCCGAGCTGCCCTCAAACAGGTGCCTGCCGGTGGTTTGTGGGGCCAGATTGACAGATTGGACAGGTTGATGGATTGACAGAACGAGGCCGGTACCAATCCCCCACCAATCCTCTTGCGCTCTCTTGCGCCCCTGACCACACTCTACTAAACCCGCGCCAACCCGCTGCAAGCCCCTTTCCAGCCATCTGCCCAGCCTCTGCCACCATCCACAAGGGGGTGGTTGGTTTTGCTGCATGTGCCCATTCAACCCGCGGCGTGAGCAGGGGGCTCCGGATTGGGGTGCGGGGGCGAAAGAATTTTGTCGGATTTGGGGGGGGGGATTATTGAGTTCCCTGTTTCATTCTGAGCATTTTGATTATACACAAATGGGGGGGGGGTCCGCCTGGGTGAAGCAGAAGGGGGCACCGAGACTTACGCCTCCACCAACCGTGGAAGAAGCCGGCCTGCACAGGCGCTGAGGTTGCCACAGTGCCGAATGTCGCCGTGACTCCGCTCAAAGGTACCATCGAATGTTGCAGTGCGTTGTGTCACATCTCGATTCTCGACCACAAGGCGGCGGTCCCTGCACCCCCTCCAGGCACATACACCCTCCAGGCACACACGAAACCCGCATGCTCAGTCTTGTCAACCCTCTTCAGCTGTAGGGCATTGGCATGCAGCGGTGTCCCCAGTACACCCCAGCGGGGCACATAGACCATGCCGTTCCAGCAATAATTGTACAGCGCCGGGCCACCCCCGGGACGACCGTGGGTACTGTTGCCTTCGGATGGGGCTCTATTGGCCACGAACTGATTCTGGATGGCTGTGCGGGCACAGGGACACACTGCCACACCCGCCAGATCAGGTCCAAGGGCCTGCACCCATTCATAGTCCTCCCGGGTCGCGCAAGGGGTGGGGGTGGGGGGGGTGGGGAGGCTGCTTTCTGGGTGTCCATTGTTGTCCACGAGCAATGTCACTGAGAAGCTTTGTGTTCTGACTGTTGGTGCCTTGCTGCCTTGCACCTCCTGGGTTCCGGGTCTGCATCAACATCTGCATGCAGGGGGCGGGCGAGGGGGGGGGGGTTGGTGCATGCATCCACCGCCCTGCTGCCTCATGGGTGTGCCAGACTTGCCAAGGGGGTGCTGCTGAGTGTTGTACCCGGCCCCTGGCAGCCCCTCACACTCAGCCTTGCACGATAGAAGACAATGAACGCAGTCTTGGTGGAGTACTGCGGTTGTGTGTGGAACTGTGCATACTGCTGTGGTGAGAGCTTGCTGTCGGGAATTGTGGACCCAATCGGGGAGTGGGGGTTTTCAGCAGGGGCTGAGGGCTACACCAAATACCTGCTGTCGGTCCATCTACCCCCCGGCCATGTTGAACGGGCCAGGGTGTATTGAATGCAGGGGAGGGGGGCCGGAGGTGTGGAACAACAGAATCATACCTCCCATCCAAGTTTGCGCTTGGAGCAGCCTTCTCGCCCCCCCACACATACCAACAGTATGTGTCAGCCACCCTCCAGCCGTATTCCTCCAACTTCGACTGCGGCTGCAACAGTTTGGTAACCGCCGCCTCCCCAAACACTTTCCCAACCGTCGCCAACTGGTTTTACAAACGTTTTCGCACTGACCCGTCGCCTCCCTCTCGTTCAAGTGCTCACCCCTCCTCTGTGCACCAGTGACTCTCGCCTGTTGCTGTGCAGCTGCACATCACCCACCGCTGATAGTGTCAATGTGGCGTGGTGCAGGAACAGGGTAGAAGGGCAGGGCAGGGCACGGCAGGGCACAGTACAGCAGATCCTAGCCATGGACTTTGGGTAGAAACATGGATTGCCCCAACACGCGCTTTCGCTGACACTTTACTGTTAACAGCCCAAATCTTGTCTACGTCGCACCGAGTCGGCGTCAGTGTGCAAGAGCTAACGTGCTTGGCAGCTCGCCCAAGCTGCACAGGTGTGCCTTGCCTCTCACCCACTCTCTCTCTCACTCTCTCTCTCACTCTCTCTCAGTCTCTCTCCAGGATCTCCTGTTTGTACAGGGTAATCGGGGTAGGAGTTGCCTGGCAGAATTTATGCCCCCAGTGGGTTCGTTCCAAAGGGTGTGTTTTTCCTCCAAAGTGGGTCTGTGAGGAGTGGAGGTTCAACAAGGTGGAGCCGGGGCCTGTAGGTTGGTTGGGAGGGGGTTGTGGGGGTCGTTGGTAAAATTGAGTACAAGAATGTTGCTATTTTGATTCTCCCCTATCTTTGGGGTCCCTGGGACGGCAAAGGTTACAAAGCCACTTTGATTTCTTCCCCTGCAGTTGGGTCCCTAAGATGGCAGGGGTTGCGTAGCCACGTTGATTTCCTCCCCTCCTTGAGTGGAGCTTGGTGTGTTCGGAAACCATGCTAGATTGCAGTGGATCCAAGTGGTGGGTGGACCACAATAGAAGCTCAAACATAAAAAGGGGGGCATCAAAGTAGGAACAGCGCAAGAGCACCACGAAAAGGAAGGGAAGGGAAGTGAAAGTGAAAGACGTGAAGAATGAGGAAGTGAAGAAAGTTAAAGAGTAGAGGGAAGAGGATGAAAGAAACGGATATCAAAGTAGCGAAGTTTGGTGGTTCCCATGTTGTCTCGCCGTTGAAAGTGAAAGAGAAGAATAAGGAGGAAGTGAAGAAAGAGAGACAACAGAGAGGAAACAACGGAAAAGAAGGATGTTACAGCTGGGAGAGGATCGGGAGAAGAGCAGTGCACAGGTGGGCGGCCGGGCCCGGTTCTTGTATGCGACACCCCCAAGCCCCCCCCCCCCCCCCCCCGGGGTTTTGAGAGACAGTGGTGTTGGGGCCATGGTGCCAATGGTGCCGAAGTTTTTTTGTGCGTGCTTCCCTTTCATCAAACCATCCATGTTTTGAGCGCCAAATTAGCAAGACGAGGCGCTATACAAATGTCATTTGTTGCATGCTTCCGTTCCATCAAACCATCCATGTTTTGAGCGCCAAATTAGCAAGATGAGGCGCCATACAAATGTCGTTTGTTGCGAAGTGAAGATCTTGCATTTGGAGCTCTTCCCCGGCTCCAGTGCAGTCCCAAAACTTTCAGGGGCGAACCCCGGTAGTTACATATTGCGTTCGTTCTTTCGTCTTTCTTTCTCTCTTTCCCACGGCGACCCTTAAAACTTTCTTCCCCGCAAAGACGAGAAAGGGCTATTATCACATACATACCTCCGTACCCCCAAACCCCAGACACACATCCCCCCTGGAGGTATGCATGTGGTAGTAGTGGGTCGCGCGCCGGCCCCCCCACCTTGGGAACCCCCCCCCCCCGGCCGAACCCACCCAGCCCCCGGCTGCCCCCCCCCAAAAACTCCCCCCCCCAAGTCCCCCCAAGTTTTGCCAGATAGGGGGGGCGGGGTGTCGCATCAGGACCGGTTGTAGTCAGCCCCCCTCGGAGCAGCGAGGAAGAGGAAAAGAAGGAGGTGGTGATGAAAATGCCTGAGTAGGTAGAGGATGATAGAAGAAAAGGATATCAAAGCAGGAGTAGAAGAAGAGCAGCGAAAAGAGCAAGAGCAGAATAAGTATGAAATGAGAAGATGACAGCAGAAAAGGGAGGAGGATGGGAGGTGGTAGCGTAGAGGAGACAACAAGGAGAAGCAGTGGCAGAGTAGAGAGAGGCAAAGGAGAGCTTGACTTGTGCAACACTCTGGTTCTGCCACCACCGCCAGTCTAATTAGGCTACACAAGTGCTCTTCCCTCCCTCTTCCCTTATCCCTCCTCTGAGTCACCTTCTGACCACGTTTAGGCTCGCTCGGTCCTCCATGTGTTACCCATGTGTCCTCAAATAGGAGGACGCTGCAGCTCCATGAGTTGGCCCCACGATTAGGCCTGTGATGAGCCAACATGTAGCTCTGGTAGGCGAGGTAGCTTTCTTCTGGGGAGTGGCAGAGCACTGTATGATAGACCGTATCAGGGGACTGTGGGTTCAATGGGGGGATGGGTTGGAGACAGGGGACAGGCCAGAGAGAGAGAGGGCGGGATGACGGACGGCCAGGTGCGTGTGTCGGGGGTCAGGGATTGTGGGGAAAAGCAGTTGGCCGGCAGAAATTATGCCCCTATGGGGAGAGAGCAAATTTGCCTCCCCCCCTTCTCTCTCTCGCTCTCTTTGTGTGTATGTGTGTGTGTGTGTGTGCGCGCTCAACAGGTGCACCAACGGGCTATCCTGGCGACTGCATGCTGGGGCCGCTGACCTTCTGCTTCCCTTGTTTCAGAAAGGCGCCGGATGTGGCGTAGGACATGCTTTTTGTTTCACACTTCACTTGACGAGTTGCTGAAGACTCAGGCCGCTTTGCCCAAGTGCTTTGCCCCTGTTTGTCGCGTATACTGTGTGTGGGGGGCGGGGGGGGGGGGGGCACCAGTGTGTGTGTGTGTGTATGTGTGTGTGTGTGTGTGTGTGTGTCCTGTGTTGTCCATGTGTGTCATCTGCATCTGCATCAGCTGCATCCTGTGAACCAGACAAAAATCGCGTTGGGGGCATGTGTCACCAATAATGAGGACGCCCATATTGTTCAAGGAAGGGTGGTGGAGAAGATGGACACAGTACCAAAACTTGAGACGAAGTGATACCAAGCGCAGTGTTCGCCAGAACCAACAATATGGCTGAGCGGTCGCTTGGGGCGTGCCAACAGCAGACCACAAAAGCAGTGGGAAGAAGCGGGGTCAAACCCACACAGCGTGGGCCAACAGCAGAAGCTATGACACACCACAACATGTGTGCACCGGTCGCTAAACGCCTCATCAGCCCAAACAGTCAACACAATGAAGCTGTTACGACGTCACGAAGGTGAGGCGCTTTGGTGATACAGCATTAGGAGTCACACAGTGTTCCAAAATCATTGGGGGGGGAAGCGCGCAAGGGCAGTCCTCCCTGGGCATGCCCCCATTACACAACCATCGGAGGGGACGGAAGTTTATGGCGCATGCGGCAGCGCAAAGGGGCCTGATTCTGTGCACAACCTGAAATGACCGAGGTGCGTCCCAACTCTTCGGGGGTCCAGAGGGAGGTCAGACGTATGTGCCAATGAGGAGGCGAGCCTGACTCTGCAGCCAAACCCATGCGCCCGTGTAAAGGGTGAGGGGAAAGTTATGGCAGGGGGAATTTCGTGTGGCAAATCTCATTTGTCAAACTGGTAAACCCCCCCCCCCCCACTGTGCTGACGTGAACAAAGTCTCAGCCCGCTGCTCGGGAGATTGGACTGTGGACAAAAAGGGGGGCTGGTAACACACTGTATGGGGTCGACGTGTGTGTTGTGTGCGATGGTGTTGCAGAGCTTCCCTCCTGCTCCACACCCCCTCTGCCCTGGTGAGCCTTCGAAAGGCAGGGAAGGCTGTGAGTGCATGTGATGTGTGTTGTGCTGTAACAAAATTGTGTGCTGCTGCACTGTGGAATGAACTACAGAGGGAGGGAGATCCAAGTGTGTTCACAAATCACTGGTCAGTCGTCAGTCTACCAAAATGTCAACCAAAATTGGGTGATTATCATCAAGTGTGTGTGTGGGGGGAGGGGGGGTATCAAAATCTCCCCCACAAATTTTTCTCCCAGGCGCTTTGCACCCAGGATGCAGTAGTGTAGTTGGTCGTGTACACCATCCCCATTTCGTCAGGCAGTACCTCGGCTCGGATACTGGGCTATGACCTGCGTTGTGTTTCAGCTGCACAGTGCATGTCCAGGGGCATGGGGGCCCTGCTGTACACGGGGGGCATACAGGACCCCGTTGAGAGACCTGCAGGGCTCAGAAGTACCCACTTTGGGTACGTTTAGCGGAACACTATCCGGGAAATGGGCCAAAGTAGGGAAAATGGGGGGAAATGGGGGTAAATGAGAAAATTCAGATTGCTTGGTGGAAAAATGGGAAATTTTGGGGTTGAAAAGGCCAAAAATCAAGGTTTTGGTTAGCAACAAGGCTGTGTGGGGGGGGGGGGGGTGGCATTGGCGAAAGCACCCGAGGGAAAATGGGGGAAAATGGGGGGAAATGGGAAAAGGGGGGTTGGGGTGTGATTTTTTGTGATTTATGTGGAAAAATGGGGAAAACATTGTGTGAAACCCCCCAAAAAACCACTTTTGTCTGACAGGTTGGGTGGGGGTGGGGGGTGGCCAATGGGCACCACAATGGAAGGAAAAATGGGGGAAAATGGGGAAAACTCCAATCCCTCCAAATTCCTCCAAATTTCCTCCATTTTCACCCATCTTTATGTAGCTCCCCCCCATTTCTCCCCATTTTCCCCCATCCCCCATTTCCCCCCGTTTTCCCCCATTTTCCCCCATTTCCCCCCATTTTTCCTTGCCTTGGGTACATTGTGGGTACGTTTGTGGGGACATTACCCGCCACCGGAGCCGGGTACTTCTGAGCCCTGGACCTCGGCGTCTGGAATCCAGCCTTCCGGAGGTTTGGGGCTGCAGCCCGTGCCTGCTGGGCCCAGGGTGTGGGCTCTTGCCTGTGCGTCAGAGGCTCAGCTCCAAGCAGGGGTCTCCTGTGCTGGTGGGGGGAGTCCTGTGACACCGAGATCCTATGCAGTTTTCACTAAGGACAGCCCCTTGAGAACAGCCCTTTGGACGGCGGGTCGCTGAGCACCAACGGCGGGTGAAGGTTCACGTGTCTTCTCTGTACCATACTTACGACATACTTCAGACCAGGGCATCAGTGGATCGTGTGTAGTGTGTGGCTGCCTGCTCCATCGCGGTGTGCGCATGCGTTGGGGTGAGGCGAACACACCGTTTGCGCCAAGGACCCCCGCCCCCCGAGTGCCGCTCGGGAACTGACCCAATTCGTCGGTGGAATACACAGGCCAAGCCGCACATTCCGCAAACCCATACACCAGCGGCTGCACCTTGTCCGCTTCGTTCCACAGGTGACAGCCTCGTGAACCGCTGTGCGCGACCTGCGGCCGTGCCGGCTGGCCCCTGCGACGGCCAGCTCTTTGGCGCCATCCTCCAGGCAACGGGCGACGGGCAGTGCCATGGACGTCAGATCATGAGCGAATGGGTGGCAGGCAGCGCCGCGGTGCGAAGTTACCACGCCTCACGTCTGCAGTGACGTTCACTAGCACATGCACTGAGGGGCATCAGGAGCGTACCACGCCTCTTGTTGGCGTACCACAGAATGGCAGCCACTCACGGGCCGCGGGGGGGGGGGGGTCCCCACTGGGGCAGAGGGTCGAGGGTGCACTGTGGACAGGGGTGGCCCCGCACGGTACGTTGCCACCCTGTCTCGATGCCGTACAGGCCTCCGTGCAGGTCCCATCGGTTGCGTCAACAGCGACTTTCCCCTCCCATTTCTGACCCTTTACCGACATTTTCCCAGGTTTCTGGCCCTGGGAAACTGCACTGCACGTGAACCTCTGACATGGGTGGACAACGCCTGCCTAACAGTGATGCCTAAGTGACCGAGTGATCGATTGACCATGTGACTTTGGCTGAACACGGCCAGAGGCCCCCAATGGTTTGGATGCCCTACTGACTTTCAGGGAATGGGGGAATGATTACTGCGGGCGGGGCATTTTTCTGCTTTGCTGCATTTGAGGTTTTGTTTCAACTCAGGAGCTGTTCCAAACGGCTGGTCTGCCGCGATCAGCCACCCACCGACTGGTGTCACAGCTTGTCGGTCAAGCCTGTGTTAGAATGGCGGAAATTTTTGGGTATCCCCCCCCCCCCCTCCTCCTCTCTGCTGAAGCACTTAAAATGGTCGCAGGAGCTGAACGCTGCAAATGGGTCCCTCTCAGTGATAGTACAGATTAATATCCCCCATGCATAGTTATTTAGAGCTGGGGGTGCGAGGGAACCATCACTTTCCGTTTAGCAAATTTACGCTGAAGGTTGTATATTAAGCTTCTCCGGTGTGTTTGCTGGCTGGGCAAGGTGGTATTATTGGTGCATTGCTGTGCACTTCAGGTTTCTTGCATCCAAGGCACTCCACTGTACCCTGTATCATGCAGAACATTTCAGTTCTCCGTAATTGCAGTCATGGATTAGGCAGAAAGATAAGGTACCACGACACGGAGCGAAAGCTTTGTGCATGGATGGTAGCACCAAGGAACAAACGGGGCAACATGACCAGAAGATGTGCTTGGCTTTGGCCAGGAAAAGGGACAGTGTATCAGACGCTGAGATTTTGTGGGCAAAGAATGTGCGTGGTGTATGGGGACTGGCAAATGTTTTTGCAAACGGAAAATTGTACTTCGCACGCACTTTTCCTGAGGCAAACTGCTTGCCACAGGGGCTGAAGCCCCCTGCGAAGCCCCCTACCAAGCATGCTCCCAAAGCTGCCAAACCTTGTGCCAACCAGCCCCCACCCCCAGCCAACCCGCACCATGCCCCATCCCCTCCTGCCCTCAACATACACTACCCCGGAACGGATCCCACACAAGCAGGCTGTACAAATGACATGGCACTGGACTGTGTCCACATGCAGAGGGTATATCGTGTGCGGTTCCTATCCAAGTACCGGTCAAGGTGATGCTGCATCTTGCGGGGTTGTCCATGCTTTGCCGATTGCGACGTCATCTTGGCCAGGCTGTGTGAAGAGCAACAGGTGGCATGTACCCCCACCCGCCCTCGGCATCTCCTGGCCATCGACAAAGGTTGGGGCTGGTTCTATGAAAGATGGTAGGTTACCGTGCAGCAAAGCGGGTGTCACACAGAAGACACGCCTGCAGCAGTGTTGGAAGTCTTGGCTGGATGCACCGTGTGTGTGTGTGTGTGTGTGTGTGTGTGTGTGTGTGTGTGTGTGTGTGTGTGTGTGTGTGTGTGTGTGTGTGTGTGTGTGTGTGTGTGTGTGGAATGTACTATTAACGAGGGCAAGGGCCGATGAAGGTCCTGGACGTTGTTGTACTATTAACGAGGGTTGACGGCTTTCAATGTCCTGGCTGCTCTTGCGACGGGAGGGTTAGCGGGTTAGAGCCCTACCCCACCCCTGGCCCCCCGGTGTGTCGCGGCGCGGCAGAAGGACTCCTATTAACGAGGGCAAAGGCCGATTATAGTCCTGGACTCTGTGCGACAGGTTAAGTGAGGGGGTTATGGGTCAGGGGCAAGCCTTTTTTTAGTGGCTTGGATACCCTCCCCCAGGGGGGGGGTGCCTGCCTGCATTTTTGAAAATTCTGTGTGCCCTCAGCGCAATCACCCCCCCCCCCCCGGTGGGGGTAGGCCAAGAGTGGGTTGGGATTTTTTGGGGAAAATATTTGTAAGCAAAATTTTCATTTTGCCCCTGAGCATAGGGTTACCAGATCCGGTCAGTACCCTAGCGGTAGTATGGAGCATCTGTGGTCCATATGCCCTGGGTTCGAATCCAGGGCGCTGGGTTATCCAAGGCGACAGATGCAGAAGGCTGGGCCAGGCGGAGATTTTATGGAGGAATAGATTCAAAATGAAATATCTATTCCACCCCTGAGCTGGATGTCTACATGTCTTCAGCAAGCAGTGGTGAGCCCTTCATGATTTGATGCATTGCGTGTGGTTTGATATTGGGTAGGTACTGCGCAGGCGCCAGCCAAGGGTGTCCCTCGTGGTGCCGGGAGCAGCAATGCCACACCCTCCTGTGCCCTCTGCACGACTTGCACGCGGGGGCTCTGTGTGCGTCGCACAGGGACACAATCTGAAATTCAGTGTTCCCGCGAGGAACGAGGCCACCTTTGGCAGCTCTTGCAGGCGGTGAGTGGGTGCCTGCCTCCTTGACTGGACCCCCCCCCCTAGGGTAGGGGTAGGACAAAAGCAGTGCCTGCCCTGAAAAAGTGCCTCTCCCCTCGTATCACAAAAAAGGCTTGGTCAGGGGCTGGCGTAGCCGTCCCCCCCCCTGGTGTCGCGGCGCGACGGAAGGACTGGCGCCTCGAGGTCAGGTCTCTTCCCCCTCCGCCCGCCCATGGCCCCGGCTCGGGTCCCCTGAGTGCCCTGTGGACGCCGATTCTGTGCCCGACCTCTGCGAGGCCATCTCCTCATCGTCACCCCGCCCCCCCCCCCCCCCGTGGAGTGGGGTAATAACCAAGAGAGCGGCCCGCAAGATCTCCGCAGTGCACTGAAGATCGTCCATGCGGTGCGATGTACTATTAACGAGGGCACATGGCTATTATTGTTCTGGACACTTTTAACAAGGGAGACTCATGTGTAGCGAAAGGCATGTTGGGTGGAGCTCACGAAGGGGCATCAGAAAAGCCTCTTACTGTGAGTCGTGCCCAATGACAGCTACTGGGTCAGAACCTCTGAGCCAACGTGGTTAAGTAACCTCTGTGGTGGCCCACCCGTGTCCAGCCGGAAAAAGCGGGCGGTTGACATCTGCTGGTCCGTCTTCCTCCATCAGCATGCCTTGCAGCGGCGGTGCCAGTGGGGAGGGGGGGCAGGGGGATCTGGGTCTCCGTCGTCTGCGGGCTGCAGGTATTCTTGGGTGAGTATCCCGGCCTCTGCATGCGCAGTATGCACACAGTGCAACAACTTGGCCAGAGTCAAATACACCCGCCAGAACAAGTGGCGCACAGAACTTGTCTCTCAGTAAAGCTGAACATGTATGCCAATAGGCAGTTTCTGGGGCGGCTCGCCTGCCCATCATTTGAGATTGTATTGGTTTGGTGGTAGGTTCCCCGGAACAATCTCTTGTTGACAAGAACTCTTTAGATTGTCTGTCCCCTCATGCATGCATGCAACAGTTTGCAGGTTGCTGCACAGGAAGTGTGCGTTTTGTCATTGCATCGCGACGGGCCTTGTCTGAGCACCACCAGCCTGTGCAACCATTGTTTCCCTGGCTTTGGCCATGCTTGCATGAGCGGGCGTGGATAGCCTCGCCAGGTGTGATGCATTGGTCCACCCTCCCCCCCTTGTCCATCTGCCCCCTGGGGGGGGGGGGGGGGGGGCTGTCACTGGCTAGTTCCTGAAAAAAACGTGTCAGTGTCATATTGCACAGGGCTGCTCATCTTTGAGGCTTTGTTGTCAGAGCCCATGTGCACCTCCTTTGTTCTGACCCATTGCACTCCTCAGACTTCTGAAAATGTTCCCTCAAGGCGCTGTTGTGCACTATGTGCGTTCCGCAAAGGAGCCTGCGCTGGCTGTTGTGCAAGGAAGTTTTACACTATCCTTGTTCAGAAGAAGGGGCAGGCAGAAAACTGATGAATGGATGCAGCGCACTAGGGGTGCATTCTTTTCATTGCATCGCGAGGGTCCTTGTCTGAGCACCAGCGCAAGCATGTGCAGCCGCGGCATGCCGCAGCACCTGGTCTTTGGAACTGCACATGGGGGTTTTGAAGCATGCTGCAGCAAGACGCAGCATGCTGCAGCACCAAGAATTTTGATCTGTTTTTGGTGACAAAAACTGGGCTTACGGGGGGGGGGTTCAGGAGGGGAGAATTTCGCGGGGAAAATTTCGCCGTTAAAAAAAGTTGCGAAATTTTCCCCCTGGCGAAATTTTTGCAGCGTGTGACAGGTGAGTACTGTGAATTCAGACATGCGCAGCGGTGTACCAAGCAGAGAGAAGGGACCAGGGATGCTTTTGTTTGCAACATGCAGTGGTTGTGCCCAGAATGCATTGGAATGCCGTGTTGCCCCAGGTTTTGAAAAAAGGGACACTGATAGTGACAGTGACAGTGACAGTGACAGTGACAGTGACAGTGACAGTGGTAGCAGCAGTGGTAGTGACAGTGACAGCGACAGTGGCAGAGACGTGCAGACGGGCCGTGTTCGTGCGCAAAGGAGTGAGCAGGACAAATCTTTGATTATTGCGTCTGCACTTGAACAGTGTGGTGTTTTGGATGGCCATGCATTGAGAATCCTGGATGCTTTAAAAGAGCGGAAGACTCGCCCTGCTGCGCCTGCAATTACCGGATCTGGGGCAGCAGATTTTATGCGCCATCGCAAGAAGCGGCTGGATATGATTTTCGCAACATGCTCCTGCAACGGGGCCTAAGCCACCCACTGCCTGTGTCTGGGCTGCACATGAGCCCACCCTTGACTTTGCACAGGATCACTGTCTGACCCCTGGCCAGTGTGTTGTGCTTGGAAAAGCAGGGGGGAGGAGGGAACCGTTGTGGCGCATTATGGCGTGGGACACCCCTACACCCCACCCCTACTGATGGGTCCAGATCTGGGTATTGTGGTGGTAGCATGAAGGTGGTCTGTAACTGGCGAGGCAGCCGGGTGTATAATCAGCCAGCAGCATTTCAATCAATGGGACGTGTCTGAAAACCTTTAAACCTTTTGTTGGTGAAAGAGCTGCATGCCTGCTAGGAATGTACTTCTGTACGCTGTTGGGATCCCTGTGGTGTAGAAAGTTGGATCCATGAACTGTTGCAGTCCGAATGACAATTCTGCCCACCCCCATGGAGCCTTCATCCCCCCCCTTCCCCCGAGTGTCAATAGTCCAGGGCATGAACTTAAGGCAACATTCGGTTCCGGAGCAGATTGGCTCAGTTGCTTGACCTTTGCAACTGAAGAGGCCATTCCGCCATTTGAAAGTGAAAGTAAAAAACTAAGAAGCATTCAGAAACTCTTGCCGAACCTGGTGACACGCTTACCATGGACAACCAAGCAGTTGTACTCTGGGCACCCCGACCTCCCCACCGGGAATGTGCGGATGTGGACTTACAACAACAGGTTACCCAGCATCTGGAAACTCGGCTGGTACCCTTTCTTGGATTCCCAGCCATCGCAGATTGTCAGATGCCACCAATCCAGAGGACCGTGAGGCAATACTGCGAAATAATGAGGTCGACAAATGGACCCTCCCATTACCCCCATGTGAACTCACAGACCCCTCTGCCATCGTGATCTGTGGCGGAGTGGCCCCCACTCCTGCGAAGAAATGGGTCATTCAACGCCACCAGGAGAAGAGAGGAGGCGTGTTCGGTCATGATTGTCCTTGGGAGGGGAACGAAATTTTGGGTGATGACAGTTGTGTGGGATGGAGTCCCCCCTTGCGCAAGCACTGCCTTACCTAAGCACGGGAGCCTGTCTTACCGTTGTTTTCCTGACCGCTTCTGAAGGTTTCCTCTTGGGGTCACTGTTTTGTCTACACATGGGACCCTGTCTGACCGTCGTTTTCCTGACTTTCAGCGTGCTTGCGCAAGGGGGTTTGGGGGTTATGGTGCAGCTTTTGGTGACCCGTTTCGAGATTGTATTTGTTTGGTGGTAGGTTCCCCGGAACAATCTCTTGTTGACTCTTTAGATTGTCTGTCCCCTCATGCATGCATGCAACAGTTTGCAGGTTGCTGCACAGGAAGTGTGTGTTTTGTCATTGCATCGCGACGGGCCTTGTCTAAGCACCACCAGCCTGTGCAACCATTGTTTCCCTGGCTTTGGCCATGCTTGCATGAGCGGGCGTGGATAGCCTCGCCAGGTGTGATGCATTGGTCCACCCTCCCCCCCTTGTCCATCTCCCCCCTGGGGGGGGGGGGGGGCTGTCACTGGCTAGTTCCTGAAAAAAACGTGTCAGTGTCATATTGCACAGGGCTGCTCATCTTTGAGGCTTTGTTGTCAGAGCCCATGTGCACCTCCTTTGTTCTGACCCATTGCACTCCTCAGACTTCTGAAAATGTTCCCTCAAGGCGCTGTTGTGCACTATGTACGTTCCGCAAAGGAGCCTGCGCTGGCTGTTGTGCAAGGAAGTTTTACACTATCCTTGTTCAGAAGAAGGGGCAGGCAGAAAACTGATGAATGGATGCAGCGCACTGAGGGTGCATTCTTTTCATTGCATCGCGAGGGGCCTTGTCTAAGCACCACCACCCCATGCAACCGTGGTTTCCCTGACTTTTGGCCGGCTTGCATAAGCGGGCGCTGATAGCCCCGCCTGTTGCAATGTATCGTGACCAAAGCATGGCAGGGGTGGTGTGCTGAGAGGAGTACCCTCGCGCCCCCCCCTCCTTGTACTATATCCCCTTGGAGGACCGTCCCCTGTCCGTCATTTGTTCTCCTTTGTTCTGACCCATTGCACTCCTCGGACTTCTGAAAATGTTCCCTCAAGGCGCTGTTGTGCACTATGTCCGTTCAGCAAAGGAGCTTGTGCTGGCTGTTTTGCAAGGAAGGTTTACACTGTCCCTTTTCAGAAGAAGGGGCACGCAACAACTGATGAACGGATGCAGTGCATTGAGAATTTTGCTTATTTGCATTATGTGCTTGGCCCCATCAGCATCTATGTATGTCAGTGTGTATCCCAGATCCTTGGGCGACCTATGGGAAGCAACTGACCGGCCATGAATTCTACATAGTATGCGCTGGTAAGTGGCTGGTCGGGGGTGGTGTCCAGCCCCCCGCCCCCTTTTGGGGGGCGAACTGTCACTTGGCGACAGTCCCCCCCCTCTTTGGTGGGGGGGAAGTGTTGTCCCTCGGGGGATTCACATAAGGGGGCGAGGGTAGGATATAATTGGGAGGAAGGGCAAGTTTTTGATCCAAAACCACAACAGAACGTTTCTTGATAATGAAAATGCCCATGCACACGTATCATTGAAGAAGGATGACATCGCCGAATGGTGAATCGTCGATGCGGGAGCTATGAGATTATGTTCTCTGCGAATGCCGTGCAAGTAGTGTGCACACAGTGCAAAGTTTTGTACATCGGCAACTACCCGAACTCTCGTTTCGGCTCTTTTTGGAGGTTTGTTGTTCCATAGTAGGGTTTTTTGAGCTTCTTACACATCTGGGATATGACATTTTTGAATTGTTGGGACCAAGGACAGAAGAAGGCGACAAGATGGAGGCGACAGAGGAAGAAAAACTAGTGTGTGCCATATTAAGAATACCAAACACCCTGGTGAAAGCATTGGGGCAGAAGTGATATGCCCTAAGGAAGGAAGTGGCGCACTTTCAGTATCACCTGTTTTTGCACTTTGCATTGTGCACCTGCACCACCACACTAGAACAACTATTAGAACAACGAATGAAGTACTACAATTATTGTGGTATAATTATTAGAACAACGAATGAAAGATTGCCCGATGGGCGTGGCAGACCGGCTGCACTATTGTATGAAGGGTTGACGCATGTTATGAATGTGCATTGCTAGGTCCACGCGGATTCCGGGTGCACCCATAGTGCACATAAATGGGGGGCGTTTTGCGTGCTGTGCTTGCGCTATGCGCGTGCGGTGCACAAAGTCTTTTGCAAGACCATGCCCAACCTGCATAGTAGTGCCTAGTACCCGTAACAATGAGCCTTGTTGTGCATTCATATGAGTTGCATGCATGCTTTGCCCTCATTTCTAGTGCATTGGTATGTGTTGTTGCGCATCCTTTCCTACAGGTTCGTGGTATCTTTTTTGAGATTCCCCCAATACATATCCAGTGGCTCTACTGTAAGTGGAGATAGTTCTGATTCGTCCACCTCATCATCCGGCAGCACATAAATCCCATCGCAAAGCAAGAAGTCTCGCCATCTGGCTGCAGATAGCCGAAAGGAGGTTCTGGATGTCGACGCCATGTGGAGTGATGCATGTTCTGTACATGCTAAGTGAAGGGGAGTACGGCGTTCACACTTCGAGTTAAGAACAAACTTTATTCTTGCCTTTTTTTGCATGTGTCTTTGCTGTGGCTGGCTACACTAGCATCTGTTATGCCAAGGGTGTGGTGAAACATCAGGCTATCCAACTTTGTGGGGGTGTAGTATGGTTTGTCTAGGCAAGAATATTGCCATTTGTAGCAAAATCCCCCAAATTCTTCCTGTCATTTGCGCGCTGTGTGGCTGTGCGCGCGCTGTGCACCACACGCCCCAATGGACCTTCTGCTTTCCGGGGTTCTCCCGAGTACACTCCGCGGGAGCGTTAGCGCGCTGGGCATCTTTTTTTTTTACCAATCCCCACCCATGCCTGTTTTTGCCCCCAACTCACCCAACAATTTGGAGCACCTTCTCGCCGTGTCGAAGAATTTAGCCCATCCTTTGGAAGTGGTGGGAGTGACCTTTTTTTTGTCAAATTCTCATATCCCGGCTCATACAATGTGCCTTGCAGGGAAGGTTTGCGGTCTAGTGCGGTCTACTTGGGGGACTTCCCAAGGTGAGGATAAACCTAGGGCAAGAGATAAGATACTTACTACAAAGGTAGCGAGTCGGGCATGCTCCGGGCGTGCTACCAAACGGGCAACCATTCCCCCTCAATGACACCTTGGAGGCGCACTTAGCACAATGCACACGCAGTGTGCGCATAGTGCGCGTGCACTGCAAGTATTTGGGCGTCTAGCCGTACTCGAGACCCATACTTTGTGATACGAGGGGCATCATGGGTGTTTGAGAGTAGATCTTGATGATTCTTCAACATTGGGAATATGTCGTTTTTGGATTTTTACCCAGTTTCACCCATTCCACCCTTATTATTACCATGAATATAATTAATATTGGTTATTAATATTAATTATTAATATTAATATTAATGAGATACCACACTAGAACAACCTTTCTCACACTTTTTTGCTCATTTCCACCACTACTACTCTTTTCTAGGTTGATTTCTCCTGGCCATGGGGACCTTGAGAAGGCAGGGGTGATGTAGCCATATTGATGAATCGGCAATGCAAGATGGATGATTGGGGAAATAAAGTAGATATTTTCCACCCAAGTTAAGGCTAGTGGTCCGCCATCCTAGAACCTGGATACTCTGAAATTTTACTTAAATATTGTGGTCTGATTCTGATTCAAATATGATTAGCTACCATTTGGTTGCTTGGTCAAGCCATGGCCATGGAAACCCCTATGTCTCTACACATTTGGTGTCCTATATTCCTAACCAATACCCGGGGTGGCGACCATCGCCGTTCTTTGCTTTTGTAGCTTGCAAATGCCTTGAGCTAGGGCAGTTTGGATAACCTAATTTTAAGGGTGTTTGGAGGGGGTATGCCAGTGGGCTCTTTTGGGGGGAAACTAGTCTAAAAGTAGCGCGCACCGCGTACGCAGGGCAAGGACGCCCCCCTTGAGCATCGGGGGGGGGGGGGTATCACCTCGTTTGGGGGGTTACACGGAAACATACACAACTAACCATGCCAATGGTGATGGAGTACGAGGGACCGAAGAAAGAGAGGCGGTGGTAACGAGAATTTCGGGAGAGGCCATTTCAGCCAAAACCTACAACATGGCACCTACGGCAACAAGTACAATTACCCACCAAGATTGTTCTACCTAAAGGAGAGCCAAGGCCCAAGAGGAGCTCGAGAGGGATGGACAAATGGGCACCGATGAGTGACGAGTGGTGGAAATGTATCATTGAGTCTAGAGGGACGCCACACCAGCTTAACGGGGCCAGGTGTTGGTTTCCTCACATGGTGCTGACCTGCAGGCTATCGGGTGATCACAAACTTGGTTGAAAGAATGTGAAAAGCACGAGAAGTTGCCATGGGAGACATACCGGAGCCAACAACAAGTGATGAGGTGGGCATCACAAGCGAGACAGAACTTACTGTCTGTGGTGAAAACCCATGAGCAATCTGTGCATAACGTGTGCAAAGAAAGTGCATTGTGGGTAGGGGCATGGCGACATGCGTGGACACGAAACATCTTGAAGCAACATAATTGGATGCAACAGACCTTGCAACACTATAGGGCCAAGGGAGAGGCCTTGTGGGTAAGGGCTAGGAAAGAGGTCACAGACGGGGCCAATAAAGAGAAAAGAACGAAGTGACGTCAGCGAATTTCTTGTAACAACATGGTTAAGATTTTCGCGAACACGGGCAACACTTTGATGCCAAGCCGTCTTGTAACACCAAGGTTCCATTATCCTTACCCCCAGGGGGTCCAAAAGGAGGTCCGGAGGGACTTCCGCAAGGACGTCCATTGCACGAGGGGGTGGCAGCAAAACTCAAGCGCCCAGACTATTGGTGACCCACACTCTTGGTAATAAGCTACACATGGGCTGTATATTGTGCTGATACCCAACCCCATGCACGTGCCACAGGGGGAGAGTTAGCACACTAGGCGTGCACTAGGCATCTTTTTGGGCCACTTATGATACGGAGCCCTGATCCACCCTTTTTGTATTGCCCATTTTTTGGTTGGGAATATGGACTTGCCCCTTTCCGGTTGGGGATATGGACCGGCCCCTTTGCAGTTGGGCTGACAGCTTGAATCTTTTCAACCATTCTTCGCATTTTCTATCCTTTGGTATTTTGGGCAACATTGAATGGATTTGCCCCTTTGCCCCCGCGACATTTGCGGATGTCATTTGAGGGTGTAGACCCCTCAATCATTCACTGCATGGGGTGTACACCCTTCTACAAGGGCGGCGCTGAATCCTTGAACGGTGTAGACCCCTCAATGATTCACCGCATGGGGTGCACACCCTTGTGCAAGGGCTGCGGTGAATCATTGGAGGTTGTAGACCCCTCAATGATTCACCGCATGGGGTGTACACCCATCAACAAGGGCTGCAGTGAATCATGGAAGGTTGCAGACCCTTCCATGATTCACTGCATGGGGTCTACACCCATTTGCAGGGGCTGCAATGAATCCTTGAGGGGTGTAGACCCCTCAACGATTCACCGCATGAGCTCTACAGCCATCTAGAGGGGCGGCGGTGAATCATTGGAGGGTGTAGATCCCTCAATGATTCACCGCATGGATTCTACACTCATGTACAAGGGCTGCAACGAATCATTGAAGGGTGTAGACCCCTCAATGATTCACCGTATGGGCTGTACACTCATCTATAGGGGCTGCGGTGAATCATTGGAGGCCATAGACCCCTCAATGATTCACCACATGGGGCCTACACCCATCTATAAGGGCTCCGGTGAGCCATTGGAGAGTCTAGACCGCTCAATGATTCACCGCATGGGGTGTACAACCATTTTCAAGGGCTGCGGTGAATCATTGCAAGATATAGACCCCTCAATGACTCACCACAAGGGGTGTATACTCTTGTACAGGGGTTGCGGTGAATCATCGGATGGTCTAGACCCCTCCATGATTCACGGCATGGGGTGTACACCCATCTACAAGGGCTGCGGTGAACCATTAGAAGGTGTAGACCCCTGAATCATTGACCGCATGGGGTGTACACCCTTTAAAAAGGGCTGCTATGAATCCATGAAGGGTGTCATCCCCTCAATGATTCTCCCCATGGGGTCTACACCCATCTACAAGGGCTGCCGTGAGTCCTTGAGGCGTGTAGACTGCCCAACGATTCACCGCATGGGGTGCACACCCTTCTACAAGGGATGCGGTGAATCATTGAAGGATGTAGACCCCTTAATGATTCACCGTATGGGTTGTACACCCATCTAAAGGGGCTGCGGTGAATAATTGGAGGCCGTAGACCCCTCAATGATTCACCACATGGGGCCTACACCAATCTATAAGGGCTCCCGTGAGCCATTGGAGAGTCTAGACCGCTGAATGATTCACCGCATGGGGTGTACGGTCATTTTCAAGGGCCGCGGTGAATCATTGCAGGGTGTAGACCCCTCAATGACTCACCACCAGGGGTGTACACTCTTCTACAGGGGGGGGGGGGGCTATATAGGGTATATTCGGAAAGCCTTGAAAACGGGCGATTTGGAACACCCGGGTCTGCATGCCGTACTGACAATATATTTGAGAAGCTTGAAGTGCACTAATTTTTAGAATGTGTCCAAGTGGCTGGCAGGTGCATACAACTCTTCAGGCAGCCACACGGATCATCAGCAGATACTTGTGTTGATCCGAGACGAAAAAGTCAAGTGGCTGGATTTTGGCAGCACACGTGACCCTGTGGGCCTGCAGCCCCATCCTGGCTATGTATGGTTGAAATCAGGCTGCCGTGAGTCCATTCCATGGCGAAAGGTCCGGTTGACCAAACAACGAAACTGGACCTCACAACTGACGGCCTATGGGCCTATAGGCAACAAGAGCTATGACCCCCCTAAAATGCACAAAGTTGGCACAAACGGGTATACACCGAGAGATATATCAGAAAGATGTTCTCGCATCAACAGTGGTGATAGTGTACTGATTGTCCTTGTAAGCTGTCAAGAGGAATGGTTTCAATAGAATTACAAATAGCTAGTCCTGAGCATTCAAATGGGGTTAGTGTGGTGCTTGGGGTATGGTTTCTTTATTGCTTATTCGCGTGTTTTTTGTTGTCGCAATCGTTATGTGGGGGATCCCATTTGACAGTAAGGTGAAGTCCCCATTTAGAACCCAAGGTACATCGTAGCACTAGACAGCTCTGAACGTGGGTTCCGAGAGGTTATCTCGAGTACCTGCACGCGACGCGCAACACAAAGAGACACTGCACACAGAAAACCTGCCCGTACCCCACACCAAGCACATCACTCACAAACATGGCACTAGAACACAACTTGTAGGCAAAATTCAGCATGGTCCTCATGTCCTTACTGCCCATCAACGGGTACGGAATAGAAACCCTTTCCAACTGCGTACAAGGACCAACGATGGTAGCTGGTGCATGCTCACCAGTGGATCGGATGTATGTGACACCCAAGCCAGCGATAGCAACATTTTTCATGGCTAAAAACCACAGCAAAACAATTACCATTGGGTTGCAGTACCAATTAGAATGCTGTTGTGAGCAAGAGGAACCATCACAAACATGACCCACCCCTTCTTTCCCTGTACAATCAGCGCACAATCACGAAACAATGAATTTCTGACCATAAAAGCCGTGGTCAGAAAAACCCATCAAAACAACGGCCACACGGGGTCTTCGTGCTTACACAAGGCCGTGCTTGCGCAAGGGGGGGGGGGGGCAAGATGACTTGGTGTAGCGTGCTCACCTCGCAGAGGTTGTTAGATCAAAGCTAGGCAGGCGTACAAAGGGGAAAACGCCACATACCCATGACTGCTGAGATGCCCACTGTGCCGTAGCACACTGCAACCAAAGATACCCCCCCCACCCCCGGATTTGTGTGCTGATCACAATAGTTTAGTTGTAAAACACAGAGACGCCTTTGCGCCCCCAGAGTTTGAGCATGACACGTCTTTACGTGCCAGAGACCAGGAGGTAACGACCTTGGCGAAAGCGGGTCTGCAGGATGTTTGGGTGGATATTCACTGTCCAACCCTGACGGACATCAAGGACAAGGAAGCATTGTGTCCGACAGGCTTCACATACGGCTACCCCTGAGAAGGAGAGCGACTCGACCCGCGGAGGCTACGCCGTATTGACCGCATCCACACAACATCGGAATTGCTGAGCCTGGCGACCAGCGTGTACCCCATGTTTGCTGCCAACCCAGACCACAAAGCGATCCTGGCTGAATTCACACCCCCGTCTTTCGACACAGAGGACACGGTCCCCAGATTCTACTGCCCAGAGACCATCCTTCACGACCCGGAGGCAATGGAAGATCTGGAGACCTCTCTCAAGTCTATCAAGTCAACAGGGGATCAATGGTGGGAAGAGGCGCTGAGCTGCATCCAAAAGAAGGCGATCAACCATCAAAGGGAGCATGAAAACAAAAAGCAGTCGGTAGAACTACAGGCCCTGCGGTTCCTACGTGGATCCACGAGAGACTCTGTCGCACCAGCGGTCTACCAATTTCTATCATCACTGGGGATCGCAGCAACAGATGCAGCAACAGCCTACACCCTCTTGGTGGGGGTGTATGAAAAGGCTCAGCGTGACAGAACAGGCATGGAAACACTGTCCAAGCTCAAGGGGGTGATCACGACCGGGGAAACCTCAGGTGATCCGAGAACGCAAAGGAACGAATTGTATCGGTTAATGCGGGAGTTGCAGGAGCGAAAGAAACTTCAACAGCTGGTATCCAGGACAGGCTCGGCGATACGGGGGGCAAAGGCGGTGGCAAAAGAGTTGGTGGACCATTGGGACAAAGTGTCCACACCGACGGGATCCACCGAAGAAGGTTGTGTGGCCTAACTGAAGTCGTTAGGAGTGGAACAGCGGCTGCGCAAGGCAGGTCGACTTCTTTTCAAGCAACTATCCCTGGACAGTGTTCATGAAGGCCTTGAGAGGCTGAACAGCAACAGCTCCCCTGGATTGGATGGTTTCTCGGCAAAATTCTTCAAGAGGTTCTCGGACATCTTCGAACCGCAAATGTATGAATCAATGAAACGTCTCCTCGAAGTGGGCAAAATGCCGGAGACATGGACCTCGGGAGTGGTGACAATGATTCCCAAGACGAAGGCGATGCAAACACCAGATTCGCTCCGACCAATTGCACTGCAAACTACAAGGCAGAAGTGGCTCACCAACATCCTCCTGATTCAGTTAGAGGATGTACTTCTCCACTGTATCCCGTCACAGCAAACAGGTTTCCTTCGACACAGAAGCATACTTCAGCATGTCTATGGGTCACGGGCACTCTGGGATGGCTTAAGTGAGGGAGCGGCGTTATCAGTGGACTTCACAAATGCCTTCCCCACGATGTCTCACGAGATGGTGTCGGCAGCGCTGGGTCTAATGTGCATACCATTCTTGTATATCCGTCCGATTCTACACCTTTTGCGAGCTCCGTATCTATACTCCGTTGAAAAAGGATACGTCCCAGGTGTATACCACCACCTGAGGGCAGGCACACGTCACGGGGATCCACTCTCCCCGGCGCCGTTCTCCCTGGTGGCATCCTTTGTGATTTTCCCACTACAAGACCTGGGTCCAGTACTGACGGTCATGATGTATGCAGATGACCTCATCATTTTCTTTGATGGAAGAGCCAACCCACATCTGTTGAAAAGGGTATGGGAAGTGGTTTCACGTTTCGGACAGTTTTCGGGGCTGAAGGTCAACCTGAATAAAACGGCAGCGATAGTTCGCAACTGTGGGGGAATGGAGTGGGCGAGGTGCTTTCGGGACATTGGAGTGGATGTCAAAAACTTCGTCAAGTATCATGGTGTACGCTTGGGGAATATTCGGCACCAACAAGACGACCAAGGATGGGGGCTGACGATGGAGCAGGCCTTCGCACCAGCACTGCAAGAGGCCTTCCGTCGCGCAAGGGTGGTATCCACGTTGCAACTGTCCATGAACGAGCGTGCATTCATGCTGACATCATGGATTCTGCCGGTTGTGGCATGGGTATCCAAGGCATATTACGCCCCAGTCTCAGTGGTCAGACAACTGAAGTTGGTGTATCACGTGACTATGGGTACCAACAGCTGGGGAATCACCTTACCAATCCTCTCACGACCAAGAACGCAAGGGGGACTGGCAGTACCAGAACCAGAACTGTTTCTTATGCACCAGGCAGCGGCTCCGTTCGTCAGCCTGTTGGGAGACCCTCACAAATTCCCTGACAAGGCAGTGGAGACCTTCTATGCATGGGCAACAGCCATAGGGTTCACACCATCCAAGGACAACCTTCCATATATTCAACTGGGCATGGTCCGAACGGCAGATCTCACATTTCTGGGATGGTCGGCGAAGGCACACTCCAACATTCAGCAAGTGGCCCCGCAGGTGGCCCACCCGGCAAACCGGGACCGCCTGCCGTTGTGGCACTCTGTGTATTTCCGAAATGAGTTCCGCTGCTCCTACTATAACACGAAATTGATCCGGCCCGGGGTGCTGACGTGGGGTCAATTCCAAAGCTTGGAGGACGCAAGATTGTTCGATGCACTGCCTCGGACATGGAAAGGGGTCTACAATCATGGCGGACGACTCCTCAACAAAGTCATGTCACAAGGGGGGTTTGATACCCCCGCAGTCCATACCCAAAACTGGACCAGGGCATGGCTGCTCCAGTTCTACGCCTCTCAGCCAGGGGTCCGCGACCCGCAAACACCGGAGGTATGGGAACAGTTGGCACAGGCACAGCTACCACCGAGGGCTCAAGACTTTGCGCGAAAGGCGCTGTGGCACAAACTGACCGTACATGCAAGAGTATACAAGAGGTCAGGCACTGACAAGTGCCCGGTTTGCTCACAAAAGGAGACGATCAAACACGCGATGGCCGAATGCCCCATGTTCAAAGCAGCAGCGGCGTTTATACAACACTACTATGGCCAGGTGACAACTGATAACGGGACGTCCACAATTCGAGATATGATGGACTCCGACGACCAAGAATGGTTGCTGAAAACGAATCAAGGCTGGGCGATGTGGTTAGCAAGAAGTGCCCACTGGCGATATCGATGCGAAGTCAAGGCAGGAGCGTCGCCGGTGTTCGCGTCATGCCTTACAACATGGCTAAGGGAGCTATGTGAGTGGGTGGGTTTACACAGGGGAGCACAGGGAACAATGGAAAGGATTTCAAAAATCGCTGGAACAACTTCGAGACACCGGAGTGCAGCCGCGACAAGGGGAAGTGCAAGTACATGGGGGACTGAATGCGTGGTGGCAAACACACACGGAATGCTTCACCCAAGAAAAGTCAGCCGACAATCAAAGTTGGCAAAGGGCAACGGAGTCACGCCCGAAGCGCCCGAGGCAGGCAGGCCCGGGAGTGCTACAAGGAGTGCAAGAACTGATTGCAGAACTGGTGGAGCAGGGCTACAGGATAGTGTACACTGATGGATGGTCGAAGCGACTGGGCCACAAGGACATGCGCAGGGCCGGGGGATTTGGCGTGTTCGCGGCGGAAGACGACCAAGGACCAGAGGTGCGCTTTGCGGCTACGTACCAACACGTCACAGGCAAACAAACAACGGAGCAGAGCTTTGGGCAGCCGTGGAAGCCTTACAGGGATTCTGGGTGCCAAAACTGGCAATCCTCACCGACTCACAATACCTGCAGCTGGGAGCGACTGGCAGGGCCCAACACTGGAAGTCAAAGGGATGGACAACCACATCTGGAAAACTGCAAGTCCACGTCGCAGTCTGGGAAATGCTGCTCCAGGGAATGGCGACGCCGGGAAGAGAAGTCAGGTGGGAACATGTCCCAGCACATGTCAACGTACAGGGAAATGAGGTAGCGAATGGATTGGCCATGGAAGGCATGTGTTCAAGCCCACTATGGTCACAGCATGTTGCACCAAAATCATCATCCGGGTCAGAGTCCACGGTAGGTTTGAGGGGAGGGTCGGGATCAGAGTCAGAGGGCACAAGGGCACTCTGGTCGTCCCTGGGTATGGTACCCATGGACAGTGATGAAGTGACAGGGGAACCATCCGGGGAGCCAGCGCCACGTGGGATGGGACCGTACTCCTCAAGCAATAAAGAAAGTGAGGAAATGAGACGAGGACACACACACCAGGGAGTGCTGTCGAGTGCACTGTCAGCAGCAGACACACCGTCCTTCAGCACTGATGTGAGTGACACCAGGCGACGGCGCAAGAAGCGAAGGCTCAGGAAACGCAGGAACCCAGGACAGGGTTGATAATGCCAGAGCCAGAAGCCCTTGCACAATGGAACAGACATCCCACAAGCACCAAGCACAGCAATGCATGTCTGAAACACCTGCGTTCTGACGCAAAGTCTACATCGAATGAGCTGCGTTTTGTCGCAGTAGAGCATGCAACACATGGGCTGCGTTCTGCCGCAGTGAGCAGCAGCACGCAAAGGAGCACACCAAGCAGCTGAACGCCGCGTCCTATCGCGGAAAGGCACCTAGGCGTTATGCCTTTTGGGACGACACAGCAGGAGAAGGGATCTCACCAACAGCGGTATGGCCCATACACACACATCCAGCCAGCCCCAAAGAGGGTCAAGCCTCAGCATGAACGCCAGCGTTTCAAGGTGCAAGCACTGAGTCAGCTGGACGCCATTGCGAACGAAGGACTGCAAGCAGTTGAAGCAGAGCTGACCACAATGGCCTGGGCCCGCGATCAGCAGATCTGGCTCCGACTGGACCAGCCACATCGCACCAGGATGCACTGTGAGATTGTGGACAACCATGGGGAACCACTGCATATGAGCAATCAGGAGCTCTACTCGGTGATGGTCCAGATCAACTGGACCCTGAAGACCCAGGCTCTGGCGAACATGCAGGTCCAGTGGCGACCCAAAAGTGCAAGCACGTGGCATCCGTTCGAGTGGGAGGCGGTCCTCCACTGTCCGACGGCAGAAGGACACAGAGCAGTGCCCTCCTCGGTAAGCAGAGTTGGCGATTGCATGCATGTGTGGCTGGCAGGCCGAGCGGACCTCTTGCGGTTGTTCCAAAGAACGCTCTTCAGGCAGGCGGACCCGGTACCCGGGGACGCTGTGCGGTTCCTCTACACACTGCTGAACACACCCCCATGCGAAAGAAGATACGCATGACAGGGGGTGACAAAAAGGAGAAGAAGAGAGGAGCGCATGGTGCCATGGTGCAGATAACCCATCGTCGTGGCCCAGTGGATACACCACACCTCTTCTGTCCCGTGGAGGATGGTTCGAACCCCGGGGGGGATAGAGATGCACCGAACAACCCGAACCCCCTTTTTTGGGCGCGAGAGGGAGGGCGCGAGAGAGAGGGAGAGAGAAACAGAGAGAGAGAGAGAGAGGGTAGAGCGCAGTGGGAAAGGAACAGAGAGGTGCAACAGGAGAGAAAGAGAAGGGGAGAGCAAGAGAGAATGGAAGGGAGAGAGTAGGAGAGAGACCCACAGAGCGAGAGACCGGGGCTAACCGGCGCAAAGGGAGGTGGTGGGTTCGAGCTGACCAGGGTTCGCGCTGATCAGGGTGGGTTCGAGCTGACCAAGGTAAAAGGGACGCCACGGCGGCACGGAACAGCCGAGAAATGTCAAGAAATGAAAAAGCAGGGCGCCGTAGCGCCCCTGAGCCACTGGCTCGACACGTTGTCACGTGTTGAACGGCCGAAGCAAGACTGGGGCGGCGAGAGTGCGGCCCAAGTGAGGATGACGGAAGCAAGTAGGCATGAATGTGTAGGCGGCATGCTCATACATGGTGGGGAGCTGAAATGGTATGCGCCACACGCCACACAGCGATGATTTGTTGAATTGCCTGACAGACGGAGCACATACCGAGACGCCTTTGCGCCATCCAAAGCGCCATTGCGCCCCTGAGGATTGAGTATGACACGTCCTCACGGGCCAGAATGCAAGTGCATGACAGGGTCACGACCTGCAGGGCAAGGGTTAGAGACTAACCGGCACTGTGGGTGGGTGGTGGGTGCGAGCTGACCTAAATGTCCACAGGACCAGTGCCTATGCACAGTCAGCAACCACCTGGCCTGGTACAGAACTGGTCTACGCTGCAGTGCAGCAAGCAAAACACTGAACAATGTGGTTATGACCATGCGCCTGTGACACGGGGGCGTATGCGAGCCCAGTTTCCGTTGCCTCCTGGCTTCAGATGACCCAACATATGCGTATTTCCACATACAAATCTACAACAACAGACTCCTCACATACACGGATTACTGTGCAACTCTCAACCCGCCATCGCATTTGGTATACAACGTATGGAGGAGGCTTACTAGCACAACAGGCCAAATGTGGGAGGTACACCTCAGAACTGACCTCCCATACTACCACATCGCAAGACACAGACTGCATGTCCTCACGGGCACGAGAGAGGGCTTCCAAATGGCCATATCCATACGGTACTGGCTCTTCCTGGTCCAACCCTTGCAACACGACCTGCTCCTGGAGTATGACATCACCGACTGGGTGCCACCTGACCACCCATCGGATGTGCGCCATGACAGGATCACATCCGTTAACCCGGATGTGGTCTACCCACAACACACCCAATGGGTTCCGGACGCCACGCAGGATGGCGATGTGGAGCCAAACCCACGCCCAGATAGCAACGCCCCGCCCCAAGGCCTGGTGCGCACCGTGACAGAAAACTACGAAAGAAATACGTCCGGACTGAACACTGATGTGCAAGACCAAGGGGACACAAAGGAGAACCCCCTGGACATCCTAGAGTCAACCTCAAATCCCCCATCAGAAGATACCACTGAACGGGAACCCCCCCAGAACAAGGAACCTAGCACACCACCTGACCAGCACACCGAAGGGCTTAGTTACGCCCCCCCTCCACCCCAAGAGGATACACAAGCATACACATTCCACGAAGACGGCGACAACCCTCTGGACAAACTGCCCATACACACACCAACAGAGTACCAGCTCATAGAAGAGCTCGTAAAACTCAACAGAAGCGCGTCACAACAACCAATGACAACAGCAGAACAAGACACACTGAAAGCTTCAGTTGTGTACGACGAACAAACCAGGCTAAAAACATACTTAACAAAGCACCCAAACCGTGCAGTAACCACGGAGCACATAAGGAGGCAAACACAAGAAGGGGTATGGTATGACAGGAACACCTACCAACTCCCCCTGTTTGCGCAACACAAACTGCGCGACGTCATGACGGTGAGGCATGAGGCAGACTCTGACGGTATACACACGGTATCCGAGATGGCCGAGGCACACCAATACACAGTCCATACGGAAGCCGACCATCAAGGGAACCCAAACGTCCGGAACAAGACATACCTACTACTGCCACAAGCGACCAGGACCGCAACCATGACCGACGAATGCAGCGCGCCGCCATACAAACGGAATGGGGCGGAAGCGAGGACGAACGGGCTGACCAAGTCCTACGGGCACTAGGCGACCTAGGGGCCAAGGAACTGATCCTGGCTTATGAGGCAGACCGACAAGACACCACAGCACTACAAACTTACCGCATGGACTGCCTCCACCGCGCCCCCCTGCGCAAACTGGCCCGCTATGTAAGGGGCGTATACCAGTTCGACAAATTCCCAGTACGCAAGTGGTCCCCAGAACACGAAACCTTGGTCGACCACCTACAACCCAAACCCATCATGGCCCTCCACCTGGACAACACCATAAAGATGGGACACGAGCCCACGCACAAAACATACGCACTCACGAAGGGCACACCCATACAAGTGGGACTGGAAGACCGCACAGACACACTACAACCAGAACCGGCCAAGACTACAATCGTAGTGGAGTGCCCACCAGAAACGGGCATTAGGACGCGAGACGCGTTTATGAAACACTAGTTGTGCCTCGTCTCAACTTTTGTTTGCGTCTCCAATGTTTAGGCAGTTTTCCTGTCTTTGTTTTTGTTAACCCATGGACGGGGTTGAGCAGCCTAATCAGAACCAACAAGAGTCAGCCGAGGAGCGGCTGGCGGCACAAGCCAAGGAAATTCAAGAACTCAGACAGCAACTCGCCCGAGTGGCACTGAAGGAGGGGCCCCGCCTGCCCCCGCTGAGCGTGCCAGAGATAAACCGAGCCCTCGAGAAGCCCCAGTTGGCACAGTGGATGAGACTCATGCTGTCCAACATCAAGGCGTACGTACGCCTTAGAGCTGGTGAGGTGGGGGAGATCCCCCGCCCGAGCGAGTTCGGCGGCCAGGCAACGGAGGCCGCAGTCGACCGAGGAGAACAATTGGCGTGCAGGGTCTGGGACTGCGTGTCCCAGTCCCAGGCGGTGTATGCCCGCAGGTATGCAGGAACGCAAGGAAAGTCCAGCTCCGAGTCCAGCCAGTACGCCACGTTGGAGGAGGCATGGAAGGAGCAAGGGTCGGCGTTCACGTGGCGGAGCGTAAAATTCGGGGAGGTAGGAGGGGTACTGCAATGGCAGTCGAGGCAGGGTGAGTGGATCCCTGTGGACTCGCCGCCGAGCGGAGGGTGCCAGAGGTGCGCGCAGCGGGGCTCCCCCGACGAACGCCACTGGCACTTTAGATGGCCACACTGGTCCTGACAGGACCGGCTCGAGCCCGGACCGGCCGCCCCGGGCTCCGGCGTTGCGGACACAGCAGCGAAGCTGCGGGCGCTCGCCCGCCGGTGGGAGTCAGCGGCCCGGACAGACGACTCCTGCTCACCGGAAGAAAGCGCCATGCAGTCCTGGAGACCGAGAACCCGCTCTCAGTACGCGTCCCGACTCCGGGCCTTGGCGGCTTACGCGGACCGCGCGGGCCCGCCTGATACAGCCGCGGCACTGGCAGGCCTGGGGAAGCGGGATTGGAGGCAGGCATGGCCGAAGCCCTGGCGAGCACCGCCGACGCCCGAGCCAGGTGGCACGCCCTGCGCAGGGGAGGCGCCGCGGCGACTTGGGCCCGTAAACCAGACCTCGCCTACTACAAATGGTGGGGCAGATGGCAGAGCACGGCCGTGGCGATGCAATACGGCACCAAATGGTCCGACCCGGGAGTCGTTGCCCCTACAGTACTGCCTGCATGGTCCGGTGACCAGGGGCCTTTGCCGACTCCGGAATGTGTGGGCGTCCTGGCGCTGTGGGGCTCCCCGATGTTCCCCAGTATCGTGAGCGCCCTCAACATCCCGACCAAGCGCAAGCCGAGGCGTCCGCGAGTTCAGGAGCTGGAGTCCACAGCGAGCGGCACAGTTGGGGGAGGAGGCGACGGAGACCAAGCCGCGACCGAGCTGGAGGAGTCCGCCGGGGATGGCTCTGATGAGATGGGCCCGGGGCCTGTCACGGCTCCTACCCTCCCTCCGCTTCAGCCTTTGGCCTCTGCCATTGAGCGCGGCGCCGTGTCTCGGGAAGATGCGGGTCAGCTATGCTCGGTGGCGGGTCCTCTGGTTGCCGTGGGGGGGGGGGGGGCGTGCGGGCCGGGGACGGCAGCCGGGCCCATCAATGTTGATTCCGACGTGGACACCGACGACAACAGCGAGGATTCCGTAAGCGAGCCCCATGGCGACTTCGCAGTCGGCAGCGCCAGGGGTTCCCCCGGGCGTCGACAGGCCGGAGTTGCCAAGTTCGTGGGGCGAGAGCGTAAACCGTGGTCCTCCAGGGCAGCCGTTGGTCCTGTCAGAGGGGGGCCCGCAGCGGGCTCGAAAGCTGGAGTGGTGGGCCGTGTCCACCGCACATACACGGGGCCGCGTCGCGCTAAGGTGGTCGTGGGTGGTACGCAGGCCATGCGATCCCGAGCCCCCGCACGCCGTCAAGCTGGGAGACCTCGTTTGGCCCAGCAGATCGAGGCGCCGGAGCCCAAGCGCATCAAGCTCGGGCCAGGCGGGCATGTCCGGACGCCGGAGACGCAAGGCCCGGTGGAGGGTGCCTTCGTGGCTGCAGCTGAGCGTCTCGAGGCCAAGGCTAGGGGGCGGGCGGGCCCAGTGGCGTTGCCCCACCCCCCTCTGTAAGGGTCCTGACAGGGGCGGGAGGGTGCAGGAACAGCCCCCCCTCTTCCTGGAGTTCATGCAGGCACTCACCCCCCATTTTCACTGGATAGCCGAGCGGGAACGTTGTGGCTTGTGGATGGTTGCGAAGAGGGTGGATTTGTGGTTGAATAGAGTCTTCGATACAGCCGAGGATTTCCGCTTGCAGGGGGCTTTACCCGCCCTCCTGAGCGCCTTGCGCACGCTCCACCCGGACGCCTGGGATGCGTGCCTCCACGTCAACACCTCCCCCATTCCGCGGTTCATGGGGGGGGTCGAGGATGCCATTTTGGACCGGGGATTGGGGCCAATAGGCACCCACCAGCTCCCTAAAGATCTGTGGGACGCTGTGGTTCCGCCCTTCTACCGCGGGGGGCTCCAGTATTTTGACGTCGAGCGGGAATGGCAGGACGGGGACAGGGTGGTCAGAGGGGCAACCCGATGGGTGTCGCAGCAGGTCCAGAGGATAGTGCAGGCGTTGAGGGGCGCGGGGGTCTACGAGGAGACGGCTGACCCCCCCCCCCCTCACGTGTTACCCCTTCGTCATCCCCAAGTCCTCCGAGAAGGTATCCTTGATCTTGAGTTGCGTCAAGATCAACAAAAGTGACGGGGCCAAACCCCCCACTTTACGATTGGATTCCTGGGAGGATTTGGCCAGGTCCTTATCGGCGTTCCCGCCTGATGTGGGCCTCTACGGGCTCCACATTGACCTCAAAAATGCATCTTGGAGCTTTTGCTTGCCCCAAGGTGCGCGGCAGGTTTTTCGCTTCCGGCCCGCCCCCGGGGCTCCGCCTGTGGCGCTGTCACGCCTGCCCTTTGGCTGGAAATACAGCCCCTATCTGTGCCAAACGAGTTTGCCTCGCATTCTCCGGGGGGTGCTGCCCCCCGAGATACTCCTTGTGCACTATCTCGATGACTTTTTGCTCGTCTTCACTGATAGGGAGGTGCTCAGGGAAGCGGGGCGAGCGGCTGTGCGTGCCCTGATCGAGGCTGGGTTCCTCATAAGTCCTAAGAGTGTCCTGGACCCGGTGCATGTAGCATCATTCTTGGGGCAGGAGCTTGACTTGCAGACTAGGCAGATCAGGAGTCACGAGCAGGCGCTGCTCCAGTTGTGGGCGGGCTGGCTGAGACTGGCGGTTGGCACAGGCAACGACAGGCACCTCCAAAGCTTCCTGGGTTTGCTGAATTGTTATGTGCGACCGAGGGGATTGGGTTGCCCTTTCGCGGCGGGCGCCTACTGCTGGCTGCGCGGGGGTAGAACGGTGGGGGGGGTCAAACAGCCGGCCCAGGGCTTCACCCTGAAAATGCTGGGCAGCCACGCAACATTGGTGGCGGTGGCGGCAGAGCCCTGGCAGGCGCCGGGTGGGGAGGCCTGGCGGCAGTTGAAGTCCTTCCAGTTTGGGAGTGGGGACAGGCTTTCGCAATCCTCTCTGTGGTGCGGGGGCGTCGTCGTCTGTGTCGATGGAGCGCGCGATGCGGGGTGCTGGAGGGTGGGAGCGCTCGTGCCGGGAGTGGGTGTGCGTACGCATGTGACACCTCCTGCCCGCTTTGCCAGCCAGCAAACCACGGAGCTGAGGGGAGTGGCGTGGGCTGTCATGTTTGCTGTCAGGACAGGGCACCGATCTGTTACGGTGTGTAGCGACAGTGAAGCGGCCATTGCTCAGGTTCTCCGACTGCGCGCGACTAGCCACCTGACCCACCACCAAGCGGTCCTTCGGTCGTTGGCAAGGCTCCTGTGGGTGTCGGGGATCGTACTCCGCCTGGTGTGGGTGCCCTCGGCGCTACAGCCGGGAGACCCTATGTCAAGGGTGACGTCAGAGTTTGGAGGCTCACAGGCCAGAGCGGAGGTCGAGGCTTGGTGCACGTGGGATGCGTTACTCGATAATTTGGGCGAGGCTCGGGTGAGGGGGGTGGTGTGTCTCCGGGGATGATAGCCTCCCCCCCCCCCCAGGCAGGCCGGCGGCGGCAGTGTATGCGCCCTCCATGTAGCACCGTTTGTTGCTTTCCGCACCTATGACCAAGCGTTGGGGCTCGCGTGGGGCCCGCAAGCGACGGGGTTCCCGTGGTGCCCACCGGAAGGGCCGCCATGGCGGACAGCGGCACCAGCGTTCCACGGACGCCAAGCAGCGCCGGGCGGCGAAGTGGGGCACCGTGCTCCGCACCCGCCTCCGGGAAGGTTGGCGCACCTGCCCATCCGCCGGGTGCTGCTCGGCAACGGGGTACGCCTGTGCCCCCAGTGCCCCCTCGCCGACGACAGGGAGGGGTTTTTGGAACGAGCGGTCCGGGACGTGGCCGCACGCATGGGAGGCACGCCGCGCCGCCGCACGACCCCCGACGGCCGCAGCGTTAAACCCCCAAGGCGGCATGCATGCTGCCAGGTCTGGGAGGTAAGGCTGCCGGAGGGAGTCGCTGTGGTCTCCCTAACGGACTGGAACCAGGGACACAGGGTTGTGGTACCCTATATATGGATCCAAGCCCGGTACGGGCTGGTGTTGCAATTTGCCCGCCTCTTCAACCCGTGAGACTCGGCGACTGTTGTGGTCATCTTTGCCAGCCCACTGCAGAGGGCGTCCCTGACGGCATGGCCGCTGGGTGCTTTCTTTGTTTTTTCTTTTTGGGCCCGCCTCAGCCCGCATTCCGCTGGGGCTGACGGCCGGGTGGAGCGATTTGACCACCTTTTCCTTCGCCAGACTCGGCGACCGTCGTGATCGCCTGCATCTGCCCGTTGCGGTGGGTGTCCTTGACGGCGTGGCCGCTGAAGGAGCCGCCAAGAGAACCCGTGCGGCTCGGCGACTGTTGTCGTCATCTGTACCAGCCCACTGCAAGGGGCGTCCCTGACGGCGTGGCCGCTGGGTGGTTTATTTGTTTTCTTTTTGGGCCTGCCTCAGCCCGCATTCCGCTGGGGCTGACGGCCGGGTGGAGCGATTTGACCACCTTTTCCTTCGCCAGACTCGGCGACCGTCGTGATCGCCTGCATCTGCCCGTTGCGGTGGGTGTCCTTGACGGCGTGGCCGCTGAAGGAGCCGCCAAGAGAACCCGTGCGGCTCGGCGACTGTTGTCGTCATCTGTACCAGCCCACTGCAAGGGGCGTCCCTGACGGCGTGGCCGCTGGGTGGTTTATTTGTTTTCTTTTTGGGCCTGCCTCAGCCCGCATTCCGCTGGGGCTGACGGCCGGGTGGTGCGATTTGACCGCCTTTCCCTTCGCGAGACTCGGCGACCATCGTGATCACCTGTATCTGCCCACTGCGGTGGGTGTCCCTCAGGGCGTGGCCGCTGAAGGAGACCGTTGGGGATGGCTCTGCTGAGATGGGCCCGGGGCCCGACCCGGCTCCTACCCTCCCTCCACTTCAGCCTCTGGCCTCTGCCATTGAGCGCGGCGCCGTGTCTCGGGAAGATGCGGGACAGCCGTGCACGGTGGCGGGTCCTTTGGTTGCCGTGGGGGGGGGGGGGTGCTTCTGTTTGTTTTGTCTTTCTAATTGGTAACTACCACAGTTCACATTCCTCAGGGGCTGAGGTTCCGATATGGGTTCTGTGGTGCGAGAGCTGGGTACGGCGGAGAATGAATACCCAAGTCCTGTGCAGTTTTCTTGTGCTCTGCTTGTGCAAACACTAATTGTGCCTCGTCTCAACTTTTGTTTGCATCTCCAATGTTTAGGCAGTTTTCCTGTCTTTGCCCGCCCACCCACCCACTGACCGGCTGACCCCTTGAGAGCGCCTGCCCTTTCCTTTACATCTTGAGACCGATCCCCTCGGGTGGAGTGGGGGATCTAAGCGTGCTGCAGCGTGTGGGCCAGGGTATAGGGTCAGGGTCTGTTTCAGAGTGGGGTCCCGCATCCAGCGGAGTGGTCCGCAGCGCACCCGTCCATACAACCGCCGGTATTTCCGGCCTTGGTGATACTTCAGTACTGCCATCCCAAGTCCTTGTGCAGTTTCCTTGTGCTTTGCTTGTGCAAACGGATCAACGGCCACCAGTCTGACGTCACATCCACCATAGCAAGCAAAGACCCACACAACACATTTCGGTGGAAGTGATCATCCGAACACACCGCGGGACAAAGTGGGTCGCACGCTTGGAGACTACATCTGCCCATGCAATTGCTACCTCGCTTGACACAAGCACTACAGACCATAAAACAAGAGGAGGAAAACGCCGGCAACCCTGGACCCTACTGGCTCGCCGAAACGGACTATGAGAGCCTGTATATACTGAGACAACAATACATGGAACACAAAGAAGACAGAATAACGTCCGTACAGGAGATCCTGGACGACCTGGACAGGGAACAGCTCGAGCTAGGAAGGAGCATCGCATCCTTCCTCAAGGGGTTCCGACCAGTGGACTCATACCGTCTACTGGTACAATTCCACCCAGACGCAGACGGACGCTTGATTGCCCAGCTACTAAAGGGCATTAAAAGCTACGAACTGGTCCACGTGATGACCAACGTCATCCTCAACCGCAATAACCGGACACAGTCCACAAGCCGCTCCAGGGACATCAAGCGGCCACCAAAACCGACTAGACACGACACCACGACGGTGTTCGTAGGGTGGACACAGGGCGCAGGAGACGACGCGGCGAAAGTCGTGGCATCCTTCTTTGGATGCTGGACCAGCTGGAAACCGGAACCCAACATGTGGAGCGACGCGGGCTGCACCTACGCCTCCCTCCAATACCAACACGCCACGGCAGTGGCCCTCAGTGCCGGACAATACATCGGAGTGGCACCCGGTGAATACGTCCACATCACGCTAGGAGACGACAACACGGACGCACAGGTGACAGAGCGCATCAACCAGATGCTCGCACACAAAATGCCACAGGAAACGGGCGACGACGCGGCCTTCCGGAGACGAATGAAGGCAGGGAAACAGCTGGGCTCAGACATGATGACTGAACGCGTCATCAAGGAAATCAACAGGGAAAAGCAGCTGCTCGCAGAGCCGGAACCCATCAACGTGGCGGACTGGGACGAGGCCATCCTGAACGAACTCGGCCATACCACCAACGACGACACCCCAACGGACACCCACCCAAATATGGCCACCATGGACACGGATGAAACCCCCGACCAGCAACCAGACAAACCGGCAAAACCAACCACAACACACGCACGACAGTCACACCCAGCGCAGAAAACCAAGGCCCACAACAAGACACCACAGAAAACGCCCACCAAAACATCGCCACAACCAAAAAAGAAGAAGGCAGCACCTGCATCACCACAAACCAAACAAAAAGCAGACGGTACGGCTGCTTTCACCGTGGACACCAAACACAAGGAGAAAGGGAAGGGGCCGCCAAAAAACCCGCAGGGCAAAGGGAAAAAGTGAGGTGCCTATTCCTCATGCCCTGCATCGCCATCATGGCCCTCCTCCTACTCCTGGCCCCCACGCATACTGAGGGGCCGGTATATCTGCTCCCCGTGAACCGGAGAGTCCGCAGACGATATACCCCGACGCTACGGCACCGGCACGGTTACTCTCGGGGCCCCAACCCCCACAGTTACCGTATATGGCGGCCAAGCCTACTCCTCCTCTATATTGTCTGTTTCTTCCACACCCCGACCGCCCCTATCACGGGAGCGCCATGCCGCTACTACCACACACCTGTCTCTATCACCACGGTAACCAGCCCATATAACACGCTGTATAACACCAACCGGGTCCTCCAATGCGGAGATGTACACCGCAACCCCGGGCACCGTAGGATATACCAGCTCCGGCGCGGGTGCCGGGATGTGCGGGGACCCCCCATACCGTTGCTTGACATTGAGGAGTATGCTCAACACCTGGTGGTAAACACCAATCGACGGTATGACAGCCCAGACGACGCAACCACCGCGAAGGACCACGACATGAAACTGGCCTCCTGGAACATACAAGGAGCACAGGGCTCCGTCAGCCTACAACGCTCGGCCACTACCCTCCACCTGATCAGCCAGTGCCGTATCGACCTTTGCGGCATCCAGGAGTATAACCCGTGTTTCCCTAAACCAGAGGCAGCCACAACAGCACTCAATAACGACTACAAGTGCTACGCTGCGCCTGGGACCGAACCACGGATAGCATTCATTGTCCGCAACCCTGTGGTCCCCCACACACTCGAAACGTTATACTCACCCAACGGTTTAGCAGGGGCCATCAGGATCCAGTTCCCAAAACCCCCCGCCGCACCATTGCGTGTGTGTACTCCAAATTCAACCAACAGGACAAACAGGAGGTAGACCTATTCCTGCAGTCCCTGAAACCTTACGACATCGTTATGGGGGACTACAACGATGACATTTGGTCACCCAACCCGACACGCCCGTGGCAGGAAGACATGGCCAACGGAGTGTTCCTGGACCCATTGCACGCAAGTAGCCAGCCCCCGGATCCCCGGCAGTACTATACCCGCATCCCTAGGCATGGACGCCCGCGTCGCCTAGACGCCATCTTGATTAGGCAACAAATACCAAACATACCCTGGACCTACTATGACACCATACAAATGCCCATATTGGATCATGCTCTGGTCCTGCTTGGGGTCCGATGGAGGATAGGGGCCCCCGACCCACCACGCCGAAAACCACAGCCCACAGTCGCGAAGTGGTATACCGCACACTTCCAACGGTTTACTAACACCATATCCACACTACCCGTAACAAACAACGACCCACCCCTACGCACGGCACGACGGATCCTATCGGCAATAGCGCACGCGGCGCGGCCACGACAACCCACGCGCGCCAAGACAGCGGCCACCGCAAACTGGTCGGATACCACGGACCCCAAAGCACGGTTACGAGAGTACGGGGAGATACAAGAGCAGCACATACGGAGACAAATCGGCAAACTGCGCCGAGCAGCTGTGCACAGATCAGGCTACTTTTATAAAATGGTCAAGAGATGGCGCACTAGACTCATAGCCCAAGACACACCGCAGCCCCCGATAGGAGGGACCCAGTACGTACTCAACCACTTTGCGGGCGACCCAACATACGACGAAGACGCGTGCCGGCAACTTATACGGAAACATGTACAGCACCACGCGTGGAACACCGCAACCCTCACATACGAGGAGTACTTGCGGTGTCTTCGGGCACCAAAGAATAAATCAGCCGGGCCCGACGGTGTTCCCCCACACCTACTCCGGCACCTACCGGACCACATACAACAGCAACTATACCAGGCAATCGTTGCAGTCTGGAACGGACAGCACATCCCAGTCGCTTGGCTGCAATCCAGGGTAGTGCTCATCTATAAAAAGAAGGATCCCCACGACCCACGAAACTACCGGCCAATCTACGTATCCACAGCCATATATAGCATACTCACACGCCTCCTCCTAACGCGTATATCGGGGGCCTTGACCCCGGGACTACTGGACATACAACACGGCGCCACACAGGGCCGAAACACCACAACGTTAGCCACGAAACTTATAAACGACCTGCACGCTGAGGACGGGTACGTGGCCCTACTCGATGTGGCCAAAGCTTTTCCGTCAGTCCCCCGACCCATGCTGACTGGGATCGTCAAGGAGGCAGGGGCGCCAGAAAACATCATACGGATGTCGGGGGAAATATACCATCATACACTGGCCGTACTAACCCTACACGGAAAGGACCTACCCATACGACCCACCAGGGGTATGAAGGAGGGGTGCCCCCTCTCCCCAACACTGTTTCTCCTATACTACAACATACTACTACGTGAAACCATAGAACGATGCCCGGGAGCCCGACTATACGTGTTCGTTGACGACATAGCTGTGCGTGCACCAACGAAGGAAGCACTGGACACCCTCCACGAAGTGGCCTACACAATGGGGTTGCGCTTCAACAGAGACAAAACTGAAGTGTGCCACTGGGCTAAGGACTACGACCTAACGCCCATCACGTGGCAGCACCAGCTCATCCCCGTGCGACCTCCCATAATGACTTACCTGGGGCATGTGCTTGCCCACCCCACACAAGAAGACACAGCATGGGACATGGTCACTGCACAACTGCACCACGACGTAGCGGCGTACAGGACCCTGCCGCTCAACGCCTACGAAAAGGTGGCCATCATCAACGCCGTCCTCATCCCCCGGTGGACTTACAGGGGGCTGTTCCTCGGAAACAGAACACGAATGGCGCACTGGGACGACATACTGCTGCATTTCATCAGGGATACACCCGGGGTAGAACAACAAATGAACAAACACCTGCTGACTACCAACCTCAGCCAAGGGGGACTTGGTCTACGCCAGCTGTGGTGGTCCTACATCACCCGGTGGGTCACAATTGGCCAACAGGAACAGCAGCACACCGGCCCTACACAACACCTCACCGCAACCCAATATAAATACATTGACGCCGTCCGAGCCCTAGGGGGCACGGTGGGTCAGCGTATATCCCAACCCAGACGACACCGACCCTTGTCCGCGGGACTCTATGACTCGGAAAGCTCAGAGGAGGACCAGGAGACACATGCAGGGAAGACACGGCCGGCTACCAACCGCTTAGACTACAGCTGGATGAACCCTCCAGATGAGCCAACCCCTGAGGAAACCCACGAGGTATGTCAGGCACTCCCCCACCAGCAAAAACTCCACGGGATCACCGTACACTACACAGGAGAACCCACCACCACCCGATGGTACACAGATGGGTCGAAACGACACGGACGAGCAGGAGGGGGCATCTACAACGGGACGTACCGTGCGGCCTTCCGGGTGCACGGGCCACAACAGGTTTATCGGGCCGAAACAATCGCTTGCGCCTTGGCCTCTTGAGCTGGCCAAGCCTGGAGACGACATTATACTAGACAACCAGAGTGTGGTGAAAGCCACACCTATAAAACGCAAAGGAGTGGTCAAGGACCAGGACTACCGCGACATAGGGTACCTCAACTCCACCTCGAAACGACTGACGATCCGATGGACACCAGGGCACCGCAATCTAGAACAAGCCACCACGTATAAAGACTACCAGGACATACAGGGGAACAACCACTCCGACGTCCTTGCCAATATGGGCGACAACCTGCCCATGGACTCCCAACAACCACAACCCCATGATATTGTCATCACAGGACAGATCATGCCCACGCCTGCCAAGGCATGGATCATGCAAGTGCGTAGACAAAAACAAACACCAGAGGTACACTGGGTGAGATGGCTCCCCATAAAGCATTACAGACGGAACGCGTGGACACCCTGGCTGTGGGGGCAGGTGCGATGGTGGGGAATGGGTGCCCCCTGGGAACGGACACCCCGCCTCTGCTCCCAGTGTGGCCACCAACACGGAGCATCAGTGCAGTCAAGACTAGCTTACTGTCCCGCCTGGAGCGATTTCTGTGAAGTGTGGCGCAGGAGCTGGACTGATTGGGCCCCATACACACACCAATGGCAGCAAGCGGCCAACAACCAAGAACTATGGCTCTGTGCCAGGCTGCTCATACCACTATCCCTCATCGACGCCATACCCACTGCGGAACGACACAAACTGCGGACGGAGGTGGCCCTGTTCCAGTTTCGCATGATATAGTCCGTCCAAACACTAAGACGAAAGTACGGCGACCCTACACCACAACAACCACCGTCGCCCCTGTGGCTCACCAAATACGTTGCACAGGCACTTCCGCCGCGAGAAACGCCCCAAAACCTACAGAACCACGTCGGGGCGCCCATGTGGTGCGGCGCGAAATGCAAGCGTAAGGCCGAGGTCGCAACGGCTGACCCTATCGACCCCGACCAATGGTTACATGATGCGCGCAACGCAGGCGACAGTGAGGCAGTGGCATGGTTCGTCGCACGAGCAACTAACGCACGGCAAGACGACCACATAAAGAAACATCAGCGTCTCAACGTTGACACACAGCAATGGGAACAGTACAAGATGACCACAGACAGGCTGGCTCACGAACACGCACAGCAAACACGAGACATATACCACAAAGCACACATAGCGGCGGTGGCGAGACAACACCCGCACATCCTACACATGTGCTACACCAACACACTGGCGGCAAAAACAGACTACCACAGGCTCGTCACAAAACTAGTCAACGAACAGAGACAAGCACAACGACTGCAGGACACACACGCACACCTATACCAAATACGTAGGCAATGGTACGAACAAGCAAAGGATGACACAAGGATATGGTACGCTGACGCAAAACTGTTGCTGATGATCAACGACCGATACCGGAGACTGAGCGCTGGCACCGTCAAGCTACTTGACCTGCACCAACGACAGGCGACCTACATGTGGCGGCAGCAGACACACCTGACAGCCATGGCACAGTTCCACCAAGACGCCTGCAAACACAAGACAACACAATACTGGCAAACAACTCGACCAGTCCGACAGACAATATACTTGATACGGAAGCGGCCGCGGGAGCATTGGGACCCCACCTTGTGGGAAGTCCCGTTGCAACCGCTACCAAAACGCCACAAAACGCACTGGGACCCAAATGAGTGGGAAGTACCAATGACATGACCACACAAACCTCAATGGGAAACGATGGGGGCACAGTCATGAGCTGCAGCCCGTATGCACACCCTGGCTATGCCGAAATCTGTATCTTACATCGAACTTGGTCCACAGTGGCCCTTGGCACTTATGAACTGGCCTTTTTGATAAAAAAAAAAGGGGGGGGGGGACGCCACATACCCCCCCATTTTGGGCCTTTTTGGGCCTATTGGCAGGGGTTGTGACCGGCTCTCAGCAAGGCTAGAGACTGCAAAAAACGTCCTTCCGTATCCTAGTAGGCATATACTGTCACAACATCCCCACTCACCCCTCAGAGTGGGTACCACGGGGTCACCGAGGTCGCCAAAACCGCCAACATAGCAAAAATGGCTAAAAAGTGCGTAAACTGCATGAGTGCTCGTCCCACTCCGCCCCATACAAACCCCATGGAGTCGGGACCCGGAAACACTTTTTCGGCTCAAAATCAAAAAAAACCGAAAGATTCATGATTTTCGACCTACAAAAGGGGGGTCGGTTTTTGAACCCCCCCCCCCCCCACACCGGTCTTTTTGTCCATGCTTGCCCGGGCCGCTGGGCCTTGACAAACTGTCGCCGACGCCACCTCCTTGTCCCCTGACCGCATGATTGTCCGGGACACCCAGGCCCGTCTGGCCACGCCGGGCGACGAGGTCATCGTTCCTGCCGACGCCGGTCAATTGGCGTGTTTGGCAGCCATCGATGACGCCGACTATATCATTCAGGACGAAGTGGTGCTGAAGAGTGGAGTTCCAGAGGCTGCCTCCCTGTTGTACGACCTCTTCAAGGACTGCGACTCGTCTGAAAAACTCGCTGCCGTCCTTTACGGCAGTCGCCCCAATGTTGTGCTCGTTGGGGAAATGACTGAATATGACAAAGTCCAACATGCAATTAAGAGACTGCTTGCTGATTTGCCCACGCTGGGCCGCTTTGTTGCAATCTTGCTTGAACCTGTCAGCGATGATGATGGCAGGCCATCATTCCTCAATCGGGCACTCGCCCTCAACTCGAACTTGCCTTTCGGTTGCGAGAAGCTGCAAATGGCGGACAGGTCCCTCATGCACATGCGCACACATGATCGATTTGATGTCTGGATTGCAAGCAGCACAAGGGATTCCAGAAGCCTATCTCCGCCCCCAACGTATAAGCTTCTGCGGCTTATGACGCCTGGGGCAGAAGTTGACAAGGTGGTGTTCCACGAGCCAGACGTGCGGGATAACCAATACGCTGTGCAGGTTCACAATGACCTAATCAACGGGCTGTTGGGGTCTATTGGCCTGAACTCTGATGAAGTCCATCTCCTCCCGGGGACAGACCCACGGAACTCAAAGCTGTTCTTCACGGAGTTGAATGAGGAACAGGTGAATACTGTGGTATCACAGCTCGGATCCAAGCCAAGGTTCCAGATCCAGCCAGTGGAATGGTATCGTGGTGCCAACGTGACCAACATGGCTGCGGTCTATGAGGTGTGGATCAAGAAGACGCACAAGGAAACATGGTCTCCCATGCTGTATGCCTCAGTCCTCGCGATGTTTTGGACAATCCCGGGCGTTCTGCAGGCACAATCGCCAGTGAAAATCCACGTGCTGGGGCCCAGCAAACTGCTGCTCGGTCTCACAGAAACTGGGCACTCACTGTTGAAGACAAGGTACCGTGAACTGGTGGCTGCCATCGGGGCCGTCTTCAAGGACCTGAGGACAGGACAGTTCCTCGATAGGGATATCATCTCCAAACCCACAGTTCCCTCGACATGGAAGAAGGACCTTGTGGGCACAGTGTACATTCTGGATGTGGCACCATGGTGGTACCTCTCGGACCTGACTGAGGCCCTTGCTCCTTCAGTGCACTGCCGGTACATCGCGGACCACGTCAGATGGAGTGTTGGGGAGATGCGCATTGCCACATGGCGATTGACCGGGGAAAGTGTGACACAGCTGATTGGAAAGGTCTACCTGTCAGATTGTGGGATGCCTCCGATGTTTGTGATTTCCGAGGCGGATTACGAGGCGCGGAAAAGGCGAATCACAGATCGGCCCGGAAACACAGACGACTCGAAGGCACGCAGGCAAGGCCTAATCACGGCGGGAGAAATGGCCAAGGCCATGGAGTTGGATGACCAAGCCGACAAGGTCATCAGCTCCCTCAAACGCAAACGGTACTTGAAGGAAGATGAGGCTTCGTCGTCCAATGGAGCAGCACGATGACGTCAGCATCAAGCATCCCTCTGAGCAGCACGCTCAGAGTATTGTCCCAAAATATCAATGGGTTTCAAACAAAAATAACCATGAGAAAGCGTAAGCAAAAGCGCATAGTGGCCCTAGGGTCACTGCTGCGGTCCCTGGAGGTGGACTTCTTCGCCATCCAAGAGCCTCACTTCGTCGCGGTGGAGGATCGTCAAGCGTGCATGCAGTGCTTGTCAAAGTACGGGTATGGCCTGGACGGACCACTTCATGAAGAAGGAAGGGGAGGAGTGGCACTGGCGTGGAAAACATCCAAGCGGACACTGCAATCAATGAAGTTCTTGTCTCTCAGGGCGCTGAAAGCCTCACTGTCGAGTGGTCCACTGGAGATCACCATAGTTGTGGTCCACTTCCACCACAAGCACACGCGTCGACAGTCGCAATGGAAAGACATCGCCAAGGAGTTACATGGACCAAACCTGATTTTATGTGCTGATCACAATAGTTTAGTTGTAAAACACAGAGACGCCTTCGCGCCCCCGGAGTTTGAGCATGACACGTCCTTACGTGCCAGAGACCAGGAGGTGACGACCTTGGCGAAAGCGGGTCTGCAGGATGTTTGGGTGGATATTCACTGTCCAACCCTGAAGGATATCAAGGACAAGGAAGCATCGTGTCCGACAGGCTTCACATACGGCTACCCCCGAGAAGGAGAGCGACTTGACCCGCAGAGGCTACGCCGTATTGACCGCATCCACACAACATCCGATTTGCTGAGCCTGGCGACTAGCGTGTACCCCATGTTTGCTGCCAACTCAGACCACAAAGCGATCCTGGCTGAATTCACACCCCCTTCTTTCGACACAGAGGACACAATCCCCAGATTCTACTGCCCAGAGACCATCCTTCAAGACCCGGAGGCAATGGAAGATCTGGAGACCTCTCTCAAGTCTATCAAGTCAACAGGGGATCAATGGTGGGAAGAAGCACTGAACTGCATCCAAAAGAAGGCGATCAGCCACCAAAGGGAACATAAAAACAAAAAACAGTCGGTAGAGCTACAAGCCCTAAGGTTCCTGCGTGGCTCCACGAGAGACTCTATCTCACCAGCGGTCTACCAATTTCTATCATCACTGGGGCCCGCAGCAACAGATGCGGCAACAGCCTACACCCTCTTGGTGGGGGTGTATGAAAAAGCTCAGTGTGACAGAACGGGCATGGAAACACTGTCCAAGCTCAAGGGGGTGATCACGACCGGGGAAACTTCAGGTGATCCGAGAACGCAAAGGAACGAATTGTATCGGTCAATGCGGGAGTTGCAGGAGCGAAAGAAACTTCAACAGCTGGTATCCAGGACAGGCTCAGCGATACGGAGGGCAAAGGCGGTGGCAAAAGAGCTGGTAGGCCATTGGGACAAAGTGTCCACCCCGACGGGATCCACTGAAGACGAATGTGTGGCCTATCTGAAGTCGTTAGGAGTGGAACAGCGGCTGCGCAAGGCAGGTCGACTCCTTTTCAAGCAACTATCCCTGGACATAGTTCATGAAGGCCTTAACAGGCTAAACAGCAACAGTTCCCCTGGATTGGATGGTTTCTCGGCAAAATTCTTCAAGAGGTTCTCGGGCATCTTCGAACCGCAAATGTATGAATCAATGAAACGCTTCCTCGAAGTGGGCAAATTGCCGGAGACATGGACCTCGGGAGTGGTGACAATGATCCCCAAGACGAAGGCGATGCAGACACCAGATTCGCTCCGACCAATTGCACTGCAAACTACAAGGCAGAAGTGGCTCACCAACATCCTCCTGATCCAGCTAGAGGATGTACTCCTCCACTGCATTCCGTCACAGCAAACAGGTTTCCTTCGACACAGAAGCATACTCCAACATGTCTATGGGTCACGGGCACTCTGGGATGGCTTAAGTGAGGGAGCGGCGTTATCAGTAGACTTCAGAAATGCTTTCCCCACGATGTCTCACGAGATGGTGTCGGCAGCGCTGGGTCTGATGTGCATACCATTCTTGTATATCCGTCTGATTCTGCACCTTTTGCGAGCTCCGTATCTATACTCCGTTGAAAAAGGATACGTCCCAGGTGTTTACCACCACCCGAGGGCAGGCACACGCCAGGGGGATCCACTCTCCCCGGCGCTGTTCTCCCTGGTGGCATCCTTCGTGATTTTCCCACTACAAGACCTGGGTCCAGTACTGACGGTCATGATGTATGCAGATGACCTCATCATTTTCTTTGATGGAAGAGCCAACCCACAGCTGTTGAAGAGGGTATGGGAGTCGGTTTCACGTTTTGGACAGTTTTCGGGGTTGAAGGTCAACCTGAACAAAACGGCAGCGATAGTTCGCAACTGTGGGGGAATGGAGTGGGCGAGGTGCTTTCGGGACATTGGAGTGGATGTCAAAATCTTCGTCAAGTATCTGGGTGTACGTTTGGGGAATATTTGGCACCAGCAAGACGACCAAGGATGGGGGCTGACGATGGAGCAGGCCTTCGCACCAGCACTGCAAGAGGCCTTCCGTCGCGCTAGGGTGGTATCCACGCTGCAACTGTCCATGAACGAGCGTGCATTCATGCTGACATCATGGATTCTGCCGGTTGTGGCATGGGTATCCAAGGCGTACTACGCCCCAGTCTCGGTGATCAGACAACTGAAGTTGGTGTACCACGTGACTATGGGTACCAACAGCTGGGGAATCACCCTACCAATCCTCTCACGACCAAGAGCGCAAGGGGGACTGGCACTACCAGAACCAGAACTGTTTCTTATGCACCAGGCAGCGGCTCCGTTCGTCAGCCTGTTGGGAGAGCCTCACAAATTCCCTAACAAGGCAGTGGAGGCCTTCTATGCATGGGCAACAGCCATAGGGTTCACACCATCCAAGGACAACCTTCCATATATTCAACTGGGCATGGTCCGAACGGCAGATCTCACATTTCTGGGATGGTCGGCGAAGGCACACTCCAACATTCAGCGAGTGGCCCCGCAGGTGGCCCACCCGGCAAACCGGGACCGCCTGCCGTTGTGGCACTCTGTGTATTTCCGAAATGAGTTCCGCTGCTCCTAATACAACACAAAATTGATCTGGCAGGGGGTGGTGACGTGGGGTCAATTCCAAACCTTGGAGGATGCAAGATTGTTCAATGCACTGCCTCGGACATGGAAAGGGGTCTACAATCATGGCGGACGACTCCTCAACAAAGTCCCGTCACAAGGGGGGTTTGATACCCCCGCAGTCCATACCCAAAACTGGACCAGGGCATGGCTGCTCCAGTTCTACGCCTCTCAGCCAGGGGTCCGCGACCCGCAAACACCGGAGGTATGGGAACAGTTGGCACAGGCACAGCTACCACCGAGGGCTCAAGACTTTGCGCGAAAGGCGCTGTGGCACAAACTGACCGTACATGCAAGAGTATACAAGAGGTCAGGCACTGACAAGTGCCCGGTGTGCTCACAAAAGGAGACGGTTAAACACGCGATGGTCGAATGCCCCATGTTCAAAGCGGCGGCGGTTATACAGCACTGCTATGGCCAGGTGAAAACTGATAACGGGACATCCACAGTCCGAGATATGATGGACTCCGACGACCAAGAATGGTTACTGAAAACGAACCAAGGCTGGGCGATGTGGTCAGCAAGAAGTGCCCACTGGCGGTATCGATGCGAAGTCAAGGCAGGAGCGTCGCCAGTGTTCACGTCATACCTAACAACATGGCTAAGGGAGCTATGTGAGTGGGTGGGATTTTACACAGGGGAGCGCAGGGAACAATGCAAAGGCTTTCAAAAATCACTGGAACAACTTCGAGACACCGGAGTGCAGCCGCGACAAGGGGAAGTGCAAGTACATGGGGGACTGAATGCATGGTGGCAAACACACACGGAGTGCTTCACCCAAGAGAAATCAGCCGACAACCATAGTTGGCAAAGGGCAACGGAATCACGTCCGAAGCGCCCGAGGCAGGCAGGCCCGGGAGTGCTACAAGGAGTGCAAGATCTGATTGCAGAACTGGTGGAGAAGGGCTACAGTTTGTGTACACTGACGGATCGTCGAAGCGACTGAGCCACAAGGACATGCGCAGGGCCGGGGGATTTGGCGTGTTCGCGGCGGAAGACGACCAAGGACCAGAGGTGCGCTTCTGTGGCTACGTACCAACACGTCACAGGCAAACAAATAACGGAGCACAGCTTTGGGCAGCCGTGGAAGCCTTACAGGGATTCTGGGTGCCAAAACTGGCAATCCTCACCGACTCGCAGTACCTGCAGCTGGGAGCGACTGGCAGGGCCAAACACTGGAAGTCAAAGGGATGGACAACCACATCTGGAAAACTGCAAGTCCACGTCGCAGTCTTGGAAATGCTGCTCCAGGGAATGGCGACGCCGGGAAGAGAAGTCAGGTGGGAACATGTCCCAGCACATGTCAACGTACAGGGAAATGAGGTAGCGAATGGATTGGCCATGGAAGGCATGTGTTCAAGCCCACTGTGGTCACAGCATGTTGCACCAAATTCATATTCATCTTCAGGGTCAGAGTCCACGGTAGGTTTGAGGGGAGGGTCGGGATCAGAGTCAGAGGGCACCAGGGCACTTTGGTCATCCTTGGGTATGGTACCCATGGACAGTGATGAACTGACAGGGGAAGCATCCGGGGAGCCGGCGCCACGTGAAATGGGACCGTACTCCTCAGGCAGTACAGACAGTGAGGAAATGAGGACAGGACACACACACCAGGGAGTGCTGTCAAGTGCACTGTCAGTAGCGGACACATTGTCCTTCAGCACTGATGTGAGTGACACCAGGCGGCAGCGCAAGAAGCGGAGGCTCAGGAAACGCAGGAACCCAGGACAGGGTCGATAAGGACAGAGCCAGTAGCCCCTGCACAATGGTGCTGTCAGAGGTTCCAAGCACAACAATGCATGTCTGAAAAATCTGTGTTCTGACGCAGAGTTTGCATCACATGAACTGCGTTTTGTCACAGTGAGCAGCAACACGCAAAGGAGAACTCCAAGCAGCTGAACGCCGCGTTCTGTCGCGGACAGGCACCCAGGCGTTATGCCGTCTGGAAAGGCACAGCAGGAGAAGGGGTCACAACAGCAGCGGTATGGCCCATACACACACATCCAGCCAACCCCAAAGAAGGTCAAGCCACAGCAAGAACGCCAGCGTTTCAAAGTGCAAGCACTGAGTCAGCTGGACGCCATTGCGAACGAAGGACTGCAAGCAGTTGAAGCAGAGCTGACCACAATGGCCTGGGCCCGCAACCAGCAGATCTGGCTCCGACTGGACCAGCCACATCGCACCAGGATGCACTGTGAGATTGTGGACAACCATGGGGAACCACTGCATATGAGCAATCAGGAGCTCTACTCGGTGATGGTCCAGATCAACTGGACCCTGAAGACCCAGGCTCTGGCGAACATGCAGGTCCAGTGGCGACCCAAAAGTGCAGGCAAGTGGCACCCGTTCCAGTGGGAGGCGATCCTCCACTGTCCGACGGCAGAAGGACACAGAGCGGTGCCCTCCTCGGTGAGCAGAACTGGAGATTGCATGCATGTGTGGCTGGCAGGCCGAGCGGACCTCTTGCGGTTGTTCCAAAGAACGCTCTTCAGGCAGGCGGACCCGGTACCCGGGGACGCTGTGCGGTTCCTCTACACAGTGCTGAACACACCCCCATGCGAAAGAAGATACGCATGACAGGGGGTGACACAAAGGAGAAGAAGAGTGGAGCGCATGGTGCAGATGCCCTATCGTCGTGGCTCAGTGGATACACCACACCTCTTCTGTCCCGTGGAGGATGGTTCGAACCCCGGGGGGGGTTGAGATGCACCGAACAACCCGAACCCCCCTTTTTTGGGCGAGAGAGAGAAACAGAGAGAGAGAGAGAGAGAGAGAGAGAGAGAGGGTAGAGCACAGTGGGAAAGGAACAGAGAGGAGCAACAGGAGAGATAGAGCAGTGGAGAGCAAGAGAGAATGGGAGTGAGGGAGTAGGAGAGAGACCCACAGAGCAAGAGACCGGGGCTAACCGGCGCAAAGGGAGGGTGGTGGGTTCGAGCTGACCAGGGTGGGTTCGAGCTGACCAGGGTAAAAGGGACGCCACGGCAGCACGGAACAGTCAAGAAATGAAAAAAGCAGGGCGCCGTAGCGCCCCTGAGCCACAGGCTCGACACGTCGTCACGTGTTGAACAGCCGAAGCATGACTGGGGCTGCAAGAGTGCGGCCCACGTGAGGCAGCTGGAAGTCAGCGGGCAAGAAAAAGCAAACAGCATGCGCATGAATGTGCACGCATGGTGTGGTACTGAAAGGGTATGCGCCAAACAGCAATGAACTGTTGAGGTGACCGGCAGCCGGAACTTTTGTTGAAATGTTGAGACGCCTTTGCGCCACCAAGGGCGCCTTTACGCCCCCGAGGTTCGGGTACGACACGTCCTCACGTGCCAGAGAGCAAGTGCATGACAGGGGCACGACCTGCAGGGCAAGGGTTAGAGACTAACCGGCACTGTGGGAGGGTTGTGGGTGCGAGCTGACCTCAGTGTCCAGAGGACCGAAGCCAAAGCACAGTCAGCAACCACCTGGTGTGGTACAGAACTGGTCTGCGCTGCAGTGCAGCAAGAAAAACACTGAACAATGTGGTTATGACCATGCGCCTGTGACACGGGGGCGTATGCGAGCCCAGTTTCCGTTGCCTCATGGCCCCACCTCCCTGAAAACCTCAAAAAAGTGGGTTTCAAGTGGGGGGGGTCTGGGGGGGTCCGGACCAAAAACTCATTGGGGGATGCGTTTATTGGACAAAATCATGATTTTACAAGGGGTTAAACTAACAGTTCAACCCCTTGGGGTAGGGTACGCAAAGACGCGAAATGACTGTTTCCACCAATAATGGCCTAGTGAATGGGCCGGTACACAACCTGCTTCTGCAGTTCTTCACCCTGGGCAGCTCAAAAATCGAAGTTTTCAAAACTTGTTTTTATGATATTGTGACCACACAATATGAGCATCCAAGGTATGTAAAGCATGTTTTAGGCCGTATTTACGTGTTTTTCACCCTATTTGGGTATTAGGTCCGGGGGGGGGGGGGGGGGTCTCCCCACTGAGGGATGGGTGCACAACCTGCTTGTGCAGTTTTTCACCCTGGGCAGCTCAAAAATGGAAGTTTTTGAAACTTATTTTTTTGATACCATGCCCACCTAAAATGACCATCCAAGGTATGTAAAGCATGTTTTCGGCCATGTTTACGTGTTTTTCACCCTATTTGGGTATTGGGTGCATGGGGGGGGGGGGGCTCCCAAGGGACTGGTATACTGGTATACTTATGCAGTTTTTCACCCTGGGCAGCTCAAAAATGGAAGTTTTTGAAACTTATTTTTTTGATACCATGCCCACCTAAAATGACCATCCAAGGTATGTAAAGCATGTTTTCGGCCATGTTTACGTGTTTTTCACCCTATTTGGGTATTGGGTGCATGGGGGGGGGGGGGCTCCCAAGGGACTGGTATACTGGTATACTTATGCAGTTTTTCACCCTGGGCAGCTCAAAAATGGAAGTTTTCAAAACTTGTTTTTTCGATATTGTGACCACCTAAAATGACCATCCAAGGTATGTAATGCATGTTTTAGGCCGTATTTACGTGTTTTTCACCCTATTTGGGTATCAGCTCCAAGGGGCGGGGGGGGGGGGTGCTCCCAAGGGATGGGTACACAACCTGCTGCTGCAGTTTTTCACCCTGGGCAGCTCAAAAATCGAAATTTTCGAAACTTATTTTTTTGATACCATGATCACCTAAAATGATCATCCAAGGTATGTAAAGCATGTTTTAGGCCGTATTTATGTTGTTTTTTCCCTATTTTGTGTGTGCGATGCTTGGAGTAGATTCTCTGCGAGGTGGACTTGCCGAAGGCACTAGAATTTTTACCCCCCACCGCATGCTTAAAAAATTCCGGGCGCCATTGGTGCCCAAATTGGCTGCTCCCTGTTGTTGCCAATTTGTATGGGCAGGGGGGTCCATGGGGGGGGGGGGGGGGGTTACACACTATACTTAAGCGCCACCCCTGGGCCTGTAGGCTTCCCAATGTGCATGAGGCACAAAGAATGTACGCTATCCTTGTACCTTGCACCACCAAGTCAGCGCACTAGGTCACGCTTGTGCCCGATCCATGAATCCTATGCTTTGTTTTTGTGTTTGTCTAATTTTCTTCATACTGGCTTCGTTCCTCTGCACAATCCCCTAATACATCTGATGAGTCATTGACTGCTCCACGTGTGTGGTTACCATTGTGTTGTTTGATTGCCTAGTGGCAGGCTGTTTTTGAGAAACCCTTGCAGTTGAATCCTGTTTCAATGCTTCGGCCTTCCAAATGTTAGATGTTGGTATGGACAGATGGACATTGCTTGCGGTCTCTTATTCTGAGACTTTACTTCATTTTCACAGTGCTAAATTTGACTGCTGTTCTTGCTCATCCCCATCATATTTGAGCTTGAATTTTACAATAGGTTCACTGAGGATGTGATACATAACATTGCACATTGAGGAGCAAATTTTGCACATCACAATCAGGGGTATCTGCAATCAAGATGTTTTGATACATATCAAAAGATGCTGGTGTCATTCCCAACACTTGAAGAAATCCATTCTCAAGACAGAGGACTGGATAGGCTTTTGATCACAAGACCATGTCACACAGTTGCAGTTTATAGTCTACTGCTGTCTTGCGAAGTGCAAAACTCTAGGTGCAGGCATCCTTGCAATTGGGAATGTCATGCTATGCAGCCTGGTGGTTATGCTGGCTGCAGCAATGTGTCCACGCCGGTGTCGCATTGCGATTGTTTCATTCTACTGTTTTTGCATGTTGCTGCAGGAAGTGCTGGGTGGGGTGATTTCTTAGGGGTAAGGGCAGGGAGGGGATACACCCTAGGGGGGATAAAATCCCGCTGTATGCAAAGTGGGGATAACCTCCCCGGGGCAGTTTTAAGGCAAGGGGGGGGGGGGGCAAGACCACCCCCCCCCCTTTGCGCAAGCATGGCCAAGGTCAGAAAAACAACGGTCACACGGGGTCCTCGTGCTTAGACAAGCCCCTTCACCCGATGTGTGTATGCTCAAAATGCTCAGAGTTTTATGTGGAATTTCAAATATGCATCTAAAACCTGAAAAAAAAAATTCATCCCTGGCTTTCACCACCCAGCTTCCCAAATATGGCTGCTGGGGCGTACTTTTTTACATTTGTGGTGAAGGGTGAACGAAGATTTTACCCCACTGGTGTATATTCAAAGGGCTCAGAATGAAACGGGGAATTCAAAAATTCCCCAAAAATCCGAAAAAAAATGACCCCCCCTCTGGACCCCAACCCCTGCCCACGCCGCAGGGGTTGGGGTCCGGAACTGAACCAAACCGCCCCCCATGCTACAATTGTGGCGGTCTCCCACAGCATAATCTGGTTTCGAACTCAGCTAATCCTCACTACGTGTCAGAACTTTCTTGGTGTTCATTCTTTTTCGAACGATGTCTGGGACGATGCAACACGCCCCCAATCCATCGTTGTTTGAGACGTATGGAACTCCGGGTGCGTGCGTTGTAGGACAAGAACCTCGCGCATTCGGACTTCCACGAATTGCTATCGTCTACTTGAGTATCACTCTTGTGCTCTTTGCCTTCGGGATCAACTCCACGGGTTCCACTACTTCCACGCAACATGTAGTTTGGCCAACAAGTGTCCAAGGCGCACATGTGGTGCCGCGCGCTTCATTGCCCAGTAGACCCAATGCACCACATTGGTCCAAACCTCTCAGGGCAATTCCACCATCTTTGCCTCACCCGGAGAGGGCCCCACAATCAATCTTCCCCACATCATCACAACCGCTCACGACCCCTTCGGTCAAGTCCCCATCACCGGTGGTCTCGGTAACCATGTGGATGTGGTTGGCACGCATATCATGCTCGTTGGGGCTATTGGGCTTCCTTATGCACAACCAGCGGCAAGGAAAGATGGCCATGGCATCGGTAGCAGGGAGCGATAAGTCCGATAAGTCCATCGACACTCCAGAGCAACCTAGCAAGACCAATGAGACGAGCAAAACTGCATCCGTGGTGATGAAGGAACCCAAGCAGAATGGGCTAAAGTTATGGCAGATTGCCGGTTTGGTTCTGGGGGCGATCATCATTGGCAATTGGTTCATCAATGGTTTGATCTTCAAGTACTTGTCCGCACACACCGCCGATGTTGTTTTGGGGCATCATGAGGCGCAAGAGGTGGCCAATGGTCTAATTAAGGCCGAGAAGTCGCTTAGGTATGACAACGCGATGGGCTTCATCATGCCTGCCCTGAGTGAGGCAGAGATTACAGCAAAGTTGAGGGATGTTGGAAGTCGTCTTGAGCAACACCACAAGACTGGCATGCTGCAGGCCGCTGCCAACACCATCGCTGACACCATTGTTGGGTTCCTTGTTTTCATCGGGGTCATGACCAACAAACAGAAGGTCAGAGATTATTTCGCCAGAGTGGGCAATTCGTTCCTAGGCATGTCCTTCTCTATGCAGGCCTTTTGGCTTCTGCTGGTGTCTGACATTCTCGTGGGTTACCACTCCGCCGAGGGGTGGGATTCCATCCTGGCGGTGATCGGTCAGCATTATGGGTTTGATGAGCACGGGTTGCACAACTGGATCGCCATCTTTATCGCAACCGTGCCTGTGTGTATGGACGTGGCCTTCAAATTCTGGGTCTTCAAGGAGCTGCGGAAGTTGTCCCCCAGCACTCAGGTCATTCTTGGAGAGCTTGACCGCCACTAAGCAGACATAGTTCAGAGCAAACAACAACATGTGAAAGCATGCCGCATCATACTGCCTCCACTGAGTCGGCAGCGTCAGTTTCACTCCTTCCCAGCAGTAAAACCTGTGTAATGGTCCGAATAGCAGTCCTGTTGAGAGCAGTATATCTCTGGCTGCCTTCTTGCTCCTTTCTGACGTCGCCTGTTTCTCTGCCGCCGAAATCTCCGCCTCTCCCTCTGGTCATCCTGAGTGAATGGCCTGTTTTTAAGTAAACCCCATTGTTATAATGGGCATCGGGCACATTGGTCGGATGCCTTTTCACTGCGTGTGTGTGCCCGTATTTGCACGACCCCCGCCGCAGCATGTTCTCACTGCTGGTTCTGACACGCTGCGGCCATTGCTGGTTCTGTGCCTCACAGCTTTCAAACCCATGTTCTCAAGTCCGTGCAGTAGGGCACGCTGCTGCACACGCCACACTGGAGACCGATGTGTGCAAATACCCTGCAGGCAGCCCCCCCCCCCCCTAAGCCTGGGCCCTGCGCAAGCACACCGCAGGGCCTAAGTGGAGCAAATTCGGGCAGTGCAACCCCAAAACCACTGCAGGCTAGCGTTTGCACACCTCGTCTGTGCTTTTCGGAAGTCTCCTGGACACTTGTGAGATGTGGCACTAAGGACACACAGAAGTTGAATTCACTGCCCGACCAGACTGTGTTGTTTCAACCCATTCATGAGTTATGGCCGCCGGGTGTTCACTGGTGCCTCAGCCAGTCTGCATGTGCTGCACTCAAAACCCATCATCGATGTTCCGCAGGGAGGGTTTGCGGCAGCATTGAATTGTCGTGGTGTGTACTGGTGTTGTGCCACGGCGTGTGATTGTGCCTGTGCCTGCACAACAGAGGCATAAGTGCAAAGAGGCACCCTGTAAGTACTGACAGTGTGCTGACAGTCACTCTGCGTCTTCCAGCTTCCTCTGGGGCAGCGAAAGGAAGGCAGTTTATGCCGCATTAGATGTTATAGCAGTCGTGTAGATCATCAAGTCCCGACCATTTCTAGCCTCAGTACAGGTATTTGCCGGTGGAACCGCAATGATTTACCGCTATGTCAGGTCTACTCGAGGGGGGGGGGGGGGGGGCACCGTGCGCTGTGTGAACACTCGGCTATTTTGGACCCGTTTTCCCCGATGGCCAAAGCAACCGCAGTAACTACTGTGGTCCTATACACAGGACTGCGCAGATTCCTACTCAGTCCAAAACTTCAGCTGATGAATTAAAACAAATTATGTTTTACACCGAAAATGCCAGATTGCTGTCAGTTTTCTATCCAAATCTGCTGTTTTTGCCCTGTGGACGTATGCTTCCCTGGTGCTGGGTGGTTTCCTAGGGTGGTCATGGGAAAGCCAACTTACTATTGCGCGCTGTGCCCACGCTGTGCAGAGACCCCCCCCTGGGCCTACTTTGGGAGTGGTTCGGTCCTGGTTAGGGCAGTGCCTGCCTCTGTTCATCGGAAACTTGCCTGACTGGCCATGTGGTACTGCACACATCTTTCCCTGTGCAGGAGTTTATCATATATCTTTAATGCTACCATAAACACTTTTGGCCCCTCATGTTCTGTTTCGCTACATGGTTCTGCTTTTATGTCTGCTTTCGTGTCTTCACACATTGGTCGTCACACAAGTGGTTGCACTGCACAGACCTCACAGTTCGGGTTCATCCGGTTGCCAGCCTAGTTACTGTCTCAGTGTGTTCAACCAGCTTGGCTATCCAACAACATGGCAGGCACTTGGGTGCAGGCTGTAGTGGGAGCAGGCTTTCAATTAGCCTCACTGTTGCCCGGTTATCTGCTCCAATTAGCCTGTTCTTTTGTCCATTGTGACAAGGTATGCTTGACAACGCATGGTGATGGCTTCGAGGGGGCGATGTGAGGAGCGGGGAGCTCATTTTACATGGCTGTAGCTCAGCAACACTATGCCATTGTCTTGGGTTCAACCTGGTACCCGTGTCTTCTTTTTTTTTCAACATGTCCTCAGTCCCACCTAGAGAGTGCTCAGGAGGCCAGCCCATCAAACAAAAGATGCCCATAGAGGGCCAGGTCAGGACATCACAATGAAGGGACCATGGTTGTGTTACCCTACTTCAAAACACTGTCAGGAGGCGCCGTCAGTCGTGGCTGACCAGAACATGAAGAACCGGGCAGAGCCCACCACAGAGAAATGTGCACACTTGCCTTTCTGAATGGCGCTCAAGCTGGAGTAGGGCAGAGGGCCAGGTGAGGACGCCAAGGACAAAGGAATAGCCAAGCGCCCCATGATGCACAGGTTGTTGCAACAAGCTGACGACACCACGCAGCTACGCGAGTGTTGGATGACCAAGCGGCAGTCCGTGTAGCAACCAAGGGGTGGGAAAGATTGCAGTACGCTGGCACTCCGTGTACACTCTGATTGTGTGTGTGGCCACAGTGCTGGCACGGTGCCTTGGCCGGTATGCGCACCAGAAAGTGGCATAGTGGGCATATCCCAGCGAGGACTGGAGCCCGAAGAACCAATTCTGCCAGACAAGCCTCCTGAACTTCAGGGACCGCCACGAGGAGGGCCGCCATGAGGAGGGGTGAAAGCCTGGGTGTGAGTGGGATGGGACAAACTCTCATGTCCATGCTTTGTGGGGGGGCTGGAGACGCTCACCATGCTAGACAGCATCCCACGGCATTTGGGGACCCACTACACAGGGGGCGGCAAGACCGTACCTACCTTTGCATACTTGTCAGACAGCTCGTCATGAAGGATGTCTGCATGCCCCTCGACCCACTCAAGTGACTGGCCATGGGAGTCCCGCACCTGCGCAATCTAGAAAGCCTACCGGACAGGTCGGCGGTTATGGCAGAGGCTATGGCGCCATGGCAGTCCAAAGACAATTTTTCGTTTGTGGCGTGACAGGTGGGGCCTGATCAAGATGCCAACTAATTCGGCTATATATGTGTTGGGGACTCGAGGCACCCTGCAGATGGCTATACGGCCGTTGCACAAAACACTAGCGGCGAGGGGTTGGCCTAGCTTGCTTCCGTCTATGTACGTGCCATTGGGGCGGTATGCAAAGGGAATCACGTAAAGTGCAATACCAGCAGTGGTGGCCAGGGCCACAACGTCACGCATAAGTTTTGTAGCTTCCCACATCTCGAAACTAGGGAGCTGTTGTGCATGAGGGGGGGGGGGGGACGATTGAAGGCGGAGACGGCACCAAGGAAAAGGGTGTAGGGGGACAGCTTGTTCGTGGACCGTGTGGAAAAGGACTGCAAATGCTGGTTGCGGGTCCTCCTTGCATGTGGGGGCGACTACAATCGGTCATGATGCGACCCACCCCCTAGCTATCTATCAAAACTTGCCGGGGGGGAGGGGGTGGGTGGGTTGGGGGGTATTGGCGGCTCGGCCAGGTTGGGAGGTTCCCGGGGAGGGGGGGGGGGGGGGTTGTGCGTGACCCACTACTACCACATGCATAAGGGGGGATGTGTCTAGGGGCATGGGGGTATAGAGGTATGTATGCGATAATAGCGCTTTCTCGTCTTTGCCGGGAGGAACAAGGACCAAACACATAGTACCCCCTTCAACTAAGCATGCAACAAAAAAATTCGGCACGGGTGGCACCCCACACCACTATCTTTCAAAACTCGAGGGGTGGGGGGGTGGGGGGTCGGGGGGTCGCAAGGGGGGACTCACTGGTATTTATATGGGCTGGGAGTGCAATTCATTTAGCGGACACCACCGTTCTGCATGCACAACATCAAAGGCGAGGGGTGTGTGCAAACGGGGGGGAGGGGGTGTCCAAGGTGCACAAGGCAGTGTGTGCAAGTGAAGGGAGAGACCATATCGGAGCTCCAATCAGGTGCATCTGGCGCGGCTATAGATTCCCGCACTGAAGTAGATGAAGCCTGTACGGGCGAGGGCGGGTGGTGGTAGGGATGCATCAGAAGGGAAGGGGCCTCAGAGGCGGCCCAGAGGCGGTCAGACCGGCGGTTGGAGGGGGTTGCCGAAGCGGTTGGGGGTGCTTCTCGTGCCTACACCATCCCCTTTTCCGGTGCCCTTCTTTGCCGGTGGCCTCACCCCTCCCTCCCCTTCTTAGGTCAATCCGTAGAAAGTGCTCCAAGGAGCCACTCTTGGTCTTAGGCCCTCCCCTTCCCTTCCTCGAAACGTTTGGGGAGGAGGCTTATGCAAGTGTGGTGTAAGCGGGGAGGGGCAATGTACCGGCATGGCGTGTGGTCTGAGGCCACCACCCAGAGTTGCTATGGCCGCACTTATGTAGTTGCATTCCAACCCCTACATATATGTATGTTGTGTGCCATCGTGTAACTCTAATCCCATGACCACCTCAGGAGCCTACCCCACTGAGGTTCCCAGTGTGGATGGGAAAACCCAAGCTAATGATACCCTGCCCTCTATTGGGGCAAGGGGTGGTGCGAACTATCTGATCACACCTGGGCCGCATACCCCCCCCGCCCCCCTCCGGCCAACGGTTAGTGGGGGGAGTGGGGGGATAGTTGGCGTCCACACTACAGGCACAATCAAGAAGGATGACATGAATGTGGAGAACAGAGTTGCACGACACTTGCAGAACTAGCACACGTGCAAGCAACACCTGCATACACAATTGTGTGCACAACACCAGCGACAACCATAAGGACCCACAAGCGGCACCCAACACACCACGTGCAGGAAGTGTACACCACACAAGGTTGGAAGTTGGAGGACAAGCAGTAGAGCAGCGAACCCCACACCGAAGGGCTGGCTCAACACCGCGAAACTACGGGACCTAGTGTCTAGGCCCCACTTACAAAGAAAAGACCTCCAAGGAACCAATTGCGGCCACAAGACACCAATTATTAGGCCCCAGTCATCGACCAACAACACCAAACACACCAAAAATCTTGGCCCAACAAGCAACGATGCCCCAGCATAGTTCACGTGGGGAAGAATAGGCAAGCCCCATGATAATGCAAGAAACTAGCCACAGCCACGGCTGACTAAGTACTGCCCCCCCCGACACACACATGTCAGAATTATAACAACAAGAAGCAAACACATGGACTGCATTGCACCCACGTAAGTGTGACGCACAAGACAAAAAAAGATGGATCGAAAGAAAACAATTTGTAAGGCTTAGCATGAGCAAGCTTCAATGAGCTGTAGGCAAACACATAGGCAGAGGCCTAAACGTTGGCCAACCAGTGGACAATCCACACTATCCAAGCCTCAAGTTATTGAAACCATTCAATTAGAAAGCCTCTTACTGCCTGCAGAACAACCGCACGCTCGGTGATGCATGCTGCTCTGAGGCTACACTCCAAAATCTCAAACTCCTTTGTCTTCCAAGAATTCTCCGCAAGCCCTTAGCGTGTATGTGGTGTATGCACCACTCACGAGTACCCAGTTCCTATATCTATTAAGCCTTCAGTAGCTCTACCAGCTGGGGGGCAGAGGATGAGGGACAATTTCTTGTGATTTCTTGTAACTGACGTTAGCACTGCATGTGCGTAGCACATCCCATATGGAGCTATAGAACAACACATAGCGATGCAGAGTGATGCAAAGACCCAGGACCAGACACGGCAACACAGAGTCACACAAGGTGTCTGCCCAAAACAACCAAAACAGCCGATTCAGCCGACTCAGTCAAAACAGCCAGAACAGCAACCAATACACCAAAAGAGCCAAAAACAGCCGATTCAGCCAAAATAGCCATATTCGCGTTCATCTTTATGCTTCATTTTTGTCTACGCTATAGCATGATACGTGCTTGTAGGAGTCTGATTGGCAGCGATGCTTCCATTAGAGAGCAACCAAGCTGATACACGGTCGACTTGCAGTTCCGTAGCGAGCATACAAGCGTCGTGCTCTAATAAACTGATAAGAAAAGTCCTGTGGCCAACGCTTTATCCATTGAATTGTGCACCGTGAGAAACACACACACGCACATGTAGTCTCTCTCAGGAAGCCCCATTCCCCCCAGCCCCCACCCCCTTGTTCTAACATGCGCTTGGGCTAACATGACGAGCCCGTGTTTCGGCAATTTTAAGCTTTTTTTTAACCTTTTGTGCGGTTGCAACCCAATGCAGAATGTGGTTTGTAGCTTTATGCAGGCTGCAGGAGTGGTCAATTTGGGTGTCAAAGTGTGGGTGCAGTTGCAATTACATTTGCTCTTGTGTTCTGGTGTGTATGTTGGGGTGTTGGATATCACGATAGTTTTGTACCCAAAGATAAGAAACCCAAGCCTGTCCCTCCGCCAACCCTCAGCCAGCCCCAAAGCCAGCCCCAAAAGGCAAGCATGTCCAGCTCTTAAAGATGAGGCACAAGGTTTGGCAAGGGGTTTCATTGGGTGCCTGTCAATCAGAATGCAAGCAAATCAGGGGTACCTGAGTTGTGCACATGAGGACAAGTGCTTTGTATTGTCGTGTTTTGAGGGGTAGGGTTGGCTTGTGTCTGCAACATGTGTTCTGTGGTGAGTGTTGCGTGCAAACGTGGGCTTGTCCAAACACCGCGACCCGTGTTTCCGCACTTTTACTGAACATGGCCCGTGTTAGGACAAGGCGGATGAAGGGGAAAGGTGCACCAAACAGCCTTTAAACCGTTCCTCGACTGAGCAGCCCGCCTAAGCCCAAGCAGCCGCCCCTGTAACTGGGCAATCCAACGCCCTCTGATTTGTGCCCATGTTTTGCCCTCTTTTTTTTTCAAAGGAGAATGGCACAGCATGGCGTTGCTTCCGACGTGCCATGGCGGGATCGCAGTGAAGCCCGGCCCACACTCATCGCGGTGGACACCAGCGCAGGGGGCAGCCTGCGAAAGGCGTGGACCCCGTCCCCGGGTGCGGCACTCGTTTTGGAACTTGAGACTCCACAGTTCTTAGTCGGCCTGCGGCTCTCTGCCGACGGCCGGTGCTCCTTCGCCGTGGAGTACTCCAATCAGGGCGGCGCCGGTGAGGCACCAAGTGGCGCGGGCGACGTGTGGTGCAGCGTGGTGGAGCACACGTGCGCGGGTGCGGCCTCGGTCGAGGAGGTTCTGTGGCCGGACGTCGGTGCGCACGTGCGCTGGCGGCTGCGTCTGTGCGGCGCGGACTCGCCGACGATCACCGTCCACGAGCTCTTGGTGTGGCGCTGGGGCGTGCGGCTGGACGTCCCGTCGGCGTTCCCTCCGTCGGGGGCGCGGCTTGCGGACCATCAGCGGCACCTGCTGCCGTACCTCGAGCGGGGGGAGGTGGTGCTGGGCGACACCCGCCTGCTGAGCCAACTCTACCACGAGAGCGACCTCCTCGGGTGGGGCGCCGCCATACCGTTCCCCTGCTTCATGACGCTCTGGGCCAAGCCCGCCTCAAGCCGCGACTTCGCCGGGCTGGTCCACCGCTTTGTGCGGAGGCCGGCGACCCGGCCCCCGCTGCTGGTGCTCTCGGGCACCGACGTGGCGGCCCGGGACCGGCTGCGCGCGCTCGTCAAGCCGCTCCTGCGGCCGGAGTACGCGGAGCGCGTGCGGCACATCGACGACCCGGACCGCGTGCTCGCCGCGCTTTGGGGGGCGGAGCAGCGGAGCGCGGCGGCCCCGCCGGGCCTCGCGCAGGTGAACGAGCGGTTGGCCGCGGCGCAGCGGCGCTTGGGGGTGGCGGTCCGGGGGTACGCGCCGCAGTTCGTCCGGCGCGACCCGCTGATGCTGCTGCTCACGCGGGAGGCGTTCGGGGCGTGGGCCCCCAACCGCGTGGCCGCGGAGGTGGAGGGCCACGACATCTTCCGCACGTTCGCCAAGTTCAGCGTCGTCGACGGCGTCGTGTGCGCCGAGGAGACGGTGTGGCTGCACGAGCCCATGGCGTTCTACGCGCCCGCGCCCGACGTGCGGCGCGGCGACAAGCGGCCGAAGGCGTTTCTGGAGCTGCTCGAGCAGCAGCGCCCTTCGATTGACCGGCTGCTGGATGAGTACGAGGCGCGGGGCTGGATCGAGCGCGACTTCCGACGGGGCCTTGAGGGCGGGCTGCTCCGGCACCGGGAGGACGAGGACCCGCATCGAGTGTGACGGTCTGGAGACGATGTGTTGCGGTTGGAGGGCAGGGGCCGACAACAAGTTCCAGGAAGAGGAAGCGTGTCTGTCCGTGCGGGTGAAGGCCACGTCTACCCCCGTTGCCATCCCCCCCCCCTCTTGCACGGCGACAGTGTGGCAGCGTGGGGCACATGTCGCAAGGACCATGGCCCCCATCAAGAACCCCATTGGCGGTGTAGGCCCGCATTTCCAAAGTGTATGGCTGATGATAAGGAGGTCCTTAGGTCTTGCCTTTGTTCCTTGTGTGGGGCGCGGGCGTGGGGTGGGGCTGGGGGGCGGGGGTTACAGCATTGGGGGGGGGGGGTATCCCTCAACACCCTTTTGGGGAGGCTTTCTCCCCCAAATTGGGGGGGAATCACCCCAAAAAATGGGTATAAAATTTGGCGTCTATCAACCCTATGGGCGGGGGTTCACATTGTCCACATCCCACGATGACACGCCAAGTACGGGGGGGGGGGGGGCTGGCCAGCCAGCCCCGTCGCTACCGGGTGCCAGGGCAACCCCTGCTCAACCGGCATCAGGTGGGGGGTGTCTCCTGCAGCCCAGATGGGCTGTTTGTGCAACAGGAGCGGGAGCCCATCAGGGGCAGACCAGCCGTGAGGGGAAAAAAAAAAGGACAGCGCGTGCAGAAACAGGGCACCTGGGCCTCACGCACACAGAAACACAGCGAGGCAGGCTACAGACGGCCTGTGGACAGAGGTGTGCGGACAGCAAAAACAGTCAAACCACCCAGGCAACAACCAGCACATCCTCAATACGCCAATTATTGGGCGCCGCTGACGCGCAAACGGCACACCATGTCACATTCAGCACAGCCCCAACACACCAACTACTGGGCTCCGCGAACGCGGAAACGACACCAGCAAGACCGGGAGAAAGCAGCGACCCGACACAATATGCGAAGGGAAGAACGGGTGACCGTCCAGGGCCCCGTAAAGGAGCATAAACCAGACGGAATGTCACACAGGGGGGGGGGGGTTCAGGGTCAGCAACAGCAGCCCAAGGCGGTCCGTTCGGGCAGCAACAGCCCCCAAAGCCAGTGGCAACCTCCACCTACAGCAGCCAGGGGCCACCCAGCCTGCCAACATGAAATGTCATACAGTAGGTCGCACCGCCGCACCTTGTGCCCCCACAGATACCCTCCTGCCCTTTGCCTCCCTGCACACTCCACCTGGTTGACTGGGCTCAGATGTCACTCGGATTCCACCTCATTTGCCTCCCGGACGGAGCCGGGCAAGCCTGAGCAATTTGTGCTGCCATCAGGGCACCTCGCCTGCGGCCACTGCGTTTGGTGGCCGTCGTTGCATGGGGCAGTGGCCACTGGGGGCTGTTGCTGCTCCTGGTAGCTGCTGCTGCTGCCTTTGGGGCCGCTGCCTTGGGGCTGCTGCTGACTGTTGGCTGGCTGCTGCCACTTCACACGAATTGTGCCCCACACATGAGCCTCGCTTTGTGAGGCAAAGACCGCCATGACGGTGGCCTAACTGCAGGGTATGCCGCAGCTCCTGTACAATGGTCAACCATAGAAGCCGCAGATGGACCGTGGGGTTCGACAAGGTTGTTCTTTGTGAACTCTATGATTCAGCTTCTAATCGAGTAGCTTTAAAAATCAGCACCCCACAGTCCGGAAGGAGTCGCTGCTTTCCCATTTCGCTTCAGATAAGCGTTCATGCAACAGGAAACAGGCTGTTGTGGTCGTGGGTATAAAATCACCCCCAAATGGGGGATAAAACCATGTAATGATACTCTGCTTGTTGATGTATTTTCTTTGTAATCTCCAAATCTCCTTGTGTTTTCAAAATCCTTCAGATCCCAAATCCTTCACAAGCGCAGCGCGATACAAATCAACAAACATTTCTCAAAACTTAATGTCATCCCATCAGTCTGTATACACACATAATTTTATAATGTAAGATACCTACAAATGCGCTGCTCCTCGATTTCTAAATGTCTATCATATTTTACCTTCAGGCGTGTCTACATGCGCGCGCGATCGCATTTGTGATCTTCACACCTAAACCTATTACAACCACCCCCAACCTCCGTTTTGGCCATTTTTAACCCCTGGGGTGGTTTTATCCCCCCTTTTGGGGGTGTGGGTTTATCCCCGTAAAGGGGTGCTTTTATCCCCCCAAGGGGGTGGTTTCATCCCCCAATGGGTCATTTGGGGGGGGGGGGGGGGATATTGCCCCTTTGGGGTGGTTTTGTCCCCCCTTTTCAGTGGTTTTATCCCCCCATTGGTTGGGGGGGGGGGGGCGCACCTTTTAAGGGGTGGAGGGGTATGGCCCATCTCTATGTTAACCTAGAACCATAGTACCGGAGTACAAGTTCGGGTATGGAAGTAGGAGAGGTGATGGAGGGTGAGGGAACGACATATGGTTTTGCACTCAATGTTTTATTTCAAATTGCTCTTTGTATATGTGTTGTAGGATGTCTGACCTGGCAGGGGACAATTTTACAAATGGGGTCTGAGATCGGATTTCAGACATGGTTTGGGTTTGCTGTTCATCCAGTTCAACATGCATTGCTTTTGTGGCAGCATTGCTCAGACTGGTTTTGTTTGCTGTGTTGTGTCATTTGTTGCTTTGGTGGCATAAAACCACCCCGGGGTGGTTTTATCACTCCGAAGGGGGTGGTTTTAACCAGGGGGGTGGTTGTATCCCCCCAAAGGGGTGGTTTTATCCCCCCAAAGGGGTGGTTTTGTCTCCCTATAAAGTGGGCATAAAACCACCCGGGGTGGTTTTATCCCCCATTTGGGGGTGGGTTTATGCCCGGGACTATAGGCTGTTGACTGGCTGCTGGTGCCCTCCTCAGGGTTGGTAGTGTGTCGCACATTGGATGTAGCCTTTGGGAAGATAACCTATGTCCCTACACGTTATACAACATGGAAGCATTTCCTCAAATTGTAAATTGGCCAAATGATTAAAATACAGTATGGCAAATGTGTATTCAAATTGCAAATGTTCTGTATACCAAAGACAATTTGGACAAGCATCGGTGAATCGATGTGTGGTTGGCAGACTGTTTGAATGAGGATATTTATAGATTTGGGTAAAATGTCTCACTACCAATGACCAAGTGGAGTTATGGATGGTTGGTAGTTCTGGTAAACTCACCCGAAAAAAATGATATTTTACATTTACCCACGGCGCTGACAAGGACCATGGCCCACATATGGACGGCAGCCGGAAAGGGAAGAAAGAAGGAGGGTGCAGGCAATTCAAGCATACAGACCACTTTTTGTGCACTTGATGAGAGGGCATATCCATATCAAGGGTAGGATCACGTGAAGATAGGAAGCCTCCATGCCATACACGGCCTGACCATGTGCCATGGGATTAGGAAACGTTTTTCGGCCGCCAGTTTGAGATTGTTTCCAATGTTTTTGCTATGTTAAGCAAATGTTTGCAATATTATTCTAGCGTAATTTTGGTGCATGGAAGACACGAATGCTTCTTGGGATGGTTCCCAAAGAGTGATTTGTCTAATGCATACTTTGAAAACGACGTCGGATTTCATTAACCATGCCCGAATTGTATGCAACTCCTTTTTTCCATTCATGGTGTCGTTGTCCCATCTATATCGTTTTCCTATGTTTTTCGGCCAATTGGAAAAGCTGTGACGTCACGAACTCAATTGGCGTGCAATCTTGCGGGGTAAAAATACAAAGTGGCCATATTGATCCTACTTTACGGGGAAAATTTGAAGTCAAAACTCTGGCCTATTAACTTTTTGAACATATTGTGCGGTTGGATCACAACAACCAATGTTTTTGGAAGCTCTTGCGCCATGGATATCGGTTTGTGAAAATTTATTGTTGTCACGGTGTAGTGCATGAATCTTAAAGAAACACCGGTTGTTTTGATGTTGAAATTGTTTTTCTCCACTATTGCTCTACAAAGAGGGAGGTTTGTGGCAGCGGAAGAGTTTGATGGTAACAAATAGCGATGGATGATTGATGCAAGCAATAACAATGCATTGTATTTTCGTTCGATATCATCCACGATTTTTTTTCAAAGCAAAGCCCCAAAAGACCGAACAAAAGAAATGACAACATCGAATTGAAAGTTTCATTTCATCATCATATTTTTGCTATATATTTGCACGGAATGATGAGCTCATTGTACCCGTCAGTCTTTTTGTGCATGCAAGCGCTCGTTAGGGCATAATTATGGTTGGGGAAACCAAATAGTGGCCGTACAGTTCAGTTTTAGGACATAGCAGCCCGTCCGGATGGCAGAGTGGGACAATACCTCTCCCACGGGGTTTGGATGCGGCACCATTCTCCACATACGCACACACTCACTGGCCTCACTTCGCCAAGCCAACACACTGCATGGTTGGCATGGCATGGCATGTTTTGGTAAAGTGTCTTTTTTACTTTTCGCAATGTGCATCCCCGCTTCTCTTAGGTCTAGGTTGGTAGGGTGTCCTTGTGTTTTGTCATATGTAAACACCCCAAGGTGACCTGAACGAACCCGTCAATTTTTTGGTGTACATACATGTTGGTCACGTGATAATTTGCAACGGAATTGACGGGGACCGCCCTTGGTGCATTATATTTTGTGTTAATTTATATGGAACTTATATGGCGCTATTGCAGTTACCGCACGCTCAAGACAGAGCACACATGGCGACATCTACAAATGAATGAAAAACACTGCTTGAAACAAAAAGAAAGGACAGGCCAATTCATGCGCTGTCCAGAATGAAAGTGTTGTAGATCCATACTTTTTCGTGTTTGAATAATTTTGTGTGCCCTACGGCAGGCCGTAAGGCAGTGCCCTACGATCACCGCCTTCTTTGCAGGCCGTGATCGGGCTTATTTTCGGGACCTTTCAGAGAAATCGCACTGAGAATGGAGTCAACGATGAAGTCGTGATGAGAAATTATGAATTATGTGGTGTGCATCGCCGCAGAGTTGCGGTGGTTGTTGATGAAGATGTGGATTTTACGGAAGACATTGTGTGGAGCCTTAGAGAAAAAAGACCAGATCAAGTTCAAAATTTATTCTAAAAAGTTGGTGTCAAAAATTATTTTCACTTCAAGCGGGAAAAAAGCCCATGTTTCAAGCTGGCCATTGAATGACGTCCGAGGAACAAGCAACGAATAGAGAGGGCGAGCGGAGGCTTTGTGAAAAGTTGGATGAGTAAGTAAGAAGTTACGGAGGGAGATCTAAGGACTCCCGTACACAACAGCGGTAGAGTTGTTGAAGCGCACCTCTTACACAAAGGAGAAAAGAAACGTGCGGAAAATACAATCAAATTCGTGGATGAGCCCACCCGCCTATTAGAGGTGTGCCTCAACGATGCCACAGAGCCAGCCACAATGAATACATCCACGGGCTCGGCTAGGATGAAAATGTCTATGAAACAAGCGAACGGGACCAAGCACGAACGGGCAAAAACCTAGCATCCGAAGGTGGTCAACGGGTTTGCAGTGCGTGCAGGCGAGAAACAAGACACCAAACCATGCAACCCGACCACGACAGCTTACGCCGTTAACACCGTAACAATGGAAGCAACCATAAACAAGAGCCGTCGTGGCGCCGGTAGATGACAGAAGGCCGTCACTAGGTTGGATGGCGCGAAGGAGAGTGCCGGAGTCAACGAAGACCGAAAGACATGACAACATCCCGGAAGGTAGTCGCCCTTTGGCCACCAGGGTTCGACCCGTTGGCAGCGGAGAAGTGGCGAATACGATGAGCAATGCTGCAGCCCGGATCCGACCCCGTCAAGGTTATCGTCCGCCTGGGTTCACACACGTGGCAGTGCAGATCTAGCACGCTAAGGGCTGTGCAGAGTGGTCACGCCATTCAAGTATCGCAACCTTAGCGGTAGGCCCTACATGTGCGGGCCAGCATATGTGAGTGGTCACTTGGGGCATTGACCGGGTGAGGCCTTCCTGTGATGTTGAAGTCTTGTGGGACTCAGTTAGGTACAGTTTCTCTGCAGGATCTAGAGTGTGCACCTTGACATTTTTTTATATGAAGAGAGTGAGTGCTTGGAGCCCAGTAAGATGCTTGAGTGATGAGAAAACGAATGAACGGGCATCGCGTCAATGACCCATTGCGTCAACCATCAACCAGGAGTGACTGACACACACTGAAACACACACTGAAAGTACACTCTTGTGAACTCAGGCGGGAGCACCGCCACGAGCAAAAAAAAACCAGGAGTGTCTTCCGTCTTGGAAGGCATGTAACGGGATTGACGGAGGCTGCCTTGGTGCATGTCATTTTCTGTTAATGTATATATGGAACTTATATGGCGCTATCGCGGTTACCGCGCGCTCAAGAGAAAGCACACATGGCGACGTCTACGAATGAATGAAGAACATTCCGTGAAAGGAAAAAAAAGGACACTGCATTAGATTACATTATCCATAATATCAATAATATGCACCTTCTAAAGTATGCAAACATGCTATGTACATCTTCTTTCGACCTGATGGAAACCTAATATTTTCGGGCTACAAAACCCCACCGTGGACCTCAACGCCTCTTTTTGGTCGATGTTGGGCCAAGCTGGTCATTGCAACTTGAAAAAGAGCACTGGCTTTTTGTCCCTTTGCAACCCCAACATGAAAGAGCAAAATCGGCATAGTGGGCAAAGTTCGTTCCTATAGGCACGGAAATGCTCAATCCAACACCTTCAGAATTGTTTCAACATAGCTCACATACCACACCTACAGTCTCAGAAACTAAAATACTAAAACACCAGAAAAATCTGCAAAATGGAATGATACACCATTATAGAATCGCCGTAGCGATTTCCAATATATTTTTGGATATTTTTTGTCGTCACATTTTTATCCAAATTGCTCAATGACTAACATTCACGAGCGCCGTAGGCCGCCGCACACAGTGCGGGCACCTAAAAAAGAGAAAATGAAACAGACCTTTTACAAATATGCATGTCTAAAATTGCATCCTAATTATACTACAACATGCAAGTTGCCTACATACCGTCCGTCGGGATGTGCTCTTGCCGCCGGCCGCTTAGCAAGATTGCAGCTGGGCATACTGCCTCCCTGCGTTTTGACGGCCCCATGCGTTGTGATGGTCGTTACAATTATGTATGCCGCCGTGCATAAGGTCCTCAGGTGACATACACCGACGGCCACTATGAAAGAGGTAAATTCTATGTGCTGCGGAGCTTTAAAAAGGCCCTTTTCTGCTAAATGCCGAAAGCTGACCTAACAAAGTCGCAGGCCCCAATGAAAAAGCATACGGAAAGCAAAACACATGCACTCATAGCAAAGGTTCGACATGTAGTGCCCCCCTTTCCTAGACACTCCAATAAAGCATGGGCTCAAGACTTGAGAGCCTGCCCCTCTACACATCTGAACACACACACACACACATAACACAGTCATACACATACAGATGTAACTCGGTGGTCTCCTATTGGCGAAGTTTTAGTAGGGTAGTAAGCCTTGTGAACCAGACCAAGTGGAGGTTCTAACCAAAAGATCACCTGTCTCCGAAGAAGATTGTCACACCTTGCTTAAAGAACACCTTGATGCTTGCTGTAACCCTCGAGGCTGTGCGACTTGGTGCTGCCGGTGGTGGGGTGCAAACCTGTGAAGCCATCGTCCGCGATGCTCTGGCCGGCTGCAGTGAGGTGAAGGGCATTCATTCGCTTGCGGCCCTTGTGGGCCTAGCACCTGGCCCTAAGCGGAGGGGCGGCATGCCCACGGGGCTGATGCTCGTCGTCATACAAAATTCGGTACACCCACAATTGACAAATAATCAGCCACTTGAAGACATTGGCTACCTAAAGAGCTGCAAACACTTCAGCAATGCCCCATGTGTTGAAGAAAGTGGTGACACCCCAACACAAACATGGCATAAACAGAAAGGGCGGTGCAAAGCACATACCACTCTGGTAATGTAGCCATGTTCGGAACCGGCGCTAAACGTTGATAAGCTTTGCACTCAGAACACAAACAACAAAGTTGGAAAACAAGAAAATAGGGGGGCATGTAAAATTAAATGCCCAACATGTTGAACATATGGCGACGTATGTGGCCCAACATTTGGGTGAAATCCTGGCCCATGGCATCATGGAAAATATTCAACACTGCAACAGGCTTTCTATTTAAATACATTTCATGCAAATTTCATTGCCTTCAGCAATGCACCTCAAAGAGTAGCTGACAATGAGGCAATCAGTTAGTTAATCCGGCTAGCAATCAGTCAATTAGTCCATCGGGCAAGCAAGCAGGCAAACAGAAAAACACAGTTTGTGTTTTTTCAGTGGCAGACTTGGCTTCAATGGCTGCAAGCAGTGGCGGCGGGGTAACTATCAGACCCAAACCATGGTCCAACAGTAGTGCGCACAACCGCAAGCAACTGATGCTGATGCAGCAGTCCAAATCCAGGTTGGCCGACCACTAGCGAAGCCAACCGACCAGTCATCAGTGCCCAATATCATCCTCGGCGAAACCACGTTGAAAACAAACTTTTGACCCCTGCCAGTGATATCCAGGTTCAGGGGATAGAGGCCCAGAATCAAAGAATTCATTAGGGGATTATTTCATTGGGCAAAGTAATGATTTTACAAAGGGTTGGTCATCAAATATCATGCCTTGGGGTATGCTACACGAATGACTCCCAAAAAGGGGGGATGTATGGTGCCTGAGCTTGACTTGACTTGAGCGGTTCTCTTCGAGGTGATTCAATCTTGTATAGTGTGGATTGTTTGCTGGTTAGCCAATTCGGCAGGTTTGTGTACTACAGCCCGCTTGAGCATGCTAACCCATACATATCATCAGTAGGTGCTAGCAGCATGTCTGATGGTTGCCCATTGTTGTCTTCATCTGTGTTCTTCTTCTTGTGCATCACACTTCCGTGGCACATACAAAGAAGACAAAAAACAAAAATGAATGGCATTTAGATGAAATGAAGGACTTGATGGACCTCGTCAGGCAGAGGATCGCTGCTACCAAAAAAATTAGACAAAATGAAGGGCAGCAGTTAAAACTGCCTCATTGTGTGTTTGGAAACCAATATCGTCAAACTGATATCATGATTAAGCGGTGGAGAACTAGTCTCTGTGACACACCGACACAACGAACAACTGCATTCATCTATCAGACACAACAAACAGCGCGCAACACGAATGGCATTCAAATCCAAAGATTGCAATATTCTGCACATGCAGCCAGTCGTCGAATTCAAACGATCACTTTGGTCAAGTATACTACCGTAACCTTTGTGGACGTGTGCTACTTTGCAAGCTGTCGAAAGTCTTTCATACACTACTGCTGCGTCGTCTCAAACGGGTGCATCCCGAAAAAATGAATACCAGCAGCAACCTGTTCCCCAGTGTCCTCAAACTGGGGCTTAACTGAAATAAAATTGAAACAACTACACAATGTACTCCATATGCTCGTGACATTGATGATTCACCAGATAGAAACATCATGAAGCAATCGGAACCATATAAATACTGTACTGCAGCCGGATTGAGTCTGGGGCTTTTCTGCTTGACTCGTGATTGGCATGCACGCTGACAGATAAATCTCCACAAATCATGCTGATTTACTGATGCTGCACGATTACGATTCATAGCAGCCCCCTCCCGCTTATCCTAGAGGCAATCACATAACCACAAAGTGGATGTGTCCTGATGCAGCATCAAACAAACAAAAAGAACCATGTTCGGCAATGGGAAATGGGGGAGGGCAAATGCAAGGTCCTATTCTTTTGCAGGTTTTTGTGCTTCTTGGTGGAAGTTTGCTGTGGTGCACGTGCACCTGCACACAATGTGTGTGCATGGTGTGTGCATTGTTGTGGGTTTCCGCGTTAGAGACCTGCAATGTTGACAGAACCACACTACCCAATCGTCGTGTAACCACTTACTCGAGCACAATCTCTGTGGCTGTAGACACACCACCACCTCCACAAATTGCTGCCAGACCCCGCTTCTTCCCTGAACGCTGCATCTCATGCAGAAGGCTGACAATCACCCGACTGCCACTGCTTCCCACTGGGTGCCCAAGGCCAATTCCACTGCCATTGACATTGGTTTTGGACCTGTCCATCTCCAAATCCTTTTCGCATGCAATGTACTGGGCGGCAAATGCTTCATGCAGCTCGGCAAGATCGTAATCATCAATCTTTGTGCCCTGGGCAGCCATCAAGTTCTTCACAGCTGCTACAGGGCTGCAACCCATGATCTCAGGTGCACAGCCACCCATAGCCACACCTGAAGAGATGTAAAAGGGAGCTGAGATGTCTGAGCCAAAACCCTTTCACCCCTTTTAATTCCGTTTCCTGGGTGCTACAGCGCAGCAGAAATTTTGCGTCGACCAATGTCTTGGCTCCCAGACCACCCGGAACATGCCACCAATTTTTTCTGCATATTAAGACGGCGGTGCAATTGTTCTGCGGCGGCACTCACTATGCACCATATTGTTCATCACTCTTGTTTCCTGGGTGTACGTCATCGTATTGCCACTGACAGCCCCCAAAAAAGTTGCTGGTGGCGCGCGCCGGACGCGCAGCGGTCTGGTTGGGTCCTGGAAGCTGCTGCCCTGCGCAACCGCAAAATGACGTCTCGGGGATACACATAACCTGTCTCCCCGAGGAAATGCAAGGGGTCTTTGGGAAGCAAACGGTCCGCCAGAGGCAGCAGGGTCCCTTGGCCACCGCCGCGCTCAGCCAGAAGAGCTAGAACGGAAAGTACAGCATGTAGGCCAGGCAATATTGACCCTCGCCACCCCCCCCCCCAGGGCACCCTGGCCAAGGCCAAGGCCAAGGGAAGGGAAAGGGGAGGGGAGAGGGAAGGTTAGGGCAAGGAGGAAGAGGAAGGTCAAAGGGTGGTGAGAAGCTGATGGGCACCACCGCCTATGGAGGGAAAGGGTCCAAGGGAAGGGCAGCGAATGGCGATCGGCCAGTAGGCGCCGCCAGCTGCAGACGAGATCATCACACCATGGCGTCATGCCAAAACCCCCCAGGGCACCCTGCAGGTTTGGGAACACACGTATGTGTATTTCTCATTGGCAACAACCAACCACACCCACCAGGGTGCCGCTGAATGGCTTGTCATTGTTGCCCCTGACAAACCAGGTTTAAAAATGGGCAGTTAGAAAAAATGACCTTGGTGCTATACTGTGCACAGTGTTTTGGTCTGGCAGGCCTGACAACACGTTTAGCTCCTTGAAACACTTTCTAGGGAAGGGCCTCAGACCATGCTACCACCTGCAGCTGGGCACCCCAATGGGCGCACACCTTCAGCAAATGTTTCTAGGGGCTTGTTTGCAGCACTATGCCTGGACATGTGGTGGGAAAGCTCAAGAAACAGTGTCTGATGGGTTGAGCTGTGGGACGGGACAGTCTGCAAAAACAAACACACTGACCCACATCCCACGACATCTTTACCTGTGACGGTCGCCAGGGGCTTCACGCCCAGTTCATTCGCCTTCTGGCGAGACATGAGCAATATGGCAGAAGCACCATCATTGATGCCAGAGGAGTTGCCCGCAGTGACAGTGCCTCCTTTGGGAATAAAAGCCCCAGGAAGGGACTGAAGTTCTTCGATTTTGAGGTCCTTCCGGAAATGCTCATCTGCTGCAACAGTAACCTGCTTCTTCTTTTTCTTGTAAGTAATGGGCACAATTTCAGCCTCAAAACGACCCTCCGTTGTAGCAGCCTCAACACTGAAATGAAAACGAAAGACGCCACTTCCATACAAAACGTGGAGAACACCAGCCCAGAGCGGGTCAGGACGCAATATTTCAATATTTCACATTTCAGTACACAACTCTGGCGTCACACCTGCGGTGGCTTCTCAGGGCCAGCTCGTCTTGCTCTTCTCGGGTAATGCCATACTTTCGAGCCACAAACTCAGCGGTCAACCCCATGATGTATGGTTTGCCACGGAATTTCTCCTCAGGGCCATCCAGAGGGTACGGAACGTGGTGGGAGCCCACGTGCAACCCGCGGGTCAAAGCATCGTAACATGCCCCATCTTGCAGCCTGCAGCAGCGATGGCAGAAAACATCAAGAGGGTTAACGTGCGAGGCGGTCAATCAGGTTTCCAAGCAACGAAACCGGCAGGCGGTTACAAACAGTCACAACAGGTACAGCGGCAAATCGCAACGCGCCAACCTGTTCTGAGCGACGAACACGCGTTGGTATCACGCTGGAAACAAAATACCCAGCCGTCCCTCCGATATCACCCTGCCATACCTTGTGCCCCAACGTGCACTCGGAAGGATGTAGGGTGCACTGCTCATGTTTTCCACTCCACCAACCATGACACAGTCTTGAAGACCCGCCCCGATGGCGATGGCTCCGTCTTGCAGGCACGACATTCCCGAAGTGCACACCCGATTTACCGTTATTGCCGGGGTTGTGTCAGGGATGCCCGACATTAGGGCTGCGACACGGGCCACGTTGAGGGCATTCACGTCAGAGAAACAGCAACCGAACCGCACGTCGCCTGCAACGAAAATGCCGCAGCCGTTTGCAAGCAGCCTACGTCTGGCGTCGGTGGACACGTGAGCACAAAGGGGGTTTGCCCATGTAGAGAGTCAATGGGACATATGAGAGGCTGAAAGTGTGTGAGAGGTCAGGTTGCTCCCGATATTTTCCAGCTGCGCTGAAAGCTCTGGTGGCACCGCTTCTCGATGGCGGTGTATGCAGCAGGACATATCGGAACAACGACAAACCTACAACACTCCCATCCACTTTTGCGCGTTTCAAGGCCTCCTGCATGACTGTTTGGGCAAGGACCGGGCCTTTAACATCTTTTAAGCTGCCGCCAAAAGCACCGATAGGAGTGCGGCACGCAGAGACAATGACGACTTCGCGCAACTTGTTCATGGCTGTAAAAACACTATCTGCACGAAGAGGGTGGTGCTTGCACGAGCAAAGCATGCCAATTCCTTTTTGCAGCGTTCGCCAGCTCGCCGAGCAGTACAACCGCAATCAATGAAAACAGAGCAGTGAGCACCTTTGCTGAATTTGGTGCCCGCGCTTCAAGACCTGAACAATCAGCCATCGTTTCAACCGACAGACATCAAATTTGAGTACCCGTTAGCATGTTATATTGCAGATCGATGCGTCCATCCATCTCAACAGGCCTGGGCGTTGCTCGGTCGCGGCCCGCAAGTGTTATCCGGAGAAACGCGTTTTCTCCGGATAAGGGCTTATCCGGAGAAAATCGGCGCCGCATCCAGATTTTGGTACCGGGGGAGCTAGGTGGGTATCCTAAAAGTGGTGGAAGGAAAAACCCTCATATGGGTATATCTTGGGGACCCAAAAAGCTCATATGGGTATATTTTGGGGAGGATGGGGGAGGGGTTTTGTGACTTGACTCGGACCTCAGCAGTGGCAAACCCAACCTCACACAGGCAAACCCTTTACGCCGGTTTACGCAGTTTATGCAGTTTATGCAGACCGAACAGTTTATGCAGTTTATGCGGTTCGTTTTAGTTTACCAGAAGACCGGTCCAGACCGGTCCAGACCGGTCCTTGAACAAACCGCGTAAAACGATCTAAACGGGCCGGTCCGATCATTTCGAGCAGTTTATGCAGACCGAACAGTTTATGCAGTTTATGCGGTTCGTTTTAGTTTACCAGAAGACCGGTCCAGACCGGTCCAGACCGGTCCTTGAACAAACCGCGTAAAACGATCTAAACGGGACAGTCCGATCATTTCGAGCAGTTTATGCAGTTTGACTTGACTTGGACCTCAACAGTGGCAAACCCAACCACACACAGGCAAACCCTGAAGGCATGGAACATAAAACTCAGACATGAAATCTGAAATGTCCTTAGTTCTTCGACACTTGAGCCCGCCACTCCAAAAGCTGCTTACACCGATGCAACTCAGCTGGCGAAAGTTGTTCACCACATGCAGTCCGAGCATACAACTGAGCCAAGTGAGTATCAACCTGCTGAATCATCAAAAGCATATCACTGGCAACTTACGGAGGAGGAGGTAGGGGTTGAGTGGCTTGTTGGGCAACCGGTTGTGTCATATCTTGCACCTCTGCTGGGGTAGCTTGCTGTGCCTGTTTCTTGTTCCGATAATCATGGTGGTTTTTGAGTGCTACACGATCACGTGGATTCAAGTCATACTGCAAACCCTCAAACCAACCATCCGCCTTGAGAACATTGTTCCAGAGAAGTGTCATGGCAGGAAAATATACCGAGTCACCTTTGGGAAAGCGAGGAGCAAGGATAGAAAACAATGCCTTCTCGGAATCATTCCACTTGAGGCGTGTGACACATTGCTTCTTGGAATGCAAATATTCTGTGGCACTCACCTTGTTTTTTGCTTTCTTAGCATTGGCCTCTGCCTTCTCCTCTGCTGAAAGAGTGTTGTGAGGACGTTTTTGAGGGAGATTAACCTCTATCTCACCATCATCCTCATCCACAATGGCCTCCATATTAGCCGGATGAATACCTTCCAATGCATCACGCACAAGTGTGTATTCGTCATATTCCGTCACATTCTCTGCAGCAACCTCAAGCAATGCATTGGACTCCGAACCGCCCAAGTCAGCATTCGGAACAATACCAAAATGCACACCCTTAGGGGGTTTTAGTTTGGCCAAATCAATATCCATTACATGACAATCCATGGGGCTCAAAAGAGGATCCCTCAACAAATGTGGGCAAATGCGGTCAAAGCGAATCTCATTGATGGACCGTTCTTTATATAGCCGTTGAAACAACCGGGAATTATAACCATGCAAAAACAATCCAAGCAATGCTTCTCCGAGTGCTACACCAAGATTGCCCGAAATTACAGCTTGGTTCTGAGCACGATGCAAAGTCTCATCCAATTGTGAACCCACGTAAAAGCAATCAACAATGCATCCTGCACGAACATGACCAAGCATGTTTTTAACCTCACGGCATAAATCACCACTAGCCGTCGCACTATACAAGTTGAGGCGAGAGGGTGTCACAAGAGCATTTAGCATTGTAATCATTTCTTCCTTTTCGTTGGTACGCGAGCTCGATGCACGCGTCGTCTTGCTCCCGACACCGGGGCCACGGAAGACATCGGAGACAGCTTCACGATGGTCCGCGGAAAATGGCTTGGACTTCGGAATCGGCTTATTCAATCTAGCACATAATGAAAGCAATGACAATGTGTGCATACAAAGATAGTAGTGAATCGTTTTTGCTTCAGGAATACAAACCGGAAGACAGCGTGGGCTTTGTCGAGCTTCACTTGGACGGTTTTTCCTGCTTTGGCAAACGATTCTTGTATTTTGTCCTTCTCTTGGCAACAATTGTCTGAATGCCACTCCTGAAGCGGTACCCAGAACCCCATGGCCAGGTTACGGCATACAACCGGTCTCCGGTCCACTAACCCCATGCACGGCGTGTTCCGTGCCGTGAAGCCCCGCATCGGCAACCGATGCACCGCCAGCGGAGATTTGGGTATCAGAATATCAGGAATCAACAGGGTTTTATTTTCATATCGTTTCCGTCAATTTTTACACTTCCGTTCTGATACTCACTGTTTTGACGGCTGGCGGTTGGATCGCGAATTTACCGTAACCGCCAGTTTAACTGTTTATAATGGAAATTTTAACGTTATCCGTCACGAAGGCTCCAAAGTCGCCAGGAACTGCATGGATGCTTCCGCAAATTTCATAATTAATACTCGCAACCTTAATCCGAATTTTTCAGGATGTCGAAATCGGATTTTCGACTTCGACATCCCCGCACTTGATTTGACCTCTTTCGAGTGGACCTACGTGCTTCCGTATGCACGAATCAACTTCCCTTTTATCTTGCCCTCCATTTGTCTTAAAGATATGGGCAAAACAAAGTTGATTCGTGAGGCCACTTGTGAAGGTCATATCTCGTGCCGCTTGCGAGTATTGACGATAAGGAAACGTGGGATGTATTTACAATACTCCCGACGTAATTTAGGAAGCTTCATATGCCTTGCGTTTCTACACATGCGCGCTAGTGTAATGGATCATGGTCAAGAGGGTAGAGTTTGCGTTATAACTCTATGACCATGATATTGCGTGCGTTAAGATAACTTTCGAGTGTAGCGCGCAAGTGTTGGTGTTGCATAGGAACTCTCCTTGAGTTTCTATGAGCGATTGACACAAAGTTATGCCCTTGGAGGGGCATGACATATCGTGGTGGGAGCCACATTTTTGGGCAATATGTGGTATGTGCCATGTGTTGTGTTGCGTGCCCATTTGGCGGGTCCATTACTCCAAGCCAAGCCCGCCAATGGACCTCATATTGTGCAAGCCCCTTCTCCGTACTCCCTACGGTCAATTGCAAGCCTAACCTTCGTGAAGGGAAGCTTGTGTGGTGATCCCGAAGCGATGCGTTGGGAGCAAGGTGTGTATTTTACATTTTTCCATATTTTCATGTGCCCACTTGGGAAGCAGCGCTCGTAACCTTTCAAGGCGCCCCAAGTGGAGCACATACGTGGGATCGAAGGTCATTGGTGTCAAGTCATTGTGTTTAGAAGGATTAAGTGATTGCACGATCCAAGCCAAAGATATTATAATATAATTATGCGCCTTTCAAGGCACTTTGGTTTGTCTTTGTGCCAATTTTGCCATTTTTGGCCCGTCATGATGTCAAGTGGCGACCGTGTATTTCAACGTTGCGCTCAATTGACATCATGACCCAAGTATGATATGAGGGTACATACTTCGGTGCCCAACATATCTTGGACCCGGCGAATAGCTCCTCTTAGGCTTGGCATACCGTGGCCGCCATGTTGGCGATTTGGGACTATCCCAAATCATGGGCTCACTTGGCGACCCTGCCATTTCCAATACCGGAGGAGTTGGGCGACGCCCCAAAGATATGTTGGACACATATGACTTGACATCAATCCTATGGCACACTCCGGTCCAAGTCGGGCACGTGCCTCATCTGCCCTAACCATGAGCGTGCGCTATTTTGGCCATTTTGAGCATTTTTCCACTTTTGCTGCCCGCCGTGCCCCATGTTCTAACCTTCGTGCACGCCGGACGCATGGACCAATGGACCATATATGACATGGGTGTTATGGGTAATGGTCCCCATGGTCCACACACCACGTGGGCGAAGCGGAGCCGCCTTCGTCAAGGCGCTAGGCCAAATTGAGTATGGGCAATTTTGCCATTTTTGCATTTGTGGACCCAATTGGGATCGTCACCACGCCGAGTGGCATGGAGATCTTTGAGAGCCAAGGGCATGGGAGTCTCCGTTGGACTCCCGGTGGATCACGTATGGAATGGCGGATCCGATTTCCAAGCCGGCGTGGAGATATACTATTGGGAGCACACCGAATTTTGGCTCATTTCAAGCAGCCAAAATGACCCAATTTTGGGACCCCAATTTCCCCCTTCCGTGTGGTCAATTGGCGGCCCCATTTCTCTAAGCCCATAGGGAGCCCGGACCTAAATCCAAGTTGTACACTCAGATATAAGTCCTAGGTCCTGCCTCCTACCCTGTGAGCCATTGGCCTCACCTTGGCCGAGCGAGCCGCGCGTGGGAATGACGCCAATATTGGTGATTTTGGCATCATGACCCCACTTGACTCATCCGTGTTGCCCGGATGCCGGGACCTCAGAGGGAACCAGGTTGGGTGAGGGCTCCAGGGAGTTCGTACTCGAAGGGCATAGGGTCAGTTGCCTCGTCCCTACCTCTGGCGGGTCCGGACGAGGGGTCAATTTTGGAGTTTTTCAAGCCAATTTCAGTTTGGGCTGACACAGCCCATTTTCAGCTACCAACTCCTGGGTGATAATGGCGGGGCCATATCTCTGGCTCAGAGTGGAGTTGGGACCTGCCGTTAAGGGAGCATAGGGAGCCACTGTCGGTTGGCCTTGGAACCCATTGGTTCCCAGGAACTCGCCTGTGGCTGTGCGGGACACCTCTCCTATTGGCAGGGTTTCAGGGTCCGGACTGAGCAGGGCATGGGTTGTGTTTGAGCCCCCGCCCCCATCAGCCACTGAGAGGGTCGGACCTGGGATTGGGATATGAGTCGGGACTGAGTGTCTATTGTCCCTTGATGCCCTTACCCCAGTCCAGTCTTAACCCCATGTGTACATATCCTGATGTGTTGCTGTACATACTTTCGTTCCCTCTTTGCAGAGTGGCAAGGATTCTGAAACGCTTTGTCACATGACACAGGCGTATTGATGCCCTTGTGAGCGTAGTGCCTTGCCTGCCTGCTCAACTGTGCGTGTCACCGCAGCGTCCCGTGGCCGGCCCCCCACGGGAACGCGTCAAAAGCGTTTCACCGCCGCGGGGTTACCCAACCCTCGCGTGCCACTCGGGGCCACAGACCCCGAGCAGCGCGTCGCAGCAGCGCGGCGCAGCTCGCAGCTCGCAGCGCAGCGCAGCGTCTCGCAGCGCAGCGCAGCAGCTCGCAGCGCCACTCAGCGACAGCGCCGAGTTCGTCACGGAGCCCGCAGCGCCGTCCAGAACACCGTCCTGACCGCGCAGCGCCCGTGGAAGAGGTGCACAGACCAGGACTCCTGCATCAGCCCCATCGGCCGACCCGGAGTCCCAACGGCCGACCAGTAAGGCCGCGTCAACCACCTCCACAACCACCGGCTGACCAGCACCAGCCGCACTTCCAATCCAGTGCTGCAGCACCCTCCCCAACAACCACAACCAGTTCGTTGAGGTGAACGAGTGCACATCAAGGACTTCAAGATCATCTACGCCCCCGCTGCCATGGTGAATTGGCAGGAAGCGGGCAGGACGTGGCCGCGGCCCCACCCCCATGCAGCACGCCTGCTGCGTGGGTTGGTTTGGGACCAGCATTACCGCCACAGCAACCCCCAGTGCGAAGGGGGCATGCCCAGGAGCTTCGAGCTCCGCACGGACATCGCCCCCGACCGCCTGCAGGCCGTGGAGGACTGGCTGCGGGCGGAGGGGTACGAGTACCGCCACCAGCAGAGGCGCTGGAGGGCGTGGACCCGGCCGGACAGGCCCGGGGAAGGGCTGCGTCCCGACGGGATTGAGGAGGACGAGGAGCCCAACGCCTACCCGTCGGGCGCCTCGATCAACGTCTCCCTGTGGGACGTGATCGAGAAGAAGTTCCCGGAACCGGGGAACGAGTGCAGGCTGCAGGGCAGCAGCAGCGCGTCTCCGGCGACGGAGAAGAGGTCCGCCGGGGACAAGAAGAGGGACCGGAGGTGGCGGGAGTACCAGGAGTCCCTGGCTGCCGAAGCCGCCCAAGGCGCCAAGGGCGGAACCCCAGCCCCCAGTCCCCAACGGCCCAATGGTGGACACCACCCCGGCTCCACCACCCTTGGCGACTACATCCAAGTCGCCAAGCAGACCCAGGCCAAACCCCGTCCGCTGCTCCTGAGGGCCCGGCAGGCCTCAGCAGGCCCCAGCAGCGACATCGAGTCGGCCCACCGCGGGAGGACGCCGGCCGACCAGGCCAGCTCCAGCAGCAGCATCGCTCCCGAAAGGGACGTGGCGCGCGCCTGTGAGCGCGCCTGTGGGGTGCCCTGCAACCGTCGGGTTGCCCGGCAACGGGCCAGGCAGTACAGCGCTGCTGTGGAGGGCGCCGCCGGCATCGCCCAGGAGGAGGCTGCGCAGTGGGCGCATGGCATGGCCATCCACACCCAGACCGTGGCGGCCATCGCGGCTGGACTCACGGCCGTGGCCGCCCATAGTGCAGCAACTGCCCAGGTCAACGGTGAGTTGGCGGCTGTCGACGAGGAAGCCCGCCTGACGCAGGAGGCCATTGCCCGCAAGGAGGCCGAGGTGAAGGCGCTGGGGGAGGCGCTTGCCCAAGAGAGGGCAAAGAAGGAGGCGGAGGAAAGGGCCCACGCCGAAGCGACGGCTAAGGCCCATGAGGATGCCGCCAAGAAGGAAGCCATCGAAGCCGCGCGACGGAAGGTCGCTGAGGAGAAGGCCAAGACGGAGGCGGAGCTGGCGGCGTTGGAGGCGCAGAAGGCGCAGCTGCTGCAGGCCCGGGAAGCCGAGGCGGCTCGTGCTCGGGAAGAGGCCGAAGCGCGAGCTGCCGCAGCCACCGCCGCCGCAATGGAGGAGGCAGAGGCCAAACTCCGCCACGAGACTCCCCCGGGAGGATCGCGAGTGGAGACCCTTCGAAGGCTTTTCGAAGGGGACGCCTCCTCCAGGATGAAGCTGGATGAGGCGGACACGGGCAGCAGTGGGAGCGGTAGCACCACCGCCCGTCGACGGAGGAGGGGCAAGGGGAAGACCCCCGAGAGGCCGCGGAGGCCAGCGGGTGGGCACCCCCACGACAGTGACCCCTTCTTCACCGCCAGTGACGGGGATGAACGAGGCCGTCGACATCGCCAAGTGGTGGCTTGGACGGGCGAAGGTGGCGGAGACGTCCCCATGGAAGGTGAGGATGAGGATCCCCCTCCTCCCTACCGGAGCTCCGAGTCCTCCGTGACCGAGACGCCCAGGTGGGGCGACATGGACGAAGATGACGACATGGAGTTCGGCATCACGCGCCCATCCTCGGACCCACCGAGGCGACCGGGCGGAGACCCACCGGGACCCCCTGGCGGAGGACCTTCAGGACCCCCTGGAGGACGCCCACCAGGTGGACCCCCTGGAGGCGGACCACCGGGCGGGGGAGGACCCCCTGGACCGGGCGGACCCGGCGGAGGCCCTCCTGGAGGACCCCCTGGGGACCCCGACGACCCACCGGGGAACGGCGACCCGGATGCCACCTGGTGGTGGATTGTCTACCTCCGCAGGAGAGTCCAGTTGCTCGAGCTGGAGGTAGACACGGGCAAGAGCGAGATGGCTCGCATCTCCACGGTCGCCGCGCGCGCGCAGAAGGACCTGGACATCGCCAGAGCCGAGACCAAGTCGCTGACCAACGTCGTCAGCGGCCTGCAGGAGAGGCTGGATGCGCTGGAAGCCCGTGGGAGAGTCAGCAGCGACCACCCACCCCTGGAATCAGGCTCGTCGGACGACGACTGGGGACCCGGACCAGGTCCAGGCAGACCCCACGCCCCCGGCGGAGCCCCCAGGAGTCGCCCCAGCGCCAGTGCCCCCTCTCTCTCCGCCCCCTCTCACCACAGCGCGGGCCGCCGCAACGAACGCGTGCCGCCCGGCAGTGGCAGTGAGGAATGGCGCGATGAGTGGCTCAGCGCGGACTACCACAACCGCCGTGCCCCACCGCGGACGCCTGTACGCCCCTGACGCCCGCCACCAGCCCCGGCGCCAATCCCCAGGGCTGGAGGACGTTATGGTGGACTCAGGGATGAGGTCCCCGGAGGAGACGTGGAGTGGGATGTCGGTGAAGGTGAGGACCTGGACCTGGACCTGGACCTGGAGGAGTTCGACATCAGCCCGCCGCGTGGTGTACGACGGGAGGCCGCTGAGCGCAGCCGCCGGCGCCGTGATGAGGATGCGTACATGGATGCAGTACGGCGTGAACATTTCGGTTCAGCGTACGTGGAGGAACCGCGGCGTAGCCACAGGGATTCCATGGAGGAGATGGACGTGGCGGCCGTGGGAGTCCGTGGGCGAGGCCGATGGGAACCTCGGTCGACCTCGCGGCCGGCGTTCATGGTCTCTAAGGCCGCGGACGCCGCCGTGTGGGAAGACTTGAAGGACATCAAGCCCCCCATGTACGACGGCAACCCCCTCAACCTCGACCGCTTCTTGGAGAAGCTGGACGATTGGGGGCTGGCCGTCACTGAAGACCAACCTCCCGCGGATGCGGAGAGATATGTCTTCAAACGGTTCAGGTACCGCCTGCCGGAAGTGCTCGGCGAGCTATACTTCGTGGCGACCAAGGAGGGGAAAATCAAGACCCTCAAGGACGCCAAGAAGTGGCTCAACGAGCAGGAGCGGGTGGACGCTCCGCAGGTGGCTGCCAAGCGCTGGAAGTCCATCAAGCTCGAGCATGATGGACGGGAGATCCGCCTACGGGAATGGCGTGACTTCCGAGGGAAATACACCCTCTTCCGCCGCAACGTGGAGGATTGGAACGAGGGTGACGAGCAGGCTCGCCTGCTCTCCATGCTACCGGAAGCATGGATCAAGAGGGTCACCAAGGAGGAATCCAAGAGGGCCAAGTCCAACCACACGGTCAAGATGATGCTCCCCAAGGAGTATCATACGAACGTGGTGAGTTGGGCGAAGAAGAACGTGGCCCGGGATGTCAAACGGCACTCCCTGCGGAACGCTCTTCTCATCACCGTCTCGGGCGATCGCGAGAAGACCGCGATTTGGCGCCTTGACGACTGTGAGTTGAGCGGCCAGACCATCCGTCTGCAGCCCATCCCGGCGCGGATGAGCTGCGACGAGATCCTGGAGTGGGTTGGCGAGGAAGTACTCAAGGAGTACCGAAACCTCCACCACACCCGCGGGTTGAGGCCCGGCGACCGCGACGTCAACTACGTTGGCGAGGGGCCTGGCGGGGAATCTGCCATGGACCCAGCGGGAGCCGGCGGCGATGAGACTCTCGTCGACGATGACGACGACGATGAGCCCGCCGAAATGGCCGTGTGTGCCTTCGTGGCCAAGAACCTGAGCGCGGGGACCAAGCCAGCAAACTGGAAGCCCCTGCAGCCAGGTTGGAAGAAGCAGGAGAAGAGGGACCCTCGCCGTATTGGCGACCCTCCGCTGTCCTTTGGGGAGTTTGTACGAGCTCACCCTCAGGGCTGTTTCGTGTGTTATGGGAGGAAGAAAGGCTTCAACCATGACCACCGAACATGCCCCGTCCACAAGGCCGACACGGAGGCTTACAAGAAGGTGCACGGGTCGAAGAAGCGTGCGCCCGCGGGTATCCGGGAAAACAAGATGGAGGTGGACAAGGACGAGCTGGCCAAGCTGATGTCGTCGGTGGGGACCGAGTTGGCCAAGGAGATCCAGGAGATCAAGCGGAACTGGGTCCCCAGGTCGGACAACAAGAACAAGGAGAACAACCAGAATGACCAGAACGAGGACAAGGACAAGAACAAGGGTAAAGGAGGAGGTAAAGGGGGAAGAAAGAAGGGCATCAACGACGTTGAGGCCGAGGAGAACACCCCCTCTTCCACAACCGACGCCCCCTAGCGGAGCCCCTGCAGCCAAGGGCCCCAGCTAGGGCGGTCGCAGGATGGTGACGTGGGAAGCGCCGAACCATCCCTGTTGGGAGTCGGTAAACACAAGGGGACTGCCGCGGGCGGAAGGCCCGGTCCGGCGCCCAGTCGCGGAGGCGGGGTGAGGGCAAGTGAAGGCACGAACCCTTGCACCCGTCCGTCCTTCGCGACCAAGAACGTGTTTGATGTACTACAGGATCTATCCGAGAGTATCGGAGGATCACCCGGACCGCAGCTGGATGCTGCAGATGGGCAGCCTGAGCCCATTGTCCACGACCTGCACCAGTCGCTTGTGGAGCTTCTGGAACGGCCGGAGATCCTGAGTTTGCATGCCGTGCGCCGTGTCGGTCGCGAGCGGCAGTTGCATCTTAAGGTCCGTGCCTTATGCGGGGAAGTGGAAAAGGTTTTCGACGTGTTGGTCGACACGGGAGCTCAAGTCAGCTTGGTCAAGGCTGGCCTACTTCCACCAGAGTGTCTGACCGACAGTCGGAAGCCTGTCAGGCTGAAGGTGGCGAACGGCCAGTACATGGTGGGAGGCACGAAGGAAGCGGCCATTGGGCTGCAGTTCGTGAACCATCGTGAACTGAGCCGCCCAGACCTCGGCAAGGAAATCCTCCTGCACGGTAGCTTCTACGAGGCCGAGATGGACTGGGACATGATCGTCGGGTACGACTTCATGATGGAGACGGACTCCGGCGTCCTCCCGGCCCAGGCTTCCATGACTCTGTACCAGGACGACCAACTCTCGTGGCTTTCGTCACCTGAGCACCATGTGGAATGCCAATGGATCCACCCCGAACGCAATCAGCTCGAAGTGGCCGCGCTGGACACTGAGCCCACTGGGCCAGCGAACCAGGAGTACGGCGTAAGGCCGGAAGTGGCGCACCGAGTGGTCGCGGACCTGGGAGCGTCGGATCTGGCCCTGGATGCGTTCTCTTCAGGAACCTCCGCCCATCTGCGGGTATGTGAGAAGTACTGGAGCGCCCAGGACTCCGCGTGGAAGAAGCACTGGGGTCCGCATCAGGGATTGATGTGGATCCATTGCCCCCGTTGGGACATTCCAAGAGCGATAGCGAAGATTCGCAAGGACCGCTCCAAGGCAGTGCTGGTTGTTCCTATGGGATGCACCGAGGAGGAAAGTACCCGACATTGGGTAGCCTCATTGACCAACATGACCTTGAACAAGGTCGTCCTACCGGCCGGAGAGAGTGTCTATCAGGACGCTAAGGGACAGCCCATGCCACCCCAGAGATGGCCAACAGAATTCCACTATGTGGATGGGGGCCTTGATCAGGCCGACACCACGGACTTCGTGTGTGTCAACCGCATCATAGCAGAGCCCTGGCGGCAATGCTTTGCGGTTCCCCCTGTCGACATCGAAGAATCGGACTCCGAAGACCCCCTCACTGAAGAGGAGTGGGATCTGGTTCAGGGGTATATGGATCAGCCCTTTCACGACTGGGGAAACCAGCGTGAGGGCAAAGGCCAGGACAAAGCCTGGTGGGAAGTGGACTCAATCGTCTCCGGTTCCTATGACGGGAATACCTTCGTGCAGAGGGTGCTGGATCACATGTCCAGCCAAGACGAGCCGCCTGGCGGCAACCCACCCACCTACGGCGATCTGTTCCGAGGCAAGACCAGGGATGGCCCTTTGGGTCACCTGGGAAGACCACCTGAGCCGAAAGCGAGCGGAGTAGCTACCCCTCAAGTAAGCTCCGTCGTTCAAGTGCCCGGAAAAGCCAAGGCGGAGTCCGATGACTGCCCCAAGATCCAGGCGTTGAGGGCCAGGCTGAAGCAGAAGTATGGCGAGACCTTCTTCAGCGGAAAGCCTGTGTTCCCCCCACCGGTGCGTGGACCGTATGGCGAGGCCAAGATACGACTGAAGCAGGACCCCCGTGTGTATCGCCACCGGGAGTTTGCCCTGAGGGGCGAGAGGAAAGAAGCCATGGAGAAGATCCTCCGTGACTTCATCCAGAGAGGCTGGCTTGAGCCGTGCCACTCCGAGTGGGCCTCTCCCTGCTTCGTCGTCCCCAAGAAGGTTGCCGGTGAGTGGCGGCTCGTGGTCGACTACCGCGGCCTGAACGCCCAAACGCAGCACGACAGCTATACGCTGCCCCTCATTGAGGATATGCTGCAAAAACAACACCGGCGGAGGATCTTCACGGTGATTGACCTGAAACATGGTTATCATCAGATGCCTCTCGCCGAAGAGTCCCGTGCCTGCACAGCCATGAGCACCCCACTTGGACCTCTCCAGTGGAAGGTGATGCCTATGGGCGTTACCAACGGCAATGCGGCTTTTCAGCGGATGCTGGAGAACCTGCTTGAGCCGGTGCGCGACTGTGCGGACCCCTTCGTGGACGATGTGATCATCGCGTCCGGGGACCCCAGCATGAGCTACGAGGAGCTCCTGGAGGCACACGAGAGGGACGTCACTCGAGTGCTGGACCTTCTGGTTCGGCACAAACTCACGGGCAGCAGTGACAAGGCCACCATTGCGGTAAGCGAGGTGGTCTTCGCTGGCCACGTAGTTGGGAACGGGCAGCGAAAGCCCATACCCGGCAAGGTGGCTGCGATTGAGCACTGGGAAAAGCCCAAAACGGTCTCTGAGCTACGGGCGTACTTGGGGTTCTGCAATTACTACTCGGGGTATATCAAAATGTATGCCGAGTATGCAGCCCCCATGACGACCATGCTCAAGGGCAACCGAGAGGAGACCAAGAAGGGGTCCAAGAAGGCTCTGGTCTGGACTGAAGAGTCTGACCGGGCCTTTGAGGGGATGAAGCAGGCGCTGCTATCCGCAGTGGGTCTGCACCTCGTGGATCCCGACCGAGGGTTCGTCCTGCGCACCGACGCTTCCGACTACGCCATTGGGGCTGTGTTGGAGCAAGTGCTTGACGATGGGAGGCACGTGCCCGTGGCCTTCTGGAGCCGAGTCCTGGCGGAAGGCCAGAGACGGACGTGGACGCCCCGTGAAAAGGAGGCGTATGCCATCGTCATGGCTCTCAGGAAATGGGCTGGGTACATAGCCCTCCATCCCGTCACCGTCTGCACCGACCATCAGAGTCTGCAGTCGTGGCACAAGGAGCACGTGGACACCCCCTCAGGTCCCGCCTCCCGACGGGCAAGATGGCATGAGACCTTGGCCAAGTTCGACCTTACGGTTGTTTACATTCCTGGAAAGGATAACACCGTGGCGGACTGTCTCAGTAGGTGGGCCTATCCAGCCAGCAAGGGCATGCAGGATATCTCTGCCCATGGCGATGAGGCTGAGACCGCTGAGGCCAAGAGAATCATCGAAATGGAGCGCCTGATGGAGGAGGAGGGTGCCAAATGCTTCGTCGTCATGGCCGCAGATGCCCCCCTCGCATCGAGGGTGAGCAGAACGGTCAGTGTACTCGCCCCTGTGGGTGCCGCGGGCGGAAGGCCCGGTCCGGCACCCACTGTGGGAGTGGAGTCCGACAAGCACCTCTTCCCAGAGTCTTGCCTCCAGGACGACTGGACCGACGATTACGCCAAGTCTGAGGCCTTTGCGGCCGAGTATAGGGCTGTGACCGACCCTGACGACGGGCAGAAGTGGCCAAAGGGGCTGACTGAGGAAGATGGCAAGCTCTACCGGAATGGTAGGCTGCTAGTCCCAGAGTCCCGGGTGCTCGAGCTGTGTGAAGCTTGGCACCACCACATGCTGCACCCAGGGGTCAAGAAGCAAGCTCTTGACATGCAGCGTCGGTTCGAGATCGACCATATCGTTCTCTACACCGCCATCAAGAAGGTCAGGAAGGGTTGCTCGGTCTGTCAGGCCTGCAATCCCGATAACCGGAACGTCAAGGGGGAACCCCAATGGACCCCGGTTCCTGACCAGCCCATGGAGAGCGTGGCCATGGACGTCTTCTCCATGCCCGAAGTGCACATTGGCAAGGAGACCTTTGACTGTGTGGTTCTCTGTGTGGACCGCCACAGCGGCTACGTTGTAGCCGTTCCGGCACGCAAAAAGGGGTTGCTTGCCAAGGAAGTGGCAGTCATGATGATTCGTCATGGGCTGACCGTCTTTGACATCCCCCGCACCATTTGCAGTGACCGAGGGCCCCAGTTTACTGGTGGCTGGTTCAAGGCTATGTGTTCCCTCATGGGAATACGACATGCCAAGAGCGTTGCCTATCTCAGCCGGTCTAACGGCCGTGCTGAAGTGGCTGGACGGCAGCTGTTCGAGAAGCTGCGCAAGATCCACATCACCAATCCACGGCGGAACTGGTTTGAGGAGATGTGGCCTGCTCTGAAGGCCCATCATGACACCCCCACTCCGGGCGGTTTGTCCCCTCACCAGATTCTGTTTGGCAGGGACCCCCTGGGTAGGGGACTTCCCTTGTCTGGTGATGGCATGGCTATGGATGCCAAGGAGTTCTTCGCGCGGCAAGAGCAAACGGCGCGGGACATCCGCCAACAGCTTGAGAAGGAGCATGCTGAGCGGCAGAAGTCCGCCCCGAGCTCGACAGCGCAGAAGTTCAGGGTGGGAGACCCGGTGTGGGTGATCAGACCCCGCCCCATGGGCACCCACCGCACCAAGACCTGGTTCACGCCCGGCGAGGTGGTCCGCAGGATTGGTGAGGACACCTACCGCGTCAAGGTGGGTCACGGACAGTTCCGGGAGCGCCACGAGAGTCAACTTCGTGTGCGGGAACCCGACCTCCGTGGCCGACATGTGTCCCTGGACTATGCCAAACATGAGGCCGACTCGGACGACGACTATGCTGAGCAGGACGACTATACTGTCGAGAAGATCCTGGCTCAGCGTCCGAAGGCCTCGGCACCCGGAGGTCTGGAGTTCAAGGTTCGTTGGCGAGGCTATGGGCCGTCCCACGACACCTGGGAACCCGTCTCCTCGTTTGTGCCGCGGGTCAATACTCCCTTCATGGAGTACATCCGCAAGAACAAGACCAAGATCCACGTTTCGGACTTGGCAGCACTCACCCGGGCGATTGCAGCCAGGGGTGCCTGATCAGCGCCCTGAGCTCTCCCCTGATGTGCCTTGAGGCGCTTGTGAGGCCGACGAACCGTCCCTTACTTGCTTGCTCTCTTCCATCTTTCGGTGACAGAGTGGCCATATACCCCCCCCTGCTGAATCCAGAGGAGGATGGCCCCTCTTTTCTTCTATTCGTCACTCCCCCCCCCTGCTGAATCCTTGGGAAACCAGGTAGGGCGACTGACCTTCGTATTTTTGAGCTCTTGGGGCCTTGAAGCCCATACGACGTTGCGCAACGGATGCCGCTGTCATCGGCATTGCGATTTTTGAGTGTGTGGTCTGGTTCCATGGCATTTGCGGAATCCAGACCAGTCGACGTGTGTCTCGAGACTATATATGCCTGAACTCAGGCGTTATCCTGTCCATCCTCCTGCATTTGCCTTATCCTGACCGTGGCGTGGTTTGGCACTCTGTTTTGAGTGTGTTTACACGCCTATTTACCCAAATTGTTGCTTGCTTTTCTGCCCTCCAGGATATGTGCATCTGTATGTTAAGTGTCATCAGCCCATCGCTGAGGGATGGACTGTTTTTCACCACGAATCGGGATACAGAGGCGCCTTGAGTCGCCGTGTACATATCCTTACAGCCTGGTCCAGCCTGGACCAGTACTTGATTACAGATTCTACTGTTTGAGTGCCCGTGATACCGTGTTGCCCTATTCGCTGTGATGTGTGGAGATCCTGATGGCGCCAGGCGGGAAGCCCAGTTGCCTGACTACACTCCCAGCGGTCCGCCACTGTCAGTCCCAGTGTGAGCCTACCGATTTGCAGACGCACTTGCATTCGGATGGCGGCCTCCGGTGCTCCTGACCTCGGTCAGTCTGCCTGGGAAACTGGTGGTTTGAGGAGTCGACGCCTCCGCCCACACTGCATGAGGACTCCCTCATGTATGGCCACGCTTCGTGGTAGTAGGGCGAGGGAAAAGACGGCCTTGATGCCCGATCCCTTCGGGAGGAGTTCCCTTACGATTTGGGGTTCGTAAGGAGTTCGACTATGGCACTCTGGACTCGCGTCGTATGGATATGGACATGTTGCGCCCGAGGAAGGACCCGTGGGGACTCTCCCCAGTCGGCGGGCCTTGGGAAGCTTGGGGTAGCCTGATGGATCTTTGTGGTCGCTCTCGACTTGTGGGGCCACCTCGGCCGTCGTGTGACTCCTATGTTGGCCGTGTATGCCACTGCCACGGTGGTGGTGACCGTAGCAGCCGGCACCCGGTGCGCCTGGTATGGGTTAACGGGTCCTTTGGATGCCGAACAATCGCCGCCAGGACCCGGGACTTGATACTTGATACTATACATGTGCTACGGGCTGTTACAGCAGCATACCTATCCCACTGTGGGATACCTATCTTACTGTGACTTACTGAAGTGAGGATGTGACACCCCCCCCCCCCCCCTTTCAGGAGGTGGTCCTGGGTACCCGCTGCCATGCGTGGGTGTTATCGAGCCCCCCCAGGGTTTGCTCTAAGGAGGGGGGTGAAGCGGTACCCAGAACCCCATGGCCAGGTTACGGCATACAACCGGTCTCCGGTCCACTAACCCCATGCACGGCGTGTTCCGTGCCGTGAAGCCCCGCATCGGCAACCGATGCACCGCCAGCGGAGATTTGGGTATCAGAATATCAGGAATCAACAGGGTTTTATTTTCATATCGTTTCCGTCAATTTTTACACTTCCGTTCTGATACTCACTGTTTTGACGGCTGGCGGTTGGATCGCGAATTTACCGTAACCGCCAGTTTAACTGTTTATAATGGAAATTTTAACGTTATCCGTCACGAAGGCTCCAAAGTCGCCAGGAACTGCATGGATGCTTCCGCAAATTTCATAATTAATACTCGCAACCTTAATCCGAATTTTTCAGGATGTCGAAATCGGATTTTCGACTTCGACATCCCCGCACTTGATTTGACCTCTTTCGAGTGGACCTACGTGCTTCCGTATGCACGAATCAACTTCCCTTTTATCTTGCCCTCCATTTGTCTTAAAGATATGGGCAAAACAAAGTTGATTCGTGAGGCCACTTGTGAAGGTCATATCTCGTGCCGCTTGCGAGTATTGACGATAAGGAAACGTGGGATGTATTTACAATACTCCCGACGTAATTTAGGAAGCTTCATATGCCTTGCGTTTCTACACATGCGCGCTAGTGTAATGGATCATGGTCAAGAGGGTAGAGTTTGCGTTATAACTCTATGACCATGATATTGCGTGCGTTAAGATAACTTTCGAGTGTAGCGCGCAAGTGTTGGTGTTGCATAGGAACTCTCCTTGAGTTTCTATGAGCGATTGACACAAAGTTATGCCCTTGGAGGGGCATGACATATCGTGGTGGGAGCCACATTTTTGGGCAATATGTGGTATGTGCCATGTGTTGTGTTGCGTGCCCATTTGGCGGGTCCATTACTCCAAGCCAAGCCCGCCAATGGACCTCATATTGTGCAAGCCCCTTCTCCGTACTCCCTACGGTCAATTGCAAGCCTAACCTTCGTGAAGGGAAGCTTGTGTGGTGATCCCGAAGCGATGCGTTGGGAGCAAGGTGTGTATTTTACATTTTTCCATATTTTCATGTGCCCACTTGGGAAGCAGCGCTCGTAACCTTTCAAGGCGCCCCAAGTGGAGCACATACGTGGGATCGAAGGTCATTGGTGTCAAGTCATTGTGTTTAGAAGGATTAAGTGATTGCACGATCCAAGCCAAAGATATTATAATATAATTATGCGCCTTTCAAGGCACTTTGGTTTGTCTTTGTGCCAATTTTGCCATTTTTGGCCCGTCATGATGTCAAGTGGCGACCGTGTATTTCAACGTTGCGCTCAATTGACATCATGACCCGAGTATGATATGAGGGTACATACTTCGGTGCCCAACATATCTTGGACCCGGCGAATAGCTCCTCTTAGGCTTGGCATACCGTGGCCGCCATGTTGGCGATTTGGGACTATCCCAAATCATGGGCTCACTTGGCGACCCTGCCATTTCCAATACCGGAGGAGTTGGGCGACGCCCCAAAGATATGTTGGACACATATGACTTGACATCAATCCTATGGCACACTCCGGTCCAAGTCGGGCACGTGCCTCATCTGCCGTAACCATGAGCGTGCGCTATTTTGGCCATTTTGAGCATTTTTCCACTTTTGCTGCCCGCCGTGCCCCATGTTCTAACCTTCGTGCACGCCGGACGCATGGACCAATGGACCATATATGACATGGGTGTTATGGGTAATGGTCCCCATGGTCCACACACCACGTGGGCGAAGCGGAGCCGCCTTCGTCAAGGCGCTAGGCCAAATTGAGTATGGGCAATTTTGCCATTTTTGCATTTGTGGACCCAATTGGGATCGTCACCACGCCGAGTGGCATGGAGATCTTTGAGAGCCAAGGGCATGGGAGTCTCCGTTGGACTCCCGGTGGATCACGTATGGAATGGCGGATCCGATTTCCAAGCCGGCGTGGAGATATACTATTGGGAGCACACCGAATTTTGGCTCATTTCAAGCAGCCAAAATGACCCAATTTTGGGACCCCAATTTCCCCCTTCCGTGTGGTCAATTGGCGGCCCCATTTCTCTAAGCCCATAGGGAGCCCGGACCTAAATCCAAGTTGTACACTCAGATATAAGTCCTAGGTCCTGCCTCCTACCCTGTGAGCCATTGGCCTCACCTTGGCCGAGCGAGCCGCGCGTGGGAATGACGCCAATATTGGTGATTTTGGCATCATGACCCCACTTGACTCATCCGTGTTGCCCGGATGCCGGGACCTCAGAGGGAACCAGGTTGGGTGAGGGCTCCAGGGAGTTCGTACTCGAAGGGCATAGGGTCAGTTGCCTCGTCCCTACCTCTGGCGGGTCCGGACGAGGGGTCAATTTTGGAGTTTTTCAAGCCAATTTCAGTTTGGGCTGAAACAGCCCATTTTCAGCTACCAACTCCTGGGTGATAATGGCGGGGCCATATCTCTGGCTCAGAGTGGAGTTGGGACCTGCCGTTAAGGGAGCATAGGGAGCCACTGTCGGTTGGCCTTGGAACCCATTGGTTCCCAGGAACTCGCCTGTGGCTGTGCGGGACACCTCTCCTATTGGCAGGGTTTCAGGGTCCGGACTGAGCAGGGCATGGGTTGTGTTTGAGCCCCCGCCCCCATCAGCCACTGAGAGGGTCGGACCTGGGATTGGGATATGAGTCGGGACTGAGTGTCTATTGTCCCTTGATGCCCTTACCCCAGTCCAGTCTTAACCCCATGTGTACATATCCTGATGTGTTGCTGTACATACTTTCGTTCCCTCTTTGCAGAGTGGCAAGGATTCTGAAACGCTTTGTCACATGACACAGGCGTATTGATGCCCTTGTGAGCGTAGTGCCTTGCCTGCCTGCTCACCTGTGCGTGTCACCGCAGCGTCCCGTGGCCGGCCCCCCACGGGAACGCATCACTCCAAATTGCTTTGCACATTGGGCCGCGTGGCAACTTCTTGCACCTAATGCAAACCAACAAACATTGTTAAATGATGATGTAGAAGAAAACAAACACCGTAAGGATTCGCCTACATACTTGTGACACTTGGGTGGCTTGTGTTCGAGTGAATGCCTAACTAATGACCATGCCGGCTTCGTTGAGGATTTGGTAAACTCCTTTCCATTGGGGTGCATAGCGTTTTCCTTGCTTGGTGACAATGAATTTGGCTCTTTTGAATGTCATGTCCGCCGAACACTTGTCAGCCCCCATCATTGCCATGTGCCAAAAGTAGAAATCTTTGTACCGCTCCCAATGTTGCAAAATAATTTCTTTGATTAATGCACGGCATGGGACGTACATGTAATCTTCGAACTTGATAAATTCCGGATACGGGATTTCTTGGCCCAAGAAAATTGCGCGGCGTTCCCCTTCTGTTTGAGTCATTGTGAAGTTCATTTGGAACTCCAACTTTTTCCTCAACCACTCTTGCCTTTGGGTTTTCAAGATATCTCGTTGAATCTTGGAGAGTGGCGTCCCGTTCACACAAGCCGCGATCACGAAGTCGCTCAAGCGCTTCGTGAACGCGCGCTTGGCGGTGTGTAGAAAAGGATAAAATTCTAGTCCTTCCGCCCGAACGGTCCTTGTCTTGGGTTCGACCTTGCAAGTGGCCTTTTGGCATTTCAAAAATCTCCTCCGAAGGTACACGGCCCGCCTAGATCATATGCCAAACAATCACGCCATTGGTTCAAGTGCATCTTGTGATCACCTCCTTGACACTTCACTTCAACACCATATTGACTTGGGGGATCCCACACATAAATCATTGGAGCCACATACAATAACGGATCATTACGCATGTTGGTATTGAGGTTGGTGTAGGGCACCACAAAATCAGGTCTCACCATCTTTTGTTTTTCACCAAGCTTGTCCCGGGTCATCTTGTCTATTTGCTTAACAAATTGCGAGGTTTGGTACTGCGGCCGTTGCATTGCCTCGGTTCCTACCCGTTGTTGCTTGATGGGCTCATCATCATCCGAGGACTCATACTCCACTTCTTCCTCAATGACTCCTTGACCTCCTGGGCCCTCCATGTGGTCTGAATATGAATGCGTGAACCGTTTTACACCGAAATTTCTGTTAAATTCTGTTGCGTTCTCATTTTTCGTCTGTAGTACTTCAGCGGCTGAACAGGCTCGGCGCCGCGGCTTAATTCTGGCTTAAGCCGCGGCGCCGCCTGGCTTAAGCCGCGGCGCCGCGGCTTAAGCCAGGCGCCGGACTGGCTTAAGCCATCGCCGGACTGGCTTAAGCCAAATACCCACCTAGCTCCCCCCCTCCCCAGATTTTGGTCAATTTCAGCCCATTATAGGACAGCGGCGGTTCGATACCCGCCGGCCTGTTTTGCGCCATTTGCTACATTTGTATTATTATTACTGTTATTATTCTATGGTACATCTGTTAAATTTCAGATGTTAAATTTGTCAAAATTTGTCTCCTTAGCCTATTGTTGCAAAATGCAAGCCCATAGCACCATGAGGGGCAAAAGGCCCAAAATTATTGATGTTGATTTGCTGAGTGATGTATCATCCCCAAAATGCCACTCACCTAAATCCCCAAGAATCAAAGAAGAAGAACTTGATGACATTGAAGAGATGCAAGTAGAAGCACAAGTAGAAGAAGATGTCATGGGATTGTCGGATGCAGAGTCCGATGAAGTTGAGGAGGAGGAGGAGGCCTCCAACGTCTCCTTTAGTGATGACATTGGTGACCTTGGGGATAGTGAGGGGGAAGAAGAAGACTCCAAGGAAGAAGACCCTCTCCCTCCTATTAAGGTGGGTGACATTTTTGGAAAGAATCTTTCCAATAAAGACTTAACGGCGGAGGTATTCTTTTGTTTTGATCCGTTTTGTAATGCACTTTTGGCCCTTTCATAACACATGACCCATTTTATTCATATTAGGTCAACAGAAGAATGGACTATGACTTGGTCACCGGCACCTCCAAAAAAGAATTATACCTGTATTTGCAATGTCCCTATGGTCGGAAGTGGCATCCAGACCAACGTGGGGCCAGTGGAGGTGGCGACGTCCAAAAGGCACGGAACCGCTTTACGAAACGTTGGAAAAATGTCAATGTGCCACAAGAGCAACAAGAACTGCCACTTCCGGAGGTAGAAGTTCCGGATGCAGAAGACGACAAGGACAAGAAGGAAGACACTAAGGAAATTAAAACTAAGTGTTCTTGTCGTGTTATTTGCAGCCGTCCTAATGAGGATAGCCCTTGGAAGGTTACAAAAGTCAACCTAGAACACACGGGGCACACGGTTCCCTCCAAACGAGCACAAGCCCGTGAAAAACGTGTCCTGAAGAAGGAGTGGGTTACAATGATCAAAGATCATGGACACCTAGGTCTACCACCGTCCACCAGTTATGAGCTTCTGGCAACGGTGTTTCTGGCAACCCTGTTCTGAAAAAAAAAAATTTGTCATTTTTTTGACCAACCTCCAACCAATGACGGTCCGACCGCTCCAAGCCGGTGTGAGACGGCCTAGCACGGCCATGCATATTTGAAAAGTAGACACTTTAGGCTTTACAACGGTCCAAACGGATTGGAAAAACACCACGGTGGCGCCAAGTTACCCCCCCGGTACTTCTGGCAACCCTGTTCTGAAAAAAAAATTTTGTCATTTTTTTGACCAACCTCCAACCAATGACGGTCCGACCGCTCCAAGCCGGTGTGAGACGGCCTAGCACGGCCATGCATATTTGAAAAGTACACACTTTAGGCTTTACAACGGTCCAAACGGATTGGAAAAACTCCACGGTGGCGCCAAGTTACCCCCCCAACACCTTTGCACCATGGTTTGTTAAAAACACTCTTGGGTCCAATAAAAGGGCACTTCCACCTTGTCCCACACCCCCAAACCTGATTGTAAGGCATTGCAGGTGTCGACATGTGTCGTGCAATGTTGTGTGCAAGCCCCATTGTGAGTTTCCGGTCAGTGTGGCCCTGGGCTTGGCCCGGGGCCTTTGGTTTTTTTAAAAATTTCACTTTTCTCAAGACAAATCTATATCAAATAATTTTCCGGGTGTGTTCAGCACAGCAGCAGCTGAGTGGTAATGCGGCGGTCTCTTAAACGGCCAGCGGTGGTTCGGTACCCGCCGCCGGCCTGTTTTGCGCCAGCCGCCAGCGCCAGCGCACTTAGGAAAATCCCACGTTTTTCACTCTGGCGGCTGTTCTGCGGCTGTTCTGGCGCCTCCGCGCCAATTTTCTCCGGATAAGCCCTTATCCGGAGAAAACGCGTTTCTCCGGATAACACTTGCGGTCGCGGCCGGCTTGCATGCGCGAGCGCTGTGCGGTGTATGAGCCGGCTCGATCGTTGGATGGATGTTGTGTGGCGAATTTCACAATTTTTCGCAGGACGGGTTGTCTGTGCAGCCTGAATAGTACCTGTAAATTTTCCATTCACAGAGCCAAACACTTCGGTAAAGGTGCAAGTCGTTTCTGTTCTTCTTCTGTGAGCAATTCACCCCTATTGCAGGTTGGCAACCCACATGTACGCCCCACAATCGCCGTTGTATGTGGGCGAAGGGCCCTATTATGAAGACGCATACTACGGATCGCCAATGAGAGATCCCTACTACTCTGCAGGCCGCCCTGTGTACGATGTTCCTCCAGTTGACTACAGATACCGGGACGTGCCACCAGTCATTTACGAGGAACCGCCTGTGATGTACCAGGAACCGCCTTTGATGCTGAGACGCTATGAACCCTCACTGCAAGGCAGACCCAAAGTCCCAAAGCTGTATGTGGCTAAAATATCTGCAAATTGCCTGGGTCCTTGGTTATTGTTGAAAGAGATCGGGGTTCCCTTCGAGCTTGTTGAAGTGGACATCCTGAATGGAGACAACCACACGCGAGAGTTTTTGGCAATGAATCCGATGGGACAAGTGCCTACGTATGCAGAAACGGATGGAACAGTGATCTGGGAGAGCAACGCTATCATGCGCTTTATCTGTGATCGGCACCACGTCCCGAAACACTACTACCCCAAGTATGAATCCGTTGCTTCGTCGATTCCTGCCGTGCCCTGCCCTGTTGTCGGGACCGCGCTGGTATCTCATATGGTAGCTGCATGTTGCACTGGCATGCGGCGCCAACACGCTCGCAGTTTGTTTGTTGTACTGGCCAGCCCCTGGAATTGCAAAGATATGAGAAGGCGGTTGTGCTGTTCACCTGAACCATTGTTGGGTTGAGCCAAAGCGTGCACCGTGGCTATGGCTGCACGCAACTCTTTGACCGAAATCTGCAGACCGGATTAGGTTCTCCCCAAAAAAACATCGTGGCTGTGTCTCTTTCGAAAAGAGATCGAGACCACACAAACCAAAACCTGAGAAGTCGCTCGTTTCCCTTTGCACAAGAGAAAGAATTTTCGACGCGAAATAGCGAAGTTGTTGTGCTTGACTCGCGCAACGCCTCGAAAGGCCCGGTGCAATTTTGGGCAAGGTTCGAAGTGGCCTTTTAGCTCTCCCCACTCTGCACGTGTTCACGGACGGATGCGTTGGGCTTTTTTTGATTCAGCACGACGAAGTCCAGGATTGAATGCGGTCAGAAATGTTCTAAACCGGTTGCCAGGTCGGCCTTTCCTTCAACTAGTTACACGAAACCTTCACAGCCTTTTCACTTGTCTTTTCACTTTACGCTCTCCCCTGCTTAGGGATGTCAACTTGAAGGGCCGTATTGAGATGGCACTGGATTGGCGCCAAACTGTACTGTACCCCAATCTGGCGAAGCTGTGCTACCCGGCGATGGGCTTCTCCAAGGACAAGTCACGAGTGTCCGAAGGCAGAGAGAATTTGGACAAGGATTTGAGAATTCTCTCGGATTTCTTCCTCCGTGAGACCCCATTCATCGGGGGTGCTTTGCCTTGCGTTGCAGATTATTCCATTGGCCTGCCGTTGCTACTCTTGTACGCAACGGATTACCGCATTCCCGCGAAGATCAGGGAGTATTTGGAGAATCTTGCAAGCAAGACCCCAGCTTGGAATGAAGTGACTGAGGACCTCAAGAGGTACATCGCTCGCCTTTGAGGCAACGTCGACACGAAGTATACGGGCATAGTTCACAGTATCTGGTAGCTTCGCGCTTGATGTATTTTGGGGGTTGCATTGTTGGTTGGCAGGTGCAGTTTTTACTGCAGTGAGGGAGCTGCTGTCGACCATACTATTTATTCGCAGTGTTGTGCTTCACCTGCACTGTGCTTACACAGAGTTGGGAGTTTTTCGACACACACCCTGAGTTAGTTGAATTTCATGCCGTGTGCTCAATGTATCAACTGCAGCAAGCCCCCCCACCCCCCCCTTTGGCCCTGTCCTGGCCAAAGCAATCGGCCCTACTCCTTCCCAGAGAGTATCAATGAAGTTTTAGAGGTTAGAGGTTGACGTTGGCAAATGCTGCATGCAACCTGAAACAACGGCCAACATGCCCACACCTTTCGTTGTGGGGTTGTGCTGTCGTTTTGCAGAGGTTTGCACTTATTTTGCTGCAATTATTCAACCACACACAATTTTGATTATAACAATTTAACTGTTAGGTGTGCAAGATGGGTAAGCTCATGGTTTCGGGTTGTAGATATTTTTATTGCAGTGTGCTGATTTGTGGTTGCTGCAGTGTGCTGATTTGTGGATGCTGCAGTATGCAGCCGATGACTCATCCATTGGTGTGAACAGATGGTGGTTGGTTGGGTTTTGATTGCTTTGCTGTGGCATTCCTGAATTTGAGAGTGTGTGGGTGATCTGGGGAGAGGTTGACACAGGCATTGATGATCCCCAGGGGTGAGGTTGCTGACCACCAAAGTCAGCCTGACAATGTTCCAGTGTTCCAGCTGCTTTTCCGAGCTGCATTTTGAAGTGCCTTCTGCTGTTGGTTTACCCCCTGTTGTAGTTCTTTTTGCGGGGGCAGAGGCCGAATTGTTTCTTTTCTTGAGGCCAAATGGCTGGGGGCCTAATAAATTGTCCAGGAACAGTTTCACAAAAGAAAATGGCGTTGATTACCGTGTGGCTTTGGACTGCTTTGGCTCTGCTACTATTGCCATCTGCTCCCTGCAACAACTGGCACAGATGGGCTTGAAGTCGCCTTTCACACCTTCTTCGCTCTTGCTCTTACAGTTTGTGGCCAAACAATACACCGTTACTCTTGAAGAACAACCATGCCACTCCAACTGGGTTCAAATTTAGGCTGCTTGGTTGTTGTGAAGTTCAATTTCATATCGTGAGTCAAATGTTGCTTCGCATACGGGAATTGAACCAATTTTGTTTGCAAACACACATGTTATGATACCATGTCCGTCATGTGCACACAGGCCGTCTGTAAACTGATGACCCCCGCCAAGCACCAATGGGTTGGGAGCCAGGGGGCGGCCCTTGACGAACCAATAACCGGGGCAAATGGATAGCCGGACATAGCGATGGTACCCTTGGAAGGGGAACGGAGGTTGAAGGTCGCTATGCCCTGGAGTACCGTTGTATTGGATCAAAGAACGTCAAAGGGATAAAGCATTTGTAAAAGGTTGCCAAAGGTAGTGGACTCACCAACACCAGCAAAGGGCACAACCGACAAATGGACCAACAAACACGAACACAAGAAGGACATTATGAAACAATAAACCAACTCAATTACTGACAGGTAGACAACACCATGCAGGTATCTAATCGTGCACGTTCGCACACATAACCTAACGATGAAACATCACAAGTGCGTGAACGAACACACATGAAACAACCCATTAAGCGAATAGATGGCTCTTCGTTGGCGAACAAGCCATGCAAAACATTACGAGCACACCACAAGTGTGCGAACAAACAAACTCAAGCCGTGAGTCCGCCTCCATAAGAATGATAATGACAATAAACAAATGAATGAGGCAAAGGAGCTAGTTGTTGTACCACGAGCCATTTGTTGTACCAGACAAACAAGGTTTTTGCGTCAAGAAAGGGCCATTTCAAGGCAATTTCATCATCGTCAATGAACACTTTGCCGATGGGATGTCCCATGGACAACCCAAACTCATTATTTAAAGAGTATTTCAAGCTCTAGGGGACCGATGCACACCACCATTTTCACCTTTGTACCAATGAAAAGTTCAGGCAATTTTTTGATAGTGGTAAATAAGTATGGTGGCCCATTGAATTGTACCCTTTGGCACATAGAGGTTCATGTGTCATGGAGTGGGGAAAACCATTTTATTTGTAGAAATATTTCTGATTTTGGTCCATTGTTGTCAATTTTTCACAACCCATGTATTTTTGGTTTCATGTCCACTCATGCTCCATAAAGGGCCATTTTCTACTTTTTCAGTCCGAAAACTGTTGCAAGTGTTTTCCAATGTGTCCCTATTTTAATGCTGACAGCAAAGAACTAAAAAGATGATCGCGCACCATTGTTTTTGTCGATCCATGGCAATTTGGGGTCCCGTTCGTATAGTTGGTCTGTATTGAAAAACACTTTCCGCCAAGTGACATTACCACCTACTAAATGCAACTATCATAACAGACATACAGATCAAAACCATCAGTGGGCTCACTTTCAGCAGAAGATGCTTCATTTTGTAGCGGAGGCACTGCTGCTTGCTAAAATCCATTCAGGAACGGACTCCGCTTACAAGCAGGAGGTTTGGTGGGGTTTGCGGCCGGCCGTCTTTGAGATGGTGGACCTTGAGATGGTACACGGGGTGCTGCGGTGGCTGCGGGTTTCGGTTCAGGCCTGCCCTCCTTTCTCAATGGTTCTCTTAGAGCAAGCAAATGCAATGCAAGCATAGAGTGCACTGACAAGGCCATTACTTTGCCAGTTAGGATGACCCGGTTGCTGTGAGTTGGGAGATTTGTAACGACCCAGGAGTTCATTGACAAGGTCACCCTCGCAGAAAACAGGTGGTCAAAAGTAGCTCGGAAGTTGTACTTCACCATTGACCATTGCTTATTGCTACCAAAGCACCTTTTTAGTGCAGAAACTGGACAAAATGTATTGCTTAACAGAACACCAAAACCTTGCAACCATTCCGATTCATTGGTTTAAATTAATTGTCAAAATAACGGGTTGTGACGAATTGTTTTGAAAATACCGGTTTTCCCGATTAATCGGTAAAGCCGGTTCCGAACCTCAAGGCTTCAAAGACCATGGCGTGCATGGTAGTTGCTAACATGCCCTTGACAGCAAAGCTTTGCAAAGCGCCGATCTTATGCCAATATTGGTGGATGTTAGAGCTGTAAAGAGAAGACGGCAAGCTGTTCATGGTTATGAAACCGCCCCACATGTTAATAAAACAAACCCCCTAGCCCTTTTTCGGGCATTTTTGACCTATGAAGTTGTTTGTCCCACTTGGGATAAGCCACAGGCTTTATGACCTTCTGGTGTTTTTGTCACCGCATGTAATTAAAAAGTTGTCAATCCCAAAAACATAAACTTAGATCTCGGCCCCCTTCCCTCCCCATCGGGGTTAAGTTTTCCTTTATGAATGCAAAGTGGCCCATCTCCGTGTGAACCAAGAACCAAAACACTGGAAAACGGGCTGCCGTATGCCGATGTCTTTGTGTCCTTCTTGAAGTAAACCGTGGGTGACAAAGTTGGAGCACGGGATGAAAACCCGCTTCGTTTCGGGATGTCTTGGCCAAGCAGGGTGCAAAATGCTTTGACCATGGGGACCGACTGGGATTGAGACATGGTTTGGGAACCTGGTAGACACAAGGTTGGGACAAGATTTGAGATGGATTGGGTTCAATGGGGTGTGGGATGGGGTTTGCAACGTGGGTTGGTAACCAAATGGACACGAAATTGGGACGAACCCTAACCTGCAGAAGAACATGCACTCTTGCACGAGGTTGGGACGAACTTTGGCATCTGGGTGTCAAGCAGCTCAAGAGCATTGTAGATGAAGACGGGATGTCGTGAGCTGAGCATCTAATGCTGGCATTGCTGCCTTCGAATTGCATGCTAGACTGCAAAGTTCTAGGGCTCCAAACCAAAAGAAAATACCCCCGCAGCGCCCCAATTCCAATAAGCAAGCTTCGGAAGTGTGGACCACTAGACAGCACGCCCCTACTCCACATGATTGCAGGACCAAGGTACAAATCATACACTAAATGTCATAGCCACCGGCCCCCTTCCCCCCCTTGCATTCCGCTTGAGCTGAACTTCACAGTTCCGGACCAAGAATCCTGGCCCACTCTATTCTCCTTGTTTCTTGTACCGAGCTTTGCGGTTCAGTACCACGGAACAGCTACACTCCTCATACATATGGCAGCAACTAAACCTCTAGGGTTCGGCACGAAGTGACCTGTGGGTTTTTTACGTAAATGGGGTATTCACGGTGATATTGAATACCGAGACTACCTTTCGCAGCAACACCAGCATGGCATCATTATCGGCATGTGCCGACATATCTGAGGAGTCACGAGACAGCACAAAAACCGAAACTACAAAAAGAGCAAAAAGAATTGGGGTACCCATTCATGAAATCACCGTGACAAAGCCCCAACCGCAAACTTCATGACTTTGGGGGTGGCATGCACGGCCATTTTGCCGCAGCCCATGGGCACATATCTCAGCTTGCCCTCTGATTGGCCCTCCCATGGTCACCAGCCTCGGAGCGAAGCCACAATCATAGTGAAGAGGAGAGCATCAGATCCATACACTAATACACTATGGGAGATAAGCTACCATAACACGACATAGCAGTGGTGCTTTCACTTTCGCAACCCACGATCGCTGATGGAAACAACAATATTCGATCCAAAAGCAACACAAATACTCAACACTAAAAAAATACAGTAGAACAACAAATCACTGAAAAGCAAAACATAACACGCAGACACCCCAAAAAAATAAATATCTACTTTGGTTTGACGGTGAGGGTGCCCCCCTTGTTTTGGTGGACGAACCTCTGAGGTTTGCGACGAAATCCCCCCCCCCCCCGGCAAAGGAGTCTACACAGGGATGGAACCTTTGAGAAAAAGAACTACATATGGGGGGGGGGGGGTAGACACAAACAAGCACACAGGCCCAACGAAGGCATGTAGTGTGTCCATAAGCCTAGTAGACTGGTACAGGAGTCTCTTGGACAAGCTTGGACAAGATAGGCTGCTTTACAACAAAAGCGGGCTCATTACTTCACGTTTACCTCATTACTTTGGTTTCCTGTGTGGTCGTGGGGGGTTAAAACCATCCGGGGGGGGGGATCCCCCCAAACGGGTGCTTCTGTCCCCCAAAAAGGGTGGTTTTATCACCAGTAAAAGGGGTGGTAAAACCACTCAGGGTGGTTTTAAGGTGGTTTTATCACCCATTTGCGGGTGGTGTTATTGCCATGACCAGATGGCGAGCAGAACGAGGAAGAGTCAGATCAACTGACAAAGCTCCGAACACTTGCCTGGGCACAAAGACACAAGACACAAGGGGACAGGCACATTACACAACCACGACAAACTGAGTGCACTCGCTGAAATCAGATTTTACAACTATCTATTCTTCTAAGTCGCATTGCACAAAACCATAAATCTATTCATCCAAATCTCATTATCGCGACAAGTAGTCCTCTACATGTATGCATTGTGGCAATGTGCTATGATCGACACATATGCCAATCCTATGACACACCCAGACTGCACACCTTCTAAGCTTAGCACTGGGCTGAATCATTCATTTAGGTTAAGGGAGTTGAATCAAAACACAACCAGTAGGGTTGGCATGATGCATGACGAAATGCTTAATGCCAAGCAATCTGTGGTCCATCCCAAGCCCAGTCACCTAGGACACAACCCTCGTGCAGAATCTCCAACACATGGACATCTGCAGTGCCTGTGACACGGAGTCAGTGCAAACTGTTGTCGCAGTACGCCTGGTGGAACAAAGAGAGAAACATATGCACTGCGCTCACCGGATATCACACTGTGCGCGCACTGCAGGCATTTTTGCCAGGCCTTCTCTGGATTTTTTGTGTATTTTCAAAACCGCACATGCTTCCGTGGAAAATGTTCTGTGATTTTTGGATTGATATTTGGAGATGGGGGAGCAAGACACCTGTGGCAATTGTCCGCCATCATGACGGCCATCGTAACCTGGCTGGGCACCCTATCCCGCAGCCACGGCACACGGGCTTGCTGCAGGGGGGTGGTGGTGGTGAGGTGCAGGAAAAAAACACAAAAGGGAAAGAAACTAACCCAGCTGACCCAATGAATGGTACATATGCAACGAAACGTGTACATAGAGCGGCAGTCCTTGAGGAACACTACAATTGTGATTCAGCACTGTTTTGGGCAGCAGGGCTGCCATGCATTAAAAAAAAATGAAAGAAAATGTTGTCTGCACACATCAAAAACGCACGCACCGCACACCGCACCACGCGCGTGTTTCTCAAAGAAGATGTGTGCGATGTTGTGCACACCGGATGAACTGGTGGACAAAACTTTACAGCCATTGCCATTCCCTGTTCGGTCACCGCCACCGTTCTTTGACCATCATTGTTTTGGTGGGTGTGCCCGTCGACATTCTCTCTGGCAAATCTGATGCTTGCCCAGAAACCAAAGTTTCGTGCTTACAGTCCAAAAAGCCCTCCACAAGAGCCATCGAAACAGCCATGAAGAGGGGGTTTGGCGCAAGGGAGGGGGACTGGGGGCAATCCACACACACCTGAGGGGCGCCAGACGGTTTGCACGGGTGACATATGCATATGGCTGCAGTAAGCTCCTTCAGGCGTTGAATGTGAGATGTGAGTAATAGCCCCTACGCTGCCCCGGGGGGGGGGTCTCATAAAGGCACCCACCAGGGGACTCTTTCCTGTTTTTTTGTTTTTGCACTGTGCATCCCCTCAATCCCCGGGTGCCAGGGTCCCACCCGGGGGCTTGGGGGAGGGGGGGGGGGTGAAGACCCGTGAGCTAAGCAAAGGTGTCGGTGGAACCTTGGTGAACTCACAGGGTTGGACATAGCCGCCTACAAAGAGCTACTGGATTGCAGCCACTCACTTGGGGCGGGGGGGGGGGGGGGGGGCTGGGTGATTAGATTGGATCAGCGGTGTTTAGGGCTGATACCAAATCATAATGTTCATATACTGGGCTGCACTATTCTCTGGTGCAGTGAGGGAAGGGGATTGATATGCCGTGGGATGGAAGAATAGCTGGGCCGCGGGGAATTATTGATGTGGGTAGGGGGCATTGTTGGGGAATAAGGAGTGGGATACAGTAAGTGGAACATAGAAAAGCCAAGAATCAGTCCTTATCCCAATGGGTGTACAAATCAGGGACAAGGGATGTAGTGCACTTCAATGGGACCGCAGGTAAAAATGGTGAACGGCAATGAGCCACTGAAGTGCTCCGTTGAACATAGATGTTCACGCCCCAGTCCTCCGGAAAACCAGCCTGCCTCGACCACCAGCAGGCGCGGGCACCGGCGTGACTCAGGTTTTTACAAATAGACGAACCCTTTCCTCCATTATCTTTCTTCTCCGTGTGACAGATATACCCTCAGCAACGCCATCACACATACCGAGGCAGGGGCTCAATGACTAGACAATGAATGGATGAATGTCCATGAGGCAACACCAACACAATTGCTTTGGCAGGTCCAATGGGCCTAGGGGCAGAACATCGTTGTAGAATCATACGTTACGCATTCTGTACAGTGATCTTGCGTCTCCATATTATATCAAGGGGGTAAACGATGCACCAGGGCAGTCCCTAAAAGCCCCCCCCGGAAAAAAGAGGCCGTGTCCGTCAAACCAGCTCGACCGTTGGAGGGTACCCAACGGTTAGAGGGTGACGAGAGCGGTCCCTGGGGGCGGTCCCTAATGCACCAAAAAAAATTAGGATGTCCTTCAGGGCCGCGCAAGGACTGCAATGCACAGATCGCGGTCACTCCCTCCGAAGCCCTGCCCGGCCCAAACAACATTCAGCTCCCATTATGATACACGTGTAGATACGATGCAGGGGCAAAAGGTTATCGACGGATCGCGCAACTAGCCACCCCCAACAGCCACCCCCAATAGCCACTACATTTCCCTCGGTGCTGCCCCTCAGTAGGTTTCGGGAGCAGGTGTTCCTTGGTGAGAGTACCTGCCCCCGAAAGATAAGCCGCCCTCAGGCCAGTACAATGCTCACATCCCCGTGACGCCTTGCCAATGGTCGTATCACCCACAGATCCTCCCGACAGCCTCCCTCACGCAGCCCCGGTGTGTCCCTGACGCTTCCCTGACACTCCCGTAACGCATCCTGCTGCACGCTCCCCCACAATGCAGGCATTTGTCGCGGCACGGCTCGCTGAGCCTGTGTGGCGTGTGCCTCATATCAGCCTCTTGAGCAGAATTGGTTCCCCTAGACGTTGCTGGCGACTGCTGCCTGCACTGTGTTGCGTCCCCCCCGGCCTTTGCTTCGGCCTTCCTCGACGTCGCGTTGCAAAGCTGACTCCGCCCACCGTTGCTGCACGGGTCGATCGTGTGGTAACCCTGGCCCTGTCCAAGTCTGCACTCCTACACAACCCCTTCCCAGAAACCGCTCTTACGGCACGGAGGCGTGGGGTTCCAATGTCATGTGGCGGACATTTGTCCCTTGAAAGCTCAACACGCTGCACAACTCTTGAGCTTTCCGACCCGCGGAGACACTAAGTGCTCTCATAACAACACATCGAAGGGCCGAAATGTTTTCTGTGCCAACAATGCCTATGGTCACGATCGGAACTCTCTCGGTGTGATATCCTCCAACTTCCAACTGACTTTTATGCGGCCGCTAACAAACAAATGATAATCCATGGGACGGCAGCTCCGCTGTCGGACATCGAGCCAAATCGGATCCGTTTCAATTGTATCGTGCCCGGGTTGACCTGAAAGCAAGAATGTACCGCGCAATGTGGCAGTGCTGCACAGCTACGCATCAACAGAGTGGGAAAAGCGAAAGAAAAATATCACATACACACATATACACACTGCTCCTGGCGACTGCCCCAAAAAAACTGGCCTCATCACAATTTCTACATGTCAATCATCTCCATTTTGTTTTGTTGCACCCCCTGTTTGCCAGATCAGAATGGGTATGCTAATGTGGGTGGCTCATTTATTGTGCACTTTTTCATCGCACATGTTGCTGCATTTTTCGTCTCGGGATGGGGGGGTCTGGCACAGACGCATCCCTGCGGTTCTGTCCATCGCTGCCTGTCGGGCTCAAGTGTACTTGTAAGCCACCACGTTTGTACCATCACAGGAAGCCTCCAGGAAAAAACAGCACACATCTCACGCCTCCTGGAATGAAGAGTACCTTTCCAGAAGGGTCTTGCAAACAACAGCATTGAGGGGTCACCAGCAACCATTTAGACGCCTGCACAAAATATCAGCAACTATCCACAAGCTTCAGGGAATACAGCCTCTTAAAACCTCTTAATAACAACCATCACCAGAACTATCCACGCAATAATGGCAGATGTCGAGGAGCCTCTTGAAAACAGTGCAACCATCAAAAAGCCTCTAGAAAAAAAAAGCAACCACTCAGAAGCCTCCTAGAAAAGACAGTAACCACCAACAAACCTTTTGGAACGGACAGCAACCATTCAGCAACCTCAAGAAAATGATAGCAACGATCCAGAAACCTCAGAGAAATATCAGCAACCATCTTGCAGCCTCCTGGGAAAATAGCACCCATCCTACTGATTTAGGACAAACAACAACCCAAAAACCCAAAAGACCCTTTGCCATTCCCCCATAAATCAGCAAATCTGTAGGATTTGTATGGAACGTCTGAATTCTGCACCATTCTGCCCCCTGGCTTTCCCCCTGAGTGTGACCCGCTGTTTCAACAACTCTGGAACCCTAGGAAAAAGGGAAAGGGATTGAAAACGGCACACCAAATCTGGGACGTTGGAAACAGTAATTTACAAAAGAGGTACAAGGGACAGAAATACAAGGGGCGGGAGGACGCATGCGCGCGCACACACACACACACACACACATACACATACACATACACAAAACATGCACGCACACAGCTGAGGACTAGTCAAGGCAGATAAGCTCACCAGGAGCACGAGAGCAGTGGAGCCACCACCAAGAGTACACTTGTCGCTGCCAATCTTGCCATTGGTGCTTCCATTGTCAGTGGTACTGCCACTACTATCACTGCTGCTACGGCCATCGGTAATCACACAAAAAGGCGCACTGTAGTTGGAAAAACAACATTTTTGCACATTTTGTGTACTCTGCCACCTCTGAGAAATGGCCAAACAGGACTTAGAAACCACGTCATATATCGCTACCCTTGGACCTCTTGGATCCTTTCTTACATCATTCTTTCGCAATATTTTTTCAATCAACGGTGATCAGCTGCATGCATGGAACAACCAGCATGATGCAATAGGTGGAGAGCAGGCAACTGCAACCAAAAAACCATATGCACTGCGACGACAAAAATTTTGGGCTTGTCAATTTTCCATTCTGCCTATTCATAATAACGTTGTATGCAACGATTGACCCAGCCCGCTCCCCTCCCCTGCATCCGCAACCCCCCCCCCCAAGGGCGAAGAAATGTGATGCATCCTTGGAGCCTGGGCCCCTCTACTCTCAGCCCTCACCAAAGCACAAGTGAGTGCCTCAAGGTGCCCACACCCTTGCCAGAGAGGAACCGTTCATCCTCAAGGTCAAATAACCCACAGCTGCGTACTCTTCTCCAAACTTCAAGCCTCAGCACAAGGAAGATGGTCACAGTTCGAGGCATGGCCCTATGCTCCAGTGACGCCGTTTCCCGCACTGATACCTCAAATATTTGAAAAATGGGGTAAAAAATCTACTCATCACTGGGAAACTAACTTAGCTCATCAGAGATGGGTTCTTGGAGCAATTGGCTAAAGTAGCCAAGGAGAGGCTGGGCATGCTAGATGAGCTGTCTGCATAAGGTGTTGGTGGAGGATTCCGAACCCACCCTCCTTCCGATCCTGCCCATGCCCTAAAGACGTGAGTGAGCCAATAATCCATAGGGCTGGTGTTGCACTGAGCGCTTGTTAATGACATGTTAAATGTGCACAACAATGGGAACCATATGGTGAAAGCATTTTGAAATGCACCTCCCAATTCATGCCCAACTTACCCCCTCAACCCCAACCTCCTCGCGCATTTGCCCCCCACATGCACCTCCCAGGTAGGGGGGGGGGGCGTCATGCCATACAAGCTGTCCCACGAAGGGGCTGCAATCTGACTCACTCAGAAAATATTGTTTTGGTGCAAAATCTCGGATGGGTGCATCACAGGGCATGCCACATTGTCCATGCATGACAACCATTGTGTAAGGCTTGGCACCCCATTCCCGCTTGCAGCAGGGGTTCCCCACTAGGGCAGAGAAAATCTGCACCAATGTGGGTAGTGGTGGACGGGAGGGGGGGGCGGCATTTTCCAAAATTCACCACTTTTAGACCCCAGAAAAAAAAAACAACTCTGGCAACAAAAAAAACAACTAGGAATATGCCCAAGGCTCAAGAACCGTGGCACACCTATTGTGTATGTTGTGTGTGTGTGTGTGTGTGTGTGTGTGTGTGTGTGTGTGTGTGTCTGTGTGTGTGTGTGTGTGTGTGTGCGTGTGTGTGCGTGAGTCTGTGTCTGTACACGGAAGGCACCCACAAGCACAAGTGCATGTTGGCAAGAAGGGCTGTATGGATGGCTACAAGAAAAAAGCTCAGCAGGCTGTGTGACGTGTAAAGCTGGCCCCGCAGATATCCTCAAGCGAGAGGGTGTTCAGATGTAAACGTCGGAGCACGGGGCATCAGTGAAGACAGAATATGTGATAAGCATTCGAAGGCGGTCCCCTCAAGGGGGAGACCAAGATGCCGCGGGCCTGATTGGTTCCCCAGAGTGCCTGGGACATGGGTGTTCCAGGTGGTCCATAAAGGGGCAGCGTTAGCACAGGGGTGTAGGCCTATGCCACTCAATCTGTGGCCTACAATTGAACATGACATTGTTGCTGATTCCAATTCGAGCCGAGCGAAATGTGCGCACGGGGAAACGGTATCAATTTGTGGGGACCGGGCCCTGGACGGTACCCATCCATTGGGCCAAATCCAACTACACGGCATGATAACAAGTGGTTCAGTGGGTCAGCTCGAGGCCTTGGCATAATCCGGCATGCGTCATTGGAAGTCGAGGGGCTATACCAGTGGTCTGAAAATAAGCTTCCCCCATGAAATCGTCGCCGGAAGATTTGTCCCAGTCCCACGCCCAGAGCAGCACGTGGCATTGGGGCGTGAAGACCAGGAACTGCAAGTCCTGTGGACAAAGATCAGCGGATGTACAATCTGCAAGGACAGGGGGCCGTGGATGCAACACAGACGAAACACCGAGCGATCAATGAGCAAGCATTCGTGCAGCGGAGGGGTCAAAGGCTGCCGACAACACCGAGCTGGATAACAGCACCGCACGAAGACCAGTTGACGGTTGACCCCCTGGTCTAAGGAGGTCCCTTTAAGTGGGCCCGAAGGACCCATAAGAAATGCTGCAATGCAAAGCAGCGGGTGCACAAAAGCCGCCATTCAGCGCAGAACACCCTGACACAACGGCGCAGTCCACGTGTCAAGGTCGCCTTGGTGGTTGTAATGCCGGTAGTGCGCCGCGTCGTACCACTGGCGTCAGGTGTCATGTCGTCTGTACGACCTGCTTGTTGGTGGAGGTCAGGTCTGGGGGAGTGTGTGTGGGCGGGGGGGATTGAGAGGGGACAGTCTGTCCCACTACTCACAATCGCAGCAAACTGCGGCCGTGGCGGCCCCTCCCCTGCCGGCGCTGACAGGCTTCACTTTCAGTCACTCCCACTGTGTGACGTTTGGAGGGTGCTCCCCACCCCAAATAATGTGGGAGATTGTCCCGCAGTGCCAGGGGGTCGAGGGCGGTTGGAGGTGGCAGGGTAAATGGTTCGAAGTGGCCATAGATTTTCGGGGTGGATGGTGTGGTTACAGCGGCAGTGCGTGCTGCGGTGGAATCAGGGGGCTGATCCTGGCGCACCCCAAAATCCATGGGTTGAGCGTCAGTTCAAACCGACGTCTTTATTGGTGCGCCGGTAGGTTCGCAGAGTTGAGTGGTGCAAAGGGGTGTATGGGAACTAATCAACAGCAAGAATGAAATAGCCGATATCGCAAATGGATATTGACACATATCATGTATCAATATCCGAAATGAGACAGTCACACACACACACACACACACACACACACACACACACACACACACACACACACACACACACACGCACACACACACACACACACACACACACACGAACTGTTTGGCGTCAGACATCTCCTACGGCACACGGCATGGGCAACTTTGCAGCCTGAAGGCCCCGCACAGCCACCTGCTCACCAACGGGTGGAGGGAGCGCAGGGTAAATGGCCTCTCTTTGGACCCACCCACCCCAGACCCCAAACACATGTCCTCTCGAGAAACATGAAACTTTGAATAGAGGGCCAAAAGTGAGAGGCCCATTTTAGGCACACAAACTCTGTTTTGCCCCCGTACCCCCTCCGACGTGGGGTACACCCACCTTGAGCCAATGACTGGTCCCGCAGGTTGAGGGACCGGGCCAACTGCAGCAATGCATGCCATCGCCCCATGAATCCACGGCATGCGGTCAAACGGCTACCCATCATTTCGTCGCAGAGGTCTGCAGACCCCAGCAGAGACCTGGTTCCAAACGGGGTCGTCCTTCATCATCTTGGCATCCGTTCGCTTCTGTTGCTCCCCCACCAGCGCGACGATGTACGGATCGTTCTTCAAGAAGTCCGACAGCCTCAGCCCGTGGGCAGAGTGAATCGTGATGGTCAATCTCCCTGAGGAACGGTACAGTGCTGCCGGTTGCAGAGTGCGGTCCGGGCACGCACGGGGATGCAGATGGTCGGCACGAAGTCGCCCCCCTGTGTGACATTCCGTCTGGTTATTGTGTCTTTACGGGGCCCTGGACGGTCACCCGTTCTTCCCTTCGCATGTTGCGTCGGGTCGCTGCTTTCTGTCGGCCGCTGCGGCCGGTGCTCCTGCTGGTGTCGTTTCCGCGTTCGCGGAGCCCAGTAGTTGGTGTGTTGGGGCTGTGCTGAATGTGGCATGGTGTGCCGTTTGCGTGTCAGCGGCGCCCAATAATTGGCGTATTGAGGATGTGCTGGTTGTTGCCGGGGTCGTTTGACTGTTTTTGCTGTCCACACACCTCTGTCCACCCCCCCATTCCCCCCATCCTCCCTCCGTACCTCCAACATACTGAGGGGAGAAGGAAGGTACCATGGGCCTCTCACCCAATCGCCCGTAGGCGCAGGTCTAAGACCTGGGACCCCGGGGACACCTCTCGCCTTCCTTGAGGAGCGTTTCTGGTCTGGGTACACCGGATGCCTGCCATCGGATACCCCGCTCGGATCTTGGCGGTCCTCGCAGTGTTCCTAGACAGACACCCGTGCACTATCCCGGACCTTGTGGGGAGTGTGCTGTGTGGAACATGGATGCCCCACCTCCCGAGTATTGCACAGGTCGGCACTGCTCTGATCCCTCGGGCACCGGGCTGTGCACTGACGGCGGTCGGATTCGGTCCCACGGCTGATGACATGCTGGCATAGGAGCTTAACCACTCAGACATCCAGCTCTCTCGTGCACTTGGGGGGGGAGGGGACTTCGTGCCGGAAATAGAAACGCAGGTGCGAATTCGCTTGAATTCAATTCGAACCCGCAGCAATTCGGCTGAACTTTCTGAATGCACCCACTTTTGACTCGATGGAAACCAAACCTGCTCGACTTCGGATTCGAACGAATTCGCCCCGGATCCGCCGAACCGGTGCTGCCCCACCCCCAATCCCTGCGCGCATGGATCGGCAACACGGCTCTGGGATCTCAATGTATTCCTTTTTTCAGTGCTCGTTAGATGTTGTTCCTGTCGTCCACATCCCCTCGGGCGTTGTCCAATCCTGCGCTGCCACTCGGTAACCCCGTCCCCTCAAGCTGACTTTTGCCCCCCGGAAGCCGCGTACGTCCGCCCCAAACGGCCCACCAAATTGTAACCGCCAGACCGTCACCAGTCGCTTTTTCTAACCGCCCCTAACCGCTCCGGGCACAGCAGTACTGCCTGGGCGAGTTTCTGAGGCTGCGGGCTGAAAGCGTGTCACGGTCCTCGTCTGTAGGCGATCAGATACGCACACAGAATGTCAGGGAAAACCTCACGATTTGCCCTGCCGTCCGGATCTGCAGCCCACAGCCCACAGCCCAGGTAGCGCCTTCAACCTCTGACCACCGATGCAGCGACATCTGCCGGTGGGGCAGAGTTGAGGAAGGCATTGCAAACAACGATGCAATGTCCGACGCATACCAATGTATGGGACCGGGTGCTGATTCTGGTGCCAGATGGCAAACAGGTGAGACGGCCAGAGATACGCAGACATCACGGGAAACTTGAGGAATAGACCTGCACAAAACGCAGGGCCATGATGGTCAGCAATGCGGCTCTTGTGTGGCTTTGCGTGGCCCTGTGTGGCTGTGTAAAGCTCTGTGTGGCTGTGTGTGGCTTGTGAGGCCATGTGTGGCGATGTGTGGCTCTGTGTGGCGTTGTGCCACCGAATGCACCGAAAAATCCCATGACTGTCTGCAGGAAACCTGCCTCTATTGGGCCCTGCAGGCCCTTTGGGGACCTGCAAGGCCGTGCCTCATCATGATGGGTTGCGCCATGGTGCCATGAGAATTTGTGGTGGAGAGTGCCAAACTGTGGGCCCCCTTGCCCTGCCACCCCGTCCCATCCATTTGCCGATGATGCGACTGCACTGATCGTGACACGCAGAGCGAACACAAGCAATGCAGCAGACGGCACACGGGGAAGGGGCCAGACACAATGCACGCAGCAGGGCAGCTCTGACAACCTCTGCGAGGTGATTTTCAAGTGTCACTAAACAGCCTACACAACAGCAATTTTGGGGCTTTTGGGGGGCCCATGGCTCGGGCTACATGGGCCCATCGGCCACTACGTGGGTCCTCATGGGTGCTCAAGTACTCGTGTTGTCACCAAATAATCACCCCAACCCATCCCAGGGACAACAGAAGGTTTTCGGAAAAATTCAAATTCTATCGCCTTTGGAAAGTCCACCTCGCAGAGAATCGACCCCGAGCACCGCACACCCAAGTGACACACACAGCCAATGACCGTAATAAAAACACATAAATACTGCCTAAAACATGCTTTGCATAGCTTGGATGGTCATTGTGAGTGGCCATGATATTAAAAAAATAAGCTCCGCAAACTTCAATAGGGTGAAAAATTGCATAAGCAGGTTGTACCAATCCCTTGGAAGACACCCCTCCCCCACACCCAATATCCAAATAGGGTGAAAAAACACATAAATACAGGCCAAACTTGCTTTGCATAGCTTGAATTGTAATTGTGAGTGGTCGTTTTTTGACTATGCATTCGGGACCCGAAAACGCTTTTTCGGCTAACAATCGAAAACACTAAAAGATTCATGATTTTTGACCCAAAAAGGGGGGGACTCATTTTTTTGACATTTTTGACCGCACCCCCAAACCCCACACCCACACCCCCACACCTCCCTCAAAAAAGCAAAAGAGTGGGTTTCCAGTGGGGGGGGGGGGACCAAAAACTTACTCGGGGATGTGTGTATTGGAGAAAACAACCATTTTACAAGGGGTTAAACAAATATCTCAACCCCTTGAGGTAGGGTACACGAATAGGCCACACGGGGGGGGGGGTATGTGGCATTTTCCTCGATATGCAGGCCGGCCTGGCTTTCATCTAACAACCTCTGCGAGGTGATTCTATTGCCTTTGGCAAAACTAGGTCGCAAAGAATCTGCCCCAAGCAATGCACACCCAAATAGGGTAAAAACCACATAAATACTGCGTAACACATGCTTTCAATAGCTTGGATGGTCATTGTGAGTTGTCATGGTATCAGAAAAACAAGTTTCGGAAACTCCAATTTTTCAGCTGCTCGGGGCAAAATACTCCATCGGCAAGTTGTGTATTACTCCCTTGGGGGACACCCCCCACACCCAATACCCGAAAGGGTAAAAACCACATAAATATTGCCTAAAACATGCTTTACATAGCTTGGATGGTCATTGCGAGTGGTCACAATATCAAAAAGATAAGTTGGGAAAACTTCAATTTTTGAGCTGCCCAGCGTGAAAAACTGCACAAGCAGTTTGTGTACCACTCCATGCACACATGCAAGCCATTATTGGTGGAAATGGTGATTTCGCGTCTTTCACACAGACCTTGACCGGCCCGAGGCAAGGCTAGAGTTTGCACAAAACATCTTTTTGTATTCTAGCAGGCATATGCGATGACAACATCCTCACTTGCACCCCTTAGAGTGGGTACCACAGGGTGCGTAAGGTTGTCAAAAACTCCGACATAGCAAAAGCAACTAAAAGCTGCATAAATTGCATGAAGCGCTTGTCCCACTCCACTCCACACAAACCCTATAAAGCCGGGATCTGAAACACTTTTTGGGCTCAAAATCGAAAGAAAACCAAAAGATTCATGATTGTCGACCAAAAAAAGGGGAGGGATCATTTTTTTGACCATTTTTGACCCTGCTACGGGATGCAGATGTTAGTGCTAACCATTGTGCTGCAACGCACAAGGCGGCAAGGCAACAAATTCACAACAAAAAGCTCTTTAGTGACATTGCCATAGGCGCCTTTCACTACGACAACAAGAGTACACAGTGGAGCCTGTACTCACAAAATGCGACCTCCGATTGTTGTCTGAAGTGTGGACTGACCAACAAAATATCGGATATACATACCAGAGAACTCGTTCCATGCACACGTACCCCTCTTCCAGTGGACCACCCAATCCACCACTGCTGGCCCGGTACACCGCGTGGACAAGCGCTGCAAAGCACCGCCATAGCAGCACCAAGTGACAAGGGACTCTTTAGGCAACCTTGGTGCGATGAAAGAGACCCAGCGCACAGTGAGGGGCGTGTCCCATGTTGTTTTGCACAAAACACGGTGCACTAAACAAATCATGGTGGATTACACAACGTGCAGCGGATACAAGGATGATTGGGTGACCTGCATCCAAGCAACAGCGCAGAGAAGCGCACCAGCCTTTGTGTGGGGCAGAGTGGGATGAGCGCCTCTGCAATTTATGCAGCTTTTAGTTGCTTTTGCTATGTCGGAGTTTTTGACAACCTTACGCACCCTGTGGTACCCACTCTAAGGGGTGCAAGTGAGGATGTTGTCATCGCATATGCCTACTAGAATACAAAAAGATGTTTTGTGCAAACTCTAGCCTTGCCTTGGGCCGGTCAAGGTCTGTGTGAAAGACGCGAAATCACCATTTCCACCAATAATGGCTTGCATGTGTGCATGGAGTGGTACACAAACTGCTTGTGCAGTTTTTCACGCTGGGCAGCTCAAAAATTGAAGTTTTCCCAACTTATCTTTTTGATATTGTGACCACTCGCAATGACCATCCAAGCTATGTAAAGCATGTTTTAGGAAGTATTTATGTGGTTTTGCCCTATTCGGGTATTGGGTGTGGGGGATGGGGTGGGGGGGTGGGGCTCCCAAGGGATCTGTACACAACCTGCCGATGCAGCTTTTCACCCTGGGCAGCCCCATGTACCAATGCAGGGGAGGGCATCACACAATGTGCTTACAAAAGTGCTTGTTACCCTCCGTGTCGTTGTGGCCCAGAAACTTTGGAGGAGTCTCCCTAACTTCAACTACCACTGTGATCCAAGGGTATTTGGGTGGGCAGACCAAGAGGCAGACCAAGTGCCCTCACATGCACAGAGACATCCATCGTTGTGACGGAATCACGCATGCGCGCACCCTCACATAAAACCGCGGTGTCTTTGGACCTGCAGTTGCACAGGACCTGCACCTGCATACCCCATACCCGCTGCGTCAGATCACAGACGAGCTTCATGGCTGCAGAGGGGCCGGGACCTTTTGCTCTCACCATGAGATTATCCCGGAATTGCTGTAGGGCCATTGCAAACCCACTTTTGCTCCACTGCACAATTCCTTCAGCCGTGGTATCAAACTATCCCAGCAAGTGCAATAGTTGGACCAGCTTTTTACAGCTCCAAAAGGAATGCAAATCAGCTGCCTGCGCGCTAAAAGAATGCCCCATTGGCATAGCCCCTGTGCGCCTCTATAGCTCAGGCGCAACGACAACATAATTATCCCTTGTTAAGTTGAATTCTACCACATTAATCAGCATATCCATAGTGATGTAGCCAAAACAGCCTCTCTTTCCCTCCCCCGGCCGGTCCAGCTTCTTATACGTTTTGTGTATGCGACAATGGGAACTGGAACATGATGGTAAGCACCAGGGACATGTTGAAGCTCGGCATCCAGAAGCTCAGTTGGCTGCCGACGAGATGTTAGCCGTGCCCCTTGGGGGGCCTAGAACCTAACACTGACGGCGGCATGCTTTAACCGCGCAGCAATGTGGACACACCGCTCACCAGTGTCCGTGGCGTTGTTCCGTGAGACCTCAGGGCACACGTTGCGCTGTTCATTTCACTGCTTGCCCATTGTCCGACCCCCCTAAAAAGTTGGTTTCAAGTGGAGGGGGTTTGGGGGAGGTCCGGACCAAAAACTGATTGAGTGATCTGTTTATTGGACAAAACCATAATTTTACAAACGGTTCAAAAAAAAATTCAACCCCTTGAGGTAGGGTACGCTAATAGGCCCAAAGGGGGGGGGGGGGGTTATGTGGCGTTTTACCCCATTTGCAGGCCTGCCTAGCCTTAGCCTCATCTAACAACCTCTGTGAGGTGATTTTGAAAAATTCTATTGCCTTCGGCAAGTCCACCTCGCAGAGAATCTACCCCAAGCAACACGCAAGATAGGGTAAAAAATACATATATATGGGGTAAAAAATGCTTTACGTATCTTGGATGGTCATTTTAGGTGATCACAATATCAAAAAGAAAAGTTTCGGAAACTTCGATTTTTGAGCTGCCCAGGGTGAAAAACTGCATCAGCAGGTTGGGCACCAATCCCTTGGGAGCCCCCCCCCCCCCCCCCCCGCACCCAACACCCAAATAGTGTGAAACACGAATAAATACGGCCTTAAACATGCTTTGCATACCTTGGATGGTCATCCTAGGTGATCACAATATCAAAAAAGCAAGTTTTGAAAACTTCGATTTTTGAGCTGTCCGAGGTGAAAAACTGCAGGTTGTGTACCAATCCCTTGGGAGACCCCCCGCCCCTGCGCGCCCAATACCCGAATAGGGTGAAAAATACCAAAATACTGCCTAAAACATGCTTTACATACCTTGGATGGTCATTTTAGGTGATCAAGGTATTGAAAAAAATAGTTTTGAAAACTTCGATTTTTGAGCTGCCCAGGGTGAAAAACTGCATTAGCAGGTTGTGTACCAATCCCTTGGGAGACCCCGTGAGGTTGCACGTGGTTTTGTCGTGAAACAAATGGTGAACACGTGTTTGTGGGTGGGTGTTTGCACTTTTTTTGAAGCTCCGCAAGCCGCTGTTTTGGCCACACTGTTTCTGTTTCTCCATGCGGTGGGTCGTGTCGGCCAAAACATTAAGGATCCAGACGGCAATAAACTTCGAAGATGTGTGACCCCCTCCCCTTCTCCCGTGTAGTGCAGTGGGGCGTCGCGCAAGTTGCTGCGGTATCGGAACGTAGCTATACCTGCCCAGTCCTTCACCTACTGCACACGTACAAGCAGATGACGACAGCATATGTGCAGGTTGGACCACCACGCATCTCCTGTACAGTCATTGATGCGGGCAGGTGTGCACGCGTCCACGGACAGGGCCGTAGGCATCTCCCCTGCGCTCCCTATTGACTTATTTACGAAATGTTTGGATTGGTGTGGCTCTGGTGCAATGGCCTGGCATCGTGGGGCCATGTGGGTCACAGCGTGACGGACGGTTTGTGGGCGCTCAGCCAGTGGTAGATGGCAGTTGGTACCAGCAATCCTCATTTTCCCTGTGCGCGGTTCTCTACAGGGTCAGCCCCAACATAGTGGCTCCGCAATTCTACCCATTGGAACTGGTACGTTTAAAAACATGACTCGGATGCGGCTGGGCAACAAGTCTACGCGATAGCATAGGCCTAACAGAGTTGTCATAGTCCTAGAAAAATTGATCACTTTAGCCTACCACATCTGTTGGCTGTAGCGGCAGGTAGCAGTTGGTGCCAGCAATCCACATTTTCACCTGCAGAGTTATTGTATTTAACGTGTACACAACCGCCCCCCCCCCCCGACCCAATACCCAAATAAGGTGAAAACCACCGAAATACTGCCTAAAACATGCTTTACATAGCTTGGATGGTCATTTTAGGTGATCACAATATGAAAAAAACAAGTTTCAGAAACTTCGATTTTTGAGCTGCCCAGGGTGAAAAACTGCATAAGCAGGTTGTGCACCGGCCCATTCACTCATGTAAGCCATTATTGGTGGAAACACTCAGTTCCCGTCTTTGGCACAGGTTTTGACCGGCCCTAGGCAAGGCTAGAGACTGCAAAAAACGTCCTTTCGTATCCTAGTAGGCATACACTGTCACAACATCCCCACTCACACCCCTCAAAGTGGGTACCACGGGGTCACCGAGGTCGCCAAAACTGCCAACATATCAAAAATGGCTAAAAAGAGCATAAACTGCATAAAGCGCTCGTCCCACTCCGCCCCATACAAACCCCATGGAGTCGGGACCCGGAAACACTTTTTCGGCTCAAAATCGAAAAAAAACCAAAAGATTCCTGATTTTCGACCCCCAAAAAAGGGGGGGTCATTTTTTCGATTTTTTGACCCCCCCCACACCCCTCCCCCCCCCCCCCACCGCCCTCAAAAGCTCAAAAAAGTGGGTTTCAAGTGGGGGGGTCCGGGGGGGTCCGGACCAACAACTCATTGGGGGATGCGTTTATTGGACAAAATAATGATTTTACAAGGGGTTAAACTAACAATTCAACCCCTTGGGGTAGGGTACGTGAATAGCCCCAAAAAGGCCCCAAATGGGGGGGTATGTGGCGTTGTCCCCTATATACGCCTGCCTGGCTTTGATCTAACAACCTCTGCGAGGTGATTTTCAGGTGCGTAAACGGCGTATCCAGTGTTAAAACGTCCTCACCGGCACGGGGCCATATAGGGGGGCCCACCGAGGGTACCCGGAGTTTGGACCCAGGACCCCCGCCATGGGTTAGGGGGTCCATAAACAAGAAAAAGATTGTCAGGACCAAGGTCCAAATCCACACACAGCGGCCGCAATATGCAAAGATGTTTTGACCCCCTCCCACCCAACCCAACCCCCCACAAAGGGGTACCCAGGTAAGGGGTGGTAAGGGGGGGTCAAAATCGAAAATCCATGGGGGTAGGCTTTGTCACATGTGTTCAGCTTTTGCGATTGGAGCTTGGAAAGCAAAGCCCCCGTTGCTGTTGTGGGCCCTTGTGTTTGGCCACACACCACAACCCGAAACGCTGCAAGGATTGAAAACACAGACACAAGGCTTCACAGGCTCATTGGAGGGTGCACGGGGAAACCAAGACGGCCTCAGAAGCCACTGCACGGGACAGTGCGTACGCCTTTTCGGTGAAGACTGAGGCATGCAATCGCACACCCGGAACCGTCAGGATGAAAACCACGGCGATGTTGATGTACACCCACAGGGGCAGAAAGAACGCAAACCAAAAAGCGATCGACACACCCCCCATGGCCAGATACGTGAGGGGGCGGTTTTGCCACGTCAACAAGTCCAAGCAGACGTCCCCGGCCCACAAGGTCATGTACAGTGTAGACACCGCCCACCTGCAGTGTGAAGCGACGGGGCCTCAGGGCGGAAAATGGCACAGGAGAAGCGTAACAGGGGGGATAGTATAGATAGATAGAGCATAGATCGGGAGCCCCCCACCCGGATAGCAGGGAGGCACAGAGCAAAAAAAGAGGGGGGGGGGGTAGAATGGGGGATGCACGCTGGGGGGCACAGGAGAGGGGCGTTGGTGGGCAGGCGCCGTAGGACGTCCCGTGCCCGAGGCCATGAGCCAGGCCACACCTCGCCGTCACAACGCCAGACAACGGCGTTCACTGCATTCGTTGGAGTGAGGACTGCCATGCAAATTACAGGGCTCATGCACCCTCCCATGACACGGACATGGGCACCAACCTGAACCTGGTCCCAGAGGGGGGGGGGGGGTTGTCACAAAAACTGTGCTTAAAAAGGAATAGGGCCCGGAATGCTTGACTTTTCGTAGTCGATAAAATTCCTCCGGTCGCGCAACCGGGCCAGCCGAGCAATGCGGGCCCTTAGATCCTTTTTAGGGTAGAAAAGGACGGAGTTCTACTTTTCTAGGCCTAGAAAAGTCGAAGTTCGTCCTTTCTACAAAAAAACCCCCTTTCCCAGGGAATTTCAAAAAGGGGAGGGGGGTTGGGGGGGGGCATCTAAGCAAGGTGAGGTAAGCGAAGGTGCAGGTGGAACCTTTGGCAGACTTACCCTGTGCCACACCACCACCCACCAAAGAGCTACTGGACTGCACCCACTCAAATACAGAGACGAGTGGGAAGGAGGGCAGATGCGAATTCGGCAACGTAAGGGCGTTGTACGCTGCGGGGAGGCACCCCGACCTGGGTTTTGACGCACGGCGTTCTCCCGGGCTTTTGGAATAATACTCGGGGTATTCTTCTGATGGCACCCGCCCCCCCCCCCCTCTCCCGATGGGTCATCACACGCCACATTGACGCCCCACCGGACTCGTTCAGAAAAGCGGTTCTGCGCACCAAAACCCCGTTAAACCCCCCCCTCCCCCCAAAATGTTTCTTTAAAAAATAGGCAGGGGTTCACTGACCCCCGGCACAGTGTCCAAGTTCTGAGCCCCCCCCACCCCTCCCGCCTGGTCCGTGCAACACAAGGCCTTGCCTCAAAAAACAAATTCCAGTGCAGTCAAGCGTACTGCACCACTTCATGCCACAACTGTGAGCAAATGAAAGTGCATTGCTACGGCCCCATGATGCAGGTCAGCATCAAGCAGGCAACACCGAAGAGAGAAGGGGGGAAGATTGAGCGCAGCCCAACACTTCGCCACCCCCCACGCATGCCAAAAGCAGCGGTCGATTGCTTTTTTTGCAGATATCGAACGACTTTCGTTTTCGAGATAATGTGCGTCAGGACGACGATGATGATGCGATCAGACGCACAGAAAGGGGGGGGGGGCATGTAGTGGTCGGTGGAAGTGGCAATCACAGGCACCGACACCAGGGCGAAACGTCATGCTGCACGGTGCGCGCACGGTTCAATGTTTTTGGAATGTTCACCCCACTTCTACCCCGTTGAACAGCCCCCACAGAACCACACCCAGGGTCGCAATTTTTGCACCCTGCAGCCCTTGCTGGCATCCTAGGAAGTTTTGTTTGTTTTGTTGTGATGCCTGGCACAGGTCCCAGGGTCCTAATTTTTGCACCTTGCAGCCTCTCTGTGCGTCTTGTCCCCTCCTGCTTGGGCACAACCCTCAACTGTGCAGGGGAAGGCTTTCATGCATCAGGCCAGGGCATATTTCCCTGCTTCTATACAACCAGATAAACCTAAAATGCTTGCAACCCGACCTTTGGAACGCCAGGTCTTCGTGGAGAATTTCAATTCCACAAACCCACCTTTCCCGGTACTGATGCTGTCCCCATGCTGACTTGTGGCACAAATATGCACGCACACATACTCATCACCGGAAAACTGAACGCCATACACACAAGCCCAAGCGCTTCATGGTCAGGTACACTTACATGCTTCAGCGTCCAAAATGCATGCTCTCAATTCAGGGACATGCAATCAGACAAACGGCCTGCGCTGCACGTGTGGTTGCAAACGCATACTTGCTGAATTCAACATGCTTGGAAAGAAAGGTTCGCGGGGGCTCCACGGACTGACGTCGCGCCTACAACAGAGTTGCACAGAGCCTAGGGGCCAGAAATATCATCATACGCTATGCTTACTGCAAAGAATATTCTCAGCTTCCAGAATATGGTGGACAGCCAGTTCTGTCAAGCGTAGAATGGTGTGCACGCGTCATGCAGTCGGTATGCAGGCAACTGACGCAGATGATTGTTTGTGAGTGTACCGGATTGATCTACACGTCTCATAAGATCACTCGGGGGAAATCATGTTAGAACCGTTGTGTTGTGTGCAACAGCACTGTGTGGAGCGTTCATTCACAGAAGCCGTCCTCAGGATGTGCTATTCTAGTTTCCTATGCACATATGAGTGCCCAACAGTACTTCTACTGATTGTCCATCGGCAACCCACAATCATCGCTGTGTACAATGGGGAATGGGTCTGGTGCAGCAAAGCATGACAGCGTGTGCGGTACCCTCCCTCCTAATTTACCACTTTGTTGTACTGGTGGTCCTGGTGTGGAGAGTGGTGCCACATGACCCCATGAAGAGCAACCACCATTACGGCCAAGCAGAGGATGGCAGTGATTTCAGGATACACACGCCCCATCACTGCACACAGTACGAAAGAATCAAATGAGGCCCCTGTTGCCGAAAACTGTGTGTTCATAAACGTGTGATTAGCTGAACAAGATGAGCGTGCCTATGATAATTGCATAGTGTTGCAGTTTGTTGAACGGAAATGGAAGACTCTGCGACTCAGAGTTGCTGAATTCAAGGACACAGGAAAGAAATTCGATTCTGCTTGATACTAGCCTTATCCCACCAGCCTCACGGCCCTGAGGGGTCCAGAGGGGAAGACCCGGTACGCATATGCAGCTTGATATCTTTTGCCAAGAATGAAAGCCACCAGTATGCCACCGATCGATGCCTGAGGCAATATGCTGTAGTACCCCAGGCAGGAGATTGCACTGACACCTATGCAAAGGAAAGACAAAATATCAAATCACGGGCCATCCTATCGTCACCGTCTGTAACAAGTTCATTGTTTAGTGAATAGCCGTTGCTGAGATATCCACTGGTTAACAAAGGCGTACCGTAAGGTTGTGTCTAGCATTGGGTGGGGTCCAGTAGGAAGGTGCAACACCTCCCTCTCTCACCACCATTCAGACCATTTGGCCATTTGACCATGCTATGCACATGGGCCCCAAGCCCTTGGTTTCAATGTGAAACGGTGGGACTCGCCTCACTTGACGGGTACCTTCGACCGACTGGATGCGGACTGGGCATACTACAATGAGGCTGTGAATCTCGAATTGAATTGAATGGAGCAATTTGGTCCCCACAATTGAGACGTCCGACTCCAGACGCTGCTTCTGGCAGACAGCCGTGTCGGGGCCCTCCCCGCTGCCGACAAGACCGAAGTGCACCATTCAAATGCCCCGCGGCGTCATGTAGGCGCACCTGGTGCTTGTATGAACATGCGTCTTACGACGTGTGCACCACCTCTAAGGCTCCACCGCTAAGGCTCCACCGCAGCGGCTGGGACATATAATGTGGGTTGCTGCAGGGCTGTCGCACCGCTGAGCGTATTCTGCTGGACTCGACTGAAATCCTCAACCGTTGGTCCTGACCGTTGGCGTTCACCTAATGCTCCACTAAATGACATGACTGGTTGCTTGCGTTGCAAACAGAAGGACGTCACTGACGCCCCAGCCAGTGAACAGAAGACACTCTCATAAACTCGGGTTTGCCATCCCACAACGCGCGTGCGCACACACACGTGTCTGTTCACTAAGCACCCCTTCAAACTGCCGGCCGCAGAATCTGTCTCAACCTTGTAACCGCACCCCCAAAATTTAAGAACTCGTTCTTGACGTTAGCCAGGTTGCTGGCGGCCGATACATCTGAAGACTCAGATATGGAGGTGATTGAGCGGTTGGCTCAACCTTTGGATGATCCTGTCTACAACCTGCCAGCTGCAAAGCGCCAAGCTTCCATCACTTCCTATTCCCGTAAGTAATTGGTGCACAAAAAAAAGATCCTGGCAATGTTCCCCAGCTTTGGCCTAAATTGCTTGTGAGAGACCAAGGAGGTTCTTATCTTTCGCACCCTCCGTGGAACCCCCAGGGGGTTCTTATCATTGGGGTGGTTCTTAGTTTGGGCCCGGTTCTTAATTTTTTTGGGGGGAGGTTAGCCCGTGTGGAACCAAATTGACAGAAGGCTGAGGTCACTGGCGTAGATCACAAGGCTGGAACTTTGTGGGGGAGCGAGAGGTATTCACCAACGGCAAGTCAAGCGGACTGCATACTTGTGATCAGCACTGCAAAACTCTTCGTCCAGTTTTGCCAGAATAAGAGATCATAAACCGAACGAATAGCATCCATCACAGCCTCTCCTTCCAAATTGTATATGCATCTTGAAGCAAGCGCATTTGCAGCTAAGCCCACGTCATCCCAGTTGGTGGGGGGCTCGATGTAGGCAGCTGGTAAACACTGACAAGAAGGGAACACGACGCCAGTGTACCACATAGACCCCTGCGCCCTGCTGTGCAGTGTGAGGGCGCTCAGGCCACATGGCACATGCGCAGCCCGTTATCGGTGGGACAAGTCCAACCTGTGCATCACCCATTTGAATTCTTCGTTCACTTCCGAGTGCGTTGCGCAAACATGTGGGGCAAAACCACAAAAACTACCCCTTCAACAAAGCATGACAAAAGGCGTTTCGGCGCCATTGGCGCCATGACACCCGGACCACTGTCTCACAACAACGGGGGGGCCGGGGGGCTTGCATCCCACAGATGCCGTGCAGGGTGAGCGGGTGCTCATTCCTCGGGCTGCCATTGCAGTACGATGCCCTCAATGAACTTGTGCCAGGGGCTTGTCTTACGTTCCTGGGCACGTAGCCACATGCTATTTGCCACCCGCCATTGGCCACCGGTTTGTGACTGCCGCTAGCACTGTCTGTCATGTAGATCTGACTTGGGCCGGCCATATGTACAAACGAACCCCCAGAGGGCCAATCACGGATAACGTCCCCGAGCAACGAGCGACCACATCAAGGCGGGAGTCTCATACCACATGCCTTGACAAATTCTTCACCTCGGTTTGCCTACAAAGAGGATCGGATAGCTGCAAGAGGGGCCACAGCAGGAGGACGCTCGCTGGGGAATGCAACACGGATTTGGTTCGCGTGCTCGAGAGTAGCGCAACGACAACGCCCCACGCGCGGTAAAGCGAGGCATACCAGTTGTATTTCAAGGAGTACTTGATGCGCATGCGGCCTTCAACCCGCAGATTCTCCTTCTTGTTCGCCTGACTGTAACCAGCGCCACTGCGCAAGGTGAAGCAGTGGAGGTAAGGAAACGGGCAGTTGAGAAAGGCCAAGGTTCCGTGCGCAGTGCCATGCCTGCATGCAGCACTCAGCAGCTGGTGACGATTACAGGGAGTCAAGGGCTGGTGCGCACTTGCATCGTAGCTGCCACCTTTCACTTCAGCCAAAGGTCTGCCCGTCCTTCCTTTTGCGGGACGCCTTCACACGTCGGTATCTTGAGATGTGTTGAGTACAGGCAGCCCACAGGTTGAATGGGGTTGTACACAGGCTGAACAGAGGTTACACATTCTCAAGCCTGCCGCATGATGATTTGTGCGGCGATGTGCAGAGGGGCATAACTGCTTGGAGCTGTCGCATACAGGGCTGACTGACATGACCTCCACTTGTATTTGAGCGATTGGTACCTGACCGATCACCGCAATGTAGTAGCTCAGGCACGTGATCCCACCCACTACCGTACCAAACGCCAGCACCAGTTGTAAAATTACTGTGGTACTGTGTCTGCCGAACCCACTGTGCCCGCATCATGATCAAATCACCACTTGCATATCCACCAGCAACCTCTGGCACGTCACCTACAAATCGCCATCCCGTCCAAACAGAAGCACTGGGATACATACTGGTGCACTGAGGCGGCGATCAATGGAATGGTCATTTGTTCCTGGTACTTGTCGGTCCTTGACGGTAAATAAAAGCCACTCACCAACAAAATGCTATTTTTGTGATCTGAGCAGCCAAAAAGGCGTGTTGTGCACAAGTACAAGATAGCAGATGCAGGTGTACATCCAGCCAAAGTGCGATATGCCATCAGGACAGGAAGGCGCTGCTGACCGCCCTCCTGCCCATGCTGTAGAGATATGCTCTCTGTGTTGCCGTTGGAATGCCCCTTTGGTAATGGACATCATTTGCACGCCAGGCCTTGAAGTTTCTGCCTTGTTAAAGCTGTTGAGTGGCACATGCTTCACTGCGTAGACAGTCATCTTTTCTGGAACCATCGTTTTGCAACATTTCCCTGTCCCACATTCCGAGAGTGTGGCTTTGATGGTCAGCCTCCACCCTCCAACCTCCAACCTCCAACAACCTTTTTCAACCTTCCCCTCGAGAAGAAAGACAAGCCCATTCGATGGGCCTGGGCAAAAATCACAAATGAGAAATTCTATCTTCCCGTTTGCATCGTCGTTTGCCTCAACTCAGGTTCGTTGTGCCGAAAAGGTACTCTTAACACCATTTGGCAGAGGCAGCTTTGCGTTGTGTGCCACATGTGAATGGCAAAATGGCCATTGGCGTCGGCAACTGAGACCTCCTTTGTTTGTGGTCTCTCACTCAGACACATGCTCTCGCCATATTTCGGGCTTGCCGCTAGCATCGGAACTGCCTGCTGGACACATCACTGGTAAGAGACAAATCAACTGCGAAGATAAGCCGCAGGACGTACCACGGAATTCCAGCGATACATCCCACACTCGGTCTGGCAACTCGAACTTGACACGCCACCCTGTCTGTTCGACTATGGCTTCTTCCTGCAGCACAATGCAGGCGCGCATGACGCAGGCGGATGTGTGGACATTGGGAAACGCACAGCGTATGCTGAGGCCAAGCCGGCATGCCACGTACTAAAGCAGAAGACCAAACCGTTGCACTGTTGCACAGCACTCTCTGCAGCACTTGTTTTCCGGCCGATGTACAAACCCTCAGCATGTCCCAGTAAGGCACTGGGGAAGCTCCTGAAACTCGGGTTTGCGGCGGCCGTATCCCTATATTCTGGTTGTCGTTGTTGTTGTCAGGAAAGGAAGCAGCACCACGTGGTTATCGCCGCAGCGCTTCCAGCTCAATTTGGAGTCTCACTTGCTGCGCTGTGGCCTCCTCTGCCGACCTGTCCTCCTTCTTCTGCAACGTGGGTGGCCTCCCTTTCTCTAACCAATGAGACGCTGCACAGTGGACCCGCCTTTACCCTGCCCAAATGGGCAGGAACCAATTTGTGGAAAGCGAACTTCGTGTCAAGAAATGCCAGCACATTCCTTTGATATGAGTGAGCAGACCAAGCGAATACACACATGCATACCTGCAACGGCCCCATGCAAGGCGATGTACAAATAACCCACAGTTTCCGGACGCCAGCTGGCAGCGGACCAATACCTTCCAGTGAAAAATCTGCGAATCCCGGCACCGGTAGATACAACTGGACACAGAGGCGTGAACGGCGGTGCAAAACGAGGCTGGGACCCCTGAGTCGGTGCCTAGAGCCGGCGTGCCCTTGAAAGAGAGGGGGGCCACAAATGTTTCTATGTCGGTGGTTCTGGTTTCAAGACCCGTCTGCGCGTAAATCGCTTTTCGCAGAGGCCCGAATGCTTGCTTGGGAGTCCGACGGTGGAGTGCCTGTGGAATTCGCTGGATGCTCGTGTGCGGAGCTCACAGTGGGTTGGGGCTTGAACTGAGCGAAAAGGGGTAAACATGCAGAGCTCTGCCGCGTTGTAAAACACTTTGGTGGCAAAACAGTGCATTTCCTGAACCGACGCCGTGCTTTCTGGGCAGCAGCTGATTGCAGTGGCAAACGCTTGTAAACCCCGTTGGCCATATGTAGGAAAGCGGATGGGGAGCAGGAGGCGGCGGTTACAAAACAGTGGCAGCCGCAGTTGGAGTTGGAACGATACGCTCCAGCGTAGCTGACAGTAACTGTTGTGTGGTGGGTTTGGTTCGAGAACGCGCGCGCCAGCAGGAGGCCGTTGAATGACGGTGGTTCCTCTGTCTTTTGTCGACCAAGCAATGTTGCGCACCGCCCTGCCACCGCAGGCTGCGGTCAGCAGGCTCCTCCGTCATAAATCAACTGATGGTTGACCAATATCAGGCAACAGGTGGCAACGGTTCCGTTCATCCCGGCCCATCATTGACATCTGGCATGGACGCGGCAAGCGGTGTCCTTACCGCTGTGCACTACGTTGCGCACCGCCCGTGTGGTGATGGTGCAGTGTTTGCCTTCTTCCAAAGCCTTCCACGTGCAACGGTAGGAGTTGTGTCGCGATTGCACTGGCTGCCGATCGAGAAATTGGTACAACCAGACTGCAATCTCATGTGCTTGCAAGGTGTGCCTGTCGTAGTTGTTGGGTTAGGCACCAGTTCCGGGGGGGGCTTTAAGGGAGGGCCTGGCCCCGAGCCTCAGCGGGCGGAGACGGATCCGACAGGAATGGGTTGGAACTCATGCTGTGATGCGTGTTTCAGACAGTGCAGAGAGCTTTCAAGATCAACAGGCGCCCGCATCCACGCTCAGCACGGAGCGTGGGAGACAGCAGGGCCCAGCCGCTTGTCCGTGGAGTGATGGCATAGAGTGACGGTATTGAGTGACGCTACACAGAGACGGTACAGAGCGACGGTATGCCACAGTAGACCACACAACCCTGCGAGATAACCCCGGGAAGAGGGGGTACTGGAAGTTGTGATGTGGCGATGTCTCGAAGGAAAGGGATGTTCCTCCCCTTGGCAGTTCATAGAACGCGGCACCTTGACCACATTGACTCAAAGCATCCGCGCACCTCCAAACCCCCGATCCACATCGCCATGCCATCCGCAACCACACCCACGATCGGAACCACGTGCTCCTCCACCCCCACGTCCCCGTCCGCAACCACGTCTCCTTCCACCCCATCCACACTGACAACCTGATCCGCACCGGCATCCCTGTCGCATCCACGGTGGCCATAGCCGGCCACCAATTTCCAAAAGCCCATGCCCACGGCCGCATCCACAGCCCCCTCCCCGTACGCACCCAATCCCACGACCACCATGCCACCCACAATCGCACCCACAGGCACACCCCTATCCACGCCCACACCCACACCCATGCTCACTAGGCCACACCTGCCTCTCATTGCTGGTCTCCTTTTTGAATTTGGGGCCAAACGGTCCCCAAGGATTTTTGACGAGATGTTGTGGCGCATTGACAAACTTCTCAAAGCCACTTCCTAAGCCACTTCCCACCTGGTGAAACCAAACAGCCACTTGATTTGCGAGTTCAAAAGGGGAAATCACGAGGGCTCACACCATCTTCAAGTCGAAAACGCAACCTTGATCTCACCCGAAATACCCGCGAGGAGACGTCAAATCACAACCCGTTTCGTGCGCACTATCGGGTCATTCAACACGATTGAAAACAGAGCCAAAATCCACTCACGGAATCGGGAGTACACAAATCAGCACCTTCTCGAAAAAATCTTGCTCGCCGCCATTGCCTGTGGACAAAGGAGCGCGAAGCGGGATAAATAGTCGTGCGCAATACACGCGTGCACAAAGGGTGATTGGGTGGGGGAAAAAACGAGAATAGCCCCGCAACCGTTCAGTAGCGTTGACGACGGCACTGCTTGCAAAGAGAAAGGCCCCCAAACTTGTGACGTAGGACGACTGGTTGGTGTCCATCTATTCAAAAACCACCTCGTGCATTCCTTTTTCTGCCGGCCAACAACGATAGGTTTTCATTCAACCCCCCAGGGAAGGGGGCGCCTTCTCCCAAGCCAGGCTCGGGTCATACCCTCAACGGCAAGACGGAAAGAGAGTGTGGTGCTCGAAGGTACAAAGGGTAAATCAATGATGCACTAATGTTTTGTTGCTTGGTGTTTGCTATGAGGCGCAATGTGAGGTCACCGCAAGCGAACAAGCGCTTTGATGCTCACAATCAAAGTAAGACCAATTCACTAGATCGCAACGACTTAACACCCAGTAGCACACGGCCGCCATGGCTAAACGTGCGTCATTGTGCGCACTTGTGCCCTCCTCGGCATGTATCTTTGTGTACAGAAGCCTGTGCTTGGTGCCATTGTATACTAACTAGGCCTATCACGCTCATGTCCTTCCACCTCTCGTGCATGACTGAGGAGTTGGTGCATGCTTACTGCGGTGATAAATTGCCTAAGGCGCGGAAGAAAAAATCGGCCTCAATCTTTGAAGGGGTGGGTGGGTCCGGGGGGGCGGGGGGGGGGGAATGGTGCTGAGTTGCTAAAAGGAGCCGCAGGTGATTCACTGCCGCCGCGGAGTCGGGGATGAAGGGGGGGGGGGATCGATTGAATTTCCACAAGCCACGCCAAGATACGAGTGTGGTGGTTTCGTATTAGAGGAGTTTGGTGGTTCACAAGGGTGTCTGGCACTACTCTCGGCGACATGGTGGACACGTTCCGACTTCTCGAACACAGAGTAGTCAACAGTTTGGGGTGCAAAGCGGAATCCATCCAACCCACCGTTGTAGAATGGGGCATTGCTCTCGGAGAGTGAGAGACGGCCACAAGGTGGGGATAAGAAGGTGAACAGTCAAGACATACCTCGGTCAACAATGTTTTTGACACTTGTGGGCGACATTGGCATTGGGGCTATTTCCACCAGCTCATCCCGTTTCTCGAGAATTCGATTCCTAAAATGTGGGGAAGGGGTTTTGCACCCACGTTCATGTGCATGTGGAGAGAAGGCATGTTAAAACAGCCGTGTTACGGGCTCGAGAACGTTGTCCGGATGCACCATCACAATTGGCAGGATCCCCCCCCCCCCATTTTCCTAATGTAATGAGTGTTGGCATTTTGAGATAAATTTTGCAGAAAAGTAGCTGGAATTGTTTCAGTGTAGATTTGGGACATAGAATCTCAGCAGAACGCATGCGCGTCAAATTGACGCAGATTACACAGAGAGCTCAAGACAGAAATGAGTTCATTTATGTGTATTGGTATGTAAATTTGTACGCTTTTGTTTTGCATTCATGTTATCACATTTTCTGCAGAACAAATAGCGTAAAAGCTAATATGTTATTGCATTTCTGGTGACTTGTTTGCCTTCGTCTCGTTCTTGTCGTTTTTGATTCGATTCGAGCACTTGTTCAAGTTCCAGTGAATTTGCGGGGAAAATAGATTCTCAAAACCAGATTTTGCGATATCCTATTACACGCTATTTGTTGATTCCGTATTACGTTCACTGGTTCTGGCGCCGTCAACATCGGCGCTGATGCCAAACGTTGGTGTGTACGTGAGGGCTATCACTCAAGCTGAGCCGGTACAGTACAACACTGAGAGTTCGTTGCGTAACGCACTTACAGCATGGGGTGGTCAATGCCGACACGTTCGTTTTGTCGCCACTGATGCGTCCTGTACTGCAGAAGTTCATCCACCGTCCGGAAAGTTTGCATCCAACCTCTTCCAGGTGGACAGGTGTGAGAGTAGACCGCGCGAGAAGTATGACTTCGACCGCTGCGACCACCCTGGAGGAGAAATTTGTCGCTACCATCACCGTCGCCAGTTTGGGACCAGTTGGAAGCTGAACACCAAGGAAGCAACTGATATCCTCAGATATCAGGTGTGCACTGTGGGACGCGATATGGACGAAATCAGGAAGCTCAACGCCTCTGTGCATGGTGGAACTCGTCAAGACAGATGGAAGCTACGACAGCTTGTATGTCAACAAGAGTTCGCTGCCCAGTGTGAGCATCCCCGAGACTATCGTGAGTCAGAGCTCAACAGACAAGCGCGCATGGCAGCGTGGGTACGAACGGTGCTGGTGGATGCAGCGCTCCGAGGCGAGTCGCTGTCAGAAGTGTTTGAGCCGCAGGCGGAACGCGTGTATCGCCAAGTACTACAAGTAGAGGCTGAAAAACCTGTCCGTGGTGGCCCAGTGGCTGTCAGCGCGCGTCAAGCGCAGCAGGTAAAGCCACGTTCGCCAGCAGTACAGTCGGTGCGCACTACACGGTCGCCGCATCCTGCTTCTTCACCTACACCGGTTGTATGTTCAGGTGGCCATCAGCAGCTGGCCGCCATGATTGAAGAGTCGTTGCAACGCGTGTTGGAGAAGAAGGAAGAGCAGCAAACCGCGAACAATGCATCCCGAGTCGTGGATCAGGTGCGTTCCCACGTTTCAGTACAGACCTGGCCCACGGAGGAAGCATTACAAGTTTCATTATTGAATTTACAGCTTGAAGAGTCTCGCAATCGTCGCTGTTTGGAGGATTTGGCACAGTTGCGCTGTCAGGAGATAATTGAGGGCAAGCCAAGACCCAAGGCCCGCGGCAACAGGGCAAATGCAAGACTCCAGAAGAAGCAAGCAGATGCGAGCAAAGCTCACGATGAAGGACACCAAGAGGATCTTTCGAAGCATGTTGGTCAGGTACAACTCATGGTTGGAAGCGTGTGATCCAACTGAGTTCGATGCGAGGAGAGTGGTCAGTGGGCGACGAACCCTAACAGCGTTATGGTGGATGTGCCGCGAATTTTCGCCTGGGCCTAAGTGGCTGATTTTCGCCTGAGGCTATGTGGTTGATCGCCTGCTACTGTGCGTTTGCAGATGGGTGCATCAACGATTGGTCAATTGAATCGCAGAAGGACTTTGATGAGGATCCCATAATCTAACTGAGGAGAGGTACAAGAAGACAACACTTTGTAGATATGGTTTGGCAGGGGTCTAAACTCCCCTGCGAACTTGGTGGAGTGTGCACAGTACACATTCATTGCCTTTGTTTGCATTTCGTGCATTGCACTGCATGGTGCAGATTATATTTTTTTTTGTTGTTTGTTCGCCAGGTTTTTGAAAAACTGTAACAACAGTTTTGAAAAAACACGTTGGCAGACTGTGGGATGATTTTTTTACTGAGTGTCTATTTTAGGCATTCCATGACACCCTACCTATGGCTCAGCCTAGGAAGGGGGTGTTAAGCATTTTTGTTCGTTTTTGTTGTTGTATTTTCTGCACGGCTCAGCAATGCCCACACCCATTTGAATTTTATATCAGCTTGTCATGTGATTTTTATTTTGTAAAATAACATGAAGCTTAGGAAGGGGGTGTAATGAGTGTTGGCATTTTGAGATAAATTTTGCAGAAAAGTAGCTGGAATTGTTTCAGTGTAGATTTGGGACATAGAATCTCAGCAGAACGCATGCGCGTCAAATTGACGCAGATTACACAGAGAGCTCAAGACAGAAATGAGTTCATTTATGTGTATTGGTATGTAAATTTGTACGCTTTTGTTTTGCATTCATGTTATCACATTTTCTGCAGAACAAATAGCGTAAAAGCTAATATGTTATTGCATTTCTGGTGATTTGTTTGCCTTCGTCTCGTTCTTGTCGTTTTTGATTCGATTCGAGCACTTGTTCAAGTTCCAGTGAATTTGCGGGGAAAATAGATTCTCAAAACCAGATTTTGCGATATCCTATTACACCTAATACGTGCTTACACAGTCCCAGTTGGAAAAATTGGCCCCCTTCACCACTTTGTTCGCTTTCTCCATTGTCAACGACACCAACAATTCCCTTTTCTCGATCCCCCGATGCCAAATCAATGTAGGAAAGTTCAACATGAAAAATTCTAAGGAGTTGAGGTTTAGATGGAAGGGTTCACCAAACCTATTCTTGAAGCGGCAGTAGGCGAGTGCACAAAACAGAAAGCCTTTTCAAACGGCCATGCCCTGCAAGCGCAAACAGTTTACAGTGCGAAATGTGCTCTATTTCACTGCTCACGGTCTCCTGTTTGCAAAGGTACTGTCATTCAACTCTAGCTGACAGTACTCCGGTGCACAGGTGCGTTTGTGTTTGTGTATGCATGTGTGTGTATGCGTGTAAAGGTACAAATGAAAGCCCCACAGGTGTGGGGGCTGAGTCGACGGCCCGGTCGAATGTATCATGCCTGTCTGATAAATACCTCACACTACCTCACACATGTACGCTGAGCTCAGCTCAGCGTACATGTCCTGCAGCTCCCGCCGCAGGAGCCAGGCATTTGCTTCAGGGGTGTGGAAGCGCAGGATGTTGTCCTGCCACATGGGTTGGGGTGGTGGTGCCTCATCACGATAGTGGTGGTGTACGTCAAATCGATATTTCATGTAATACCACCTGTGTTCCACGTCCATTCTACCCAACCTCTCGCTCTCATGTCATCCCAAGATTATGCGTTGATATGGCTCGATCTCTTTCTGCCACCAGGCCCACACCTCTGGTATCTATTGTGGCCTCGCATGGGGCCCTGGTGGCACTTCTGTGTGGGGCACTGTCGACTTGTCAGATGATGTATGTAACAGCGCTGCATCCGCATCTTCGTGCATGCGTGTGTGTGTGCTGTGTGCAGACATGACGTCCTCCTGATGGCCGCAAGGCAGTGCATTGCAATGCAGGCTGCACGTCTACTGTCTGTGGAGTCAGTGCCCCCTCCTGTGTGCGTGGTGCTTTGGCCTCGCGTGGTGATGGCGGTCGTCTCCGCCTGCGCTTTGCTGCTGATCGGGGCTGGTGGTGCTCAGGTGTCTTCGTCCTTGGTTCTTGATGTGGCGCCTGCTCTGGGCCCCATTGGGTACGTGTCATTTCCGACCGTCTCTCCGTGTGTATGACCACCTCTGCCCCACCTGATTTTGATGGTGCTGGACGGATACATGTTGCAGGTCCTGGCGTAGAAGGGATATGCTTGCTCTGTGCCCGAGTAGTCATTCGCTCTGCTTGTTGCATTATGGGCAATGGTTGTATAGTGTGTGTCGTGTTTGGCGCATCGCACTTTAATGTTGCAACCTCAGCGTCCGTAGCGGTGCGTGGCCATTCACCATGTACACATCATCAGCAGGTGTTGGGCACTGCTAGGGCAATGTATCATACATCTGGGACCACGGATGTACATGTGCAACTGCGCTTTGTTGTACTGCGCCTTGAGTATTGGTCGCCACGATGCCGCCGGGTACTGCTTGTAGTGGAATTCCCACATGGTCTAGGCAAAATTCCAAATGCGATACTGATCTGAGCTAGCTATTTGCAGGCACTAGGCCTTGGGCTATGGTAGTCACCACCCGGTGAGGCACTAGTTTTCACTTAGGCTGCAGTGGAAAGCATGCGGGTCATGTGTGTAGTACATAGCAAAATGCTTGTTGTTGAACTAAAGTGCACACCACGACTAGACTCATGGCGCTCCAAAAGCCTACTACCGGAGAGTTGGGGGCGTCTTATTTCGAGGGCCATTCTAGTTTTTGGTCGGGTATTTACTGATGTTGGGCCTCAAGAAACTTGGGTTTTTTTTTGTAGACAATGTGCACCCGCTCACGAGCAACTGAAGTGCGCAAACATACCCTCCTTTCATCACGCCATCCGTAAACTCAACCGCCACCTTTCCAAGACCCTTGTGCTTTCTTCCCGGTCGACCCTTATCGTGATGAATCGATGGTCGTGCCTCTCGTTGGGGAAGTGGAATTCGCCCCGTTGAAAGTCTTGATGTTCCCGCCATGATCTCGGGGAAGACTTAGGGGAAAGACGGTGCAATCACAAACTCAGAACCCTTTGTAATCATGCAATCATGGAGTGAGTGCAAGGTGTGTCAAACGCTTGGTTGTTGCTATTTCGAATACTCGCGGTACTTTGTGTGGTAGGCGGTCTACGGATCCACTCCCCCCTCCTTGCCCCCCCATAGCCTCCCACGTGATCCACGGATTTTCCAAACCACCAATCTGGCCGGGCAATAGGGGCCAAGAACCGAGGGTGTCCCAGCGAGTGTCCGAGAGATGGCATGCACAAACAACACAAGCATAAAACACAAATGGGGTAGGCGCACATAAAGCAAAATTTTGGATAAAAACCCTGCCACCAACATGGGGGAAAGGGCCTCCACTCTACAAACACTATACATGATAGTTTTGATTGGTAGCTTTTTTAGTTTTCATCGTTTTCTCCTCCGAATCCCGGTGCACGAGGGTGTAGGAAAATGGGGATGGGGTTTACATTAGAGCGAGGCATTCGCCAAATGTGTGGGCACCGTAAGTCGTTGCCATACGTAGGGACCACATCCCAGGGGGTGACCTGGATGCGGGCCGGACGCGGGGATGGGAGGCGGGGGGGACATGGGGAGGGCATCGAACCCCCTAAAAATTCGCCCCCCCCAAACCCCAGGGGGTGGTTACAAGCAGGGGCCGGAGTGAGAGAGCCTGCTACGGAGAAACCACAATAGCCAAACGACAAGAGAGCAAATGAATCAATTGTGAACCAATGGGGCGGTGAATTCCATGGAGGGCACCACAGCGGCTGCCCCCCCCCCGCCTTCCGGATCACGCCTGAGATTTCTGTTGCCGGGATCCTCTGACATAGGGATTTGCCATTTCAGTAGGGGGCAACCACTGCCCACACACCCCTGCCACTACCCACACTGTGGCTTGACATCTCAAGGTCGTGAGAACTGCACCGAGTGATGCATGGAAGCAAACAATTGAGCCACAAATTCATCCGGAAAAATGGTTGAAAGCTCACCCGGTAATGCAGTATGACATGCATGACATGCGCGTGGAAACAAAGTATAGGGGAGCGGCAAAGCAAAGGCAACACTGATCACAAATGCATTCTCGCTGCAAAAACTGCGAACAAATGAACCACAAATTCATCTCGATAAAGATTGTTCAATGTTTAGAGCGCAATTAGTGATGTGATATTACGTGCAAGCAAAGCAAACAAAAACTGATACAACAATGCATGTAGGTCCAATTGTTGAAGTGTATCGCAGGGTTGTGTTGCTGATCCAACCTAATCCAAACTGATCCAAGACATGGATGTAGTGATCTGGACGTGATCTGTGGAGCACGTTGGACCACCATCTAGCCCCCCCTCCTGCTTGAGGCGCAAAGTTGTGTACCTTGTTTGCAACAGAAGCCCTGCATCCGTAACCACAGGGTCTTCGGTAGGGGGCTTTACATTCTTGTGCCGTGGTGATTGTGGGCTCACCTCCTCAATGACATGTCCTTGGTTTGGAAGGTTTAGGAAAATAACTTTGCACATTGCAAGAAGTGCAAGTGCCCAAGGAAGACCACACAATCGTAGACATTATATATGAAATTTGCACCCCATGAATGTGAGTGTGAAATAACAAAGCAAGAAACACCATATTCAAATGTGGGTATGAAAAACACCACCCAGCCCTTGTTCAGGATTGGGCTCCTGCCTCTTGGGCAGGAGAAAGGGGCCCACGTATGGTGCCCCAGCTGGAGGCAGGCCTGGGGCAGATTGTGCAGCGGGGTATATATGAAGCGCTGATCATCTGGTAAAACCCAATGCACACGAGCGCCGATTTGAATGCCACTTGAATTGGAACAAGCCTTCCATGTGGTATACAGCCCCACACACCCAGTGTGTACCATGTTTGCGCATGCGACGCAACTTACAGGACGGATGGGAGTCGCTAGCTCAAATACTCTAGTGTGCCGAATAGAAGAGGCTAGAAGACCGGTGCCAATAAGAGACCGGTGGGTTTTGGGGGCCTTGCACGGGCACTTCATGTTCGCAACCGGGTTCCTATTAAGAGACCAGGTTGTCACCGGAGGAGAGGCGATCCCATGGGTCCTTGGGATGGGTAGCGTAGGTATGGTCATCTGTGTCGGAATTGAGTATTTTGGTTGGTCCATCTTGAATTTCAAAAGTTCAGCACCAGAAATTGAACGCGTCACAGATACAATCTACATCTATTGACAGAGAATACTTCGCTTATTTCAATGGTGCAATTCTGGCCAGTCCTTGGCTCGGCGACCAGGTTCCCAACAAGAGACCAGGGTCGGCTCAACATCCCAAAAATAAATCAAGCGACCACGGACTTCTATTTGGCACACTAGAGTATAGTAGAATGTCCAATAATGGTCCGAGAAAAAAGTCTCGTCCTATCATGTCCCAAATGGAAATTGTAATGTCCCAAGACTTCACATTCTGATGTCTTGGGGACAAGTCTTCTAATGTCCTCAAAGGATCGGCTGCCCAAGTCTATGAATGAACTGGTGCCCGTCCAGGAAAGTTTCAAAATGTCCCGAATGGGTGGTCGAGAATGCTTGGAATGTCCCGATTGAATTGCTTTAGGCCGGGACATTATCTGAAAGTTTATTGTACTAGCAGACGGAAGTCGGATTTTTGACGACGATTCAAAGCATTGCCGAAAGGAACAAATCCATACGTCCAAACGATTTTGTTTCGGTGATTGTAATGCAGGACTCTTTCGGTCTGGTTACGGGTGCTTTTGCGCCCCATGCTGGCGTTGTGGTGCCATGGAGGATGCAAGTGGGCACGAGTTTGTTCTAGAGGCATGTTGGTGCGTAGTGTGTCAAGAGCCGTTCGCCCACACACAGTGTCGAAAGCTGACACCCGTCGAGCGGAAGGACACTTATGTCGTAGTCATTTGGCACAAAACTGTGAAAAAAGGACCCCACGTTTGTTTTGTTGGCCGCCTGTGATGCATCACTGACGAGTTGTTGCTGCCCCACCCTGCATTGCTTATGAAACAGGGAGGCTCAGGGTGCTTTTGCGCCCCATGATGGCCTGGTGGTGCCATGGAGAATGTAAGTAAGTAATGCACAAGTTTGTTCTAGAGGCATGTGGGTGCGTTATGTATCAAGAGCCATTCGGCCGCACACAGTGTCGAAAACCGACACCCGTCGAGCGCAAGGACACTTGTACTGTATGTAGTCACTCGGTGCAAAAATGTGAAAAAAAGGACCCCACATCTGTATCAACTGTGCGGTGTTCGCCGTGTAGGTTGACCCAAGACCTACACTTACGGGAGAGGAGTGTTTTGGGCTCCTAAGGACCCAAAATGAAGTTGTAGACCTTGTCCCTCCATGAGGAGTTTTTGTCCAACAAAGCCTAGGGGTGGGGGTTGTGCTCGGAGAAATTTGTTCGTAAAGCATGCAGGTATGAATGCGTTTTTGTTGTATTTATGCTCGGTAACTTAAGCACTTTCTTTCTTCCTCTTTTTTTTCGGTTTAGATTGTGCTATTTTGCTATATTTTACTGCGCACGGTACAATGCTCTTCCCTAAAATGGCGTTTGATGTGTCCGATGTTGGCAGAATGACTAAATGATGAAAGCCACGCCAACGCTCCATTGCTTTGATCGCTAAGTCGTGAAAGCACACGACCAAAATGACCGAAATGAGAAACAACATTCTCGTTTCTCCCAAATGGAGCTGCGCCAGCCGGGGGGGGGCTGGGGTGGGGGGTTTCGGCCGGCCGGCCGGCCAGCACCAGCCAACTAGCCAGCCACCTAGCCAGACACCCAGCCAACCACCATTGCTTTGTACGTGCATGTTTGCCTTACCGCCCTTGCTCTCAAGATCTCAAGATGATGTCACCGATTCATGGTGTGTGTGGTAAAATTTCCTTCCCTTTAAACAAGGCACATCATGCATCGGGATGGGGTTTTGGGTTCAGGGGGCATGCCAGCTAGTCGGCTAGCCAGGGGGGGGGGGGTTCCAAAGCCTCCCAGCCACCCAGCCGCGGCTAGGCGCAGCTCCAATTGATTTCATGTGGTTCCCAAGCAACAAACAAGATCCGATTTACTAGCTAGAGGGAGAGAGGGAGCGGATTATGGGTTTGATGTTGATGAATTGGTGTTGACATCTTGAGCACTAATGGAGGGGGAGCGTGGTGAAGGTGCTATCTACCCTCATTTGCAACAATACCAAGGCTCTCTAGCCCTCATGTGTTGGGAATCAATTTTCCCCACGCAAAAGTGGGAACACACCTCGAATAAGGAAAACCGCAAATCGCGAACCGCCGTTTGTGGCCACTTTGAAGTTGAACAAGCCACCTGGATGAATTCCCATCAAACAGAATGCACCGTGATGCCATCACCGGTAGTGCAAGAGTCGACCCTTCGCAAGGTCATCCGACTTGACTGTAACTGTTTGTAGAATATCTCTTGCACGATAATGGGGAAGAGAAAGACGAAAGGTTGGGGAAAGGGATCCAAAGGAGACCCGAAGAAGCAGAAGACAGACACATGGGACCAAGATCGAGATTGCGCGGTGTGTGTTAACCTCATTGCAAATTAACCTCATGCAAGTTCGCGTCAAATATGCATGATGGTTCATCCAAATCTCGTATTTAGATGTCCCTTATGGGGCGCAGTTGTAAGGTAAATCCCAATGGCGTTTTACTTTACGGAGATGTACCTTATAGTTGCGCCCCTAAAGAGCACATGTAGGACAAATTTACCTTATAAAATCTCGGTAAGGTAGATCGCCAATGTGATTTACCTTATTGAAAGCCGGTGGAGGGTTGGTAGGCCGGTTGGCCGGTAGGCCCTCCGGCCCTCTGTGGGCTCTCGGTAAGGTAAATCCCCATGGCCATTTACCTTTCTGAGATTTCATGCGGTAAATCCACCATTGGATTTGCAACAAGAAGATACTCATCGAACTACATGGTGGCCTAGCGACCCAAAATCGTAACAACTACAATCTTTGCTTGCCTTTCGTCCTCACTAGGCGAAGACTTGGCGTGATCCAAGCTACACAAACGCACTATTTGAGAAGTATTACTTTCAAAACACCACTATCGTTCCAGACACAGATTTTGATCGATTTTTAGCAGCTTGCAGGTGTGCGTGCGCTTTCTCTTTCCGAACCCTCTATTGTTTTTGCCGTTGAAGGCTTGAACTGCCGCAATCGTCTTGGGTTTAGTGATTCTACTAGTTGGCATGTGAGGTATTGTCAACATCACCCATGCGACGCTCGTTTCAATGAGTTCAAACCGGCTGGGGAGAAGCCCAACGATTGGGCACCCCTCATGTGAACGCCAAGAAAATTGTCTTGTGACTTCTTCGCATTGTATTATGCTTCGCGTCGTAACCTTCAAAATGCACCTTGCACGGAATGCACCCCGTAATTGGCCTTGTAACTAATGAGCAACCATTTGGGAATAGGTGCTCATAGATGAATGAATGGGGGTTGAATGAGAAATGCATCCTTGTCAGATATACACAAAAAAACCCCACATGCAAACTTGTCGTTTTGGCCGGTGTGGTTACTTTTGGTGGTTTAGCACTTTGTGCCGGTTAGGATATTAGCAAAATTCCTCATTCATGTGACACATGGTCCATATGTTGCCGTTTTCCCTCCAAGGCACCCGGTCCAATTGCAACACCCCCACTTTTGGTGTAGGTCCCAATGGTCAGCATTCCCAAGGCGATGCACTCTCGAAAAAATACTATTGTGCCGACGATGCCGAGCTTGACCCTGGGTCACCCGGTCACCGGGTTACCAGGTCTCGAATGACCAAAAAGGGCTCGCAATAACTTGAAGATGTCCAAATTGGAAAAACCAAGGATGGCATCAAGATTCCGGCTTAGCTAGATTTGAATGTAGTTCCATTTTGAAGTGATGTACGCTCTTAGGATTCAATCGGTCGTTGGTACCATCGTAGGCTAAATGGGCCACATACTTTAGAGGACTACCCTCGAACATGCAGCATAGTATTGAGATCATAAAAAATGAAATGACATGCAAAGGACATGCACATTTTTGGTGGGAACCATAGTTGAATAGGCTTTGTCCAAGTGGGGAGTTGACAAGCAAACGTATGCGGACTCTGATTTCAAGCGATGTGGAGCATGTAGGAGTTCATTGTAACCTGAAAGTAGACCCCCTCCCCGGACCCCCTGCCCCAGCCCAATGCATGTTGTATGTCTCTAGATGTTGGATGTTGGACCAGCCCCCTCCCCGGACCCCGTGCCCTAGCCCAATGCATGTTGTATGTCTCTAAGATGTTGGATGTTGGATGATGGATCCACTGTCCGCAGCCCATGGTGCATGCTTGAGACATTTGTGGATAATCTGTTTTTTGTGTCTCCCTACTCCCCTTGTTCTTGAACGCAACCGCGCACTGCGAGTGTTGGCCCATGGGTTCTCCGGACGATAAGAGTCATATGACTTTACGATTTTGGGTTTTATTACAAGTTCATACCATTTTGGTCCAACATGCTTCGCTGTGTGAACACTGCATCTCCGCAGAAAGCTTTCGCTAAGGCCACTTAGCTCTTTTGCATGTACTTTGTTTGCCTTGTTCTTGAGCTGTGGTAACACGAGCCTCCGTTGAAGCAGAGATGGGTTGAACTACTCAATCCCCCCTGACTGTAGACCTGGGTCTTGTAATTTTTTTCCCGAAGCTAGGTCGGGTGGGTCTTATATAATGGTCTTTTTGAAGTGGGTCTTATACTTCTGGATCCGGAGCACACTGTGGTGTATAAAGGTGTGATACTCTCGTCCCGCGAGCATTTTGAGGCCAACTTGGCAACTCACTTGACACCATCCCATCACTCAAAAGCATCCAATGAATGTTTTTTGTCATTTTTTTGGGTTGGGGTGAGGTTGAGGACAATTTTGTTTCATTTCCTTGTGCTCCGCAAAATTTTTCCGGGTGGGTCTTATGTAGAGGTCTTTTTGAAGTGGGTCTTATAGCTAGCTGTCTTTGCCAAGGAGGGGCCCAAAAAAGGGGTGTGTCTTATAAATGGGGGTTTACAGCCGGGTCTGCAGTCGGGAGGGACTGAGTACCCAAGACAGTTTGGTGCATCTTCCCAGCAATTTTGGTAGATTCATCCCACCCAATTTTTCTCCATCGGCTTTGACTATTAATTCCATCGTGCTTTTCCGAGTGAGCGAACATATGCCAAACCATGTAGGTCATTACGAGCCATTCCTTTGCACCGAGGAGCCCATTCCGCCGTGCAATGGATAAAATGTGTTCACAGGCCACCTACCCACGCAACTTCCCATCCAACTTCCTTGGGAAGCAAATGACACAACATGCCGCACAGCCCTCTTAGATGTTTGCCGACTCAAGTAGTTGTGTGGTTGATTTGGACGCGACGACGGTGTCTCTTGCAATGAAATTTTTTTGTCTCCCAAAGTCCCCAATGTTGTCTGGGTGGTTTGGTCCACTAGGTAATATGCACGTACAAAGCTATGAACCGATCCACCAATTCATCTTTTGAAAAAATGATCCAACAATTTAACAACCCCCCCCCCCAAAAGAAAAAAGAAAGGCACACAAAATTGGTTGAACAGTTCATCTTCAAAAAAATGTAAAAAGAAAATGGTTCAAAGTTTAGGCAAGGAGCATAAAATGGATCTAGGAGTCCACAAGAGCATGGGCATATAGTTGGAAGTATTGTGGGCAAAATGGTTCAAGAATGATCCATGGATCATTTTTGGATCACCACCCTCAAACCCCCCCCCCCTCCCCACTGCCTAGTGTTTGGATCAAAAATGATCCGGACCACCTACCCCAACCCCCCCCCCCCCCACTACTTGCCGCACTATGAATAAAGATTGTCACTCCCGCCTCTTCGGAGTCGCATCTATCCGAGTCCCCTTGGAGGGGTGACGCCCAAGTTGTCACGTGGATCCTCCATGGCCGTCCAGGTCCCACTCTCCTCATGCCTAAGGTTACGTTTGGGGGTGACCTCCCCGCGTCCCCCCCGCCCCCCCCCCCGCGTCCCCCCCGCGTCCAGGGCACCGAATTTGGCCGATTTTGGCATGATCAAAGGAAACACACACCAAACAACCTTTTGTACCAACCCCCATTGTTGTGTTGTGTGTTGCGTGTTGTGTGTTGTATGTTGTGTGTTGTGTTGTGTTGTGTTGTGTTGTGTTGTGTTGTGTTGTGTTGTGTTGTGTTGTGTTGTGTTGTGTTGTGTTGTGTTGTGTTGTGCGCCATTGATTCACCGCCCAATTGGCTCACAATTGATTCATTTGCTCTCTTGTCGTTTGGCTATTGTGCTTTCTCCGTAGCAGGCTCTCTCACTCCGGCCCCTGCTTGTAACCACCCCCTGGGGTTGGGGGCGGCGAATTTTTAGGGGGTTCGCTGCCCTCCCCATGTCCCCCCCGCCTCCCATCCCCGCGTCCGGCCCGCATCCAGGTCACCCCCTTTGTCCTTCGGGCCATGAAAGAGCCGTATGACTCACCTTGCATGTTGCACTAGGTCACTGCGTACGCTTTGCACAAATTGGTAACTAATTGGTAAATTGGTAAATGGATAAAGTCTTTTGTTTCTTCCACATGCCTTTTGTGTACATAATTTTTGAAAATAGTGCATTAGTTTGTGTAATGTGTGTGCACTTTGCAACCCTTGGTTCTTGTGTCTTTGTTAGCCCCAAGGGCTGTCCATGTGTCCGGATGGATGGTCCGGAGAACCCGCGGATCATTTTGCTAGGCGGTGAGGGGATGGGGGGGGTTATGGGGTAGGTGATCCATCATCCATGGATCATTCTAGGTGGGGGAGGGGCGTTTAATGGACCCCCGCGGATCAGTGATCCATGGACTACCTACTGCACATACTGACGTCTCCCTAAAGTCACCCAACCGCATGTTGTGAGAAATGCGGTAGCCATATTTTTAGTGGATGAAGCATTGCTTCACCACATGGTAGTCCATCAGGTTTCCCTCTTTTGGCTTTTGTTCAACTGGTGATTGTGAACAAACACATAGAGAATGAGAATCTCAGCGAACTAAGCCCTGCCCAACCATCCCAATGATCGTGTGTCGCCCTAGAACTGAGCCAGCCTTTTCACCACTGTAATCTCTCTCGATGACCATCTATCACCATCTATCACCAGAGTCCTGGGCCCGTGAAGCATTGACACATTGAAGTCGCACCAATCAGCCACGCACAAGAAATTGAGGTGCCACCGTATTGTGCTAGGGTGATAGTGACGGAGCCCCCATTTCAAAATGACCATCCGCGGAATCGCATGTGTCATTGCATCATGGGATCACACGACGCCGTTGCATCACGGCCCATGTGGAGACAGGCGCGCAAGTATCAAGGCATTTTACGCAAACAGTAGGTCAAGTAGGTCGTAGTATGTTCACCAATTATGCAGGGCCCGTTGTTTCAATGCCGGGAGGGCACGTGGGAAATGAGGCATACACAGCTGGTGGACGAGCACCATTTCCAAGTCCGGCAGACAAGTAGTGGACGCAACCGCGGAAGACTGGGGTTGTTGAGAAGGGGCGGGGGGGGGGGGGGGGCTGCGTTTGAGCGCCGAGGATCGCAGTCGGTCCATTTTTCGTGGCTCCAATTGCACAGTTGCACGCCCTTTGTTTGCGACGCCACCTGGAAGCCACTTGTTGCGCTAGCCTTGCGTCTGCCTTCCGTTGCTCACAGACAACCACTTCCAGCCTCCTTTCGGATCAGTGAGCAAAGGTCGGATGTGGCCCGCTACCTCGTCCAACAAATCAAAGTGTTTTGGACGGAAAGGTGTGCCGCCCATCACCGCCTGTCGTCATCATGCGGGATAGTTTCGCTTCGAATGTCGTGCGGACGACACAAGTTGGTGACCCGTCTCGACTGTTCCAAAGGTTACGCACCCTGGCCCAGCAGCAATGCAGCGACTCAACCGATGAGCAGAAGGCGGTCGCTGACCAGGAGTTGGAGAAACAGCGACAACCAAAGGTACAGTGTTGATCCTTGAGCCTGCGGTGTGGCTCTGCTGCAGTTTCCTTGGTCCAAGACCCGTATGTTCAACCACGGCGTGATGCCCAATTTCTTCAGTCATTTTTCGCGGGTCAAACCAGAGTTTCGGGATTGGCGCACGAGGGAGCGGGCTATTGCACCGCGTGGGGTCTGGGGCTGTAGCAACGTCTTTATGCTGTCTTCTTTTTATTTCTCGAAGGCGCCTATGGTCTTTGTTGGGCCATTGACGAGCCCTCTTTTCTGCTTTTTGTGCTTGCGTGTGCTGACACCCTGTCATGAGCAGTGCTCTCATCGGGGGTCGCCATCTCCGGTGGCTGTCGCCCTCATTCCAAGCGACACTGTTGGGGTTGTGGTCCACCACATGGAACTCACTCTGCCTCGTTGTAGGGACCCCTTTCGGGCTACTGTTTGAGGCGCGAAGCGCCGAGAAGCACCTCGTTAGGCTCGGGGCCAACAGCTGCGTGACAGGGGTTTGGCGCGCTGGGGATGCTCCCCGCTCTACTGTTGGGGATTGTGTGGGTTGTGCTCGCACCTCAGTTCGCATGTTCAGGAAGAAGAGCGGATCGTACCTCCGAAACCCATCGCTTGGTACCCGCAGCCGGACCTCGCATGGACAGTGACGATGCCGAGATATGTGCTGCGCAAGGCCCCGCTGCTGAAGGAATTCAACCACATGCTGGTTTCGGAACACCTGCTGGGCGGTCTGGTGCGACAGGAGGAAGTTTCAATGATCCCCCCGGCGGTGCTGGATGTCCAAGCGGTGTGGTCCCTGCACGTTCAAGGAGAGGGCTTTGCATGAGCAGGGGATGTGCATTGTGCCCTGTCGTAGTTTGCTATGTAAGTAGTAGCGTATTCTGAGTGAGCAGTGGTTCATTAAGAGAGAGCAGTGGTATATCATGAGCGAGCGATGGTTTTTGTTTAGGAAGCAGTGGCGCATTATCAGTGGGCCGTAATAAATTGTGAGTCAGCGGGGGTATGAGCATTGGGTCGCTGTGAGTGAGCGCGGTCATCGAGAGCAAACTTCGTGCTAACATCTGCCAAAATGTTTGCAGACACCTGCCGGGTGTTGTGCTGACATCTCTTGGGCGACGCGATGTGTATGCATTCAGGGGGCAGTGTGTCCTTGTCTGTGACACTGCACTGTGTGAATCGCATTGTACCACGGGCAATTTGAATCGGGCTTCCAATTTTTCAGCGGAACGGCATGTTTTGTATTTGCAGGGCATGGCCATGTCATTCCCCTGTATGCGCGCTGTGTGTGTGTGTGCATCTGTCCAAACTGCCTGACACCTGCTGACACCTGCCATGGCAGATTTTAGCTCAAAGTGTGATTATGAGTCATTGTGGGTCGAAGATGGGAGGTTACAGTATTTTGCAATTACCATGTGATGTTACATATAGCAACGGTGTATTATGAACAACCATCGGGTTGTCATGAGTGAGCGCTAGACAATGCTGAGGTTGAGTGAGCAGTTGGATAGTGTCACCGAGGCAGTGGTATTTTGTTTGGTTGGCAGTGCCGGGATATGTTGCTTCTTGCACTTCAAGGCTGTATCCTACGCAGCATTTCAGTCAGTTCGATGAACAAAAATGCACACATCCACCACGCACTCAAGCTGCGTATTCATCCATTCTATCAGAGTGCACGTGGCGTCCAGCGATAGACGACAGTGCACTCTGATTGCGCAAAGGCAGTGTCCAGGCGCACCACAATAAAGGTACATTCTAGTGCGGGAATTTCATGTCTGCGGTGCAGATCTCGTGTGAAATTTGCGGCGTGCGTTTGCGCGTGCTAACCGACCGACGGCAGTTTCCTGGGGCGAAGTGGTGCGACGGAAAGTAGCGCAAGGCGCGCACGCGGATGGGAAGGCGCCATCGTCGACCACCCTGGGAGGGGCTTGGGCTTGCCACGCAGTGGGACTTTGTGGGCGTGGCACGCCCCGGCGCGTCGCTGCCTTGAGCTTGCGGGTCTGCCTTCCTTCGCCTGGGACGCGGGATGGTGATACCGGACGCTGGGTGCTGCTGGTCGCTTCCACCCTCGGCCCCACAGGAGACGGTGGGGCTGGTGCCTGACTGCCCCCCACAGCCCCCCTGCACACCACGGGGGTCATCAGAGGCAGAGGTCAACAGTCCTTGGGCTTGGTGGTCAGGACCTTGGGGGATGGTGGTCCGGTGTCTGCAAAATTTTCCAATCATGGATGTAGACATAGGATTTAAAAATCCGATTTTTCAAATTTCAAGATGTCTCTTCTTCTTCAACGGCAACCATAGAATAAATGGCTTGGTTGCCACTCAAGTGAAACCTCCAAAACCCTAAGCATTTGCAATGAGCAAATTCATTCGGGAGGTTGGAACATCAATTGGACCGTGGCCCCGAGGACATCACGTTCCCCCTCCCGTACCATTGCCCCTGTGGAGACAAATGGCACCGTGCATTGTACGGGTGGTACTGCGAAGGGCGGGGTTTTGGGGGGGGGGGGCAGTGGAATGTCGGTCCCGCTGCTCACAGATGCAGTACGCTGCCCCTGCGGCGTCCACCCCCGTGCCGGCGCTGATGGGCTTCACCATCAGCCATCCCCAGGACCGTGGAGTTTGGAGGGTGCTGGCAGAGGGGGGGGGGGGGGGGGCACGGTGGAAACGATGTTTGACCTCCGTGGTGTAGGTCGTTGGGTTTGAGGCGATTGAACACGCCCACTGAACTTGCATCTGCGTGCTTCACAGCGAAAGGCACCCATAGCAATGCCGCTGAGGAGCTTTGTGTTCTGACTTTGGTTGCTTTGCAGCATTGCACCGCACGGGGTCCGGGGCTGTAGCAACATCTGCATCCCACGGCGGGGGGGGGGAAGGTTGATTGTTTGGGATTGTACTGGAGCCATGGGACTGGCTTAGCAGTGCGCCAACCAGAACGATCCCGGCCCCATTGCACATGGTCTATTCTGCCACAGGACAGCACAGTGCTGGATTTGTGTGCCGCGCCAGGAAGCAAGACCATTCAGGTTGCGTTGCACGTGGATTGTTGCGGACCCTGCGTTTCTGTGCGTGTTCTGAGCCCGGCTCTTTGCAGCATTGAATCTTGAACCGGCCCCTTGTGTGAGCGGCTTGCCCGCTGGCAGGCCCACGCAGGGGATGGCCTTCAGAGGCACTCTGAAGGTGCATTTTTTTTTTGGGCCGTTCACTGCCGAAAACAAAACCACCAGTCAATGCCATTTTCCACAAATGTGTCATTTGAGGCTGCAAGCCCCAGTACGAGGGCCCAGGCAATGCTGATGGTTTTCTTTCGGTGATGTTGTCACCTTTTCTAAAGTCAGCACCGCAGCCAATGCGAAGACGTCCGTCAACGTGGTGCCCTAGGGCTACACGTGCGACACATCTTTTGCGTGCCACCCGCATTCGAGCGATGACAGATGCATTGCCACGCCCGCCGAGGTGGCCCGAAGGGACAGCCGTGATCCCCGCTGCGGTCCTGTGCCAGCTGTGCGCTCCGGGACGCCGCTGGTGTCGGAGTGATCCAGGGAATTGCTTCGTGGCCAGTTGACACCATCCCAGGGTTGCTTGCCGTCAAGGCCGACCGATTATGCCAGAGGCGGGGGGGAGGTTTGAAGGTGTGGGTGGGTTTCCCCCTGGTTTTGGGGAAAATGCAGGTACCTCCCGCCCAAGGGGGGGCTGTCAGCTCTTTGGGTGGGTGGTTGGGTTGCTGAGCTTGGTAGATCGCCACCGTTGTCCATGGGCTGACGCACTTTGTGAGGCATGGGGTGCTGAGTTGTCGTGCTCTACAATTTTGTCACGGCCACAAAAGAATGTCAATGTGGAATGGGAATGCAGTGCGGGAGCACACGAAACACCAGAAGCATCACACTTTGTTGGAAGCGTTGGAGTTCATTCGTTCCAGGTGTCCTTTTGTCTATAGGCAAAGTTGGCGGTAGACCAAGCTCTGTGACCCACCCCCCTTCCCCCGCTTGGAAAATGGGTGGGTGAGTGGGTCAGCCATATCCTGGGACGGTCAATTTCAGCCCCCCTCCTGAGTATCACTAAGCAATGCCCTGAACTGGTCACGAGGGCTGTCCAATGTCAGGGATGAATGCTGGTGTCATCTCGGCCCCAACAGGCGAAGGGCAAGATGGAGCGCGGAGGAGGGGAGCAGGCTGAACAGCACAGCGTTGAGAGAACGTGAGCGAAGCTACAACCCCGGCCGAGCTGCCAAGCCTCGGCCCGTCCCGGGATCAAGGGGTCTTCCCGGTGGGGTCCGCTGTTGCACCCCCAACAACCCCGCCTCCCCGTGTGTATGCGGACAACAGGCCTTGACCCTCCCCGCTCCCACACCACATGTCCCACAACTGTGCACAGCTTTCCACAACCCCCCCATACGCCCCCCCTGGTCCTGTGTAAGTCATCACGGGCTGGTGCCTGCCCCCACAACGACACCTGGTCTTTTCCCTGCGCCCCCACCTGTTGTGCCCCTCCCTCCCTCCTCACTGGCTCTGACAGTGCGTTTCGTTTTTTCACGCAATTTGCATCGTCTTTCTGTCCCTTTTTGAAGTCACGTGCCTTTGAGTGGGTGCAATGCAGTAGCTCTTGGGGGGTGGCGATGTTACACGGGGTTAGTCTACCCGAGGTTCCGCCTGCACCTTCGCTTCGCTCACCTTCATTAGGCCTCACTCATTCTCACTCCCTGGCATTCCTCGGTTCCTGCAAGGCCCCCTCCCTCCGACGCCCGTCGATTTCCGTTACCGATACTCAAGGGGAGGGCTGGGGCTTGAAACCCCCGGGCCATGCCTGGCCCCCCACACGCTGGGCCACTCCCCAGGCCCTGCACACACCCCTGAACCGGTGACTGGCACACCTGTGGCCCGGTGTGACCTCACCCAGCCTCATTATAGACAATCCATGTCTAGACATGCTGTGCTAGCCCCCCCCTCCCCCCCCGAAACACCCCCACCCCAGAAAGGGCCCTCCCTGATATACATCCCTGCTGCGGACAACCCTACCTACTACATACAGGCAGCAGTCTATGCGGGCTGGCGATCGGCCAGGGTTCGAGACTTATTGTACCGGCCGCTGTCTTACATCGCAAGAGTGTGGCATTCATGAATGGATTCGTTGTGTGGGTTGGTAAAGGGAGGGGGGGGTTGCAGGAATACAGGAACAGCCCTCAGCAACCTGACCGCAGGCTGCAGCGAAGGGAGGCGGGCCATGGGCGACCGGTGCCCTAACAGCAACTGAGAAATGTGGGCGTGCTGCATTGTTCTGACATGACATGATATGACATGACATGACATGAGATGAGACATGTCGCACAGCAATCAGCTGTATCTCACAGAGCACTCCCCGGTAAGTTGTTGGACTGATGGTTGACCCACAATTGTTCACTGCATTGTGCTTTAAGGTGGCGGCACAGTGGTACTGTTCAGAGGGGGGTGGGGGGGGGCTGCTGGGGGACCCCCCCTCCTGCTGATACACATCACTGGCCCCCAGGGGGCCAGGTTATTGGGAGAGTCCCGCTAATAGCATCCCTGAACGCTATGGTCGCTGAGGATTCTGCCCGGCGGGCCCGAATCATGGCCAGGATTTGCTGTTCTCAATCGGTGACAGGGTATATGCGAACTGTGCACTCTTTAGTTGATGGAAATGTTGGTCGCAGCGGCACGTCGCGCTGGCCAACCGGTGGGCGGGTGTGTCGTGGCAAACGACGTCAGTTTTAAGCGAGCCGAAGTGCTCGTCACTCAGACTCAGAAGGTGAGCGAGCTGCTGGCCAATCTCATCATCGTCAACCACGATGCCCGCAATTTTCCGCGCCTGGAATCAGAGGGCGGCACGCATTTGGGCTACGACCGCATCCTTTGTGATGTGATGTGCTCAGGTCTGTCTGTTGGCGTCACGGAGGTGCCCATGGAAGCAGTACGTGTCATGCTGTCGGTCCCCGGATCCTCTCGTCATTGCACCTGCGGTTCTGAATCAATGTCCTGAGTTTCCGCCCTCTGTTCCTGCAGTGGTTTTTATGCCAAGGCGGATGCAGTGCAGGCATTTCACTCCCCGCACATTCATCCATCGCTGTCCGCAACCAGAGGTTTTCTGGGGGGTTGCAGGTCCCCTGCCAAGGTCTCCAAGCCATGTGTCTCATGCTGCTCTGACGGGCCGTTGGCACAAACACGCTGAACGGTGTTGCAACAAAAACTGCTTGAAAGTGAGAAGGTGGCGCCTCCGAACCCTCTTTTGCGCCAGCAGCGCCGCAACGCAGTCTCACCCGGGGCACAGGTCTGCCAGCGTGATGTACCGTGCTATACCACGGGCCGAAGTGCTGCCTGTAGCCCTGCACGCCAAGTCACCCAGCTTTTGCTTCAATATGGCACTACCCCAATGAAAACGGAACGTGGGAACGTACGAAGGTGGGCAATTTTTGAGAAGGTAACTGCCGCTGAAAGTGCAGTGATGCGAGGACGCAGCAGGCGTTCCACAAACTTCCCTGGCACTTCCTCACACTTCCCTTCCTCTTCCCCACACTTCTCTGGCACCTCCACACAATGCCCCGGTGCTGCAACGGCGGCTGCCCAACTGTCTGACTCCTGTATCTGTCGTTCAGGAGATGGTACTTTGCGCAAGGCGCCTGATAAATGGGATTCCTGGTTCCCAAGGGAAGCTGCTTCGCTGCATCGTATGCAAGTTCAGGTGCGTGGGTGGAAAGCGTTTGCTGTGTCGGTCCGTGTGTGCACTGTTTTGGTGGCAACGTCGGAATGCGCCACACGTACACGTGCAGCGAGGGCCACGCGAACCAGCAGGGGCCCATCCGCGCACCATCCAGCACGGCAAGTGGTCTGCAACTGGCAGGCATCCGGCAAAATCCCAGAGATTCAGCTCAAGGATGTGTACACCCATGCACTAGCCCTACGTACTGTAATGTACGGAAGCTTTGATTGCTAGGCTCGCCATGAAAACACGTGTACTGAATGCAGAATGGAACCAGCAAAGAGGTGGTTGCAAATCTCACTTCAAGGACACGATCGTGAGGGTGCTGGCCGAGTTTCCTATCCCCAGACGGGGAGGCTTAGCTCGTTATACATGAATCATACATTGATTACATGGCTTTTGTCAGGATGTGTGCTCTGGGTAGGAAGAGTTCTCCACCACCTGTGGCCAGGAACAACAACCCAGTTGGGTATCATGTTTCACATTGCATGTCAGCGAATGGCATTTTCTCCTCCTCATCTGAAATTGCACGCCGTTTCACAAGGCAGTGTGAATTGAATTTCGTTGTCTGCACAGCTTCCGAACCCCTTGCCATGGCTCAACTGTTTCAGAACTGTTTGGCAGCCTTAGAGGCATTCACACGATCACCAGCAAATTCAGCACCTTGTTCAGCAACTCGTTCTGCGATGGGATCAGCAAACCATTCAACAATGGGTTTAGCAACTGGTCGAACAGCAGGTTCAGCAACTGGGACATAAATTGCTTTATCATCACCCCATCTAAGTCACCACCAGTCCCAGTTCTGGTTGAGCAGTCCTCAGTGGCTTCGGCTGCCCAACAGCCGTCAATTTTCCAAATGCCATTATCAGGAGAGTCAGCAAGAAAAGAAAGAATTGTAAAGCCCATAGCATCTCTGAAGCAGGTGAAAACAAATTCGCACATAGTTAAAACAAAATCACACAAAAATGAGGTGGATGAGGGTTTGTGGAAAGGTGTGAGAAGATAGCAGACACCATAGCTGTCACGGCAAGCATGGTCTTTAGGATCTGGGTTACATCGGTGGTGCCTTGAGTGCAGCGTGCGACAGAAGAGAGGGAAGCCACGTCTGGCTGTCCTCAGGATCGATCTCGAGAAGAGGGGCTTTTGGATTACCCCTTCTTTTGAGGCCTCTTCCCCCACACTGTGCCGTCCCTACCCTCGCCCTGTGCCCCTCCCTTTGGTCCCATGGGCGAAAGGCCCTGTGGTATCTGGGGTACCTCATCCTTTGCATTTGGGGCTTCTGCTTGCGCTCTCCATCATGCCCTTCTTCAGTCCTTTTTCACTGCCTTGCTTCTCAGTTACAACCCCAAACAAACCACACTAAAAGAATAACATTATAAGCAGATTCATAAAGCACAATACACACACAGTACTCCATATGACCATGTCCCAAAAGTCCTTGGTCAGGCCCGATGTGCCCCATGGGCAGCAGCACTGCGCGCCGGGGTGCCTTGTTTTCAGCCGACATCATTTACAGTGAGATTGTGTTCCAGGTCTTGATACATCCTGATGATTGGAGCCTATGCTGGTCAGTGTATGGTGCCTGTGTGGTGTGGTGTTGTATGACATCAAAACCTCCTGTCTTTGGGACACGGTCTCTCTGTATCTCCCTCTCAATCAATCATGGCGGCTATTCCCAAACCCGCCCCCTTCCTTCTAGAGCCTGCCATGTGGTACCGCAGGTTTTGCACGCTGGACCAAAGGAAAGAGGTCCCCCCGCCCCCCAAGTTACTCGGCCTTTGTGGCAATCCCCCCGGTTGGATGGAAGGCGCCAAAGCCGTGGACCATGGCCCACAGGTCCCGAGGGACCTGGCATTGAGTACACGTGTATGTCATGGCGAGCCTAGCAATCTCGTAGCTTGCGTACATTACATTACGTAGGGCTGGTGCATGGGTGTGCACACCCTTGAGCTGAATCTCCGGAAGGTTACCCAGAACTGTCCTGAAAACCCCCATTTTTTGAAGGACAGCCCTTAAGGACTGCCCCCAAGGACCACCAGCCGCCAGCCGCCAACCGCCAACCATTGTTCAATACTGTTTCTCTTGCCCATGTCTTGACCACGGAGCAGAGAGCGTCCACGTGGACGTTCGTTTCTGTTGCTGTTACGAACCCTCCCCCCCCCCCCCCCACAAGGACAGCCCTGATTTTGCCGGATGCCTGCCAGTTGCAGACCCCTTGCCCTGCTGCATGCTGCCGCATGCTGGTTGCAGAGAATTTTGGGTAACAATCACATCTAATGGAGTGATGGAACTACCACCCTCTGGCACCATGCCCAGCACTGGGGATGCAACCAATAAGGGCATATGCACAGTGCAGCAGTGTACACGCACCTGGACATACACCTGACAACTTTGTCCATTTGTGACGCATTCCGCATTCTGCAGCGGTATCCCCAGATACCTTAGAACAACACATTTGAATGCACGGTAGCATGCATTGCAGCAGCACGCAGCAGGCAGGGATATTGAGTCCAAGCAACCTTCTCTGGTGTTGACCCTCTGTTAATTTTGTTTTGCATTTTGTGTACATTTTGCATTTTGTCTGTATTTTGCCCATGTTTTGCATTTTGCATGTCTTTTTCTTGCATTTCGTCTGCATTTACCATTTTGTCTAAGTTTTGGCATTTTTTCCTGTGTTTTGCATTTCGTCTATGTTTTGCATTTCGTCTTTGTTTTGCATTTCGTCTGTGTTGTGCCATTTTCTGTATTTTTCAGTTTGTCCATGTCGTGCACTTTGTCTAGGGTTTGCAATTTGTCCGTATTTTGCATGCCCCATTTGTGCGTTCTTATAACCATCTCCTTCAGGTGCTCGAGAGGGCGATGTATCTGTGCAACATCGGTGGTCGGATAGTTTATTCAACCTGCAGTATGAACCCGCTGGAGGATGAGGCGGTGCTGATCGAGTGCCTCAAGAGAGGGCAAGGTCATTCCATCGCTTCCTCTAGCCCAACTCCGATTGAGGCCCTCTGACCTCAAGGGATTGATGGGGGCTGCCACTGCCTTCACAGCGGATCGTACCTGCCATCCGGCGTGTTAATCTGAAGACAGTCATCAAACCGCTTGGGATGGCGCAGGGCGAAGACTCACGTTTTGTAGAGCAGCCGCATCGCCCATCCAACAGTCCCCAAATGAAACACCGCATCACCGTAGCCCACGAGGCATGCCGTCCCCGTTCGCAGGGATGCACCAACCCAACAGCCCTCCTTTCAGTTCTGCCCCCCCCGCCCCTGCCCCTCAACGTGGCAGCGCTTGACGCGGGCGCAAGTGTTCGCGGGGCCCCCCGGCAGGAGGGGAAAGGGCATAGTGGAACGTGTGAAATCGTGGCAAGCACTCGTGGGACATACGCCCGCCGTTCCCGAGAGATGACCACCTCAGCCGGTGCGCGCGGTGCGACCACTCCCCCCATGAGATCAGCGCCTGGCGGTCACATCGGTAGAGCCCGTCCGGTGTGTTGTGCTGCACGACACGGTGCACAGCCTGTCTCCACGCGAAGGCTTTTGAGCCGGCAACTGGGCATCGCAAATGGGAGCTGGAGCACAGCGCGGGTCGTACCCCTCTGTACGTTGGCCACCACGCACACTGTGTGTGTTTGTGTGGCGTGGGTCGGGGTGGGGGCGGAGTTGTGGTGGTTTGGGTTGCTGACGGTCATGCAGGCCTGCGCTTGAAGGAGAGGGACGCCGCAGGGCAGCGCGGCAAATCCCTGTCAAACCGGTCGGCCACGGTTATACAAGCGGTTGGGGAGCAGGCATGGAAGGATTACAATGGCCGTACACCATAGGAGGAGGGGGGTAAACCCCTCCCTGGACCCCCCCCCCCCCCAGACCAAAGCGACCATAGTGGGAAAAAACGAAATTTACAATAGGGAAAATCTGATCGGGCCATTTTTGGTACAACAACTTTTGGGTCTCAGACCCCCCCCATCTTCTAATACTTCCCTGGGAGCAGGAGGCGGTGGTTACAAAACCGTTGCTGCCGTAATCGGAGTTGGAGGGGTGTGGTTGGAGCGTAACCGACAGTTACTGTTGCAGGCTACCTCCCCCTCGGGCCTCGGGTCTTAGCGCCTCATCTCATTCTGTTCGGGGAAGTGCGGGGCCATGCGGAAATCCCCCCCAGTATCCATTACGTGCACCTGAGAACCCCCTGGGGGCAACGTTCAATGGTCCCTCGAAAGTTTTGTTGGAAAGAGGCAAAGAGGCCCGTCTCACTTTGGAACCTACAATGGATTGTCAACGGACCTTTTCCAATGCAACATCGCCCAGTGCCGCCGACAAAGGCGGTGACCCCCCTCCACCCCCTGCGCACTGTCCCCACGCACCCCCCAGACCTGACTTGGATTGCCACTTGCTCCTTTTCTGAGCGGTGTGTGTGTGTGTGTGTGTCTCCATGACAATTTTGTAATTGTGGCCTGACGAGTCGTTTTGATCAGTGCCTGCCTGTCTGCGATTAACAGTGGGTTGGGTTCTCTTGATCACTGTCACGAAGTGTGTGTGTGTGTGTGTGTGTTGTACTGTCTGGGTCAGGGTTGATGGCTATTAATGTCCTGGCCGCTCTTGCGACGGGAGGGTTAGGGGTTAGCGGGTTAGAGCCTGCCTGAAGCCTGCCCTATCCCACCCCCGCCCCCCCGGTGTGTCGCGGCGCGGCGGAAGGACGCCGTCCTGTGGCTATGTGCCCTCCTCGGAGGCCCTCCCGTGGCCCTTATTTGGGCCCCGAGTGCCGCCGCGGGGCGACGCCGCCGTCCCCTGCCCTGCTGGGCCTCCCCCCTCCCCCCCGGTCACGGGGGCTGGCATGATCGCCGACCCTCCGGAGGGCAACAACTGTCTGGGTCAGGGAGCTGTTTGTTCTGTCTTCTGCTGCGGTTCAACCAGCTCTAATTTGGAGACCAGAGATGCATTCCATGCAGCCCCTGGAGTGCAGTACCCCATCATTTCTTCTGTGATTGCTGCTCATCTTCTGTGTGTCATTTCACACACAATCAAACCTCGAAAGTAAGTCTCAGCACCGCTGTGCAAAATGGCCGACTCCTCAGCGGCCTCCCGTGATTTGTCGTGATCCCAAAGTAGTGTGTGGCTGTGGGGCGGTGGTCGTCTCGGGGATACCCCCCCTGGCCCGCCGATCCCGCGTCGCGCCGGGGCTTGTTGCGCTTCGGGGTGGGTGCAGCCCTCCTGTTTGCGCGGAACGGAGGCAGCGGAACAAAGGCCGGCCTGAGGTCGTCGGTGGCGGGGTCCGGTTAACCGACGGCGGTTGACAGTCAACCGACGGAGGTTGATGCTTTGCCGCCGGCAGTTGATGCCCAACCGACGCCGGTTGGCCGTCGACCGAAAACGTCGGCTGGCGCTCTGCGGAGGTCTGAGCGGCCCGGGGTGTCGGCAGTATCCCCCCCCCCCCCCTTTTTGCATCCTGCCCACAAGCAACCGCCGTGCCGGGCTGGCGTGGCGTCCAGAGCCGCTGTGGCTGACGCCCGCACGCTGTGCTCCGTCCTGTGCGATTCCCTCGGGACGCCCCTCGCTGTCTTTTTTTTTAAGGGTGCTTCGAGCTGCTGGACGTTTCCGCATCGTTGCCGGGATTGAAGCGAATGGAGGGGGTCTGCTCGTGGCGCGTGATGGCCAAGGACGGTGAGTTCTATGCCAGCTGGTGTGAGGGGGCCGTATGCACGGCACGGGTCTGGGCAAGGATTTTTAGAACGGCGGACAACCAAAGGAGGAGCCCCCCCCCCCCCCCCGAACCCAGAGTTTGTAGTGTGAAAATGAAGTTGTAAAATCTACCAAACAGAAAATTGATTCAGGCCATTTTTGGTACACAAGCTTTTGGGTTCCGGACCCCCCCCCCCCCATCTCTTCCAAAACATGCTTGGGTTGGGGTGGGGGCTGGGGGTGCCCCTTGAGTTGCTGCCTTTGCCTTTCCTTCCCACTTCTCTTTGAAGTTATGTGCCTTTGAGTGGTTGCAATCCAAGAACCCTTGGTCGGTGGCTGTATTACACAGGGTAAGCCCACCAAAGGTTCCACCTACACCTTCGCTCCGCTCACCTTACTTACGTTTTGCCCCCCATCACCCCTCCCCCCCCCTTCCCCCCCAGGCAGTCGCTTTTGTTGATTCAGTTTGTATGTGTCTGAGGTTCACCCAGGTCTGACGTGGCGAATGAAGATGCACTCATGAGGAGTGCAATCTGCAATTTTTCTGCATTTGTTTTGCGTCTGTGTTTCATGCACATCCAATCTCTCTTCTTAATTAGGTCTCACCCCTCAGTCAGTCGCTAAGCAATGGTCAGGAAGAATCCATCATTTTGAACTGTACCTTGCGCTTCCTCAGGGCATTTCTGTTGCAGACCCTCATTCGAATTTCACGATTCCATACTGCCCACCCGCTCCCTGTCCGTGATAGCACGATGATCGTACCCCTTGTGATCGCATTCGCGTATTGGGGGCATGTCGTTTGTCGTCGATTCCCGTCGGCCATCTCGCACTTCTCGTGCCACGCCTCGTATGACACTCATGGGGTGCGTTGGTCCTTCGAGACCAAGGCGAGGGGGTGTCATCATCAGCGAGATCACGTCCTGTGATCCCGTGTTCCACCGTCACAGCTTTCACACCGATGCCATGGGCCAACAGGGAATTCATGCATCCTCCAGGAATCGCTCATTTTGGTGGCAACAAACTTCGCACACAACCAAAACCCGTGAACTCCTCGACGCCGCAGAACTGAGATCGCGTGTGGCCAGTGATGTGTGTTTCTCTTCCGTTCTGATGCACGTGCGACAGGACTGTGCCGCTTCATCGGATTCGCAGGGATGCGTTGCCACGTGCCGACCAGCAGGCAATCCTGCCCAGTTGCTTCCCACCGCCGAGTGCCTCCGACGAGGACCAGGCGGCGCTCAAGGGATTGCATATTGAGAGGGCGATGCGGATCTTACCACACCTGCAGGACACCGGGGGTTTCTTTGTGGCAGTCATCAAAAAGGTACGCCGGAGGCTGCTGAGTCTGAGTCTGGACCCCACCCGGGCCCTCTCTCAGGTGTCGGTTGGCCCACAAACCGCCGTCCCTGGGCGCACAAACCGCCGACGTTTGGCCTGCAACCGCCGCCGTTGGCCGATTGGTGCCGAGTGTGCTCTCCCTTTGTGTCTACATTCCTGCGAATCACCCCTGAATCCATCCTTCTCGATCATGCGAAGCGAACTGATGTGCATACAGTCTCTGTTTCCCCCTACGTCTTCAAAGACCGTCCGCAGAGGACGGAGGCTTGGTACGTGTACCGCAATAGGAATCGGCTTTGGTTAATCAATCGAACCCAGCCACCACAAGACATGACGCAGTCATTAAACGCAGGAAGTTGGGGTGTTGTGGCTTGCCATGTTTGCCATGTCTGTCTGCATGTCTACCTGCCATTGTTTTGCAGTTGGCGGCGTGGAATCCGTCTGCAGGTGTGCACGAAAGCTGGGCCTGTCGCAGTCAAGGGGGCATTAGGAAGGACACTTTCTGGTATCATTGATCGAGGGCAACAGCTTCCTAACTTGCCTCCGCAGGCCGGGGTACATGGTGTGCTGGTGTCAACAGGGGTGCATTCGGGTGAAAACCGGCGTATTGCTTTTTGGCGTGCCGCTGAGATCCATCAATCAAAGTAAAAACAGTATTCCAATTTTGCCTGTGGTTCTGGGACTCAAATGCCGAAGGTGAAACAGTGAACAATATTGGCCTGGGGCCCAGGGGGCTCCTTAAGGAACCCAATTTTCTTTTTTTGCTAAGGACCGCCCTTAAGGATCGCCCCCAGGGACCACCAACCGCCAACCGCTGCCAACCGCCATCAACCACCAATCGCCAACCACCAGCTGCCGCCAACCGCCACCAACCGCCAACCGCCAATCGCCACCAACCGCCAACCGCCAACCGCCAATCACCACCAACCATGGTTGAACACATGAGCTACACGCGGTCTTTTTGCCAAACTGGAGTTTTGAAAAAAAGGTTTTTTCTCCCTTAAGGACCGCCCTGGTTGGGGCCACGACCCGAAAACGTTGGCAATTACCCCAACGCCAGCCAGCCATACCCGCAAACGACTAAAACTGCCAAACGCAGGAGCTTCCTACCCCAAAGATCAGATTGTTCGCATCTTTGAGGCCTTTGCGCACATTGCATCAATGCTGGAACATTCCATACCGCAGAATGGGTAGGTGCTGGCGAATTTGGAAAGTTGCATGACATTGCTGTGTGGGTTTCACGTGCGAAATTAGCTGTGAAACCCTGCACGCGTTGCACACATTCTGAATGCCCTGGCTGGGTGGTAGATCGCCAAAGTCGAAATCAGAGCGGGGACCCACCTTGCTTGGCAATGTTCTGGGTCAGCGCACGTGACTCCTGGGACTCAAATGTCGATCTGGCTCGCTGGCTGTATTGGTCTTTGTGCTCAGCCAGGAAACGTCAAGGTGGTTCCCTTAAGTGCCAACGCCTATCTGCTGTAGTCATCTCCTGTCTCTGGTGCAGTGGAATAATGTACACATGAGTGATTGTTGAAAGTCGTGAGAGCTGTGTGCCGGGCAGGTTTCTGGGTTGCTGTTGGCTCAAGATCGAATCCCGTTGCGGGCCGTTGGTGAAGCCCATATGGGCACCCCTGCCATTGCAGGGTCCCCATCCCCCCTCCCCCCTTTGTGGCTGGACGTACACAGTCCTGCATGACGGGAACACGGATTATCAGCCTGCAGATCTTGCAGACCCATGTTCCTCAGATCAGGCGGATTGCAAATTCTCATCAGGTAAGCAACAGCACCCGCCACCCGAGCTCAAGACCAATCCGAAAGAGGAGCTGGGGCCTGCCCCGTCTACTTCCTCAAACTCAGACAATGCCTCCCCAACGTCCAGTGCCAGCCCAGTCCCAACGAAGGCGGAGACGGCAAGTGTAGAAAAGACAGGTGTCCAAATGTTCCGTTGCACAGGGTGCTCAATTGACGCCACGGGGTGCTGTGTGCAGGGCCGGACCCCCACCCCCCTCCCCCCCTTATCTCCCCCTTCCAGGCCCCCAAACCTACGCCAATGGGGAGGCGAGACTCTTCAAGGAGGTCTGCGTCTTACACTGCTCATTGGGTGCCTTCAGAAGGTCATTTTTGTGTGTCTGCCGGAATGTCCAAGTTTTCACTCACGGTGAATCGGGACAGGGTTCCCCTGCACCCTCCCATTTGCTCGCACACACACACACACACACACACACACACACACACACACACACACACACACACACACACACACACACACACACACACACACACACACACACACACACACCAATTTCCATCGTCCATCTTCCCACTCCTCTTTGAAGTCATACGTCAGAATCCAGTCGCTCTTGGTGGGGGGCTGTGTTAAACCTCGCCTTAATGAACCCCCCTTGGCCGCCCAGGGGAGGACGCCATGGGCAGAAGTTGCATTCTAGATTCCCACCCAGGCAGGTGGATGCCCGCGGCAGTGCGGATGCCCGCAGTAGTGCGGATGCCTGCTTGTCATAGCAGAAGGTTCAAGGGCGAGAGGCCAATAGGTGCCGCCACAGGCTAACAGAGCCAACCGCCAAGGCCTTGTGCCAAACCACCCGCCCAACCCCCTTGCCTACATGCGAAGTGCTCAGAAATGAATGGAGAATTTAATGATGCCAAAATGCGTTTTGACCCCTCCCCCGCTCTGGACCCCCCCCTCAAGCTGCGGGCGTTGGGACCCAGGAGTGAAGTGAAACATCCCCCATGGTTAGCGTATCAGGAGCATTTCGAATCAGGATTCATTCCTGGCTGTGCTTTTGGACTGCGAAGGAGTTCGGGTACGAAGTGCGCTTTCCAGGGAGACAACAAGGGGCACAGGATACAGGCATGTTCATGCACTGCATTTCCCATGTGTGTGTGTGTGTGTGTGTGTGTGTGTGTGGAGTCCTGGTTACGGGGCTTCCAGCCTTTTTCATTGCAGTGCTGTCAATCACGAAGCCGGCCAACAGACTGAGACTACGGGGCATGACACAGTTGGTAGCTTGGTTGATGATGGTCACTGTGAACTAACCAGAAGCGGAAAGCTGTTGGTCTATCGTCCGGGTTCCTGGTGAGGGGTAGCAGAGGGCAGGGACGGGACTGAAGCCACCCTGAGATAATTTTGCAGAGCCTTATGCTCTGTTTGCTGTGCAGGCATGACCGAGGGCTTGCCCAAGGACTGCATGCGAGCTGCTGGCCCTGCCTCTCCTCACACGGAAAGGCGCCTAGTGCAGGCGGGACATGCTACTGTTTTTGTTCTGCTTTGCACCTGACGAGATCTAGTACATCCTCTGTGCCCTGTTTGTCACGTCCACCGTGTGTGTGTGTGTGTGTGTGTGTGTCCACTTGTTCACTTAATTCCGGCCAGGCCAGGCCTTTGCTTGGTGCCGTGGATACCCTACGGCGGGTGACTGTGTGGCAGGGCCCTTGAGAGTTGACGCCCCCCCCACCCCCCCTCCACTCCCCACCCCCACCTGGGGGCCAACGGGGAAGGCCTACAGTACTATTTTGACCCTGCATGGCCAGGGGCATCCAATGACAAGCGCCGTGCTGGCTTTCGCACAGCCCAGTCTGGCCTGGGGGGTGGGCATGCAAAGCGCAAAAGGGAAGGACGTGGTGGGGCAGAAGTGGATTATGGGGATAGTATGATCCAGGATGGGCCTGTGATTCTGATTCCTCAAGTGCTTCGGACTCCTCAAGGGACAATGGGTAGCTCTCGTTCTGGTGATGACTCGGAGGAGGCCAGACAACGCCTTCACTACAGTACGTCATCAACCGGTCGGCATGTTTCCTGTTGGATTCAGGGTTGCTCGTGTGTGTGCCTACAGGCTGCTGGGCTGGTGGGTTGCTGGGTTAGTGCCTGGCCTGAGCCTCCCAACCCGCTGCGCCGTGTAAGGGGTGGCCCATGGGGGGCAGGGTGGGTCTGGCGCCCCTCCACCCCCGCACTGCAAAAAGGCTTGATTCCGGCTGTAACCAATGCGCGCACCGACTCGGAGAAGGCAGCCAGGTACTGAACATGCCAAAGTTTCAAATCATCCAGCATTTGAGTTTCAGATCATCGTTCTTCAAGGGCAGCCCTAAATGCACGCGCAACTCCTCGAATGGCCAGCCGAATTATCTGCCCTTGTTCGGCTGCCCCACTGTCAGGCCCTCTGGCACACTCATTCACAGCGGCTGGAACATTGCGTCACCAGGCCACCTTCCCTCGGTTCTGCCTGCAGTCAGATAACGTGCAGGGCACCTTGACTTTGGGTTGCATGCAACTAGTGTCAAGAGGTCAAGAGGTACCGGCATTACCGGTCTGCACCAGCACCGTCCCCGACTCAGGGCATCTTTCAGGGTTCCAGGGTGCGGGTGGCCCTCCTGCAATGTGAATGAAATCGGGAAAGTCATCCCCTCATCGGCTGCAAGGAATTCCCATGGCTGTGTATAGCCACAGCACCAGCACGCAATTCCAGACCGGTGACCCAAAGATGGACCCGCCCACCAGGCCACCGGCGACTGAACAGATCCCACCAGATTTGCACAGGCTTGAGTAGGTCATCCCTCGAGTACTAGTGAGAGTATGCAGAGGCCAGGCTCGTGTCGCCACCCTGCCATCGCAGAGGTCGTATAGGTAGGCGCTCAGCTGGGTCACATTTCTGATGAGTTGGTGCTGGTCAGTCCCATCCGCCTGTGTGTTGCAGTCGACGCCTCCAGCAACAAGCTGACGGACAATTTCATCCCCATCGAAGGCACCATCGCGAAGGTATGCAATAGCCCCCCCTCCCCCCGTCCCAACGATGCGCCCTCCCCCCCTGCCCCGATAACCCCCCCCCACCTGGAAATTTCCCTCCTAATAGTTCGCCCAGATTGGTGGTGATTCCAGACAGCCACATGACCCCCCCACTTGGATGTTCCCCTCGGGACCAAACAATTGCAAGGCGGGCAAGTGTGATCCAACGCCTGAACGGAAAGGTCATTTTCGCCTGAACGGAAAGGTCATTTTAGTCCAGTTTCCTTTGTATAACTCCATTCCGCAGTGTTGGTCCCTGAACAATGCCTGCAATGACGGTGTATGATCCGCTGTGAACACCAGCGGACGGCTATGTGGCAGCACCGGAACAATGCAAACGGGTGTTGGATGGGGAGATGGGCCCCGTCCTGCCTGATTGGGTGGATTTGTGAGATTGTGAGCGCCCAATATGCCAAACATGACCAAAGCCACCCGTAAAGCCTGTCTGACCCCTCTTCGGCATGGCTGTCACTCATTTTGGCTGCGCTGAGGGGGGGGGGTTTGGCACGGGTCTGTAGTAAAACCTAGTAAATTTTTTTTTTCTTTACTAGGTAACAGTTTACTAGGTTCACTGGTTTTTACTAGGTTTCAGAACCTCCAAAAACAAAAAAACTACTTCCGCCCTTTTGTGGGCCACCTTTGACTTTGTCCCCTTGTTTGGGGACCCCCGAGAACGCCCTTTTGTGGGCCACTCTTGTTTCCGTTCCCTTCTGTAGGGGACCCCCCAGAACACAGGGTAGCACTTCCGCCCTCTTTTGGGCCCCCGAGAAGGTAGGGGTGGGGCAACCACTTCTGATTTTGTTCCCCTATGTCGGGGATCCCCGGGAATGCAGGGGTGATATAGCATTTGTTGCGTGGCCCCCAAAAGCTAAGATTTCCATTTCTGACTGCTGCCACTTCTGATTCTGCCCCCCGCTCTGAAGTGGTGGGGACCCCCAGGCGGCAGGGGTTATGTAGCCACCTTGCCCACTTGTGGGCCACCTCTGATTCTGCCCCCCGCTCTGAAGCGGTGGGGACCCCCCAGGCGGCAGGGGTTATATAGCCACCTTGCCCACTTGTGGGCCACTTCTGATTTTGCCCCCCCCCTTTGAAGCGGTGGGGACCCCCCAGGTGGCAGGGGTTATGTAGCCACCTTGCCCACTTGTGGGCCACTTCTGATTCTGCCCCCCGTTCTGACGTAGCAATTCTGCCCTCTTTTGGGCCCCTTTTTTCTTTTTTACCCTTCGTGTTTGCAACAGTGTCCTCCAAGCAAAGCTCTGCGGAAGGCACTGAGGCAGGCACGAAGAAATCGGCGACAATGAGTGCCGTGGGCACGGATTGGGATGTTATGGGTGTGGCGTGGGTGGTGCGTGACTCATTGTGGAATGGGTCATCTGTGCCGTTGGGTCGTAGGTTGGTGTTGGCTGAATCATGGGCGCCGCGTACTTCGAAAGCAACGTCCATTGATATGGTCTATGCGCCCCCCTTGCTTGCGGCGCAAATATATAATTCGCGCGATGAACATTGGGTGCTGCGCTTGGTGTTGGTTTCCCCAACATGCACGTTCTTGTGCCTCGTGTTCGATCCGCTGTGTAACAAGCCGTACATAGCAGGTGCAAACACCGAGGAGTTGGCCATAGTCAACCTCATTGCCGAACGAGAAGGCATTGAGCCAAGGCTGCAAAAGAGGTGGGACAGGTTTTTGGGTGAGTTTGGCAGTGTAGCTTTTGCTATAGCCCCCACCTCTACTCCACCTTCCAACATCAAGAAGACGGTGTGAGCTGCCATCCTGCCCGCCTTCTGAGGCTACATTGCCTTTTGTCTAGGCGTGTTGTCAACGGTAGCATCCAACTTCCACAAGACAGATTGTGGTTGTTGTGTGAGATTGCACAGGCAGCTTTGCACTATCGCGATTCTCCGCATGCCCGCCCTATTGAGACCACACCCAGTTGGGCCTTGGCATGGATGTATGCTACGCCCTATTGTTCACCTAGCCGTTCGTCGTGCTTTTTTTGCAACGACACAGCCCACATCACGTGCCCTGAATGTGGAGTTTATTAGTGTGCCCTGCATGCTTCCGGTGTGTGTCCCTCGGAGATATGTGTGTCATTGCGCAACTAGAGAGTGCAATTTACTGCCACACTGGCATGCATTGTGTTGGCATTCGCCTTGGGTGACCGGCTTGTGGTTGACAAGCCGCCTTCTGTAGATGAGGTCCGTCCAAAGGTGGTGATCCGTGGGAAGGAATTTTTTGTTCTAGAGCATTACCCCAAAGATGCCTCTGGGAAATTGGAGTATGACAAAAATCTAATTGAAGAGTTGGATACAAAGACCACGGGCGTGCTTCGCAACATGTGCAAGCACAACCCTCCCTCTACGCAACCCACATACAAAGACAAGAAGGCAGACCTCATCTACAAGCGCGTGTTTTGCAACTTCATATAAAGCACACGTGTGTGCACTTCATGTATGTATATATATATTTGGCATATGTTTACTAATGTATCCACCAGGGTGCAGGGTCACCGGGGGGGCTTGGGGTGGGGTGTAGGGACCCCCCCCCCTATTTTGGGGTCGGGAAACACAAAAAAACATTTTTCAGAAGTGAATTGGGTGGTTATTAATGGGTATTTGCCCCTATAAAGGGCTAAAATGGCTAAAATTAGGGTATGACATCACTGCTGGTAGGATCCTAACCAGAGTACCAAACATAGGTACAATTGTGGTCGAAACCCCGATTACTAGCACCAAATACCCCCAAAAATAGTTTGAGGGACATGAAAATGGACAAGGGTATGTTAAAAATGCTGAATTACTATGTCATTGGGTGTCTATAGGGGTGGTGTGGGTTATTTTTAGGATTTAGTGGTTATTTTTAGTACTCTGGTTAGGATCCTACCAGCAGTGATGTCATACCCTGATTTTAGCCATTTTAGCCCTTTATAGGGGCAAATACCCATTAATAACCACCCAATTCACTTCTGAAAAATGTTTTTTTGTGTTTCCCGACCCCAAAATAGGGGGGGGGTCCCTACACCCCACCCCAAGCCCCCCCGGTGACCCTGCACCCTGGTGGATACATTAGTAACCATATGCCATATATTTATGATATAAAAGCTCCTTCTTTTCTTGAGCCTCATTTTGTTTCTGCTGACCTTGCAATACACGGTTTGGCCCGGGTGGGGCTCCACTTACACAAGTGGCCTGGAATAGACCAGGGGGCACCATGCCCTTAAACGCAAATACCACCTATCGCTGACCCCCCCCCCCCGATAAACTTTGTGTTTTTTGTTCAAATTCAAGTCCAAATTTGTCACTACCTAGTCACCTAGCAAGGAAAATTTTTTAAAATTTTTGCTTTTTTTACCTAGTAAAAAAAAGTTTTTTCAAAAAAAATTTGAAATTTTTTTTCTTACTAGGTTTTACTACATTTTACTAGGTTTTACTACATTTTACTAGGCCCTACTGCGGCGCATACTAGGTTTCACCAAATGCCCATTTGGCACAAGGCCTTGGTATCTGATTGTTTGCCTTTGGCGGCGCCTATTGGCCTCTCGCCACTGCTCATTCTGACCCTCTATGGGCCCGAACGTGTTTTGGTTGTGTCAACGGAGCCCCTGGATGACTTGTCCTTTTTGACTACTCCAGGGTGGGCTGTCCCGGAGACGGGCTGTTGCCCGTGCCGTTGACCAGGTGCATCCGGATGCACACTCCGAGTCCATGCTGGGTTTGCCGACTCCAGCACTGACTTGAGCGCGCTGGGGTGTGCATCTGCAGGATAATTTTCCTGACAGGGGCTTCTAACAACCACAATGATTCTTTCCCGTTTTTCCTTTCCTTCTTCTCCTTCTGCGCTCTGCACTGTTTTCGGCGAGCGTGGTCTGCCCTGTCCTGTTACCCTCCTTGGTTCGTCCCTTTCCCCCTGCCCAGTTTCCTCCCCGCCCTCTCCATTCTGTCTGCCCTGGGGGGCATTGGGTGGCGGGGGTGCGTGTTGCTGTAGGGAGGGGGTAGAGGAGGGGGCGGGGCAGGGGGAGTGGGAGGGGGGCGGGGAACTGAAGTGAGGACCTGTGTTTTCAGCCGCAGGCTAAGGTTAGGGGTAAACATTGAACCTTCTGCAGTGGATTCCTTGACGAAATGACCACCAAAAATGATCCAAACAGCGCTTGCAAAGCGTTTTGGGCGGGTGGGTGTTGCCGTGATCCTGCAGTAGCCCCCCCCCCCCCCCCAGAGGACTATCGATGGTAAATCTGTTGGGCGTGGAATGGGGACAGACTGGTGGATTGCAGATTGTTGTTGCAGGGTTCCCCTTCGCAGCAACCCAGGCCAAACAATATCCACAGCCAAAAAAGAGTTTGTACCTAAAATTGGCCTTCAATTTCCGGGCCGATGTTCTGAGGTTCATTTTTTTCCTGAGGAAAGGTTTTCTGATGTGGGTGGGGGGGGTGGGCTGGTGTTGGCCAGCCTCCCCCCCCCCCCCCCGCATACGGGGGGTCCTCAAGCAATGGCCTGGCTCAGATTACGTGGACCGAGAGTCGAGGGACGAGACGGGGAAGGTAGGCTGCGATCCTTGTGGCGGTCATGGAGTGGGCAGGGGCAGGGCTGCGGCCCCCCGTCGGTGGCCAGCCTACACCCCCAGACGGGCCCTGCGCCATCCGGACTGGTTTGGCGGCCAGCGTCCGTGTGGACAGCAGCGCACGCTCCCGGCGCCCCAGGACCCGCCTCCCCCCCCCAACCTCCGCCCCCCCTCAGCTCCAGGTCACATGATTGGCAGACTGCTTGGCGACATTTCTCAGCGGCACCAAACCTTTCTCTTGGGCCCCCGCGGCGCCCGGCGCCCATCGAGGAGGTTGCTGTGTGGTCAATATCACCCCCAATGGTATTTCTGTCTGAGATAGCATGCACAGGACGGGTAAGGGAGCCATTGATATGCCCCACATGATGATTTGGGGTTGTTTGCGTCTGACTACATGACAACTGCATTGGCTGATTGGGTCGCTATCCACCAATTTTGCTGTTTTCTGCGCCCAGGGTATATTCCGATGCGCGGGGGAGGGGGGGGCTCCCCTCGGCATCCCCTGCCCCCTACCCCCACCCCGCTCAAGCAGGACCCCTCCGGGAAATCCAGTCCAGGAAATCCAGCCCCTGGACCCGGGCAGGAGTCCATCGTGACGTCCTCGACCGCGAGGCCCACTTTGCATTCACCGCCCTGTCGCAGCAACTACAGGACCAGTTGCAGCTGTCGCCCGATTTTCCTTTGGGACTTCTCCATCGGAGGGAGAAGAACACCGCCATGTACAAGAAAAAGCTCTTTTGGATCGCCGACAAAAGCAGTCAGTATGTGGCCGCCCGCGTACGTCCCGTGTACGTCACGCTGTTGCGCTCTCCCGTGCTTTGGGGACGAGCTGAGAGGTTGAAGGGCCCCGAGATGGGCGCCCCACGGCATGGGATGTCCGCAGTCTGGGGCGTCGGCGACGCGTGGCGCAGACGCGCGGGCATCGAGTGCGTGGACGACCGCAAAGGCCGCCCGCCAGTGCCCCTCAAAACTGCCGCGCCCGCAAGACAGGGGTGGCTCTGGAGGATAGACGATCCGGTTGTTGGTTGGGTGCGTGGACGACGCCGCAGTTGCAAATCGCGGAAGGGGCAGCCCAGCCGCCAAGGACAGCGTTCGTATGTGGCGCCCCGTGCCCAGGACGCCCCTGACTGAGGGAAAAGGAAGGAACGAAGTTGCTGACGATGCACTGGTCCATGTTCGGGCGGTGACGTCATGTGACGTGTTGCAGCGTGGCCTGTGCGTTGGGGATGGGGACATGAGAACTGGCTCCCAAAGACGTGCGGCCACAGCGGACGTAGGGCACAACGCCTCAGAGGCCCTGGCCCCAGCAGCACCTTCCCCTTCCTTCACCGTGCGCAATGGGCGTGGGTCTCTTCATTGGCGCATTTCGCAGGCCGCACCTTCGGGCCTTCAGTCTCGTCCTCTGTGGGAGTGCCGTGGCTATTGAGGGCCGAGGTCTCGGGAATGGTGATGTGGGCCCCAGTGCGACGTGCCATAGGCCCATGCTGCAGGACGGTGCCGAAGGGGGTTGCGGCCTCTCTTTGCTTCCGTCGTGACGCCGCATTGGCAGTGTTGCTTCAAAGAAGTCCGGGGCTCCCGGCGGTTTACCGCTGAGACTTGTGCACGGCGGGCGCGCAGGGCAGGAACCCGCAACGAAAACCCAGGACCACTGCATGAAAGAGCGGTGTTCCCGTGGCATCGAGTGCAACATGCGCGGGCAGCACCGACATCGCAATCTGATATTTCAGCAACATGCACCGCGTGTGACCGTCCGTCCCGGCACCCCACGACACACGGTCCATGTTGCCCACCGCCGGCGGTTTACGGCCAGTTTCTGAGCACTGACGGTGGGTGAAGATTCAGATGTCTTCTCTGCACCAGCGACAGACTTCAGACGGGGAGATCACTGGATCGTGTGACCCTCTGCCGTGTGTAGTGGGTGGCTGCCTGCTCCACCGCAACACGGGGTTCACACGGGTGCGCTTGTCTGTGAATCGTGTCTTGTGATTTGGCGGTGACGCTTGACAGGGCTCCATTGACCCGCCCAACCCGCCCTCTCCACGCGGGATGTGGGCAGCACAGGGCGGTCCTTGAGGAGTCTATCAACCAAAGCCCCGTCAATGTACACTCCCAACGGGCGCACACACGCCCGGCGTCCCCATGAGCACCGGGTGGTACTCACCGCAGCCACTGGCATCGGTGCGTCCCTCTATTTCAAGGTGGTTGAAGTGCATGAGCCGCCGCGGCAAGTTCCAAGTCGTCAATGCCGGGGTGCGGGTGTTCGAAGAAGTGACCATCAAAAGCAAGGCAGTATGTTTTTCTGGGCCTGTGCTGCGCCTTCTGCAAGCCCCAACGGTAAGCAGCATGCCGCAACAAAAAGCAGCATGCCGCAGCGGCTGCCAATGGGAGTCCGTTGGTGGGGGTTTTTGCGGCATGCCGCAGCACGGCCGAATGTTTTGTGGCCAATGACGTTGGTACCCTATGACACCATGCATTCCTAAACCGATGCCCCTTTGCTTTCTTGTGACTGCACATATGTCGAATGCTGAGGATTGTGAGCCGAAGCGCAACAAGGAAACCACACGGAGCACTTCGGACTGTTTACAGTGGGCGATCTCAGAGGGCATCGGAGAACATTTACGACTCACTGATGCACAAAATCACGAGAACGTGGGCAAATTGTATTGCATTCTTTGTGCCGTTTGGCTGTCAACAAAGGGGGCAATTTTGAAGGACCACGTTCTCGGCAAGACAGTGAAACAAGCGAATGGCTCAAAAGTTCGGAAACCTGGTGGCCATGCAGCCAAAGTTGCCAAAGTGCCGGTGCAACCGCCAGCCCCAACGCCAGAACCAGTTTGTTCACAACCGCCGACCATTGTTGTGAATGTCACCACCCCGGACAAGGCGGATGTTGCAAATTGTTTCCCACCGCCAAAGAAGCAAAAAACATTGGGGGCATCAGTTTTGGAGTCAATACTGCACAAGGGTATGGAGGAACAAACGTTTCACCGGGATTTGACCACGGCGTTTACGACATGCAATATTCCTCTTGAGAAACTAAGCCCACATGCAATAATTTGAGCGATTTCTGTCCTACCTGTGCATGTTTCTGGGTTCCAGGAATGCTTGTTGTGTTGGTCCAAAACCTCTCTACCCTAACCCCCAACGGTGGTGCAACATGCCGCAGCATGCCACAGCAGGGATGAACTTTTCCATGGGACCGTTGGGGCCTGGCCTTCTGCTGGGGGTCAATGGCTGTGGAGCGTTGCGGTTGGGTTCAGCAGTTGCCTGTGTAGCCTCCGTGACGGGTCTTGCAGGCCTTGGGGGCGGCCGGGCCTCGTCCGTGGCCCCCTCTCTTTGTAGGTGGCTGTGTTACACAGGGTAACTCTTCAAAGTACGGTACACCTGCACCTTCGCTGAGCTCACAATTAGGTCTTCCACCCTCTCGCTTTGAAAGGTGGGGGCTTATTACTCAGCAGGCAAGCCCACGAGAAGAGGGCGCCGGAGCATGTTTTTTTTTGGTTCAATCCCCCCCCCCCAACACACACATCCCCGTGGCGTGGCGATGACTTTGAGCTGCCTGGCTGTTGCTCCAGGGGGTCCCCACTGGACTCAGGCGGTGCCCGGTGGACGTCACTCCGCCCATATGCAAACCCTTGGCCCCCGTTGCTTGGGCGCGGGGCTGCGACATTGTCATGCTGGGCACTCTGGGTTGCCCCCCCCCCCCCCATCAGCAACACAGGGAGTGGCAGTTGGGCCGGGGGATTGAGCTCAGTGAGCGGATGGTGCAGCCCTGACTGCCAGCCGCAACCCTGCTGCCAATAAGGGCGATTGAGCAGGTGGACGTTGTGGCGACATGTGCTGGACAAATGTTGGCACGACTCAGTGCCATGGAGGCCCTTGTCTGACAGAGTCAAGCTGGTTTCCTTCATACTTACAGACGTGAGTGGCAGCTGGTCTGCACCGTCAGGGGGCTCACTCTTGGGTCTTGGGCACCTAGTGACACTGCCCTTGCAGGTCATGAGGGCGTCCCATGACACACAGCCGCACAGGACAGAACGTTGCAATTGCAAGCGATATCCTCCTGCATCCGGGGGGGATATGCTCAGATACCATGCGATGCGACCGCGATATGCCTTGGTGAGGTCGGCACCCAGAAAACGGAAGTGCCCGCTAAAAGACGCCTGGAAGTTTGGAAAATGGCCAAGAAAAACTCTTGGAAGTTTTGCCCCCGGGGTCGGCCCCCCAAACGCTCCTGATATCGGTAGCAATGTTCCTGGGACCTTCTGGCCAACATTCCATGCAACGCCCGGAAGAATTTTTTCGGCCGATGTTGGCTCCAGATTCTCAAACGTGCCCTGGGATATTCAAGGCTTTTTCGGGAAGCATTTTCAAAAACACTCACCAACATCCTCCCCATTTTCCAACCAATTTTTACCTTCCGTGCTGTGCGGTCTAGCGTCATGTATAGGCCTTTGCTTCCGGGGGGCCAGGGGGGCAGATCCATTGGCGGCATTTCAGTGCAGTTTTGGAACTTAACACCCGCGACGTGAGCTGGGGGGTTGGAGTGCGCGTGCAGGGGGGGGGGGGATTTTTCAGATTTTATGGGATTGTTGAATTCCCCGTCTAATTCTGAATACAATTTCAACACCCACAAAGCATTGGATGCTTGTTCTAGCAACAACACAGCGTGCCATAGCAGTGTGCGCATCCAGTGGTGCGTTGCAGCGCCACGTTACAGGTTGAGCTGAGAGCACCTGCGCACCTTTTGTTCCATGCTACACTGTGTCACCAGTCGATTTTTGCAGGAGGAGTGACTAGGCCACTCCGAGACAACCCGTTCCCCCGTCTCCATGAGTGAACACAAAATCCAAAGCAATCGGATCGCTGAAGCGGATCCTCCAGATCAGAACCATCACCCCACTCTTGAGACGACCGCTCTCCTCCTCATTTCTAGGTGGGGGGTTCTGCAGGTTTTGGGGGGGGGATGCACATGTACATCCCCCCCCCCCCCACCGGTCAGAGCTGGTACAATCAGCAGCCCTGAGAATGCTGCTGGTTCGGTCTCCCCTACCCCTCCCTACCGATCCTGCTGAGAACCGCAGCCCGGGAGGGTCGCCCCCCTGCAACCCAAACTAAAGCAAAGGGCTCCGACCAGGCCATTGCTTCACCAATGGGAATGGGGTCGCAGTTGGTGGTGTGGAGGTCACAGCATCGGCTTGTGTGGGCATGTCTGGGGCTCCTGCAGTGGTATGTGAGGCTGCGAGGCTTGGCCTGCCCTTTGCAGCAGGGGCTGTTGGTTGTGGGCTGAGGGGGTCAGTCATGCACCGGCGGCGGTGCTGGAATCGCTTGTTCTTCGCAGGCGTTGGCCGCGGAGCGGTGGAAGGCTCCAGGGGACGGGTCCACCCACTCAGATCTGAACATTTGTTCTCAGGGAAGACCTGCACGAGGGCTCGGCTCTCTGACCCATCCACAGGCCCCCTGACAGGCCCTGGGGGCCGGGCCCGCAAGGGCCACAATCACATGAGCGCTGTTGGGGTGGGTGGGTCCTGCAAGTGGGTTCGGACCCCCCCCCCCCACCCCTGCAAAACGGATTTCCCCCTGACAGACCTGCGGCCCTGCGAAGCCCTGCCATCCGCTTTCTCGTGATCGCAGGATCATTGGCGATTGGCCCACGAGGGCATCTCCATCATTTTGCCGTATCTGCCGCGCCACCGCGTTGTTCCCATCTCCATGGCCGACATCGTGGCCCTCATGAAGGCCCAGGACTGCAAGCTACCGGTGTGTCCTGGGCCCCACTCACCACCGTGGCCGGGAGGGAAATGGGGAAAATGGAAGGGGGGGTCAGGGAGGGGGGGCACATCATGTTCCACAAGGCGCAGGCCCACCGTGAACGGTGGTGGGCGCAAGCAGTCAAAGGCGTGTGGCCATATGGCTTCAACACGGGTGGAATGGACAAACATCACTATAAGACAGGGCAGGGGTCAAGCGAGACATACAACGTAGGCACGGTTACCGGGGCCTGGTTGCGTAGGGCCCAGGTCCACGCCGATCACCAGGGAAAACAAAAGCCCTGCAGTGAGGAACAAAGGCGAAGGGAGCCAACACCACAAAACTGCAAGCAGGGAGCTGTGACGGGAAAGGGGCATATGGTGGATGGTCGGGACAATGCGTGGAGGCGCAGGGCACCTGGGCCTCATGCACGCGGAAACACAGCGAGGCAGGTTATGGACGGCCTGTGGACAGAGGCGCGTGGACGGCAAAAACAGTCAAACGACACCGGCAACAACCAGCACAACCTCAATACGCCAACTACTGGGCGCCATTGACGCGCAAACGACACACCATGTCACATCCAGCACAGCCCTGGCACACCAACCATTGGGCTCCGCGAACGCGGAAACGACACCAGCAAGAGCACCGGCTGCAGCGGCCGACAGAAAGCAGCAACCCGACGCAACATGCGAAGGGAAGAACGGGTGACTGTCCAGGGCCCCGAAAAGAAACAACAACCAGACGGAATGTCACACAGGGGGGATAAAATGTAGCGGTGTTGGCTGTGAGCCTGAACGTGTGCTCCGGCGTGTCATCTACCCCCCCCACCCCTCCCCCTCCGCGTCATGTCCCAAGGATTCGTCCGGGTGGTGGCGCTTGCCCCAGCCGCGCCGTGGTGCACCCACTGGTCTTACCCTGGGCCTACATCCGCGGCGTCCCGCCTTCTGGGCCTGCAGACGCCTGCTGTGCCGTCGCGACCAGTGGTGTGCGGGACTGCGTGCACGGCATTCCTGCTCCTGGTCGATGGCCAATGGTGCCTCCCAGGATGCAAGGGGTAGCTGCAGGAGAGACCGTGGCGCTTGGCGACGCAGATGCCGCCGGTAAGGGGGTTAGTGGGGCTGCACGTTGTGCGGGCTGCTTTTGGCGGGTTGTGTGAGGGGCCTCCAGTGGACCCGCAAACCCCTTTCCATCGTGTGACCCTGTTCTTTGGCTTCGGCGCGGTGCTCTGTGCCGCGTGTGCCCTTTGGCAGCCCGTGTGCAGTGCAACTGTTGCTGGTTTGCCAGCTTGCCGCAGGAGTGTGCCGTGCTGCATGCTTGACTTGGGTGGAAGTGAGGCGCCTCTGTGGTTGCTGAGGCATACGACAGGAGGGCACCCGACCATTCCGGGGTCATAAAGGGGGGCAACTGGATGGCTGCCCCGAGACTGCAGCGCTTCGTGAACCTGCGCGGAAATGAACTCCTTTGCAGTTGTGCAATCCTTTGTTTTTGGACGGGGCTGGATCAGGGCTGGATATGATGAAAAGGGATTCACGTAACCATCAACGTGGGCGCGCACGCGTGTGGGGGGCTGAACCTCAGATGCTGCAGTGACGAAGGGACACACTGGGTAGAGAGGCAAGCAGTGTACATCGGTGTCGCGTGGTTTGCATGCACCCCCCCCCGCGCCACCGATGGTGTTTGTATTGGACGGCACATCAGGCAAAACGTTTATCCCTGTGCACAATGTGCAATGCGTTGCCAGGGGGCGGGGTACAAGTGTGACTGTGCACGCGACTAGCCAACCTCGGACCGTTTTCACCATTTGGGGGTTTCGTCGTTTCGTCATTTCGCCGTCTTTTTCCTTGATGGGGGAGGGGCTGGTATTTCCAGCCCTGGGCTGAATTGCGGCTTGTGGTTGGCCAGTGGGAAGGGGCAGGGAGAGAGCTCCGTCTTCGCTGTGTACTGCCCACAGCGCGTAGGTTGTTCGTTTGAGGATTGGGAATCTCTAAGGTGTCTGAAGTGCGTTCAGCGGTCTTGCGCTGGCCGTCAGACATGCATCTATTGAAAGGAATGGTGGATGGAGTAGGATGGGGTGGGTGTGGGATCTTTGACCCCCACAATCAGTCATTACGCCAGAATCTTTTTTCACTCCGATGATCTTTCACTTCAGCCAACATGGCGTGGCAGCGAGTGGCGCAGCACCATGCATCAGAGTTCGGGGAAGCCTGCAATCTCATGGTCTCTCAAGGGAGGCAATGGACACACGAGTCCATCTGTATTGAGCTTTCCAGGCGACGCTCCTGATGGAGAGTCCTGGACCCCACAGGCGCAACCCCCACAGGCCAGAGGAAAAAAAGGAGTGGCAGGCGGAGTGGCTGTGCGGGTGACGCAGGCACCAGTTTCATGACAGGTCTCCAGGTGCCATGGCAGTGCGTGGGGCGGTGCACCCCACAACAACAATCTGATGTCGCTGTGGTTGGGCTGCGGAAAGTACAGTGTGCCCTTGCCATTGTAACAACCCCCGAAGCTGCAGCCTTCACTGATGCAGCCTGCAGGCAGGCACCGGGAGGTTTGTCAGGGTCCCACTGCGAACCGGTGCTTGAGAGAGAATGCACGCACTTCATTGCAGTTGGATGGGCTTGATGCTCCGACAAGAGACGCAGTGACCGAGCTGAATCTGCACGGCGCTGGGGCATGTGTCCTGCACTGTGCCGGCGCGAGCCCCGCCCTTTCCCATGGCCTGCACCTCTCTGGGTATTCCTGTGGGGCCTACTTGATGCTGTACCTCAACAAAGTGGACCGTGCGAACGTCTTGTACCGCATGGGGGTTCCCACTGATGCGCAGGTCGTTTCCACCCCCGATGTCCCAAGCGTAGCACAGTCATTTGTCGCCACTGTAAAATTCGGGTCTGGGGCGGGGTGGGGGGGGCTGTGCCAAGGTTAAGAAGGTAGGCCGGTTGGTACTTTGGCACTGGTTTGGGCTTTGCGAAAAGATTTGTTGACATGGCTTGTCCCAAGCCACTGGAGAAAGGGTGTTTGTTGGGTGAGAGTGGGACAGCTGTCCCTCTGCTGACCAGGGCTGCTTCTGCCCCTTGGCGCCCCATGCCGGCACCGGCGATGCTTTACACAAATTCTTTCCCAAGACCGTGCAGTTGGGAGGGTGTTCACCACGATTCTGTGCGAAATATAACACAGGGCCAATGGGGGGGACGGAGGGTCCAGTTGGGGGGGGGGGTCCCTCCTCCTCTGGTTGTCCGCTTTTCCACCACATGCTTGCCACTGCCCTGGAAAACTTGGTATGGGCCATTTTTGGTGCAAAAACTTGTGGGTTCCGTACCTGCCCCCTCCCCCCCCCCGGCCCCCCCTCCTTTCTTCTACCGCACGGATGGCGATTAGAACGTGCGCGGACACAGAGTGGAAACAATGTGTTGCGTTCAGAAGAAACACTTATCACAGTGGCAAATTGGAGAATGAATCACAGAAATTTCCGCCGCACAATTGATACCGTGTCAAAAAAAAAGGCACCGTGCGATGAGGAGGCTGTGTTGTGCCGGAGTAGAGGTGATGCCCCAGTACCCCACCCGCACGGGCTCCGAACGTGGAAATGATGCCAAATGCCCCCCCCCGGCCTCCGGCCCCTCTGGTCCTAATAGCCCATTGATCATGGCATTGCACATGCATGAAGGACAAAGTCAATCCCTATCAAGGTCTCCACCCCTTAAACAAAGGGTGCAGTAGGTGATGCGGCGCACGCGGCGCAACTAATACGACAACCAGTGCCGAAGTACCAACCGGCATACCTTCTTAACCTTGGCACCCCCTCCCCCCGCCACACCTCCACCCCCTCAAGCCCCTAGGGCCGGACACCTTGACGTGGTGTGGAGGCATGGTGGGGTCTCCCCAGCGCGAATGGCCCGGAATAGGGGGGCAGCTACGCTGCCGCAGCTTCGCATTGCCCTCACTCAAACTGCATGTTGTTTCTCGGCAGGCTACCCACCACTCCGTGATGCCGGGTGCTAGGGCGATCGGGTTGCGGGCACAGGGGCTTTCTCCACATGTCGGGACTTTAGTGGTGGATGGCCCTTGTCCACGTGGCCTCCCCCAAGCGCAAACGCCGCTGTCCCCCCTCCCTCCAGTGTCGTAGATACCTGCCGCCGGCGTGTAGCCACGGCATCGTTGTCCCTTTGCCCCTTAGACCACGCAGCATGTCTGCTGAAAAGAAACACGTACGGTCAACGGCTGGCTACGACAATCAGCGCCGGAGGAGCGCCCCTGGAGCGCCAGCTAGCTCCTGCCCGGCCCATGTACGAGTACCTTGCGCGGAGCCCCATGTACCCCGAGATGAGGTTGACGGCTCTTGTCGAGCGCCAGCATGCCAAGACGGCCTTTGAATGCTTCCGGGGGTGGGTGCTCCGCACCCTTTGGCCCCACTACCCTGGGGCCTCTTTCCAACCTCACACGGTGAAACCGGGTGGTCAGCATCTCCATCCACGCTGGTGGCGGCTGAACATGGATCATTCTGGTCATGGCCATGCGGCAGTTGAGTTCACATCTCATCTCGGCCCACCACGCTTCCGCTTTTACGCGGCTACCAAGGTTATCGAGCAGCTTCTTGACCGCCTCCGGCCACCCATTGCATATGATCTGGTTTGCGGACCTCATCATGGTGAAGCACCATCTTGGGGCCCTGATGAAGATCAGGAGCCGCCTGTTGTGTGTCAGCTATCTTCGCTGCCCGTCCGGTGAACGCCCTCATGTCCACCTTCTATTCGTGCTATATGTGGCCCGTTGGAGGATGCTGCCGTGTGCTGGTGATGCTGTGCCCGTAGGGGGCATGCATATATGGAAGTTTCATGCTTGCCCTGACGCTTTGCTGACTGCACCACCCTAGAACGCCGTTGTTTCACTCTGTTGCTGTTATGCTTTGCTGCCATAGAGTCACACTCGGGGCACCTGTTCTAACTGTTCTGACTAACTGCACCGTGAGCGCTTGTACATACTCCCATGGCCCTTCATGGCGTGTGCGCGTGTGACGTGTACTTTGATCCATGTTTTGTGTGCCCCATCCTGGGTAGTGCAGCCATCAGGAGTGGACCGACCTGCTCGCCAAGCGCGATGCGCTCTCCCACCATGTGGTGATGGACGGTTGCCGCACTCTCTCTTGCGGCGCAGCGCCCTCTGGAGCCCGCCCTCCCTACTCGCCATGCGCGATGTGTACCCTCGTGGCACGAGGTGGGAATTTGGGTTGCTGTGACCGTTTCTCCGCCAGCTGCTACTTTGGATCCTCTCAACACGTATTTTCTGCGTGGTGTGCGCTCTGTGTCAACCTCTCTGTGGCATTTAGCCTGCCGTCTCCGGCTTGGTCTGCTCTGGTGCTTCTATCCCATGCTCAGTGTGCCCCGAGATCTGTGATTGCTCCTCTTTTGATCTATCTACAGCGGATGGTGGGGCGTCCTTCTATCAACACCTATCCGGTGGGGAGGCGCTTTGGTACACCACCTGCGCCCTGCCCGCTCTGCTCGCGCCGTGCTTACGCCTTGCGTCGCATCTGTTCCTTTTCGTGGCTACCCCTTTTCCATCTCACGTTCCCACACCCTTTTGGCGTGACGCGGTGCACGCTTTTGTTCTACCTTGACCGCCCCTACCGGAACGAGGCCAGGTCAACTTCCTGTTATCCTTTGCCCCTATCAAGGCGTTTCTGCACCATGTCGTCTTTGTTTCCCCCTTGCTAACTGACATCAAGCACCAAATGACCGATGACCCTTATGCAGTGGACCTCCGTTCCTGGTGGACGGGAAAGTCAACACCTGAGTTACTTCAGGCGGCGCAGGCCACCCTTCCAACGCCGTGGAGCCATCCCCCGTCGGGGATGAATGATGCGCTGTGCTGGTCCCTCTACAAGGGCAAGATCTCTTCAATATCAAGCATCGGGGCTGTGCTTCACCCTCAGGGGTTGTTGCTCACCTGCCAAGCCACCGTACAAACCTCATTGATAGACTCATTTCAGCGCATGTTCCGCTAGCTATTGTCGCCCGACCCAAGATTTTGGGTTACCTTCCCCTGCCTTCTGATTACATGGCGCGCCGTTTGGTGGAAAAGTGGAACCCCGGCTACAAATTGTTGGACCGTCCGAAGATGCATGCCTCCATAGCGCGTAAGCTCGGTGTCCAGGATGCCAGCGGGTGCGCGGCGTCCCCAACGCGGCTCCGAAAGCAAAGTTAATCCAGCCTGTCCGCGCCTACTTGCCCTGGCGAAGTGTGCGATTTTTGGGTCCGACGGCTACCAGCCGACACCCTATCCGTCCTATGGGAGCTGCCGCAACCGGTCGGAGCGGTATTGCCCGTCTCCAAACCTGCTCCTCTAGATGAGCTGCACTGTGCCTTGCTGGCATGGGCAGGGACTTTTTCAAGTTTCGCGCTTGGGGCCCCCCTTCTCCAAGAGCGCGCCCATTCTTGGCATCGTTTCCGTGGAGACGGCGGCTGCGGCTTACAAGGCGTCCCCGATAGCAATTGGTTTTGTTGCCGACCTTCGATCCTGCACCGGGGATGCTATGATATCATGGGCCACGGCGCCCGTCCTGGCTGTCCTAGAGCGAGGTCACCGACCCATGGTAACACTTTCGAAGTGGCTCTGACTCTACGTCCCAAGCACAGCCTTCTTGCCGGCCGCGGGTGGCTCTAATAGCCTTTTGTTGCCCTCATTCACTTCCCACCGGGTGTGCCTGGAGGTGCACGTGCCTGAAGAGCCCCTGCATGTACCCATAGTCTTTGACCCTATGCATTTATGTGTTCACGAGTGCCACACCGATGACGTGCACTCCTTGATGCATGATGGCTACGCCTCCCTCAGCGATGCAGTCCGTTTAGGTTGGCCTTGTCGCTTTCAGCCGCCTCCACCGGGACATCCCCCTTTTTCGCAGGTCACGCTGGCGCTATGTCCGGTGCTACTTGACATTCCGCCTCCCACTGAGCTTGTTGCATATGTTCACGACGCCTCTCGCACCCAGGGCACCGCCACTCCGGCGGTGCACTCGCAGTGCTGAACCTGGTTACCGGTGTGTATAAACTCTACCCCGTGCGGGGCAATTTCACTGGAGCGGGTTGATGCATACGCTAAGGATGTAGCCCTGGGACAGCAGCCTGCACCAGACTGGATAGCGGGTCTGCAGGACCCCACGGTATGCTTTGTTGACCAATCAACGCCCCGCCCCTACCAGGTGCGTGACCCGCAGCCACTATTCCGACACCGCCTCCGCCGGTATCTAAGGGAGGCGGTGACTTTGCCCCTGGTGCAGGTGACCCGCGCTATGTTTTCGTGCGCGAACGCCGTGTTGTATTTGTCTGTGAGGCGCTCTAGGTTTAGAGGGAAGAGGTGGAAACACCGCCAATGCTCTAGGATGGTTATGGGCTCAGGTGCCGCCACGGTGGGGATTTGCAAGGTGATGGGGCAGTGGTCTAAGGAAAAGTGTGCATTAGGGTGGGTTTCACCCCGCACGGGGGGAGGGTGTGTAGAAATGAGCAAGTGGTCCCGCGCGTTGAAGTACCCCTGCGGGCCCACCCAGGTGGGAAGCTCCACTTGGGGGGGGGGGTGCTCCCCGTAGATTCGCTTCTTCAAGAAAATCGGAAAAGAGACGGCGTAGATAAGAAAAAGAGCGACGAAAGTGTGGGGCCAATCCGGGGTTCTGATTGATGTCTCCGAACACTACATGTAGATACCAGGCTGACGCTAAAATGTGGGCTAGGGCCCATTGATGGATGGGCTCATATGCTTGGGTTGGGCCAGACGCCGGAAGATGGAGATCAATGGCTAGCAGGGGGGCACCCGCCAAGCTGAACCACACGGCCACTCCTCTGCCGTCCGCCCGGAGGTCCACCCGGTGGAAGGCATAGCTATCATCACGGCGGACCACGGCGGCCACTCCTCGACACTTACGGTTGGTGAGGCTAAAAAAGGACGCAGACAGGGAATGTATGGGAAATGGTTCAGGCAAAGCGCCAATTTCCTGCAGGGAAATGATGTCCGGAAAAGAAAACGATTGAATAAGTGAGGATAAGGCCCGAACTTTGGGGCACAGAGATTGTTGGACGTTGGGTGACATGAAATGCATGCCACGCCCATCAAGGGCTCCGCCGCCGCCGGCTTGCACATCATGGAGCATTGCGGGTTTCCAAACCGCCATGCGGCGGTCGAGGGCATCCAGGTGATATAAACCACGATGGCAGGTTACAGACGGGACCGCACCCGGTGGCAAGCCCGAACTGAGGCATAGAATCAAAAGAGACTGAGTGTGCAGGGAAGCCGCGCGGAAGCGCAGGGCGTATTTGGTTAGCACGGCCGTAGGTAACTCACTGACAGAACCCGTGGGGAAAGGGGGGAACACAACCGACCCCGCTCGATGGATATTCCAAAGCAGTTTCTCTCTCTGCCTTTCTTCCTCCATGCCTCCTTTCCATCCATGCTTTCAAGGGGCCTTTCACGGTTCCCCGTTCTTTCTTGAATGCTGTCTGAGTGGGCATTCTTGTCTAGTTGTCGGGTGAGCATCAACTAGATGCTGCCTCGGCCATGCCAAGTGTGGTGTGCAGCATGTCGCAGGCGCGTGGGTACAGACTCGCAGAGCGCCGCCAGCGACTGGCGCACCATATCGTGCTCACGTTCTTGGGGTGCCAGCATGTAAGGGGCTGGAGGCGTGACTCATGTAGGCTCATTGGGGTCGGCATTCAAGGTTGGGAGCCGGGCTCACGGGAGGGGGATATTGCAGGTGGGGAGGGTACGCGGGGTATTAGGAGGGGGGGGGCCAGAATTGGTAGGGGCCCCACGCACCATGGAACTACCTGGAGAGGCATAAGAGGGACTTAGGGCCACCGGGGAAAGGCCGTAAGCGGAATAAGGCACTGGATAGGCCGGGGCATAGTCTGGGTACGGGTATGTGTAGGGAGTGGGAGCCGGGGTTGCATACTGTTGCACCGTGTGCCCTACAGTTAGGGCCGTTGAAGCCGGAGGGGGGGGGGGGGGGTTGGGGTCTGTGCGGGCCCGCTTGGCATTATTCAAAGGTGGCAGCGCAGAATCCTTGCCCAAATTTTTGCAGTGGCTCAATGCGGTTCGAGCGACACGGGAACCGGACTCTGCAAAGTCCTTCCATCTTTTTATGAATTTAACCTACGTCAGTGATTGCCCGGGGCCTGACTTCCCCTAGGGAGTCCCTGTACTCCTAGTGGGAGTACCTCACGCGGAACGTTGCTAAACACCCCACGTGGGGTTCTGCTGTTTAGGCTTTCCTTGTGCAGCAAAGTATGCAGCCCCCCTCGGAGCCAGCAGCGGTGGCTTCCTGAGCCGCCGCCGCGGCAGCACAGTCGCAGAACCAGGCGGCAAGGGCCTCAGCCTCTTCTTCACGCGCTACCTCGTGAGGAGGAGGGACGGATGCTGATCGCTTCCCCATCGCCGCATATATTCGGGGGACGGCCAAGCAAAATGTCCACCGTCCTTGCTCATGCTCCAAACTGCGTAGTGTCATGCGCACAGCTTTCGGTGGGGACCACGTCGCGCACCTTGCAGATCGGTGCCTCAGGCAAGGCACGGATGGCCACAATGGTGGCTATTCCGTAGTGGGAATTCTCTCCCGCCGCGGCGTAGGGTGCAGGCAACACATGCGGGGGGGGGGGGGGGGGCAGAATAGGTGCAAATGCAGACGGCAGAGTAGAATCAAAGACAGCTGCCGCAGGGGGGCAGATGGTGAAAGCACACAACCCGCTAGGCATGGAAGGAGCATTGTAGCTTCTTCCAATCCGGAGGCGCAATGCCAAGCATAGTGGCTATGGTGACCACTAGAGGCACAGACGGAAGCAGAAGCTCGTGATTAGTAGGCAGGAAAGAGAAACGTTCACGCGGGATAAAAGATGATAACGTGGAGTGAATGTGGGATGCGGACACATCTCAACGACAAAAGACGTCACAAGTAGCCCTAGGACTAGAGAGATGTCCGGCATGATCGGGGCAGGGGTCTGGCGTTGCAGTTGCTGTTTTTCAGTGCGCAGATCCTGGAGCTGAACTTCAAAGCCGTTCACCCGGGTCCGCACATCATGGAGGGTGGCATCGTGAGCATTGTGGCACATATGTAGTGCGGCGTCATGGTGCCCTTTGAGCGCTTGCAGCTGAGACTGATGCTCATCCCGGAGCCGCAACAGCTCACGCTCGTGCTGATGATTGAGTTGGTCGATGATGCGACCGGTCTCAAAATCAGGGAGCTTGCTCACCAGCGGGTCAAAAAGCGGGCGCCGAGGAAAGGCTGCGGGAGCCAAATCCACAGAGTCGGGCTGTGGAGGCGGAGGCGGTGCAGTGGAAGCATCTTGGGTGCAGGTGACGTCAGTTGGGGTGGTCGCGAAATCCAAACACGGCAGAGCAGCAGACACGGCGGGCTCATCATCGATGGTAATGTGTTCAGCACCAAGCGTGACACAAAACAAGAAAACGACTGTGGTCATCAGCGCGTGACAGGCATTCCTGAGGCATAGCAGTGGCAAGACACGGCATAGAAGGATGAAACCTTTGTTTCGCTTGAAGAAGCCCGTAACGGGCGGACGCGTGGACCAAAGGGTTAGAGTGAGTAAGTTGCCGACTTTGGGTTTTCATGAAAGAGGAGTACATAATATAGGGGGAGGATTCCAGGCCGACCCACCCAGCACGCAATGGCTGTAGAAAAGTTTCGGGGGGGGGGGGGGGGGCTGGAAGCATCCAAATGCCAGATGGAGCGCAGACTTGATGCCACCGGGAGGTCACCCGGGCGCATGGCGCGGTATAAAGGTGGCCATACCTCGGCACACCACCGTTGTGTGCCGCTCACAACATCGTTATACATGCTAATGGGATAATGGCTGGGCAAAGACAGTTAGGTCACTGCTACCGTGGCGCGGCGTCCCGCCTTCATGAATTTCGCCACATCCTCACGGTGGAACCGGTGCGGCAGCGCATGTCGCCCCAAAAGGCGGATGAAAGCGCCCGGCCCTTGGCGTTGGAGTGAAGATCGCAAAAGGAAAAGCGGTTCGTTGAGAATGTGTAAGCGCCCCAAGCGAAGCTTGGTGCCGACAGCAATCGTTTTCACATTATCAGAGAATAAGTTAGTTGCTGCCCCGGAAGCGGGCAACCGGGAAACCAGGCGCTGGGCATCTCAATGGCTCTCAGCGAGCCGAGAGGGTTCATCAATCCACCCCAAACGGCGCAAGGGCCCGACCAGCGTTGCGAGGACGCCCACGGAGGCTAGAGCCAAGGCGGCACGTAGCTCGCCGAGGAGGCAGTAGAGCAGAGCGGAAATGGGGTCACCTTGCCCGAGGCCCATCTCGTCGCGGGCCAGGGCCTCCTCGACGCCTTGGTACCCACCCATGTGCAGATGCATGGAGCGGATAGCGAAAACAAGGAGGTCCACTGACGAGGCTGAGCAGCAAGAAGCTAGCAGAGTACTCCGGATTGTGGCATGCGCCAGAGAACTGAAAGCATGGATAACATCGTCCAAAACCAGCCAGGCTTGCCGGCCTCGCGATCAACAAAAAAGGAACCAGTCGTGTACCACCTGAAGCACGTCCACCACGGACGTGTGGGGCCACATGGCGAACTGCGCACACGACACACATCTGTGGGCGCAGAGGAAAGCTTGCAGCGTGGAGGCAAGGTACATGGACACGACCTTCCACAGGACTTACGGGTTGCTGAGGGGCCTGTTGTTGCCCACGATGCCATGGGTGACCTTCTTGGGCAACAGGGCGAAGTCCCCATGGTGCAGAGCAAGCACCCTAGCACCCGATAAAACAGCATTATAAAAGGCCAGCAGCGGCTGCAGATTGTCATCAGACAGGCCGCGAAGAAGAACATATACAATCAGATCCCGGTAAGGGGAGGTGTGGGGCGTGATGTTAAGCAGATCTCGCAGGAGAGCTACAATGAGGAGGGGAAAAGTGAAGGGTGAAAGGCTGCCGATAGGCGTCAAATGGCGTTGGCACAATTGCTCCAAAGTCACATGCGCCTTGAGACGCGGATTGACGGACATACGAACAACATATTTGGGCTCCATGGAGGGCCCCAACTGACGGCCAAAAACTCGGCGGTAAGACTGCGCCGAAGGCTGCTCGTGGCGATGAGGGCGGCTCGACCCCAACTGTGACTCTAGGGTGGTGATGCACCAGGCAGTGTGGACTGCACGCCGGAGGGCGGAGATGAGAGTAAAGATGACGTGGGACCTCCCATTGGCGGGACACGTTCGGGCGGCGCTCACGCAAAGCGGATACGATGGGGCAGCTGCCGTCATTCCTACTTTCCGGCGCAGAGATGTAGGACTGCGAATCCGAGAAGGTCCAGGTGGCACCTCACCACGCTGATGCACTGGGAACACGAGATTGCAGAACAACCCGGGCCACATAGACCTCCGTCCGGTAAGAATTGATGCAAAAGATTGGTATATGCAGCACCTGGTGCAAGTGCTCCAGGCGGGTCCACCAAAAAGGGTGGCTCAAGAGGAAGGCCCTCAAAGACTCCTGCTCCTACCGCACCATCGCAGGCGGCCGGTTTAGGCCACCGGCTCACCGTACACTGCACGGGCAGCCTCCACAAGGCCGTTACGGATTTGTTGAAACTGATCAGGCACCGATGTCGGCGAGGTCGAACTCATGGGCACTATGTTGAGCAGTTCCTTATGGCGCCTCTTTTGCGTGCTTTCTTCCACACCCGGCTTCTGCCCGCTCTCCAAGATTTTTGCCCGCAATGGGGAGTTTCGGCGGTTACTGGGCATGAGATTTGCATCCTACATGGACATGATCTTTTCGGCATCCGACGGGGCTCGGACTGTGTTCCTGTACCTTACCCATGTGCCACTATAGGGTGAACAGGTAAGGTCATCCCCCGAGGTGTGGCTCTCCTTCTTGCTCGCTGGATCACCTGCACAGCTTTGCAACATGCAGTGTCTTACGTTTTGAATGAAGTGGCTGTTGTGTATCGCAACCATTCCTCTCTTACACTGCCTGTCGTGCGCAGTTTCTCTGCGTGCCACGACCCTCGGTCTGTATACGTTTTCCACTGGTCCGCCCCTCCCTCTTCCCTTATGTGCACCTGGTCTTGGAGTTTGCAAACCATGGCGGCGCCCGGTTGGCCGCACTCTGCCCTCTTACAGGTCTTGTCCACTATCGTGTCTTTTTCTGTTCATGTGCCGTCCACAGCTGCAGGTCACCGAGATCCAGCCACTCACCGGTTACGTCTCCCCACGCAGTATTGGTGGGTGGGCCCCGACAACCAACGTCGTGAAGTCATAGATGCCGTTACACTACTATGGGACAGCCCGTCGGCTACTCCCCCCTCACCATGGGATACGGCGAGGTGCTTCTGGGTGTTAGGCCACGGCCATCCAGAGCGTACAATTGCCATCTACGCCTGAAGTGCGCAGCCTCCCAAGGCGGATTATGCCCGCCTTCGGGACCTGTTCTACCAAGCTTTGCGTCTTGTGGGGTATGTGCCCCATTGCAAGTACACGGACCTATGGATAAGACTACGACGCACATCACAATGAAGCCTTCAATTTCGTCTTCTGTGCCCTGTCTACCCGTCTTGCATTCCGTATTTGTATGAGCTATCAACGGGCCTCTGCAAACTGGGAAGCGCGGTGGTTTGTGGGTGCCTATTGGCGCCGGTCACCTGGGCAGCGTCGTGGTGGGCGGGAGCCTCTATGCGTCCGCTTGACTTGGGATCCAACCCTTGGTTGGGTCTGTCGCCAACCTATCCCAGTTTGCCAGTGGCGTGGGTTTGGAGGCTGGCAGTGGCTATGCTAGCCTTCGCCTGGGGCATGCGTGGAGCCGCTAGCCTGGTAACTGCATCCCCATCCGTGCGGTGGAGACACGGGGAGTGGGTACCCTTACCCGGCTAACCGCTTGCACGGGACCTGCGCCCACGGGGGGGGCGGCCGGGCCCGGTCCTTGTATGTGACCCCCCCAAGCCCCCCCCCCCCCCCCGGGTTTTGAGAGATAGTGGGTTGGGGGCATGGCGCCAACGGTGCCCCCCTTTTTTGAGTGTGTGCTTCCTTTTCATCAAACCATCAATGCTTTTGAGCGCCGGATATCGCAAGACGACGCGCTATACAAATGTCGTTTGTTGCGAGGTGCTTTCAGCGGAGATGAGCAAGACGGGCCGCTATACAAATGTCGTTTGTTGCTAGCTGAAGATCCTGCATTCGGAGCAAAACCCCGGCCCGAGTGTATCGCCAAATTCTTTCTTGGGCGAACACACTACGTTCATTCTTTCTTTCCTCTTTCTATTTTTCCCCACGCTTTATTGCATGGCCCCTTGAGTTGGGGTTAGGGACTCACAATCCACGCTTTGTGCGTGGCCCCTTGAGTTGGGGTTAGGGACTCACAATCCACGCTTTGTTGCGTGGCCCCTTGAGTTGGAGTTAGGGACTCACAATCCACACTTTGTTGTGTGGCCCCTTGAGTTGGGGTTAGGGACTCACAATCCACGCTTTGTTGCGTGGCCCCTTGAGTTGGGGTTAGGGACTCACAATCCACGCTTTGTTGCGTGGCCCCTTGAGTTGGGGTTAGGGACTCACAATCCACTCTTTGTTGTGTGGCCCCTTGAGTTGGGGTTAGGGACTCACAATCCACTCTTTGTTGCGTGGCCCCTTGAGTTGGGGTTGGGGACTCACAATCCAGGCTTTGTTGCGTGGCCCCTTGAGTTGGGGTCAGGGACTCACAATCCACGCTTTGTTTTGTGGCCCCTTGAGTTGGGGTTAGGGAATCAGAATCCACTCTTTGTTGTGTGGCCCCTTGAGTTGGGGTTAGGGACTCACAATCCACTCTTTGTTGTGTGGCCCCTTCGATTGGGGTTAGGGACTCACAATCCACGCTTTGTTGCGTGGCCCCTTGAGTTGGGGTTAGGGACTCACAATCCACGCTTTGTTGCGTGGCCCCTTGAGTTGGGGTTAGGGACTCACAATCTACGCTTTGTTGCGTGGCCCCTTGAGTTGGGGTTAGGGACTCACAATCCACTCTTTGTTGTGTGGCCCCTTGAGTTGGGGTTAGGGACTCACAATCCACGCTTTGTTGCGTGGCCCCTTGAGTTGGGGTTAGGGACTCACAATCCACTCTTTGTTGTGTGGCCCCTTGAGTTGGGGTTAGGGACTCACAATCCACTCTTTGTTGTGTGGCCCCTTGAGTTGGGGTTAGGGACTCGGAATCCACGCTTTGTTGCGTGGCCCCTTGAGTTGGGGTTAGGGACTCACAATCCACTCTTTGTTGTGTGGCCCCTTGAGTTGGGGTTAGGGACTCACAATCCACGCTTTGTTGCGTGGCCCCTTGAGTTGGGGTTAGGGACTCACAATCCACGCTTTGTTGCGTGGCCCCTTGAGTTGGAGTTAGGGACTCACAATCCACACTTTGTTGTGTGGCCCCTTGAGTTGGGGTTAGGGACTCACAATCCACGCTTTGTTGCGTGGCCCCTTGAGTTGGGGTTAGGGACTCTCAATCCACGCTTTGCTGTGTGGCCCCTTGAGGTGGGGTTAGGGCCTCACAATCCACTCTTTGTTGTGTGGCCCCTTGAGTTGGGGCGAGGGACTCACAATCCACGCTTTGTTGCGTGGCCCCTTGAGTTGGGGTTAGGGACTCACAATCCACTCTTTGTTGTGTGGCCCCTTGAGTTGGGGTTGGGGACTCACAATCCACTCTTTATTGTGTGGCCCCTTGAGTTGGGGCGAGGGACTCACAATCCACTCTTTGTTGTGTGGCCCCTTGGGTTGGGGTTAGGGACTCACAATCCACGCTTTGTTGCGTGGCCCCTTGAGTTGGAGTTAGGGACTCACAATCCACGCTTTGTTGTGTGGCCCCTTGAGTTGGGGTTAGGGCCTCACAATCCACTCTTTATTGTGTGGCCCCTTGAGTTGGGGCGAGGGACTCACAATCCACGCTTTGTTGCGTGGCCCCTTGAGTTGGGGTTAGGGACTCACAATCCACGCTTTGTTGCGTGGCCCCTTGAGTTGGGGTTAGGGACTCCCAATCCACTCTTTGTTGTGTGGCCCCTTGAGTTGGGGCGAGGGACTCTCAATCCACGCTTTGTTGCGTGGCCCCTTGAGTTGGGGTTAGGGACTCTCAATCCACGCTTTGCTGTGTGGCCCCTTGAGGTGGGGTTAGGGCCTCACAATCCACTCTTTGTTGTGTGGCCCCTTGAGTTGGGGCGAGGGACTCACAATCCACGCTTTGTTGCGTGGCCCCTTGAGTTGGGGTTAGGGACTCACAATCCACGCTTTGTGGTGTGGCCCCTTGAGTTGGGGTTAGGGCCTCACAATCCACTCTTTATTGTGTGGCCCCTTGAGTTGGGGCGAGGGACTCTCAATCCACGCTTTGTTGTGTGGCCCCTTGAGTTGGGGTTAGGGACTCACAATCCACGCTTTGTTGCGTGGCCCCTCGAGTTGGGGTTAGGGACTCACAATCCACGCTTTGTTGCGTGGCCCCTTGAGTTGGGGCGAGGAGCTCACAATCCACGCTTTGTTGCGTGGCCTCCCTTGCCTTTGGCCCAGTCAAAGCCCCCTGCCCCCTCTCTCCCAAATGAGTCCGAGGCAACGACCTCTGGGGCTGAGCGATCTCGTCCGCTTAAAAGCGCCGGGAAGCGCAGCAAGAAGAGGCGGGACGAAGCCCAACGGGAGCTTCAGTCGAAGCGCACCTGCCGAGACTCTTCCTCCTTCTCCTCCTCAGAGGGGGAGCTTTTCAAGGACCTCTAAGCAGAAGTCCATCCATTTTTTCTTTTAACTCCCAACTCTAACCAAGCCTCAGCAATTTTTCTCACAAACTAACCGGGGGGCGGGGAGGAACAAGGGCGGAGGGGGAAGGGGGGAGGGGGCAGGGGGGAGGGGGGCAACACGGCGACCCTTAAGACTTTCTTCTCGGCAATGACAAGAAAGCGCTATTATCGCATACATACCTCTGTACCCCCAAACCCCAGACACCCCCCCCCCCCCGAGGAGGTATGCATGTGGTAGTAGCGGGTCGCGCGCAAGTCTTAGATCACATTCTGATCTATGCTTTAGCTCTGTTTGTGGTGTGTGTGTGTGTGTGTGTGTGTGTGTGTGTGTGGTGTGCATGCGTGTGTGTCTTGGTACAGTGCAATTTTTGCATTTGAGCCCGCAGGCCTGACGAGGGTCACACGTAGAGTCAAGCTCCGTGATAATTCAGTATAGACCCGGCCAGCAGTAATGTCGATGTCAGATTTCGCGGTGTTTGCCAGGGGCAGCACTTGCTCCACCTTTATCTATTCGGTGCGCCTCATCGAAATTGCAATGGCCACGTCGACAGTTGAAATGGCGCTGTCGGTGTTGATGGACAGGAGAAAGGAGTGGGAGGACACATTTGTCAAGAAGTTTGGGGTACCAGTGGATAGCGAGGTGGGATTACCAAAAATGATAGGAGCTTTCTGCGTGATGGCGCATTGCAGCCTCAATGTGGAGGGAGTGGGCTTCGTGAAGTCGGCACCACCCCCGGCCCCGGCGCTTGAGCTGCAGGAGTTGAAGAAGCTGGTGGAGGACCAGCGTATGGCCATGGAGGGGCTGCGCAAAGAGTTGGCGGAGGTCAGCGCAAAGTCCCAGGCCGCAGCGAAGAGGAAGATGGTGGGGGTGCCCCCATTGAGCAAGGCGGAGCTGCTGAAGGTCCGGGAGCTGGATGCCAAGCCCCAATGGGTGTATGCAAGCTTGCTAGCCTTATCCACACTGCTGTGGCGAAGAGACGTGCCGACCCATGGGGGGCGGCACACTGTCGAGTTGTTTGCCTGCTTCGGTGTCCGTGCTTGTGTGCCTTCGTTTTGTGCTAAACCCCCCCACCTTGGGAAACCCCCCCGACGGCCGAAATCCCCCCCCTACACCCCCAGCCGACCCCCCACCAGAACTACCCCCTGCCCTCTCCCCCCCCCCCCCCCGAGCACGGGGGGGACGCCGGCACCGGACCCTTTACACCGACTCCCCCCCCCTCCCCCCCCCCCCTCCCTGGAAATTGGCTGGAAAGTGCCGGACCATGGGCGCCGAAGGCGCCCTAAGAAATTTTGCTTGACTTAGTACAGGGTGAAAAAATGGGTTTCCACCCCATGTGTTTATACTCAAAATGCTCAGTTTTTTGAGGAGAACCCAATAGTGGATGAAAACCAAATTGGACAAAATATGAATACCACCCCTGTGCAGAGGTATGTCAGATCTGGGCCATACCCTAGTGGTAAAGCAGTGCCTCTGCAATTGGAGGTCCTGGGTTCAAATCCCAGTGGAGGTAATCTGCAGGGCTGTAGGTAGGATCAGGGGCACCATGGGAGAGTTTTTGTTTTTGTTTTTTTTGCCTTTATTTTGCTTTGACTTTGTCCCCTTTGTTGGGGATCCCCGAGAATGCAGGGGTGATGTAGCATTTCCGCCCACTTGTGGGCCTCCCAGAAGGCAGGGGTTAGGCATCCAATTCTGATTTTGTCCCCCTTTCTTTGGGGATCCCCGAGAATGCAGGGGTGATATAGCATTTCCGCCCACTTGTGGGCCTCCCAAAAGGCACGGGTTAGGCATCCAATTCTGATTTTGTCCCCCTTTGTTTGGGGATCCCCGAGAATGCAGGGGTGATGTAGCATTTCCGCCCACTTGTGGGCCCACTTTGATTTTGTCCCCTTTGTTGGGGACCCCCGAGAATGCAGGGGTGATGTAGCATGTTTTGAGGCCCCAAGGAGGAGAACCCCATGACGGGCACGCGGCGCGTTGGTGCACACGATGTACAACCGGTGTGCGGGCATAGTACGTGCACACGTTGTGGGCACGTAGTGCGCGGAGAGAACTTTTTTTTTAAAAAAACGTATTGCGCGCGGTGCAAATCCTTCCCCCCCTCTCCTCGAAAGGGTTTCGAAACATACATCAACTCCTTCTTCACAACATGCATGGTTCGGCCTGGGTGGGGCGCCACTGGCAACAGTGGCCGGGAATTGACTCGGGGGTGCTATGCCCTTAAACACAAGTACCACCTACCATGCCCCCCCCCCCCCCTGTTGCAATTTTTTTTTGCCAACATACATACCGCAAAAATGTCTACCGCGATGAGGGGGTCATTTTAAGCCATATATGTTGGGGTCCGGGTGGCCCCCTCCCCTTCAGCCGGCCACAGACCCCCCCCCCCCAGACCCAGCCCCCCCCCCCCCCCTGCCCTGAGATTGGCTGGAAAGTGGGAGGGAGTCGGCGTATGGCCCGTTGCTACGTCCCCCCCATGCCCCCGAGTTTTGACAGATAGCTGGGGGTTGGTCGCATCAGGACCGTTGGTAGTCGCCCCCCCGTGCCTGCGCCTATCGCCGGCAGCTCCTCCTCCTCCTCCTCCTCCTCCTCCCCCCCCCCCCCCGCCCCAGACCGGAATTTTACAGTCGCGACAAATGGAGTTTACGCTTGGAAAACTTGGTATGGGCCATTTTTGGTGCAAAAACTTGTGGGTTCCGTACCCTCCCCCCCCCAGGGACCCATGAACGCGCTGTCCTGGAGAAAGGGCATGGGGTGATGGGGGCAGTGGGGTGAGCACCGAGGAGACCCCTGGTCATGAGGCGGGTAAGCCCTGCATTCGGACTGACAGGCGTACACACGCCAAAATGGATCGGCATGGCCGACGCCTGCCCTGCCATCTCCCTGGTCTCCCTCGTCATTGCCGTACCTCTGCCTCTTCCGGCGTGCTCCACACTGGGCGTCCCTTTGCGACAGGCCCAAGGTGGAAGCAACCCGCAAACTGAAGAGTGATGCGCTGTCTTCAAATACGAGCCGCACGACATGATCAGCAGCGTCTAGGGCCCGTGGGGCCATGCAGCAGGCATCACGCCGGGATTGTCTTATCCTCAGAGAACGCCATGGCAAGAATTTGACGACTGTGGGATCCGAGGTGCTGCGGCAGACGGACGTCCAAGCTTCAGGGGGAGGGCTCTCACCCACGGTGGGAAGGCATCCTTGGAGTCTCGTGTATCGACGGTCGGGCTACAAAGAGGAACAGGAACCCCGGGTGGAAATGTTGGTGTGCACCGGATTTTTTTTGCGCAAATGGGCAATGCTTCAACAAGCAGCCCATCCAAGTCCCCCAAAGCTGTATCACGATGAAGAGGTTGCCAAAGATGCAATGGACTCCTTTGTGGGCGTGCTCATAACGTGGGGAGTCTCGATTTGGGGATGCGCTAGCCAAACGTGAGCCATGGGAGCTGTGTGTCGCGTTGGGAGCATCCACTGCTGTGGGCTCTGTTGAGGAGTGCAGAGGATACAGTCGGAGCGTTGATGCGTTGGCCCTCTACAGCGCTTTCCAATCCTCATTCATTCATTACCAGCACCCCTGCACCCCACGTGGCCTTAGAGTCGGCCGACGGGGCAAGAGACTCTGTCTCTGTTGCTGAAGAAGAGGGTGCCTTGGCCGCAGTAGATGAAGCTTCTGACCTCATCTGGGCCTTGATCATATCCTCCAAACCCATATATGTTGTGACGTGTCCGTCCGCGTGTTGTCCACAGCACTTGCAGTGCGCGATTGTTGATGTGACGGACTGGGGCGACACATCAGCGGTTGGCTTTGGGTTGGTCATGGTTTTGGGTCCCAGTGACATGCTTGCTTGAATTGAACTTTCCAGATGAAGATTATCCGGGTGATCCAATGATTGCAAATATCGACACGAAAATGTACCGGATACGGGGAGGACGGGGTATGGATATTGCCAAAGTGTTACGGATGTTACGGGGAGTTTGTACCGACATATTCAGCAGAAGAGCAGGAGAGAAGGAAGCAGATGTTGGATTGGTTGGACAGAACCAACCCTAACCTTAACCCTAACCTGAAACACAACCGAGTCCATGAAGTAGAGAATGGTTGGTTGTGGTTATATATCGCACAGCCTGGTGATGGTATGGCTGATGGGATGCTGCAAGAATGGATCCAAAACATACAAGCAAGAATGGCACCACACAACATCGAACTGGATACTACGGGGTTGCAAGACGGTGATGGAGTCCACATGAGGCATAGAATCTACATGACCAAAGGCCCCATTGCTCATCTTTTGAGCAGGGAACGCGGGTTACCGGGGGACTTTGACAGGCTGATTTACGAATTTGAACATGTACCCATCATCGAGCCAAGACACGACGACGACAGAGACGAGCACCCCCCCCCCCCACCCCCCAAGGCGAGGGGAAAATTGGCTTGCGCGGGGGGGGGGGGGGTTGTGGGAGCCCCCCGAAGGAGGGGGGGGGGGATCTGGCAATGGGGCTCCTGTGACAGAACCCTTGGTAAAGTACCAATCACCTCGAACAGAGGTTGTTAGATCAAGTGCAGGCGCGGGTGTCGTATACCCCCCCTTTTTTGGGGTCATTCGCAAAGAATAACCCAAGGCTATCATCCCAAATATCATCCCAAGGCTCCAAACAGTGGGGATGCGCCGCGCTGTCGCACCAAACCATGGTCGGCGGTTCGAATCCTTGCCAGTCGACTGCCATCGGCGGCGCCGCCGCCATGTTCGCCTGACCGGGGTTCGAACCGGCGACGAAAAAGTCTGCGGCTGGATGCATTACCATTCGGCCACAGCATATTGTGCGATATTCTGTTCTCCCACTGGTTGAAGCCGAGTCTGCCACTGACAAAAAACCCGAACTGTGTGTTTCTGTCTGACCGGACGTAAATACCACCACTGCTCCCCCCCCCCCCCCCTTTCAATGAAAGTTCAAATTTATTTGCCACCATCTATGACCTTTTTCAAGGCCTCGTCACGGGAGCCAAGGAGGGGGGGGGTCCGGGAAAGGGGCACCAACGACCCCCCGCCCGCGCAAGCCAATTTTCCCCCACCCCAAAAGGCAAAAAGACAGCGTAAAGCCTAATGCATGCCGCCAGCATCCAGAGCTGCAGCAGGGCAGCTGATATGGCCACTGTTTGGGCGACATCATCAAGGAGGCCTTCGAATTCAACCGAAGAAGGCCATCACCAACACCGCTGATATCAACGGCAGCTGCAGTGCAGCCCCTTGACCGCCTTGGGGGGCTACGCTGAGCAGCTACGTATGGCGATGCCACAAACACTATGAGGCTGCTTGCAGCACTGCCCTTTGATTGTACAACCAAGCGAAACACACTGGGAGTATGAAAGGAGCGAGACGCTACATCTAGACAAGTGGCACGCCACCGGCTCTTGCATTGGTCAAGGACATGATGTTTGGCTAGGGGGCGGGGTTGGGGAGGTGGCCCGTATGTGCTGTTGTTGTCAGTGCCGCGGGACAAAGGGGGAAAGCAGAAACGGAAAGCCTAAGCATGTTGGGAATGAGGGTCGGGCCTCATGACCTTGGGCGTACCCTATCCTTGAGCCGCCTGAGCTAACCTCAACCTGACCATGAGACATGTGATAGCTAGAGACGAGTGGCGAACTCAAGGCAACTTTCGGTACTGGTTTAAGTTGCACTGATTAAGTGTGGCATGAGGTCAAGATCATGCTGGTTATGTCAAAACATGACCTCATGGCCCCTGCCACATGCCACACATGCCAATGGCCCGGGCCATGATTGTGTATCCCAGCCAGGTAGGCTACAAGGGGGGCCATGATTATCAATTTTTGCTGGGGGGTTTAACGCCCGTAGCTCGTCCAACAGCTCAAAATATTGCCAAAAACACCAATAACCCTTGATTGTGATTTTGCAGCATGTGCATGGGGTTCGAGGCACAAACCTGACAAACCATAGGGGCTGCAAGTGGAAGCACCCCCAAAGCAGGACGTGGCCTCATGATTGCAGCAGGGAGCAAGGGCCTTGAGCAGAGGTCAACCAAACATCAAAGGCCCCTTGGGAGCACCTGATGCAGCCCGTGTGCGATTGGGCGACATCTATGGGAACGGTGTTGTGCTGTCATTAGGATTTGTCCTCTGGCGCCAGGCACCTCTGTGGATGTAATTATTTGGGACCATGAAGGGCCACAACGAGCCAAGGGCCATTTCGAAGGTTATGAAGTGGTGCCAATTGTTTTGTGCTCTTGATTGTGCTATGTTTGTGGGAAGCAGCGGTGTTTAGTCAATTTTTGTGGCAAAAGTGTTTGCTCTCCTCAGGGGCCATTTTGGGAGGGGGTAAAAATCTGGTCGTTCCGGGTGTACTCCCCGCAAAAGTAGCGCACGGCGCGCGTGCGTTGCAAGTGAGGGAGACCAGTGGATTGAGCCATGTGGTCCCGCAGATAAAGGGGCTTGCTCTGATCATGCATTCCGTTTCGGCTTTGGTGGATCGGATGAGCATATATTGCCACAGAGGGTCAACAGATTTTGTCTGCGTGCCGTTTCGCATATGTTCCTCTTTCTGAAAACCAAGTGTCTTTTTGGCTTCTGTTTGCCCTCATACCGTATTTTTGATGAGTATATTGCATTCGTGTGCTTTGTTTGTGCAACCCCAGGAGGACTACCAAGGGAACCTCACCTCAAGAAGTTGAGGGTTTAGATTTGTATTAATAATAGAAGGAAGCAGTCTTACCCGCGTGTATGATATATAAGCAGTGTATAAGCCAGAGCCGTGGTACTGTGGGCATTCATCCACTCAATAATTGGATCATTGATGTTTTTGTTGGCAGGCTCGATACGTTTTTTTGCATAATGAGGCTCTTTGCGTTACCCGAGGAGGTGTTGTTCTATATTTCTGACTTCTCAGAGACCGCCCTGTGCAGTTACATATGTGCCCCAATGTGGAACATATTGTATCAGCGTCATGTACGCTATCATGTCCGAAGTACGGCTGATTTTTCCAAAGTGATGAACAATATTTGCGTTCAAGCAGTACACACCATGTCTCTCAACTTGAGGGGTATCGACGTGGGAGACAGTGGTGCTCAAGCACTCGCGTCATTGAAAGATGCAGCTGCATTGCACTCTCTGAATCTGGATCTATCCCGGAATAATGTGGGGGTGAGTGGTGCGCAAGCACTTGCCGGGTTAAAGGATGCACCTTCGTTGCATAATCTAACCCTCACTCTGTACAACAATGCTGCTGGGGCTAGTGGTTCTCAAGCGCTTGCTGGATTGAAGCACACAGCTGCATTGCACACTCTCACTCTGGATCTCTCTCACAATCATGTGGGGGCCGTTGGTGCCCAGGCACTTGCAGGATTGAAGAATGCACCTGCCTTGCACACACTCACCCTTATTCTGGCCTGCAATGGTGTCGGGGCCAGTGGTGTCAACGCGCTTGCTGGATTGAAACATGCGGCTGCACTGCACACGCTGGTCCTTGATCTGTCCCGGAACGATCTTGGAGACGGTGGTGTCGCAGCTCTTGCTGAGCTGAGGGATTCAGTTGCGCTGCGCACTCTGACGCTTGATCTGTCCAGCAACGGCGTGGGAGACAGCGGTGCCCAAGCGCTCGCTCAGCTAAAGGATGCCACGACCCTCCAGAGTCTGACCCTGAATCTGTCCAGCAACGACGTGGGATACAACGGCGCCTATGCGCTGGGTAGGTTGAGGGATGCCGCTGCACTGCACAGTCTGAGTCTTGATCTGTTCAACAACGATGTGGAAGCCAGTGATCTCTTCATCTGCAAAACATCCCGGTAGTGTGTCGCTTGGCCAGTGTGTCTTAAACACGTCCCGTCCGTGGTATCCTGGGACACGCCCAGCCTGTTTACAGAAGGATTGTGCAGTCCGCTTGCCAAGGTGTTGGACTTGTACCCACAGTGGGAATCCGACGTTGTAAGGAAGGCACGAGCAATCGGGATTACCGGGTATCACGAGACGAACGACGTGATAACCAGTCTTCCAAATTGTTTCAAAGGGGCATACTGTCGCGTGGTGCATGCACGGTGCATTACACGGTGCGGCTTGTTTTTGAAGGGTTTGCTGGATTTTGCATTACGTGGATTGCATGGCGTGCTGTATCCCCCAAAGGCTAGGATCCTCGTTGTCATTGACGCTGAAGAGTTCCTGCCACACTGCCATCCTTTGGGGGCGCGTGCCCTGAGGTGACGGAGACCAAGTTCGAGGGCTGCAGTGTTCTGGAGTGTTAAAGGGGCGTTGCGTGAAGCCGCATGGCCCAGCCATTCCCATTTGCCCGTTCCAATCGTTCCTTGCCCTCTTGTTTTGGCGGCGTGACCCTGTCCATGCACCCTAACTGTGTGTTTCCCTCGACTCCTGTGCACTATGACACATGGCTGATTTCCCTGATTCGCTCCCGTGCGCTAAGCCGGGGCATAAGTGCGTCGGCCAGGACCGCCTGCGGCGGCTCACGCGGCGTCGCCGGTCTGCAGCTTGTGGTCTGACAAGCTCAATGAAGGTCCAAGTCTGCGCCACGCCGTGGTAGTCGTGGAAGGATCAGTTCTTGAATGGGGGTTGGCGAGCCTTGGGCACCGATCCTCACCCAAGCAAACGGCACGCCCACAATACATCAGCCAGCCTGCTCTTGGACCATGCAATTCGTCCATACAAACTCAACAGTACCCGTGCACCTACTGGACAGGTGGACAATTGGCTGCTGCGCAGGGGGGTTCCGCTCTAGCCCCCCGAAGGAGGGTTGGGGGGTGGGGGTCTTGAAAAGGGGCTCTTCTGACAGGCCAGTCCGAAGAGGCTAGTCTAAACACTAGTGATGACTCACCACCTGGGTCGGAAGGCGGCCCAGCAGAAAATTTTTTCGAAGAAAAGTCTCCCCATGATCAGGCGATTGCTTAGTGGGCAAAATACCCCCCCGGGGGGGGGGGTTGGGTGGGTGTAGAGATGGGTGGGTGGGTTGGCCCCAAATTTCAGCATTTTGGGCCACCCGGCACCCCCCCCCCCCCAGGGGGGGGATGCGGGTGCGCTTTTTTTGGGATTTGGGTTTGCGCAGGGCTCTGAGACCTGTCTGAATTTTTCACACATTTTTCACATTTTTTTCATATTGCGTCAAACATCTCAACCCTTCGTTGCACAAGAATGTCAGAACAGGCCGGTAGCTGAGTTGGTTGTAGCGCTGGACTCTGTTTTCAAGGTCCTGGGGTCCGACCCCATTGGCAGTAAATTTTTGCTGGTCATTTCTGCTCTGACTGTGGGTGGAGGGCAGGGTTGGGGGGTAGGGTTGGGTGGGTTGGTGGGTCGATGGGTGGGTGGGTGGGTGGGTGGCTGAGCCCTGGCCGAGGCCCAAACTAACCCCCCCCCCCCCGGGGTCACTAAGCAATGGGCTGCCCATGATACACTACTCAAAATGGTCAGTGCATCATGGGGATCGGCAATGCTTGAGCTCAACCCGCGTTACTTGGCAAACTCGCTCGTCTGAACACATGACATATCCGCATGAATCTGCCTCGCACTGTCCTGCCAGGCCTGATCAAGCCAGCCATGGAGGAATGCCAACAGTTCTATCCCCCAAAAAATCTTGAATCTTGCAGGTGGGCTGGCAGTGGATGAAACATCCGGGGGGGCCGAATCCTAACCATGTCACTTCATGGTGGCTGCCACTGGACGGTTCGGGTTCAGGTTACATAACCGTCTGGGTGGATGCCACGCACATGCAGGGTGATGACAGGGCAGTCCTCATATCGGACCAGCCCACAGCCTGCACCCTCGCTTTGTGGTGGCTGGAAATTGGGCTGACTGGGTAAATACCAAGGGGAGGGGGTGCAGAACTCCCTCCCCCCCTCCCACAAACTCCCTCCCCCCCTCCCCCCCCATTCCAATTAAGCAAAAGTTCAGGTTGGTGGTTCATGACAGTGCATGACAATGCATACTTAACGGGGGGTTCCCCCTTCATTGTGGGGGATCCAATCTACTGTCTACCCCCCTCTCCTTGCTCTCGACTCTTCCCACCCTCTGTTGAACAAAGCAATTGGGGCCTGAGATTGCGTCATATCCAAACTTTTGTTTTTCATTCTTTATCTTTTTTTGCTGACAGTTCAACAACGCTGTCTGCAGGTCTGGTGCCAAGGTAGGCCAACGGGTTCTTTGGCTGGGTGTTGAGGGCCGAGAGGACGCATTGGCACCAGAGACTCTAGGAGAGCAAGGCAGAGGGTTACCTCAGTACTGTAAATAGTGCCCCTACGAGACTCTTGGCCCTCCCCTACCGGCAACCCCTCCTGCTTTGGCTTTTAAAGGTGTTGGTTAGGGGAAAATTCAGTGTAGGACAGCGAGGACAGAATCATTGGGATGCGGAACTGTCCCACACCCCCCTACCTGTGATCTTCGAACTATTTGCTTTGTAATTCGCAAGTCACGCAAAGACAAAGGGAAGCGGCGCAAGATTGACATGAACCAGGAGGCACTGTTTACTGGGCCACTATTGCATGTGCAGAGCTAGGCCAAGGGCTGTGCACTGCTCCAGGAATTCCATGAAGCGTCCATGAATTAACAGCAACCTCCCAGGAATGAACCATCTAGCAACCTCCTGCTTTTACAACAAAAACTCTACACCAAAAGGAAAAGAACCTATTGCGATACATTTTGGTGCGCAAAAGGGGTGGGTGGGCTAGCCAACCCCCCCCCCCCTCCCTCAACCCCCCCCCCCCGCTCAAAAGAACCCCCCCCCAGGGAGGCCACACAGGGCCCAGACACATGGCAGCTTTGCAGTCCTTCGGAATTGGAGTAAAGAATAGTGTGAAATACCTGGGTGTCCTAATAGGCCATGTGTCCAGTGAAGAGGCATATGCGCCAATAATCGCAAGGGCCATGCACCAGGCACAATTTATGCGCTCACTCCTCCTCACCCATGAGGAACACATCGCTCTGTTTCAGGAGTGGGTCCTACCATTAATTATTGTCCGCTAGAGCGTAATTTCCAATAGACTGTGTGCTGGCCAAAGTGGCCAATGTCTATAAGGTAGCACTGAGGTTAAACAGTTGGGGACTCACCCTCCCAATTCTGGCCATGCCGCCGGACAAGGGGGGGGGACCACCTCCCCTAGCCGTGCACCTTTTTGTTGTGGTAGCACGCAGCGGCATTTGCGAAATACTTGCATGAACCACAAGCCACACCAGCCCTATCAAGGGGGCACTTCAACGTTTGGGCAACGGGACACGGAGTGATACTGGACCCCCGATTTCTACGGTGGCTCCAACTGGGCCCAATCCCCTGGAAAACGTACTCTTCCCGGGGATGGCCTGTAAGGCCTTTTCACTGCTCAAGAGGCCCGCCCCAATGCCGGCGCCAAAACACGAGGTGCTCCCCTAGATGCCGGCGTGCCATAACTCCTTGTTCCGCGACTCACAAAAATACGCATTTTAGCCTATCGTTAATGAGAGCAGGGGTGGTTACGGTACAACAATTTCAAGAGAAACTGATAGCACAGGTGGACCTCCCCAGAACATGGGCGCCTTTGTGCCAACCGGGGGTAGAGACCATGGCCTAGCCGGCAATGAGAGCAAACACCCCCCCCCCCCCCGCAGGAGGTCAACCCCACATTCTGGATGGAACACTCCATATATGCGTGGAAATATATCCCTGTCGCTACCCACATTGCTCAGCAGTGTATGGGGCCCGCGGACACGGCCAATGGCCCCACCACGGACCCCAAAAACCATCTCGTGGGGCCAACCACAAATTTCCTTGACAACCCCCCTGGGATTGGTGATGTGGACAACAGTAAGAGCCGCATGGTCCACCCGATGCGCGGCGACATTATCGGACAACCCATGGACGCCGGCGTGGGACTTTTTCGTACAAATGTGGATCAAGGTTTTAAGGGGATGGGAGGCGCTGCAGGACTGCACACTGCCCCTTGCTGAAACATCATTACTGATTGCGGCCCTATCGACAATGCAATCCACGTCGGTACTATAGCACCCCAAGGTGGTAGTGTCAGCCACCCAGTCCCCCCCCCAACCGTTCAAACTTGCAAGGAAGCGCCCCAAAAAAGTTTGCCCAAGCGGAGGCGCTGTGCGCACAGCACGAGAGAGTGGTGCAGGTATAGGGAGCATAAGGGTGGGACGTAGCCTACCCGGACGGATCATCGGAACAACACCCGGAGGTTGGGCGGGTGGCAGCGTATATTTTGGCGACGAACGAGACCGGTCGTGGGCATTTGAGCGCGCCGCCCACCGAGTGGAGTCGCCTCGGCCTAAGCGCCAATGTTGCACAAGGCCCGGCATCCTGGGCCAACACCCGCCACCGGACATGGCCCCTGGAAAGTGACGAAGGCTTGTCACCCTTGAGGATCTGTGGGGGCTGGCACACACATGATCCTGTGTTTGTCCCAACAAACATTGTTTACCACTTTCATTCAAGATCTTTCTGAATTTTAATTTAGTCAGTTCAGTCAGACCAGTGTCTTGGTGCTTTGTTTGCTTGTGGTAAACCTACATTTTGTTTTTCCTCTTTACTCTAACGCATTATAGGTTTGCCTTATGCCGTGGCAGTTTGCCTCCCACATAAGAGAGCCCTCTGGTATACACATGTGAACTCTGGGTCTTTGCCATATGCCCCGCGTTGCGGGGATCCACTGTATCATATGCTGGAGTCGCCCACTTTTCCAAGCACAGTCTTGAGTACTGTTTGAACTCCCGGAGTAAGTCAAAAAAGTTAGTATATTTCGGCGATGAACAAGATGTCGCGGAGTACATCCCGCTGTCCGAAGAGCAAATGAACATCAGGGGCGAGTTGTGAGCCTCGCTGTGCGCTTTAGAGAAACACCGCAAGGGAGGGAGAGCGCTCATTTGCCGAGGTTGCTTGTTACTTGTCAATTGGGGTAATGGGTTGGGCCATGGGCCAGGCGGTGGCGCCGCCATAACTGGTGCAATGCACAGAGGCCCATTAAACACAGGGATCTCTGGGAACCCATTCTGTCAATCATTGAAACGTTGGGCGACGAGGTAAAGTGGCTCCATACAGCTCCACATATCGGAATTCTGGGGAACACGAGAGCGGACCACCTGGCGGATGCGGGCCGCCGAAAATCCCCCCTCCTCTTTGGACGCATATCCATACAGCCCGGAGACCCACCGGAGGCCCTTGAGATAGAGCTAGAGGAAGACCCCATGGTGGAATGGCAGGATTGGCAGCATGCGGATGACCCGGCATCCCCCCCCCCCCATGGAGGAAGGGGCGTTGCTGCAGCTCAGCTCACTCTGCATAAGGGGGGGGGGGGGGGCACCGGGACTCAATTACACCGAGCCGCTCGCTGAAATCACCCCTATGGGATATCGAGGTGTGCACACCCACCCAGGATCGGAACCGGCAGCGCCTGCGTACACCGATCCAATTTTCTGCGACACGTATGCCGCAACCGGGAGGACCTGAAGCTACCCACGTTACACTGACACCGACGGTCACACCCCATTACATGGGGCCCACGTGAAATATATTCCGGACCCCGCAACAACGGTCACCCATGTCCCCAATGGTGTCCTAGCGACTTCTTGAATCCTCAAACCTTGTGATGACGGAAGAGGAGGGGCCGGACGTGCTGAGCGCACGCTCAGCGAGCACAGAGGGGTCCGACACCACCGCACCCACCACCCTAACGAGCAGCATGGATGGCTCCCGCTGTGCAACGCCGTGACCCGCAGCTGATGGCAATGGAGGGTCCAGCCGGTTCCGATAGCCGCCGGGATGTACTCCCGGCACGCGGCAGGAGTCCCCCCCCCCCCCCTCCCCTGCTGAATGTCGTATGTGAACACAAGAGACCTTAACCAGTCATGAACCCACTGGGTTTTTTCTACCTAAGCTCCCATAATTGCCCAACCAAGCGGGGCCGAATGGGGCCAGCGCAAGCACCTTGGGAAGGGAGTGACCGCTGACCAGAATGCGTGCATAACCCTGCAGAGTCCAAAGGGCTAGAGAACAACGTGGATACATGGCAAGGGTGCACAGTCAGGACAAGCCCGGAGAAGCACCGGATGCTGGCACAATGGGCAGAAGGCGATGATGGCTGTGGAGCAGACACAACAGAGCCTAATGCGGACATTGCAACCTGACCATTTGAAGCCTCAGGGGCTTGGTGGGGGATAGAAATCACCACAACTGGAGTGGGGCCTCGTGTATCGAGCTTCGAGGGGCAGGCATTTCGGTTTGATGAATGCATCAGGGTGAGGGTTGCTTCGCTGACGACTTTTGGCAATGATGGTTGATGGGGCCTACTGATTTTCAGGGTTGCCCTATCATTGAGCTCATCTCAACCTACCCATGAAGCGTTCCATGGCCACGGCTAAGTGGCAAACTGAAGGCAACATTCGGTCCTAGTTGAAGTTGAACTGAGAGAGTCTAGCATGGGGTCAAGATCATGCTGATTATTTCAAAACCTGACATCACGGCCCAACATCCCCAAACTTCCCTTGTCCGCCTGTTTGGGGTCCCCATTACAAGAGCCTTGAAAGGATGGGGGCGGGGGGCTTCCTACAAGACGTGTTCGAACGCCCCCCGCCCGCGCACGCCACTCTTCCCCCACCCCTGGATCCACGTTCTGGAGGCAATGGGGGAAGGCTCCACAGCACTTAGGGCGGAGCCGCTGACCTGTGCATTAGATCAGTCACCATGCCGGCTGTCTTGAATGGCAATTTGCTAGGTCCTTTCCAGTGGCCGCTCTTGGCTAGAGTGTGTCACAAATATATGGCACTTGAATGTTATGGCCTTTCATTTATCACTGGGCATGGTGCACACAATGTGCCATTGCACAGAAGTTGCTTAATGGGCAGCAAGCAAAGAGACGGATGAGCAACAACAATATACATGCAATGACACACATGACACGACAAGCAGGGCTGAACATGAAAATGGATACCGGCCGACTTCCCCAAGGCCTTTGACTCCATCACCTACCCCTATGCACAAAGCCTTCTTTTAAAAAAAATGGGACTCCCCAGCTGTCAAGTACGAGTGCTACTTTTTCCTTTTCCACGAATTCATGCCAGGGATCGTTTATAAGAGCTGTTTTCCAAGCTATTTTGCAATCGGGGGGGTCTAGGTGGGTGGATCTTCAGCCGGGTGGGTGGGTCTAAAGCTTTGGACCCCCGCTAATTGTTATAATTCCCAGAGTTTCCTAGGTTCGGCTCCTGCCACCCTTTCTTTCTTTGGTCTCAGGAGCCTTGTTTGACTGTTTGCTGGTGCCCCTTCCGGCTTTGTCATTGTGCAGGTGGTAGGTGTGCGGGTGGCAATTTTTCAGATGGTGGACTTTTCTTTTGATAACACCTTAAACCTGTGGACCCTTTGTTGCAACAGGTTGTCGGAGCTGGTTGATAGCCCAGTTGTCAAGGTGCTTGCCTGCAGTTCCAAAGATCCGTGGTTCAAACCCTAGTATTGTGAAGTTTTTGGTGTGTCACCCTTTGGGGATGCCTGACCCAGGAGAGCGCCTTGGCTTCAATTTGGTTGACAAAAAATGCTCCCCACAGAATTATAAGAGGGGGGTCCTGGGTGGGTCAGAAGTCGGTTGGGTGGTTACAAAGTTGGGTGGGTGGTTCTTGTCCAAAATATCCCGCCCCCTCTTCTTAACGATGCCTCATCCATGCGGCTAGTCCTCACATCATGCATCTGTATGGGACGCGATTCAACCCCCAAATGAGGAGTGCGCCAGGATGCCCACTTTCCTTTGCTCTCTTAGCTCTTCTGATCTTAGAACAAGTAGGAGCACTACGGTATGTGCACGCCCTTATGCTTATTTTCTCTTTACCCTCCTTTACAGGCTATTCGTAGAAGCAATCAGTGCATTCGTGTTTTCCGCCAGTTTACACACTACACAGGACAAGGATGGCAGAAGACTCCTAAAGGACGAGGCCAAAAACAAGTGACAATGCGAGAAAGAGAAAAAGAAGAAGGCGAAGGCGAAGGCAAAGAAGCGAGCCAAGAAGGAACAGAAGCGCCGAAAAACACGAGGGCCGTAAGAAATCCAAATCGGCAGTGTCCGACTCATCGGACGACTCCAGCTCATCCAGCGACTCCTTCGACACCACTAGCTCTGATTCATCCAGCTACTCCTCATCCGACTCCGACAGCTCATCCGACAGGGAGAACAAGAGCAAACCACGGGATAATGGAGGCAGAGATGGAACATTGAAGCCCAGGAGGGGCCGCCCAGAAGATTTCGAATTCCGGTGGATCAACGGCTGCAAGCACTTTTGCACCATGGCAAGAGTGCACCAACCCGCCCCCTCGACCATGTAAGTTCTGTGGTAACCGCCACCGGGCGTTCCAGAGTGCCGAGTTCGGCTGCTGCTGAGGCGGCCTAGCAGGCCCCCACGTTCCAAGGGAGGGGGGGGGTCGCTGGCAAGGCACGGGACAGGCAAGCGTGACAAGTAGGCGGTACGGGTTAGGAATGCACTGGGCACCCTACTGGAGAAGGCAGAGCACGAGATCGGCAGCTCCTACGAGGCTACGGTATGGCGGAAGCTAGAGGATGGCACCAGAAAGGCGTACCCTTGAGTGCTATACAAGTTCTTACGTTACAACAAGATCAATGGCTTCCTCTCTTTGAGCGAAGAGCTCCAGGGACGCATCCTACAGGTGGCCAAAGATGGCCAATACGAGTCGCCGGTTGAGGCCTTACTGTCCGGACTACGCCTCGCGGAAAAGATGTCCATCATTCCAGCGATCGTGGTACCAGCGGACTGGCTGTTCGCTATGTCATTGGAAAGGCTCCGGATATCGTGAAACCACCAGAACATCAGATGGGCTGAGGGAGACATCATTTGCAGGATCACAAAGAGAAAAGACACGTGGGAGTGGAAGGAGCTCGAGTGCCTTGGAATGGCCTTGCTTTCGCTCACGAACTTACAAACTTACTGCGCATCGGAGAGGCATGGACCATATTCTCGCCTGGGGACGGTAAGCTCTGCTTCATGGGAGACAAGTCACGGAGTGGGGAACACGAGCAGGACCTCGGACCCCAGGTGTCGCGTTGGATGCGATTCATCAAAGAGGAATGTCAAAAACGTGGTGTGGCAGAAGACCGCCCACATGGGGATAAGTCACCAGCGGACTTGGAAGAGGCATGGGTCGCGCTTGTGGCGGGCACGGAACTCGAGCACCACATGTGGCACTGTCTGCGGAGAGGCGGCGCGACACGATTGTGGGCCTGAGGAGCGCGAAACCAAATCATCATGCTCGCTAGTGAATGGGAGTCACCATCGGTGGCAAGGCACTACACAAAGCCAAAGCATGCTTGGAAATTTATGGAAAGAGGAAAGCAGCCTGTACCAGTATGTGGAGAAAATGGATATCGCCTCGTGTACAGTGACTAGTCCTCCAAGCAATGGGGGCCGGCCTGGTTACGAAAAGAGCTCCGCGAGCTGGCAGTAGAGGCACAGGCCGACGGCAAAGTTCTGGGACCAACTGGACAGGCCGCCCGAAAGAGGAGGAGGACTCGATCTGCAGGGCCGCCAAGGGCAAAGTAGAAGGCAATGGGCACACAGCTGCCGTATGGAGAAGGTCGTGGAGTTGGGAGAGGAGGTGGGCGTTGACTTGATCCGGGTACATGATGCGATATGCGGCCAAGTGCAGGCGAAGGAGATGCCTAGGGTCTCAGAGGCAGTGAGCCAATTGCTGCCGGGTGTGCACGATGCGGTGGGCGATCACACAGCGCAAACGATACTGGTGGTGGTGGGCTGCTTGACCGAGCTGGCAGAGAAGGGCATTGACCCTGAAGACAAGGATAGATGCTACAGTGACAAAGAGGACTAAGGAGAAGTGGACCCGGCAATAGCCCCTAAAGGGGTGGGCCAAGTGGGGAATGTAACGATATAGGACACGCCGTGGCCGCGTTGTGTACCGGAGGACCTACAGAATCGCTACCGGAAGTGGAGGGACGTTTCAGGAGGCGTGGGGTCGTCGGACGGTGTGGGAGTACGTGAGATGTTGGATGCCTTGGTGTGGGATGGAGCTTTGAGCAAGCGTGCGGGCGTTATGGAGGCCAGTGGTAAAGTGCAAGCCCGGCATCAAAGTAGTACGAAGTGCGCGTTCATCCTAAACTGCGTGAAGCCAAATGCCTGTGATGACCGTAAACCAAGTGGGTATCAGCTGCCCCAATTGAGCAGCTTAGGGACTCCATTTTGTTGGGAGGGCGGCAGAAGCTATATATGGCAAAACTGGATTTGTCTAAGTGCTTTTGGAGTGTGCGCCTGCCTCGGAGGTGCGTTGGTGAATTCAGTGTATGTGTGGGAGATGCCCAATATGTTTGGCGGTTGTTGCCGCTTGGGTGGAAGTACTCACCACTCTTGTGTCAGCAACTTGTGTACATTGTAGTCACAACCTCAGCCTGGTGGTTGCTTGTGCTGTTTTTTGTTTATTTGGACGATATTTTGGTTGTAGGCAGGCGGCGCTTTGTGCGCCAGGCGGTGCGCCGGGCCAAGCACAGGCTGCGGCGTGTAGGGTTTATTATTAGCCCAAATCCGAAACGGAGCCCACACGGAGCTTGGATTTCGTGGGGGAGGTTTTTGATCTCAGCAGTGGCACACTGGAGAATCGTCCAGGGATGCTGAGGGGACTGGTGCGTTTCTGGTTACTGCTGGTGTTGGGGTTGCTGAATCGGAAGGGAATGGAGAGGCTCTTGGGTCGGTTGGAGTGGACCCTAAGGCCATCGGCGGGTCTGAGTCCGGATCTGGCCGGAGCGTACTGTTGGAAGCACACGGGGGGCAGTCGGGTTCCGCGTGCACTGCGTGCACTGGGCCCCTTGTTGACTGCCATTGGTTTTGCTTTTGTGCCACAGTACGTGTGTATACGGTGAAGGCCCGAGTGCAAGCACAACCCCCTACTTGCTGGAGTGAAAATGTGTTGTTTGTTGACGCTATCCCGGTGGGGCTTGCCACTGTCTCTGTTGGATTATACCTGCCGACGGGGGGGATGCGCATGTTTCCGTGCCCCCGTTGGGATAGCACCCTATAGGCGGCGGAGTTATGGGGATGGGTACAGGGTGTTCGCCTAGCAGCTTATATGCAGTGGCCTCAGGTGTGTGTGGGCAGTGACAGTACTGCGGCGCGGTGTCAAATCCAAGGGCAGAGGGGCGCCGTGTTCTGCTCTGGTCAGCAACGTGTCCTATGCGCCTTGTTCTGGCTGCACCGATGGTCAGGAATACCCATAGCTGGTTCTTTTGTCCCCTATGAGCGGAACCCAGCAGATCCGCCTAGCAGGGTGCACGATTTCGACTCTAAGAGGTCTTGCTTGGCGTCAGCTTGAGAGAGGTATTGGCAATGGCACTCGTCCCCTTTTCCCTACCAGGACTTCTTTGCGCTGGCCCCTTTCCCATGGGTCAGTGCGAAACGTGACAGCTTGGAACGCCCCTCTGGCCGTTTGGCTGTTGAGGGAGCGTGACGGGCAAATGGACGGGGAGGAATCCACCGCTTTCCCTACTTTTGGGGGGGGGGGGGGGGTGCTAGAGCCCAGACCTCCTTTACCTCGTTTTTCCTTGTTTGTTGGCATGGGGCACAATGGACGTTTTTGGCGCTCGGCGTTGACACACGTCCCCGTCATTGAAGCTCATGTCAGTACCATTTTTGGTGCTGGGGTCAGGATATCACTTGGTCAAGCTTATCGCTGGATGCAATCACAGCACACAGTTTTCGACAACATGTACCTCTTTTATAGCTATCACCGGCTCAGGGTCAAGGGGGAAAATCCTTTCCTCTCGGAATAGGGCCCCGAGTGGACCGGCAACGGATTTGTTTTGCATGCATTGCACAGAGGAAGGGAGTGTAAATTGTAGTTTCCGTAGAATCTGACGTTTAATGCATTCCTTGGATCTGCCACTTTCTCTGCACATATGCAACATGCACATGTGTACGCTCTTCCGCTTAGTCGGTTTTCATAATCGAGGATGGAGGGTCCCATCCGCCCACCCTTCGGACAGTGTCTACCCCTTGGGATGAGGGACTTTGAACTCGACCGGCGGCGCTACGAAAAGTGCTGCGGGGCCCCGAGTGGACCGGCAACAGATTTGTTTTGGATGCATTGCACAAAGGAAGGGAGTGTAAACCATGAGCGCACAGGTGTGATCATGTGGTCCCTGGTGGCCGCTTTGCGGCCAGAGACTCTGCTGTGACCCGGAGTTGACGCATAATGTCGAGCCAAATGGCATACTGCCACCCCGGCGTCAAAGAAGAGTGCCGGGGCAATCTTAAAAACTCGCAAGAATTGCCTTGAGCTTTTGAAGGGGAGGGTACCATCAATCGCGATAAGATGCCTCTGGCCATGTCGGTTGCCACTTGCGATCCAGAGACTTGATGCCTTCTCCACAATGGCCACGTAGCAGGTCTGATTGGGGTGCTCAGGGTTCGGCAGGGGGTGTTTTGGCTGGTGCAGCCGGTCAACTCCTACGCCGGTGGCAATGGTGTGGACCAAAATGGTGTAGCCCTGTGTGAGGCGGCGGCTGGGATTCATCACGTGGTCAAGACTGGAGGACAGGCATGTGCAGCCATTGACGGACTCGGAGCCGCAAAGCGTTTTGGTGGTTACTAGCCGCAAATCCTGTTCTGTTAGATTGTGGAGCAGGTAGTGCTGAAGTTTGCACGTTGCACACTTTTCGTGCGGTGGCCACGGAGCTGCCTGAGTGTCCTCGCCCGTGTCTGTAGCCACAGCCGCTGCAGCTATCGTGCCGGTGCTATCCTTGGCAGTGGTTTGGGCTCTCAAGGGATGTGCCACCAACAGCAGCAGGCAGAACAGCCTCCGAAAAGGCGAGCAGTAGGTTTTCATGGCCAAACAAGGCTATGGGGTGAGGGCAGAAATTGAAGTGAAACGACCATCATGCTTAATGCAAGAAGCAGTGTTCTAATGTTAAGAATTTCACACCACTGCCCATAGGTTAGGTACCAACTGTCATGTGCCCATGGCCACACGGCAGGGACGCCCGTGCAGATCTTGTATTCGCGCTATCTTTCCATTGTACACCTAGCAACATCCAAAAAGATAGCCCTTGTTCATCACATATCCGATCCCCAAGGATCTCCCCAAACAGCCCCCACTGATGCCCCCTGCCAGCTTTTCAGAAATCTTGGGCCTCCTCATGGCAGCTGTGGTCCACATATGCCCAGGTATGATGGGAACGAGCTTCCCATCAGAATGGGTTGCATGAACGGCAAAATCTGCGCTACCGAGTGGCACATTATTAGTACACCATAAGGAACGGGTACGGATTTTTCTGCTTTATCATGGAAATTTTGAAGATGTTTATCTGAGGGGCTGAAGAATCTCTACGATGAGTTCCTTTCATGTTCTTGCATGTTGCGGCACAAGCCATGGATATGGGGATGCAAAGCGATGAGGAATGTGGGTGTGGCATACAGCACATGAACAAGACCCAGAACTGGGTGCATACATAGGCATCTTCATGCTTGTGCCTTGGTTTTGTGAATTACTGGGGAACTTGGACTTAGTCTTGTAATGTGGGCTTTGTTGGGAGCTAGTTTTTTGGGCATTTAGTGAAGGGCAATTTGGAGGCTTTTTTCGGAAAGTATGTTCCAAAAAGTAGTTGTTTTGACAAATTGCCTTTTTGGTACCAATTCTTGCCCTCAAAAACCAGAAGCCTCCGACCTCAAGGGAAATAACGCAGTGGGCAATCTGGAAACAATGGAATACAGTTGTTGGTGTCCTTTGGACGCGTTTGGACCTCAAATGGATCCTCATCAGCTGTATGGCCGCTACCTCTATTATTGTTTGGTTAGTTAACCTTCCGCTGCAACTGTGGTCAACCGCCATCCAAGGCATTGTCCGCTGTTGTGTTCTACACTGCACAAAAGGCGGGCTATTTCAAGGGGGGCGGTCGCTTTGCCACTGCTGCTGCTCACATTGCACGGCGCCTGCTTCGCACTGCAGACATGGTCTTGTAGCCATGAAATGGTCCTTCGTTGTATTTTGCTTCATTTTCTACACCACCAATTGTGATGTAAGATTGCCAGTGAAGCATCGTAGACGAGTGACGTTCGACATCCTCGAGTCAGATGCCCTGGGCGCTGTAGTAGGTCTGGCTGCTTGCTCTCTTCCTGAATTCACCTGAGTTTGTACCGTCCTGGGAGTCCAAAATCTATTCACGCAGCATCGATTTTGGGTTGTCCTGTGGTGGTGGTGGTGGTGGCGGTGGTGGTAGGGGTGGGGCTAATCGAGTTATTTGCTGTGAAGCCATGGAGTGGAATCAATCAGCTGATTCATCAGCCCCTGTCGGAGCAGCGCACCACATCCCAGTGCATCCCAGTGCATGGCGTTGAAGTCACAGCGTGCCTGACCCATCCACCACACCCCGTGCAGTCAGCGAAACAGGTTGTGCTATCAGCATTTCTTGTGCTGCAGTTCCAAGGGACGTGCTCAAGGGGGCGCGATCCAAGTTTCATGTCGCGGAGTGGCACACGGATGTCAACACCATCAACCAGTACATGCTGAGTACTGTCGAAGTGCAGATTGGTATGTGTTGTGCTGTGTGTTTGGGGGGGGGGGGGTTGTACTGTGGTACCCTGTCGCCCCTGTGAAATCGTCGTGTTTGTGTGGTGGGGGATTGGGGTTTCGTCACAAGCCTGTGGTCGCCTGTGTGTGTGTGTGTGTGTATGTGTGTGTGTGTATGTGTGTGTGTGTGTGTGTATGTGTGTGTGTGTGTGTGTATGTGTGTGTGTGTGTGTGTGTGTATGTGTGTGTGTGTGTGTATGTGTGTATGTGTGTGTGTGTGTGTGTATGTGTGTGTGTGTGTGTATGTGTGTGTGTGTGTATGTGTGTGTGTGTGTGTGTGTGTGTGTGTGCTTGCGCTGACCTTATAAACCTGATGAGACGAATTCTCAGAGAAAGCTGGAACCTGGAGGTTGACTGCGACTGCAGACTGCATCTCCCCGACTACTGACCATAGTACTGTGGGGTGCTGTTCTCGGGTCAGAAAGGCAGTGGGAGTCGTAATGGTGCTGGCACCTCACTCCACAGGCTGCGCTTTTGTCGAACGTGCAGCCCTGACACCACACTGGCACCTCCGTCTCGGACCACCCCTGATGACCCCCACGTACAGCTATCACTCATACTTGCCGTCGATTTTGACTGAGTGCTGAAAAATGGACTCCCCTGGACGTCGTCCTGGTTAGGCCAACTCATGAGTGCAGCAGCATGGATGCAGGTAGTCCTGCTGAGCGGTTTCAAATGGCACACAGCCATCAGGGCCCTGCACAAGGCAGTGCACAAGGCTTACCAGACGAGCCCCCACTCTGTGCCAGACGAGCCCCCACTCTGTGCCAGCAACCGTTAAATGTCTGTACAACGTCACGAGCCACATGCGTGAAACTCGCTGTATTGTGACTGCAAGGATAGGGAAGTGGTTGGAGGCACACGCGTTCTGGCAGGTAGGACAATACAGCTCTTGGAGACTGCCTGCAGATTTGACGGTACAGGGCATTAACGGGGCCTGGAACGACGATTTCCACTGCGCGGAAACCATCAGGAAGCACTCATGCACGGGGAAGAGTGACTGCCCATGTACCCAGCAGACCAATGTGTGTGTGTAGCCCACTGGTTACGGTGTGCTTCATGATGAATTGCCCGCTTCTGTATGTTTGCCCCCCCCCCCCCCCTCAGCTTCACCAGTGCAGAATTACGGGACCACGAACTCGCAGAGGGTGCTGGGGTAGAATACAGACCGTAGGGCCCGAACTCCATCAGCGTGAGCGGTGTGAAGTATTGCCGTCGCACGTGAACATGGCATGGTGCATACAGGGTCAGGTCCGCAGGAACCGCCTGACGCACGTGCTTGCTCCCTGTCTGAACCCGAATGAGGCTGGTCTGCCTATGTGGCAGTGCAGTGCCTCATTCTGTCATCAGGCCTGAAGGACTACGGGCATCTGCTGGCGCTGTCTTCCTACAGAAAGGCGCCTATTGGCGTTGAACATGCCTTTTGTTTGACTCCAACTGACGAGGATTCACACTCAGCCACCATTGTTGTGCTGTGTTTCGCAATCATGTGTGTGTGTGTGTGTGCGCGCGCGCGCGCGCGCGCGCGTGTGTGTGTGTGTGTGTGTGTGTGTGTGTGTGTGTGTGTGTGTGTGTTCGTCTGGAGAGGGACAACTTGGACGAACCCACATGGCAGCAAGGCCTGAGCACCCCTCGCTTATCGAGTGCTTGTCTTTGTCTTGTATCCGGCCACTGGCGTGTCAGGGCTGCTGGTGAGCGCATCGCGGTCATTGTCTGTTCCGTCCTCCGGGGGTGGACACCGTGAACACTGTGCGCGCTGGAGTGCAATGGGCGTGTACCTCTCGGTCTGCCTCGCAAAGTGGGTGTCTGAAGGTCTGAGAGTGGCAGGTCTGGGGTGTAGCGCGGTGGCAAACGGCTCGGCTGTCAGGCCGAGGTACGATGCACTTGCAACCGACCAATGCAGCCCACGCGCCTTTGCTGCACGCAGCGGCAGGTTCACAAGTTTGGTGCTGTTTGGTGGTGCAATCGCCCGCGCGTTTGGGGGGGGGGGGGGTTGACCATCTGACCATCACTTGATGACCGTCAGCCCTAACCCGAGGAGGCCATCGCGGAAAAGGGGGCGGGGGTCAATGGGAGTAGCAGGGTACGCGGGCCCTAGCGACGAGGGTTGTGCTTCGTGTGGCGGACACCCTCCCCGTTGTTTCTGGTGGGGGGGGGGGTCATGAATTTCATTTTCTCCTGAGGAAAATATTGGTAATGTGTGTGGGTATGTCGGCTGGGGTTGGCCAGGCCCCAAACACCCCCACCCGTCCTGGGCATGTGCAAGCCCGTACTTGAAGCAAGCTGACTGCGAACATGGTTTGCACTGAGATGACAGTGAAGGCCGTGTAGTAGCAGGCGTGGCTGGAGCACAGGGGCGGATCGACACCGGACCTTCTGAGGCCTCCCGGGGGGGGGGGGGGTTACTAAGCGAAAGCCCGCCAGCGACACCGACGGCTTTTGTGATGACGTCCCGTCGCGTCGTGTGTAGGGACACCACCTCAAGCCTTCGACGTCATCCTGGACACCGGATCATCTTCCCTCGTAGGTGTGGTCCTTCCCCGCGCCCTCTGCACTTAGAGGGCCTCGTTGGTGGCCGGCAGCGCCCGGCTTTTCACGCACGAAGATTCGTGTTGCGCATTGCGGTGGGCGCGCTTCAGAAAATGGCGTGATTTGCTCCGCACAGGCCCAGGCAATGGGAGGATCGGTTTGCCCAGCAACCCGCCGTACGTACGCCCCTTTTTCACTGCTCAGTGCCGTCTGTCGACTGCGGCAGCTCCTGCGCATCCCCACGGCGCTACGAGGACAAGGCCTCCGAGTATGTCATGCGTAGTGCACTTGGGGCCTGTCGTATCATGATGCGGTCCGTTGCGGTGCATTCCCCGTCAGCATGGCCTTCCGGATCTGCGCGGAAATGTGCGCGCGCGGCCGCAGGGGGAACTGACTAGAGCCCAAGGCCGGGAGGCCCGGGGGTCCGGGCCGCGGGCTCCAACTGATCGGGAGCATTCCTCGGTCACTGCGACTTCTTTTGTGGGGGTCAAAAACGGGCAAAAAACCTTTGCACCGCATCCCCACATATGACGTCAGTTCCGGACCCCCTCGTCGCACTGATTCCGCAAACGGCATTGGCACTTTGTCTGAATTTTGGGGTCCGGATCACCTCCGGGCCATCTGGGGGGGGGTCCGGTCAATGGAGCCCATTTTGATTTTGGGCGCGGTCGGGACAGACCCTCCCCCCCCAAATCAAAAATGCGGTAATCATAGGTTTGACGCATCAAAAAGAGACGCAGGCTGACGTCTCTCTTCAACGGTAAGGCACTGAGGCATCCGGCGTTCTCCATTTTCTTGCCAACCATGACCTGTTTCTAGGTCTTCGTTGCCAGTGGGATGTGAGTTTTGCAATTGCAGCTACTGTCAACATGATTGCAGGCACCACTGCTTTTTCAAGACCAACTACGTTGATGGGTCAGGTGTGTTCCCACACAAATGGCACATGCATGGTTGTGGTTGTGGTTGTGGTTTTGGTTGTGGTTGTGTTATGTTGTATTTTGTTGTGTTGTGTTGTGTTCTGTTGTGTTGTGGTTGTGGTTGCGGTTGTGGTTGCGGTTGTGTTATGTTGTATTTTGTTTTGTTGTGTTTTGTTTTGTTGTGTTGTGCTGTGTTGTGTTGTTTTGTGTTGTGTTGTGTTGTGTTGTGTTGTGTTGTGTTGTGTTGTGTTGTGTTGTGTTGTGTTGTGTTGTGTTGTGGTTGTGTTGTGTTGTGTTGTGTTGGGTTGGGTTGGGCTGTGCTGTGTTGCGTTGTGTTGCGTTGCGTTCTGTTGTGTTTTGTTGTGTTGTATTTTGCTGTGTTGTGTTGTGTTGTGTTGTGTTGTATTGTGTTGTGTTGTGTTGTGTTGTGTTGTGTTGTGTTGTGTTGTGTTGTGTTGTGTTGTGTTGTGTTGTGTTGTGTTGTGTTGTGTTGTGTTGTATTGTGTTGTGTTGTGTTGTGTTGTGTTGTGTTGTGTTGTGTTGTGTTGTGTTGTGTTGTGTTGTGTTGTGTTGTGTTGTGTTGTGTTGTGTTGTGTTGTGTTGTGTTGTATTGGTATTTGTATTGGCTGGGCGGTGTATATTCGGGGGGGTGTTTCCCCAGGGAGTATGGCAGTCACCTCATGTTGGCGGCATGACTATTTATGTGTTTCATGCCCTCATGAGGACTACGCACACCCACCGCCGGCCCCATTATTGTGTTGTGTTGTGTTGTGTTGTCTGCCGTGGCGTGGCGTGTCGTGTCGTGTCGTGTCGTGTCGTGTCGTGTCGTGTCGTGTCGTGTCGTGTCGTGTCATGTCGTGTTGTGTTGTGTTGTGTTGTGCTTGTTTTGTTGGGTTGTGGTGAGTGGGGGAAATAGGTTTTGTTGGGGTTCGGTTGGAGTTGGGTATGGGCTGAGGTTGGGGTTGTTGGGGTTGGAATATGCTCGTGTACGGCTGACAATCATTAGGACAGGTGTACACTTGCCACTGGACCACTGAGTTGTGCTGTTATTGCCATTGCCGCTCAATCATGTCTGCTCCTGTCACATCGTGCTCTCAGTCAGCAACCGCAGCATCCAGCGGACGATCAGTAGGATCCAGCTCGTTGTGGTTATTTCTGGGATGCTAGTGGTACATCTGGTTCACTGTTGCAGTGTGTGGCAGGCCGTCTGTTTTCTGAGACAAAGGGTCAGAGTGAAAAGCGTGTTGAGTCTGGAGTGGGAACACTCCGTCGCGGATCCGGGGCAAATTGATCGGCGGCACAGCCCCCTGCAGCTGCAGGGGCTTCAGGGGCTTCACTTTCGGTCCATGGGGGTGCTAATCCTACGGCGTGCCCTGCGGTGCAATTCGGGTAATTATCGTGGAACGGCGGGAATTGTACCCGTTGTGAACCGTACTTTTGAATGGGGAGTGCTGATCGCAACATTTTTGTGCTTTTTTTGAATGTTGTGCCTCGCCATTGTGCCCGTTTGACCTACGTCCTTCACCCAAAGTCGAGGATAATTAATGTGCTGCTAGTTGCCCGAGAGCAAATTACCCTTCCCCAGCGGCGCCTGCAGTGCGCAGTAGGCGCCCCCCATGGCAGCGGCATCAGGTCATCTATACTTTGCTCGCATCGCCCCTGCGATGTGTGAATGGGTGTGGGATGTCTTGCACCATGCCTTGCCCCCTACTCCTGACGCGTGCATGCGTTGGCAGGTGTCGAAGGAGGTTTGTTCACAGATCTTGTGAAAATCGGAGGCAGCGCGTTAACCAACATGACCTTTTTGGCATTTGAGCGCGAGGAGGGCGCCAGGTCTGGCCTGCGCCGCAGTGGCTCTTGCTTCTGGGATGCGTTTGCTGCTCTTCTGGTGTTGTGGCAGAACGCCTGGTCTGGGTCTTCTAGTGCAGTGGCACGGAGGCCTGGTGCATGGCCTCCAGGGACCTTGCGGGGGGGAGGGGTTTCCCTCAGACATTGCAGACCATTCCTGTGTGGAAAATTCTTTCGGTGGGGGCCGTAGGCCAAGTCTGCGGCGCAGCCGCTCTCTTCCCGCCCCCAACTGTCGCACTTATGGCCGACAGTCACCGCCCCGAACGGTTTAGCCAGCCCTCACCGACCGATTTCCTGAATGAACGCTCCGGGCTCCGCTCCTTTCAATACATCCTTGGGAGGTGGGCCAACGTTGTGGATGCAACCGCCCCTGTTCTGCGTGTTGCCCCCGTGGAAAGGGGGGCACAGACTTCACACACCACAATGAGTCTTTCGGAAATGCTGCAGTGCCTGGGTGTGCATGAGAGACTGTACCCTCCGCTACAGTCGAAGGTGGGGTGTGGTGACGATGTTTGGACTGTAGCAAACAGTTGCCCCCCTTGCCCTCCAGCAGCAATTGTGACCGAGTGGCCGGAACTGATTTCGGTTACGGATGCGCCCCCTGACTCGCAAAAATGTTTCTGTTTTCACTGGGAACAAATCACCTCGAAGAGGGTTGTTAGATCAAGCGCAGGTGCGTACGCCATATACCCCCTTTTTTTGGGGTCATTCGCGTACGATACCCCAAGGTATGGTACCAGATGTCCAACCCCTTGTAAAATCATCATTCTAGGAGAGAAAATGATCCCCCAATGAATTTTTCGTTTTTGACCCCCGTACCCCCCCCCCTCCCCCGCACCTGGGTACCCCTTTTTGGGGGGGTGGGGGGGTGGGTTCCTTCGGGGGGTGGGTGGGGGTGTCGGTGGGGGGGAGGGGGGTCAACACTTCTTTGCGTATTCTGGGTGCTGTGTGTGGATTTGGACTCAGGTCCGGGGCAACTTTTTTCTTGTACATGGACCCCCTAACCCATGGTGGGGGTCCTGGGTCCCAACTCCAGGTACCCCCAGTTGCCCCCCCCCCCCCCATATGGCCCCTTGGCAGTGAGGACTTGGCCGTTTTCGCGCTGTATAGGCTGTTTAGTGGCACGGGAAAGTTTTTTGAAATTCGATTTTTCATGAAACCCTTCCGTTCCCCCTAGGATGGGTTTGGGTGATCATTTGGTGACCACACGAGTACTTGAGCACCCATGGGGACCCGCGTAGTGGCCACTGGGCCCATCTAGCCCGAGCCATGGGCCCTCCGAAAGCCCCAAAATTGCTGTTGCGTAGGTTGTTTAGTGACACTTGAAAGCTTTTCACATTTCCACTTTTTCCGAAACCCTTCTGTTGCCCCTAGGATGGGTTTGGGTGATCATTTGGTGACAATACGGGTACTTGAGCACCCATGGAGACCCATGTAGTGGCCACTGGGCCCATCTAGCTTGAGCCATGGCCTCCCCAAAAGCTTCAAAATTGCTGTTTGTAGGTGGTTCAATGGCATTTGGTGTGTGCAGAAAGTGCTTAAGCAGTTATCCACCCTCTGCAGGTCAAAAATGGAAATCACCTCGGAGAGGTTGTTAGATCAAAGCCAGGCAGGCGCATATAGGGGGAAACACCACATACCCCCCCATTTTGGGCCTTTTGGGGGCTATTCGCGTACCCTACCCCAAGGGGTTGAACTGTTAGTTTAACCCCTTGTAAAATCATGATTTTGTCCAATAAACGCATCCCCCAATGAGTTTTTGGTCCAGACCCCCCCCCCCCAATTGAAACCCACTTTTTGAGGTTTTGAGGGAGGTGTGGGGGGGGTGGAGGGGGGGGTGGAGGGGGGGGTGGGGGGGGTCAGAAATCGACCCCCCCTTTTTTGGGGTCGAAAATCAGGAATCTTTTGGTTGTTTTCGATTTTGAACCAAAAAAGTGTTTCCGGGTCCCGACTCCATGGGGTTTGTATGGGGCGGAGTGGGACGAGCGCTTATGCAGCTCATGCACTTTTTGGCCTTTTTTGGTATGTTGGCGGTTTTGGCAACCTCGGTGACCCCGTGGTACCCACTCTGAGGGGTGTGAGTGGGGATGTTGTGCCAGTATATGCCTACTAGGATACGGAAGGACGTTTTTTGCAGTCTCTAGCCTTGCCGAGAGCCGGTCACAACCCGTGCCGAAGACGCGAAATGACTGTTTCCACCAATAATGGCCCAGTGAATGGGCTTGTACACACTTGCTTGTGCAGTTCTTCACCCTGGGCAGCTCAAAAATCGAAGTTTTCGAAACTCGTTTTTTTGATGTTGTGACCACACGATATGACCATCCAAGGTATGTAAAGCATGTTTTAGGCCGTATGTACGTGTTTTTCACCCTATTTGGGTATTAGGTCCGGGGGGGGGGGTGGAGGGGGGCTCAAGGGACAGGTACAGAACCTGTTTATGCAGTTTTTCAACCTGAGCAGCTCAAAAATCGAAGTTTTCGAAACTTATTTTTATGATATTGTGATCACCTAAAATGACCATCCAAGGTATGTAAAGCATGTTTTCAGGTTTCTCACCCTATTTGGGTATTAGGTCCAAGGGGGGGGTGTCTCCCAAGGGATTGGTACACAACCTGCTTGTGCAGTTTTTCACCATGGGCAGCTCAAAATCGAAGTTTTCGAAACTTGTTTTTTTGATATTGTGACCACCTAAAATGACCATCCAAGCTATGTAAAGCATGTTTTAGGCCATATTTACGTGTCTTTCACCCTATTTGGGTATTAGGTCCAAGGGGCGGGTGTCTCCCAAGGGATTGGTACACAACCTGCTTGTGCAATAGGTAGCACGGGCGTGGTTGCGAGCCAGGACCCGACCCCAAGCGGGGGTGGGGGGGCACCGCCCCTCTATGGACCCCAAAATGGTTCTACGGAACAATGGGTTATGTGGGCTTCGGAGGTAATCTGCTGAACTAAGCTAAATGAAACATATGGTGGCATGTAAGAGTGCTTTGAGCGCCAGATCAGGCAAGACGAGGCACTAAACAAATGTCGTTTATTGCTCATTGAAGATCCCGCCCTCGAGCTCAGCCCCGGCTCGATGTGGCAGTGCCGTATTCTCTCCTCTGTAGATAGTGATGGTGTCAACAGATCAGCGTGCACAGAATTTTTTTGTTACGGTGTATGTATTTCCTAGACAGTGTACACTGAAGCCAATTACCCTTACCTTGCAGCGCGCCCGCGGTGCGCAGTAAGCACTCCCACGTGCATCCCCTCTGTTGGGCTACAACAGTCAGCCAGATGTGTTGGCCTTGGGCTGGTACACGACGTCAGCCTGCGAGGCCCTCCCAGGGTCCAGAAAAAGGATACGGGAATGGCCGTTGGAGCCCATGGCGCTGCAAAAAGGGCTCCTGCAGCCAACAAACCCCTGATACCACGGACCAATGTTTGCTGCAAGCCGCCTTCAGTTTTGTGTGCCATCCTGAGCGCATTGTGTGCCCAAAGGCCTGATGTGCCCCCTGCACGGCGACCACCATGTCACGCCCTTACCTTGGATGAGGCCACGATGAAGGCACACGATCCACCAGCAACACGGAGTCACCGAGCGCAGCACCAGAAACGCCCCTCCTTCCCCCCACGGTCACCCTCGGACCGCCGTCGGTCACCCTCCAACCGTCGAGCGGGGTTTGACGGACGGCCACTTTTTTGGGTGGTTTCGGAACTCGTAGGGACTGCGCTGCGTTGAGGTTGTCTTCCAAGATCAGTACTCTGGCGTCTGGAGGGCGGGTGGCAACAAGTTGCCATGCAATGGGCATTGCACAGTACCTGCTGCTCCCGGGAGCCACAGGGGGTTTCGATTTTTTGGGAGCCTCATGTTCAGTATCGCTGCCCTGGATTTGCTGAGCCCCGAATTCTGTGAATGCAGCATCTGGCCTCCCCTGCAGATCCCTTGCGTTGGCATTGCCGTTACCTCCATCCGCAGGGATGTGCACGTGACAGACAAGTATGTCCATGGAATTCTGGGTCTTGGCCCCTCGAATGAGTACTGCACCAGCGGGGGCAGCTGCAGGCCTATGCACGCCATGACTGCCATTGCGCGACAGCACGGCCTTCCGAACATGGTGTGTCGGGGGTTTGGTGCTGTGGAACGTGGGTGCGACTCTGAAGCACGTGGCGTCCTGAATGCATGGGATTGACGACGTTGCCCTGGGGCGGTCCTTAAGGAGGTCTAGGACCGCCCTCAGGGACGGCTGGAGCTACCGTCAAACTGCCGTCGGTTACCCTCCAACCGTCGTCGGTTACCCTCCAACTGCCGTCGGTTACCCTCCAACTGCCGTCGGTCACCCTCCAACCGTCGAGCTGGGTGGCGGACGCCAGCAGATGTTTTCATTGTTTTTGAGGGACTGCCCTGTGTTGTCCTGCGTTGAGGTTGTCTCCCGAGACCACTACTCCGGCGTCTGGAGGGGAGGTGGCAACAAGTCACAGTGCAATGGGCATTGCCCAGAACTCGCTGCCCCCTGAAGTAGGATGAGGGGTGGCATTGGGCGCAGCTCTACCCCTGGGGAGTGAAGACCACAAAGTGGGGCCCATGACCGTTGACCCATCCGCCAGATGCATCCACCAGATTTCCGGGAGTGGGAGGCACGCAATCCGGCGCGTGGCGGTGTATGGTGCGGCCGCAGGGGTGGCGGGGTTCCTGTCGCCCATCCCTCATCAGTTTGCCCTTCACTTCGGCAACGGAGTCGATGAGGACGGAGTGATGGTGCTCGGCGGGAACGGGACCGAAAGCAGCGCCGCAAGCCTGTACACTGGGGACCTGCAGTGGGTGGGTCTGCAAGGTTTGTGCTGCTTCCACCGGACATGCGTGTGCCTCCCCCCCTGAACTTCATGCAATGCGGCCCCCCTTGCGCACCGCCCTCCGTTCCTCATGCCTTTGAGGCGGCGGCTCAAACGCCGCGGCCGGGAGCTGCTTCAGGGACACTGTTGCACTCCCTCGCGGTGTGACCCATTGCCGCCCCCTTAGTCCTCCTGCGTTAAACCTTCCCAACGGCAGTTGATGGGGCTGTCTCAGCCCCCTGAAGGAGGGGGGAAAGGGTTGGAAAGACTGGGATGTCAGGGCTCTTATGACAGGGCGGTCTGTGGACCGGTGATTTCATGTTACACCTGAGGCATGGGGCGTGCGATCTTAAGATGGTACTTTGATCATCTTGAAACACTTGTCGTTGTCCGGGGACAACAACAGGTGCCTTGAGATAATGTTGCGCACTAGACATAGGGCAAGGTACGATCACAAGATGTTGTTGGAATTATTGAAGCTACTTGTTACCATCTGAGGGGCGCAAAGGGGTATCTTCTTTTGACAAGACACAGTCCCTCACCGCACGCACCTCACAATGATCAGCGTGTTGTGGGGCGGTTTGTCCCCCAGACGGTAGGGTATGCCATGGAACCCCGCCCCCCCTCCCTTCCCCCGCCCCCCCTCCCTGGCCTTCTTCGGTCTCCTGACATCTGATCCCTAAAGGGGTGGGGGGCTGGGGGCTAGGGGCGGAAATGGGGCTCAAACCATTGTTGTCCCCGACCAGTGGAACAGAGCAGAAACGTACCATCGCATTTGCACAGCCCGTTTTCTCACCCATCCCAGTGCCAAATGGAAGTGGGACCAGCGATGTCGAACATGCATGTTCCGGGGTTACCTATTTCGGTCCACCGAAGGTTCGTCCTCTGGCGTCACAATCGCGCTGTCTTGCCTGCGAAATCGAGAAACTGCATCTGAAGGGAAGCTGCGTCCTTCAGGGTTCGGGGGGGGGGGTCGGATCACGCAGGGGAGTTCCCGGGGACCAGTCCACGAAAGGAATGCAATGCCATTGCAGGTTCAGGCCCTGGAAAAGGAATGGAAGTCCCAGGAACAGCCACTCGAGCGGGATCGGCGGTTACGGCCCAGTCGTCCCGTATCAACACAATGGTGCGGTCTTCAGGGCAATGTGGCAGTGGTTTTGCTTCCCCACGCAGTTCCGGAACCCTTGGCCCGTTGTTTTTGAACCCTGCGTCACCGCTGTCAAGATTGCTCAATGCTGGTCCCCTCGTCTTCCCTCCCTCCCCCCCCCTGCCCACCTCCATTCGTTCCCCCTTCCCTGCCTGTGTCCACCCCCCAAGGCCCCTCTCTCCGTCCGAAAGACATGGTCGAAGTACACTATCCTGCCCTTACTGATGACAATGATGTGGGAGGTCCTCGGGAGTGGCGGGTCCTCTGGGGGCGGGGGGGCATTCTGGCCCTATTCCAAAAAGCAATTTGCAGCCGGCTGCATTCTTCATGTTTCAAAATGCAGCGCTTCTTGATCTTGTATCTGCTAAGATCGGGGCCTATAATGTGCTTTGCACCCACGTCTCCCGTTTTGTCCTCTGCTGCAATGTCCAACTCCCCACGTTTCTGTGGCTGAGTGTGCACTGTGGACCGGTGGCCGGGATCCGATGCGGCTGTGGGCTTGCGTTCGTCCTCAGGCGGATCTCATTACCAAGTCCATTTGCACAGCCTGAGCATCGACAGTACCCCCGTTATCAATGACGGTATGCATTCTTTGTTGTGGTGCCCTGCCCCCCCCCGCCATTGGACCCCAGGCCCAAACCTTTTCAGTGTTAGACCTGTGTGCTCCCATTCCTGATTCTTCTGTTGCCAGCCACCCGGCTCGCTACATCCGCCGCCCCAGGGACTGTGGAGGGGCGTGAGCCAGACCCTCACTATGACCCGAACCCACTCTCTCTCCAATACCCCTTCAGCCGGGGCACCCCAGCCGTTGCTTGGGGGCTCAAAGAATGGGGACCGGGAATGGCCTCGGTCCCCCAACACATCCGTTGGACTGCCGCGTTGCCTCGCGGCACTGTGACAGAGCCGCAGGCAGTGGTCGAGGGGGTGCTGAACGCAAGGAGGCCGTTGGGGTGGCCCCTGCTCCAACCGGGCCCGTGGGGTGTCCCTGTGCCCCCGCCCCACCCCCACCCCCAGGGAGGGGGGCGTTGGGGATGGCTTGGGACGCGAACGGATGACGGCGGAGGGGGAGGGGGGGATTCCGTATCCTCAGGACTGGAGGACGAGGGGTGGCTTGGGCCTCAGACGGACATCGGCGGAGAGTGACATACGATGCACACGGACCAGTGCGTCGTGGGGGATCGTTGTGGCAGAGGGAAGGCGACGGCAAAGGGGGCCCGGTCTGTGCCACCACGTGCCGGTATGGAGGCCCCCGGCCGCCGGCAGCGGTTGAATGTTTGGGGGGCGTGTTCCGCGGTCCCCGTCCCCTCCCGTTCGGCCCTGTGCCGCAGGAGCGCACTACTTCGGGCGCACTCTGGTGGACAGCGGCAGCAACATGATCATCCTGGCGGATGCAGCGTATGAGAAGCTGCAGGCCAAATACCAGCAGCTGTACCGGTCACTTCCCGCCGTGGCGACCCAGAAGAGCCTGTGGAACCGGACGCTGTGGTGTGCGCCTGCCCCCCCCCCCCCCCCGGCCCCTCTGTCGGCCCAAATTTCAGCCACCACAAAGCGAGGGTGCAGGCCGTGGGCTGGTTCCCCTTGGGGACCAGGAAACAGGGGAGCAGACCTTTTGCTGCCCCCACCCCCCCCCCAACAGAAATGGGGCCGGACCGAAAGCAGGCCCAGCACCCCCCCCCCAGCATGCCTTCGCACCCTCACTGCAGGCCGTCACATGGTGATCGAGGTCCCTGAGGGAGTGGACGCCGAGCGACGAGTATGATGGGATCTGGGACCCGCATGGTAACCCAGCAGGTGGTCCTCCTCTCCCACACAAGTGAACAGGTAGACCCATCCACCACCCTACCCCCCCCCCCCCCCCAGCCTGCGCCCCCGACGGGAGGGGTGCACGGAGTCGGCGCCCTCAGGGCCTAAAGAGTGGAGGCTGTGAAGGGCTCACCGCTTGACCGCTGTGGGTATCCCTTGAGCGGCCTGCCCAGGGAACCTCCAGGTGTGCACGTGCCCCTCCAACTTCATCACAGACGCCTAGGCCAGCACAGCCCCGTGCACTCTAGTGCAGTTGTGGGCGACCCCTGGAGGCCAGACAGCCACCAGCCGACCCCTGCCCCCCCCCCCCCTTCCTCAAAGGAGAGGCCATTCGGGTGTGGTGCCCTCTGGGCCCCCTCGTCTACGCGGGCTGTAGCGCCGCAGCCAGTGCAGCCAGCACTGGCGGCACCCAGGGCAGGGAAGCACACTCTGCGCCCTGGTGCCCCTCCACCTGCCCGGGGTACGCCCTCGGCCGTGGGAGCCGGACCCAGCCCGCGAGGCAGCACCACCTGTGCCTAAGGCAGTCAAGGAGTGCGGGTCTGACCCCAGTCGTGCCACGTACCACCGCCTTCCCGTGCCAATAGGCAGTCGTGGAGTGGTTGGGTAGTATGTCCTTGTGACGTGGAGGTTACGAGCCCAGGCCCACATCTCCCCCGGCGGGCTCAGAGTCAGGCTCTCCAGCCTCCCTGTCGGGGCCTGGAGCACCAGGCACACACTTCCCCGTGCCATGTGCGCCACGGCCGAACAACAATGGAGCAAGCAGGTGTGCCACAGCCCCCCCCCCCCAGACACACAAGGGCACATACACACAGGCACGGCGGCATCTCCCGCCCGCGAGCGCCACCGCGGGGTCTGGGGGCGGTCAACAGTCCGGCAGGCCTTGTGACCGGACACCCGGGTACGGCCGCCCAGTCGGGTCCGGCAGGGAAGGCGGCGCGGACCGTGGGTAGGCGACCAGGCGAGGCCTTGACCCAACCCAACCCAACCCCCCCCCGGCCCCCGCCCCCATTGTTCGGGGTCCACTTTCTTGTGGCATGAGACCGCAGGGGGGCACAAGAACAACAACGCATCACATTCACAACAGAACAAACCCAACAAACACCAGTGACAGGTCAGTTTGCAGATTTGGAGATATGTGCAGAAGTGCATGGTGCCCCTGGTGCCACCCAAATCACAGTGGGACGACCCGACAGCCACAACGGGAGGCAGGGAGCGACATGCGCCCCCCCTGGCAGCACACACTAGCAGCGCTGAGTGCGCCAGCAGAAGAAAAAAGAGCACCAAATTGGGAGGAACACATGCAGCAAAGCAACTGGGCACAGGGCCGCCCCACACGCGGCAGTGAGACGTGCCCCAACAGGACTCACAGCGGACTCACAGCAATGCACAGGGGGACCATGAGGTGCGAGCACTCCAGCAACCACCAAATGCGGCGCACACCGAGCGAGCCATCAGCAAACAAGCCCCCCCCCCCCTCCCTCTACGAGGTGCCCGCGAACTCCACAATGGCAGGGGCTGCACCCCGCGTGCCGGGAGGTGCCCGCCACTGGGGTGGCAACAGGGCCTTGACCAGCCAACCGCGCGCGGGACAGTCAACGTCATACGGAGACCTGAAATCCGCGCACAGGGGGGGGGGGGGAGGCGGGTGGGACAGGATTGGGTGCGCAAAAGGGGCACCCAGGAGCGCCAACAGACAGGGGGAGGAGCAACACAGACACACAGGACGCGGGAGCCACACCAGGAGGGACGAGGGCGAGCACAGCAGACAAGGAGGAGGGGCGCAGCAAGGCAGGAGTGGCGACCAGGACAGGGAACCAGAATGGGGGGGATGGGAGAGCGTGCGCATGGGAGGCAGCGACAACAAAGGGGATGGCCTGGCCAGCCAGCCCCGTCGCTACCGGGTGCCAGGGCAACCCCTGCTCAACCGGCATCAGGTGGGAGATGTCTCCCGCAGCCCAGATGGGCTGTTTATGCAACAGGAGCGGGAGCCCACCAGGGGCAGACCAGCCGTGAGGGGGAAAGGGACAGATGGTGGATGGTCGGGACAACGAGTGGAGGAGCAGGGCACCTGGGCCTCATGCACACAGAAACACAGCGAGGCAGGTTATGGACGGCCTGTGGACAGAGGCGCGTGGACAGCAAAGAAAGTCAAAATGACCCCGGCAACAACCAGCACAACCTCAATGCACCAACTACTGGGTGCTGCTGACGCGCAAACGGCACACCATGCCACATCCAGCACAGCCCCGGCACACCAACTACTGGGCTCCGCGAACACAGAAACGACACCAGCAATAGCACTGGCCGCAGCGGCCGACAGAAAGAAGCAACCCGACGCAACATGCGAAGGGGAAAACGGATGACTGTCCAGGGCCCGTAAAGAAACAACAACCAGACGGAATGTCACACAGCGGGGGGGGGGGGGGGCTTGCGTGGCGGGCCCTCCCCCCGCCCCTCAAGAACCCCCCAACCCACACAAACAGTGAACAATGAGGAACGGCCAATGTGGGTGTGTCAAGTGTAAGTCGCTTATTTGTTTTATTTGGCGTAAGTCGCTTATTTTTTTTTAGGTGTAAGTCGAGTGTGGGAAAAAAAAACTCGAAAATGTATGGTACGCGACTTACGCTTTTTTTGTGACGCGACCTACACCTAAAAAAAAAGTTACGCGACTTACGCTTTTAAAAAAAAAGCGAGGTACACTTTTTTCGTTATGCGGCCTACGCCTTTTTTGATATGCGACCTGCAGCAAAAAAATGAATAAGCGAGTTACGCTTTTTTTAATAAAAAAGCGAGGTACGCTTTTTTCGTTACGCGACCTATGCTTCTTTTGATACGCGACCTACAGCAAAAAAAATAAGCGAGTTATGCTTTTTTTTTCAAAAGAAAAAAAACAGAGGTACGCTTTTTTGGTTACACGACCTACGCTTATTTCGATACGCAACCTACTGCCAAAAAAAAAAGGAAATCAGGGCAATGAGGCAGCCACTTCTGATTTTGTTCCCCTTTACACGGGGGGGGGGGGGCAGGGCCCAGAGTTAGGGACTCTCAATCCACGCTTTGTAGCGTGGCCCCTTGGGTTGGGGTTAGGGACTTGCAATCCACGCTTTGTTGTGTGGCCCCTTGAGTTGGGGTGAGGGACTCTCAATCCACGCTTTGTTGTGTGGCCCCTTGAGTTGGGGTTAGGGACTCGCAATCCACGCTTTGTTGTGTGGCCCCTTGAGCCGGGGTTCGGGACTCGCAATCCACGCTTTGGACTTGTACGAGGCATTCGTACTAGCTGGTAGGGTGAGTGAGCTTTCAAATGCCGCCACTCCAGAGCAAGATGCTGTCGTGCCTGTCCTTGCCACTCCCTCCAACGTAGCCAAGCCGTTGATTGCCGGCATTTCCGAGGAGGAGGATACTGCTATCCCTGTGGCTACAGCACGGATGGCGACCCGCCGGACGCCCGTCGATGAAACCAAGCCTCTTGTTGTGGGCGATTGGTTAAGCGACAAGGACATTGTTGCGTGGTTGAACGACAAGGTGTACCACAATGAGGTTGAGGTCCCACCTGAAGAGGATGAGGAAGTATGAAGACAGTAAGGGCAACAACCATACAACCGTTGGTTTGGCTTGGAGGCAGCGCCACATATTTATTGTTAATAATGACGATCGTGAAGGGCTCCATTGGTTTCTTTGTGCCATCGACTGCAAAGTCCCTGTATGGGCCTTCAAAGTCCACATTTGGGAGCCACTTTGTGGCAATTCTTTGGTCCGGCCAATGTTGAGACGCCTCCAGTCAAAGGGTGTTGCCGCACATGCTCGGGCTTTGGGTTTTCAAGAGGATGGTTGGTCATGTGGCTATCAATCACTGCATCTTTGTGATGAGGTGGCCAACCAAAGGGGAAGCCTGGACGATGTTGTTGTTACACCTTTGCCGAAAGGATTCATCAAGGAAGCACTGCGCATCATCAATGCAGATCGCTCTGTCCGAGTCCCCGGCACCATCCCGGAGAATGGGTGGGAGGAGGACGTGACTTGCTGGCCCCAGCCTCCAACCTTGAGTCCCCGCCCCCATCTACTTCCCCCCTCCTTTTTGATGATGGGGATCCTCTTTCGGAACCCGAGGGCAACATTGTTGCCTCCTCCTCGGAGCCAATAATTGGAGAATTCCCTGCCTTCCCGGCCTCCAACTCCGAGGACGTGCCCCAAGATGGGAAGTCAGTGAAGGGCAATGTTAAGGCCCCTCCATAGACCCCGCAGTCCACTTCCTCTTCTAACCCCCCCCACAAGTGATGATGCCCGTCCATACGTGTTCATCCGTGGGAAGCTTCTCGAGGTGCCCGAGGCGTACTCAAAGGGCGTAGAGGGTCGGTTGGTGAACGACAAACAATTTATTCGAGAGCTGGAAGAGTTGTTTGTGAAGGACATCCGTGACGCTTGTGCGCGGAACACGAATTCGCGTGCAAAGCCGAAGGCATCGGACACAAAGTCTGATTTGATCTACAAGCGTGTGTTTGCCGACTTCTTGTGGTTGGCCCCACGCCATTATGGTTGCATGCGAAGAATGTAGTTGGCCAGAGGTGACCGGACTCAGGTGGTATCGCTGGCTTGAGCTTCATAGCCAGTGGCGCCGGCAGCAATATAGTCATTTTGATACCACTTGCCAAAGGCCGAAGGGCAAATTGCATTTTTTGTTTGCGGTCATGATGAGTGTGCTCCACGTTATTTCCGCCATCTGCCGGCGATGAGTATAAAAACCACCCTTCACGCCACGGCTCCATTGCTTTACCCGTGCCGGAGGTACCGAAAATGTCCGTGGAGGCTATATGCTTCACCTCCTCCGGTAGCAATGGCGGTTGCTGGGTGGTTCTTGTGTTTCCCCGCCTTTTTTTTGGAACAAAGGGTTTTTTTCCCCAGATGCGATGTACGCCAAAAAAAAAGTTTACGTGACTTACACCAAAAAAAAAAAAACTTTCTGTCGAAAAAGAACGCGACTTACGCCAAAAAAAAAAAGCGACTTACGCTTATTTCCACAATCGAGCTACTCTTTCCTCAATGTGGGCGGCCTGACCATTGGTTTGGCCCCTGTGGACCGGGGCACAGATTCCCCCTGCATCCTCCCATTCATGGCTGAGAAGGGGATGGGACCCCCCGGACGACCATGTGAAAAACGCTCGGCAGGAGACGCGGGTTTCAAAAATGCCCCCGAATGCGAAAAAAATGACCCCCCCCCCCTCTGGACCCCCCATGCCCACGCCCCCGGGGTTGGGGTCCGGAACCGCAACGTCCCCCCCCCCCTTCCTTCGGCGTCTCCCGCCCACCAGCGCTGCTGCGGGGCCCAAGCAGCTGTCCATAGCCCGTTCGGCTTTTAAAAATCCTGTGCAGCCCCGGTGGAGGGCAGGGGACGTGGCTGCGACCCGGGGATGTGCTCCCGCACGAAGCCCCATTGGGGGTCGGGCGTCGAGGTCCCCCCACCGCACTGCAACACCCCCCGGGGGATTGGAGGCCCTCTGACCGCAGTGGGCCGTGCCAAGTGCCTCCCAGGGCTCCTTTTAGCCACTTGGCACCTAGTGGCCCACTGGCTGCTGGATGCTTCGGGTCAGGGGAGGGGTCCCAGGGATGCATTGCAAGGGGGGAGGTAGCCCCCCCCCCCCCCCTACCGAGGCCTTGTGCCAACCCCCCCCCCCCCCCTCCATATACCGGGCACTGATCAGGCCGTCAGGGGAGGACGCCATGGGCAGAAGTTGCATTCTGGATTCCCACCCAGGCAGGTGGATGCCCGCGGCAGTGTGGATGCCCGCTTGTCATAGCAGAAGGTTCAAGGGCAAGAGGCCAATAGGTGCCGCCACAGGCTAAGAGAGCCAGCCACCAATGCCTTGTGCCAAACCCCCCCACCCCCCCTCCGGGGCGCCCAGCCTAAGCCCAGCCACTGTCTCCCTGGCGCCAAGTGCCAGCCTCAATGGCATTTGTAACTGACAGTAAAGGGACCCATCCGCTTTGGCAACCTCCTCCAACCGCCTGCCTCACCGCCTCTGAGGTCCCTTCCCTTCTGATGCATCCCTGAGGAGTCCTCCCGGGGGGGACAGGGAAGGGCCCGTGCAGCTCCGGGGGTGCACGCAGGCCGTGGCGCATGTGTTCTTCTGTTTCTCAGTGGCCGCACTTCCACGTCCCACGTCCGTAACGACTGCAAATACTGGTGTGCCCCGATTGCGCGTGCGCTGACGTACACCGTGTCGTCTCTATCGCGTTCTGCATTCGTGGGCCGCGCGGCGAAGGGGGCGCACCGTGCGCTGTGTGCGCGCTGTGCCCGCGCTGTGCGAAAAGTAGGCCATTTTCGACCCGTTTCCCCCGATGGCCATCCCAAAACTCAGATAGAGAGCGAAAACAAACTACGTTTCACACTGAAAATGCCAGGCTGCTGTCTACACCTGCGCGTTTTGCCCTGTGCACGTATGCTTGCCCGGTGGTGGGGAGTTTTCAGGGTGTTCACAGGAAGGCCGACTTCCTGTTGGGCGCTGTGCAGAAACGCCCCCTCAGTTGTCTTGGGTCCACAACACGGCGTGCGCCCTCGCTGCGTGCCAGGCGCCGACACGGAGGGGCACGCCGCAACCCCCAGTGCGACCACAACCCCCGTGCCCCTCGACCGGTGCATGCCCTGCCTGTGTTGCAGCCTGTATGCCTCCAAAGTGGACATCTCCCAATACCCGGACCTGGTGTTCACCCTGGACAAGGATGTTCGACTGGTGGTGCCCCCCACACGCTACTTCTACACGGTGTGCCCCTGTCTCTGCACCCGCCCCCCGAGCGCATTCCAGGCGGGCCGGCCTCGTGCTGGGCCTTAACGGTCGGCGGGAAAGCCCCCGGAAGCGGCAGGAGGGGCATTGTGCGCACCCTCCCTGTGCCTGACTGCAGGTGCACGGGCGACCGCTGTGTCACGGTCGACCCTCCGGTTGGCCCCGAGTCCAATGCAGGGCAGCCTGAGGCACACGGCGTGGTCAGTCCACGGCATGGAGCTGCCGTGGCGCACCAGTGGAGGCCGATATGGTGCTAGGCATACCCCCCCCCCCCCTCCCCCATACCTTGGATGTATGTGTAGGTGGGGGAGGTTGTGGGGGAGAAAGGATTCGGGGGTTGACCAACGGCCGGCAACTCCCGGTCAACCGCCAGCCGTTGGCTTCCAACCGCCGCCGACCATCAACGACCAACGGCAGGTGGTGACCGGCAACGACTTGTCAGTTACCCGACGTATGGTAGTGGGCAGCTGCTGTCAGGCAAATGAGTAGCCCACTGGGTATCCGCCAACTGCTGTTGCCGTTGGTGACTGCCTCAGTGCTGATGGGCGACTGGTGTCGCGTGCGTCTTTTTTCGGTGCGCTGGAGCGGACCAACTTGCCCCCCCCACCGCAATTCAGCACAGGCCTGGCAACGACACCCGGCAGCAACGGCCACAAGGGCAAAGGCCTGTGCGGCCCGGAATGGGGTCCAAGTTTGGTGGTCCTGGTGCTCAACCGACTGATATTGGAGGACCGGGGGCCCGCGGGGTCCGAAACGGTGGTTGGGCCATTGTTCAGGGGGTTCAGAATCATTTCCCGAGCGTAAGTGTGCGCGGGGCACACGTGTGTACCGGGCATACCGACATCTGTGGCCTGGCCCGGGTGTCCGCGGTGCCAGGGACTGCCCCATCCGGACTGCTTCCCGTCGCTTCCAGAGCCTCTCACGAACCACGAAGGACCCGCTGTACTGCCTGGGCCTCGTATCTGCGAGTCACATGGGCCTGTCCAACCGGCACACCTCCATTTTAGGTCTGCGGCCCTCCACTTCTTTGTCCTGAGCGTTGTTGCGTGGGGCAGCGGTGGTTTGATTCGGAGCCGGTCTTGTTTTGGAAGTGCAGCTGAACACAGCAGACTCGACAGCCCCACGAGGCCACAGACCGCGGGATTGGGTGGGCCCTGTGGTGGAGCGGTGTGCACGTCCCCAGCGGCGCAGGGGGTGGGGGGTGGGCGCAGCGTCCAAGACTCGTGATGTCGGCAGATTCGCGGGATCAGTAACCCTCAGGCCCCCTCCACCGCAAATGGGTGCACTGAAGACAGCAACAAAAGCACGCAGCAGAGGAATGGAAAAGGAAGGGCCCCTGTGGCATGAAAGCCCCCCCCCCCCCTCCCCAAGGGAAGTGTTAGAATGGCCGTACACTGTAGGAGGAGCGGGGGGTACCCCCCCTGGACCCCCCCCAGCCCAGACGAAAGTGACCACAGTGGGGGAAAAAACGAAATTTACCATTGCGAAAACCTTGTTGGGCCTTTTTTGGTACACAAAAATTTGCCCCCCCCCCTCTTCTTCTGACCCCCCCCCCCCTCTCCCACTCTCACGCAGTAAGAACCATTTCCCCCAGTTGTTACAGAGCCCAACAACTATGGCTGGGGAATGGTGTATCTGAGGGGGTGTCTTCAATTTTTGCTGGGTGGATGGGCCACAAATCTGGGAACCCCCCCCCCCTTCCATCGCTGCACACCGATGCTTTAGAATGAATGATCTCGAACGACACCCCCCCCCCCTCTGTCTGAACAGGAGGGATCGGCGAGCGGCGTACCCCTTGGGTTCCCGTCTCGGCTCCGGTGACCAAGGCGCAGCGGGCTCACCAGGAGCTCCTCTCCCTCGAGCGCTCCTGGAGTGCTCAGCACGCCCCAGGATCTTCCATCCACTGGGACGCCCCCACCCAATCTGGCACTCTTGAGCAGCGGCACTTGTGACCCTGTGGGTCAGTCAAGGAGCGCCTCAGACCACACGCCCGGTGCACCCCTCAAGCTGCAGGTCACCCAACCCACAGACTCCCCCTGCACCCGTAGTGTAGGGCTCCCCTGCCTTGCTGCTGGGCCCGGAGCACCGGGCACCCCCCCCCCCTGCCACACACACAAGCCAACACGAGGACCACAGCCCGCGGGAGAAGAACCAAGGTGCTCCACTGTGCCCAGACCCTGTGCCCTGAGCCCCCCCCCCCCCCCAGGCCCCTCGGCATGTGCTAAATACACACGGGCACGGCGGCATCTCCCTCTCACCAGCGCCTTGGTGGGGTTTGGGGACTCTCAGCAGGCTGGGCGGCTGTGAGACCAGACAACCGGAGGTCGGGACCCAGCTGTACTGGAGAGGTAAGGACGCACGGGCCATGGGACCCGCGTTTGGCGCGAGCCAAGACCCAACCCAACCCCCTCCCTGTGCCGGGTATTCGGTTCCACCCTCCCTTCTGCTGGGGCTCTGACCGGGGGTCCCGACAGGAGAGTCCCCAGGGGAAGAGTCAATTTTGGCATTGGAAACGATTTTTGGCTGTTTTTTGGTACTCAAGCCATTCGGGTGTCCCCCTCTCCCCGCCCTCCACGTGTGCTCTACAGCCTGTCTGCCCCGCGCCTCCTGGAAAATGAGCCCCACAAGTAGTCGCGCTTCGGTGTGTGGGCACTGTTGAGAGGTGTGTCCCCTGGCAGGCATGCACCTGCATCCCGTACCCTTGTCGCAGGACAAGTATTCTTGCAGGGGTACTACACTGTTTTCGACCTGGACAACAATCGAGTGGGATTTGCTTTTGTTCCCAAGAATTTGAGACTTGACAGCTCCATGTTCATGGTCTTCTTCACAGCCTGTTTGATGTGTCTGTTGGTGGTCGTTACATATTTGCTCAAGCAATATGTCATGCACAAGAAGGTGCGCTCCTGCCTCCGCCAACTGCGACCCCGGAAGACAGCAGCAGTACTGACCGGATAATATTGGTCAGAGAGAGAGAGACACAGAGAGAGACACAGAGAGAGAGAAAGACAGAGACAGAGAGAGAGGGAGGCAGAGAGAAAGACACACACACACACACACACACACACACACACAGTCCCCCTGCAAGGCTGAACAATGAACTCATGGTTTGCACAAGTGGTAGGAAAGTGGGAATGTTGAACCTCGCAGTTTGAGCACAAACGGAATTGATTCCTTGGCGATTGAGTGCTTCGAGCAGTGATGCTGTACGTTGGCGAGGCACGACGCGTGATTGGTGTCTGGCATTCGGCGTCCGCTCTGTTGCCGCAAACAGGTGCAGTTTTGTGGGGGATGGTGGAATGCGTGTCCCATGCCCCCCCCCCCCCCCATGGCGTCCCCCCCCCCTCCACACACACACACGCACGGCGAGCAGCAGCAACACTGCACCGCCAAGCACCCACCATCCGCAGCACAAGACACAACGAAGTGCATTGACCCGGAAGCACCGACCGGCAAACCCACCCCGCCTTTTGCTGCGTCACCCCGCAGGCCACGCAGTGGGGAAGACTGAAGAGGGGTATCACAGGCTGATGTCTCCGGCCTTTTTCAGGACACAAACCCTGGGCTGCCAGAACCCCCCCCCCCCCTCCTTGCTTCCAACGGGTGTGCTGTACTGGGGGGTCGTCCCCACCCCGTGTGACCCTCATCCTCTTAACGAAAACCGGTTCCACGGACCAATGGTCATTTTGCCACTTCGGGCAGCGGCATACGCACCATACCCCCTCCCCCAGTGCGACAACATGCGGGTGTTGTTGTTGTGCTGTTGGGCGCGCTCTTCTACGGTGCGGGTTCCCATCGTTGCAGGGATCCTTTCATGGGGCCCGATGGCATGCACATGGCTTTCTCCCGTTAGGGATCCCCCCCCTAAGGTGCAGCCGCTGGGCCGCAGGGGGATCGTGCAGCCCGAGTACCGCCCCCTGCGAGAGCCACGCCCTTGTCAGAGCAACAGCACGTGTTGTTTCCGCAACTTCTGGAATCATGTCCTGCTATGCCCCGTCTGAATACCCCCCCTTGTCAGAGCAAGAGTAGGTGTTGTTTCCGTCAATCCTTGGGGTTTTAGTGTTGCTCTCGCATTTGGGGGGGGGGGGGGTCAGTCAAGGCCTCCACCGACCATGAGGATCGTCATGTTCTAATTGGCGGGAGGACAGACTGCCCTGCTCAGTAACGCGGAGGACGGCTACGGACCGGCCGTGTCCGATCGTGAACCCCCGATCCCAACCGCAGGTTCAAAAAGCCCCCATGGGCATGCCTGAGCCCGGGCCCATCCCATAGAACAACATTACGGGGTGCTCCCACGGGTAAAGGGCAACGCCACACAATGAGAGCAATGGCCGCAGGCACCGTATTCTGCTGAGCAACACCAATGGCATCGCCCGATGGCAAACACAAGGGCTCCTGTCCGATGTGTGCGCATTGCGCTCCTGCACGACTGCTTGATTCCTTGATTGCCTGACTGCTGGATTGATGGATTGGTTCATCCATTGACCTTCTCTCTGTGCGTCTGCCTTTCACCAAAATGTCATTCAGTCCGCACGCCACGGGACCGTCCACTCTCATCCAGCAGGTTGAGATGAATGGTCTCAACGCTGCCTAAAGTCTCTCAATCTGTCTCACCCCTGTCTCAACTTGTGTCCTTTTCTCAATTAGTAAGACAGGAGTCCATCATCCAGGGCATCTCTCTCTCTCTCTCTCTCTCTGCAGGAGATGAAGGAGCGGTATGAGCAAGGGCTGCCGCGCATCCGCCAAGTGGGTCTGCCGCCCGCCGAAGGCTTCCACGACGCGCCCGTGGAGGACGCCTCCCCCTTGACCCGGGCCCAGGAGACCGCGGCACAGGGGCCCCTCTGACGCGGCTGCACCCGGAAGCTTCGGCGTTGGTGGGGGGTCCGTGGCCGCGAGGGGCCCGGGCGGGCGAGAGAGATCTGTGGCAGGGGCACGTGGCCGAGCCTCACCATCACGCCGCCCGGGGGTTTCAGACCGTGGGCTGTACGTTGTTCTGGGCTGTAGCCTGTGAGTGCTGGTGGAGTTTGCCCTTGTGGCCGCGGGTTTCTTAAGGGACAGAAGGGTATTTTGGGGGGTATCCTGCGTGTGGCATGCGTGACACCCGGTCGTCGGCAATGATCTCTCTTCAATTGGGGTGGGCGTTGGTGTGCTCGGCGCGGCCGTATTGTGTGTCTGACGGTCTGCGTGCCGAGCCCGTGGTGGCGCGTTTGGTTGTGGTGTGGGTGTGGGTGCGGGGCGGAGGCGCACACGCCGCATCAGTTGCATGCATCCCCCGGCCCAGCCCCCCTCTCGCCTCCAAGCCGCGCCTCGTCTACGCCGCACTGCCCGTGGGGGCCGTGCCATTGTGGTCCCCAAATTAAGTCGGCACCAAATTGACGGTTACTCTGGGAAGCAGCTTTTTTTTTTCCCCCAGTAGGACCCACCTGCCACTGCTTTTCCAGGACGATGCATCCATAACTGGTCTTCAGACCGCCTTTTGGGGGGACTTCTGACGACTTCCTGTTTGTAGTCAGTTGTTTATTATTTTTGATGTGTAGACTAGTACTTTGGAGTTGGCTGCCCCATTTCCATGTGACTGTCCCTGTGGCTGAGGTTCCCCCTCGTTTGATATAAGTCACGCCACATGCGAGCGTGCCCGGGTGACGCTCATCGGCGTCATGGATCACTCATGCCCCCGTGTCTTCGGGGCCAGAACTGTGTGCTCCGTGCATCCGGGTCAGTGCTCTGGGGGCCGTGCACACCGCTGCCGACGACGACACAGCAGGTGATCCGTGTACTCATGCGGCCATGCACTGCCGTCTGGAAGGGCACGCATCCCCCAACGGCAGCGGCGCATTCCACCGTCTCGTGCCCCTCGACGGCCCGGGAAACGGGATTGGCGGTCTATTGGTACGCAGCAACAAGTCCATCCAACGCGATGAGAGGCTGCTTTTGCGACTGCATTTGGAGGGGGTCTCAGTGCACGCGGTGCGTGCCCTGGGGCTGTGGGCACACAGGGGCGAGGACCGCGGTGCTGTAGGGACGGTCCTCCACCAAAGCAAACACCGCACCGGAAACCGCCGCAGGGCAACCGCAGTGCACTACAACATTGTGTGGGAGAGTAGCAGCGCAATCCAGACCCCTCCGAGGGACAGCCAGAGCGGTCTTTCAGGTCTTTCGGTGCCTTTCTGTCTTTTTGCTTTTTTTGTGCGTGTCGTTTTCAAAGACCGGCTCCTGAAAGACCGCCCTATGCCCTTTCGAATGACGTCGGTTCCCCTCCAACCGCCTCCTGCCGCTGGCCGGTGCCTTACGACCGCTCGGCTCAATGCAGCGGATGCCGAATGTTGTCGTTTTTTTTTATTGGGTTGAAGACCGCCCGGCCGACAGGGTACAGTGCATGAGCCCCACCTGTGGACAAGCCTTACTGAACAGATGTCAGCCCTCAGCACGATACCAGTGCCTGTGATATCCGCGGCGGACAGTGCGGTGGGTTACCGGGCGATGCGCGCGGTGCACGCGCGCAGTCCGTGGCGGATGCATTGGACTCCATGCGCCACCTACGGAGAGACCCCTGGGTTGCCCATTGATCGGGAGCGGCCGATTTCACATCTCTCACACGGCGCCCCACGAGTGCGCGGTGCGCGTACCGCCCCCGTGGCCTCGCTTTAACCCACAAACCGTCACTTCTGCATCGGTGGTTCAACCAGAAACATGATGTGCCCGGACAACCGCCCACGCATCCTGAGCCCCCCCCCCCCCGGCATGTCAGGCACCCCCGCGTGCACGCCTCCACACATACGCCGGAGCCCACTGTGCCTCCGGACTGCGTCTCTGACGATCCTCCAAACAGCGCTGCCCCCCCCTTTCCCCCGCCCACATGTCCCCAAGCTGCACCGCCTTACATGAACCAGCCACTCATCGCGGCCACCGAGGCGCGCAGTCGTCCGGGCGGTGTACGCACGGATCTGTGTGGCGAGGGGGCTGACCACGGGGGGGGGGGTCGCCGGGCCTGGGTCGTTTACGCTGACCCCCCCCCCCCCTCCCCCCCCCACCCTAGAATTTGGCACCAAAGTGCCGGACCATCGGCGCCAAAGGCGCCGAAACCAGATTTTGCCTGATGTGGCAAAGGGTAAAAAATTGTGTTTTCACCCGATGTGTCTATACTCAACATACTCGGAATTTTCAGGAGAAATCAATAATGGGCAAAAATGGGTATTTTTTCAGTCTGCCCGAAATAAGTATCCCACCTCTGAACCGAGTTTGTCAGAGATGGCCACTACCCTAGTTGGTGGGACACTGTACTGACCAACAGAGGGCCCTTGGTTCAATTCCCAGTGGTAGCAAAAGTCCCCTACTCAAGTACAAGGGTCTTGAACCATTTTTTCCCCCATAGCCCACCAAGAGTCTACTATGCAAAGGCAGGTGCAATATTTTTTGCCCCTACATCTGCACCTCCAAGTGATCAGCGCGATCAGAAGGCCATTTCAAGCCATATATGTGAGGGTCTGGAGCCCCCCTCCCCCACCACCCTGAAAGTGGCACGGAAGCGGGAAGGAGTCGGCGTATGGCCCGTTGCTGCGACCCCCCCGTGGGGCTGACCTCATGGCTGCCGACGTGGTGGTCATGTGGCTGGTGATGGGCAAGGCGTGTTTTAGTGGTCAAGTCCCCCCCGCTGTTTTCTTTTGTGACGTCGACCTCCGACCGCTGTCGCTTAACCTCCAACCGCCGCTGTTGGTCACGATTCAACTGCTGTCGATCACCCTCTAACCGCCATTGCTTGCCTTCGATTTTCCGTCGAATTGTGTGCCCAAACAGCGAGCTGGTTATTGGATGGCCTGAGTGCCTTCTCTTCATTTGGATTACAAAACCATCTTGGGTATTGGGCCCGCAGGATCCGGTGGCTGCCCTGGAGGAGGGTGCTGCTCTGCCAAACTGTGCGGCAGGGGTTGCCATAAGGACACTCAGCCTTTTTTTTTTTTTACTAAGGCAGCCACTCTCTGATGTTTGGTGGCTACCCACCAACCGCCATCGGTTACACACCAACCGCCATCGGTTACCCACCAACCGCCATCGGTTACCCACCAACTGCCATCAGTTACCCACCGGCCGCCATCATAGGGCGTATTGGACACTCCGAGTTTTTTTTTTTATTTTTTATTATGGCAACCCCTGCTGTGCGGTCACTCTTGTGGACCGTGGTCCGGGGAACGCTTTCATGGGTTCCGTCAAAGTGCAGCCTGACGGATGCCCCCTCCCAGGGCTGTCGGCGGGGACACAGGAACGGCGCCTTTGGAGTGGCGGTGACCGACCACCGGCAAGCAACCAATGGGCCAAATTTTTTTGATGCCAGGATTACAGGTCAACCGCCAACCCAATCTTGTTCTTGTAGGCCACCCACCAGCCCGCATGCTTGCGCCTGACTGCATTGCCTCCCGGGCCTACTCACGCTGTGCCCACTGGAATTTGACTTCCCCCCCACCCGCCTTTTCGACCTCCAGTCGCCGTTTTTGCAACTGCTCTTTTGACCACCGAATAGGACTGCCCTCCTCGGCACTGTCTGTGGGATACACGCAGAAGGGCAGGAACCCCCGCATGCCCATCAATTTTGGGTACAGTGGGGTGAATTTTGTAAAAGGGTACAAAAAATGTTCTGTATTCTTTGGAACAACTCAAAAGCTGTCCTGAAGATTTCCCTCTACTTTAACCATCGGTGGGAATTTTCCCTGTTGTACAGCGTGCAGCGTGTTGCGATTTGATTTGCACTATTTGTGGGCGATCGGTACCGTATGTTGTGCACAAGACACAATTGCTTTGCTTTGGATCTTGTGAAGCAACCAATTGTGGGATGCATTATGAAATTTTTGTTTCAATTTTCAGGAATGTTTCCAAAAATACCTGTAGTGTATTGTCAGAACGGGAAACAAAATACCCCTCGAGCCCCTTCCCATCCCTTTTTGTTTGCACGGTGCAGTCACTGCTAGCCCGCCTGCACGATTCAAGAATTTTTGGGGGACAGAACTATTGGCAGTCCTCCGTGGCTGGCTTGATCAGGCCTGGCAGGTAAGCGCGATGCAGATTCATGCGGATATGTCATGTGTTCAGAGACGAACGAGTTTGCCAAGTAACGTGGGTTGAGCTCAAGCATTGCCTGTATGAGTGCCTGTTAGACCTTCGCCCACAAGGTAAAAGAGACCACATGTGATGCATCAACACCTGTAGGGGTCTGTTGTCCTCGGTGCTTTCTCCAAGTCTTAGATCAGTGGCCTAGAAAGCCCCCTATTGCACATCCTTGGAACAGCCGATGGCATTTTCTGCAGCAAGTTTCATACAAGGAGTTTGGTGGGAGACTAGACCTCCCGGCTGTCCATGTCCAGGTGCGCCCAAGGGCTCATGTCGTATAACACATTACGTGCTTTCATGGACATGGGTTAATGGACACATCTGTGCTAATGGATGTGTGTCCATAGATGTGTTGGTAACACAATCATTTTGATTCTCTGATATTGAATATTCCACTGTATCTCATTCATTCTTTGGTACCATTTCATTTTGTCTGTTTGGTTACAGCTAACTATCAGAGCGCAAGATCCATCATTCTCGGGGGTCTTATTTTTGTAACAAAAGGATAAGTTGGTAAAAAATTTTCACCTTGGCCCATAATATGTAACATTGGACAACATGTTTGATCCGAAAATGTTGTCCCTGGAGCAGAAGACCTCCGCTATACTATACTAAGGTACAACCTTTGAAAGTGACCGATTAAGCCTTGATAGGTTTGGTGGGGGATGTTTGGCGGGACTGAGGGTGATGCTTCGGGATATTGTGCAGGCCATGGCAGGGGACATCGGTGGGGGATGTTGGCGGAGATCTTTGGGAATCCAATATGTAATGAAAAATGGCTATCTTGGGGGAGTATTGCGCGTTGTGCTCACGCTTTGCACAAATTTTGTACAGGACCATACCCAAGTTTGGGGGGGGGTATTAAGGGGGGTGTTAGCACCCGGGGCGCGCGCCGGGCATCTTTTTTGACCCGTGCCCCACGTGACCTTTTAGGAGGTACTATGTTGTACTCTTGGTGCCTACACATTCTCATCCGTCTCACACTTGGATATTTGTGTGGTGAGCGACAGGCAAAGTGCAAGCAATCACAGTACTGAGGCATGCACCCACTTTGTGTACTTTACGTGACTCGACATGCTACCTTTGGATTTGCCGTTAAACATAGGCAAAGCGCAGGCAATCGCGGTATCCAAGGAGGCATTTGTTTTTGAATGGAGTCAAGATGCACTATATTATGCCTCCCATGTATACAGTTTGTCGGTTCGGCTCTAGTAACCCCAGCGCAATGTCGTTGTCATTTCTTCCTCCCAGTGTGATATTCATATACACTTGAACAAATGACGAAGTTGCAGCCTCAAGTAAATTACCCCAAGCCTCCAACAATGAACAACAACCTTCCAAAAGGTAACATTAGGCCTCCACGAATTAAGATCGACTGAGGTATTAAAGCCTCACAGCGACAACCGTCCAAGAAGTTGTCGCACCCTGTGGGAACAGCAACAGCCATCCACGACTATACAACTACTCTCCAGGATTGACCGGTAAGCCTCCACACTGAAGGGTTCAATGGTGGCAACAAATTGAGCACCAAACCGGACAAGCTGTGGTTCACTCCACTTGTAGGCCAAGGCGAATGCAAGAAGGGGGTTTTCTGGTTCCCTCACCAACCATGTAGGTCGGAGAATTCGGAGATCATCTTGTCCAATCAACCACATCTTACAAACGAACAGGTGTGGTTTGCTATAAATGAACACAAGCCCAAACGAAGGTCCGAAGGTTCCCTTCCAAGATTTGACAATCTATCAGGGAGGGTAAGGGACCTCAAACCCCAATCGGGACGGTGCTTGCTTCCAAGGGGCCATCTTATGTCCTTTCACCTTGGAAAGTGCAAAATAGGGCAAGACGGAGCGCTCTAGAGATACCATTTGTTGCCTACAAAAACACAATGATGCAGTGGCCAAACCCTTGCCAACGGTGATGCCTGCTGCCACACACACAAGGTGAGCAGGCTTGCTTCATATTGTGCACAAGCAGTAGAGTAGTAGAGTAGTTGATTGTATTGCCCTCTTAATTGTGGGAAGGAGCGGTGCCTGCACAAGGTTTTTGGCCAATGGTTTCCCTTGATGCGGGGTAGCTTCGGGTGGGGATAAAACCCAAAGTGTGCTCTGTGCAAAGGTCTACTCTCCGCAAAAGTAGTGCGCAGCGCATATTCCTAGCCCATCCACGCCCGCATCACCCCAACCCAATGCTTGCCCGCTCCTTGCGGATGTGATAGTGCGGCTATAAGTTGCGGGTCTTCAAACAAGTAACACCAAACACAAAGGAAGTTGAGAAACCAATCCACCAAGGGAGGACCATGCCTGTATGACACAACCATCGCATCTCTATATTGCATCCCTATATAGTGCTCTTTGAGACACAATGGTAATTTTACCCTAGCTCAATGCACTATTCCTTGGTGCTAACTGGGCATGGATGGGCCTTGGTGGTGTGGAAACCATCCGCCAGGCTTCCCATTCGACATTAACGTGAACACTTCAAGTTTGCCCCCCCCCCCCCCACGCCGCAATAAAAAAATCAGCATTATTCACCACCATCAGGCTGCCCAACACAATGAAGGGGGTTGATGCTGCAAAAGGTCGATATAAAAGGTCAAGATCATTTTCAACAGTGATTTTGGTCATTTTTTCAAGCAAAGACAGGGCTTCTAGGGCCATTGGTCTGGCGCTAAAGGTACCGAACGGTGCCCCAAGGTGTTTGTTCATCATTTAGTGTTGCTAGGTGCCCCCCCTCCCCACCCACCCAATGAATTAACCCTCTCCTAGGCACGAAATAGGACATGCGATCGAGCACAACATCTCCACAGAATGATATTCAAGGTGCCACACACGTTCCAATTCCCAGCAAGGGGTATGGGTTGGCCAAACTACCCATTTCGTTTGATCGGGTTAAAGAATTTTGAGAATTCCCCTCTTGTGTGTTTCAGAGTGGTTATGTTGCCATTTTGATTTCTCCCCCCATTGGAAACTTCGATAGTGGGGGGGCGTGAGCGCGCAGGGCGCGTGTAGGGGAATTTTTTGGGCTATTTCGAACCCCTACCCTTCTGGAACCCCTCTGATTTTGTCCCCGCGGGTCCTAGGGTGCCAACCCGGCGGCCTATGGGCACCACATTTGCTTCCTCTACACTTTGGTGCATTTGAAGGGGTTAGTACAATCAGCAGCCCGAAGGCATGTCCCTGTAATCCGATGGCAGCTTGCAAACGGTGGAAATCACGGGCTCCGAGTACTAAGCCGCGGGAGTTGCGGTGACAAAAGGAACCCTGCGCATTCTGGCCCGGGTACATCGACAACATGGCCGTGACCAAATGTGCTGACAAACAACCCGAGGTCCGCCACAAGGTGTGTGATCACACGCAACACAAGCCAGTCATCATGGAGTAATCATGGAGTAGATCCCCAGTCATCCTCAAGAGTCTGAGGCCCATAGTGCACGGGAACGTGGGCAAATCCGTCGCAATGGGGAGGTGGACTAGCTCGCCAAAATGGCCACACACCAGTCCCAGACTACGATCCCATCCGTCCGGAGGATTAAGCAATCTGTGGTAGTTTGTTCAATGTTGTGCACGGATGATTTGTTGCTTCATTTGGTAGGCAAGGGCCAATTGTTGGTCTACTCGGGAGCTTCATGCGGTAATGGTAAACTCGGGGACTCAATTTGGGAAAGTCATCATACAAGTAGCGCGCAGGGCGCGTGTAGGGCAAACACTCTTCCAGTGGTTGAGACCTTGTGCAGATGGAATCAAGATTTTTGTGAGGCGAGGCCTACACGGCCTCAAAGGCGACAATGATGTTGCGATTCTCATGAGCTTTCACGGCAACTTGTGTCATTTTTCACACTACCGCTCATCTGCGATGTAGCCTTGGACGAGGATTTGGATTAGGAGGCAGTCGAAAGGGTCACAAACATCGGTCTAGCTTTTTCAAAAGCGGAAACTAAAATCAGCTAGTTGGCCAATGGTTGTGAGCTCAAAAAGAAGATGCGTAGTCTCAAAAAAAAAACGAAAAGAGAAAAGTGGTTCACGACAAGAAAAGTTGCAGTTTTGGATGTTGTAGACCAGTGGATCGGGGGCGGGAGGCATTCTGAAAGTCGGGCGCCTGCAGTTGAATTTGCGCATGTTGCATGGACACACTCGCTGGATTTTCGTGAAATTTTTGGAACCCTGTTGATTAAGTTTTTTCTAGAAAGGGGGATTTCTATCGCGATGAATGCTTGGTTCAGCTTGACTATTTGTGCAAAGGCTAGATTCCATGCATTTTGCAGAAACATGGTTCATTAGGGGGTGGCGATTAGCCCACGTGATACTCAAAGACAGAGCAATTGTGAGCTACACCACAGGCCACCGTGTGGCAAAGGGGACTGCAAACCCCCATAGTGGTTACTTTCAAGCATATGCTAAGAAATACCCTTGCTTGACGGGTTGTGCGGGGAGCATTTGAAACCTTGTTTTTCTGCCGAACAGTGATCTTGAAGCATGTAAATCCCATTGATGGTGATATCATAATTGTTTGGTGCTACTACTGCAATGAGAGCCCAAGGAGAAGAATTGCCACTAAAGGGTTATTGGTGTCTAGTGTGTAGGTCTCTAATCCCGTGTCTAATGTCTCGAGTTGGTTGCAATGGTTCAAGGCTGCAATGTGGGAAGGGAAATTGTGGTTTGACTCGAGGGAATGGGAGGGAATCGGTGGAAATAGGGGTTCAAAAAGTAGGCTATGATTGAAAACATGTGCGACATTTCGGGGAGATGCAATGTAGGGGTTATGTAGCAATTTTGCCCTCCGGTGGGCCCCCAAAAAGGCAGCGGTGAGGTAACCTCTTGTGATTTTGTACCCCTTGTTGGGGATCCCCGAGAATGCAGGGGTTACGTAGCAATTCTGCCCTCTTGTGGGCCCCCAGAAGAGAGGGGCGAGGTAGCCTGTTGTGATTCTGGACCCCTTATTGGGGACCGCCGAGAATGCAGTTGTTACGTAGCAATTCCTCCCTCTTGTCGGCCCACCAACAGGCAAGGGTGAGGTATCCACTTCTGATTGTGTTCCCCTTGCTGGGGAACCCCGAGAATGCATGAGTTACATAGCAATTCCGCCCTCTTTTGGGCCCCCGAGAAGGCAGAGGTGAGGTATCCATCTCTAATGTCGTCCCCTTGTTGGGGAAGCCTGAGAATGCGCGTGTTACCCAGCAATTCTGCCCTTTTGTGGGCACCGGAGAAGGCGGGGAGTTCTAATTTTGTCCCCTTGTTGGGGTCTCCTGAGAATGCACGTGTTACCCATCAATTGTGCCCTTTGGTGGGCCACCGAAAGTACAAGGGTGAGGTAGCCATCTCTCTCTTTATCCCTTTTGTTGGGGACTGCCAAAAATGCAGGCGTTACTTGCACTTCCGTCCTCTTGTCGGGCCTTGAGAAGGCAGGGATGAGGTAGCCATTTCTCATTTTGTCCCCCTTGATGGGAACCCCAAGAATGCATGGGTTACATTGCAGTTCCGCCCTCTTTTGGGCCCCCGAGAAGAAAGGCGTAAGGTAGCCACTTCTAATTTTGTGCCCTTATTGGGCACGCCCGAGAATGCACCGTTTACATAGCAATTCTGCCTCTTTGTGGGCTGCCGAGAAGGGAGGGTTGAGGTAGCCACTTGTGATTTTATCCCCTTTGTTGGGGACCCCCGAGAACGTAGGGTTTACGTAGCAGCTCCGTCCTCTGATGGGCCCCCGAGAAGGCAGGCGTGAGGCGGCCACTTTTGATTTTGTCCCCTTGTCTGGGACCCCGAGAGTGCATGGGGAACGTAGCAATTCGGCCCTCCTTGGGCCCCCGAAAAGGGAGGATTGAAGTAGCCACTTCCGATTTTACCCCCCTTGTTGGGGACCCCAGAGAATGCACGGGTTGCGTAGCAAATTTCCCCTCTTCTGGCCCCCGAGAAGGGAGGGGTGAGGTAGCGACTTCTGATTTTGTTCCTCTTGGTAGCACTTCCGCCCTCTTGTGGGCCCCCGAGAAGGCAGGGGTGAGGTAGCCACTTCTGATTTTTGCCGCCTAGTTGGCGACCCCCGAGAATGCATGGGTTACATAGCAGTTCCGCTGTCTTTTGTGCCCCTGAGAAGACACGGGTGAGGTAGCCACTTCTAATTTTGTGCCCTTGTTGGGGACGCCCGAGAATGCACGGGTTACATAGCAATTCCGCCCCTTTTTTTGGCCCCCTAGAAGGGAGGGGTGAGGTAGCCACTTCTGATTTTGTCCCCCTTGTTGCGGACCCACGAGCATGCATGGGTTACATAGCAGTTCCGCCCTCTTTTGAGGTGGCCACTTCTAATGTTGTCCCCTTGTTGGGGACCCCCGAGAATGCAGGGGTTACGTAGCATATCCGCCCTCTTTGGGCCCCCTAGAAGGGAAGGGTGATGTAGCGACTTCTCATATTATACCCTTTGTTGGGGACCCCCGAGATTGCAGGGGTTACAAAGCACTTCCGCCCTCTTGTCGTCCCCCAAGAAGGTAGGGGTGAGGTACCCACTTCTGATTTTCTCTCCCTTGTTGGGGACCCCCGAGAATGCAGGGGTTACATAGCAGTTCCGCCCTCTTTTGTGCCCCTGAGAAGGCAAGCCTAAGGTAGCCACTTCCAATTTTGTGCCCTTGTTGGGGACCCGAGAGAATGGAGGGGATATTGAGCAATTCCGCCCTCTTGTTGGCCCACGAGAAGGCATGGTTCAGGTAGCCACTTCTAATTTTGTTCCCTTTGTCGAGGAGTCCCGAGAATGCATGGCTGACGCAGCAATTCCTCCCTCTTGTCGGCCCAGGAGCAGGCAAGGATGAGGTATCCACTTCTGATTTTGCCCCCCTTGTTTGGGGGCCACGAGAATGCATGGGTTACATAGCAATTCCGCCCTCTTTTGGGCCCCCGAGAAGATAGCGGTGAGGTAGCCATCTCCAATTTCGTCCCCTTGTTGGGGAAGCCTGAGAATGCGCGTGTTACCCAGCAATTCGGCCCTTTTGTTGGCACTGGAGAAGGCAAGGGGGTTCTCATTTTGTCCCCTTGTTGGGGTCCCCCGAGCATGCAGGTGTTACCCATCATTTCCGCCTTTTGGTGGGCCACCGAAAGTACAAGGGTGAGGTAGCCACTTCTCTTTCTTATCCCCTTTGTCGGAGACCGTCAAAAATGCAGGCGTTACTTGCACTCCCGCCCTCTTGTCGGGCCTTGAGAAGGTAGGGGTGAGGTAGCCATTTCTCATTTTGTCCCCCTTGATGGGAACCCCAAGAATGCATGGGTTACATTGCAGTTCCGCCCTCTTTTGGGCCCCCGAGAAGGCAGGCGTAAGGTAGCCACTTCTAATTTTGTGCCCTTATTGGGGACGCCCGAGAGTGCACCGTTTACATAGCACTTCTGCCTCTTTGTGGGCCGCCGAGAAGGGAGGGGGAAGGTGGCCACTTCTAATTTTGTCCCCTTGTTGGCGACCCCCGAGAATGGAGGGGTTGCGTAGCAATTCCGCCCTCCTTGGGCCCCCTAGAAGGGAGGATTGAGGTAGCCACTTTTCGTTTTATTCCCCTTGTTGGGGACCCCCGAGAATGCAGGGTTGAGGTAGCCAGTTCTGATTTGTTCCCCTTTGTTGCGGACCGACGAGAATGCAGGGGTTACACATCAGTTTCGCCGATTTTTGGGCCGCCTAGAAGGGAGGGGTGAGGTGGCCACTTCTAATGTTGTCCCCTTGTTGGGGACCCCCGAGAATGCAAGGGTTACACAGCAATTCCGCCCTCTTTGGGCCCCCTAGAAGGGAAGGGTGAGGTACCCACTTCTGATTTTGTGCCCTTGTTGGGGACCCCCAAGAATGCAGGGGTTACTTAGCAATTTTGCCCTCTTCCGGGCCCCCGAGAAGGCAGGGGTGAGTTAGCCATTTCTAATTTTGTTCCCGTTGATGGGGACCCCCGAGAATGCATGGGTTACATAGCAGTTCCGCCCTCTTTTGAAGGATCTGGATTATATAGGGAAGAAAGCTAGGCAGAAGGCCAAAAACAGCTAAGGAAGTTTAGGAATACGGTGGCACTAGGGGGCAAAACCTTCTATCAAGATCTTAGGTCATGGCTCAAGGCACCATTACACAAAACAAATATCCAACCGTCACTAGAGTCCGCGGTAGCAGTGCTGCCGCACTTCTGTGGCGACCCGCCAGTAGATGAAAGAGCACGCCGGCAGATGAGTGACAAGCACATACCCAACACACGCCAAGTCCCCCCCCCCCCCCCCCCCAAGGGGGCCTCCGGCCAACAGTTAGTTGCCATAGGTGCCGCCCCCAGGAGTCCATGGGTGTCAAAGGCGCCCGACGCTCCATGGGTAGCAAAGCCGCCCGAAGGAAAGTTTTGTCCACTTTACACCCCAACACTTCTTAAACCCAACCTTGACCCTAACACCCACCCCAACCCTCAGCCTAGCCCTGACCCTAACCCTGACCCTGACCCTAGCCCTAACACTACCCTAACCAGGATTGAATATCGGGACCGAGCTGGTGGGGGAAGGAACATGGTCTAGGAGACTGCAACGACAAATGAAGTACGCACTAGAAAGTGGATGAGAGCGGCTCAAATGGGGCTCAAAATGAGCTGTAATCATCCGTCTGGGCACCACAAGTGGAGTGGGATCATGTTTGGAAAACCACAGTTTTGACCCGTTTTTGAGCCATTTGTGGTCCCAAATTGGCGCATTTTCAAGGCCCTGTCGGCCTTGAGAGGGGCCAAAATTGCTCAACATGGGCTCAAAATGGGACCATTCCACTTTTTTTGTGCAACCCAAATAATCCAAAATTATCTTTCGGAAAACACATTTTTTGATCCATTTTTGACTGATTTTTGGTCCCAAAACAGCCCATTGAGTGGCCAAAATGGCTTGCCATGGGCTCAAAAAGGGCTTATTTCACTTGTTTAGGCACCCCAAATGGTCTAGGATCATTTTTTGGAAAAACACATTTTTGACCCATTTTTTGAACCATTTTTGGTCGTAAAGCAACCCATTTTCAAGGCATTTTGTGACTTCGCAGGGGCCAAAATGGCTTGCAATGGGCTCAAAAGGGGCTCATTTCAATTGTTTAGGCACCCCAAATGGTCTAGGATCATTTTTGGAAAAACACATTTTTGATCCATTTTTGACCCATTTTTTTGTCCCAAAACAGCCCATTTCAAGGCAATTTGGGATTTTAGCAAGGCCAAAACGGGCCATGACGAGCTCAAAACGCGCCAAAAATACTTGTTTTGGCATTCCATGTGGTCCAGGCTCATTTTTGAAAAAAGTTATTTTTTTGCACCCGGTGGACCTTGTTGACCCATTTTGGCACCAGCCTCTTTGGGCTACCTCTTGCAGCTTGCCGCAGCCCACTAGGCCTAGGTATGGGGGTCTAGGCGTCGGTTAGGGCAATTTTGAGGGGTGGAAACCACCCAAAGTGGGTGGTTGCGGGTGGATCAGGTGCGCTCAAAATCGCGTTTTGAGCCACGTAGCCCAAGATATAGTCTATTTTTGGTTTGGGGCTGTCGGCGGCCAATGTGCACAAAATCAGGGGCTTTTGGGGGGCTTTTGGGGGTGGTTCGCAGACATATTGTGGAGTTAGAGGGCCCTAGAGGGCCCTTCGGCACAAGGAAGTCTAGCTGCATGTGTAGAGTAGCCAGTATTTCCCTATGTTAGGCCATTTTCAGCAGGTTCTAGGGCGAAAAAAAGGGGCTGATTGTGGCCCTAAATTGCAGACTTTGAAATGGAGGTCCAGCACTTGCGACGCCCGTTCCAAGCCCCCATTGTTGAGTTTATGGCTCACACTTTGTGTGGTTGTCCTTCACACCCATAGGTAGCATGCACCAAAATTTGGCCAAATCCGAAGCACCACGACGGAGCTGTGATTTTTCCCATTTCGCTGCTTGCTGCTTGTGGCTTGCTGCTTGCTTGCTGCTTGCTGCTTGCTACCTGTTAGGTCCACCCTAGACACTAAAGAGGGTTATAAAACCAAGACTGGTTCCACCAGCTTGGTGACCCTAACCCTAGCCCTGACCCTAGCCCTAGCTCTAACCCTAGGCTACGGTCAAAGTTGTTGTTAGGGTCCGAAATGGAGAGCAATGATGCGGCAAAAACAGCCATAAACGAAGTTTGGAGGATCTTGTTCACCCTCATCAACATGGCTGGCATGGATGAACCAGCTGCAAAGGTTAGGGTTAGGTTTAGGGTGATGGTATGGTTAGAGGCAGGGCAAGGGGAGGTAAGGGGAGCCTGTGATGGACCAACGCTTGGCCTTGGGGGCATGTAGCCCCCAAATCGCCCCACCTACCCCCCCCCCCCCAACCAACCAACCCTCCCGGCTCCCCCACCCCCCTGCCCCCGGGGCAAAAGCCCCCTAGACCCCTGAAAATTTTCAAACTTCGACTTTTTTCTAAACCCTTCTATCGCCCTTGGGATGCGTTTGGGTGATAATGTGGTGACAATGCGGGTATTTGAGCACCCATAGGGACCCACGTGGTGGCCGCTACGCCCATTTAGCCCGAGCCATGGCCCCCCCAAAAGCCCCAAAATTGCTGTTGTGTACGCTGTTTAGTGACACTTGGAAAAATTTCAAATTTCGACTTTTTCCGAAACCCTTCTATCGCGCCTGGGATGGGTTTGGATGATCATTTGGTGACAATACGGGTACTTGAGCACCCATGGGGACCCACATAGTGGCAGCTGGGCCCATCTAGCACGAGCCATGGCCCCCCCAAAAGCTTCAAAATTGCTGTTTGTAGGCCACCTTCTACCATTCAAAAATGTAAAATTTTCAAAATTTTCCTGATATTCTGACCATTCACAATGATCAAATATCCTATTTAAAGCATGCTTTAGACACTCCTCATGTGTTTTTCACCCTGTTTGACTGTGTGGAAGGGGGGGGGCAAGCGGCTGGGGCACAACGTTCTTATGCAGTTTTCCACCCTTGGCGACTCAAAAATGCAAAATTTCGAAACTGATTCTTTTAATATTCTGACCATTCACAATGATGAAATATCCTATGCACAGTACGCTTTACACCCTCTTTATGTGTTTTACATCCTATTTGGGTGTTGGAGGGCGGGGTGGAGGGGTTCTGAATGACTTCGCGACGAACCGACTGATTGGCTGACTGTGCTCCCTCCCTCTTCGAGGTGCCTTGCCGATAGGCAATAGAATTTTTGATAAGACCCCTCTTGTGTGTTTCACAATTGTTATGTTGCCATTTTGATTACTCCCACATTGGAGATCCTGAGAGTGTTATGAAATGGGCCCGAAAGACTCAAACGCAACAAAATGACTTTGGTAATCTCATAAGCTTTCGCGGCAACATGCGAGCAGTCCTTTTTGGCACTACCGTTCGTCTGGCAACATGTGAGGAGTCATTGTTGATATTACCATTCGTCCAAGATGTAGCATTGGACGAGAAATTGGATTTGGAGGCGATGGATAGGGTCATGCTTTTTCAAAAGCGGAAATTAAATCAGCTAGCTGGCCATTGATTGAGCTCTCAAAAAGAAGATGCGTAATCTCAAAAAAAACAAACAAGAAAGAGGTTCGCAACAAGAAAAGTTGAAATTTTGGATGTTTGGGACCAGTGGATCAGGGACAGGAGGCATTCTCAAAGTCGGGCGCCTGCAGTTGCATTTGTGCACGTCAGATAAACACACTGGGTGTCTTTTTGGGGAATGTTGGGACCTCTGTTGATCATGTTTTTTTCCAGACTGGGGAGTTTTTACACTTCTGAGTGTCTACTTTTTTCGCTGAAGATGACAAATACCATTGCGGAAGCTCGTCTGAGGGAAGAACGGCGTACCTGGAGACGTGGTCACCCCCATTTCTTCCACGCCCGCCCCAAAGAAAAAGAGGACGGAAATCTGGATCTCCTGCACTGGGAGGCGGGCATTCCTGGCAAGCCAAGCACAGACTGGTACGGTGGACTGTACAAATTGACCATCGACTTCTCTGACGATTATCCAAGCAAGCCTCCGAAGTGTCGTTTTACACCAGTCCTCTTCCACCCGAACGTGTATCCCAGTGGCACCGTGTGCCTGAGCATCTTGAGCGAAGACAAAGATTGGAAGCCAAGTATCACTTTGAAGCAGATCCTCCTCGGAATTCAAGACTTGTTGGATAACCCCAATCCTAACGACCCTGCACAGGAAGAGCCATATCGGATGTACATCAATAATAGGGCCGAGTATCAAAGAAGAGTGCGGCAGGAGGCTCAAAAATACCCCATGACCCGGGGTTAGTCAAAGCAGAGCCTTTTATTGCAGCGATGGCGGCTGCGTTGTTGATGACAGACACGACGACAGAGATCTTACATAGATTTTGCAGCTCTGCGACCATACAACCCAAAAGAACTCTCACGCTTTGCTTGCAGAGTTCTTGAACAAGATTATCCGAAATATCCCGCCCGAGTGCAATGGGAGGACTTGTTTCAATTTCGACATGTTGAATTGAATTACAGCCTCCCAGGTCGACGATTGCTAAGGTGCTGGCCCATGCATTGAGTGACCACCCTTTTCTTTTTCAGGTCAATAGTTAGGTTGCATTCGGTCAACATGGTTGGGTGCATCGCATTCAATCCTTGGGAGTGTCATCACATTCTGATGATCCAGGAACCTTCGCTGACCACCTATCTTCGGTTTTGCTAGCTCTCCACACAACCCCAAGAAACGCCAGAACCCGGCCAGCCTCAAAATGACCCCCCCCCCCCCCTCCACATACACACACACAGTGGCTCGGCAATGGTCTGGTAATACGGCGGAATGGAGGTGTTGGAACGTTAAGGTTCTGCTGCCTGTCCCTGCTGTCCCTGTGTGTTGAGTGTGCGTCAAAGATACCAATTCTGCCCATGTGATCCACAGAGTGCTACGCTTTATCGCACACCAGCCTTGGAATTGGATCCCATGGCCATGTTTCCTGCTGGTACTTAGTCCATCCAATGGTTGCAAAGGTGAACAGTCAAGTCTTGAGGATGCCTGCCAGTACGGCAATTTGTTGTGACGCACTGGTCACAACATTATGCATGCGGGTGGTGATGTTGGATCACAACACTCCGGTGATGTGGTCCAGCATGAATGTGCGCCAGTGAACTGCATGTCCCTACTGTGTGTTCATTCATTTTGAGCGCACACTCTTGGTGACAGCATTCTCAAATGGGAGCCAGAATTCCATGGCTTGGAAAGGCGTATGCTCCGGGTGTGCTCCGCGTGTGCACCATCTGTGCTCCATGCCCACCTTTGGTCCGAACTGGCTGACAATTTCCAAACCGCCATGAAACCAGCTAAAATTCAGATTACCCAGGGGGCACTGCCGAAGTGGTTTACTGTTTTTTTGTGTGGGTTTGGTATCCTTGGTTTATGCTTTAATTGCACGGTGTATGGGAGGTATGGCCCCAAACCTGTCCAAAAATGTCCTGATTGGCTCACATCTGGCCACAAATGACTATACTCTCCAACTGCAGAATCACCCGATCGCGCGGTGGTGTAAGCACACAATACTGCTCGGGCTAATTTTTTTCTCAGCCGTAGTGTGTGTCACCCAAAAAATGTGTAAGTGCAACCTTCTTAGATGCATTCTATTCCACACAGCACATTTGCTTTCATGTGTACATTGTGGTGTGCTCTGGAACGACGATTCATTTGTGTTTTGATTTTTGTGCCCATTTCTGCATCTCTGATATGTCAGTTTTGCAAGCAGGCCTCAGGTCAAAATGCCAGGTGCCGACAATAGAAGTTACAGCTGCATCTGTCGTCTGTAGGGCAGTCTACAGCACTGCAGATTCCACACATTGGCCATTTGTACGCTCAATCTTGTTTCTGGCCAATGATGCAGCATGTGCAGGTATGCTTATTTGTGTTGTGGGGATCTGTCAAAGTCCACATCAGACTCGGATTTCTCCGACTCTGTAATGTCTGTCAGCCCGCAGAAGATTTGGATTTTTTTTTCCATTTGTGAGACGCGTTAGGTCACCAAGAGACCAAAAGATGTACAGATCCGCAGAACCTCAGTGCTGTGTTCTTGGTGCTGTGCTGTATTTGCTCGCTGTGGAGAAACACACGAGGGAAATGCCATGAGGCCTGGCAATTCAAGCTTTTGGTGCAGAAGATATGGTGGGAAATTGCAATATGGTGGTAAACATAGGAGCTGGCTTCGTGCGTCGCAATAATACAGATGTACATGTGATGTTGTGCGATCATAGTGGCATACTGGTTCCAGGGGTTGGTTCATTGGTCGTTCCGAATTGAGGTGAGACCCTGGACGCCTTGTTGGCCAGGTAGGTCGAAGCGTCAGTGCTTTCAGCGTGGGACTTGGAGCATGTGTGGCCTTTGGGGGCGTTTTGCACGCTGTGCGTGCGCTGTGCACAACGTTTGTATAGGACCATGCCCAACCTGCATAGTAGTGCCTAGTACCCGTAACAATGAGCCTTGTTATGCATTTATATGAGTTGCATGCATGCTTTGCCCTCATTTCTAGTGCATTGGTGTGTGTTGTTGTGCATCCTTTCCTGTACCCCCCCCCCCTTGTATAAGCTACGCCCTCGATTAGCGATTAGCGATTAGCGAACGACAGTCGGTTAGCAGGGGGAACTGCGGGGGGTACTGCACGCAGTACTGGCCAGGCGCCCTGGCGAGAGATTGGCGGTGGTCATGGACTCGGAGTACGTTTTTAAAGGAATTGTGGAGTGGTCCCCAAAGTGGCGTCGGCATGGATGGCGCGCGTCATCAGGGGAGGTGGGGCACAGGGACTTGTGGGAGACCATTCTCTGGGAGCGGGAGCGGGCGGGGGATGAGCTGCAGATCCACTGGATCCCATCGCACCTCGGGGTGCAGGGTAATGAAGAGGCGGATGCCCTGGCAGAAGCAGGGCGCCTGTCCCATCCGGACAATGACAGGCCTGTGGCCAAGAGACCACGGGTGGAACCGATGTGGGAGGATTTGGGGCTGGAAGAGATGTCGTCAGAGGTTTCCAGCTCACAGAGATCAGAGTTCTCGTCTGCGACAGTGTCGGAGGCGGAGGACATGGAGAGTGCGTCTACCTCGAGTGAGGGATCGGAAGGGGGGGGCTCGTCGTCAGGCTTCAGCACGGATGTCAGCACTAACCCCAAGAGGCGCAGAGGCTGAAAGTGCACCTGACCGAAGGGAGGGAGAGCAGCACTATCCGTGGCGGCGCCTCCGGCGCCGTATCTGTGAACGATCTGTGGCGGCGGCTTCGCCGCCGTGTTGAGGACACTGCACGTTTTGAGAGCGTGGGTCTGTCGGTGGGGACCTGTCGCTGGACTTTCCACCGCTCATGGATAAGCTACGCCCTCGAGTGAGGGATCGGAAGGGGGGGGCTCGTCGTCAGGCTTCAGCACGGATGTCAGCACTAACCCCAAGAGGCGCAGAGGCTGAAAGTGCACCTGACCGAAGGGAGGGAGAGCAGCACTATCTGTGGCGGCGCCTCCGGCGCCGTATTCGTGAACGATCTGTGGCGGCGGCTTCACCGCCGTATTGATGACACTGCACGTTTTGAGAGCGTGGGTCTGTCGGTGGCGACCTGTCGCTGGACTTTCCACCGCTCATGGATAAGCTACGCCCTTGGACAAACAACAGGTAAAAGAGGCAAAGTGGGGTGTGTACAAGACAAAAATGGTGGCAGAACTGGAGAGCTTGGCAGGGGAGGGTTGGACGGTCGTATACACAGACGGATCTGCGAAGGTGGTCAGGGGCTGGGCACAGGCAGGGTTTGGGGCCTGGTACGGGCCGGGCTCCCTGCGCAACAGTTCTGACTTTGTCCCTTTGGGAGAAAAGCAAAGTGTGAGCAGGGCAGAAATAAGGGGAGTCCTGCACGCTGTCCGCAGCAGACAATGGGAGGAACGCATGGTTGTCGTGGTAGATTCGGAATATGTGTTCAAAGGGATCACGCAGTGGTCCAGTAAGTGGCAGCGCCATCGGTGGAGGGTCTCAGGGAGGGAGGTGGAACACAAGGAGCTGTGGATGGCGGTCCTGGCGGAGCGGGAGCTCGCAAGGGACCGACTCCAGGTACAATGGGTGCCGTCTCACCTGGGGGTGGCGGGGAATGAAGAGGCGGACAAGTTGGCAGAGCAGGGGAGACTACGGCATCCGTACAATGAAGACTCCCTCCCGAAACGACGCCGCCTTGAGCAGCAGTGGGAGGAGTTGGGGCTCGAGGAGATGTCTTCTGGGGAGGGGGAGGCCAGCGACAGTGGGTATTCGCATAGCACAGGGAGCCTGCTCGGGGAGGAGGGTGAACCTGGGGCAACTTCGAGTTTGGGCTCTCAAGGGTGGGTGGACAGCGAGGAATACAGTACGGATGTCAGTGATAATCCTAGGAAGAGGGGTAGGAGGGTGGAGCAATCTGTGGCGGCGCCTCGCGGCGCCTTGATGGAACTTTGAACAATTTGTGTTGGCGCCTAACGGCGCCGTTTTGGACATCTGTCACGCGGCTGGGCCGCACGATACTTGCTGAGGGCATACGTCTGTCGGTGGGGACGTATTGCTGGACTTTCCACCGCTCTGCAGATAAGCTACGCCCTTGTGTTCTGTGTTCAAAGGGATCATGCAGTGGTCCAGTAAGTGGCAGCGCCATCGGTGGAGGGTCTCAGGGAGGGAGGTGGAACACAAGGAGCTGTGGATGGCGGTCCTGGCGGAGCGGGAGCTCGCAAGGGACCGACTCCAGGTACAATGGGTGCCGTCTCACCTGGGGGTGGCGGGGAATGAAGAGGCGGACAAGTTGGCAGAGCAGGGGAGACTACGGCATCCGTACAATGAAGACTCCCTCCCGAAACGACGCCGCCTTGAGCAGCAGTGGGAGGAGTTGGGGCTCGAGGAGATGTCTTCTGGGGAGGGGGAGGCCAGCGACAGTGGGTATTCGCATAGCACAGGGAGCCTGCTCGGGGAGGAGGGTGAACCTGGGGCAACTTCGAGTTTGGGCTCTCAAGGGTGGGTGGACAGCGAGGAATACAGTACGGATGTCAGTGATAATCCTAGGAAGAGGGGTAGGAGGGTGGAGCAATCTGTGGCGGCGCCTCGCGGCGCCTTGATGGAACTTTGAACAATTTGTGTTGGCGCCTAACGGCGCCGTTTTGGACATCTGTCACGCGGCTGGGCCGCACGATACTTGCTGAGGGCATACGTCTGTCGGTGGGGACGTATTGCTGGACTTTCCACCGCTCTGCAGATAAGCTACGCCCTTGTCCAAGCTACAGTAGGCGTAGGGACCGTAATAATTGTGTACGTAATTTTAATTACGTACAAAATGTAGTGCGGCCACATATGACATGGGTGTGTCATCACATTTGCCAATTACATGGAGCCATGGACACATGCAACATGCCACATGCAAGGCAAATTCATTCCCAAGAATTTGAAGTTGTCCGAGCCCAAACCAGCCCTTAAGCCTCAGCCAAAGGCATCTTCAAGTGGTGAGCATGTGCAATTGTTCCGCATGGTGTCTGATCGCAAGAAGGGTTTCCAAGCCGAACATTTGTAGGCTTCGCATTCTTCATTGCTTGTGCCAACATGGGTGTGAACCTGAAATTTTCATGTTCCCAAGGCTGTCTTGTGTTTGCATACACTTGGAAATGTGGGCAGAGGTCAAGGTGCACCCATACCATGCGCGCGCACGTTTCTGTCGGTAGTTGTATGTGTTTCGCGCAAGCTACGCCCTTGTCCAAGCTACAGTGGGCGTAGGGACCGTAATAATTCCGTACATTGGCGTAGCTTATACAAGGGGGGGGGGGGGGTTTGTGGTATCTTTTTCGAATTTTTCAACTTTTGTTTGCACTTCCATACTTAGGCAGTTTTTCTGTCTTCTCCCGCCCGCCCACCCCCTTCACCGGTGGTGGAACAGGTCCCTGCAGGAGTGCCTCACTGTGTAGCAGCCCTCCCTTTTGAAAGCGGCCTGCCCGCATGTCACAGGGCTGGCCTAACCGCGTTGCAGCGATTCTTCCTGTGTTTTGGTCGCGGGTCTGTGATTGTGTGGGGTCCCGCATGCTTGCGGAGAGGAAGTCACCGCACCCGTCCCTACTACTACCGGTTCGTCCGACACCGAGTCACTGCCGTCTCAAGTTCTGTTCCAGTATTCTTGTGCTCCGCCTTGGCAAACATCAGGCTGTCCAACGTTGTGGGGGTGTAGTATGGTTTGTACAGGCAAGAATATTGCCAATTGTAGCAAAACCCCCGAATTTCTTCCTGTAATGTGCGTGCTGTGCCCGTGCTGTGCGCACGCTGTGCATACACGCCCCTTTCGTGTACCCTCCGTCTCCTGATGGGTTTTCACCGGGGCGTTGGGCATGGAGCGATATTGCAGAACAGCGATGGGGAGATGGGTGTCAGGCAAAAGTTGTCTTTACAGCTGAAGGAGACGAGTCGCGGCCTCCAGCGGAGATGTGGGACTGACCCATTCTCTTCAAGTGTCTTAGGTGAACCGACCAGGGGAAGGTGCATCGTATGTTGTCCTGACTGTCAACGGTTGTTGTGCTATTTTTTCAGGGACAGACTGACCATAAGTGTCTTGTGGGGCCGCAGGATATACCACTAGTGAAACCTAGTCGCTGGGTGCCGGTGTCTTTTTTGGCATATGAGGAAATGGTTCACCGGTTGGTTGTGAGACTCACTTCCCAGCAAGACAGTGGACTGGCCTGGTCGACGCAAGCTCACCAGAAGGAAATGTTCCACCGTTTTTTGCACATTCTGCTCTGAAGACGGATGCACCTGCCCAGGCAGGATTGTAAGCCGCCCCATGAATGAATGAACAACAACGAATACCTGGTAAAGTATTTACCTGAGCCAACATCATGGTTATTGATCAGCGTTGCTGATGAGCACCATCATCATGATCATCATCATGATGATGATGATCAGCAGCAGCAGCATCAACACCACCACCACCACATTCATCATCATTGTCATCATCATCATCATCATCATCATTAAGGACAGTAGCATCACAACTCTCCGTTTGATTATTATCACCACCTCCACCACCACCACCACCACCACTATCTGCGCTTTTTCTTGTTCTTTTTTACCATGATCACAACTGTCATGATTAGCCCTCACGTATAATCGCCGAGACAAAAGCTGTTTTTTGTCATCATTCATCTGCAATGCAATGTTGGTGTTGATGAAGCGGGACACAGTAGTTATTGCACAAATTGCAACGGTGGTGGGGCAGTGTGCAGGTTCTCCTGTTGTAGAGGGTGGAGAGGGGCGACACCAATATGGTGGTATTGCTGGGGCGTCCACTGCAAGGAGGCTGCACAAAATTGATGTTGGCAGAATAAGCACTGCCAGACTGCTCAAAAAGTTGGTGAGACTCCACAGATCCGAAGCTAGCTGCGGATTTCAGGACGTCCCTGACACTGAATGTGGGCGAAAATCGGACAAGGGCGTATGGTGGTTGCACTTTTCTAGCGATTTCCTTGGCAAACAATCGTTGCTGAGAGTTGGCGGAAACACAAATCATGTCTCCGAGATTTACAATCTCTTGGACCGCAGGCTGGATCAGCATTGGGTCATGGACCATCCCGAAGACATTGTATTTATTCATCAGTACCAAAAAGGCGAATTTCCTGTACAAGGACGGGTTCATTTCAAGCGCCGTCCTAATTTCATTCGAAGGCATTTTCTTTTAGCCTTTTTGTCTCTTTTGGAACCTTGGTTGGTGGGTGATGATAATGGATGACTGTTTTACTGATCTATCGAGGAGACCAATGGAGACTCCAAGTTCCATTAGTGCTGCCTGTTTGTCGTAGAACTTGCCCAGCACATCGTAGGGCATAAAAAAATCAAAAAGCTTGAAATTTTCGGGGGCAGATTTGATGAGCACTAGCTCACAATTTTTTGTGATGCGGGGAATCTGCAGTTCATTCAAAACTGTAGAGCTGTCATCCGGCGAAAGGTCGTTGATGAGCAAGATCAGGGGAAATGAGCCCGTGATATCCCAGGGGACCTCAGTACCATCAATTTCTCTTTTGATTTACACCGGTATGTCCATTCTGACATGATACAGGGTGGAGGACGGTCGGAAAACAGATGGGGGCACGATTTCCTCGGCGGTTACATCTTTCGGGAAGTATCGGACCATCGGCGGAATGTGGTTCTTAGGGTGGGGGAATGAGGTGAGTTGAAAAAGTTTAAGAAGGTGGTACCGTGGGCTTGGTGATATGGAAATCGTTTCAGATTTGTCAAGCCTGTGTGCAAGATGTGCTATCAGGCACACGACTGAAAGCCATAAGAAACTTAGCACTGGGATAAGGTCAATACGGCAGTCCAGAATCGTGGCTAATTCCACATCAGTTGCTTTAGTGTGCGACTCGTGGCTACCCAGACGGTCGTGGGTTTGTTTAGTTTTTTTTTGCACTCCTGAGCATGGCCACGATGCTCTTTATGATTGAGCAATGCGGGGCTGATCCCGAAAGGGTGCGAAGTTGGGGAAAACGAGAGAACTGACAAGCCCGATGAGCTTGGCCCACTCGAAATTCGGCATGTCTGCCACGGAGAAGCTTCGTAAGAAGCCGGAGTACGAGAGGCCGTCACCGAAAAGCAAATCTGCGGGGCGGGGACCAATTCAGCTGGCAAGTCCGGTGGTGGCAGCGAGGTGGTGTTGTGGTAGATCAAAAGGTCCACTGTCAAAATGTCTACTCTAGAAAACAGGCTTCACTTCACGGGAAATTTTCCCGCTTGGACATCTTTGGTGAGGTCTCGTGCCTCGGGGAAATCGGTCGGGAGCACTCCTTGCGAAAGAAATGACCTGTTGGCAAGTGCTTTTATTGGGTTGCCCACCAGGGAAGTTGGGATAGAATCACTTGGTGGGGACACGTCGTGGGGTGGTGGGGTGTGTGAGTCGTTTTCGAAAGGATCCAGCGCCGGTTTGCTTGGTGCAGAAGCTTGTTGTGGGGCGTTCTATTTGGGGAGTGGTGCAAAACCTCGTCGGTGGTTCCTGATGGCTGCGCTACGACCATTTAGTCTACATGGATCGTGTGAGAAAAGTCCCTGTTCAAAGGGGCGGAAGGAGGTGACTCACACGGGTTGTGCCCATTGTCTTCACTGCCCGCCGGAATCGCTTCGGAGGATGCACCTTCAACGGTTATTTTTTTCGTTGGCCCTTTGTTTTGGGAATCGTCAACTTTTTTTTGCTCATTTGATGGAGAAGGCCGCCCGGATGGACCTTGAGGTAAAACGGGCGGCTCGTGAGGATGCAACTCGGGGAAGGCAAGGTCTTTTTTTGGCTTTTAATTTTTTTCATCATCATCGGAAGAGCGGGGGTCGGAGACTTGGAGACCCTCGTGGTCCGGAGCTTTTTTCTGCAGCGTGGGCGCGGTCCGAGGGACCATCAAGTGGGTCTTCAGGAGACGGCGTTGCGGTACTCTCTTGTGAGTGCGTGACGCTGCCGCTTCACCCGCGAGCGTGGGCAGGGCGCCGTCACGCTTCACGCCGGCGAGAATCATGTCACGGATGTTGTTAGTGATAGCGGAGGAGTTGGATTTCACACTGGCACTGGTTTTGGACGTGCCGAGAAGAGCCGACGGGTTTTGTTGACGCTCCGTGAGATGCAGAACTCAGGGAGGGTTCGTGGGGCTGGGCACTAGAAGAGGCGGGACGGCATTTCGCAAACGTGAGGGGCGCGATGTTGGGGCAATCTGACTGTAAGGCAAATGACCAGTAGAAAGTTGCGCAAAACAAAATTTGCAGCAACGCTGGTATCGCAAAACCACACACTCGATGGTCTTTCGACGGCTGAATTCAGGTTCAGATATTTGTCTGGCGTCTTTGCGGCTGCAGTCCCACGCGCCCACGTTGGCTGCAGCGTCCTGTTTCTGTCACAGCGCCACTGGCACATGGCAGGGCTGTCGTGATGCATCTCTGCACAAGGTGGTTTGCCTCCCTCAGCGACAGCCAGTTGCAGGCCTTTGCAGAAGAGCGGGGCCTGCCCTCTCCACGTCGCATGGACCGGCATCGGCTTGAGGATTTCCTGTGGCACTTGGAGAGCATGTCTGCGCTCAGAGAAGGTGTGGGTGTAGCTGTGAGAGGCACGGGCGTAGGAGGGGCGATGGCTGGTGCACGCGGGCAATGCGTTTGCCCCAACAGTCGGGGCCGTCCTTCGTGGCCCCAACGACACAGGCCCTTCGAGAACTCAGCGCAGCAGACCCCAATGTATCTCCCGCCCGCGGCCCTTGAATGCAAATCTGGTTGACGTCGGAAGGGGAGAAAAACGGATAGAGTGAGGGCTGCAGTGAGGGCAGGGCTGCTTAATGAAGAACAACGAAAGAACAATCAGACCTCTGATATCCCGGGACCTCGGCACTGCGCCGGTCGGTCTGCAGCTGCTCTCGGTTACCGGCCGCGTCAGTTGACCATCAACTGCTGCCGGCTGACTGCCAACCGCCGTCGGTGGACCAACCGCCGTCGGTCGGTCGGTCAACCGCCGTGGGTAACTGCAATCCTGCCGATCAAGGCCTCAGGATGTCCCCGTTCAAAAACGACATGCGCCCATTCCTGTATTTGAGGCGCCCTCAGTAGTCTGGTCTGGGACACGTTCGGCTTCACAAGTGCAGACAGACGCCAGACCAAAGTTTACGCAAAGCATCAATGAAACGTGCCGCAGCACCCCCCCCCCCCCAACCCCCAGGGCGGTCTTTTGACGGCGAGGATTAAGCCGCCTTGCCCTATCCGCACTGCTTGTTACGCTTTGCACTGGATGGATGCCACAGCGATTCTGTAGTATGACGACCGTCGTCGCTTTACGGCCAAGAAATGGCTTGCAGTGATTGCTGGTTCGGTGACTTGGAATGTCGCACCATCACTCCTTGGACTTTGGAGAAGGGACACCGCGCAATGCTGCGGCGCAGTGGCAGTGGTATTGTCCGTGCTTCAACCGCCGCACGTAAGATACCTCCGGTCGAAGATATAGGGCGGCGTGGGGTATTACTTTGGCTCGGCCATCTCTTGGACAAGAGGGGCAGGGACAAGGGACATGGGCGTGGCCGTTCTAGGGGCCAGTAGCAGCCCGGCAGATCGACTGTGGGCTTTGGGTGTGGCAATGGCTGTGGGTACGGATTGCCATGGCCATCGCGAGGCACGTCAGCGCAGAGCGGTGCCGCTTCTTGTGTCGCAGACGATGAGTTGAGCGTCGACGCGTCCTCTTTGGAAGAGCATGAGGCCTGTGCCGGAGACCTTCGGCCCAACGTGCTCGCCATCGAGGAATCGGATCCAAGACCTGAGAGCGTGCACAACAGCGACTTTGGCGGGACGTCCGAAGACGAAAGGCATGTCACTGATGAAGGGCTACCAGGCGCGAGGGGTTCGTTGGTGACCTGGGGCCTCAAGGGACTGCTAATGGTCCCATGGGGATTGCCCGGGTGTTGACACTCCCACGGGGGGTAGAACGCTGCACTTGTGTGCAGTGGCCCATCCCGTAGCAGTCCCATGGGGGGACCACGATACCACGGGGCGCACCCCCACCTGCCTCGGATAGTCAGCAGGTATAGACCAGTGCTGCACTCAGTGCCGATGTCCCGCTTCTGGGTGGCGCAAAACCGTCCACCTTGTACCACAACCCCCTCGTACAAGTATACAGGGAAGGGCGCGGCCAACTGTGACCCCGGGGCAGGGCATGCCGCCAAGACAACAGGGAAGCCAGGAACCCATGGCATAGCGCCTCTGCATTGGCGAAAGTGGCGCCAGCAGCAGCTACTGGCGCGCGTTACAATGTTGGTAGCTGCTGGGCAGTAAGTGGGTTGCTTGCAGCGTGTCGAGCTGTTCCACCGTGACGCCATGACGGTTCCTCCATTGGGTAACCGGATCTTGTGTCGCCCCACCCAGATCAATACAGAACCACGGCACACTGGATAGGGGGCATCAGGTCGCGGCTCCGGCATTGCACAACCAAGCCACTGACTACCCCACCGTACCGAAATGCCTCATATGGTGGGGGGGCACCATTTCCACTGTGGGACGTAGGAAGGGAGCACCAGGGCAAGCCTAGTGTCTTGACACCGCAGAAATAAGACACCAAACGGGCACTCCCGTGCCATGGAGCCCTACTCTGCATGTGGATATATGTGGATTCTTCTCTAGTCAAGAGAGGATGTCAACGTTGACCAGACAAGGAGGGGGTTAAGCCTTGCAGATTGCAGCTTCATCTACAGAATCTAAGAAAGTGTCCAGACAGGTGCCTGACTGGTGGGACTACAGGTGTGCTGGTGATTGAAAAGCCGTCACCATACTCTCATATCATATCGTATGATAGGACTTGGAAACGGTGTAAGTGGAGGCATCACCCTGTCAACGACAGGCGATGGGCCTGGATTTGTGTGCGTGCGACTTTGTGTACCCATGCAGTGTAGACCTCCACTGCAAAGGAGTGGTCCAACGCCACAGGGATAGGTGCATTTGTCCATACACAAGACTGCAAATCCACCGCCATGCCAATGGTCCGGAAACCAAGACACGTCTGTGATGAAACCGCCTCACAAGGGAACGTTAGGCAGGACCGGTATGACCACCTTAACAGGGACAGCAATGCCACTCCATGCAGGAGAGATCCACCAGCCACACACAGCCGGAGATTAGGGACAAAGCCATCTCGGATCCTAACAGGTTGTTGAACTTTGACATCTCATTCACTCACAAGCAAGGAAACAGACATGACACGGGTGGCGGCTGTCGACAGCTGCAACAGTACCTGCCTTCCGCCACCAGAAAGTAGGGGCCTCCCGCCCCAGGAAATTTTTTTTTGTGCTAATGTGGCGTGCTTGCTACAAGGTACTAAATCCCGCTCCCCACTGAAGGTAACCCCACTCACTTAATGTACCCCCACCTCCCCTGGAAACTGAGTTCTTAAAGTACACCCCCCCCTTTGGTGAAACACCCGCAAATGAAGCATGGCAATGCGCTTTGGAACAAGGAAGTTGCTGCACTGACTGGTGTGTTTCGGTGTTGTTATGCATTTGCTGCAAAGAAAGTGCACCAATGGGACAATTGGCCAGACAACTCTTACGCTCAAGCATTCCAGCTGTCAGCTGGAGAATTCTTATTATATGCACCGTGTGTCATGCACAGAAACACAACACACAGAATCCTCAGACTCTGCCTCACCCAATGTACCTTAGTGTACTCCCCCTTGGGAAGCCAAAATTTTTCAGTTCTGGCAGGTACCCGGGGCCTGTTTTAGTGGGGGGTAGGGTTTGCAAGATAGGTTCTGGGTATTAGGTACTACAACCTGCTATCAGGTACTATCAGCAGCTTTAGTTTCCCTGAAGCAAGCAAAGAAAGAGAAATGGCAGCCGGTCCACTACCAAAAAGTAAGGGGCCTTCATTGGCTCCATTGCCTTGCCCATGCTTGGAATACCCAAAATGTCTGTGGGGGTGAGCTTGCCTCACTTCACCTCTCCAAGTAGCAATGGCAGTCAGATTGGTTTTTTTTTTCATCAGCACTCGCGCTGACACTCAAAAAAAAAAAAAACTGGGGGTACACTCCCGCTGACACTCAAAAAAAATAATATGAAAGTATGTATTACTAACCCCTCTCCCCTTAAATCTAGCTAACAAGCTCTATAGATATATGTATATATTTCTGAGTGTCATGCGAGTACACTCGCATGACACTTGTTTACACTCACGTGACACTCCCCCCCTGCTTTGGAATCTTTGCTGATTTGGCATGGGTAAATTGGCGGCCATTTTGAGAAGCCAATTTTCCCACACCAACTAGACCCTGCTCCAAAGACCCCCACCCCCCTCGCCCCGCCCCCCAGATGGGCCCCTAGCCCTTAGCAATGGGTGCCTGTCGTTTTGTGGCTGCAGTGATGGTTCCAGATTGCCATGCCTGAGTTTTTTCCATCGTAGGTATGCCAATGACCTCCAAGAAGAGCTTTGGCAAACGACTCCCGACAGCACCATGCATTTTCTGCATCACCAAAGCTTCGAGCACGCGTATGAAGAGGAAGATGCCTTTGATCCAGTGTCCCACGGTATGCTGTCCTGCTGCAGGGGTGGTCTATGGCGCCATGGACGGGACCAGCCACGAGGGGGCAGGGAGGATTCAGGTGGGGACCCGCTTGCACTTACTCAGCTTATGGCAAATCCCCCTCCGCACCCCCAAACCTACGCCCCTGGCGAGCAGCAGTCTTTTCGCCCACACAGTGGGGTCCGTGGTGGTGCTTTAAAAAAATTGGGCCATGAAGTGTGGCGGTGAATGGCACCCGAAGCAAGTGACGTTCGCATTTGGTCGAGCCCCTAGTGTTGGATGGGCAGAGCGCTCTCAGCTGCAGAGTCACACAAGGACGCATGGTTTGCTGCGCGTCTGTGCAGTATCGCTGTTTGAGCATGGATTGAATTGCTTCAGGCCGTCCTGGCCCCCTTCCCGCCGGGGCCTGGAGCACGGGGCATAGAACGGAAGTTGCTGCATTTTATCTGTTTGCACTCATGTGCCGTCAGCTTGTTTGCAATGAAACAACTCAGTACGGCACAGTGAGCCTGGCAGGTGATGGGGGGTGTGGGTGTAGATGGAGGGAGAATAGGTTGGGAGGTGTGTTCGGCAGGGGCTCCACTGTTGGCACGTCCGAAACAGATATGTACATGTACGCAAGTATATGCGTCATAAATTTGCGTGCGTATACGTGTACGTGTACGCGTGTACGCGTATCCATGCGTATGCGTGTACTGCCATGTCTATATAGAGAGTCTGCATACACCCGGGGGAGGGAAAATCACCTCGAAGAGGGTTGTTAGATCAAGCGCAGGTGCGTACGCCATATACCCCCCTTTTTTGGGGTCATTCGCGTACAATACCCCAAGGTATGGTACCGGATGTCCAACCCCTTGTAAAATCATCATTTTAGGAGAGAAAATGATCCCCCAATGAATCACCTCGAAGACAGGTTGTTAGATCAAGCGCAGGCGCGGGCGTCATATACCCCCCTTTTTTGGGGTCATTCGCGTAGCATACCCCAAGGCATGATATTGGATGTCCAACCCCTTGTAAAATCATTATTTTGCCCAATAAGAGCATCCCCCAATGGATTTTTTGATTTTGAGGCCTCTACCCCCTAAAACTGGATATCACTTTTTTGAGGGGGCGGTGGGGGGGGGTGGGTGGGGGGTGGGGGGGGGGGTCAAAAGTTTTTGCTTAATAGGCTACAAGCAGTGGGGACGCACGGCACTGGTAACACGGCCAGCGGTCCAATGGTAACGCAACCGATACCAGATGTGCAGGCGTCGGTTCGAATCCTGATCTGCTGACTTTTAGCGCCGCCGCCGGCGGCGGCGCCAAAGTGGGCAGACTGGGGTTCGAACCGCCGACCACACAAATGCCGGTCGGCTGCGTTACCACTCGGTCACTACTTGGATTGCGGCGAAGGGCCTCCCTGCTACTTGGCCCCGCATCTGCCACTGACAAAAAACCCAAACTTTGTGTATCTGTCTGACTGCCTGCTTGCTGGCTCAGGGACTGATTGGCTGACTGTCAACCTCTCTTCGAGGTGCACTGCCGAAGGCAATAGAATTTTTCGTTTTTGACCCCTTTAACCCCCCGTTCCCGGGTACCCCTTTTTGGGGGGGTGGGGGGGTGTCGGGGGGGGGGGTCAAAACTTCTTTGCGTATTCTGGGTGCTGTGTGTGGATTTGAACCCAGGTCCCGGGCAACTTTTTTCTTGTACATGGACCCCCTAACCCATGGCGGGGGTCCCGGGTCCGAACTCCAGGTACCCCCGGTCGCCCCCCCCTATGGGCCCTTGCTAGTGAGGACTTAGCCGTTTTCACGCTGGATAAGGCTGTTTAGTGACACCTGCAAGATTTCCAAAAATTCGACTTTTTCGGAAACCCTGCTGTCGCCCCTGGGATGGGTTTGGGTGATGATTTAGTGACAATACGGGTACTTGAGCACCCATGGGGACCCACGTAGTGGCTGCCAAGCCCATATAGCCCGAGCCATGGCCCCTCCAAAAGCCCCGAAATTGCCGTTGTGTAGGCTGGTTAGTGACACCTGCAAGATTTCCGAAATTCGCCTTTTCTGAAACCCTTCTGTTGCCCCTGGGATGGGTTTGGGTGATGATTTAGTGACAATACGGGTACTTGAGCACCCAGGGGGACCCACGTTGTGGCCGCTGGGCCTATGTAGCCCGTGCCACGGGCCCCCCAAAAGCTTCAAAATTGCTGTTTGTAGGCGGTTCAATGGCATTTGGTGTGACCACAAACCGCGTAAGCAGTTTTCAACCCTTTACAAGTCAAAAATGGAAAATTTTGCAAAACTTTTTTTGATATTTTGACCACTTACAATGATGAAATATGCTATGTAAAGCATGTTTTAGCCCCCTTTTAAGTGTTCTTCACCCTATTTGGGTGTGGGGGGGGGGGGGTCCCAAGGGGTCTAGGGTGCAACCTGCTTATGCAGTTTTCCCGCCTCAACAGCTCAAAAATGGAAATTTCTGAAACTGATTTTTTTGATACTTTGACCATCCAAAATGATCAAATATCCCATGTGAAGCATGTTTTAGCCCCCTTTTATGTGTTTTTCACCCTATTTGGGTGTTGGGGGGGGGGGGGGCTCCCAAGGGGTCTAGGGCACAACCTGCTTATGCAGTTTTCCCGCCTCAACAGCTCAAAAATGGAAATTTCTGAAACTGATTTTTTTGATACTTTGACCATCCAAAATGATCAAATATCCCATGTGAAGCATGTTTTAGCCCCCTTTTATGTGTTTTTCACCCTATTTGGGTGTTGGGGGGGGGGGGGGGCTCCCAAGGGGTCTAGGGCACAACCTGCTTATGCAGTTTTCCCGCCTCAACAGCTCAAAAATGGAAATTTCTGAAACTGATTTTTTTGATACTTTGACCATCCAAAATGATCAAATATCCCATGTGAAGCATGTTTTAGCCCCCTTTTATGCGTTTTTCACACTATTTGGGTGTTGGGGGTGGGGTGGCTCCCAAGGGGTCTAGGGCGCAACCTGCTTATGCAGTTTTCCCGCCTCAGCAGCTCAAGAATGGTTGTCCCTCTCCCCTCTTCGAGGTGCCCTGCCGAAGGCAATAGAATTTGGAAGAGGAAAAAGTTGGCTCAACAAAAGTGTGCTGGATTCTGCCATGGGATTTTATCGTCCGTAGCCATTTTTACAGGTGTCATGGTTAGCGCTCTTTGGCTGGTGCCTGCACAATGTGCTCTACAGAGACAATGACAGCAACCATCCAGAAGCCTCCAGGGAGTGACAGCAACCAAGCAACGGCCCATAGGAAATAACAACCACCATTCACAGTCTGTGATTGATTTGCCACCATCTGCGAATCTGGGGATTTGAGAATTGGTGGTCAATTTCCTCCCCATTCGAAATTTCGAACGTACCAAATTGTTCCATCCCTCGTGCGTGTGTACATCCATGTGTTTCCGTGCATACGCGTAGACAACGTGCACGCCTTGTGGACACTGTGCACATACACGTGTACCTGAGCAGTCTGTAGAAAAGGAGCATAACCTATTTCTTTTGGACTTGCAGATCATTCGGACTGAACAAGTCTTTGGACGGGTGAGTGTGGGGTTGGGCACCCCGACGGCTCCTGCACCAGGCCGTGCCATGAAACCCCGAAAGCACCGATCGCGACCCGGGGTGAATGGGGTGAATGGGGTGAATGGGGTCAATGGGGTGAATGGGGTGAATGGGGTGAATGGGGTGAATGGGGTGAATGGGGGGAATGGGGTGAATGGGGTGAATGGGGTGAATAGGATGAATGGGGTGAATGGGGTGAATGGGGTGAATGGGGTGAATGGGATGAATGGGATGAATTGGATGAATGGGGTGAATGGGGTGAATGGGGTGAATGGGGTGAATGGGGCCCAGCTGTCGTTTGCGGATTGGTTGCAGCGTTAGCCACCCGGCTGCAATGGCTTGGTCCTCCCCCTCCTCCCAGCCTATCCCCCCACCCCAACCCCCCGTCCGTCCCCACCAAACGTGTAAAGCGTAAGTCGCTTATTTTTTTTTTTTGGCGTAAGTCGCGTTTTTTTTTTTGGCGTAAGTCGCGTGTGGAAAAAAAAAACTGAAAAATGTAGGATACGCGACTTACGCTTTTTTTGCGACGCGACCTACACCAAAAAAAAAAAGTTACGCAACTTACGCTTTTTTTTATAAAAAAAAAGCGTAACTCGCTTTTTTATATAAAAAAAAAGCGAGTTACGCCTTTTTTTTTAATAAAAAAGCGAGGTACGCTTTTTTTTATATAAAAAAGCGAGTTACGCTTTTTTTTTATAAAAAAGCGAGTTACGCTTTTTTTTATAAAAAAGCGGGACAGCCCTTAAGGAAAGCCCCTAGAGGCTATTTGCCCCGGCCGAACGTGGGCCATGTCTACCCCCCCCCCCCCTTTTGGGGATTGCCGAGACGGCAGGGGTTACGCAGCAATTCCGGCCCTCTTTTGGGCACCACTTCTGATTTTGCCCCCCGCTCTGAAGCGGTGGGGATCCCCGATACGGCAGGGGTGAGGTAGCCACTTTGCCCACTTGTGGGCCACTTCTGATTTTGCCCCCCCGCTCTGAAGCGGTGGGGATCCCCGATACGGCAGGGGTGAGGTAGCCACTTTGCCCACTTGTGGGCCACTTCTGATTTTGCCCCCCCGCTCTGAAGCGGTGGGGATCCCCGATACGGCAGGGGTGAGGTAGCCACTTTGCCCACTTGTGGGCCACTTCTGATTTTGCCCCCCGCTCTGAAGCGGTGGGGATCCCCGATACGGCAGGGGTGAGGTAGCCACTTTGCCCACTTGTGGGCCACCTCTGATTTTGCCCCCCGCTCTGAAGCGGTGGGGATCCCCGATACGGCAGGGGTGAGGTAGCCACTTTGCCCACTTGTGGGCCACTTCTGATTTTGCCCCCCGCTCTGAAGCGGTGGGGATCCCCGATACGGCAGGGGTGAGGTAGCCACTTTGCCCACTTGTGGGCCACTTCTGATTTTGCCCCCCGCTCTGAAGCGGTGGGGATCCCCGATACGGCAGGGGTGAGGTAGCCACTTTGCCCACTTGTGGGCCACTTCTGATTTTGCCCCCCGCTCTGAAGCGGTGGGGATCCCCGATACGGCAGGGGTGAGGTAGCCACTTTGCCCACTTGTGGGCCACTTCTGATTTTGCCCCCCGCTCTGAAGCGGTGGGGATCCCATCTACTTCCCCCCTCCTTTTCGATGAAGAGGATCCTCTTTCGGAACCCGAGGGCAACATTGCTGCCTCCTCCTCAGAACCAACGGTGGAAGAATTCCCTGCCTTCCCGGCCTCCAACCCCGAGGACGTGCCCCAAGATGGGAAGTCAGTGAAGGGCAATGTTAAGGCCCCTCCACAAACCCCGCAGTCCACTTCCTCTTCTAACCCCCCCACAAGTGATGATGCCCGTCCATCCGTGTTCATCTGTCGGAAGTTTTTCAAGGTGCCCGAGGCGTACCCAAAGGGCGCAGAGGGTCGGTTGGTGAACGACAAACGGTTTATTCGAGAGCTGGAAGAGATGCTTGTGAAGGACATCCGTAACGCTTGTGCGCAGAACACAAATCCGCGTGCAAAGCCGAAGGCATCGGACACAAAGTCTGATTTGATCTACAAGCGTGTGTTTGGCGACTTCTTGTAGTTGGCCCCACGCCATTATGGTTGCATGCGAAGAATGTAGTTTGCCCCAGGTGACCGGACTCAGGTGGTATCACTGGCTTGAGCTTCGTAGCCGGTGGCGCCGGCAGCAATATAGTCATTTTGATACCGCTTGCCAAAGGCCGAAGGGCAAATTGCATTTTTTGTTCGCGGTCATGATTCCGCCATCTGCCGCACGTTATTTCCGCCGCCATCTGCCGGTGATGAGTATAAAAACCACCCTTCACGCCACGGCTCCATTGCTTTACCCGTGCCGGAGGTACCCAAAATGTCCGTGGGGGCTATATGCTTCACCTCCTCCGGTAGCAATGGCGGTTGTTGGGTGGTTCTTGTGTTTCCCCGCCTTTTTTTTGGAAAAATGGGGTTTTTTTTCCCATACGCGACTTACGCCAAAAAAAAAAAGTTTACGCGACTTACACCAAAAAAAAAAATTTCCGTCGAAAAAAAAAACGCGACTTACGCCAAAAAAAAAAAGTTACGCGACTTACGCCAAAAAAAATAAAATAAAAAAGCGACTTACGCTTATTTCCACAATCGAGTTACGCTTTCCTCCCACCAAACAGTCTTCTCCGGACTGCCCACGTTCCATTTGATACGCCGATACCGCACGTGTCCCATAGGGATGCTTTTTGTGCAGTCATTCATGGCGAAAAAGTTTGGTCAAAGCACAGCCCCAGGGCCTTGTGGCCCTCGTGCAGCCCAAAGGCGTTGTTCGCGGGCGCTTCGGGACACTGCTCCGGTGGGGGGTTTTGCGGGGGTGGCACACCTGTCGAAGGACAACGGACGTCCGAAGCGCCGACTGCTCCCAACTGCTGTCAGTTGAAGGCCACTTGATCAAGTGATGGTCGGTGGTGTTTGTGGCTGGGCGTTTTTGTTGCCGATGCTGATTTTCACGACGCTTTCAGTCCGCTGCTGCTTTGTCCTTCTGGTGCGGCGTACTGCAGCATTTTTGTGTTCTCTTCAAACGGACGGTTTTGGGAATGAGGCTGCACGGGCATGGGGATGGCTGCAGGAGTTGCTGCGGGATCAATTGGCATGGAAGTCGCCTCCTGGGCCTGCCTCAGACTTCCTTGGGTCAGTTGAGGGTTTGTGATACGTGGTATGTGCGGTGCAAGGCCCGTGCCATGGACGACCATCATGCCCTCCCTTTCGTCTCAGACATGAATGAGTCGGTGACCAGTGATGATGAGTCCACTTTCAGTGACTGGGATGGGCCGCGGCTTCTGGCGCATGATGACGACAACTTCGTGTCCCCGCTCGGGATGCACAGGCACAGGTTTTCTGTTGCCCCGCCCCCGTGCTGCAGGGCTCTGCCATTCCGGGTCAAGCGTCCAGAAACCTCCCCTCTGGATCCGCCCCAGCGATGCTTGAGAATGACGGTTTTCGTTGAGCCCCTCCCCCCACCGCGTCCCATGGGGCCTGACAGAAAAGTCCTGAGCGAAAAAAAAAAAGCACCCTTTGAACCAGAACATCCGCCATCTACGGCCCGGAGGCAGGCCGCCACAGAGAAAACACCCAAGCGGGTCAAAGTGGTAGTACCAACCCCCACACTGTTGATGGTTTGCCCGCAACCCCCCCCCCCCCCCCCTGAGGCGCTCCTGATCGCTTTGACATGCGCATCGCGATGGAAAATGTTGCGAAAGACAAGTCCCTGGCGCCAGCCCTTTCAAGCCACCGCCACCCCTGTGTAGGCTCTGGCATGAGAGCCCCTTGTCCGGACCCTCCACCCTGTTCATTTTCCCGGGCTCCAACAACCCCCCCACTCCCGCCACCGCCCGCGGAATCCTTGTGCTTGCCGCCCCTAGCACGGCACAAGGGGCGACAGATGTGTGTACTCCAGTCGTGGAGGTAGTTTGGGGTCAGTCGGGCTTGAACCCAGGACTCCATGTCTGGCGTTCCAGGGTGTTGACCACTGCGTTGGGGGGAGGGGCGTATTCCAGGGGAATGACCGGAGCTCGCGGCCTCGGGCGTTGCCCGGGCGAAGTCAATACGTCGAACGCTGCCACAGGCCTTGAGGTGGCCCCCGGAGTCGCAGGCACCACCAGCAACTGCCTCGGGCCCCGCCCAACGCTGCCGCAGCGAGAGGGAGGCGAGCGGGGCGAAGTGGGAGGGCAAGGGGCGGGGGCATCTGCCTCTCCTCATTTCAGTCGCTCCAGCAGCTGGACGCCCCCGCAACCGTTCCGATCGATGGAGAGTTGGGGTCCCGATCTCCACGGGATCGAGGAGGTGTTCCCGAGCTTCGCGCCCAGCAGTAGCCTGCGACTGGTATGCCCTCCTCCTGCGGTGCTATGGGGCCGCCCCCGTGCACACCGCCCATCCTCGGGTCAACCGGAGCCTTTCTCACCCTTGAACACCCTCTGTCGACGACCCTGTGGGCAAACGGGGAAACCTGAGCCGTCGGTACGCGGGAGGTGGGGGGGGGGGGGGGGGCTGGCGTCGGGTGCTCTGGTGCTGAGTAAGTGTGCCGGTCGGTGCTCCCAAGTGTGCGTGTTTGTTCGGGTTTGGGGCATGAGATTGTCTGCATTGCCTGTCCTCGGACGGTGGGGGGCATGTGTTTTGGCGGATGGGTCGGGGGGGGGGGGGTGCAGGCACCAGCAGCACGACACACTGATGTACTGCAGTGGCACTCAGATAGAACCCCCGTGCTCAGGCAGGGCCCCGCCTGCAATGGTGTCTGCTGTGTGTCCCCGTCTGACGGGTACCCGTGCATCGCACTGCAGGACAGGAACACTCCCCCGTGTGTCCCCAGGCACACACACGGGTGAAGCATGCTGCCGCACACTGACATCTGCTCCTTGTCCCCATGAACAGCTGTCGCGGGACGTCAAAGAGCGGCTTGAGAAGGAGAATCCTTTGCCGGTTACGAGTGTTGTGCGCTCCACTGATGTGTGCTGGGCTGCGGTTTTGGGGGCCTATGTGTATTGGAGAGGTCGTTTTGTGCCATTCAAACAGTTGTTCATTGCTGTGCTTCAGGTTCTGGACGATGCCCCTGAAACTGTGGCCACCTTTGCAGCGTTTGGAGAATTGGGTTCCCCCCCACCTACAGCTTGAAGCATGCTGCAGCACAGCAAATTGTTCTAGGGGACCGTCGGGGCCTGGACGGGGATATCACTGGATCATGTGATACTCTGCCGTGTGTAGTGTGTGCTGCTCCATCGCAGTATGCGCATGCGTTGGGTTGAGGTGGGCGTGAACGGGACTTCTTTTTTTTCGGTGCCAGAGACCAACCTGATTGGACTGGGCGCTTTGTTGTGGACGTCAGCCGTGGCAATGAGACGGGGCAGTGTGATTTGCTGGATGCATCCCACAACATGTACGGGCAGACCCCCAACAGCACCCCCAGTTCCAGCGTGGCCCAAAACAAGGGTGGGCTTGGGCACCGATGCCCTGCACACCATTGGCCTCAGGCACAACCGGAGACCCCATGGGCCCGGGGGCCGAGGCACGGCACTGTGTGGAGGTTGCGACGCAGGCGCGCGGAGCGTGAACGAGTGATGAGCGAGCAACTCCTGAGCCACGGTCGCTTTGGCATATAGCGCGCCCTGGATGCAGGATGCGCGGAAATTGTACCGAACAGACAGCAGCACATGGGGCCTTCACGCCGCTAGCATGGCCTACACCCAGACCGTGACCTTGCAAGATAGCAAGACTATGAGGGCATAGGACCTGTGGGAATGCATCAATGCGGTCGGTGCGGAGGACCGGGGACGTCGCTTTCCCCCCTGATGCCCTCCTGCACAGGTCACCTCCGCCAGCGGGAGGCGGCGCATCGAAATCCTGCGGCCGCCCCCTCATGCCGGGCTCGGGTTTCCTTCGATGCTGCAGCCGATGCAGGCGCAGTCGTGGCACCCGGATCTGATGCGCAGCGACGACGAGACGGACCACAACGATTCGGCGGAGTTCGGCGACATCGAAGGAGGTCCCGCTCGTCGATGCCCGTCCCCGTGGTTGTGGTTTGTGGTGGAGGAGGTGTCCTGCACTGCGTTCAGGATCACACGTTACCTCGTGCCGTTCGGTGTAATTGTTTTGAGACTGGTCTGGACCCCTGCCACCTGATGCAGACATTCCCGCATGACTGCGGTATGGGGCTTCAGTGGCCAGTGAAACCCACAGAGCCCCCTCCGTCCTCCCACCCTCTGGCGCCTCTGCGGAGCAGCGTCACTCTCCGCGCCGTGTCAGCCTCCTCCGCGACTCGGAACGAACTGGGCGGCTGTCGGCAACGGGTTCCGCCCCCCCCTCCCCCCCCATGTCCCAAGGAGGCAGCAGGACTGCCGGTTCGAAGGAGAGACGTACATCTTGCAGCCGATGTCCCTAACCTCGCCCAATACCATGCCTCTGTACCACGACTCTTTACCATCACCCGAGACCACCGCCCTGTGCCATCACTTTATCCCACGGCTCTTTCCCATCACTCTCTTCCACGGCTCTGTGCTGCGACTGTTTTCCACGACTCCATCTTGCGATCCTCCGGTGCAGGGGCTGAGCAAGAGACCATTGAGGAGTGTACGGTGGCAACGACTTATCGTTGCAGGTGCATTGCCGACACTGTGCACGTTTGCATTCTTTTCCTTTTCTAATTTGTCTGGCGGAGACGAACTGCGCTCCTGCGGGTTTCGGGGGGGGTTTTGGCTCTCGGCGGAGGTTCCGCTGGGTGACGTTGAGCATCACATAAAAGGGCACCAATCGGAGGGGGGGGGGGGTGGCATGGAAGCGATTGGCTTTTTCCCACATTGTACCGGTTTTGGCCCCGCTTTTTTTGTTGCTTCTTTGGTCAACACAGAGGGTATGGGTTCTGTCAACTCTCATCCAGTCCCTGACCAGTACTTATTGGGTTTCTCTGTGTCTGAGCTGCAATGCTCCCTCTTCTTAGACACCATGATTTGCATCCGATAGCTCTGGAACCAAGTCACCTGGCCCTGAAGAGAAGCGGGAGAGTGGGTTGGGCAAAGGTGGTGCTGGTGCCGAGAATACATGACAGACAAGTTCTAAGATCCACCCCCCCCCAAAAAAAACGGGTCAAATGTGGCGATTCCGTGCAGCCTGCACTCCCACTGCATCTGACCTCCTCGTCTGCCAGTTGCCTCCGAGCCGTTACGCCGGAGCTCTGCCGCAGAATGCGCTGGTGGCGACTCCCCCGATCGCCGTTGTGTCCTCCGTTGGGCTTCGGGTCTGCGGTTCGTGTTGTTGAATTGCCCCCCCCAGAGAAGCATTAGAAGGGAACGGGCCTCAGAGGCGGCCCCAGGGGCAGTTAGGCAGGCGGTTGGAGGAGGTTGCCAAAGTGGTTGGGGGCGGTTACAAACGCCATTGAGGCTGGCACTTGCCGTTAGGGGGACGGTGGCTGGGCATAGGCCGGGCGCCCTGGAGGGGGGGGGGGGGGGGGCAACCTCCCCCTCTTCCAATGCATCCCTGTGCCCCTCCCCCCCCAAAAAAAGCAGTCCAAAAACACTGCAACAAGGTCCAAAAAGGGATCCAAAACGTTCCAAAACTCCACAACAATCCCCCTCCCCCCTCCCCCCACATGCTCCATGCCAATGCCCCCGTGGGAACAGAGAAACATGTCTCCCCTGCCAATCCTGCCACTAGACCCCCCCCCCTCTTCCTTGGGAAGGAAGAATCATCCCCTCAACCAACGGTTTTTGTTGGCGGTAGCATTTGGAGTGGACTTGAGAAGCACAAAGAAAAAGATCGCCTAATTTGGGTCTAGGGCCGCCAGCACCCTTGCAAGTGTACCAAATTGGCCTTGAAATGAATGTCAAATAAACATGTGCACAGCCCACAATAGGCAACCATCACGCTTTTTTTTTTAACGGTTTTGAGCAATATTCGTGCCCCTGCCCCCCCCGAAGGAAGAGAACATGCCCCCGTTGCCAATGGACGCCCCACCCGGAAAGAACAATCACCAGGCCCTTGGCAAGCGGGGGGTAAAAGCTTCGAAAGACCCCAAAAGAAGTTGGAAGAAAGGTCCATCAGACGCCCGTTCCTGCCACTCATCTCTCTGAATCAAGGAGGAGGTAGAGACAAGCCTGTGGCACTGTTCTTCCGCTCGGAGTCACCTCACCCCTTGAGCCGGGGATCGAACTGCACGCCTCAATGAAGAATCACGAAGGGGTGGCAAAGGGGTGAAGAGGCTTGAGGTGATGCCGGGGACCGCAGTCAGGGCCTGCAACGGGATGCGGGTCACAGGTCGCACCCGATCTCAACGTTTTGCGATTGTGCAATTGTCTCACTGCTTTTTGGGGTGTGTGAGTGATACATCGTCTGTGGGCACTGCATCCGGGGGGCGGAAACACGGGCACAAAAAACAAAGCCCCATGAAAGTGACCGCTGCCGGTGCCCTGCTGTCTCCTGCCCTGCCCGCCCGGTTCCTGTCCGCTGCAGGACCGACGCCACCAACGATGCCCAGTGCATGGTGTGCATGGAGGATCTGGAGGAGGGGCAGCACGTCCGCACGCTGCCCTGCCTGCATATCTATCATGTGACGTGCATTGACAGGTGCGTGCCGGGGGTTGGGGTGTCTGCATGGGATGGACCTGATGCAGTTGAACACAGCTTGGCCGTACAGGGGGGGGGGGGTCAGGGTGTGTGCGTGTGTGCGCGTGCGTGCGTGCGTGCGTGCGTGTGTGTAGGGGCACTCGTCTAGCTCCTCTTCCTTACTGCCGCCAACATCGACCCCAGGGGCCGACACATTCGCCACATCGGCTACAGCTTGGCTTAATCTGAAGCCCACATCGGTTAGCCAATGGGATGACGACGCGCTATCTCTCTTGTTCAGTGAATGGAGCAGGCACATGGATGCTCGTTTCCAACAGTGGACTGGAAAACACGGTACGCCGGAAATGAAATCCACGGTTGATGGACTGGTCCGCTCTTCATGGTCCCTCGATAAGAAAGGTGGCATCACAGCGATCCTCAGAGGCTGCAAGACCCCTGTACGAGTGTTCACAAATGTAAACGTCTGATGCCGGAGGGAAACCCGTCGGACACCGTCCTGTTCCATGCTAGTCTTCCCGATTCTTCCGACACGAACTCACACCCTGCTCATCACATGGACAGCATAGTGTCCACAATTTTATTCCTCCAGTGGGTAAAACAAAAAGCCGGCCTGGCCAGACACATACTCCAACAGACCTCAGCACTCGTGGCTTCAATTCACCAGCACGACTACCATCACATGGAAATTACACACACCAACGATACAACACTAAACACCATACACGGAGTAAATGCGTTATCACACTGCCAGTCACAAGATGACGAGGTGCAGCTTACGGATCGTCGCCTCAGTGACAACCTGCCTGGGAGGTGGGGAAGCACGGCTGACCCCCCCGCTGGGCTCCAGGTATCACAGTCTAGAATTCAGATCCGAGATCCCCTGGTGCCAGGTTGGGTATTCAGACGAATCGCTCACACCCTCTCTGCTACATGTGGCTAGTCCGATCCACACTGCTGGCCGACGGCGACACACCTCAACTTCAGGGATCCAAATGCTGCCATTCTCAACTCCTCCCCACACCTAATTGTTGCATGTCACCAGCTACCATCCCCTGTTCCCTTACCCCCTGCACTCCGTCACCTGTGGGTATGGGCCCCAACAATGAGGTCCCATCCATGATCCAAAGGTATCCTGACCTACATACAGTGGCATGGTATGACCGCCACGACCCCATTCACCTGCTGACCACGACACCCGCCCTGCAAGACTGCACCACTACACAAATCCACAGGCTCCATGTGCTGTTCCAACATGAGGGGCACAGTCTGCTCCCGTTTGAACCCCCCCCTCAGGCAACCAACATCCTGCGTGCACTCACGATGCAAACAATCCAATCGTTGGAAGATAAAAATCTAGGAGCTTGAGCTGCCCTTCTCCAAGCACACATTCACTACCTCCCTTTTGATACCCACCCCGCACTAAAAGTGGCGCGCCGCTTGAGCCATGTGGATACGTGGTATGTAGCTATAACCCCCCCAGGGTCCGTGATCTACATGGTGTTCAATACATACCTCCACCTGGTGTACATCGGAGTCACCACATCCACTCTGGTCTCAAGACTCAAAACACATCACAGACGCCACAAGCCACCAGGATTGCTCCACACTCCATAAAATGATGCTTCAAATAGACCACGCCCACTGGGGCATCCTCCCCCTCCAATACGTCTCCGATAGCTGGCTGGCCTCAGTGCGAGAGCACCATTGGTGGTTCATGTTTAAAAAGTGGGCCTGCAACGACGTGGCCCCGGGGATCAGTACAGATGGGGAGGGAAGTCAACCACGTGGCTGGTTAAACCAAAGAGTGCTGGCTGTCCTGCAAGGAATCAAAGAAGCCAAACGGCTCAGAGACTACCCCCGTATCCGGTACGTACAACAGGATCTCCGGGATCTATCCACATAATTATCCGTACCCCTGTATGTACTAGGCGGTATTGTAGTCCCCGATCTTCAACCCCTCTAAAACGCCGCCATTCACCGGGTCACACGGAAGATGGTCGCGTCAGTTGCTAACACAACGTGGGCACAACAAGCCATCAACACCGAACCGGCCCACCGAACCGGAAGGGACGCCGGGAGGGATAAAGGGCAACGTCACGCCGGCGTCCGGAGATCACCCAGACAGCCTCACGTGATCTCACCCTCATTCCAGCCCCGCGGGCGTCGCCGCCTGTGTGGGGGTTTGTTCTGCACTTCAAGGTCCCCGATGCGTCGACCCACCGCAAGCCTCCCCGGCCCCCGCGCTCCGTTGCAGGTGGTTGAGCACCAACTGCACGTGCCCCATCTGCAAGCACACGATCACCGAAATCGCACAAGTCACGGAGCACCACCCGCAGGCCCAGCCCAAGAGTTGATGCAGCGTCGCCAACGCCGTCCGCGACAGGACAGCCACGAGCGCACGTGACGGACAACCGTGGCCAACACGGCACAGTGCCGTGGGACGATGTTTAGCAAGATGATTACTCTGCCGCGCGTTGCGCGGGTCTGTGGCAGCCCTGTGGTGACTGCAACGAGGGCAAATGAGGGGAAACTGCGATTCTTTGGTAGGCGCCAGGAAACGGTTTTGTTGGTGGTGGTTGTGGTGGTCTTGGTTGCATTAGCCCATATCATTGGAGTTGCACAAATCATCCCGACCCTTTCTCAAACTCAGCCTGGCGGATCCACAGCCGCGAGGATCAGCAACCGCAAAACCTCCCCCGATGCCAGCGTGCACCGCAGTACCCACGCCGCGCGCGCACCCCGCACACTTTTTAATCAGATATGACTACAGAGTGCCCTGAACAGTCTCACACAGAGCTCGTCACTTTGTTTGCTGGCGTGTTGGCTCTGCTTGAAGCGCCCACCCCCAGCCCCCTGCGATCACTAAGAACCCCAGACATGCACCGGTTGTAACCTGAACGCCCCATGGGCACCGTCTGGTGTTTGCCGTTACTCCAGGTGCCCATATGAAAGCTCTCAGACCGCAACCAGACATGCACTAGCCCCGCTTGTAGCACCGCGGTGCAGCCCTACAACCAAGGGCACCATGAAGCGTTTTAGGTGTTGGTGGTGTTGTTTGTGCTGCTGCTGCTGTTGTTGTTGTTGTTGTTGTTGTTGTTGTTGTTGTTGTTGTTGTTGTTGTTGTTATGGTTGTGGTTGTGGTTGTGGTTGTGGTTGTGGTTGTGGTTGTGGTTGTGGTTGTGTTGTTTTCATTAGCCCACATCAGTGGGTTCGCATGGGTCGTCACAGCCCTTTCTGAAACTCAGCCTGGCGGAGGGAGGGGAGGGCGGCGCCTCTCCAGGCGGTCACACTCGTCTCTGCTGCCCCTACCGTTGCTGCGTCCTTCCCGCGTGTTGCGGTCTGCAAAGTGGCGCCGGGGAGATGAGCCATCCACTGTCGTGACGAAGGCACGGATTACCGACTTCGTTGGAACCGCAGCAACGGTTGCCTGCGCCTCACTATACCTAAACCCTCCCAAAAAGAAACAGATAACACACACACACACACACACACACACACACACACACACACACACACACACACACACACACACACACACACACACGCACATACACACACACACACACACACACACACACACACACACACACACACACACACACACACACACACACACACACACACACACATACACACACACACATACTTCCGGTTCTCAAGCGGTGCCAGAGTAGACCTGTAAACACTCGAGGGACCCCCACCCCCCTGTGCAAGCACTGCCTTGTCGAAGCAAGGGACCCCATCTGACCGTTGTTTTCCTGACTGCTCCTTTATGTTTCCTTTTACGGGCACTGCCTTGTCAAAGCATGGGGACCCGTCTGGCCGTTGTTTTCGACTTTCAGCGTGCTGGTGCAACGGGGGTGGAGTGGGGGTTACACTGCCCTAAGTCTGCTCCCTCCCCCCCAGCCCCTGCCTGCGTGAGCAGGTTTCGTGACTCACTTACAGACAGTTCCCTTCCGCCAGTCAGAGGATCAGTTTCACTGTAGCGCTTACGTCGTTCCGTTGGTTCCAAACCACAGGGAATGTCACTGCTGTGTGTCTACAGATCTTCCACCGAAGCTTGGGCCACCCACAGCACACTTGGCTTCGGTTTCAGCTTCTTTCAGGCCCATTCTTTGCACTCGCCTCTTGCATTTGGCTGGTGCCTTGGGGCCTCCGCCCCCTTTACCTCCATCGCTGTCCCAAGCCACGCGCTGGCTCAGCATCGCGCTCCTTGCTGCTCCCCCCGTCCCTGGTTTGCTGCCCCTCCCTGGTACCTCCCCCGTGCACAGCTTCATGCAGCTTCCCCGTTGCACAAGGGACCGTCAGGCGCTCCGATTTGACGGCGGCTTTTCTTTTCACCGGGAAACGGCGCCCGAAAGAACCGCTCATCCGCCGTCGGTCGCGCACCAACCGCCGTCGGTTACCCTCCAACCGCCGTCGGCCACCGCCCAACCGCCGTCGGTTACCGCCCAAATCTAACTAACTGTGTGGTCGCCCACATCCCTTTTTTTTTGTGCATTAGGAAGCGCCCTTGCTACCCTAGTGCACAACTGATCGCCACTGTGCCTGTGCATACATCCGTCGCTGCTGCACAGCCGATGCCCTGGCACGACCCCCTCTGCCTTCTGGACCACATGCTGGTGTACTGTCTCCCACACGTGGAGAGTGCGAGGGGCAGGTGTTGCTGTAGCCAATAAACTGCTAACCCCAGGAGTTGTGATGGCCACCTGTCACCTGATGGCCTGCCTGATGGCATCCTGTCACCTCGTCTTTTCTGGTGTTCTTTTCGGCGCTAGGGAGCGCCCTCAGGGAGCACCCTCAGGGAGCGCCACGAGAAACCTGTCAACCGCCGTCGGTTAGCCTCCAACTGCCGTCGGTTACCGTCCAACCGGCTTCCGACAGCCTGCGCCGATTTACCTGCCAAACCCCGAACCAGTGCGTACACCGGAAGTTCCGACCGGCACGTTTACTGAGCCTTGATGCCATCCCCCCATCTCCAGACCCCCAAACCCATGCCAATGGAGACCAGCCTCTGACTCGCTCAAAGGGCGATGCCAGTGTTGTTCGGGTCATGACCGGGGGGGGGGGGGGGCGGGGGGGACCTCTTCGCACCCCCTCGTCTTCCTGCAAGTCATGCCCTGTCCGAGGGCCCCGCAGGCGACTGCACGTGCAGACTCACCACGCCCATGTCCACGAAACCCGCGGCCTATTTTCCGCCTCCGCTGCACCATCGCGGTGTCGTGGGGTGCCTCCGGCCGTGGCAGTCCCGGCGGCAGCGCGCCTGTGTCGCGTGTGGCGCGGACGGACTGCGTGCAGTGACGGCCCCGCGCTCTCTCCCGTGAGACAAGCGCAGCACTGTTCAGCACTGGTACACACCCCACAGGCCCGTCCAAACACCGACAGCACCTTCTTCTGCCTCTCTGTCAGGGCAGAGGGTGGGGGGAGGGAAGTACCTGTAGGACCTCCGGCCTTCGGTCTGACGCGCCGGCGCCACGTTTCTCACCGCGTCTCTATCCGCCGGTCCACAACACACTTGATTCCGATTCCGAGACTTCGGAGCCGTGTTGGCGGCACGGCTGTGCCACGCTTAGCCTATGCCTGACCCCCCCCAACCCCCACCCCCAAAGACAGTCTATGCCAATGGAGTTGAAATGTCAACCTTCACTTTTGTACAGCGGATGCCTTCCAAAGTGCTCCATCAACCGAGTGTCATTCCAAAGACTTGCTTGAAGACTACTGCATCCGGTAGCGGCCACGCAGTGTTTCAACGATTCTGATGATTCAGAACTGGGAATATGAAGCGCAGGCATGGGCATCGTATACCCCCCCTTTTGGGGGTCATTCGCGTAGCATACCCCAAGGCATGATATTTGATGTCCAACCCCTTGTAAAATCATTATTTTGCCCAATAGGACAATCCCCCAATGGGTTTTTTGATTCTGAGGCCTCTATCCCCGGAAACTGGATATCACTTTTTGGGGGGCTGGGGGGGGGGTCAAAAGTTTGTGTTCAGAAGTTTGTGCTCAGCGGGGTTTGAACGAGGGTCAGATTGGGCAGAGATGACCGGTCGGCCGGCACTGCCGGTGGTCGGCCGACCGGGCTTCGAACCGCCGACCTACAAGTCTGCGATTGGGTGCATTGCCGTTCGACCGTTTCTTGATCTGACAGTATCTGTTCTCCCCACTGCTTGAAGCCAAGTCTGCCACTGAAAAAGCCCAAACTGTTTGTTTCTGTCTTCCTGCTTGCTTGCCCAACTGACTGTCTGAATGACTGCTTGCCTGACTAACTAACTGATTGGCTGACTGTTAGCCTCTCTTCAAGGTGCACTGCCAAAGGCAATAGAATTTCTCCTCCCGTGACAATTGAGTTGTAGTGGGAAGTCCAGACATGGCTCCCACCGCATACTCCACCCCCCCCCCCCCCCCCGGACCGTTCCTCTGGGGATTCGGGACACCATCGCACGGTCAGGGGGAGCAATCAATCAATTCATCATGCGCTGAAGTACCCCCAAACAATGTGCACAGCAATGTTCAACTTGCATGCCAGGCCTGCTTTCAGCAGTTCAAGCGAAACCAAAAACTGCAAATTTGCATGGCAAGTAAGGCACCAGCCCCTTCCGTTGCTATGCTACACTGTTTCTCAGTGACATATAGAATTAAATGACTGCCCCCCCCCCCCCTCTTGTCCAGTAAGCGCCCCTATCTAGTAAGCGCCCTTGTCTAGTTAGCGGGGAGGCGAGGGAGCCGTCACCTTCCATTTTCCAAATTTTCATAGAAGCTTGGATATTGAGGTTGTCCTCTGTGTTTGTTGGTTGGACAAGGTACTGTTGTTGGTGCATTGTTGTGTGCTTCAAATTTCTTAAATGAAAGGCACTGCACTGCACCCTGTATCATGCAGAACACTTAGTTTCTCGCAATTTCAGCCATGAATGACACCGGGAATTTTTGAAGTTTAGTGTGATGTGTTCCATGACACCCAGTGTGCTGAAATTAGGCCCCTACAACTCGTACTGTAACACCATGTAACACCAGGAATTTTTGAATTTTTGTCTGATGTGTTCCATGCCTCCTGTGATTTGTCGTCAGGAAGCAGTTCACTTGGTTGGCGAACGGCAATGCAGCCAGTCTCTTGGTCATTTTGCGGCTCACATGCCCTAGTGTTCGCTCTCTTGTTTTGTGTTGTGTGTCTCTTGTCTAGTAATCGGGCGGGGCAAGGGAACCATCACTTGGGGTAGGGTGCGAGGGAATCGTCATCCCTAGCCGGGGTATGTACACTATGAGCGTATAAGACACGTAGGCACTCCTTCGGCCACAGGGGGAGCACTAGCACGCCGGCCACGCGCGGGGCATCTTTTTTGACCCATGCCCCACCGGTGACCTTTTTCGGGGTGCACTAAGTGAAGTGCGCGTGCAATGCAACTATTTGGACGTCTAGCCGTCCTAGAACCCCATACTTTGCGATACTATGTTGTTTGAAAACGGGTATTTTGATGCTTCTTTCACATTGGGGATATGATATATTTGGATTCTCACCTGGTTTCACCCATTTTCATCCATTTTTTGCTCGTTTCCACCACATCCAATCCTTACTAGGTTGCTTTCTCCCCACCATGGGGACCCTGAGAAGGCAGGGGTGATGTAGCCATTCTGCCCAATTTTGCATTCGCTGGCAGGTGCGTCACCCCCCCTGCGGACCATGGGAGCATGTCCCGCCTCATGTTTGGACTGACAAAAGCAACCCGGCCACCATGTCAGATGAGGCAGAAGATGAGGCAGAAGTGTGTGTGTTGTGTTGTCAGAAGCGTTCCAACATTACAGTTTGTGGTGAGTGCGAACAGTACTATTGTGCTTAATGTATTGACACCCACACTTGTGGGACCAATGTTGTTTGATAAGTACAAACAGATGACAGTTGGAGTTGCTGAATTCACAGATATTGCCTTATTATGCAACGTGCTTTGTAGGGAAGGTGTGCAGTGCAACGTTGTCCACTTGGGGGTCTTAGCCATGAGAGGGTAAATCTGGGGCTGAAGTCGGGATAGTTAATAGAAAAGTAGGGCGCCGGGCGCGCGCCGGGCAAAAGTTCCCCCATACCCCCATACCTATACCTGATACGCGGATTACTGAGTCCTGAACGCAGGTACGACACATACCTGTCATGCTGCACACCGAGAGCTAGTACAGAGTGCACCGCTGTGCAAGCAGTTGGGGGGGGGGGGGGCTGGCCCAAACGCTGGGGTTGTGTTCGTCCCCCCGGCCGTGGACAAGCAATGCAGGCGCTTTCCTCCTTCCCGGGCCCAGTCCATAAAGCAGTGCCCCGAGCGTTAGCGTGCGGTCCTGCGCACACCCCCATCGACGCCTTTTGTCCCCGTGGCCAAAGGCTGCGCCCGCGGACCGTCACGGATGCTGTCCCCTCCACCCCCGGCCCCGTGAGGCCCGATGATCCTTAGAGAAGAGATGTAGATCGGTGCACTGCTTTGCACTGGGGCTCACCCGGTGGCGCCCCGGTCCCGTCCACGAGGGGGGGGGGGGCAGTATTAGAATGGCTGTGCACCGCAGGAAGAGGGAGTTACCCCCCCCCCCCTGGACCCCCCCCCCAGACCAAAGTGACCACAGTCACCACAGGACAATTTGTGGAGGCGCCTGACGGCGCCTTGTTGGACACTTGCAACAATTGATACGGTGGCTCCGCCGCGTTGAAGGTTGTTGTGCTGTTGAGAATGCCAGAGTGAATGTGACGCCAGAGTGAATGTGAGACTGCCAGGGTGACGACCATCGTCGATTTATGGCCAAAAGTGACCACAGCGGGGGAAGACGACATTTACCATTCGGAAAATCTTGTTGGGCCATTTTTGGTACACAAACTTTTGGGTACCAGACCCGCCTTCTCCCGCCCTTCTAATGCGGGGCTGGGGGGGGGGGATGACCCCCCGCCCTCCGAACCACGGCCTCCGGTGTGTGACCCCGAGATGTTGGACCTGTGCACCCCCCCCCCCCGTGTCCGGCCCCACCCTTTGTCCAGCCCCCCCACCCCCGCCCCGCCCCCCGAGAGAACAAAACAAAATTGTACGTTGGACTGTCGAGCCCTGGCTGCTTTGCGGCTCACGTCCATGCACACCCGGACTGCCGGGACTCCGGGTCTGTGAATGGCGTGGGTGGAGTCTCTAGTTTAATGCAATCCATGTGTCCTGCTGGTGTCCTGAGGTACCATGCTCCATGTTTGCTCTCATGTTCCACGGAGGCACGGGTGCAGCACTGCAGTGTGTGGCCATTCTTGCCCAGTACGTCGGGGGGGCGTCCCTTGGCTACTGGTCCCCGTGGGGTAGTAGGGGCGCATCATGCAGCAGGTGGGGGTGGACATGGGGGGGGGGGGGGATCTGCTTTCCGACCGTTTGAACCCCCTCCAACCGGCCCCATCCGCCTGATGGCCTTGTCCAACCAACACAAGCACACCTCAAACGGCGCCAAGGGGTCAATCTGCAAGATCGCCCAGTGGCGTCTTCATCCCCTGACATGTCTTGCTGAACCTCTTGCTCACTATTTCAATCTCTGATAAATTTCATCAAGCAGGAGTGGGGTAAGCACCCCCCCCCCCTCTCTCTCTCTCCAGCCATGAGAGCATTGCCATATATTGCTAAGACTTCTACCCTCCCTCCACCATGTCCAGCCCCCCTCCCCCTTGTCCACCCCCCCCGGGGGGGGGGGGGGTCACTGGCTAGTTCCTGGGACCGCAAGAGGAACTTTTACACTGTCCCTGTGCAGAAGAAGGCGCAGACAGCAAACTGATGAATGGATGCAGTGCATTGTGACTTTTGCATATTTGCATTATGTACATGGCCCCATCAGCAGTGTGTGTCCCAGAGCCTTGGGCGACCGACAGCAAGCAATTGACTGGCCATGAATTCCACATCGCATGCGCCGGTACATGGTTGGTCGGGAGTGGTGCCCATCCCCTGGTCACTTGGCGACAATCCCCCCCGGGGTGGGGGAACCGACATCCCTGGGAGGGGGCTGGACATGGGGGGGGGGTTAATTATGACCCCCCCCCAAAAAAAACATTGCTGCCACATGCATACCTGGACGTGCATATGTAGAGTGCTTGGTGACCTGCTTGCGACCCAAGCACAGCCCTGCCCAAGCACAGCTGCCATTAGGGGTTATTTTTCTGTTGACCAAGCTTGTGAGTGGGTCATGCCTGTGAAGAGGTGTTGCTGCTCATAGCAACCATCTCCTTGACACTGCAAGCCACTCTTTTTGTTTGGATGTCATTCGCAGCCAATGCTGCTGTCATGGGGCCCAACTGACCCAAGCGTATGGCTCGCACAGCAGCACAGTCTTAGCAAGTTGTCTCCGTCTGACCATTGTTTTCCGTGATTTGGGCCCAACACTGGCAAAGTGAACCATTGAACACCTGGAAATGTTCAGTTGTATGTTATGCCACAAGACATGGTCGGTCCAGATGTATAGATGAAGCGTATCCTCAATTGCCAATACCTGTATTGAGCTGTATCCCAAACCTTTCCCACCAAAAGTGTGTATCATGGAAATCGCAGTTTTCAACAGTGTATCACATGCGTCCCACAGCCTTTTCTAAACGCTTCATTCCAAACACGATGAAGCCATTATCTTTGAACAACCTTTGTTGATGTGGCATATGTGCTGTGGGGGGCAAACAGTGGCACAACATGTTTAAATGACATGGTCCTACATAGCCCGTGTGCTTTGCTGGTTCATTGGTGCATCTGCTGGGATGTCCTTCCATTTTTCCCTTGCGGTGAACGGTATAAGGAGATTTTACCCCACTCATGTACATTGAAAATGCTGAGAATGAAGCAAGGGATTCAAAAATGCTACTCGAACCCGCAAATACCCCCCCCCCCCCCACAGAGGAAATCTTATCGAATACGCCATCACTTTCACTGCCCTCCGGGCTGGGGCAAGTGATGTGGTCAGCAGTCAGGGCAAGTTGGCGCATGCGCTGCTCACACAAGTTTGACCCACAGAGGCCCCTCCTCATTGGAAGCATTCAATACACCTGTGGCTGGCTGGGCTACGGCCCTCGCTTGAGCACCCCACCCCAACGATGCCCCACTCAGAAACCCAGATGCTGATCCACGGGCTGCAACAGCTGAACAGGGCTGCAACAGCTGAACAGCCCAGAAGGTTTCATGGATCACCCACGAGCCACCCAGCCGCCCCCCCCACCCCCTCCTCAACACTGCTATACCCTAGGCGGAAAAAGGCACGGAAATAGGGCCACAAGGAGGCACTCCGCGAGTATTTTGAATCAGTCATTGAGCGCTACCAAAAACAGGGATGGTGCAGTATTTATCCGGATGGGTCCCCCGAACGCCACTCCTAGGTGCGGCGGTGCAGGGTTATGGCGTATACTTTGGCGATGAGCGTGATGTGGCTGAGCCTATCTACTCCGGAGAGGGACAAACAAACGACAGGGGCGATATCAGGGCAGCGCTACGGGCCCTACATGGGCACGTCCGATCACTGATTTGCCCAGAATCCACTTATGTGGTCGACGGGTCTTGGGGCGTGCGCAAAAGTGGCGCCGCCATACATGGCAAACACAGTTAGGCCCAGCACAGCACGTTGATCTAGGACAGCACATTGATCCGTGGACACAAATCCTAGATTTGCTCGACACAATAGCAGCAGAAGTGCAGTGGCTCCACTGGCTCCACGTTCCCTCCAACATTAGAATCAGGGGGAACGAGCGCGCGGGCAGCCTAACGGATGAGGGTAGGTGGAAGTCCCCGCTGCTGCAAGGACTAGTTTCTGTGCGCCCGGCAGAGGTAGACCGCGACCAGGATGACCCCCCCCCCCAAGCGCATAGAGGTGCTTCTCCATGAACCTCCCGAATCGGTGCTCCCCATGCATCCCCCCCCCCCCAATCCGCAATGCTTAGTTTGACTGTATTGAGTTTGGAAGCAGGAAGTCAGAAAAAAGCAAAGCCCCAACCACCACACACCTGCAGCAGCGCGCTCCACCACCGGGGCCGCTTGCGCCGCCGGAACCGCATCTCCTCCTCGTACTCCTCCTCAGCGAGGACTCGAACTCACGTCTTCAGGGCAGCGGCAGGCTGCTTTGCCGCTGTGGTACTTGGCCCAAAAGACCATATTGTGCACCTTTTCTCTCAGGAATGCTTTGATTGAGCGTATGGTATGCAACGGAGGCTGGGCTTGCGGCCCCCTCACAGCCACATTAACTCCACAGTTTGTGTTGTCAAATGAATGAGAATGAGCCCAACACACACACACACCACTGACCTCCCCTAAGAGTGCTGTGGGACGACATGACAGGTTGGCCGATTGAGAGCAAGCATACTGCAAGCGTGTCCAGCCGCCTGTAGACCTCAAATCCCAGTATGGTAACATGAAGGCTAGAGGTTATGGCCGACCAAACACGGCCAGAAAGAAGGGTAACATGGCAAACGTCAGTGCAACCTGTACATACGCTCAAGTGCTTGTGGAACCATCGTATCAATGGAACTGCCGAACATTGCTGCATATGCATACCAGGACGTGCATGTGTGGAGCGCTTTGTTGACCTGCTTGCGGCCCAATCCGCAAGGCACCCCAATCAAGGCACACACACCATAGGGCAATACCCCCATGCCTCCCCCCCCCCTCGATCCAAGCGCACCCACCACGCGCGCAAGTACCAATACCAGACTTCGAGGTGAACACAGCCATGCCCGGCCATGAACATAGACTCCAGGTGACACCGTGCACACCGCACTTCACGTCCACATGGCTCAATAGATCCAGCATGCCAGCGCTATTCCCCACGGGGGCCGATCCTGGTCAGGACCCGACCCCAAAGGGGGGGGGGGGACCCCCCCCCCCTCTACAGACCCCAAAATGGTTGTACAGAACAATGGGTTTTGTGGGCGCCAGTTTTAGGCATACGGCAGGGGGAAATTTTTTTGTTCGACCCTATGTGTCTATACTCAAAATACTCAGAATATTGTGGAGAATTCAAAAATGGCGGAAAAGCACAAAAAAGGATTTTGACCCCGACCCGGCCTCTGGGTCGGACCTTGGCTGATGGGAGCCTGAGTTGATGGGCAATTTTTTTTGAAAAAAAATTTTACCCCATTTGTGCGTATTCAAAATGATCAGTGTGTCATGGGGATCATTTTGAGGTATGTATGTTGGGGTACCCACCGACCCCCCCCCCCCCCCGGGCAGGCCCGGCGGCTGACCGCCCGACCCGCCGACCTACACATGCAGCTGGATTGCCCCGTGCCGAAGGGCCCTTTGGGGCCCTCTAACTCCACAATATGTCCGCGAACCACCCCCAATTGTCCCCCAAAAGCCCCAAAATTTGTGCACATTGGCCGCCAACAGCCCCAAACCAACCACAGACCATGTCTTGGACTACGTAGGTGCGCTCAAAACCCGATTCCGATCGCACCTAATCCACCCGCAACCACCCACTTTTGGTGGTTTCCACCCCTCACAATTGCCCTGCCGGATGCCTAGACCCCCGTACCTAGGCTGGGTGGGCTGCGGCAAGCTGCAAGAGGTAGCCCAAGAGGTGGGTGCCAAAATGGGTCAACAAGGTCCACCAGGTGCGAAAAAATGACTTTTTTTCTAAAATGAGCCCGGACCACATGGAGGGCCAAAACAAGTGTTTTTGGTGCGTTTTGAGCTCGTGGTGGCCCATTTTGGCCCTCCTAAAATTCCTATATGCCTTGAAACTGGGCTGCTTTGGGACAAAACCTGGGTCAAAAATGGGTCAAAAATGTGTTTTTCCAAAAATGATCCTAGACCATTTGGGGTGCACAAACAACTGAAATGAGCCCCCTTTGAGCATTGCAAGCCATTCTGGCCACTCCAGAGTCACAAAATGGGCTGGTTTGGGACCAAAAATCAGTCAAAAACGGATCAAAAATCTGTTTTTCCAAAGATATTCTTGGACTATTTGGGGTGCACAAACAAGTGAAATGAGCCCATTTTGAGTCCGTGTTGAACAATTTCGGCCTCTCTCAAGGCTGAAAGGGCCTTGAAAATGGGCCAATTTGGGACCAGAAATGGCTCAAAAAACGCGTCAAAACCATGGTTTTCCAAAAATGATCCTTGTCTAGTTGTGGTGCTCAAACGGATGAATAATATACCGCTCATTTTGAGCCCTCTTTGAGCCGCTCTCGTCCACTTTCCAGCGCGTACCTCATTTGCCGTTTGTCGTCATGCTGGTTTTTCCATTTGAGCATAATTTTGACTTAGTTCAGCGGGTCATGGATTGCATGGAGTCATTCGGGTTAGTATCCGGACTGCGCATGAACCCTAATAGAACTCAGTGGATGTGTAAGAATGATTGGACTAGCATGGGGTTGCTAATGTACGACTTGGGGTTTAGACAGTACGACCGAGAAACCAAGTTGAGAACTGGCAAATTCCATTGTTTCAACAACTGCACTCTGTGCAAGCCAGACAAACCCAGTGATGATGCAATTTTTGCCCGATGAAGAGCTGTGGCCAGGGCAACGGCGTACGCCTTGTCAGACGACACGTCCCCCATGAGCACACCCAAGTACCGGATGGAAGATATTGGCCAACAAAGTCTACAGTCGCTGCGCTCACCGACGTGTACCGTGTAGCGCTGGGCCTAGATTCGTGGGGGTTGACCATCCCAGTATTGAGTCGGCCTCTTGACCTTGGGGGTTGTCATGTTCTCTGCCCTGAGACTTATTTGTACACTGGGTTTGGGCTTCTTGCAGTACGGTTGCTAACTGGGTCATTTTCATTCCCGGCTGTTGCGCAAAGTAGGCTTTTTGAGGATTGCCGTTCTCTTTGTGTCGTTTTTGAGCCCTCCTCGCTCCAGCACTTTCAATTAGAGCCTGTCCTGGAGGTGCAACTCTCTTATGGCTTGTGGGCGCTAAAAGCATATTCCTGTGAGAAATGCACCGTTTCTATTGTGTTGGATGGTACGACTCCAGATTCAATTCTGCTGTGGCAGTCGTCCGTGTTCCGTGATGGTCGACGGGTCTCCTACTACTACCCTTACCTCATCCTACGTGGGGTCGTTTCGCTAGGTTCCCCGAGAAGGAGCCCCAAATACCTCCGAAGGATTGGCACTGCTTGGAGGTCAAAGTATCGCTTGGCATTGTGTGGCCGTTGTCTGAAGGGGGTGTTCCGTTGAGCTCCACCTCGTTGTCGGTGGTGTGGGCCCGTTCTGAGTGGACTAGCCTAGTCTCCAGCAGCCTACCGCCCCACCCCACCATGGATGTGGAGTGGAAGCTTTTTTTCACAAAACTGCTCCCCCCGGTGCTTCGGCTTTTTATGATGGAAGTCTTTCACTGCAAGCTTCGTGTAAATTCCCGCATGGTAACTTTGACTGAGTCAGAAAAGTGCCCTGTGTGTGGACGGGTCGAGACAGTAGACCGTGCTTTTTGTGGCTGTAAATTTCATCTATTGCTTTTCCGTCTGATAGAGGGGATTTTTTCTCCTGTTCCGTACAAAGGGGATAAGTGTTTGATTTCCCAGGTCCCTTTGGTTCGTCGTCTCAACTATGCCTTGGGTATTTGTTACTAGCTGGGGGTTCTCTCCCACTGGCGGATGCGTAATTATATCGGAAAGTCGGGTAAGGTTGCGACTGCGGACCTGTTCTTGTCCCACTGGACTGGCTCGTTGAAATGGCACTCTCGAGAGGGACCATTGCAAAAGTACTCTCATGTGTTTCTCTCGTTAGTTGATTCCTTGGAGTATTATTCCCAGTTCGGTTCCCCTAGACCGGTTGCTGTTGGGAACTATAATTCCACCCCCTTTCTGTCTAAACGGGACAAGCGTCTGGACCTAGAGTCTTGGTCGGGTCCTCGTGTCGTCCAGTGAGGGGACCACAAAGATTTGACATTGATCAAGCGCAACTTTAGTGACCGCTTTCGGGATGCAACTAAATTGAGGATTCCCGTTGGTTAAACCTAGCTTCCACCAATCGTACTTCCACGCATTGTTCTTTTTCGTGCAGTTGAAGCTTTCGGAACAGGGATGTGCTCATCTATGGGCCATGACACTAGGTTTTGAAATGACCAGCATGATCCTAACCTCATGCTAGACTTAATCAGTGTGACTTCAACCAGTACCAAATGTTGCCTTGAGTTCGCCACTCGTCTGTGGTTGGAATGTTTCATGGTCAGGCTGAGGTTAGATTAGGTAGCTGAAGGATAGGCTACGCCCAAAGCCACTAGGCCCAATCCTCCATCCCCAACACGCTCTGGCTTCCGGTCCCGCAATAATTTGTTGATACCGCTGCACATCCCTACGGTTCCGGAGGCTCCACTTGGGCTCCGGCATGAAGGGGCCAGTCCATGGAATCATGTGGGATCATGGTCCTGTGGACCAAGGTGGTCACGCAACCACAGGATCATGGTCCTATGCACCAAGGTGGTCATGGGAAAGTTGAAGTTCTATTTGGTGCCATGCCTGCGCTGTGTAGCAACACCCCAGGTGCGTTTGGCCTTCTCTCCCACCTCTCCAGTTCCAGAATGGGTACAATGGTAGAACAACTGGGCTGAAATACCCCAAGGTGGCTGCATGCAGCGTCCGACCGCGAGAAGTGGCCGTGCGCTGGGCTGCTTAACCCGCACTCACTGGTGGAGGCCTTCCTGCCTAAGGAACGGTACAAGTTCCGTGCAATCGTTGGCCTCTTTTCGTTTCGAGCCATATAAGGCGTACAAGGACTGAGGCAAAGACTGGCTGAGGCCAACACCACACTCATGGGACCCAGCCAACGCTTGGCCTTGCGGGCATGCACCCCCCAAATCGCCCCATCTGAACCCCCCCCCCCCCCCACTGACACCCCTCCCCCCAAGGGCACCTCCGGCCAACGGTTTGGGGGGGGGGGGGGGCGGGTAGTTGGTGTCCAGAACCGAGGATTCGCAACCCCCGTGGACCAACACAAACCGCGCTACATCAAAGACCACGCCTTCAAGCCAATGGACACCATGCACAACACACGTACACACCTGCACGCACAAAGCACATGTACCTAATTTGTCCACAATGACTTCTATGGGCACATTGCTGCAAGAACTCTCTTGAGGAGCACAGCTGGAAGCCCAGTGGCTAGTGCCCAGTGGCGCGAAAAATGACATCCCATCTAAGGACATCACCAAGGAAATTCTAGGGAGAAGGCAGCCATGATGCAGTATTCCTGCACTGCTTCACTTCATACAACACACACAACAAACACACACATCACGATGATACCTTTGGCTCTGGCGTTTGGAGCAAGGTATGCCTTGCGCAACGGCTCTACCTGCGTCACGACTGCACATCAGGGGGGTCCTTGGGGAACTAGTTTTTTTTTTGTTAAGGACTGCCCTTAGGGACCACCCCAAGGGACCGCTCACCACCAACCACCAACCACCAACCGCCACCAGCCGCCAACCGCCAGCGGCGACCAACCTCCAACCTCCAACCACTGCCAACTGCCACCAATCACCAATCACCAACCACCAACCACCAACCACCGCCACCAACCGCCACCAACCACCAGTTGCCAACCGCCAACCGCCAATCGCCACCAACCATGGTTGAACATATGAGCTACACGCGGTCTTCCCCTCTTAAGGACCCCCCCTGCTGCACATCCTGTGCCTGTTGCTTGCAGCACCCCAATGGTTTCATGGGTTGTGTATCCTGACCTGGTCCCTGGTTCCAGTTCCCTTTTGCTGACAATGATACTGTTGATCGGGGAGCTGCTGACGGCCCTCTGTGACTACATTCTGCTGTTGGGCGTATCGCTGGTGCTGGTCTTGGCAGGCTACCAGTCCTACCGGGTCCAACGAAGTGAAGGCCTGGCCGTCAGAGACCAGTGGCTCCAGTTCTGGTGCATGTTCACCTTGGGGCATTTGGGGTGGGGGCTGCTGGACGTCCTGCTTGACTTTGCGGCGTGGTCCCTTGGGATCTGGCTGCCCTCCTTCTTCTTCTGGCTTCCTTTCCGCAGCCTCCTCAAGTTAGCCTTCTATGGGTGGGTCATATTCTGTGGGGGGGCGCAGACGCTGTATGCTGCCTTCGGCCACAGGGCATTTTTGGGCCTGGAAAATGCCCTAGCGAAGCTGCAGGTCACCGTCCCATTGATTGCCAAGGCGTTGGATGCTCTGGAGAGGGTGACGGCCGGCTCTGGTGCTGCACCGCTCAAGACGGGGGTGGAAGCAAATCTCAGCCCCACGTATGGCCTCCCCTGCACTCTCCCCCTCTGTGCCTCATCCCTTTCCCCCCCATGCTTCCCTGTCCAAGCCTCCCCCTTCTCTTGCTCCCTTGCATTGTGCCCCCTACTCTTCCTCCTCTTTGCTGCTGCTGTCGCATGCTTCATTTCATGAGCTGTTCGCAGGTGTGTCCCCAACGCCCACAGTCCTCCAACAGCAGCCCTGCAACTCCCATGGCGCATCTGATTTGTGTTTCTATTTTGCATTTCTGCTCTTGCACCAAACGGACGGCAATAACACGGCACAGAACATGCGTACAGGTCACATTAAAGGACATGTGGCCATCCGCCTCTGAGAAGAGCCCCAAGGATGGAGTGTTAGCGTGCCAGGCGTGCGCTGGGCATTTTTGTTTGACCCATCCCCCATCCATGACCAGCCATTTTTCACTTTTCTCGGTGTGGCCACATTTTGATACCCACAAATTTGGTGGCCCTTTAAGTTTGGGATACGGACTCACAATCCACAAAGTTAGTGGCCCTTTATGGACGCCCCTTGTGGACCATGGGAGTGTGTCCCACCTCAGGTTTGGAGTGATGCAAAAAACTCAACCGCCACGCAAGATGAGGGAGAGGATGAGGCAGTGGTGTGTGTGTTGTGTTGCCATGGGTGCTCCACCACCACAGTTTGTGGTACGTGCAAGGAATTTTATTGTCCAGAATGTATTGACCGCCACATTTCAGGGGATAACAATGCTTATTGGAGACACAACAAGTCACTTGTGTTGCAATGTGCTGTGTACGAAAGGTGTAGGGTGCATTCTGCCGTCTCTGGGGGGCTTTCTCGAGGGGACGGTAAAATAGGGGGTAAAGTCGGGATAGATAATACATACGCAGTGCGCCTGGCGCACCCTGGGCAAACCCCCATGTCGGGCATCAAAGGGTGTTTGGAGGCGGCTTGGCGTCAAAGCGTTGCCCGTGTTCGCGATTATCTTAACCATGTTGTACAAGAAATTCGCTGGGCTGACAAGTTGAACCCTTTCAACCATTGTCCCCATTTTCCGTTCTTTATGACACATTTCACGGATTCCATGCCCATCAGTTCCATTGGTGACACCTGGAGTACTGACCCGTGGAATTCTAAGTATGCCTCGCGTGTTTCCAACCTAACTGTTGCCGTTGGTATGTTGGGATAGGTAATACAAAAGTAGCGTGCCGGGCACACGCCGGGCGTGCGCTGGGCAAACACCCCCCCCCACAGTGGGATCCCCAACATTTGGTTGATTTCTTAGAATTTCCGGGCTTTTCTATGATGATCACTTGTCAGCGTTGGTGTCATGCTGGCGGTCTTATGTTGCCTGGTGCCTCTTGCAAATGAGGGTGTGTATCGTGGATAACCCCCCCCCCCCCGTGTATGTTGTAATTCGTGTAATTTTTTCTTTGCGGTAAATGCGTGTAACAAAAAAACCGTCTAGTCGTGTAATTTTTTTTTTGCGGTAAGTCGTGTAAGCCGGGGGACAGGGGGACAAGGGAACGTTAGCGCGCCGGGCGCGCGCCGGGCATCTTTTGTGACCCGTGCTCTGCCGGTGGACTGTTGCTGTTGATATGTTGGGCAACATTATATGGATTTGCCCCTTGGCCCCCGGGACATCAGCAGATGTTTTGATTTGGGATGGGTATGGACCTTCTCGTACCCGAGGTGGTTTCTTTGATTTCGAAGTTGGGGGCCATGATGGTGCTTATAAGGGCCGGATTCATGTCATTGTGCCTCTCATTGGAAGAAAGAATGGCACTTTGACAGCCCGCCAACAATGTTACAATGACGTGCACGGGTGGTATAGGGCACACATTGAGCAGCTGTTTGCTCGGTTGTGGCACGCAAGATGAGGCAGATGATGAGGTAGAAGTGTGTGTGTTGTGTTGCCAGAACGCTCCACCGTCGCAGTTTGTGATGAGTGTAAGGAGCACTATTGTACTGGATGTATTGACACCCACACTTGTGGGACCAATGTTATGATGCAGCTCTACTGTTCGCGATACCTCAGTAACGCCTATCGCTTCTACTGGAGATCGATGCGGTTGTGCTATCCTAACCCCCCATTCTCCCAACTTGCTTGTTGACCAAGATCGCCCTTAAAGGAGCGAGAGTGGTACCGTGTACCCCAGTTTGCAACTTTCTTGAGGTGGGGCAGTTTGGATCACCTAATTCTAAGGGCGTTTCCAAGGGGTGTGCTTGGGGGCTCTTCGGGGGGAACATAGTCTAAAAGTAGCGCGCCGGGCGCGCGCCGGGCAAACATTCCCCCACACGAGGTGACAATTTTTTCCTACACGCGTTTACCGCAAAAATAAAAAAATTACACGACCTTACCGCAAAGAAGCAATTACCAATTTTACTGAAAATGCATGCATGTAGGCGATGTGCCCACCTGTGGCCACGTAGTGGCCGCTAGGCCTATGTAGCCCGTGCCATGGGCCCTTCGGGCGCCCCAAAATTGTTGTTGTGTAGGCTATTTAGTGGCACTTGAAAAATTTTCACATTCCGACTTTTTCCGAAACCCTTCTGTTGCCCCTAGGTTGGGTTTGGGTGATCATTTGGTGACAATACGGGTACTTGAGCGCCCATGGGGACCCACGTGGTGGCCAATGGGCCCATGTAGCCCAAGCCATGGGCCCCCCAAAAGCTTCAAAATTGCTGTTTGTAGGTGGTTCAATGGCATTTTGTGTGTGCACAAACTGCTTAAGTAGTTTTCCACCCTCTACAGGTCAAAAATGGAACATTTTGCAAAAAAAAATTGATATTGTGACCACTCACAATGATGAAATATGCTATGTAAAGCATGTTTTAGCCCCTCTTTATGTGTTTTTCACCCTATTTGGGTGTTGGGGGGTGAGGGGGGGGCTCCCAAGGGGGCCGGGGCACAACCCGCTAATGCAGTTTACCAGCCTCGGGAGCTCAAAAATGGAATTTTCCCAAACTGATCTTTCTGATACTCTGACAATCCAAAATCATCAAATATCCTATGTAAAGCATGTTTTAGCCCCTCTTTATGTGTTTTTCACCCCATTTGGGTGTCGGCGGGGGGGGGGGGGGGCTCCCCAAGGGCCTGGGGGACAACCTGCTTATGTAATTTTCCAGCCTCGGCAGCTCAAAAATGGTCGTTCCTCTCCCCTCTTTGAGGTGCCGATCGTGCCGTGCGGGCCGTTGAAGCGCCCTATGGACCTATGGGGGCCTATGGGGACCTATTGGGGACCTATGGGGGCCTGTGGGGACCTATGGGGATCTATGGGGGCCTATGGGGGCCAAAGGGGACTTGTGGGGGCCTGTGGGGACCTATGGGGGCCTATGGGGACCTATGGGGGCCTATGGGGACCTATGGGGATCTATGGGGACCTATGGGGGCCTATGGGGACCTATGGGGACCTATGGGGGCCTATGGGGGCCAAAGGGGACTTGTGGGGGCCTGTGGGGACCTATGGGGGCCTATGGGGACCTATGGGGGCCTATGGGGACCTATGGGGATCTATGGGGACCTATGGGGGCCTATGGGGACCTATGGGGACCTATGGGGGCCTATGGGGGCCTATGGGGGCCTATCGGGGCCTATCAGGATCTATCGGGACCTATGGGGACCTATGGGGGCCTATGGGGACCTATGGGGACCTATGGGGGCCTATGGGGACCTATGGGGGCCTATGGGGACCTATCGGGGCCTATCAGGACCTATGGGGACCTATGGGGACCTATGGGGGCCTATGGGGACCTATCGGGGCCAATGGGGACTTGTGGGGGCCTATGGGGACCTATCGGGGCCTATGGGGACCTATGGGGACCTATCGGGACCTATGGGGACCTCCCGTGGCCTATGGGGCCTGTGGGGACCTATCGGGGCCTATGGGGACCTATGGGGACCTGTTGCCACCTATGGGCACCTATGGGCACCTATGGGGACCTATGGGGGCCTATGGGGGCCCATGGGGACTCATTGGCATCTATGGGGACCTTTGGGGACCCATTGGCACCTATGGGGACCTTTGGGGGCCTATGGGCACCTATGGGGGCCTATGGGGACCTCTGCATATGTTCCGGTACACTTCCGGCAGACAAACAACACGGCAGAACTCCTGGCCGTGGTTCGGGCATTGCAAATCCTCTCTTTTGGTAAAGTCGCTATTTGCACAGACAGTGAGTACGTCTTCCTGGGAGCCACTGGCGCGGCGCGCCGGTGGAAACTCAGGGGATGGACGGGAAGCAGCGGTCCGGTTTCTAACGTTCCCCTCTGGGAACTTCTTCTGGACACCCTCAGTGCACACACAGGCTCCATCAAGTTTATTAAAGTGCCGTCCCATGTGGACATTCTAGGGAACAACGAAGCTGATAGATTGGCTGAACAGGGAAGGCTCTCCCATCCCAGATGCCCTGTACTTAAGACCCCGTCGCGGGACTTCACCATGCTTACGTACACCCCTCCCACCAAGCGACTGCGCAGGTCCACTGCAGCCGAGCTGGATTCGATTGTGCAAGTTTTGAATTTTTCCCCTTACAAAGACAATATGGGAGGCAGTGTGGTATAGTGGTTAACATCGTCTGACGTCGTCACGTAGATCGCCGGTTCGAACCCGGCCTGTAGCAGTGCTCCCCCCCACCGGCCTCGCCCGACAGGGGACTGGGGCCCCTCCCGTTGCTTTCTACTTTTTCTCACTGGCCTTAACTATTTTTTCCCCACTGAGCTGCTACAGCTCCCCCCTTTTACAATCAACAAATAGAAAAATGTGCCCAGGCGCCTGCAGCAGTGCGCCCCGCCACCGCCCACGCCCGATGGGTGGCTGCCACCCCACCCGTTGCTTGCCTTTGCCCGAGCCCCCGCGGCTCGGGCAGTGGGGTTCGAACCTGGGGCCAGCGCCGCTGGCATCCAGGGTGCTTCCACTGAAGCACGGGGCACCTCACTAGAAATACGATTCCATAAGCACACAGCCACGTGGCACACGTGCATCTGCAACGCATTCTGATTTCTGAGTCTTACTGTATGTTACTCCCTTCACTCTTTGAAACTAAACAGCGACAGACGGGGTAAGGCCGAATGAGTGCCATGCTTTGCAGCCCAGTCAGCTCGCATGTGACACAGTGAATGCAGTCCACATTTACGGACGACTGCTTATATTGATTCAGGTTGTTCGCTAGAGTCAGCAGCAAAGGACAAGCACACAAGTGACCCACGGAGCTAACCGCAACGCCTCGCTGTATTTTACATAGTGGAGCACCCCAACCAAGAAGGGGACACGTGCATTGATTGGATTTCGCAGTACTGCTGGACTAATGGCTGGAATTGTCTATGGCGGGGACATTCAGTCTATCAGAACCGACCATTGATCCCCCTATGGGGACCTATCGGCCCCTATGGGGGCCTATGGGGACCTTTGGGGACCCATTGGCACCTATGGGGACCTATCGGGGCCTATGGGGTGGGGGGCATCAACTTTTTGCACACCCATTTGGACACCAACCCCCCCCCCCTTCCTCCAAGCATCAGATCTATATCAGACATATCACACATCTTGTTGTATACACTGCAAAAACAACATGCCACATGAGACATCAGACTTTATACACCATCCTGCCATGGCCCTGTTAGGACTCTTTTCTTGGGCCTGATTTTGTGTCTAGTGCCAATGACTCCATGTGAAACTATGTTATATTGGCCGAGTCCCAACTAATTGGTGGCCACGCAGAGTACTATGTGCTTTGTGGACCCGGCGTCCCATCGTTAAGGTCGCTATGGGGTGCCATACGGAACCGGCAGCTGTAGCGCATGTATTGCAAAGGTTGCATTTCTTTCAATTTTTCAATTTTTTTATAATTTACACGACTTACCGCAAAAAAAAAAAAATCACACGCCCTTACCGCAAAAAAAAAAATAATTCGATTTTTTTATATAATTTACACGACTTACCGCAAAAAAAAATTACACGCATTTACCGCAAAAAAAAAATTACACGACTAGACGATTTTTTGTACACGACTTACATTTTTCACCCCCCCCCCCCCCGCCCCCCACCCCCAGCCACGCTTCATCGGCCACCAAAGCCCTGCAGACCGCAGGCTTTGCTGAATCCTGTAGGCTGTGCTGCAGGCTGCAGGCTGTGCTGCAGTACACAATGCAAGTGTGCAAAGCCCCATGTTCATGCGGTGCGAGTCATTCGACGGTGCGAATGTGTTCAAAAGTAATTTCCCCTCCTTTCCCGTGCCCCCCTCCCCCAGTGATATCCAGGTGGCCAATGTGGATGGTATTGCTTTGATGGAAAGTGTTGTGCAGAGACGTGGGCTGTCTGTGTCATGTTGGGTTTTCTGCAGGTGCAGGCTTGGCATGCAGTCTGAGCAATCCCCCCCCCCTCCCTTGTCCAAACAATGGCGAAAGCACAGGCGCCGAATCAAGAGTTCTGGCGCAAGCCGAGAGGGCGCATAACGGTGGCTTGCTGCCATAGGTATTCACTGATCAATGCCAGCGCCTAACGGCATTTGTGAACGCTGTGGTTACGCAAAGAGACTCTGGGGGGCGACAACCATCGTCGATCTATGGCCAAGGAACGGCGTGTTCAAAACTCATGGGGCCTCTCAGACCTGTTGATGTTGGTTTGCATGATTTCCAGGCCATTTTGGTGGCAAGTTGTATTTGACAAGGGACTTGGTGGATGATTCACGCATTCGGGCTTGCCTGATTGGCCCACAGCCTGGCCCAACAACAACCCTTGTGTGCCGGCACTGCGCACAAACAACGGCGTGTCCAATCATCGTGCGGCGTCATTTCTGCCACTTTTGGTTCTGTTGCCGTTGTTTGGACACGGGTGGGGGGTTGCGTATGGTATTTCAGTCTGTGGTCATTCTACTAGTACCCAGTCCATCTCCTCCTGCTGCACAGGACAACACCCGCAGCTGCGTTGGACACAGCAGATGGAGTTTTGGATGGCAAATTTTTCGACCGCCGAATCGTGGCCTCTGGACCCCTGACTGTGGTTGGCAATGGGTACAGCAATGCGTACCAGTGAAAGTCAGATACCCTCCCAAAGAAAAACTTCTTTCTGGGTCCCAGACCTGCCCCAATGCCCGTTTGACCGTCATACCTTGTGCCTCCTTGACCACTGCTCCCTCCCCCGCCTGCGCCACCTGTGCCTTGCTTGCAGGGCGTTTGTCGAGTATACCACCCCAAGGGTTCAGCCAGCCTCTTATGGACGTCAGCTGTATAGCAGCGACTACTCCGGGAGTCGGCTGCACAGCAACTACAGTGGGAGTCGGCTGCGCAGCGACCGTGGGGGGAGTCGGCTGCGGTACAGCGCCACCCGAGGGTCCACATATTTCACTGATACCCCTGACGTGCAGAGGGCCCAAAGTGCCAGCATTTTTAGGTATGCTGACCATGATCCACCGATGACTCCAACCATCCTGCAAACCTGCTGCAAACCTCCAACAAATCTGCTACAGATCTGCAACAACTGTGCTGCAAACCTAAAATCTGCTACAATCTGCTCCCGTGTGAATCCTAATTGTTTGCAAAAATAATTAATTCCCAGCACAAGACCTCTCAGCGGCACGGGGGCAAGTCCACAGGAGACGCAGGATCGTCTTTGCCCCGATAGTGTGGGTCAATGACTCGCAAGGGTCGCCCCTTGGGGGCGAGGCCATGATGCAGGCGTTCGCGAGAAAGATGGAGAGGAAGCAGGGGAGACCCGCGCACATCTTCCTAGACCAGGGTGCGGGGCCTTCGGGCGTCAATTTCCCGTTGGAGGGTGTGGATACGCGCGGCCAGCACCAGAGAACCGCGGGCGCCAAGCAAGTCGGGAATGCTGACGGCGGCAATGAAGCAACTGAGCCTGGCATCGCTGTCCACCCTCCGAGAAGCGGTGCGCGAAATGGGGACACAGGCATACATAGAGCCGGTGCTCCAGTTCGTGCTCCATGTGGGCATCCGCAGGCGACCCAGAGTGTGTACCGAAGAGGATATGAGGCCCATTGCAATGGAAGAGGAGGTAGCTAAATTGATAGCGGTCATGCTCATAGCCCAGACAGAATAGTATGCCAGCAACAGGCAATGGCCATACTAGAGGGGGCGATGGGTAGGGGATGTGGCCCGCATGCTCACAATGCTGCTCGACCACACGTGCGAACAGGAGGGCGATGTCGCGCTGTATAAGAGGACCCGGAGCAACGCATACGGCACCGTGGACCTATCCAGGATAGCTTACCTTCTGCAAGAGGTAGGGGTTGACCCTCCAAGGCGCAATGGTACCGGAGGTGCGTGCAATGCGCCAAGATAGTCACGGTGACAACGGCAGGGACAACAAGGGCGTGGCGTTTCCGGGTAGGCGTGTTCCAGGGCTCCACTCTGGGGCCCAGAGTGTTGGACATCCGTGTGAGGTTGCACTTTGCCAGTGGTATTCACTAGATCAAAAAGCCGAGTGTCCATCCATTTGGACGGGAATTAAGAGTGCATGTCGCACTTGCGGAGGGCAACAGTATTTTGGCTATGAGGGCGAGTACAAAAGGTGCTGGGCACTACATCTTGACAAGTGGTACTCCGCTGGTTCTTGACCAGGCCAAGGACATGATATTTGGGCAGGGGGCGGGGGAAATGGCCCGTATATCATATGTGCTGTTGTTGTCAGAGCCATGGGAGGCAAGGTGAAAGTAGGCCCAGCAAGCCAGAGTGTGTTGGGGAAGAGTGCAAGCACTATCCCCCTGTGTGCAAGATTAACGACGAGCTGGCACTGTTGTCAGGGGGAAGAGCTGACCTAGGCAGTCCAAGAAACATTCCACCTTGTGTGGTAAACTCAAGGCAACATTTGGCACTGGTCTGGTGCGTTGTACTGTAGCAAGGCAAAACAATGCACAGAGAGAGTTGTAGCAAAGACCATATGCCTCTAACACGGGGGTATACGTGAGCTCTGTATCTTTTGCTTCATGGCCCTTCCTAACTGAAACTCTGGCTTGCTCTTTTTTGCCACCACTGGGGCACGGCGGTTCCATCTCTGTCCGAAGGGGAAAGGGAATCTGTCAAGTGCTGCTTTTCTTGTGATGCTCACCAAGAGTCCCCTTTGGGAGTTGCGACGCAGGCCAGGAAATGTGCAATGGCACACCAAAGACTGTGTGATTCAGTAATGGAAGGATGCACCTTGAGTAGAGGCAGCTGTGCATGTAGGGGAATCGATGTACAGCTTATGGTGGGCCGAGCCTGCACCACTATCTCTATCTCCCGCCCCATGCTGCACATCTGTCACCACTTTTTTTTACAGGAAAGGCTTACGGACTGCCAGTGCTACTGCTTTGTATGCTGCTGATGGCATCGCAGATGCAGAGTACTATGGATATGGCAATGGCTCTTTACCCCTGTCTACCTTCACTTTGCCGGTTGATGACAAACCTTATACTGAACCCCTCTACATAAAGCATGTCGGGCCGTAATCGCTTAGTGCATCCACTGTGCCCGCTTATGGCCTCAAGGATGTTTGTAGTGGAGCTTTGTTTAGCAGGCACGTTTCCCTGAGCCACCCTGGTATGTGTAATCAGTAGTCACCTGCACGAAGTCCAATCTAAGCCAGGTCAACATCTGCATGAGCTGTTGAATTCCTTTCCATGCATGCTCAGCTTACTAAGGGTGCAGGGTTTGGATGCCTTCCCAGCACGTGGTTCAGATCCGGTTTGTTCCAAAAGGCAAACAGGTGCTGCATCCAATCACGTACTCGGACCAACCAATCACGCATGCATTAACTTACGGTTTCGAATCATACCATCTTTATATGCAATTGCACTAACCAAAAGACACAATGCAAGGATGCAACCGATGTTCCATGCGAAAAATCACCTCGAAGAGAGGTTGTTAGATCAAGCGCAGGCGCGAGCGTTGTATACCCCCCTTTTTTGGGGTCGTTCGCGTAGCACACCCCAATGTATGGTTTCTGACGTCTAACCCCTTATAGAATCATCACTTTAGGACCCAAAATGATCCCCCAATGATTTTTTTTGGATTTTGACCCCCCCCCCGTACCCCCCCCCCCCGCACCTGGGTACCCCTGTTTTTTTGGGGGGGGTCAAAACTTCTTTGCGTATTGTGGCCGCTGTGTGTGTATTTGGACCTGAAGAACTTTTTTCTTGTATATGGACCGCCTAACCCATGATGGGGGTCCCGGGTCCCAGCTCCAGGTATCCCCAGTCGGCCCCCCCCATATGGCCCCTTGCCAGTGAGGACTTAGCCGTTTTCACACTGGAGCACCGTCACTGTGCGCCCTCACTGCCGTGGGTGCGGCAGGTGCGACTTTTTTTGTGTTGTGGCAGGCACGTCTGACTGCGGTCTGTGGTCACTGCCTGCACCCCCCTGTTGCTGTTTCTGTGCTGCACACGCTCGTGGTGCGCCATCAATGCAAGCCTAGGAAGCATCCAGTTTTCCGGATACCTCCGGATACCTCCATTTTCCCCATTTTCCCATCCGGATACTTGGATACTAGGTTTTTTATTAACGGCCCTGTGGGGAAGCACGTTGCCTTTAGGAAAAATGGGGAAAATGGGACCTGCCCGTGTCCCATTTTTCACCCATTTGCCCCCCATTTCTACACCATTTTCCTCCATTTTTCTTTCTTGGTGGAACAGTTTCATACATTTTCCATGATGTATTTGTAGCAACTTCCCATTTTCCCCCATTTTCCCCCATTTTCCCCCATTTTCCCTCATTTTCCCCATTTTCCCCATTTTTTGGTGGCCTGCTAGATACTGGGATACTCCGGATATGGATACTTCCTGGGCCTGTCAATGGAGCCCTGCAGGGACAGTCAACATCCATCACTGTCCCAACGTCAGTTGGCACACAGCGGGTGATGCGAGTGCCAAGTTGCATTGCAAACCAATGGAGGAAGGCAGGACGCATTAGGATGCGTCTCATTGGGGCAGAAGACGTCCATCCCCACTGAGCCGGTGGCCATGGCATGGGCTGCACTGCCCCGCCAATACACCGAGCGCAAGGAGGCACTCCGTTGCACACACAATGAGGGTCACGGGGGGGGGGGGGTCACCGGGCCCGGGTCCTTGACGCCGACCCCCCCCTCACCCAACCCCTCCCTGGAAATTGGGAGGAAAGTGCCGGACCATCGGAGCCAACGGCGCCGTAAGCAAATTTTGCTTAATGTGGCAAAGGGTAAAGAAATGTGTTTTCACCCCATGCGTCTATACTCCATATACTCGAAAATTTTTCGGAGAATTCAAAAGTGGACAAAAACTCGTTTTCAGTTAGCCCAAAATCAGTTTCCCATCTCAGAGCACCATTTGCCAGAGATGGCCACCCTCCAAGTTGGTGGAACACTGCACCTGCAATTGGAGAGTCGTAGGTGCAAGTCCTGGTGCTGGCAAAAGTGAGGCATCAGGGGATAGTGGTGGTATGGGGCTGGACCCGTTTCCCCCTTTTTTTTTTCCATGCCTCATCATGAATCTACTTTTCCAAGGCATGGCGCCGGCGTTCTTGGGTATTGCGCTGGGCGCGCGGGGGGCATCTTTTTGGGTTCATTCCACACCCATGACCATTTTCGACGGTTCTGTATTTTTTTTTAGATGCGGATTATTTTTTTTTAGAGGAAATATTTTTTCTTAGCTAAAAAAAATATTCCGCACTAAAAAAAAATATTCCGTGCTAAAAAAAAATACTCCGCGCTAAAAAAAAATACTCAGACATTTTTTTTCTGCGCGCAGTATTTTTTTTTAGCGCAAATGCCGCAAATTTTAGAAGTGGTAAAAAAAAGTGTTATGGGTGATTCCCTCGGCACCTGTGGGGGACGTGGTGTGTGCGGGGACCCCATGACAGCACAGGTGATGAAGCAAGTTTGATTTTGACCCCCCCCCCCCTCCCCCCTCAGCTTGGACCACCAACCCCCCGCCCACCCCTCTAGACCCCCTCTGGAGCGCCAGATTAGCAAGACGAGGCGCTATACAAATGTTGTTTGTTGCCCAGACATGTTCAATGCAATCGTCAGCCCGCGGACAAGGGGCCCCTGGCGCGAACAGGGGTCTTCCTTCGCTGGGGGACGTATGCAGAGAGTTCATCGCAGAGGATCACAGGTACTATCTGAATTTTGTAAAGTAGGGTACTCAGCCACCTTGGCCAGAGCCCATGTGCACAGATTCATCTGCTCAGAGAACAGGGGTCTTCCTTCACTGGGGGACCTATGCAGAGAGGTCATTTGAACGGATCATACATAATGTCTGATTTTTGTGAAGCAGGGTACTCAGCCACCTTGGCCAGAGCCCAGGGGCACAATTTCAAGGGTGGGGATAAGGTGCTCGCAGTGGAGGGCTCTGAGTGCACGATCAAGTGGCAGACAGAAAAGAAAGCCAGTTCCCATTCTATTACAGATGTGTTTCTTACTGCTCTTCATAGCATTCCGAGTTCGGATAGTCCATCAGAGGCCCCTTTGTATCTGGAGTCTGAGCACGAAGCCACTGACCCAAAAACGTCCCTACGCTCAGCTGCCCAGCACAACACCCAGACACAGGGTGATCCAGCCAAGCTTTTTCTGCTCGTTTCTTCTGAAGTACCACGTGCCACTCACGTGGCTGTGCTGCAGTGTCTGACAGCCATAGTTATCAAATCCTTACAACCCTGCATCCCAGCACAAAATTTTGTGCATTTTCTGCGGCTTTCGCAGTCTGCCCAGTCAGTCCCAAGTTCCAGATTCCTTGCTCAGACTCTGAGAGGTGGTATTCAAGCACTACTCAGTCGGTGCACAAGTTTGCCCATAATTGCATGCTCAAGTGTTGCCCTTTCCAAATGTCTTCAGATGATGGGTCAACATAGGCCGACCAGGGTGCACACAGGGAGGGATGCTGGTTCTGTATTTGTTTGGGTCATGTCCAAGAATCCATGGCACTCCAGCCCTTGTCCACAACGAAGGCGTCTTGTGCATCAGTTACACAGTGACAGGTTCCCATGCCATCAAGTGGGTTGCATTATCCATCATCCTCACGTAACCTAAAGTGTACTGCAACAGCACGTTCGGAAAGTGCATCTGGCATCAGGCAATCTTGTTGGCAGTGGTGTCATACTGGGCGTCATGTTGTCCCTAGATGCAACGCAGTGTGAATCAGTGGTTTCTATTGCATGTTGCCTGTAAGGGCAGGGCACGGACGTGGGGGTAGCGTTATCCGTTATTTTATTTTTTTTTAGATGCGGAATATTTTTTTTAGAGGTTGTATTTTTTCTTAGATCTCAAAGTCTCTTCCTGAAACGTTGTTTTATTTTTTTTTAGATTTGCAGCGGATTATTTTTTAGAGAGCCATCTAAAATGTTGATCACTTTCGACCTTCTTTTTAGATGTTTTGTATTAAATTTTAGATGTTTTGTATTTTTTTTTAGAGGTTCTATTATTTTTTAGCGCATCGAAAATTTTTTTTTCGCATCTAAAAAAGAAATTATCTCTCTATGTGCACACCTCCCTATTTTGCCTCACCCTGTCTCCACACCAAACAATCCACAAATTGGGTGCCCCCTTGAGTTCTTGAGTTGCGTTGCCTTTTAGGTGGGATGAGGTGCTCCCCACGCTTCCCCATTGATAAATTTTTTGAAGGGGGGCATAATTCTGTGCAATGCAACGAGTGGTTCACCTCCGTTTTCACCCATTTGCCTTCGGATGCCTTTTCGTTGTACAACGTCAAGGGCAAAAAACTTTTTTGCCAAGGGTGCTGGGAAGAGATGATGATGTGTGCTTCCACCCACTTTGCATCTTTGAGCACTTCGAAACCTCACCGTTCCACTAGTGCGTCCCGGACATTGTCCATCGCCGTATTGCCAAAAGCATTGGACACACCTCCTACGATTTCACGTGGTTCCGGTGAGATTGAGGAGGATGTTGAGTTGGATTGTGATTGATGTGCCAAACACCCTCAACAACGACCTTATGATGCGGGTCCACACTTCACCGAGACGAATACAATTCGGCGGCATTACATGGGTTTGCCTGTGCTTACCGATAGGGTGAGCTTGTGTTCGGGTTGCGCAAAAAACACGTTGAAAATACGTTGCAACATTGGTCAGGTTTGCCGGAGGCGCACGGGTGGGGACACGGAATTGCCAAATACACGGCGGTGTGCGCCTCACTCATTTTAATGATAGGTTGTATGGGCATTACATGAAGCATGCTCGTTCTTTTGGAGAACCCGCTAGGACCATGGACGAGGACCTACAATTGAGCTACAAAGAGTATACATATTTGAAACCTTAGTAGTTGTTGCATAAGCGAAAAGAGGGGGATTGCAAACATCGTGGAGAGCATAGCGAAAGGGTGTTTCGGCGAGCCTCCGTGGATGCAATCTGTTTTTAGGCTATTAGAAAGATCAAATCACCCTTAACGTGCCAGTATGCAGCACTATGTGTGGGAGGGAATCTGCCTCAGCTTTGGGAGCAAATTGATGCTTTCGTAACCGCATATGAGGCCCCAGGACGGTTCGTTTGTATATAAGGGATTATAAGGGACAGTTGGTGCCTTTGCCGCGCCAGCCGTGGCCGAATACATTGAGTCAAATTTATTCTCTAGAGCAAGTCTGGACTCCAACGAAACGATGGGACTTGATACTCTTTTCACGGTGCTGCGCCGGTGATTGTTTCTATGTGACCTTTTTGCAGGTTGCGAACTAGTCATGGTTTATGCCAACAGAACACGCGGGGGCTGCCTTCTCCCGACTACTTGTGTCGAGCCACCCGTCCACGGTAGTGGCAGTGGTGTCGGGCTCCTCCGGCCCGTTTGTTCACTTGTGTGCGGATCCGGGCTACCAAGTCCGGGCCCTGACGACCGTAGTCCGCAGAACTGATTTTTTGCATGTTGATGCTGGGTCTCCCTAGCTGCCTATGGCCTATTGCCTGCACCGTGGTCACGTGCCCAGCCCCTCGTTACCAATGCCCCAAAGCCTGCAACCCGCAGCCCGTCAAAATGCGCTACAACCTGTAGCAAAGGCCGCCGGAGCACCTGTGCGCGCCGAAAAGTTTCTGGAGTGCTAGTGCAAAGGCTTGTTTTATCGTCAACCCCCATCTTTGGTCATCTTAATGTTGCCGATGATTCCCTAAGCGTCCCCCGAGATACTTGACAAAGTTTCTGACTTCCACACCCATATCCCCAAAACATTTGGCCCATTCTTGTCCTCCACAATGGCGAAACATTGGAGCCGTTTCGTTCAAGTTTATCTTCAATCCAGAAAAGTGTCCAAAGCAGGATACCACTTTCCATACCTTCACAAGTCCCCCTTGCAGCCGTGTGCGCGAGAGAATTGGCAGAGTGATTCCCCAACTGTTGGTACCCAGGGTCACATGGTAGACCAGCTTTAGTTGCCTGATCACCAGAACTGGGGCGTAGTATGCGTTGCCCATGCCACCACCGGCAAAATACACGATATTAACATGAAGGCGCCTTTATCCATCAACAAATGCAGCGTGGACACCACCAAAACACGAGGTCAAAGGAAAAATCGAACCATGGACAAACATGAACGTGCAACCAATGCATAACTAGACGGAGCTCGTAAAGCAAACATACGCACCATATAGCGCCGTCCGTTGCTGACTTCACCAAGATCCCCAGCCACCCAGCGGCTCAGAAGATCGCGCGCGCTTGCGCAATGAATCCAAAAAAGAAGTCTTTTCAAAAAACCTTCAGATCGAAATGCTGGTGGGATCAAAGCTGAAGTATTGCAGACCGAAGTGCCAGATTTGTGCAGTTGCATCTTGTGCGCAGACTTCTCCGAAGAAATATTGAACTATTTAACTCTGGTGAGTTTCTATAGTTCGTTTCGCCGTAAAGCATCCTCAATTGAATGTCGCTTCAAAGAAAGCTGTAAATTCGGGCACAAATGCTGGTACAAGCATTCTTCTTCACGCTCCTCTAGACATTCGCTTTCAACACGAAGCTCAGAAACAACGGAGCAATGTCCACAGATTATCCACACCCCATATTCTCTCTCTGTCGCAGAACCAGCACCGGAAGAAACACGTGCCTCGAACAACAAAAACTTTGACAATTTGATGCCTCCAACAGGTACAAGCTTGCAAGGGCAGGTAAGGGCAACAGCTTCTAATATATCTAAGTTTGCAAGTCAAAATCAATTTGATGCTTTGCAGACCCTTCGGGCCGGAGATATCGATGACGCTAATGAATCAGAATCTCAATCTACTGATTATGATGAAGAAGAAGCCTGGCGAACTGGTCTGAAACAACGCCGCCGAAAGTCACCGCACCCAAAGGAAGAAAGTTCGGCATCAGAGGAAAGCCAACCGATCAAGTGCAAGACCTGCGGAGATATTTTCATAACACCGCAAGACAGGGCCAAATGGTTTGAACGCAAAGGTTTGCACCAACCACTACGGTGTATGAACTGCCGGCAAAGGCGCAAACTAGAAGGTCCTCCCAAACCGTTGATTATTGAATACGAGAAATTCCGACGCATTGAGCCAAAAGACACTACCCAAACTGTCTCTCAGTCTCTTCACAAAAGCAAACAGAGATCAAAAGCCAGAACACTCACAGAAGATGAGGAGGACGATGAACTCACCGAACCGCTTAATATTTATGGAGGTCACGAAGAACGCTCGAGTGAAGGCTCACGAAGTGATGCTCAGGAGGAAAACGACTCATGTTCCAGCTCGGAAGATGAGAGAAATGGCAAGGAAGATTCAAGGAACGATTCGGAAAATGCCTCATTGCCCAGTCTCCAAGACAGCTCAACAAGAACCAACTCGAGCACTCAATTTCCAGAATACGAAAAACACGGCGCAAGCGGATTATGACTCTATGGGAGGCAACACTCCCCTCTTCTTTGAACGCCCATCAAAAACCACGAGCCACCCCAAAACGTCCATCGATTCCACCAACGTCCCAGCACCTCATCAATTCGATATGAAAGATCCAAAAGTACTTCTACGCCTCAAGACACTGCTCAACAATCGTCCACGCTATCAACAAGCAATGGCGAAGGCATGGTCAAGAACAGACTCTGACTTTAACATCAAGTCAACAACACAGCTCAATGCCCAAGCAGCCATAAAATGGATCAATGAATTTGAAAACATTCGCCGAAAAGAACCAGGTTTGATTAAATAATCACTCGCTGGAGCAAGTGGATCTACATTGGACTGGGTTAACTAACTGGTTTGAGTTTATCTTCACGAAGCTGTTGCCCTTGCCTGTGTGCGCCCTTGCTGTTTTCATTCTCTTTTCTCGTTTTAGTATTCCAAAACCACTGCACCAATACACTAATACACTAACACATCATCGGCTTGCATCAAAGAATGGTGGCCCACTTGGAGAATGCTGCACTGCAGCGCAGGACCAGTTTGACGTTCTGTTTTCCTTTTTTACATATGGGAAGTGCCATAATTGAGGTCGCCTAGCCATTGGTACCTTAAGGTAGTGGAAACACCTAGGCCCGATATATGAGCATGGAGATATGTCTAAGTAGGGCAGAACTTCGGACCGTTGGCCGCATTTGTGAATGTTAATTTTTTTTGGCCCTCGTGGCCATGTCTCAAAAAAAATAATTTGTGAGCAGGGGTTTTGTAAATTTTGGTGCAGGATTCTTTTTGGCATTGGGCTGTGATTAGATCCATGAGACAAAGGGGACACAGGAAGCCCCTGACACCAGGTGGCTTGCCATCGTTGGGCACCGGGGTGTTGAAGAAATTTTTGTGTTTCTCTGAGTGTCTATTTTCTTTGCACACGAGTTTTGGTGTGCAGTGCACTGGCTGCCACTGTTTGTCTGTGTCAGCCAGCCCCAGGTCCCCTTGGACTGACTTGGGAGGGGCGTGCAGCAGACCAGTGCACTGTGGGCATTCTGAGGCGCGCGCGTGCGCACTGTAGATTATACATGCGATGCTCAGCTCAGTGCAATGCGAGTATTTCATTGTGAGTAATAATATTTTATTATAAAATGCTCACTCTGATTTTAGGCACCAAATGTCTTGATTGTTTAATCACTCGTTGGAGAGCATTTCGGATTTGATTGGTGCCTTGCGTTGCGAGCTACGCTACACATGGCTCTAGCGTTGACAGATTAGTCCCAATGTATTAGTAGCACTCTTCTGATGTCACCCTTCGCAATGATGCTGGGGGAGCAAGAGATGACAGTGTTTGAAATGGTACCACAGAGGGTGCCACTTCAATGGTAAAGAGCTGTGAAATGCTATTGTACATTTAGCACACCACTCAGCACAATACGGGCTCATCGCCTCCCTATGAACTGATTCGCAGAGGCATTGTCTGCCATCATTCGATCAAACGGTAATGAACCAGAAAAGCAGGGTGTGAACCAAGACTATGCAAATGGGCACAGAAGCATTTATTGACATTTTCATTAGCATTTCTGTGCTTTCACGATTAGGATTCCATCTTTCTGCCTTCCATCAGTCATTGTGAGAATCATCACAAAATCTTTGGATTGTAATGATTTTCATTGCTGAGAGGTGGACGTTGTGTGCAAAAAGCTACGTTGATCGGATTTGTGGTTGCACACAAGTCACAACAATGAACACTGATTTTATATTTGTCTGGGTTAAACTCCCATGCATCGGCAGCCTAGTGTGAGTGCTGGGGTCCAGGCACAATAATCTGCGCCCCATGAAGTCGACGATTTGCGGTGTGTGCTTGACAGGCCCCAAACCCTATACAGGCAATGTCGAAAGAGTGGTGCATCAGAAAACAACCGCATCCTGTCCAAGCTCTACCAGCAGATGGAATGCGCACCTTAAAAGAATACTTTGTGGCAAGTCTGACGGTGGCATTCATTAGAATCTTGTGTTGACTCCTTTGTCCAGCCGCTACGCTGAAGTTTTTTTGCGATGTCTTCGGGTTTCGGAAGTTAAGCCTAATTTGCAGGTTTCGGTACTAAGGTGGGAGAGCACCTGACGCTGTACTAGATCGCAAACTGATACCATGCAGTGTCACAGTCGCGGAGAAAAATGTTGACTCCGCGAATACGTGCTAATGGGTACAGGCCCAAATTCCGCTACATACAAAAGAGACAAACAACCACGATCACGCAATGGACGGCGAAAGTGAGGTAAGCTAGATAAGCAAAGCAACAGGCAAATCACGGAAGAGAACTCATCAAGTACGACTCTTAGGACTCATGGGAAATACCAGTGCCGGCTAAGTGGCAAACCGGAACCCGGCATGACCCTTTGTCCAGCCGCTATCCTGAAGCTGTTCTGCGATGTTTTCCGGCTTCGGAAGTTAAGGCTAATTTGAAGGTATCGGTCCTAAGGTGGGAGACCACCTGACGATGTACTGAGTCGCAAACTGATACCATGCAGTTTATCTTGTGATCTAAAGTTGAGGTGATGTTTTTTTATGCGTGGCGGTGATCTCTCGTTGGGCATAACACGAAAGCAGCCTGACCAAAGGCATGGAAGTGATCATGGCGAGCCGAAGTTCATCAAAGGGGAGCAGCCATATGCACAACATCTCACAGGGTTGAACCCTACCAAAATGCACATTGATGTGATACCTATCTCGTATCCCCAAGCCATGCACCTTGGGAGGTTGCCAAGCACGGTCCGACACGGACAATTATCTCTGACTTCAACCTCCGGAGAAGCCCCCAAGGGGCCTTCATGACATTGTACCAACATCCGTGCTATAGAATATCCACATAATAGCCGTAGACAATGAAGGAGGGAGGGATTGGGACAGACAAACGGACGAGCACATAGATGGATAAAAAACGAATCCCTCTCGGACAGCTTTTTCATTGGCTCACCTTCAGAGAAGTCCGCAAAGTCATCTCACCGCATCCACTAATGTCGGAATTTGAAATGCGAATAAATTTTTCGACCGCCTTTGGCGGATTGTCGTTACCCACACAGGGATACCTATGGTATATTTTATTTGTCATTAACGTCCAGCCACAACGTCTGACCAAATGGACAGAACAAAGAGGGAATGAATTGGGGTGGGACAATTCTGGCCTGGAACTGGCCCATATCCCAATCACGGAGACCGATCCTGGTCGGGACCCGACACCCAAAAGGGGAGGGGGAAACCCTCGCTCCCTCTACGGACCCCAAATTTGCTACACGGAACAATGTGCTTTGTCGGCGCCACAGGCGCCGAAGATTTTGTTTTGACGTTAGCCAGGGCGGTCCTTAAAATACGAGATTTTCTTTGTTAAAACCCGCCCTTAAAAACCGCCCCTAGAGGCCTTTTTGCGCTAGCCCAACGTGGGCCATGTCTATACCCCCTTTTTGGGGATCCCCGAGAAAGCAGGGGTTACGTAGCACTTGTGGGCCACTTCTGATTCTACCCCCCGCTCTGAAGCGGTGGGGACCCCCCAGGCGGCAGGGGTTATGTAGCCACCTTGCCCACTTGCGGGCCACTTCTGATTCTACCCTCCACTCTGAAGCGGTGGGGACCCCCCAGGCGGCAGGGGTTATGTAGCCACCTTGCCCACTTGTGGGCCACTTCTGATTCGGGGGGACGGTTATTAAGAGCACTGCACCAACCATGCGTCGGTAACCGGGTTCCACATGGGGGGAGAGAGAGCTGACCCAAGGCAGCCTAAGAGACATTTGATAGCCTTTGGGCGACCTCAAAGCAATATTCCGTACTTCACTAGAAGTGCTGCAGTGCAGCAAACAATCATGAGCTATGACCAGTCACAGTGTGTCTTGTTAGCTTTGTCTGTTTGCGCGCTTGGAGGTGCCTGACGGAAAAGGTGCTAGGTTTGGGTCACTCAAGGGAGACCCCCCCCCTCCGAAGGGGGGGGTGGGGCCCCCCCCCCTACAGCCCCCCAAACTGTCGCACACCCCTCGGGGTCACAGATTGGCTGGCGGCGGCCCCCGTGGTCCCAATCAACACTGCTTTTTGTTTGCACATTTTCTCGGTGCTTTGGTCTGTTCTTCAAGTTGACTCATGTTGTTTGTCTTCCTTGAGCAGCACTCCTCCTGTCCAAACTACAAGCCGTGTGGGCACCTGCTCTAAACAATCGGTGTGGGCGCTTGATGGCGCTGAGCTGGACGCATTGGACAATCAATGCTGGCGCCTGGTGGCGTGATGCTGACATTTGTGTCATGGTGTCACAATGCACCGTGAAGCGTGCCGGACTGGGTCCGGAGGGTGACCACCTTCGTCACTCTATGGTCAACCTACGAGCTGTGTATGACAAAGTGCAAGTCGGGGAGAGGTACAGGGGGGCCCTGTGGGCACAGTCCTCCTGGCAGCCCAGGAAACACGTGCTGGTGGTGCTCGACTTCGAGTAAGTGTGCATGGGAATTTCGGGGTGGACCCCAAATGGAAGCGTCATGGGTGGCACACGTCCTGAGGGGAAGTGGGGCAAAGGGAGGCATATTTGGTCCACATTTGTAAATCCCACCAGCTGTGTGAATACACCTATACCTTCATTCAAAAATATGCAGTGGTAAAACACCACGTTCAACGAGACCTTTCCCAAACACATTGACTCCTCAGCGTTGGTGAAATACTGGGTGCTCTTCGCTTTCTCACACAATGCCGTTTCGCATGAAGGCTTCCGGAAGTGTTTTTCTGTATGCGCTTTGGCACACACAATTCACGGGTAAAAAAACATTCTGAGGCATTTTCAATGTGTCAAAAAAAAAAAACAAGCACAAAAAAGTGCATGCAAGTTAGCACAGCCAAGTTGTGAAATTTGCGAAACACAGCATGTGCACAACGCAGGAGCTCCCTGCACAGGAAATCATTTTTGTGTGAAGCAGGGAAGTCCTGATCCAATGCCCTAAAGAAAGAATGAACTATAGACAACTCTTCTCTAGACAAAGCGGCGGTAAAGGCATCAATTTCTTGGTAAAATATGTGCCGCCACCAATAACAAGTGGCAGATACACCCACCCTTTTGAAATATGTACAATGTATCAAAATCAACCGATGAAGACACCTTATCCTGCCCATCAGCAAGCCATTGTGAGTTGCTATCCAAGGTGCTGAATTGGTCCCAGAAGGTCAATGGTGTGCAATACCGGAGCATGTAGTGGGTCCGACACAGTCTGTCCGTAGCCTGTACCGTGCTGGACTCGGAGCCACATAAACCACCCCAGACCCGGTCTGAGACCGGCGCAGTGAAGTGTTCACACACGATGCCCATGCACAGGCACACATGCATGCACAACCATGTCAATTCATGGTCCTGACCGGGGGCGCTGGGGTCCTATGCAAAGCAGTCAGTGGAGTATCTGCGCTCACCCGCAGGCAGCCACCGCAGGTCCCACAACGTGCCACGGTGTCGGAGACACACAGGCAGTGGTGCACAGTCCAAGACATGATGCACAACGTCGGAGCCGAGCCACCAGAACCAGGTCTGTAAGTCTTGAGACTGGTGAGGCTTGCCAGAGGACATCACATTCACCGCAGCCCCCTGGGAACAGGGGGGGCTGGGAACGGGGGGGGGGGGGCGAATTTCCCAATTTCCAAGGCTCACCCCCTTTCTCTCAAATTCCTAAGCAAAAACCACATCACCATGCTCACTGACCAGAACACTAGGCGACACTCACCACTGCAGCTGGTGCACATATTGTTTCTGAGCATGTCATAACGTCACGTCAGTGTGCGGATTCTGGCACTTTTGCTGACCACGAGGGGGCGTAGTGCACGTGCACACGCGCTGTGCGCGCGCTGTGCACAACAACAGCAATACACGGCAAACCCCCTCTAAAAATTCCCCGCCTTAAGAATCCCCCTCCTTAATCATTCCCCCCTTTCAGTGATGATTTCAAATGGCCGAATAACCCCCCCCCCTTTTGCATAGGCAATTGCTGCAGGGAATCCTCATCCTCACCTGAAATTTCTGCTTCATCACTGTCATACACAAAGCCTTCCAACCCTCGAATTTTGAGTTGGGACATGTCTTGTCCTACATACCCAAGGTGTGCAACACATTCAGGCAAGTTCAGTCGATCTAGGGCACACCAGGGACAATGTTTTTGGCCCTATCCCTGGTGCACAGCAAAAGAGTCAAATAACCCCCCCCCTTAATAATTCCCCCCTTTGGCCAGCCAGCCAACCCTGATTTATTTATGCCCCCGAGCGAATTAAAGGGGGGGGGGGGGTTAGCCTGGACTGTGGCCTTTCTTTTGCAATATGCGTTGCTCATGTGTGTTCTCCCTATTTGTTCTATGTTTCTGTCTGTTGTTGTGCGTGCAAATCAAAATGCCCCATTTTGGTAGTGTAATGATACCGTTGAAGTAACCTGTTTGGGTGTCTCAACTACGTTGCAACCTCTTTGTACCTTCTGTCTACAATAATGGGCGGGGGAATACCTCGTGCGGTCACCATCCCTCACCGCCTCCGACATCTCGTGGCAATGGCCGGATCACAGTGCCCAAGGCCAAAATAACGTGCTCACCCGCCATCGCAACGTTCAATGTGGCCATCAACGTCAGCTTCCGCCTCATACAGGGTTAGCGGGGTTCAAGAGCTAGCCACCACGGTCACCCTCCGCTGTGACCACATCAGCCTTCAAATTCTATGGGCCTTGAATCATAAACGGTGCACATGCCTCGAAGACAACCGTGCGGACATGGCATGCGCAGAAGGAGCAAAACGTGATCTTATAATTGCAACACTCATTTTCCCGTTTCTTCACCCAGTAGTTCTATGAGGACTGTATCATCTGATGTGTTAACTACTCCTCAAGGTTGACCGGCAAAAATGGCGGCGAAAACCGAAAATTTTCCTGGTTTCATCCGATAGCCTGTGCGCTGTGCATGCGCTGTGCCCGCACCGTGCCCGCGCTGTGCACCCCGTGCCCACATGCCCGCGCCAACTTTGTGGAAGGCCAGCACGTGCGCACGAAGGGTGCATGCCCTTCAGTCTCACCATTGGTGAAAGGCCTGCATTGCTTGTCAATGGTTCTATACACACACACATCCCCTTCAGTTGCAGCCAGCGTCTGTGCGGCGTACCCCTGTCTCTGCCGTGGGCCCTAATCCTGACCTTGATCTGTTCAGTGGGCGATTACGCATCGGTCATTCTTGTGACTGCCCGAACTGGATATCAATATTACATAGGATTGGGGTAGCCAATGTAGCGCAACCACCATACGCGGCTTGCTACGGTGATGCAACGCACAACAGTTGTTTTGGCCCTGCTTGGGGGGTGGGGGGTGAGGGGGGTCGTACTCCATATCAGCCACCAGAGCCCTCCAGCGCATAGAGCGGCATACTGCAAGCGCCGCGTCACAATGGCTGCATCATGCAACAGGTACAACATGCAGATAAATGGCCATGATCAGGGAACAGGTTGAGCACGGCTGTCCGTGGGACGCCCCCCGCGCCGCATTTGCTGGGGGAATGGGGGACAGTGCTGGCCTGTTTGACGTGACATTCGGCAGAAGAACGGGGAGGTTGGCAGTCTGACGTCGGCCTAAAGCACCGGGAGGAACAAGAATCAAATGCAATGCACAGCCGGAACAGAACTTACAGTTGGGGCTTCTGTCGTCGCTGGCGCACACAGCCCCACACGCCAATTGATGTCCACCGTAGAGGCACCTTGGAAGCGACAGTGCTTAGGTGCTTGGGACAGGAACCACGTGAATTGCTCAGGAGCCCTTGGGGACAGCCTCAGGCTGACGGGGGTCGCAGGGTATCTAACGACAGTTCGCGGTGACTCAGTGCTGGAGGGTCACCGACGGCGGTTGGCGGCGGTTGAGGGATGACCAATGGCATTTGCAGCTTCATCCGTGCCGTCTGGTGCTGGCTGGCAAGAAAAGGCGGAGTTGTCTTGTCCTTCGCTGTTGAGGACAGTCCTGGTTGCAACACAATTCCCAAGCACTCTGCATGCAGCAAGAATGCAAAACGGATCAGCCAACGATGTAGTCGGAGGCGCCCAGTGTTGCGCGGAAGCGGTTTAGGTCCTTGTCAGATGCAATCCCGTGCTTCAGATCCACGGCACTTTTGCGTGGCACCGCCCAGATCTCAGCCTCACACAGCTGCTGCCGTTCCTCATCATCTTCTGCCGCCTGAAACTTGTCGAGGAACTCTGCCAGAACAGAGCCCTCCTGCGCCTCTTGTGCCAGATCCACGGGCGTGAGGCCCGATGAATTGGGCACTGTCAGGTCGGCACCGTGCTGCAGCAGTCTGGCGACCACCGGAAGGGACTGTCGGCGGCAGGCCAAGTGTAGCGGAGTGTCCCCATCCTTCGCCGCCAGATTGACGTCCGCACGTGCCTCCACCAGCACGCTGACCACAGAGAACAGGTCGTAATTGGTGGCCAAATGAAGAGCGCTGAGCCCATCCTCGTCACAGACGTTCACGATACCGGCGTCGGCGTGCTCCAGCAGCAGAGGAATGCTCTCGGGGTACGAGCTATGGCAGCATTGGAAGTGGAGTGGGGTGCTGCCGTCCGACATTTGGGACACCGTCACCCCATGATCAAGCAGGAGTTGGATCGTGGTGGGCTCTCCATCCTGAATGCACGCCACGTGCAGCAGATTCTGGTCCAGACTGTTGACGTGCTTCACGTTCGCGCCCTGCTCAATGAGGTACGCAGCCACGTCGCTGTCATCTCCGCGCAGCGCCAAGAACACTGGCGTATCCCCTTTGCTGTCCTGGACCTCCAGATTCGCCCCGAGCTCAAGCAGCACTTTGAGAACGTCCAACTGCCCTTCTTTTGCGGCCAAATGCAGTGCCGTACGTCTGGTACGGTCCTGGCTGTCTAGCAGCGCCAGATCCCTTTCCGCGAAAAAGCGTACGGCCTTGTCTGCCCCCAGCCTGGCTGCATGATGCAAGGGCAACTGATTCCTATCGTCAGCAGCGCAAGCATCAGCCCCTTCTTCAATCAGGATCTCCGCTATTCGGATGTATCCCAGTTGACTGGCGGAGTGCAATGGAGTGAGCCCGGATGAGTCCCTGGCATCGATTTGCGCCCCATTCTCCAAGAGCATATAGATCACCTCCAACAGACCACCTCGCACTGCCAAGTGCAATGGTGACGTTTGCAGGGAGTCTCCAAGATTGACATCTGCCTTCGCTCCCAGCAACGCAGAAACATGGGCCCTTTTGTTGGATTTGATGGCCAAATGCAGAGGCGTGACTCCTGCTCGGTCCTGCACGTTGACAAAGATATTCGGCTGTTCCAGCAGTGCAATGAGGCATCGGGCGCTGCTGGCGAACGTGGCGGAGTGCAATGGCGTCCTCCCGATTTTGTTGGCAAAGTTCGGGCTTGCCCCATACGACAACAGCCACAATGCAAACCCTCGGTTGTTGTTCCAGGTCGCGTAGTAGAGGGCGGTGCACCCGTTATCATCCTGAGCATCAATGGCCCCGTGCGTGTGCCCCAGCAGTACCCCGAGATCCTTGGACCCCTTCAAGGCGGCAGCGATGTGCAGTGCGGTCTTGCCTTTGCTCCACTTGTTCAGACACAGCGCTCCGGAGTGAACCAACCAACTGATGAGATCCGTGTCGTGATTGACGATGGCAATCTGAAGTGGGCTTTGGTACGTGGTCATGTTGACCGCATTCAAGTCAGCCTTGGCCGCGTGCAGAGCCTGAACGACCATCAGATGGTCCAGGGTGAAGCTTGTAGAGTCTTTAAACTGAGCCTGAATGGACTCCACTGGGCGGGTGTCGACGCACTGAAATCCGGACATTTCGGGAAGGTATTGCACGTTGACACAATCCAGTTTCAGCTGCACAACAGCGGACGCCCAGACGGTGACGCAGGGCCTGAAGTAGGTCGTGTCTTCCCCAATCACGAACATCCCTTTGTTCTCCCCGTTCAGGCTGAACTCTATGGTACGGTCGTCCAGGTCCAAAAGACAACCCACGACGTCTCCCCGTTCCCATTTCCGATCCCCGTACGGCTTTTCGGTATCGTTGAGCCAAAGCAGCCGCCCAAAGTCCACCGCCCACTCCGCGTACTGAGACCCAAGCCCCTTTTTGGCATCCAGCAGCGCATCTGCTGCACACCAGCCAATCTGCGCAGCACTTTCCTGCTCAAACTCCACCAACGCCACTTCATAATACCACTTCCCGGTTGATAGCACCTGGTCCACTTGGATGTGATGAATGCCGTTGATCGTCAACGAACTTAGTGGCTGCCTCGTGATGCAGTCGATGGCAACGGGCGCAGGCTGGCACCGGCGGCAGGCGATGTGAATCGGCAGGTCGTCGTTGAAGTCTGCTTTGTCGAAATTCGCCCCATCCGACAGCAGCAGTCGGACCATTTCCACATGGCCCTTCAAACTGGCCACAAACAGGGGCGTCTGCCATTCGCGATGCTGGAACGCATGCTCAGGGCCCACTACTGCGTTGATGTCCGCCCCGTCGCTGATGGCTTTGGCGACCCCCTCCAGATCTCCCTCAATCACTGCAGTGTCCAGGCGACACTTGCGGTCCAGCATCCCCATGATCAGGCCCGCCCAGCGCTTACACACCCGCAAATGCTTCTTCAGGGACTCCATCGACAGATAGCTCAGGATATGCGAGATACTCTTGTCCTCCAATCGAGGCAGGGGGGAGGTGAGAAGTTCGACAAGATGATAGGCCCGAACACTGGACATGTCAATGCCTGACGTCAGCAGCAGAGCCTTCACGGAATCATCGATTTGTCCAGACACTCTGAACTGGCAGTTGGGCAGGAACAGGGACTCCTCCTCCTCCGGATGCGCCGATAGAGGCCCAATGAATCGCGCAGTCTTGGAATGGATGATGAAGAACGTGCCCTCGGACAGTTCACCACCCAAGAAGTGCTTTGCCACTGCTGGGCTGCTCGTAGTGCTCGAGAACGATTGCCACGTGACCACTGACCCCGTCTGGTACAGGTGAGTGGGCACGGCCACGTCGATGCCCCGGTACACTACACCTTCAACAGGGGGAAGTTTCCGTAGGCTCGCAGCCAACGAATAGATGAAAGCTGTCCACTCTAGAATGCCGCTCTCATCTCCCGTCCGCATGATGTGGTTCACGTACGAATACACTGGCGTCTCCAGAGTATACAGGTGCATGCCACCGACATCATTCTGATCCAACACCTGGAACTCAGGGGCGTTGGCATCGAAGTCAAAACTGCTTCCAAACTGCTCGGCCTTTGTTGCAATGTACGCTTCCGTCGGGTTCTGCAAATCTTCACCACCTTCTGCCAGGCCTTCACAGTCTGGATGTTGCCTTTGAATGTGGTCCTCCATCAGATCACTTGTAACGCAGCCACCAATGCTGCAGACGAAGTACTCATCCAAGGATGGCAGCTCCTGCTCCCGTATGAACTCCGTCACGGGTGTAGGCTCGTCCAGTTGTTGGTTCAGCACCGAGTTGATGAGCTGCAGAGGCCCGGCTTTGATCGATTGCTCCGTCAGGCCCTCTGTGTACCTGAGTCTGTGGGTTGCGTTGCGACGGAAGAACTCCGACGAGTGCCTGCTATACCGTTGGCCGCGCGCGCCATTAGCTGCACGGGGCGTACTGAGCTGTTTGTGGTAACTGCCATAGGCCCTTTTCAGCAGCGCACTGGCCTCCACCAGAAAATTCTCCGACATGCCCTCAACAGCCGCATCCTTCAGCAACTGCAAGATCACGAACTCACGAGGCCTTCTTGGCTTGTGCTCACTCAGTTTTTCACAAATGGTGCTGATGAGATGCAGGCAGTCGTCTGGAAGCGCAGTGTCCCCACCGTCGCCATTGGATCCTTCTTTAGCAAGCATGGAAAGCCGGGCGCTCTCAGGCAAAACCTGGAGCATGGCGCAGCTGCACTTCCGTGCTGACGCGCTCAAGAAGGCGAAAGGAGGGGTTCAGGTTGCATCATTTCTGCACATTGTAGGACTTGGGAGGGGCAATCCAGTTGAGCCTTGTCCCCATTGGAACAACAACTACCCTAAAGGGAGGCAGGGCAGATGGGGCTTGAAAGTGGTAACATACTCCGCCAATGAGCGTGTGCTACGGTTCTATCGTTGCAAAGACAAGTCCATTCAATATGTGCCTTGACTAAGGGCCCACCGAGGCGATGGTGCCCCCATCCTCGCACGTGCAGCACAGAGGGGATGACGGCATTGTGTAAGTTCCCTTCGGGGTGGGGGGGGAATCGTTACTTGGTTGCAATTCCCCTGCTTTGACCAGCCCATTGAGCATTACAGCAAATGCACTAGCATGCACGGAACACCCAGCATGCACAGCAACATACCCTACGTGCACAGTGGACCCACTGTGCATGGCAAACCCTGCGTGCATGGCACGGACAAGGATAGGGGGTTCAAGTTCAGGCTCAGGCTGAGCTTGAGACTGAGCCTCAGGGTCAATTGTAGGAAGGGGCGGGAGCAGGGATGCATTGGAGGGGGGGGGGGGTACCCTCCCCCCCCTCCAGGGCGCCCAACCTATGCCCAACCACTGTCTCCCTGACAGCAATTGCCAGCCTCAACGGCATTCATAACCGCATTCATGCCTAGGTTTCCGCGTTGCAACCTTAAAACCCTTTGCTAAAAGTTAACGCAGCACGAGGCCGTAGCGGTGACCGTGGGATGCCTGCTAGCACCGATCGGCGCAGATCGGCACAGACCTGCACAGACCGCCGCAGAACAACGGCCCTGAGCACATTACCCCTTTCAAGAAGCGCTCCGATCGCAGCCGCCAACTAAAGCGGCGCTCGTAAATAGCGTTACCGTAAATGTAAATGTAAAATTTGGACTATGGGGACGTGCCTAAAATCAGATAAAATCGTAAACGGTACTGTTGGGGCCAACTCCTTTTTTGCATACTGTGGTTACAAAGTGATTTACAGCAACAGTGCCGGATTTCGGATGCATTATTATTTTTTAAATTTACGTTTACGGTATGCGGTCCGGAGCATTATTATTTACTTTACATTTCCATTTACGGTAACCCTATTTACGAGCGCCGCTACAGTTGGCGGCTGCGATCGGAGCGCTTCTTGAAAGGGGTAATGTGCTCAGGGCCGTTGTTCGCGCAGGTTTGCGCCGATCTGCGCCGATCGGTGTTAGCAGGCATCCCACGATCACCGCTACGGCCTCGTGCTGCGTTAACTTTTAGCAAAGGGTTTTAAGGTTGCAACGCGGAAACCTAGGCATGAATGCAACATATCAGTGTGATCAGCGAACACCAATAAACACAATGACACCATGATTTATCACTTGCAGGATTTGCTCAGAATGCATGCATTATGGTTCATAGTCTTTGCGTGGCTGTTCTTTGGAGGCACAACTATGCCTGCCAAAAGGGCTAATGGCAAAGTGAAGTCGTTACCACATTAGCATTTGGAGTATTTGGATGAGTTGTTTAATAAGGTGCAAACTAGTGGGTCTCCACTTTGTGAGGTGATTGAGCCGCCAATAAATTCCAAATCTCCACAATTTGCATTCGGATGCTTGCCCAAATTCTTGTACTTGGACCCATGAACTGGGTTTCCAACTGTAGTCATGTGCCCACGTTGTGGGGTTACTTGAACTTTGCGCACTTTTGGACAACCACCGCTTACGTAGAACCTTTGATTTGCCAAGACCGATTTGGATGAGGCAAGCAAGGTATAGATGTACTCGGTGCAAAGGAACTCCAAGAGCTGCCAAGTGTTTGTTGATGAGTGCAGGAAGGCCGCAAATCTGTGCTTCTATTAATATTACTTAATTAATTAATATTATTTCTACTAATATTCCGGGCATGGATTTGCATTGCAAATGTTGCCGCCATGATAGAAAACTCATTCATTCCATCTTTGGCATCGTCATTGTGAGTCTCGATCTATTCCATGCCATTCAAAGGATCACGCGGACACTCCTCGCTTTGAAGTAGGTGTTGCCGAACAACGACAAGCACTAACTTGGCGTTTTCACGAACCGGTGAAGGTGGGTCAAAGGTGCAGTTTGAGACCCGCGTCCGAAATTATTCACAACCTTGAGGCTTCGTTAGAGATGTTCGAGCCTAGTGCATTGTTGCACTCGTGGATTCGTATGTTGCCAGCATTGATGATTTGGATAGCACCAGATGAAGAAGAGGTTCCCGGGCTTGACGATGATGAGGAACTTGATGAAATTGCAAAGAAAAGGGGTGAGCAAATTGGGTTGATGATGGTGGAGGTTGCACGTGTGAGTCGAAATCACCCCGGATTATTACATAAACACTCTCGGAGCCAACGAGTGCAGAGCGCGGCCCCGCTACTAACCCAGAACCTATGGAGGAAGATGCTCCAGCGAAGAAGACTAATGCGCAGCCTCCCTTGACTATCACAGCTATGTTCCAAGCCCTTCCTCCTTCAAAACGTGAAGAAGGTCTTTTCAAAGGGGGGTTGAAACATGGTGCTTGGGATGAGCAAGAGTTAGAAGTGCTACGGGAATTGCAAGCCAAATATGTAGGAAGGAGTGAGTGGGCGAAGAAGGCGGCGGATGCATGGCCTCTACCCCAAAAGCGTGACCGAAACCAAGTGCACAGCAAGTGCAAATGGTTGGAGAGACAGCAAAAAAAGCAAAAAACCGCGGCGGAACCCCCCACACAAACAACAGAGAGCCCAACCCAAGTAACAGCAATCATTTAGAGTGGACCAGGAAACAACGGCAACCATCCAGAGGGCACTAGGAAATAACAGCATGCATGCAGCGACTACTTTGCGCACTACTTTGGGCCCGAGGCAAGGGGTAAACAACAACAAAAAATTACATAGGGCCCGAGGGCCCAGTGTATGTGTACAACACTTCATTTCGGTCGATTTTAAGGGCCGATTTTCGGTATGGTCCGGGGGGGTACGGATGGGGGGGGGGGGGTAAACGGCTTGTGCCGCCCTGTGCCGTGCCGTGCCGTGCCGTGTCGCTAGGGGGGGGGGGGGGCGTCCAAGGGGTTGTGCCACGGAGGCCGTAGTACACAATTGTGAATCTAACTGCGATGCCGGGAGATCGTGCCACAAAATTCCTCAGTTAGCCCTTGTTGATCATTTTTACTATGTTCCTTTGCAAGATAAGTGGTAGGGAACGTGACGGTGCCATTGGTTCTCCTCCTTGTTCCGAGTGGCCGGTGGTCGGTGGAAGGACTTTGCCGTTTCGGGTGGCGGCATGAATCAGATTATCAAGAATGCTCCACGAAAACGCTCCCGTCCCCATGCTGCGGTTGAAGACTCGGGCTCCGACTCCGAGGATACGGAGGCGGATAAGGCGGAGTGGGAGGACATTCTGGCTGCCATGGGAGATGGGGAGAGTGAGGAAGTAGAGGTGACAGACGATGAAAGGGACACTGTGTGCTTGTCGGATCCAGGTGAGGGAATCACTACCACAATGTCAACAAAGCTGCAAACTGAAACGTCAGACCGATAAGACAAATGCACCACAGAGCATCCAGAGCATCATACCACATGCCTACGTACTTTATTTGAGTTGGACAAGTCCTTGCAGTTGGAAACTGGGGTCACATGGATCAAACAGACAGACGCGGACTTCTGATCATTGATCTGGTCAATTTGATACTTCAGAATTATAGTATTAAAATATCGTATCAGAATACGCACAATTTCGACGTTCATTTTTGTAATGGGCAGTAACTTCACTAGACGGGGATAATGGTGACTGGGGAAGAAAAATGCCTAAAAAAAGGAAGATTTTGGAGGATAAAAAGGAAGATTTGGATCTATAAATTGGAAGGATTCGGGATGTATGGAGAGGGTGAAATCCAATGTGGGGAAGGGATTTGGATGGGAAAATCCTATAAATTTAATGGATGCGGGATGTCAAATGCGACTTGCGGAAGGGATTTGGATGGGGAAATCCTACAAATTACATCGATTTGGATGGGGAAATCCTACAAATTACATCGATGTGGGATGTCATTGGACAAATAGAAATTCATGGATGGGCAGATTTGGGATGTCCCCATGGATGTAAAAATTGTGTTATTCATCCCCATGTAGTGAAGTCACTCATATAATAGGCACTGACTTCACTACATGTGGGTCTATTGAAGTTGGATCCTAGGCACTTATTAAGGGCAATTGCAATGAAGGGCAAACAAAGACAACAAAAGGCATGCAAGGGACATGAACAACTTGACAAATTGATGAACTCAAATTCTCTGAAGGGTCAAAGGATAGTGTATCCGTAGCATGCAACTTGTGTTGGACTGGTTATACATACATTTTCGCTTCATGACCAGATTCAGGGGTTGAAATATTGCGACCCAGGCAGAGATGGAAATGGGGGTTGTTGTTGAGTGAACTGTTGGGGTTGTGTGGTTGGAGTAGGTGGATGTGGAACTATTGGTTGTTGTGTTGGAGGTGGTTGTTGTGTTCCAACCTTGTTTTCGTCTAAGCATCCTTTCCGCACATGCCCCTTAGCGTTCTCAACGGCTTGTGCCAAGGTGCGGGTGCCCAAACCCTCCTGTATGGCAAGATTGTGCCACACATCCAACGCCTCCAAAATTTCTTCCCGCGTCCAATGACGATCGCCGGTCAAAAATTTTTTTAGTTGGCCGGAAACGAACAGTTTCTGGGGGTGTTTGGGGAGTGCGCGCCGCAGGCGTTGTTTGAAATGAAAAGTATCTAAGTACACCCTTACATCCCGGCCAAAAATGTTCTCCAACATTTTCCGGTCAGTGCAACACTGATCCGTGAAAACGGTTCGCACATGTGACCAGCGGCCTTTCAATGCAGACAGAAGATTTTTTATGGTTTGGTGCTTATTGTTGGCACAAAACTGCCATGCCACAACAAGCCCATGTTCGTTGAGAACGGAAAATAATGAAGAGTATTGCGTGCACCAGTCACTCTTTTTTTGTGCGACTTCTTCACATGTCCGCGCACGTGACCACCCAATATTACAGACTGATTTAAAAGTGTGATCAATGCGCAACACGGCGCAGCCGATGGACGCCATACAATTCGATATATACCGACTATGCATGTGAAAATATTTTTTGAACATGGTTTCGCATAGATCGTGGGACGGCCAAGCGGTACGCAACCAATCTGTATAACCCGGGGTGGGAACCCATGGGTCCAGAACACGGTGCCTCGCGGTACCGCATTGGTTCTCAAATTTTCGGAGACGAGATGTGTATCTGTCTGCCAGGCGGTGGCCAATGCCAAGAAGGGATTCGCCACCAACAACATGACCAACCACCTCTTGTATTAATTCAATAGTAAAGCCAACTTCGTGTGTTAACCAAACCTATCCGTGAGTCGGCAATGAGCACAAAAGCGATGCAAAGACAAAAAACGTTCTCAAACGGCCATGACCTGCGGACACAAATAGTTTACAGTGCTGCCACGCACTATTTCACCGTTCATATCCACTGGTTGGTGGTTTCTGCTTTCTGTCTCACCATATTCCTTTGTCTACAGAAGCGCCATTTTTGGGCCTCCGCTCCCGCCTCCGCTCCGTATGTTATCCCCGTAAGCTAGGAGAACACGCACAACGACAATAACACTCCGTAACGCTCCGGAACGCAGATAACGCGGAGAACGCGGAAAACGCTTCCAGAAGCACGACCAGAAGCAGAAAACCGGAACGCGGATAACGCGGATAACGCGGAACACGCTTCCAGAAGCACGACCAGAAACAGAAAACCGGAACGCGGATAACGCGGATAACGCAGAAAACGAGGGAACCGCTTCCAGAAGCACCACCGGAAGCACAGAAGCGGAACGTAGAAAACGCGGCCTACAAACGAACCCCATACGACGCTAAGAACGGTGGAAGCAAAGCGGGAGGCAACATGCAAAGTGCTTTTCTCCTTGAAAGTGGCTGAACCGCATAAAAACTCATGCGCGAGTGCGCCGGGCTACCTCAAAAACTCCCAGAAGCGCTGTAAAAACAAGGGTGTTTTTCCCGACCCCTAGAAGCGCCCATTTCGTCATCTACGTCGTAGACAAAGGAATCTGGTATTGCCTCTCTACACTAGCTCTATGTACCCGATAAATCTCCGGCGCATAGTATGTATGTATGCCATGACACATCATGCATAGGTTCCACATCAAGCCCCCACAGGTGTGGAGGCTGCCTGCGGTCAGTCACTGTCTGAGCTGGTGACCGCTTGCATCTCCAGCATATTCTGGCGATGTGTCCACGCCTGTGCCTCCGATGTCTGTAAGTGCAGGATGTCATCCTGCCACATGGGCTGTGGGGGAGGCGGTTCCGCACGCGGCTGATAATGGACCTCCAAGTCGAACCGATACTTTACAGAGTACCATCGGTTGACTATGTCCATATGCTGTATCCTGCGGGCTTCATGTGTCCCCAGGATGATCGCCCGCCACGGCCAGATTTCCTACTCCCACCACGCCCAAACCTCATATACATGCTGTGGGGTGGCATTTGGCCCCAGTGGTATGTGTGTGAGCAAGGGTGCGGGCTCGTCATCGGACGAGTCAGGTGTGGGCTGCGCGTGCATGTGTGTGTCCGCTGGTGTCTCCTCTGACGAACTGTCTGCATTGTACACCTCATGCCTGGCTGTATGCGTGTGTATTTCATCTGGCTCAGTGCCGGGCACTTGGCCACCCAAGGAGCTGTGAATACTGAACATCTCGACGTCGCTGTGCTCGCCCTCTGGTCCCTCTCGTGTGTGGTGCACCGACTGCTGCCTCACCTGTGTTCGTGGTGCTTTGTGTGCTCTAGGCGACGGTGGTCTGTCACGTCGTCTTTTCCTGGGCACGCGCGCGGGTTTTCTGGCACTGATTTTTGGGGCCGGCTCTGGCGACTCTGTCGCGTGTGGGCCCCACTGTGTGCGTGTCCTCTTTTGCCCATCTCTCCTACTGTAGGTCCATTGCTGACCAACTTGTCCTGGGCGACGGCGCACCTGAACGTGCTGAAGCGACGTCATACTGGACGGGGCGGGGGTTGATGGCATGCGTGCACCCGACTCCCGAGCAGTCTTGGGCACTGTGTGTGGCGCTGTCTGTGTGATGCTGCATGTGTGTGGTTGCGCCTCTCGCTGCATGTCATCGACATGGGATCGTGTGATGCCCATAGCCCTGGTCATAGACCTGGTAATACGGTGACTTCTCGCTAGCACTGTCTGGGCAGTGGGGCAATCGCCTGAGAATCCTGTGGTGTTTGTCTGGTGGACAGCTGCAGGTGTCGTACCCATTTGTGGTGTTGTCTGTGGGTCGCGTGTGGGTATGTGTGCGTGCACGTATTCCTTCAATGTCTGCATATGATACGGTGCGAACAAATCCCTGCTGGGTAGTTCAGACAGCAGACTGAGCATGGGCAATGGCGGGCACGTCTGTGCCACATATACCTTGTCTGCTGGGCTGGGGCACTGCCAGGGCATGGTATCATACACTTCCGCCCATGGCATGATTCGTTGCAGATTTTCTTTACTATACCTGGCCTTCAGCGTGGGCCTCCACCACGCAATTGGGTATGCATTGTACTTCATCTCCCGTATGGTCTGGGAGAAGTTCCACACTTTACATATTTCTGTGCTGGCGATCTGTACACATTTACTTGCAAGGCCCTGCGCCATCGCTGTTACGACCTGTCTGGCATGCGGTAATGACCTGTGCACATATCTGGATACGGGCGGGGATGTGGTTAGCTTTGATTGCAACACCTTGTTTTTCATGCACCACGTGATTTCTGTACCCTGTACTGACAGTTGACACTCCACGAAAGTGGCAGTGGATCCCACTGATTCCACTTTAAGTGGCATATTGTACAATTCTGGCGGCTTAGAATGCAGGAATGGCAGCCACACTGCCAGCTCCTCCTCTGGGCATATAACAAAAATATTGTCCCTAAACCTGCCCACTTTTACACGCAGTGGTATGAGGCTGCCCCACCGTGGGATGCAGCGTTCTAGGGCGTGGTGCGGAACCCCTAGTTAGAACGCAATTTCTGGAACACCCACCTACCCTCAATTTTGGGGCAAACCACCTAAAAAAATGGATTCAGCACCCTCAAAAACCCCCCATCCCCTTTCTTTCCCCACATAACCCTCATTGTAGGGGTGGTTTTTTTTGGGGGGGGGGTCAAAGAGTTAGAGCACAGTTAGAACAGAGTTAGAACGCAGTTAGAGCACCTTGCTCCAACTAGTTATCGCGCTAGTTATCGCGCGATAACTCAGTTATCGCGTAGTTATCGCGTGTAGTTATCGCGCACCCCTCCTCCCTCCCTCCCTAGGACAAACAACACAAAACACTTGGCACAAAGCATGTGTGGTCGTTTTTCATACAAAGTCATCAATGTCTGAGGCCTTGGCTGCCTCCAGTCCCAAAAGCCCTTGCTCCAGGGCGTTCATGGACATGCAATGGTGCATGTGGCGGAGGGACACACTTGGCCTCACCAAGGACCAACCCTTAAAACAATTTTTGAGCCTCCTTTTGTAAGGCCCATGCCGATACTCCGTTGGGATGGAGGAAAACTGAAAAATGTTCCTCCATTTCTCGGCAAAAAAGGTGGAATGTGCCAAGCACCAATGGATCCACCTGGTGGGGGACCAACCTGAGTCTCCCCACGCTTTTGAAAATTTTGTGGTCAACGCACGGTGGCGTTCCACTTGGGTTAGAGTGTACAACTCCCTCACCCTCCAAAGCTCATGCAAACCCTCAATGCATTTCACCATGACATGCACAACAACCCATAACATAGGTCCCCCAGGGGTCCTCACTGTGGGGACATGCTCTTTGAGGCAATCCACAAATTGCCTTTGGAAGGGGGGGGAGGTTAGGAAAACTTTGGTGCTTGTTAGATCGAAATCTTTTTCTGTGGCCCTCGAGGCCGAAGGGAGCCGTTCCCTGAGAGGGATGCCTGAGGTCTCATCCTTGAGGGCTTGTTTGAAGGCCTGCAAAGCTGCAAGAGATTGGGCCTTACCAGGGGTACCAGGGGGGAGGGCCTGAAGGATGGTCTCAATGCGCTTTGCAATGCCGTTTAGGATGCGGCATGCTGCATGTTGGTAGTCCCCCGGCCGCCTATCAGGGGTCACACTTCTCAAGAATGCCCCCCATCTTGAGGTGGACTCCACCCCCCTTTGCTCAACAATCCCATTGGGGTCTTTGCACAACCAACACTTAGACCCGGCCCCCCCCATTCCTTGCATCCCCTTCCCATCCCCTGTCAAAATGACAGTGCAAGTCAAAAATTGGTTTGGAAAGAGGACAACGTCCTCTTCCACATCCCTCACCTCTTGGTTGAGGTTGGCGGAGATGTCCAGGCTTCTCAAAAAAGCTTGTTCATCCCCGCCATCCATGCAAAACCATGAGGCCCATAGCTTCACCTTCGAAGCATATTTTGCCCCCCCCCATACATTAACCCATACATCCCCACGGGTAGAGGATGCCTTCCACAAGGAAGTCGCATCAACTGAAATAACAACAATGGCAACGCCACTAGGGGGGGGTTTCCCGATAACTCGGGCCATAGATATTGCATTTTGCACAATTGATTGCAAAGGCACATGGGCAGCTGCCCTATTGCGGCCTGTGGTAGACTTTACAATGGTTGTTTGGGGAAAGTAGGGCATGATCCGTTGCCGAACGGTCCTTAGGTCCCGTTGTGTGCAACGGCGGGGCATTCGCAAAAGGGCCCGTTGGGAGAGATGCATGCTGCATGCCATGCGTAGCATGCTCAGGGCCTCATGCTCCTGAGCTGTTAATGCAAGATGGCCGCCAAGTGGGCCAGACAGGGCAGTGCACGCCCCACCACTTAAACAAACTTCGCCTTTGGTGTTGGTGCCACACACAACGTTTGGGTCACCCAATAGAACTCGCACCAGCCGCTGAACCGCCTTCAAACGCCGCCGCCGGGCCTTGGGGCACTGCAGATCGGTGTACCGCCGGAGGTTAGCCGTGTTGAGAGCCCGCAGGGCCTCATTGACAGCACTATCCATGAAGAATAAGAGGACCTGGGCACGAAATGAGGGAGGGTTTTGAAGCAAGGGCCCAAAAAACACACGCGATAACCCACGCGACAACCCCCGCGATAACTAGGTTATCGCGCGATAACCCCTGCGATAACCCCCCGCGATAACTAGTTAGAGTGCAATAACCCCCCGCGATAACTAGTTAGAGCACCCAGTCATAGCTCGAAATTTCGGCCATGTCAAGGATGGTGCAGCTCCATCCGACCCCCCCCACCACAGTTTTCTTTGCGGTCTCAAGCACACGATCTGCCACCCTTTTGAGGACTGGCACATCATGGAGCTTGTGGGGGTTGTGCTTGTGGTGGTTGGCACCCCCATAGTTGCCATACAATGTGCGGCGGGTCCCAGAATCTTGGGGCCTGCCGACAATGGGAGGGTTCTCATTGAAAATGGGTGCCTTCTCTGAGAGAGGCACCCTATCCAAATCATCCAAAAGACTTTGCAGCTGAATGTCACTCAAAAAATCGTGCTCCAGGAGGTGGTTGACCACCAGCTTTCCCTCCACCGTGAGCACAAGGTCATTGGGGTCCCTATTAAAGGCCCCCAAGGGCTCGGCGGCAACCACCTCCTCCGCCTCCCCAATAAGGGGGGGTGTTGCCCCAAATGGAAAAAGAATCACCCCCTGCCCCGAAATAATGTTGGGAGTGGTGACCCCATACCACTCACGCTCCCACTCCCTTGTGGGGCAAAGGGAGTGCATGGGGAGCTTGTTTTCGGGGTTGTCAGTGCAGACCCGGCGGGTGTTGTGGGTGAGGGGTTGGGGGAACCAACCATCCGACTTCCCCTTCCCCTTACCAGGTCTTACCCTTACCTTCTGGACACTGATCATGAGGGGGTTGTGGGGCTTCTCCTTCCTCCCCCCAGCCCCCCACCCCCCCGCATCCTCCTCCTCCTCCTCCACTTTCTCCTCCTCCTCCTCCTGACCCACATAGAGGGTCGTCTTCGTCCCCGCACCCTTCTCGGCATGAGCGGTGACGGACTCCACCACCGCGTCCACATCCTCGGTATGAAGCTGGATCAAAAATCCAGCAACCCCTGGATTTACCTCTAGCAACTCGAAGATGTAGTTGCTGAGAACCAGGGGGTCTCGCTTGTCCGCCATGAAGGGGGACTTATGGACAAGGAGTCCAAAGTCCACACCATGTTCAAAGCGGGTCGCCACAGGGCGCCTCACATTGGCATCACCCATGGTACCCCTCAGGACCGCCAAGGCGACGGACCCCAAGGAGCTTTTGATGGTGCTCGCACCAAGCGTGGGCAGCAGCAAGGGCCATTACGAAGAATATGAAAGCTTTGAGAGCTAAAGCGAAAAGGGGAAACATAAAATGAAGCGCGATAACCCACGCGATAACTCGCGCGATAACTAGTTATCGCGCGATAACCCCCGCGATAACCCCCGCGATAACTAGGTTATCGCGCGATAACCCACGCGATAACTAGTGCTCTAACCCCGTTCTAACCCCATTCTAACTAGTTAGAGCACACAAAGATCAAATCGCAAAAAGTGCAAAACGGGCAATATCGAGCAAACGAAACATGGAAGGCACATTGTTGCATCATAGTGCACCCATGTAACATGTGAAATTCCGGGTTCCAACCATATTAACAACACCCAAAATTGGGGGGGTTCCGCACCACGCCCTTTTTGCATTTGGGACAACACCCCCCCTTATTGGGGAGGCGGAGGAGGTGGTTGCCGCCGAGCCCTTGGGGGCCTTTAATAGGGACCCCAATGACCTTGTGCTCACGGTGGAGGGAAAGCTGGTGGTCAACCACCTCCTGGAGCACGATTTTTTGAGTGACATTCAGCTGCAAAGTCTTTTGGATGATTTGGATAGGGTGCCTCTCTCAGAGAAGGCACCCATTTTCAATGAGAACCCCCCCATTGTCGGCAGGCCCCAAGATTCTGGGACCCGCCGCACATTGTATGGCAACTATGGGGGTGCCAACCACCACAAGCACAACCCCCACAAGCTCCATGATCTGCCAGTCCTCAAAAGGGTGGCAGATCGTGTGATTGAGACCGCGAAGAAGATTGTGGTGGGGGGGGTCGGATGGAGCTGCACCATCCTTGACATGGCCGAAATTTCGAGCTATGACCACACCCCCCAGCACCTCCATCGCGACGCCCCCCCCTACACCATTCCTGAAGGCACATTGATTGTCAATTGCCTTATTATGCTAACCCATAATCATGAGGAGGAGGATGGGTCACATTTTCTTTTTGTGCCCTCCAGCAGTTCGGGGTTCCCTGACCCTTGGGTGGAGAGGGCTGTGCCATTCAAGAGGGGCACTGCCTTTTTTTTTAATGCCCTTGATGTCCACAGGGGGTCGGGGATTCCCAAGGCCTCCCCCATGGGGGTAAGGGACCCCCGCCTCATGGCATTTTTTGCCATTGAGCTTACCCAGGGGGGGAATCTTCGATTCCCCAACCTGCACGTGACGCAGTCCATTAAAAGGCCCCAGCTGGGGGCACCTGGTGGCCGGGTGGCCAGGACAGTCCAGTGTGATGGGGCGGTTAGGTGTAGGGGGAAGGTGGTGGCCAATTGCTACGGATGCAATCGGCTGATTTTGTGCACCGCCCACAAAGATGGCCTTTGTGTGCCATGCCAGGAGGGGGAGGAGGTGGTGGGGGGGGAGGAGGAGGAGGTGGTGGTGGACCCCAATGGGGTCAGCATTGAGCAATCTGCTCAGTGCTTGCTCCCGGTGGGAAGAACCACAGGGCATTTTTTGTTGTCGGGGTGGGGGATAGGGAGGGAGGTGATTGCCCCCCTCACTAATGAGGAGGCGGGGGCGGTCGCAGGCCACCCCGATCAGTGCCCCTTGGCCAAGGTGTGCCATGGGGAGGCACTGCCCTGGCCCACCTTGCAAGGGCATGTTGGGATTAAGGTGCCGGCGGGCACCATTTTGGTGGTGAGGAGGGGGTTGTATGGGGGAGTGGCAAGGGTGGCCCCTGAGGTGGAGGGGGTGGCCCAGGTGGTGGAGTGGCGGCAGGTGGGGAAGTATGCGGCCGTCACGGACTTCGTGTGGCTGCGGAGGCTGGGCCTGGTGCTGGACGACGCCAAGAAGGAGGGCCAAGGCATGTGTCCATGTCACCAGGTGTGAAAACTTCCCACAACACCCTGCTCTAACCCCTGCTCTAACTAGTTATCGCGCTAGGTTATCGCGTTCTAACTAGGTGCTCTAACTAGTTATCGCGCTAGGTTATCGCGTTCTAACTAGTTATCGCGGGGTTATCGCGAGGGGTTATCGCGGGAATTATCGCGCGATAACCTAGTTATCGCGGGGGTTATCGCGCGATAACCTAGTTATCGCGGGGGTTATCGCGCGGGTTATCGCGTGTTTTTTTTGTTTCTTTTGTTTTTTTCAGGCTACCATCTTGCAGCTGCCCCGTATCTTCGTCAAGGACGACGCCCAGGCAGCCGAGGCAGCAGGCGGAGCAGCAGAAGCAGCAGGGGCACGGCCCGCCAAGCCGGTGGCGGCCCGGTTGGAGCTGGAGGGGGAGAAGAGGCTGCCGGAGGGGGCGTCGTGGCGGTGGGGGGAGCCTGGGGATGAGGCCTGCAGGATGGGGGGGACGGGATGGTACCGGCAGGTCACCATCACCGAGAAGGAGGGGGGGGTGGAGAGGAAGACCAACCTCACCCTCCCCTCCTATGTGTGGGTTGGGGGGGAAACGGCCAAGTGGCCGAATGCCGCAGAGGGGGAAACGGTTGCGGCTTTTTTGTGTTTGTTTGGGATGAGCGACCCCCCCCAAAGGAAATCTTATTTCCTTTTGAGGGTGTGTTTTTTGTGGGAGGGGGAGTATACGGGGAGGGAAGTGTGGCAGAAGCTGCACAGGGGGGGGGACATCCACCAGGTTGGTGGGTATGACCCCCCCCCCTTCTGTGGTGGACGCCACTGCCGATTGGGTTCGGCAGTATGCACCCAAGGGGGGAAGGCCGGGAAAAGGCCAGACGAAGCGAGGACCAGACGTGGTGGTGGTTGAGCCGGATGCCCCCCCCCCCCCCCTTAGGGGTAAGGGCCAAACCCCCGCCCCCAAGCCCTCCCCCAAGCCATCGAAGGTGGCAAAGGTGGCGGCGGCCCAGCCCCCCCATGAGGCCCTGGACGTGGAGGCCTTGGGGGCCAGTGTGGCCACCCACGTGACGGACGCTTGCCAGGTTTTGGTGGAGCAGGCGGCCGCCACGGGGGTCGAGGCCGCACTGGCCAAGGGTCGGTCGGCCGACCACAAGTTGGCCTTAGCGAAGGCCGAAAAGGCCCAGGGCAACACCCAGCGTGCCCTGGACCAGGCCCTCAACCTGGCCGCCAAGAGGGGGGAGGAGGTGGAGGCGATGAGGGAGGCCCTGAGGGAGGCCCAGGAGGGGAGGCGGAAGGCGGAGGTGGAGGCGGCCCAGCTTAGGGTGGAGGTGGAGGGGCAGCGGAGGAGGGGGGATGACCTCCAGCAGCGCTTGGGGGTGGCTGAGGCGCAGGTGCGCAGCCTCACCTCCACCCTCAGTGCCTCCTTCACCGCCCAGCAGGGGCTGGCGCCGCAAGGGTTGCGGAGTCAGGGTAGCGGGAGTAGGAGTGGGAGCCAATGACTCGTGGGTTTGCTAAGGGGGTTGCCCAAGGGCATTTTTCGTGGGGAGGAGCGATATGGGGCCCAAGTGGACGTGTGCCACTTCGGCCTCGTGGGAAGTGGAAACCCCAACCCCTCTAATTTTAGGGCGACCCACATGGCCGCTGCTACCCTCAGGCCTGCCCTCACCCCCTTGGTTGCAGACCTCAATGGGTATTGCACCTCCAATGCTCCACCATGGTTCACATGGTGTAGCATCCAAATTGTTCGCCCCCAAGGGACGGACACCATGGGCCTCCACTCCCATTTGCGGGATGGGGCGCCCATGGCGCTTATTGTGTGTGTGGGGTCTTTCACGGGGGGTGAGTTTTGGTCGGAGAATGGTGGCCTGCTGAATCCCTCCATGAGGGAAAAAAAGCGGCACACCCGTGTGTGCAAGGGTAGGGCGGTGGAGGGTTGGGCATGCACCGCCACCCCCCAAGCCCCGGTGTTGTTCAACACCAGGGCACTACACGCTGCATTGCCACGGGAGGGCGAGCGATGGAGCGTGATTTTTTATAGTGCGGGGGGGGGTTCTGCACTGCACGCCTGTGTGGCGACAGCAGCTGCTGTCCATGGGTTTTAGGGTGCCCAATGCTCCCTCTAACCCCTCCAGCTAGTGTAATTTGTGATTCGATTATTGTTCACTATTTCTATTTTTTCTGCTTTGGTGGGATGCCCACCATGGTTTGTCATTGTGTACTCTGAGGAGGGGCAACTAGCCCGGAACATGTCCATTTGACTGATTTGAATTTGTGATTGTGGCGCCATATACCCCGTGCCTGCACATTGTTGACATCTCCAAGGTTTCCTGGGTGCAAAATCAACGTTTGTGAAGGTTTTAGGGTGCCCAACGCTTGCTCTAACCCCACCAGTTAGTGCGCACTAACCCCTGCTCTAACTAGTTATCGCGGGGGTTATCGCGCTCTAACTGGGTGCTCTAACTAGTTATCGCGGGGGGTTATCGCGCTCTAACTAGTTATCGCGGGGGGTTATCGCGGGGGTTATCGCGCGATAACCTAGTTATCGCGGGGGTTATCGCGTGGGTTATCGCGTGTGTTTTTTGGGCCCTTGCTTCAAAACCCTCCCTCATTTCGTGTCCAGGTCCTCTTATTCTTCATGGATAGTGCTGTCAATGAGGCCCTGCGGGCTCTCAACACAGCTAACCTCCGGCGGTACACCGATCTGCAGTGCCCCAAGGCCCGGCGGCGGCGTTTGAAGGCGGTTCAGCGGCTGGTGCGAGTTCTATTGGGTGACCCGAACGTTGTGTGTGGCACCAACACCAAAGGCGAAGTTTGTTTAAGTGGTGGGGCGTGCACTGCCCTGTCTGGCCCACTTGGCGGCCATCTTGCATTAACAGCTTAGGAGCATGAGGCCCTGAGCATGCTACGCATGGCATGCAGCATGCATCTCTCCCAACGGGCCCTTTTGCGAATGCCCCGCCGTTGCACACAACGGGACCTAAGGACCGTTCGGCAACGGATCATGCCCTACTTTCCCCAAACAACCATTGTAAAGTCTACCACAGGCCGCAATAGGGCAGCTGCCCATGTGCCTTTGCAATCAATTGTGCAAAATGCAATATCTATGGCCCGAGTTATCGGGAAACCCCCCCCTAGTGGCGTTGCCATTGTTGTTATTTCAGTTGATGCGACTTCCTTGTGGAAGGCATCCTCTACCCGTGGGGATGTATGGGTTAATGTATGGGGGGGGGCAAAATATGCTTCGAAGGTGAAGCTATGGGCCTCATGGTTTTGCATGGATGGCGGGGATGAACAGGCTTTTTTGAGAAGCTTGGACATCTCCGCCAACCTCAACCAAGAGGTGAGGGATGTGGAAGAGGACGTTGTCCTCTTTCAAAACCAATTTTTGACTTGCACTGTCATTTTGACAGGGGATGGGAAGGGGATGCAAGGAATGGGGGGGGCTGGGTCTAAGTGTTGGTGGTGCAAAGACCCCAATGGGATTGTTGAGCAAAGGGGGGTGGAGTCCACCTCAAGATGGGGGGCATTCTTGAGAAGTGTGACCCCTGATAGGCGGCCGGGGAACTACCAACATGCAGCATGCCGCATCCTAAACGGCATTGCAAAGCGCATTGAGACCACCCTTCAGGCCCTCCCCCCTGGTACCCCTGGTAAGGCCCAAGCTCTTGCAGCTTTGCAGGCCTTCAAACAAGCCCTCAAGGATGAGACCTCAGGCATCCCTCTGAGGGAACGCCTCCCTTCGGCCTCGAGGGCCACAGAAAAAGATTTCGATCTAACAGGCACCAAAGTTTTCCTAACCTCCCCCCCTTCCAAAGGCAATTTGTGGATTGCCTCAAAGAGCATGTCCCCACAGTGAGGACCCCTGGGGGACCTATGTTATGGGTTGTTGTGCATGTCATGGTGAAATGCATTGAAGGTTTGTATGAGCTTTGGAGGGTGAGGGAGTTGTACACTCTAACCCAAGTGGAACGCCACCGTGCGTTGACCACAAAATTTTCAAAAGCGTGGGGAGACTCAGGTTGGTCCCCCACCAGGTGGATCCATTGGTGCTTGGCACATTCCACCTTTTTTGCCGAGAAATGGAGGAACATTTTTCAGTTTTCCTCCATCCCAACGGAGTATCGGCATGGGCCTTACAAAAGGAGGCTCAAAAATTGTTTTAAGGGTTGGTCCTTGGTGAGGCCAAGTGTGTCCCTCCGCCACATGCACCATTGCATGTCCATGAACGCCCTGGAGCAAGGGCTTTTGGGACTTGAGGCAGCCAAGGCCTCAGACATTGATGACTTTGTATGAAAAACGACCACACATGCTTTGTGCCAAGTGTTTTGTGTTGTTTGTCCTAGGGAGGGAGGGAGGAGGGGTGCGCGATAACTACACGCGATAACTACGCGATAACTGAGTTATCGCGCGATAACTAGCGCGATAACTAGTTAGAGCAAGGTACTCTAACTGCGTTCTAACTCTGTTCTAACTGTGCTCTAACTCTTTGACCCCCCCCCAAAAAACCACCCCTACAATGAGGGTTACGTGGGGAAAGAAAGGGGATGGGGGGTTTTTGAGGGTGCTGAATCCATTTTTTTAGGTGGTTTGCCCCAAAATTGAGGGTAGGTGGGTGTTCCAGAAATTGCGTTCTAACTAGGGGTTCCGCACCACGCCCTAGAACGCTGCATCCCACGTCATAGTGGTCACGGGATCTGCCCCCTACGCAGTCCATGGTTTTGTCTTTTTGTTTACCAATGGATATATACGTGTCCTGCTGCCCTGGGACGATTTTTTGCATCTGTGTCATCCTGGTGTGTTGGTTTTCGTATGCCTGGTTCACCTTTGCGCGTGGTATGTTGAGAAACATGCACTCCAGGTCGAACTCTATAAAGGCTGGGGTGATATCCTGTGTCATATAATATTCGCGTGCAGGTTTCAGGAAGCAATTGATTAATTCAGCCTGGGTGTTTATCTGCATCGTTTGAAACACCTCTGTGTATTGCCGAAGGAGCACCTGCTGCGCCCTCCCCACCTTGCGGAGGAGGGGTTGATGAGGGTGTCTGGCTTGAGTAAAAATTTCTCGAGTTTTCGCTGCATCGTCTGGCAGCGGCAACCCACTGTTTTTCATGCTCACTCGTACACCTGGTACCTTCCACGGCAATTGCGAACCTATGTGCCTTGGGACTCGCAGATTGCCATGTTGTGCGCTTGCATCGTCCAATATGGCTTCTGCTGCCTGCAGCAGTTGACGCTGAGTGGCTGGCCATCTGTCGGCCGCCTCCTGTGTGGAGAAGTCCACAGGCAGAAGGAGATCTTCAGTCAGTGTGAGCCCCAGTGCCTTCAGTTTTTCCCTGGTGATCTGGCAACTTTTCAGGGGGGGTGCCGCCCGCGACAGTTGCTGTCTCATAGCTGTGTGCCTGATGTGTGTCGGAGTACAGGGTGTACCAGGGTCAACACGTAATAGTACATGAATAGCACATCCTGTGCTTTCTGAGCTGTCTGGTATGTGTACACCTTTTTGTAATTTTCAGACCCGTGGAATGCACGGATAATGATCGTCATGTACAGCAGCCAGCACACCACAACGTAACAGTCTGTGTTCTTGTCAATACGCACCACCCTCCAATTTGGGTGTTCTTTTCTGAACTGCTGTATGTGTGTCATGGTGATGCCTGCCACCTGGTCTGACATCGTGCGCGCACCGGGTGTGTGTCTGTGCATCAGCACCGCGCCGTGCTGGTGTACAGTTGATATGAACGGTTGTATGCGAAAAGGCTTGACCTTGGGCAGATCCCTGATTATGACTTGCAGTTCAGCTGCCAGCTGCCTATGCAACTCCTGTACAGCGGGCATTATAATGGGCTGATTCAGCCGCATCTGTGACAGCTGCTCCATGGCTCCGCCCAAGATCTTCGCTTTGTCGTCTGTCTGTTATATGCACATGCGTTGGCACGCATCCGCCTGTTGGTGGAGGTCGCGGCATCCACGGCACACGGTACTGTCTGTCGTCCACTTCTGCAGCGTGGAGATCGACTGTTCGACCCGGTCCTGACAGAACACCTGTACAGCACGTGGTGGTACTGTGAGCGGTATACGGAGACAATGCCACAGGTATCGCCGGACGTGTGCGGGGTACGGTACCGTATTCAGAAACGCATGCCATGCTGCGCGTATATCTTTGGCTGTCCGTGCAGATGCATATGGAATGCGCAACGGGAGTGTGGGTGGTAAATCAATCCCCGTTGTGCTATGGAAGTACGTGAGGACACGACGCCGCAGCATGCCATACTTTACTGGGTCCATTGCCTTTTCTGCAAGTGCCAGCACTCTGAGACATTCCGTGGGTTCCAGGCTGATCCTTTTTGCATGTATCAGCTGCTCCCACCGTCTCGGATCGGCTAAGGCTGTATCTGTGATGTGCCTATATAGCCTTGACCGGACCAGGTGTCTCATGTACTGCCTGCGTGCTATACGTACAGCATTTAGGCAGTGTGGTTTCGTTCTTATAAGGTGCATTTCTACATTGTCTGCTTGCATTGGGTGTACCTTGTAGAGTGGAATGATCACCCATCCCTCCACGCCGATGTGGTGCATGGTATGGATGTACGGTGGTCCTCGTATACCTTTGCTACCATACAGTTTGTACCAGCTCAGCGCGTCTCGTACTTCCTCGTAGAAACGGTCTGATACCGAGCGGGGCTCGGTTTTTGCACCTGTTTGGCCCCAGTATCTGAGGCCATACCTGGGGTGGTAGGTGGCATATACCCAGGTACCCTTTTCCCTCAGGTCAGATGTTTTTCGATACCTGGATATTTGGGCCAGCTCTCTGACCCAGCGGACAGGGCAGTGCTGTAAGACCTCGTTTACTCTGCCCATAGAGTCGATACACTGTTCCCAGGTACCCCGTGTGTGCTGCAGTTTTTTTCTCAAGGCACACTCACGACGCCAGACACTCCAGAAGAGTTTGGGATGCAGCGTTCTAGGGCGTGGTGCGGAACCCCGAGTTAGAACGCAATTTCTGGAACACCCACCTACCCTCAATTTTGGGGCAAACCACCTAAAAAAATGGATTCAGCACCCTCAAAAACCCCCCATCCCCTTTCTTTCCCCGCATAACCCTCATTGTAGGGGTGGTTTTTGGGGGAGGGGTCAAAGAGTTAGAGCACAGTTAGAACAGAGTTAGAACGCAGTTAGAGCACCTTGCTCCAACTAGTTATCGCGCTAGTTATCGCGCGATAACTCAGTTATCGCGTAGTTATCGCGTGTAGTTATCGCGCAGCCCTCCTCCCTCCCTCCCTAGGACAAACAACACAAAACACTTGGCACAAAGCATGTGTGGTCGTTTTTCATACAAAGTCATCAATGTCTGAGGCCTTGGCTGCCTCAAGTCCCAAAAGCCCTTGCTCTAGGGCGTTCATGGACATGCAATGGTGCATGTGGCGGAGGGACACACTTGGCCTCACCAAGGACCAACCCTTAAAACAATTTTTGAGCCTCCTTTTGTAAGGCCCATGCCGATACTCCGTTGGGATGGAGGAAAACTGAAAAATGTTCCTCCATTTCTCGGCAAAAAAGGTGGAATGTGCCAAGCACCAATGGATCCACCTGGTGGGGGACCAACCTGAGTCCCCACGCTTTTGAAAATTTTGTGGTCAACGCACGGTGGCGTTCCACTTGGGTTAGAGTGTACAACTCCCTCACCCTCCAAAGCTCATGCAAACCCTCAATGCATTTCACCATGACATGCACAACAACCCATAACATAGGTCCCCCAGGGGTCCTCACTGTGGGGACATGCTCTTTGAGGCAATCCACAAATTGCCTTTGGAAGGGGGGGGAGGTTAGGAAAACTTTGGTGCTTGTTAGATCGAAATCTTTTTCTGTGGCCCTCGAGGCCGAAGGGAGGCGTTCCCTCAGAGGGATGCCTGAGGTCTCATCCTTGAGGGCTTGTTTGAAGGCCTGCAAAGCTGCAAGAGATTGGGCCTTACCAGGGGTACCAGGGGGGAGGGCCTGAAGGGTGGTCTCAATGCGCTTTGCAATGCCGTTTAGGATGCGGCATGCTGCATGTTGGTAGTCCCCCGGCCGCCTATCAGGGGTCACACTTCTCAAGAATGCCCCCCATCTTGAGGTGGACTCCACCCCCCTTTGCTCAACAATCCCATTGGGGTCTTTGCACAACCAACACTTAGACCCAGCCCCCCCCATTGCTTGCATCCCCTTCCCATCCCCTGTCAAAATGACAGTGCAAGTCAAAAATTGGTTTTGAAAGAGGACAACGTCCTCTTCCACATCCCTCACCTCTTGGTTGAGGTTGGCGGAGATGTCCAGGCTTCTCAAAAAAGCCTGTTCATCCCCGCCATCCATGCAAAACCATGAGGCCCATAGCTTCACCTTCGAAGCATATTTTGCCCCCCCCCCCCATACATTAACCCATACATCCGCACGGGTAGAGGATGCCTTCCACAAGAAAGTCGCATCAACTGAAATAACAACAATGGCAACGCCACTAGGGGGGGGTTTCCCGATAACTCGGGCCATAGATATTGCATTTTGCACAATTGATTGCAAAGGCACATGGGCAGCTGCCCTATTGCGGCCTGTGGTAGACTTTACAATGGTTGTTTGGCGAAAGTAGGGCATGATCCGTTGCCGAACGGTCCTTAGGTCCCGTTGTGTGCAACGGCGGGGCATTCGCAAAAGGGCCCGTTGGGAGAGATGCATGCTGCATGCCATGCATAGCATGCTCAGGCCCTCATGCTCCTGAGCTGTTAATGCAAGATGGCCGCCAAGTGGGCCAGACAGGGCAGTGCACGCCCCACCACTTAAACAAACTTCGCCTTTGGTGTTGGTGCCACACACAACGTTTGGGTCACCCAATAGAACTCGCACCAGCCGCTGAACCGCCTTCAAACACCGCCGCCGGGCCTTGGGGCACTGCAGATCGGTGTACCGCCGGAGGTTAGCTGTGTTGAGAGCCCGCAGGGCCTCATTGACAGCACTGTCCATGAAGAATAAGAGGACCTGGACACGAAATGAGGGAGGGTTTTGAAGCAAGGGCCCAAAAAACACACGCGATAACCCACGCGATAACCCCCGCGATAACTAGGTTATCGCGTGATAACCCCCGCGATAACCCCCCGCGATAACTAGTTAGAGCGCGATAACCCCCCGCGATAACTAGTTAGAGCACCCAGTTAGAGCGCGATAACCCCCGCGATAACTAGTTAGAGCAGGGGTTAGTGCGCACTAACTGGTGGGGTTAGAGCAAGCGTTGGGCACCCTAAAACCTTCACAAACGTTGATTTTGCACCCAGGAAACCTTGGAGATGTCAACAATGTGCAGGCACGGGGTATATGGTGCCACAATCACAAATTCAAATTAGTCAAATGGACATGTTCCGGGCTAGTTGCCCCTCCTCACAGTACACAATGACAAACCATGGTGGGCATCCCACCAAAGCAGAAAAAATAGAAACAGTGAACAATAATCGAATCACAAATTACACTAGCTGGAGGGGTTAGAGGAAGCATTGGGCACCCTAAAACCCATGGACACCAGCTGCTGTCGCCACACAGGCGTGCAGTGCAAAACCCCCCCCCGCACTATAAAAAATCACGCTCCATCGCTCGCCCTCCCATGGCAATGCAGCGTGTAGTGCCCTGGTGTTGAACAACACCGGGGCTTGGGGGGTGGCATGCATGCCCAACCCTCCACCGCCCTACCCTTGCACACACGGGTGTGCCGCTTTTTTTCCCTCATGGAGGGATTCAGCAGGCCACCACTCTCCACCCAAAACTCACCCCCCGTGAAAGACCCCACACACACAATAAGCGCCATGGGCGCCCCATCCCGCAAATGGGAGTGGAGGCCCATGGTGTCCAACCCTTGGGGGCGAACAATTTGGATGCTACACCATGTGAACCATGGTGGAGCATTGGAGGTGCAATACCCATTGAGGTCTGCAACCAAGGGGGTGAGGGCAGGCCTGAGGGTAGCAGCGGCCATGTGGGTCGCCCTAAAATTAGAGGGGTTGGGGTTTCCACTTCCCATGAGGCCGAAGTGGCACATGTCCACTTGGGCCCCATATCGCTCCTCCCCACGAAAAATGCCCTTGGGCAACCCCCTTAGCAAACCCACGAGTCATTGGCTCCCACTCCTACTCCCGCTACCCTGACTCCGCAACCCTTGCGGCGCCAGCCCCTGCTGGGCGGTGAAGGAGGCACTGAGGGTGGAGGTGAGGCTGCGCACCTGCGCCTCAGCCACCCCCAAGCGCTGCCCGAGGTCATCCCCCCTCCTCCGCTGCCCCTCCACCTCCACCCTAAGCTGGGCCGCCTCCACCTCCGCCTTCCGCCTCCCCTCCTGGGCCTCCCTCAGGGCCTCCCTCATCGCCTCCACCTCCTCCCCCCTCTTGGCGGCCAGGTTGAGGGCCTGGTCCAGGGCACGCTGGGTGTTGCCCTGGGCCTTTTCGGCCTTCGCCAAGGCCGACTTGTGGTCGGCCGACCGACCCTTGGCCAGTGCGGCCTCGACCCCCGTGGCGGCCGCCTGCTCCACCAAAACCTGGCAAGCGTCCGTCACGTGGGTGGCCACACTGGCCCCCAAGGCCTCCACGTCCAGGGCCTCATGGGGGGGCTGGGCCGCCGCCACCTTTGCCACCTTCGATGGCTTGGGGGAGGGCTTGGGGGCGGGGGTTTGGCCCTTACCCCTAAGGGGGGGGGGGGGCATCCGGCTCAACCACCACCACGTCTGGTCCCCGCTTCGTCTGGCCTTTTCCCGGCCTTCCCCCCTTGGGTGCATACTGCCGAACCCAATCGGCAGTGGCGTCCACCACAGAAGGGGGGGGGGTCATACCCACCAACCTGGTGGATGTCCCCCCCCCCGTGCAGCTTCTGCCACACTTCCCTCCCCGTATACTCCCCCTCCCACAAAAAACACACCCTCAAAAGGAAATAAGATTTCCTTTGGGGGGGGTCGCTCATCCCAAACAAACACAAAAAAGCCGCAACCGTTTCCCCCTCTGCGGCATTCGGCCACTTGGCCGTTTCCCCCCCAACCCACACATAGGAGGGGAGGGTGAGGTTGGTCTTCCTCTCCAGCCCCCCCTCCTTCTCGGTGATGGTGACCTGCCGGTACCATCCCGTCCCCCCCATCCTGCAGGCCTCATCCCCAGGCTCCCCCCACCGCCACGACGCCCCCTCCGGCAGCCTCTTCTCCCCCTCCAGCTCCAACCGGGCCGCCACCGGCTTGGCGGGCCGTGCCCCTGCTGCTTCTGCTGCTCCGCCTGCTGCCTCGGCTGCCTGGGCGTCGTCCTTGACGAAGATACGGGGCAGCTGCAAGATGGTAGCCTGAAAAAAACAAAAGAAACAAAAAAAAACACGCGATAACCCGCGCGATAACCCCCGCGATAACTAGGTTATCGCGCGATAACCCCCGCGATAACCACCCGCGAAAACCCCGCGATAACTAGTTAGAACGCGATAACCTAGCGCGATAACTAGTTAGAGCACCTAGTTAGAACGCGATAACCTAGCGCGATAACTAGTTAGAGCAGGGGTCAGAGCAGGGTGTTGTGGGAAGTTTTCACACCTGGTGACATGGACACATGCCTTGGCCCTCCTTCTTGGCGTCGTCCAACACCAGGCCCAGCCTCCGCAGCCACACGAAGTCCGTGACGGCCGCATACTTCCCCACCTGCCGCCACTCCACCACCTGGGCCACCCCCTCCACCTCAGGGGCCACCCTTGCCACTCCCCCATACAACCCCCTCCTCACCACCAAAATGGTGCCCGCCGGCACCTTAATCCCAACATGCCCTTGCAAGGTGGGCCACGGCAGTGCCTCCCCATGGCACACCTTGGCCAAGGGGCACTGATCGGGGTTGCCTGCGACCGCCCCCGCCTCCTCATTAGTGAGGGGGGCAATCACCTCCCTCCCAATCCCCCACCCCGACAACAAAAAATGCCCTGTGGTTCTTCCCACCGGGAGCAAGCACTGAGCAGATTGCTCAATGCTGACCCCATTGGGGTCCACCACCACCACCTCCTCCTCCCCCCCCTCCACCTCCTCCCCCTCCTGGCATGGCACACAAAGGCCATCTTTGTGGGCGGTGCACAAAATCAGCCGATTGCATCCGTAGCAATTGGCTACCACCTTCCCCCTACACCTAACCGCCCCATCACACTGGACTGTCCTGGCCACCCGGCCACCAGGTGCCCCCAGCTGGGGCCTTTTAATGGACTGCGTCACGTGCAGGTTGGGGAATCGAAGATTCCCCCCCTGGGTAAGCTCAATGGCAAAAAATGCCATGAGGCGGGGGTCCCTTACCCCCATGGGGGAGGCCTTGGGAATCCCCGACCCCCTGTGGACATCAAGGGCATTAAAAAAAAAGGCAGTGCCCCTCTTGAATGGCACAGCCCTCTCCACCCAAGGGTCAGGGAACCCCGAACTGCTGGAGGGCACAAAAAGAAAATGTGACCCATCCTCCTCCTCATGATTATGGGTTAGCATAATAAGGCAATTGACAATCAATGTGCCTTCAGGAATGGTGTAGGGGGGGGCGTCGCGATGGAGGTGCTGGGGGGTGTGGTCATAGCTCGAAATTTCGGCCATGTCAAGGATGGTGCAGCTCCATCCGACCCCCCCCACCACAGTCTTCTTCGCGGTCTCAAGCACACGATCTGCCACCCTTTTGAGGACTGGCAGATCATGGAGCTTGTGGGGGTTGTGCTTGTGGTGGTTGGCACCCCCATAGTTGCCATACAATGTGCGGCGGGTCCCAGAATCTTGGGGCCTGCCGACAATGGGGGGGTTCTCATTGAAAATGGGTGCCTTCTCTGAGAGAGGCACCCTATCCAAATCATCCAAAAGACTTTGCAGCTGCACATCACTCAAAAAATCGTGCTCCAGGAGGTGGTTGACCACCAGCTTTCCCCCCACCGTGAGCACAAGGTCATTGGGGTCCCTATTAAAGGCCCCCAAGGGCTCGGCGGCAACCACCTCCTCCGCCTCCCCAATAAGGGGGGGTGTTGCCCCAAATGGAAAAAGAATCACCCCGTGCCCCGAAATAATGTTGGGAGTGGTGACCCCATACCACTCACGCTCCCACTCCCTTGTGGGGCAAAGGGAGTGCATGGGGAGCTTGTTTTCGGGGTCGCCAGTGCAGACCCGGCGGGTGTTGTGGGTGAGGGGTTGGGGGAACCAACCATCCGACTTCCCCTTCCCCTTACCCGGTCGGATCCTTACCTTTTGGACACTAATCATGAGGGGGTTGTAGGGCTTCTCCTTCCTCCCCCCAGCCCCCCACCCCCCCGCATCCTCCTCCTCCTCCTCCACTTCCTCCTCCTCCTCCTCCTGACCCACATAGAGGGTCGTCTTCGTCCCCGCACCCTTCTCGGCATGAGCGGTGACGGACTCCACCACCGCGTCCACATCCTCGGTATGAAGCTGGATCAAAAATCCAGCAACCCCTGGATTTACCTCTAGCAACTCGAAGATGTAGTTGCTGAGAACCAGGGGGTCTCGCTTGTCCGCCATGAAGGGGGACTTATGGACAAGGAGTCCAAAGTCCACACCATGTTCAAAGCGGGTCGCCACAGGGCGCCTCACATTGGCATCACCCATCGTAAACCCCTCAGGACCGCCAAGGCGACGGACCCCAAGGAGCTTTTGATGGTGCTCGCACCAAGCGTGGGCAGCAGCAAGGGCCATTATCAAAGAATACGAAGGCTTTGAGAGCTACAGCGAAAAGGGGAAACATGATTGAAGCGCGATAACCCACGCGATAACCCACGCGATAACTAGGTTATCGCGCGATAACCCCCGCGATAACCCCCGCGATAACTAGGTTATCGCGCGATAACCCACGCGATAACTAGTGCTCTAACCCCGTTCTAACCCCGCGATAACTAGTTAGAGCACACAAAGATCAAATCGCAAAAAGTGCAAAACGGGCAATATCGAGCAAACGAAACATGGAAGGCACATTGTTGCATCGTAGTGCACCCATGTAACATGTGAAATTCGGGGTTCCAACCATATTAACAACACCCAAAATTGGGGGGGTTCCGCACCACGCCCTAGAACGCTGCATCCCATTCCCTGCTGTCACTCGCTGGTGTTCTGTCTATTTCCAGGCTGTGATCAGGGTACAGCATGTGCATGCCCCATGCGAATACAGCATGACCCACATGGTTGGATATCAGGCCATAGTGGATGGGTCGCGCATGCGCTGTGTGCAGGCTGTACATGGTCATCTGCATATTCTGTGGTGTGGTGCCAGGCGCGAGCGGGAGTGCGACGTGTGGGGTGTAAGGGTGTACATGCGTAGTTATATCGAACTCCTGGGGTCTACAGAGGACCTTCAATTGCTGTTCATCTTCCCACCATTGTTGTGGTGCCAATACTATAACTCGTGTGTTATGGCAGTGCGCTAGAGTGCGTTGTATGTCACATACCATATCCTGATATTCAGGCCTCCACTCCCAGGATCTCGGGATCCACATGGCCATGGTGTGGTCGCGCGCATGTGCATACTGCTCCAGGGTAGGCCACGCTCCCAGGATGTGCTCCTCGGTGAGTGTAGATTGGTATCGTAGCGGATGCAGTGCTGTGTGGACTTGCTCCCGCAAAAGCACTGTGCAGTTTAGTGCCACGTGACATGCACGATATAGTTTGTGTCTCTTGGCTCGCGATATACAGTGCGTGCTTGTGCGCGCTCTCTGATCCCTGGGTCCTGCCTGTCTGCGCTCCGCCTCTGGCGCTGTCGCACGCAGTGTGTCAGGATGATACTGCAATGTGGACAGTGGCTGCAGCTGCGTTAGTGTACTATTTGTGGTCGCCTGCAGCCACTTCCTGAGCCATTGCAGATAGAGCAGTGTCTGTGTGGGTGTTACCTCTGTCCACATGCTGATGCCGTGTGCTCGGGTCCATGCATCCCACATTGGCCTCAGCGCCCTCCATCTATGGGTGTAGTGACCTAGTGCCCGTACCATGGCATGCGGGGGATAATCTGATTCATATATGAAATGTGCATGTTTATTTTCACGCATATTCCTTTGGCTACCATCTGTACGTTTCTGGCCGGAGGCGCGCTTTTGTGGCCCACGGTGTTGCACGTAAGGTTTTGAAAACGCGTAGAGCGCGCACAACGCGTACAACACGTACAGACCAAGTAACACGCACAGAACGCGTAGCACGCCGAACACGTGCCTCCAGAGGCACGTGCAGAATTGGAATACAGGACCGCACAGAACGCGCAGAATGCGCAGCACGTCGCTTTGCACACGGGCGCACATCGAGGAGGGGCCGCGTCCTCACAGTTGGGTATCCAGCCTACGCGGTTGTCCCCCAGGGTTCGCACTGGTCCCATGGGTAGGGATAGCAGAGGCTCCGCCTCCATGATCGTCTCGTTCAAGCCCCCCATTCCACCACACTACTCCTCATCCTCCTCATCCTCCTCATCCTCCTCGTCCTCCTCATCCTCCTCGTCCTCCTCGCCTTCCTCGTCCTCCTCGCCTTCCTCGTCCTCCTCGTCCTCCTCGTCCTCCTCGTCTACCTCCATGTCCCGTGCGCCTTGCACACCTCCATAGCCATGTCCCGGTGCAAAGCACAACACGTGGAATGCCTTTCCACAACCGGTACATTCATAGCCGGTTCTTCCCCTCTTGCAAAAGTGGCACACACGCCGCCGTTGTGTCGCCACCGGCACGTGTACCTCTTGTCGTAGGGGGTGGGCAAAGTACCGCTGCCGCAACACTTGCCATTGCCATTCCCACATACTAGTGGTCTCCTTGCAAAGTCCCAATTGCCGACAAGTTGCGAACACATTCACAACTGCGTACCGGAGCACGAACGCACGCACCGCGTGGGCCCATGTCATCTGGCGGCCAACCTGCCTCATCTGCAGGGCCATCTGGTTCACACCATCGACACCGCGCGACAGTGTGCGGTACGCCGCCACCACGGGGTGCACTTCCCGCCCGCTTCGCGGGTGAGGTGGTCCCTTTCGGGCAAACCACACATTCGTCAACATCGGCACAACGCGGGGGGGTTTGTGCCCGACCTTCGGATTCTTGTACGTGCACAGACTGTACTTGAAATCCGCAACAGTGCACACCGCCGTCTGCCCCTCCTGCATCTGCTCCCCGGCCCATGTCACGCCGTACGTGGACCTCTTCGTCATCATGAGGAATGGCCGCTTGTTGGCGGCCAATTCCTTTGCAAGGCCGTGGGACCCGAAAAAGGAGTCGGCACATAGCACCGTCCCCTCGGGCAGCAATGATGCCCACAACTTCATGATGTTTTTGGCATCGAAGTTTCCCGCCGCAGTACCGTAGCGGCGTAGCCGGCCACGAACACCGGTGTACAAATACCCGTCCACCACGTACCCCCATGTTGCATCGGCCAGGCAATACAACTTTATCCCGGTTGGGTGCGGTTTCCGGGCTATGAACATTTTCAAGGGGCCCGCTAGGATTCCCTTGTGGGGCACCACGGACTCATCGCCGCAGGCCCCACCCCCCATGCACCACGCTCCCGCCCATTGGCCATTGCAGTCTTCCAGTAGCGAGACGACATCGGTACGTAGCAACCGTTGCAGCAAGTAGTATTGGCGACGCGTCAGCATGTTTGCCATATAGGGATTGTATAATAGGCCCTTGCGGTCCCAAACCCCGTCCACCTGCATTGGTCGCACCATCCCCAATAGAATTAGAAATGCATTGTACCTAGGTACTAGAGGTAGCAGGTCTGGCCTTCCGTGGTCCCGTAGGGCTTGGCATTGTAGATTCTCTATGGGGGGCATGATATGGTCCCACACCTCGTCCTCAGTATAGCCGATGAGCCAGGATTCCCCGGGCCGGATACCGTACTGGATATCGGCCGCACAGTCCTCCCGTGGGAGCCTATGGTCGTACAGCGGTGGTTGAAATTTTGGTGGCATCACAAAAAAAGATTGTTGAGAAATGAAACTCTGTAGAACACACAACACACCAGTGGCAGTTCCAAAGGCAACAGAAAACAGCAAAAGCGGAACGTGCAGAACGCGGGGCACACGCAGAACGCGTAACACGACCTCCAGAGGCAGACAAAGAAGCAGACGCGTAGAGCGCGTATTACACGAAACACACACAGGACAGGGGGTGGGGCAATGGGGGCGGCAACACGAACAAGTCAATTGTTGCTTTCTTGAAACGGTGTCCGTGCACCCTACATGGTCCACGCAGAGCAGCGGCCGCAGCCGCCACCATTCATCCGAACGTCGAAAAAGTATTCACAACACAATAAATACCGGTGTCGGTGCCCCAATGGAAGCACCGCCTACCGATGCCACCACTGTGGGGTTGGCTGTGAATGTGCTTGCTGGGCCAACGGCACTGGCCTGGAAAAGAAGAGGGGTTGTGAGGTTTGTCTGCCGCGGACCTCATCGGGGTCGGGCCATTCATCCCCCTCCTGTGTGTTTGAAAAAATGCTGCCTGGACTGCTCCAACTTAGGTCGGCCCGATTTACTAAATCTGCACTATCTCGTCCTTCTCCTCCATCTCCTCTCCCGCCGCTGTGGCTTCCTCCGGGGGCTCCTCTCCCATTTCCGCATCGCTCTTCGGCGCCCCAGCGCTCTCTTCCTTGGCTGCCTCCGGCTCCTGCGGTGGATCCATTGGCGCGGTCGACTCCTCCTCCGGCTCCGTTTTGATTGGGTGCTGCAGAACACGGAACACGCGTGAAACATGCAACCCACCTCTAGAGGCAATCCGAGAGGCACAAAAAAGGAAACGTGTGGAACGCGCAGAACGCGGAGAACACGGGGCTCGCATCCAGAGGCACACCCGGAGGCTACGCGCAAATCCCCTAGAACGCATAGTACTAATGTGCAACGCGCACCCGTGCACCTTCCGTGTGCGGGGCTCCCGTCTCCGGCCCCATCTCCGGCCTGCCTTGCTGCTCCCCGGACGGTGGCGGTGGTGGCGGACGCCCTTGCGGCATTGGCTGGGGTGGTGGGAGTATTGGCGCTAGTGGGTCCCCCAGCGGTGGCGGTGGCTGCAGCATTCCTTGCGGTGGAGGATACGTGGGTGGCGGCGGATAATCCGGGGGCCGGTACTTGTACGGGTCGGACCCATACGGGAGACTCCCGGAGCTCGAAGGCATGTCCGGATCCGTCTTTATCGGCTGGTACTCGTACCGCGGCTCATACTCGTATCGCGGCTCATACGGATACCCATGCTGCTGCGGATACCCATACTCCTCCCAGGTTGTCTGCAGAACATGCAGAGCGCGCAAAACAGGTAAGACATGGGAAGGCAAATCCAGAGGCAGTCACAGAATCGAACGTGCAGACCGCGTAGAACGCGTAGGACGCCCAAAGCATATAGGAGGCAACTCCAGAGGCAAGTGAAAAGACCCGTGCCACGACGTCCAGCACAAGAATGCACACCCGCTGCCTCTTTGCATCCTTTGTTCTCACGAGTGTCAATGCCCCTGTGTCGGGGAGGTGGACACCTCTGTCCTCCGTTAAGGTGTAGGCCATGAGACCAGCCATGCGGACCGTGCGCGACGGCTTCTCCTGTACAGACCACGCAAAGCGCGTGCAACACCGGAAGGCACCCCCAGAAGCAACGAAGAGGGGAAACGTCGGGAACACGTAGCACGCGCAGAACGCCGAAGACGCGCTACACGCTGCACTGGAGGCGTTATAGAGCGAACACGCAACACATGCAGTACACCTGCAAAGTGTCAGTGGGCATGTCGACAATGTCCTCCGCACCAAACGCACTCAGCTGGTCCATGGTGCGCCGTGGTCGGTATCCAGACGACAGGGGCTCCCCCTTCAATTTCGCCAACGGCAGGCCTGCAGCTGCGGGGTCACAAATTCCGTAGGCCAGTCCGGGGCTCCGACACAGTTCGTGCACACCGACACCCCCTTGATCAACCCGGTTGCGACTTGGCGGGGTGAGCTGCTGGGGTATCGCTCCTCAAACAGTTCTCTGGCAGCGGCTGTGCTTTGTGCATTCTTCGTGCCACAGCGGAGGACCATCTGCACACTGTACGCCCGCACGTCCGTCACCAGAAGCAGCGCCAGGCCCAATTCGCGGCGCGCTTGTGTTTCCTCGGCCAAACACACTTTGTAGTGTTGGCATACTCCTCCGAGTGACACTTCATATTCCGACTCCAGGGTGCGCTGCATGACGTGCACATCGTTGTCGTAGGCGGCCCCGGCTTGGTACTTCTCCCCTCGGGTTGCACCTGTGGGCATCGACCTGTGCGGTTCGCCTTCCACTGCGTAACGCACATGCTTGGGCTTCTCCTCCACCTTCTTCTTGCCCTTGCTCTTCTTCTTGGGTGGACTCTTCGTCTTTTCCTTCTTCTTCTTGGACAGCTCCTCCGGCTCTGGCCTTGCCTCTGGCTTTGCCTCTGGCTTCGCCTTGACAGGGGTCCCCTTTGGTTGTGCGGCCATGCGGGCAACCTCCAGGTGGGTGCTGCGGGGGGCGCGTTGGGCGAGGGAGGGCTCGTCCTCGTCCTTCACACTGGCAGCATCACTGCCCTCCTCGTCATCCTCCTCCTCCGTCTCCTCTGCCTCATCCGGCTCCTCTTCCGACTCCTCTTCCGACTCGTCCTCATCCGAACTCTCCGTGGTTCCCTCATCTTGGATCCACGTCCACAGCCGGTCGCGCGGAATCTGTAGAACATGCAGAACATGCAAGACACATGGAGACAACCCCAGAGGCAATACCAGAGGAAGCGCGCAGAGCGCCGAGAACGCGCAAAACGCATAGCACGCAATGAGAGGTAGCTCCAGAGGCAACGAAAAAGGGAACGGATAAAACGCGCAGAACGCACAGAATACCTTTTTGTATTTCAAGAAGCCATCCTTCTTGTTGCGGACGTCTTGCACCACGTGTGCCGCATGTGGCTTGCCCGTCGGGGCCTTCACCTGTAATAAAAGGGTGCAAGAGGCGGTAGTGGACAACGGGCAGCGCAAAATAGTGCTCACATGAACCACAAACCCGTGAACGTGGTACACCTGATACGTTGTGAGGTTCGTCAACCAAAATTCTTTGTCCTGCTTGTCCTTGGCCCGTTTCTTCTTCCGATTGACCCATCCGGCATGCCACCCCGCTGCGAGACAAGGGGGTGAGGAGGACAGCGGTGCAAGGCGAGAAGCGAGACGAAAACGGAGACACACACACATACTTGTGGCTTGTTTAATTTGAAAGACAACGAAGGCGTCGTGCTTCAGTTTCTCCGGATGCTTCCACTCTCCCAGCTTCCCACCCTTTTGCAACCATTGAGAATGTGTGGCGGGGTACAGGGGTGCAGGCATGGCTCCTGCACCATAAAAGCAAAGCGGCCTATGAATGTTGGGACAAAAACATGCTGCAAAGCACGTAGCACGCGTAGAACGGCTCCAGAGGCAACGTCAGAAGCGAAAAACGACAACACACATAACACCCAACACACGTGGGCAATGTAGCACCAAGGCAAACGCATAGGCAGAAGGCAATTGTCGTTGGAATACGCACGTTTCAGTTCCATTGGGAACCAGTGCAGGTTTGTGGCAGAGTAAACGGGTGAAAGCATGGCAAAAAAAAAAAATCGGGGGTGGTATGATAGGTGTGAAGCGCTTAGCTCTTGCAGAACGCGTAGAACGCGTAGGAAGACTTCCAGAGGCAGACTCAGAGGCACCGGACCGAAACACGCAGGACGCGCAACACACGCAGCACGCGTAGCACCAAGACAGAGGCAGAGGCAGGAGGCAATTGTGCTTCTCTCCTCGAAAATGGTTGAATTGAGCTAAACGGATAGTTCCATTGCGTCGGGCACCCTCGAAAACCCCCCGGAAGCACAAAACAATCATAAAAGCAAAAACGCGAGAAAATTCGTGCTATGCGTTCTACGCGTGGTAGCCAAAGGAATATACAGTGTAGCTTTATTGAGCTGTGCCCGTTGCAGCTCAATCTCTCTGATTCGTGCATCAATACCTGCTCTGATACCCTGCATACTGGCCATCTCCTGCAGTACTGTGGTGGCAATTTTATGGCCATGTGCTTTAAGCTCCTTTAGCTCTGCCTGATATTGTGCATCTGGGGTCTGTGTCTCAGGTTGTTCGACACATTTTCTCCACCATGTGCACGTCCATCTGCACGCTGGTGTTTTCCAACCGCGTGCTATCTTGCGTATGGCTGGTGTGTGGTCTGTGTGTTTGTGTGTGTCGTGCAGCGCGTAGTATGTACAGCCACATACCCAATCGGGTAGACTACTCGGTTTTAGTTTAAAGCCACATCATTTGCCGTCGGCTCGTTCATGAGGTGCTTCGGGTCTCCTTCGATTGATATTTCGGGCATTGGGATCCCGGTCTCTGTCCACGGCATTGCTTTGAAGCTGCCGTCCTTCACGCTGGTGATGGTGACCTTCGATGCACGCCATGTTGTCATCCCCGGCACTTTGTACACGACGTGTGCGACCCCTCCTTGTACCATATCCATTGGTGTCGCTCCTCCCGGTCGCGAACGCAATTCCGGTGCCGCCGGCTTCCCCGCACCATCTTTAAGTAGTGCCTTGATGCGATTCATCCCGTCTCCCAAATCGTTGACCTTGTGCTTTAATTCTCCCATGTCCTTGTCAATCTGCTCAAACTTCTCGTCCGTTTTCTTCATGTACGCCGTTGTGACCTCGTCTGGGACCATCTCCACATCTTCATTCGGGCTCCCCGCGGGCGTTGTTGGTTGTGTCTGCACCTGGGGTTCTTTCACGGGTGTCTTTGTTCCAAAATTGATTGTTCCGGATCCAAACTCCACTGGATTGTCGTGTCCATGTGCTCCTTGGCGTACCCATTTCTCCAACGTGACCGGTTTCCCATTATCCGTGGCCTTGGCGAGTCTCTTTTCCAACAAGTCCCGTTCGGCGTCGTCACGTGTTTGTACCAACACGTGATTGTCTCTCGGGTACATGAGACCCAGTCCTGGTAGGAGATTGCGCAGCGTGTTGACGTCGTTATCTGTGGCCTTTCTTTCAAAACGCACCATGACGCCGTGCTCAATATCATGTCTAGTAGTGGTTTTGCGAATTGCGGTAATGCTGCCGCCATGATCTCACGTATCTCCACTGCATTTGGCTTCGATGGGTACGGTGTGTATCATGTGGCTCCTTTTCCTGCTTGCCCTTTGCCACCGGCTTTTCCCCAGCAATCTTCCGTCTTATGCCCCACATATTTTTGGTGATAGTCACACCAGTATTTTGGTCGGCCATCCGGGAAGGTGCCTACTTGGCCTCCGCCTTGTGTCGTCGGTGGAGCGCCTCCGGTATTTGCCGTCGGGCAGTCTCTTGCAAGGTGTCCTTGGCCTCCACATCGATAACACGTTACGCTCTGCATGTGCTATAGTGTACAACTCTTGGGATGCAGCGTTCTAGGGCGTGGTGCGGAACCCCTAGTTAGAACGCAATTTCTGGAACACCCACCTACCCTCAATTTTGGGGCAAACCACCTAAAAAAATGGATTCAGCACCCTCAAAAACCCCCCATCCCCTTTCTTTCCCCACATAACCCGCATCATGGGGGTGGTTTTTGGGGGGGGGGTCAAAGAGTTAGAGCACAGTTAGAACAGAGTTAGAACGCAGTTAGAGCACCTTGCTCTAACTAGTTATCGCGCTAGTTATCGCGCGATAACTCAGTTATCGCGCAGTTATCGCGGGTAGTTATCGCGCACCCCTCCTCCCTCCCTCCCTAGGACAAACAACACAAAACACTTGGCACAAAGCATCTGTGGTCGTTTTTCATACAAAGTCATCAATGTCTGAGGCCTTGGCTGCCTCAAGTCCCAAAAGCCCTTGCTCCAGGGCGTTCATGGACATGCAATGGTGCATGTGGCGGAGGGACATACTTGGCCTCACCAAAGACCAACCCTTAAAACAATTTTTGAGCCTCCTCTTGTAAGGCCCATGCCGATACTCCGTTGGGATGGAGGAAAACTGAAAAATGTTCCTCCATTTCTCGGCAAAAAAGGTGGGATGTGCCAAGCACCAATGGATCCACCTGGTGGGGGACCAACCTGAGTCTCCCCGCGCTTTTGAAAATTTTGTGGTCAACGCACGGTGGCGTTCCACTTGGGTTAGAGTGTACAACTCCCTCACCCTCCAAAGCTCATACAAACCCTCAATGCATTTCACCATGACATGCACAACAACCCATAACATAGGTCCCCCAGGGGTCCTCACTGTGGGGACATGCTCTTTGAGGCAATCCACAAATTGCCTTTGGAAGGGGGGGGAGGTTAGGAAAACTTTGGTGCTTGTTAGATCGAAATCTTTTTCTGTGGCCCTCGAGGCCGAAGGGAGGCGTTCCCTCAGAGGGATGCCTGAGGTCTCATCCTTGAGGGCTTGTTTGAAGGCCTGCAAAGCTGCAAGAGCTTGGGCCTTACCAGGGGTACCAGGGGGGAGGGCCTGAAGGATGGTCTCAATGCGCTTTGCAACGCCGTTTAGGATGCGGCATGCTGCATGTTGGTAGTCCCCCGGCCGCCTATCAGGGGTCACACTTCTCAAGAATGCCCCCCATCTTGAGGTGGACTCCACCCCCCTTTGCTCAACAATCCCATTGGGGTCTTTGCACAACCAACACTTAGACCCAGCCCCCCCCATTGCTTGCATCCCCTTCCCATCCCCTGTCAAAATGACAGTGCAAGTCAAAAATTGGTTTTGAAAGAGGACAACGTCCTCTTCCACATCCCTCACCTCTTGGTTGAGGTTGGCGGAGATGTCCAGGCTTCTCAAAAAAGCCTGTTCATCCCCGCCATCCATGCAAAACCATGAGGCCCATAGCTTCACCTTCGAAGCATATTTTACCCCCCCCCATACATTAACCCATACATCCGCACGGGTGGAGGATGCCTTCCACAAGGAAGTCGCATCAACTGAAATAACAACAATGGCGACGCCACTAGGGGGGGGTTTCCCAATAACTCGGGCCATAGATATTGCATTTTGCACAATTGATTGCAAAGGCACATGAGCAGCTGCCCTATTGCGGCCTGTGGTAGACTTTACAATGGTTGTTTGGGGAAAGTAGGGCATGATCCGTTGCCGAACGGTCCTTAGGTCCCGTTGTGTGCAACGGCGGGGCATTCGCAAAAGGGCCCGTTGGGAGAGATGCATGCTGCATGCCATGCGTAGCATGCTCAGGCCCTCATGCTCCTAAGCTGTTAATGCAAGATGGCCGCCAAGTGGGCCAGACAGGGCAGTGCACGCCCCACCACTTAAACAAACTTCGCCTTTGGTGTTGGTGCCACACACAACGTTCGGGTCACCCAATAGAACTCGCACCAGCCGCTGAACCGCCTTCAAACACCGCCGCCGGGCCTTGGGGCACTGCAGATCGGTGTACCGCCGGAGGTTAGCTGTGTTGAGAGCCCGCAGGGCCTCATTGACAGCACTGTCCATGAAGAATAAGAGGACCTGGACACGAAATGAGGGAGGGTTTTGAAGCAAGGGCCCAAAAAACACACGCGATAACCCACGCGATAACCCCCGCGATAACTAGGTTATCGCGCGATAACCCCCGCGATAACCCCCCGCGATAACTAGTTAGAGCGCGATGACCCCCCGCGATAACTAGTTAGAGCACCCAGTTAGAGCGCGATAACCCCCGCGATAACTAGTTAGAGCAGGGGTTAGTGCGCACTAACTGGTGGGGTTAGAGCAAGCGTTGGGCACCCTAAAACCTTCACAAACGTTGATTTTGCACCCAGGAAACCTTGGAGATGTCAACAATGTGCAGGCACGGGGTACATGGCGCCACAATCACAAATTCAAATGAGTCAAATGGACATGTTCCGGGCTAGTTGCCCCTCCTCAGAGTCCACAGAGTACAGTAATAGAAATAGTGAACAATAATCGAATCACAAATTACACTAGCTGGAGGGGTTAGAGGAAGCATTGGGCACCCTAAAACCCATGGACAGCAGCTGCTGTCGCCACACAGGCGTGCAGTGCAGAACCCCCCCCCGCACTATAAAAAATCACGCTCCATCGCTCGCCCTCCCATGGCAATGGAGCGTGTAGTGCCCTGGTGTTGAACAACACCGGGGCTTGGGGGGTGGCGGTGCATGCCCAACCCTCCACCGCCCTACCCTTGCACACACGGGTGTGCCGCTTTTTTTCCCTCAAGGAGCGATTCAGCAGGCCACCACTCTCCACCCAAAACTCACCCCCCGTGAAAGACCCCACACACACAATAAGCGCCATGGGCGCCCCATCCCGCAAATGGGAGTGGAGGCCCATGGTGTCCGTCCCTTGGGGGCGAACAATTTGGATGCTACACCATGTGAACCATGGTGGAGCATTGGAGGTGCAATACCCATTGAGGTCTGCAACCAAGGGGGTGAGGGCAGGCCTGAGGGTAGCAGCGGCCATGTGGGTCGCCCTAAAATTAGAGGGGTTGGGTTTTCCACTTCCCACGAGGCCAAAGTGGCACATGTCCACTTGGGCCCCATATCGCTCCTCCCCACGAAAAATGCCCTTGGGCAACCCCTTGAGCAAATCCACTAGTCATTGGCTCCCACTCCTACTCCCGCTACCCTGACTCTGCAACCCTTGCGGCGCCAGCCCCTGCTGGGCCTGTTGCACCCCAAAGGAGGCACAGAGGGTGGAGGTGAGGCTGCGCACCTGCGCCTCAGCCACCCCCAAGCGCTGCCCAAAGTCATCCCCCCTCCTCCGCTGCCCCTCCACCTCCACCCTAAGCTGGGCCGCCTCCACCTCCGCCTTCCGCCTACCCTCCTGGGCCTCCCTCAGGGCCTCCCTCATCGCCTCCACCTCCTCCCCCCTCTTGGCGGCCAGGTTGAGGGCCTGGTCCAGGGCACGCTGGGTGTTGCCCTGGGCCTTTTCGGCCTTCGCCAAGGCCGACTTGTGGTCGGCCGACCGACCCTTGGCCAGTGCGGCCTCGACCCCCGTGGCGGCCGCCTGCTCCACCAAAACCTGGCAAGCGTCCGTCACGTGGGTGGCCACACTGGCCCCCAAGGCCTCCACGTCCAGGGCCTCATGGGGGGGCTGGGCCGCCGCCACCTTTGCCACCTTCGATGGCTTGGGGGAGGGCTTGGGGGCGGGGGTTTGGCCCTTACCCCTAAGGGGGGGGGGGGCATCCGGCTCAACCACCACCACGTCTGGTCCCCGCTTCGTCTGGCCTTTTCCCGGCCTTCCCCCCTTGGGTGCATACTGCCGAACCCAATCGGCAGTGGCGTCCAACACAGAAGGGGGGGGGGGTCATACCCACCAACCAGGTGGATGTCCCCCCCCCTGTGCAGCTTTTGCCACACTTCCCTCCCCGTATACTCCCCCTCCCACAAAAAACACACCCTCAAAAGGAAATAAGATTTCCTTTGGGGGGGGTCGCTCATCCCAAACAAACACAAAAAAGCCGCAACCATTTCCCCCTCTGCGGCTTGCGGCCACTTGGCCGTTTCCCCCCCAACCCACACATAGGAGGGGAGGGTGAGGTTGGTCTTCCTCTCCAGCCCCCCCTCCTTCTCGGTGATGGTGACCTGCCGGTACCATCCCGTCCCCCCCATCCTGCAGGCCTCATCCCCAGGCTCCCCCCACCGCCACGACGCCCCCTCCGGCAGCCTCTTCTCCCCCTCCAGCTCCAACCGGGCCGCCACCGGCTTGGCGGGCCGTGCCCCTGCTGCTTCTGCCGCTCCGCCTGCTGCCTCGGCTGCCTGGGCGTCGTCCTTGACGAAGATGCGGGGCAGCTGGGGCAGCTGCAAGATGGTAGCCTGAAAAAAACAAAAGAAACAAAAAAAAACACGCGATAACCCGCGCGATAACCCCCGCGATAACTAGGTTATCGCGCGATAACCCCCGCGATAACCACCCGCGATAACTCCGCGATAACTAGTTAGAACGCGATAACCTAGCGCGATAACTAGTTAGAGCACCTAGTTAGAACGCGATAACCTAGCGCGATAACTAGTTAGAGCAGGGGTTAGAGCAGGGTGTTGTGGGAAGTTTTCACACCTGGTGACATGGACACATGCCTTGGCCCTCCTTCTTGGCGTCGTCCAGCACCAGGCCCAGCCTCCGCAGCCACACGAAGTCCGTGACGGCCGCATACTCCCCCACCTGCCGCCACTCCACCACCTGGGCCACCCCCTCCACCTCAGGGGCCACCCTTGCCACTCCCCCATACAACCCCCTCCTCACCACCAAAATGGTGCCCGCCGGCACCTTAATCCCAACATGCCCTTGCAAAGTGGGCCAGGGCAGTGCCTCCCCATGGCACACCTTGGCCAAGGGACACTGATCGGGGTGGCCTGCGACCGCCCCCGCCTCCTCATTAGTGAGGGGGGCAATCACCTCCCTCCCAATCCCCCACCCCGACAACAAAAAATGCCCTGTGGTTGTTCCCACCGGGAGCAAGCACTGAGCAGATTGCTCAATGCTGACCCCATTGGGGTCCACCACCACCTCCTCCTCCTCCCCCCCCACCACCTCCTCCCCCTCCTGGCATGGCACACAAAGGCCATCTTTGTGGGCGGTGCACAAAATCAGCCGATTGCATCCGTAGCAATTGGCTACCACCTTCCCCCTACACCTAACCGCCCCATCACACTGGACTGTCCTGGCCACCCGGCCACCAGGTGCCCCCAGCTAGGGCCTTTTAATGGACTGCGTCACGTGCAGGTTGGGGAATCGAAGATTCCCCCCCTGGGTAAGCTCAATGGCAAAAAATGCCATGAGGCGGGGGTCCCTTACCCCCATGGGGGAGGCCTTGGGAATCCCCGACCCCCTGTGGACATCAAGGACATTAAAAAAAAAGGCAGTGCCCCTCTTGAATGGCACAGCCCTCTCCACCCAAGGGTCAGGGAACCCCGAACTGCTGGAGGGCACAAAAAGAAAATGTGACCCATCCTCCTCCTCATGATTATGGGTTAGCATAATAAGGCAATTGACAATCAATGTGCCTTCAGGAATGGTGTAGGGGGGGGCGTCGCGATGGAGGTGCTGGGGGGTGTGGTCATAGCTCGAAATTTCGGCCATGTCAAGGATGGTGCAGCTCCATCCGACCCCCCCCACCACAGTCTTCTTCGCGGTCTTAAGCACACGATCTGCCACCCTTTTGAGGACTGGCAGATCATGGAGCTTGTGGGGGTTGTGCTTGTGGTGGTTGGCACCCCCATAGTTGCCATACAATGTGCGGCGGGTCCCAGAATCTTGGGGCCTGCCGACAATGGGGGGGTTCTCATTGAAAATGGGTGCCTTCTCTGAGAGAGGCACCCTATCCAAATCATCCAAAAGACTTTGCAGCTGCACATCACTCAAAAAATCGTGCTCCAGGAGGTGGTTGACCACCAGCTTTCCCCCCACCGTGAGCACAAGGTCATTAATTGGGGTCCCTATTAAAGGCCCCCAAGGGCTCGGCGGCAACCACCTCCTCCGCCTCCCCAATAAGGGGGGGTGTTGCCCCAAATGGAAAAAGAATCACCCCCTGCCCCGAAATAATGTTGGGAGTGGTGACCCCATACCACTCACGCTCCCAATCCCTTGTGGGGCAAAGGGAGTGCATGGGGAGCTTGTTTTCGGGGTTGTCAGTGCAGACCCGGCGGGTGTTGTGGGTGAGGGGTTGGGGGAACCAACCATCCGACTTCCCCTTCCCCTTACCCGGTCGGATCCTTACCTTCTGGACACTATTCATGAGGGGGTTGTAGGGCTTCTCCTTCCTCCCCCCAGCCCCCACCCCCCCCGCATCCTCCTCCTCCTCCTCCACTTCCTCCTCCTCCTCCTCCTGACCCACATAGAGGGTCGTCTTCGTCCCCGCACCCTTCTCGGCATGAGCGGTGACGGACTCCACCACCGCGTCCACATCCTCGGTATGAAGCTGGATCAAAAATCCAGCAACCCCTGGATTTACCTCTAGCAACTCGAAGATGTAGTTGCTGAGAACCAGGGGGTCTCGCTTGTCCGCCATGAAGGGGGACTTATGGACAAGGAGTCCAAAGTCCACACCATGTTCAAAGCGGGTCGCCACAGGGCGCCTCACATTGGCATCACCCATCGTAAACCCCTCAGGACCGCCAAGGCGACGGACTCCAAGGAGCTTTTGATGGTGCTCGCACCAAGCGTGGGCAGCAGCAAGGGCCATTATCAAAGAATACGAAGGCTTTGAGAGCTACAGCGAAAAGGGGAAACATGATTGAAGCGCGATAACCCACGCGATAACCCACGCGATAACTAGGTTATCGCGCGATAACCCCCGCGATAACCCCCGCGATAACTAGGTTATCGCGCGATAACCCACGCGATAACTAGTGCTCTAACCCCGTTCTAACCCCGCGATAACTAGTTAGAGCACACAAAGATCAAATCGCAAAAAGTGCAAAACGGGCAATATCGAGCAAACGAAACATGGAAGGCACATTGTTGCATCATAGTGCACCCGTGTAACATGTGAAATTCCGGGTTCCAACCATATTAACAACACCCAAAATTGGGGGGGTTCCGCACCACGCCCTAGAACGCTGCATCCCACATGTGACTCCGATCGTGTAGTCCTTGATTATCTCGTAAGGTATTCCACGCAAAAGTCAGGCGTGTGCTTGCGAGAAATGGTAATCAAACCTATCCGTGAGTCGGCAATGAGCACAAAAGCGATGCAAAGACAAAAAACGTTCTCAATCGGCCATGACCTGCGGACACAAATAGTTTACAGTGCTGCCACGCACTATTTCACCGTTCATATCCACTTGTTGGTGGTTTCTGCTTTTTGTCTCACCATATGGTATTGCCTCTCTACACTAGCTCTATGTACCCGATAAATCTCCGGCGCATGGTATGTATGTATGCCATGACACATCATGCATGGGATGCAGCGTTCTAGGGCGTGGTGCGGAACCCCTAGTTAGAACGCAATTTCTGGAACACCCACCTACCCTCAATTTTGGGGCAAACCACCTAAAAAAATGGATTCAGCACCCTCGAAAAACCCCCATCCCCTTTCTTTCCCCACATAACCCTCATTGTAGGGGTGGTTTTTTTGGGGGGGGGGGGGTCAAAGAGTTAGAGCACAGTTAGAACAGAGTTAGAACGCAGTTAGAGCACCTTGCTCTAACTAGTTATCGCGCTAGTTATCGCGCGATAACTCAGTTATCGCGCAGTTATCGCGGGTAGTTATCGCGCACCCCTCCTCCCTTCCTCCCTAGGACAAACAACACAAAACACTTGGCACAAAGCATCTGTGGTCGTTTTTCATACAAAGTCATCAATGTCTGAGGCCTTGGCTGCCTCCAGTCCCAAAAGCCCTTGCTCCAGGGCGTTCATGGACATGTAATGGTGCATGTGGCGGAGGGACATACTTGGCCTCACCAAGGACCAACCCTTAAAACAATTTTTGAGCCTCCTCTTGTAAGGCCCATGCCGATACTCCGTTGGGATGGAGGAAAACTGAAAAATGTTCCTCCATTTCTCGGCAAAAAAGGTGGAATGTGCCAAGCACCAATGGATCCACCTGGTGGGGGACCAACCTGAGTCTCCCCGCGCTTTTGAAAATTTTGTGGTCAACGCACGGTGGCGTTCCACTTGGGTTAGAGTGTACAACTCCCTCACCCTCCAAAGCTCATACAAACCCTCAATGCATTTCACCATGACATGCACAACAACCCATAACATAGGTCCCCCAGGGGTCCTCACTGTGGGGACATGCTCTTTGAGGCAATCCACAAATTGCCTTTGGAAGGGGGGGGAGGTTAGGAAAACTTTGGTGCTTGTTAGATCCAAATCTTTTTCTGTGACCCTCGAGGCCGAAGGGAGGCGTTCCCTCAGAGGGATGCCTGAGGTCTCTTCCTTGAGGGCTTGTTTGAAGGCGTGCAAAGCTGCAAGAGCTTGGGCCTTACCAGGGGTACCAGGGGGGAGGGCCTGAAGGGTGGTCTCAATGCGCTTTGCAATGCCGTTTAGGATGCGGCATGCTGCATGTTGGTAGTCCCCCGGCCGCCTATCAGGGGTGACACTTCTCAAGAATGCCCCCCATCTTGAGGTGGACTCCACCCCCCTTTGCTCAACAATCCCATTGGGGTCTTTTGCACAACCAACACTTAGACCCAGCCCCCCCCATTGCTTGCATCCCCTTCCCATCCCCTGTCAAAATGACAGTGCAAGTCAAAAATTGGTTTTGAAAGAGGACAACGTCCTCTTCCACATCCCTCACCTCTTGGTTGAGGTTGGCGGAGATGTCCAGGCTTCTCAAAAAAGCCTGTTCATCCCCGCCATCCATGCAAAACCATGAGGCCCATAGCTTCACCTTCGAAGCATATTTTGCCCCCCCCCATACATTAACCCATACATCCGCACGGGTAGAGGATGCCTTCCACAAGGAAGTCGCATCAACTAAAATAACAACAATGGCAACGCCACTAGGGGGGGGTTTCCCAATAACTCGGGCCATAGATATTGCATTTTGCACAATTGATTGCAAAGGCACATGGGCAGCTGCCCTATTGCGGCCTGTGGTAGACTTTACAATGGTTGTTTGGGGAAAGTAGGGCATGATCCGTTGCCGAACGGTCCTTAGGTCCCGTTGTGTGCAACGGCGGGGCATTCGCAAAAGGGCCCGTTGGGAGAGATGCATGCTGCATGCCATGCGTAGCATGCTCAGGGCCTCATGCTCCTGAGCTGTTAATGCAAGATGGCCGCCAAGTGGGCCAGACAGGGCAGTGCACGCCCCACCACTTAAACAAACTTCGCCTTTGGTGTTGGTGCCACACACAACGTTCGGGTCACCCAATAGAACTCGCACCAGCCGCTGAACCGCCTTCAAACGCCTGGTGGTCAACCACCTCCTGGAGCACGATTTTTTGAGTGACGTGCAGCTGCAAAGTCTTTTGGATGATTTGGATAGGGTGCCTCTCTCAGAGAAGGCACCCATTTTCAATGAGAACCCTCCCATTGTCGGCAGGCCCCAAGATTCTGGGACCCGCCGCACATTGTATGGCAACTATGGGGGTGCCAACCACCACAAGCACAACCCCCACAAGCTCCATGATCTGCCAGTCCTCAAAAGGGTGGCAAATCGTGTGCTTGAGACCGCGAAGAAGACTGTGGTGGGGGGGGTCGGATGGAGCTGCACCATCCTTGACATGGCCGAAATTTCGAGCTATGACCACACCCCCCAGCACCTCCATCGCGACGCCCCCCCCTACACCATTCCTGAAGGCACATTGATTGTCAATTGCCTTATTATGCTAACCCATAATCATGAGGAGGAGGATGGGTCACATTTTCTTTTTGTGCCCTCCAGCAGTTCGGGGTTCCCTGACCCTTGGGTGGAGAGGGCTGTGCCATTCAAGAGGGGCACTGCCTTTTTTTTTAATGTCCTTGATGTCCACAGGGGGTCGGGGATTCCCAAGGCCTCCCCCATGGGGGTAAGGGACCCCCGCCTCATGGCATTTTTTGCCATTGAGCTTACCCAGGGGGGGAATCTTCGATTCCCCAACCTGCACGTGACACAGTCCATTAAAAGGCCCTAGCTGGGGGCACCTGGTGGCCGGGTGGCCAGGACAGTCCAGTGTGATGGGGCGGTTAGGTGTAGGGGGAAGGTGGTAGCCAATTGCTACGGATGCAATCGGCTGATTTTGTGCACCGCCCACAAAGATGGCCTTTGTGTGCCATGCCAGGAGGGGGAGGAGGTGGTGGGGGGGGAGGAGGAGGAGGTGGTGGTGGACCCCAATGGGGTCAGCATTGAGCAATCTGCTCAGTGCTTGCTCCCGGTGGGAACAACCAAAGGGCATTTTTTGTTGTCGGGGTGGGGGATTGGGAGGGAGGTGATTGCCCCCCTCACTAATGAGGAGGCGGGGGCGGTCGCAGGCCACCCCGATCAGTGCCCCTTGGCCAAGGTGTGCCATGGGGAGGCGCTGCCCTGGCCCACCCTGCAAGGGCATGTTGGGATTAAGGTGCCGGCGGGCACCATTTTGGTGGTGAGGAGGGGGTTGTATGGGGGAGTGGCAAGGGTGGCCCCTGAGGTGGAGGGGGTGGCCCAGGTGGTGGAGTGGCGGCAGGTGGGGGAGTATGCGGCCGTCACGGACTTCGTGTGGCTGCGGAGGCTGGGCCTGGTGCTGGACGACGCCAAGAAGGAGGGCCAAGGCATGTGTCCATGTCACCAGGTGTGAAAACTTCCCACAACACCCTGCTCTAACCCCTGCTCTAACTAGTTATCGCGCTAGGTTATCGCGTTCTAACTAGGTGCTCTAACTAGTTATCGCGCTAGGTTATCGCGTTCTAACTAGTTATCGCGGGGTTATCGCGGGGGGTTATCGCGGGGGTTATCGCGCGATAACCTAGTTATCGCGGGGGTTATCGCGCGGGTTATCGCGTGTTTTTTTTTTGTTTCTTTTGTTTTTTTCAGGCTACCATCTTGCAGATGCCCCGCATCTTCGTCAAGGACGACGCCCAGGCAGCCGAGGCAGCAGGCGGAGCAGCAGAAGCAGCAGGGGCACGGCCCGCCAAGCCGGTGGCGGCCCGGTTGGAGCTGGAGGGGGAGAAGAGGCTGCCGGAGGGGGCGTCGTGGCGGTGGGGGGAGCCTGGGGATGAGGCCTGCAGGATGGGGGGGACGGGATGGTACCGGCAGGTCACCATCACCGAGAAGGAGGGGGGGGTGGAGAGGAAGACCAACCTCACCCTCCCCTCCTATGTGTGGGTTGGGGGGGAAACGGCCAAGTGGCCGCAAGCCGCAGAGGGGGAAATGGTTGCGGCTTTTTTGTGTTTGTTTGGGATGAGCGACCCCCCCGAAAGGAAATCTTATTTCCTTTTGAGGGTGTGTTTTTTGTGGGAGGGGGAGTATACGGGGAGGGAAGTGTGGCAGAAGCTGCACAGGGGGGGGGACATCCACCTGGTTGGTGGGTATGACCCCCCCCCCTTCTGTGGTGGACGCCACTGCCGATTGGGTTCGGCAGTATGCACCCAAGGGGGGAAGGCCGGGAAAAGGCCAGACGAAGCGGGGACCAGACGTGGTGGTGGTTGAGCCGGATGCCCCCCCCCCCCCCCTTAGGGGTAAGGGCCAAACCCCCGCCCCCAAGCCCTCCCCCAAGCCATCGAAGGTGGCAAAGGTGGCGGCGGCCCAGCCCCCCCATGAGGCCCTGGACGTGGAGGCCTTGGGGGCCAGTGTGGCCACCCATGTGACGGACGCTTGCCAGGTTTTGGTGGAGCAAGCGGCCGCCACGGGGGTCGAGGCCGCACTGGCCAAGGGTCGGTCGGCCGACCACAAGTCGGCCTTGGCGAAGGCCGAAAAGGCCCGGGGCAACACCCAGCGTGCCCTGGACCAGGCCCTCAACCTGGCCGCCAAGAGGGGGGAGGAGGTGGAGGCGATGAGGGAGGCCCTAAGGGAGGCCCAGGAGGGGAGGCGGAAGGCGGAGGTGGAGGCGGCCCAGCTTAGGGTGGAGGTGGAGGGGCAGCGGAGGAGGGGGGATGACCTCCAGCAGCGCTTGGGGGTGGCTGAGGCGCAGGTGCGCAGCCTCACCTCCACCCTCAGTGCCTCCTTCACCGCCCAGCAGGGGCTGGCGCCGCAAGGGTTGCGGAGTCAGGGTAGCGGGAGTAGGAGTGGGAGCCAATGACTCGTGGGTTTGCTAAGGGGGTTGCCCAAGGGCATTTTTCGTGGGGAGGAGCGATATGGGGCCCAAGTGGACATGTGCCACTTTGGCCTCGTGGGAAGTGGAAACCCCAACCCCTCTAATTTTAGGGCGACCCACATGGCCGCTGCTACCCTCAGGCCTGCCCTCACCCCCTTGGTTGCAAACCTCAATGGGTATTGCACCTCCAATGCTCCACCATGGTTCACATGGTGTAGCATCCAAATTGTTCGCCCCCAAGGGACGGACACCATGGGCCTCCACTCCCATTTGCGGGATGGGGCGCCCATGGCGCTTATTGTGTGTGTGGGGTCTTTCACGGGGGGTGAGTTTTGGGTGGAGAGTGGTGGCCTGCTGAATCCCTCCTTGAGGGAAAAAAAGCGGCACACCCGTGTGTGCAAGGGTAGGGCGGTGGAGGGTTGGGCATGCACCGCCACCCCCCAAGCCCCGGTGTTGTTCAACACCAGGGCACTACACGCTCCATTGCCACGGGAGGGCGAGCGATGGAGCGTGATTTTTTATAGTGCGGGGGGGGTTCTGCACTGCACGCCTGTGTGGCGACAGCAGCTGCTGTCCATGGGTTTTAGGGTGCCCAATGCTCCCTCTAACCCCTCCAGCTAGTGTAATTTGTGATTCGATTATTGTTCACTATTTCTATTTTTTCTGCTTTGGTGGGATGCCCACCATGGTTTGTCATTGTGTACTCTGAGGAGGGGCAACTAGCCCGGAACATGTCCATTTGACTGATTTGAATTTTTGATTGTGGCGCCATGTACCCCGTGCCTGCACATTGTTGACATCTCCAAGGTTTCCTGGGTGCAAAATCAACGTTTGTGAAGGTTTTAGGGTGCCCAACGCTTGCTCTAACCCCACCAGTTAGTGCGCACTAACCCCTGCTCTAACTAGTTATCGCGGGGGTTATCGCGCTCTAACTGGGTGCTCTAAATAGTTATCGCGGGGGGTTATCGCGCTCTAACTAGTTATCGCGGGGGGTTATCGCGGGGGTTATCGCGCGATAACCTAGTTATCGCGGGGGTTATCGCGTGGGTTATCGCGTGTGTTTTTTGGGCCCTTGCTTCAAAACCCTCCCTCATTTCGTGTCCAGGTCCTCTTATTCTTCATGGATAGTGCTGTCAATGAGGCCCTGCGGGCTCTCAACACAGCTAACCTCCGGCGGTACACCGATCTGCAGTGCCCCAAGGCCCGGCGTGAGCACAAGGTCATTGGGGTCCCTATTAAAGGCCCCCAAGGGCTCGGCGGCAACCACCTCCTCCGCCTCCCCAATAAGGGGGGGTGTTGCCCCAAATGGAAAAAGAATCACCCCCTGCCCCGAAATAATGTTGGGAGTGGTGACCCCATACCACTCACGCTCCCACTCCCTTGTGGGGCAAAGGGAGTGCATGGGGAGCTTGTTTTCGGGGTTGTCAGTGCAGACCCGGCGGGTGTTGTGGGTGAGGGGTTGGGGGAACCAACCATCCGACTTCCCCTTCCCCTTACCCGGTCGGATCCTTACCTTCTGGACACTAATCATGAGGGGGTTGTGGGGCTTCTCCTTCCTCCCCCCAGCCCCCACCCCCCCCGCATCCTCCTCCTCCTCCTCCGCTTCCTCCTCCTCCTCCTCCTGACCCACATAGAGGGTCGTCTTCGTCCCCGCACCCTTCTCGGCATGAGCGGTGACGGACTCCACCACCGCGTCCACGTCCTCGGTATGAAGCTGGATCAAAAATCCAGCAACCCCTGGATTTACCTCTAGCAACTCGAAGATGTAGTTGCTGAGAACCAGGGGGTCTCGCTTGTCCGCCATGAAGGGGGACTTATGGACAAGGAGTCCAAAGTCCACACCATGTTCAAAGCGGGTCGCCACAGGGCGCCTCACATTGGCATCACCCATCGTAAACCCCTCAGGACCGCCAAGGCGACGGACCCCAAGGAGCTTTTGATGGTGCTCGCACCAAGCGTGGGCAGCAGCAAGGGCCATTATCAAAGAATACGAAGGCTTTGAGAGCTACAGCGAAAAGGGGAAACATAAAATGAAGCGCGATAACCCACGCGGTAACCCCCGCGATAACTAGGTTATCGCGCGATAACCCCCGCGATAACCCCCGCGATAACTAGGTTATCGCGCGATAACCCACGCGATAACTAGTGCTCTAACCCCGTTCTAACCCCGCGATAACTAGTTAGAGCACACAAAGATCAAATCGCAAAAAGTGCAAAACGGGCAATATCGAGCAAACGAAACATGGAAGGCACATTGTTGCATCATAGTGCACCCATGTAACATGTGAAATTCCGGGTTCCAACCATATTAACAACACCCAAAATTGGGGGGGTTCCGCACCACGCCCTAGAACGCTGCATCCCACATAGGTTCCATTCTAGCGAAGCTAGGTAGCGTGGGCGGAAGCACACAGGAGAAGACGGTATGGGGCGTAGGCAAAGGGTGCCGGAAGGCCTCCGAACAGTTGGGTACGTGGCCCAGGCCTTCTAGTTAACTAGTCAGCCGGCAGGGTTTGCACCACTCCCGTACCAATAGGGATCGAATCATCGGTTTGATTGTCATCACTCTATTTTCTTCTCGTCACCAAAAAACACAAGCAGGGCGCCTACGGTTCGCCCTTGCCTCCATGGCGGTCAGTGGCACTTCCTTGGCTCGGGCAAAAAACATAAAGACCATTATCGCAAAGTCCCGGTTGGTATGGCACCCGACCGCGGCTCGTTGTATGTAGGTAACAGGTGGTGTGGGTGTAGGCTGGTCACACATGGTCACACATGGTCACACACGCTGGTCCACATTAACAAAAAATTAAAATACTGGCTAGCCTTACGATCCAACTTTGCCATACCTGACAGACTCTCGTGCCCATTCTCACAGTCATACCAATAAGAGTTGAGCAACAAAACCCGATCCACATCAAAGATGCGGCGGGTGTCTGTTGACCAATGTAACTACGAAGCCAAGAGACATTCGCCAACTTGCTTCGGAATGCAGCCAAATCATGGCGGGTGTCTATTATGTTGTTACACTGGCTACCTAGGGATTTTTTCCTCCTTTTTGGTGTAAATGGAAACTTTTTACCCTAAAAAACCCCGGGTTTCATGCCCCTCTCGTGCTGAAAACACTCCTACACGGTACAAAAGTCCCAAAGTTGGCTTCCCGGGCCTGGGCTCGCGCAAATTCACAAGTTGGCGCGCCAAGTCGCAAGTTGGCGCGCCAAGTCCGGACTTGGCGCGCGCCAACTGGGAAGTTGGCGCGCGCCAACTGGGCCGCTGCATGGTGCACAAACAAAGACCTGCGGCACGTGAGGACGTGGCAGGCGGGTTAGATCATGCAACGGAACGTTGTTGCACGTTCGCACACAGATGGCACACAGTTGGCAGGCAGTTGGCGCGCGCCAATTCAGGATTTGGCGCGCGCCAACTCGTCAGTTGGCGCGCGCCAAGTCCTGAGTTGCTCGCGCCAAGTGGCAAGTTGGCGCGCCAACTTCCCGTTTGGCGCGCGCCAACTCCCCTGTTGGCGCACGCCAAATCAGGATTTGGCGCGCCAACTTACCACTTGGCGCGCCCCAAAACCATGCCCAGCCACTGCCTGCTCATTTCTTCGACCGCTTGCTGCCCTGACTCTGACTCCCCTCGCTCTCTTCCGCCCGCCTGCGCTTGGGGTCAAGCAGGTGCGAAACCGGGTGCTTGTCCAGCACGCCCTTCAGCTCCGTGAGGGTGGCCTCTTTGACCCCCATGTTGATGGCCACATGGCGTTGGGCGCTGAGTGCAGAGTGCAACTCCACCGCCGCCGCCTGCAGGTACAGCACATGCTGCCCTTGGTCGGGGTCGGCACTACCCTCTGCCCCCCCCCCAACTGCACGCACCTGCGCCGTGGCGGTCACCTGCTGCTGCAACTCCCCCCTCTGCTTTTCCCACCCCTTCTCCCGCCGCTCCCACAAGGCGCGCTCACCGGTGAGCGCGTCCTGTGCCGTCTTGCGGGCGGCCTCCGCCGCCTTCAGCTGCTCGCGCAGCAGCTTGTTCTCCGCCTCCAGGCGGAGAATCTCCGCCTTCTCCCGTGCCCCCCCCCCGTCTCCTGCTGCCTGCGCTGCCTGTGCTGCCTCCCGGGGGGTGGTCGTGGGGCGAGGGCGCCTGGAGCCCCTAGCTTGCTGCTCCGTGCGGCCCTTGCTCTGCAGGGAGGGGTCCCCAGACACGTCAGATGCGGCCCTGCCCCCCTTCTCCCCCTTCGGCCCTTTCCCCACGAGCTGCTTCTGGAAGCGGAGCAGAAACGCCTGCGTTGCCTCCTTCAAGTGGGGGGCGGGGGCAATGGCCCGCACGTCGCTCCACTCACACTGCTTTCACCTCTGCAGCTGTCCCAGAGCGTCAATGCTGCAGAGGAGGAGCCGGTTGTGCGTGGAGGGGGGGCGCACCTGCACAAAGGGCACAACGGAGACAACCCATGGTTGCACCCCCCCCTTCCCCTGCACCACTGCCCAGAACGGGCACTCCACCACCCGGTTCTGTCCCGAACCCCGCCGAATCACCTGCGCCTGGAACAGGCGGCAGATGATCGTCCCCCCCCCATCGACGACGTCCACCGCCGTCGCCTCGGCGGACGTCACCTTCAGGAACTTGTCGCGGCGGTGCAACTCGTCCCCGAAGTCCGCCGGTTCCGGGACCGCCGGAACGTCCCAATCCACCAGCACGTCCACATCCACCTCCAACCCCTCCTGCTGCTCCTGCCGCTGCTCCTGCCGCTGCTCCTGCCGCTGCTCCTGCCGCTGCTCCCGCGGCTGCCCCTCCACCTCCTCCGCCCCGGCCGGCACGGGCACCGGACGCGGGTCCACTTCCAATTGAAAATTGGCGTAGTGGATGGGGACCTGCAAATGCGCAACAACACAAGCATAAAACAATGCACACAACGACACCACTGCAACAGCGAAGACAACTCGAAAACCAGCCACAGAACAACGTTTCCGATAAAACCCAACGAATTAAATTCAGGCGCCAAAACGGCACTTGGCGCGCGCCAACTAGCTATTTGGCGCGCCAAAAATTGACTTGGCGCGCGCCAAAACTGGACTTGGCGCACGCCAACCGAACACTTGGCGCGCCAACCGGTGACTTGGCGCGCGCCAAGATGGAAGTTGGCGTGCGCCAAGTCCAGTTTTGGCGCGCCAATCTGCTATTTGGCGCGCGCCAAATTCGTGTCACGTGTGACAACATCGCATGCATGCAAGGCACCACGCGGGCACACCTTCTCGCTGCAGGAGCAGATGGTGCGGCGGGCCTTGTCCACGCGGACGAGGTCCAACATCTCGGCGTCCTGGGAGCTCAGGGGCGGGGTGAAGTGGGCCATGGCCATCCAGGCCATGCGGCCGGCCCCTGGCTCCCGCACGAACGCAGCGCCCAGTGCGGCGAACGAGTACACCACCGTGCCGGCCGTGCAGCGCGCGCGGCAGAAGTCGGTGGCCTCGGGGGGGGGAAGCCACCACCGGTGGATGTGCGGAGTGAGGCAGGCATCCGCTCTGGCCGCCTCGGCGGTGGGCCCCACGTGCGCGTGGTCGGTGGGGGTCAGAAACAGACCCGCAGACACCCCCTCTTGCAGGAGGAGGACGTCCCCCATGTAGGGCACCGGGGGGTCCAACGGCTGCTCAGCCTGCGACACGAAGCAGACTGGCTGGGGGATCGCGTCGGGAGTGAGGAAGTCCTCCTCTGCCGGGGGGGGGGCGGCCGGCCTCTCCTCCGCTTCCGCCGGCGCCTCCGCATCCGCCGGCGCCTCCGCATCCGCCGGCGCCTCCGCATCCGCCGGCGCCTCCGCATCCGCTGGCGCCGCCGGCATCTCCTCCTCCTCCTGTGCCGCACTCTGTGGGGGGCGGGCGGCATCCGCGTCAGCCGGCGCGGCCGGCCTCTCCTCCGCATCCGCCGGCGCCTCCGGCATGTCCACCTCGTGGGGGGCAGGCACGGGATCCTGGGGCCGGTACCTGTCCGGGTCGGACCCATACGGGAGGCACAGAGGGGACCCGACTGCAGCCCCCTCGGCCAGAAGCTCGGAGGGCATCACCGGAACACTGTTCATCAGCTCCGTTACACTCTCCGGCTCTACGGTCAGCATGCGCGACCGGTAGCCGACGGGTGCAAACGGGATGAACAGTGCCCGGCCAGGCCCGCCCGCACCGCGGTGGATCACCGTCCCGCGGAGGAGCGTCACGCTGCGAAGCGGTTGGATAACAATATCCCACCGATGCGCAGCGTGATAGCCCCCCTGCGTGCCCGGGCACACCTGGAGGGACTTGGACGGGGGAGAGGTGGTGAGGGGGATGAACACGACCATGCACTGCACTGACTGTTTCACAGACAGTGCAAAATCGCGGTGGGGGATCTGGAAACCCTTCCAGGGTTCTGCCTCCCACCGCTCGATGATCTTGGGGCACAAGGCCTCAAGTCCCTGCAGCGGTGGGAGGGAGAACCCCAGCAGGGCCAGAACAGCCTGCCAGAGGTCGTCCGGGAGCCAGTGGGGGACGCTGGAGACCGTCGTCTGATAGCGCCCCCCACCTTCCCCGGGGGCCTGGAGGTCCACCTCCTCGAGCATCGACGGGTTGAGTTCCACCGTGGCGAGCTCCGCCAGTCTGGCCCACAGATCCTCGGGGATGATGCGGTCATACTGGCGGTAGCCCGCCGCGGCAAAACCCTCCTCCGTGACGATGGGGGGGTTGGGGATGTCGTGGTTGGCGACGGGGTAGGAGTTGTGGAAGGAGGGGTGGGGGCAACCCATGCCAAGCATGGTGAAGGGGGCGTCGGTGCTGTAGAGGGTGGGGTGGGTGATGTCGGGGATGTGCATAGGGTGCACAGGGCCATGGGTGCGCAGGCGACGGTTGGTGGAGAACTCCGTGGGAGCTACTGCATCCCACGCCTGCACCTTCACCGACTGGTACCGCACGACGGCGTCAATGGCCGTGCGGTGCGTCCGGCCACTTTTTTTGACTGGATCCACCCACAGCCACTGCTCCTCGGGGTCGAGACCCTGAGGCGGCATCTCCTGCAGGTCGAGAACGTTAACGAATGTACCCTTCGTGAACGGCCGTTAAGTGGCCGTTTGAATAATTGCGTGAATTTCACGTGAATTTACCCAAAATTTGAGGTTTTTGGGGGAAAATGCCATATTCTTGGTTCGCTTCAAGGGCTTTGAGGGGCCAAAATTCCTCCCCTAGCTTTGTTACGCATCATCCAATGAAAGTCCCGCCCCAAAAGCATGCATCATGACCGCACCGTGCCCAAAACGAGAGGTGCCGGAACCCGGCAAGCCTGTAGCCGATTCACAGCCGTGAATTCACGTGAATTCACGTGAAATTCGTACGAATTTCGTACGAATTTCGTACGAATTTCACGTGAATTCGCGTGAATTCACGTGAATTTACACAAATGTTACCCGTGTGCACCCCCTGATTTGTCCTCACACCCCTAGTAAGCCCCCCCGCATGCACCCCGGTCACAGGCAACAATGGTCTGGGTTCGTAAGGTCATCTCATGTCCGTCTCTTGCGGCACCGGAACCGCCGCTGTAGAGTCTGAAGGTGCTGCATGTCGGTTAGAAGCCGTCTTCTTGTGTGGCTTGCATACGTTTGTACACTTATGGGCCCTTGCCCATGTTGAGCCCTTTTGGTCGCATCCCACCCATGCAACCAAAGGCTATCGTCAATGGTGTGGTTGTCCACAACCACTTGCACCCCTAGTCTCCCCCGGAGGAGGCTTAGGCCCCCGCTGTTGCGCAACATGCGCTTCAGCCTCCGGTGACTTCCCTCCATGGCAAAGCAGGAGAACTTTGACAAGATTCTCCACTTCTTTGCAAAATAATACATGTGGTCGATCCAAAGATGCGTCCACAGAAGTTTGCCCCACTGGAGCTCATTGTGGGCAGCGCCCATGGCTATGCTATGGTTCCGGAGCCGCCCCAAGTCGGCCCCGGAGAACCATGCGGAACGCCACGCGTATACACACATGCTTGCAAAATTCTCCCACCACATTTTGCACACCGACTCCCAACTTTTTCCCCCTACTTGATGCTGCCTGACACTAGGCTGCTCTAGGCAAGCATCTATTATCTTCTCCCAACCCTTATTGCGCATGAAATGGATGGCAGCAGCACACTCCATCCTCACCTTCCCCTTGCTGTTTGCCTTGTCATTATTTAATGAGGCACGGGTGCAAGTTCGTGCAGCAAGCCGTGCCTCATCTAAAACCGGTTGCAGCATGGTGCGTGCCACAGTGGCCGGTGCCTTCCCTGTCAATTGTACAACTAGGTCCCGTGTCCCGTTGACTGCACACAACAGGACACGAAGGACCCCATGGAGGCCATAATCAGGCACTCGCCTATCACTCATAATGGTCCTATATATAGCACTTATGGCAACGGCTGGTTCCCAGTTGCCGTCTATCGCACTTGCTGTGCCAAAGGTAGCAAGGCACAGAGCACGGTTACGCATGCAGACCCAACACACAGTGGCACCAGGGGATTCTGCCTTCCAGTTTTGGCAGCCCGCCATGAGCACCTGTGCCTTACCATCTGCACACAGAAAAAAAAGGGACTGCCTATCGTTCCCTGCCGTATCCTTAAAACTTACGGTTGCGGCCTTGCGCAACTCATCATCAAAATCAATTTCCTGGGAGGCCGCGTAGAGGGTGTCCCACTTTTCACTCCCCCCTAGTAGCCACCAACTAGATAGTTGGTTGGGGCTGGCGGTGCCACCAAGCGTGCAATGGACGTACGAGGCCTCATGCCTCGATGTACCGTCCACCGCAATAGGCAACCAATGCAGCCGTCGGTCCCCGGGCTGCATGATGGCCGAGGGTGGTGGTGGTCGACACTTGAATAGGTGGGCGATGCGGTCAGGTAGGTAGCAGGCCGCACCATTGATGGCCGTGTCGTCACCCGTATAGGCAGTAAACGCCCGGGACTCCGGCAACGCTAGCTGCCGGAGCATGCCGTACACCTGGTCCCATACCACACCGTACGTCATGCTCCCCACCAGGTACCGGGACTCTGTCCTAGAGAGGTGCAATGACCGGATCCTCCACACGGCCATAATCAACCTCTCCTCCTGGGTGGGCTCGGGCTGGACGGTGGCTACAATTCTTGTTTCGGGGGTAAGCACTATTTGCCCCGTGTCGGGCAGGTACTTGACGGTGTAGGGTGCTGCAAGCTCCTTGGAAACAACCTCCTGGAGCTCTTGTACGCGCCGCCGTCGTGTACGATCCGCTACCAGATGGAATGGCTCCTTGGGCCGTGGCATGATGTGAGATACAGGACCTGTTGAATGGGCAGGCAGTCATCGCAAAGTTTCTACCATCCCCCTGCCGCAGACCACTCTCTCTACTGTGATTCGCATGCAATTAAAAGAAATTCACATAGATTCGCACGAAATTCGTACGAAATTCGTACGAGTTTCGTACGAATTTCGTACGAATTTCACATGAATAGAAATGTGTGAATATTCTGCAAATGTGAAATTCGTACGAATTTCGTGCGAATTTCACATGACTGTCACAGAATTTCTGCCAAAGCCTCATCCTTGTGCCCTCGTTGACCCTCACAAAGCAAGCTCAGGATGGTGCTCATGCTGTCATTATCATTGTCATTGTCTCATGCTGTCATTCCGGCTGTCACTCAGCCAGCAGTGTAATATACAAACAGTTCCGCAGAAAGGAATCGCAAATTAACAGGTTAACAGGTTAACAGGTCAGGGGGCACATCAGGTCAGGGGGTAATGTACAAACAGTGCTGCAGAAAATTTCGCACAGTGGGGGGGGAGTACCCCACATATCGGTCAAACTGCCCATGCTTGGGGGGGGGGGGGGGCAGGATAACATTCGTCGTGGTTAGAAAGTCGTGGTTAGAAAGGACAGGTGCTCCGGAGGGTACCTACGCACCCCCCCCCCCGGGAGCAGAGCTCCGGCTAGCGGAGCCCTGGGAGCTCTGCTCCGCCACCGCCTCCACAAAGGAGGGGTCCATGGCCGCCGACGTGAGGCGGTGGGGGGGGTACTGCCGGCGCACTTCCTCCAGTGCGGCAGTCACCTTGGGGGCGTCCGGGGCCACGCTGTCCACATCGACCTGCTGGCCACTGGCCATGATGGCCATCCGCAGGCCGGTGGACACTGCGGACACCTGGCCGGCGCATGCCTCGGCCTGGGCATGCCAGGCCTGTGCGCCGGCCAGGAGGTACCGGACACCGGCAGCACTGGCCCCCCCCCTGTCACCCGGGGGGGCGGGGGCCTCGGCACCCTCAGCCCTCTCCACTGCCTCTGCTGGCTGTGCCGCTGGCTTTGCCTTGCGCAACGTCGCCACGTCACGCTCCAGGGTCTTCACCTTGGTGGCCAGCCGGTCACGCTCCTTGGTGACGTCCGCCAACCGCGACTCGCAGTCCCGCCTGTCCTCGTGGACCCTGGACAGACGGGCCTCGAGGTCGCGGTTGGCGGCCTCCGCGCTAATGGCGCGTGCCTCCCACGCCCCCGCCCGCTGCTGGTCCACCCACTCCTGCACCACCCCCCTCTGCCCCCGCCCCCCCGACGGCTCCGCCTGCTCCGCCCGCCCTGCCCGCTCCCCCGGGGTGGCCGTACGCGGGGCTTTGGGGGGGGGGGGGGGGCCGTGTCCCCTTCGGGGCGCCCTTTCCGCTTGCGCGTGGGGGGGGGTTCGTCCTCCTCGACGTCAATGACGTCAGCCACCACCCCCATCTTCCGCTGCCTCCCCACATGGACGCGCATGGCAACCCATGCCACGTCCACCCACTCCGGCCTCCGCTGCTCCCAACCCGTGAGCACATTCAGCCCACAAATCCCTGCCGTCGTCACCATCCCCCCCTCCCCGATCCCCGACACCCCCGTCTGCACCCGCCAGTGCCCACTCACAAGCCGGTAGGCAAACATGCCCACCAGCTCCTGCCCCGCAGGCAGGTTGGACCCCCCCCCGGAGCACAATGGGGCAGGGGAAGGAGATGCGGAGGGTGCCCTGCACCCCCCGCGACTCCAACTCCATGTCCCACACGGCACTGAGGTGCCGCTGCCGCCCATCCGGCCCGGACGGCACCTGCTGGATCCAGGCCGGATCCGGCTGCCTGGCGGCCAGGGTGACCCGGTCCAGGGGGGGGTCGGTGTGGGCCTCGCCCAGCGCGTCGCGGGACGGCTGGGGCACCACCACCTCGCGCGCCATATGCCCCCTGGCGGTGCTGGCCTCGCTGCCTCCCGAACGCCGAGAGCGCTGCGACCCCACACTGCGCACGCTGCCGGCCTCGCTTGGTGCCCGTCCACCGCCGGTGCCTGCGGGCTGGGCGCCACCGGGGCCTTCGGCGGGCTCGGCGTGCTCCTCAGGCAATCGGGGCCGGGGCTTGTACTGGTGCCTGGTGTGGTGCCGAATATCCGGCGACCAAGCGGTGAACGGGACCTGCATGCAGATGTGGGGAGGTGTGCAAGGCAAAAATTGAGAAAGGGGGAGTGGACACGGGGCAATGGAAGAGCAAAAGGAGCAAATTGGACGAAATTCACAGAAATTCGTACGAAATTCGTACGAAATTCGTACGAATTTCGTACGAATTTCGTACGAATTTCACGTGAATTTCGTCCGATTGTTGCAAATACACAAAGCAAACACACAAGCAGGCACACCTTGCAGTCGCATGGGCAGGTGATGCTCCATGCCCCGGTCCTCGCGCACTTGGGCGACCGCCACGCTCGGACCGTGTTCACCAGGTGCCACAGCGTGGTCGGCCGACCCGGGGGGGCAATGCCGGACAAGGCGAAGTGGATCTCCGACTCCGCGTCGACATCGCCCCCCTTCACGACCTCCAGCTGGTGCACGCTGCCCAGGAAGAACAGCATGCACTGGGGGCCGACCTCGATGACGGCGAGGTCGGCGGCCGGGGCCGACCGGGAGATGAAGGTGGGGTGGAAGGGGCAGGTGGGGGGGCCTGCCGGGAGCGTCTGCGGGGGGTCGGCGAATAGGGCCTGGGCAGCCTCCCCCTCCCACAACCCCACCCTCGCAACCGCCCCCTTCCCCACCCACAACACCTGGTCCACGCTGGGGAGGTCCCAGCTGGACAAATCCCCAGCAACGTCCAGGGCCTCCTTGGGGGGGATGGCGTCCAAGTGTGTGGTGTTGGCCTGGTGGTGTTTGTGTCGGGGGTCGGGGGTCCACAAGTTAAAAAGAGCCCCCTGCAGCCCATCCTTGGAGTCAGGGTGGGCAGGCAATCCATGATGGCGGCTGGTGGCCACCATCAGCAGCATGTCCCCCCGATGCAGCTGAACGGTGTCCCAGCGCGCCTCCGCCGCCTCCCCCAGGGCCGTCCCCGCCTGCACCGCCACCTGGTAGTCCTCTGACAAGCAGAGGAAGCTACTCAGGTGGCAGTCCCCCACCGCCTTGTCGCTGGGGGGGAGGACTTCGGGGTGGGTGGTCACGTCGGTGTGGGGGAGCTGCGGCCCACTCCCCACACTGGCCACAATGACGCTGCCCGGCGTCATTGGGTGGAGGTCCTCAACCCCAGGGACACTTTCGGTGAGGTGGGGGTGGAACTTCTTGAAGAGAGGCCCCCCCACCCCCGACCCCAAGGCGCTCTTGCTTTGCCACCGGCGGGGGAGCTCGGGATCCTTGGCCTGCTCCTCACTCCGCACGGCGTTGAAAAGGAGCTCAAAATTTTTTGCGACGACTTTTTCGTCGCCGCTGCCCCACGCCTTCATCACCTTGTTCCACCCCACCTCACAATCCCGTTCCTCCACAAGCCGCCGAAGCACAATGTAGCCGTTCCCATCAACAAAGTTGAGGGGCGGCTGAGAGGGGCCAACCCTGTCGGGGGCGGGGTCAGGGCTGCCCGTCACCCCATGAGGGGGGTCGGGAAGGGGTTCGGTGCGGAGGGGGGGTTCACTCGAAATGAAGGGGGGGGCGCATGAGGCACCACGGTACCATTGCAAAGAAGTTGTGCTGTAGAAGGTGGGGTGGGTGACGTCGGGGACGTGCACCTGGGGGGGGATGGTGGGATGGAAAGGGGCGACGCCCAAATCATCCCACCACCGGGGGTTGGCAAGATGCCAAGAAAAGGGGAAAAAAGAGTGGCTTGCTGGTGCACCTGCAGCAAGATCCTGCAGGCACACCATATCGCAGTGGGGGGGGGTGTGGACGAGGTTAGCGGTGGGGTACACCTGGACGTGGGCGTCCTTAGGCTTCCCCACAGGGTTATTCCTCATCGAGTTGAGGAGCTGGTCAACACTGGAGGGGAGAGGGGTCAGATGGAGAAATTTGAGGGTGGGGAGTTGGTGGCGCAGTTCCCTCCACAGGGTTGTGGCCCATCCCCTCCCCCCGAGGTAGCTGTTGCGGGTGGGGCTGCGCATGTCGATGTGGATGACATCGGGGGAGGGGTCGAGGGAGGCTGCCCAGCCCACGATGGCATCCACCCCCAGTGCCTCCGACTCGTACGTTGCCTCCTCCAATTGATGGTGGGCAACGGGGAGGGCTTGGTAGTGGGCGAGGGTGTCGGCTGCGGGGTCGGGGCGCGAGGCCAGGCTGGCGAGCTGAGACATAGTCTGCTGCGACATTGTCAAAGAGAATGCGAAGAAAGCTTGAGCTGTGGGAAAGCGAAACAGTGGAAATGAGGGTAAATTCGTACGAAATTCGTACGAAATTTGTACGAAATTCGTACGAAATTCGTACGAATTTCGTACGAATTTCACATACTGTGAATCTGTGAATCTAGCGTGAATTTTTGCGTGAATTTAGGTGCGTGAATCTCACATTCACGTGAATCTCACCAAATCTGTTAAACCATGCGGGGACTTTAAACCTCTAAATTGCACCTATTTGTTGCATCTTACTTTGGGCGAAGGTAGCACGACAAAAGCACACGATAGCACCAAGTTACGAGCAAAACACAGCAAAATTGGGTGAAATTCACGGTACCGTGAATCTCGGATTCAAACGGCCGGTTCACGAAGGGTACAAACTCTTTTGACGCTGCAGCAGTGCACAGCTTCAGGGTCTTGTTGAAGGCCTCAAGGGTGACTTGAGAAAGCTTCAACTCGACCGCGAGCGTCGTGGGGTACCGGCCCATCACGGCACAGCAGAACCTGCTAAGAACCCCCCTGGTCAGGGCGAAGTTAACACGGGTGGCGTCAATTCGCCAGACCAAGTGGGGATTGCCCGGCTGGTCCCACTTGCCGAAGAGGGCGGCCTCCAGGGGTTCGCGGAGGGGGGGGAGCTGGGGGAAGGATTCGGCGTCCGGGGAGGTGAGGGTGTAGGGGATAGGAAAATAGCCCCCTGGGAAGTGCTCGGAGCCGACGTTGGCGATGTGGGCGTCCAGCACCGCCTGCACCTCGGGGTTAGGTGGTGCAGCGGGGGCTGGGGCTGGGGCAGACGTGGGGTCGGTGACTGTCACCTTCTTCCCCTTGCCCTTCTTGGGTTGCTTTGGAGGCATGATAACGAGAAATGCCTAGAAGGGAAAGGGAATGCAAAAGGGTGCAAAAGAAGAGAAAGAATGGGGCACTTGGCGCGCGCCAAAACCGGAGTTGGCGCGCGCCAACTCAAGAGTTGGCGCGCCAAGTTGGCGCGCCAACTTGGCAGTTGGCGCGCCAACTCTTGAGTTGGCGCGCGCCAACTGCCAAGTTGGCGCGCCAACTTTGACTTGGCTTCCAAAAAGTTGGCTTCACCCCAAAAAACCCACATATTGCATCATAACAACAAAGCAACGCAACCAAAAGCTGTAAAATATCAATAGTTCCTCACGTTTCATGCACAAGGCGTAGCAACAACACAGTGCACAAGTACAAGCAAGTTGAATGCTCTCGACATGGAGTTGACCAGGAGTTGGCGAATGTACAGTATCTGGGGTTGGCTTCGTAGTTACAAACTCCTTTTGGAGTTTGGCACCATGGGCTTGTCACATTCCGCACACCGCAGAACGCTTTCTATTTGCTGCTGCGGGTGGAAAAAGACAAACATGGGCCGCCAAAACAATTCCAGTGTCCGTGGGGGATTCCGTGGTATGGTGGGGTAGATCGGTTGCGGGGGATGATCGGCATATTGCTTGCGCGTTGCATGCCAATACTTCTTCAAGTCGCCCTCCAGATCGGGGCACTTCTTCTTCCCCTTCTTGGGACCGGCCGAAACGGTGGTCACCAAAAGCAACAACAACAGTGTGCGTTGATAGAACTTCATGTCCTACAAAGGACAGATTGGGAGAGAATCGGGGTCGTGAATCACAAATCTGAGGTGCAACTGGGAATGTTCGGTGTTGCAATTTGTGTGTCACAAAAGTAATTTCAACGATTTTCATCATTCTCCAATGCCGCAAGCCACATTCAATTCCCATGCCCACCCGGGGCATACGGACCACAACAGTATGTGTGGTCCGTATGCCCCGGGCGGGCACGGGATTGAATCCCGCTTGCGTACAATACATACATGATTGGGTAACCTATATACGTGTAAATACAGTAAGGCAGTTCAGGTGGGAGTATGGTTCCGCTGAGCGTACCTCTAAAATGGAGTGTAGCTCAAAAGGTAAACGGAACCAGACTCACGTGCGTTCCCCGGTAAAACGCACTGCCACCCAAGGGCAAATCGGGGCTTGAATTGAGAGTATCATCCCCAACCACGATCCCGAAACGCGTCTAGCATCAACCAACTTTTGGAAATCTGAACCTCGATCGTTGCTTAGGTTCCTTAGCGTTGCTTATCTTCCTTATCTACACCATCCTACCACAAATGCAAACCAGAAAGGCAACCTTGTCACAAGTCAAAGTCAAGCTTTCACGAACCTTTCCTTAAATGCAATTTCTGCAGCCCAACGAAACTGGAACCAAAAAATCAACCTGACTGTATTGCGATTCATCAAATAATTGATTCATTAACTGCGGATGCGACAAATGCATTCCATAATTCAACAGAACATTTCTGATAGTCTTTTTTTCATCATTTTTTGTCTGTTACCGCAGCCCTTATTGCGACCTAATGTCGACCTGATGTCGACCTAATGTCGACCTGATGTCGATCGACTTAGGTCGACATTAGGTCGACAAATCCCCACCTAGGGGGGAGAATATGCGACAATGTGAGAATTTTCGGTTGAGAATGCGAATGGCCGGACCCCCCCCCCCCCCCCCACCCTCCCTCCCTCCCTCGAACACAGGCATAATCCTTGTGGAAAGCCCTTTGCCTTGAGGATCCCTCCACCCAGTAATGACAAGCATCGTAAAGTTTCCAAAGCTGCTGGCTGAACAAATTGGGGTCCGAACTTGGTTCTTCACTCTTGGGCATGAGCAAACGCTTCTTAGGCTTGGGTGGAAGCTCACAACCAAGTGGGATAGGCTTGGGAGTGCTAGTGACCTTGAGGAACTTTAACATATTGGAGCTACAAAAAAAAGTACGAAAATTCGACTTTTTCCGAAACCAGCCAAAACAGGTGGGAAAAGCAAGGCAATACAACAACAATGAACGTAGTGACAAACAGAAGTGCGAATTTCATAAATGTTGCAGGGATGACCGACAGACACTGTCGACGAGTCGATTCAATCAAAATTGTGCTGATCTATTGATTCGGCGTCTTACAAATAGGCAAATACGCAGCAGAAAAGAGCAGGGTTCCAGCCACAGAGGGTCGTTTTTGGGTTGCGGCAGTCCCGATGACGGACTTGAGAATGGGAATCGCCGGGACGCCCCCCCCCCCCCCCCCCCAAAGTTCTCAGATTGTCGCTCATTCTCCCCCCCTAGGGTGATTTGCCGAACTCCGAGCGTTTTCCGCCCGTTTTCTGCTAGTGAGGTTGAAGAGTGGGATAAAAGTTGCCGTTGAGGTATTTGCAAGGGAAAGATCGTAGGATGAGCAACGTTGATCGTGCCTTTGCTCGAATGATTGGTCAAATCATCATTCATCAAGTGTCCTGGCATCACACAACTAAATGTGCGGTCCGGGCACGAATGACAAGGTTGCGGAACGGTCTAAGCACCCCGGGCCGCAAACCAACCTTGCCGCATAGTATGGAGCAAGCATTGTTCGAGTACGTAGATGAGCACCGTTGGCGTGACAAAAAGGCCTAGTGAGAGCACCCATGCGCCGAAGGTATACCCTCCTTCCTTTAGTGTAGCAGACCACATTTGTGGCAGCATGCAGATTTCAGCTATATCTACATGCGCGCCTCATAGTTTGGGGTAGATGTGTCCATTTCATGAAAAATTGGTGTATATGAGTAGGGTGGATCGTCCTCTACAAGATGACCAACTTGGTTTTTGCGTGGTGAGCCAATGAACCCTCTCCCGAAGCGCGACCGTGACCGGTACTAAACAGAAATCAGCAAAAAACTGCAGCTGGGTAGTGAACTCTTTAGCAAAACCCTCTCCCTCCATGGGGTAAATCGTGTCAAAACAAACCAACGAAGGCATTTCTGAGTAGCTTGGGTCAAGCTTTACGCGTACATATGTTTAGATTTTGCCAACTCATCGGTGACATCACTCACTAAGCTTGACCGTGACCCGTGCAGTTCTGGACACGTCATTTGGCAACAGCTGGCTTATCGGCAAATCACCCTAGTGGCGTCAGTGCCTTGTAATGGGAAAAAGTCCGAGTCGCCTGCACTATCTCATTAGTCGCGCGTGATTGGACAGGCTGACAGGCACCTTGGTGGGGAGATTGAGCAGCATCAATTTGCAATAATCCTGCAACATGTAACTGTTTGGACAGTACCTGTCTATCCGTCCGGCCGGATGCTGTCAAGGGAGTGCCGCCAAAGTCTGTCGAGCGAGTGCAGCAGGATTCTGTCGAACCAGTGCAGCGGATTGGCTAGAGGCTTTCGAAGCAGCACGTTGGAGGCATGGGTTGTCCCAGGGGTCGGCATCATATTTCGCCGGTCCTTCGCTGGTCCTGCATGACATGACAGGCAGATTGAACACTCTTTTCTTGTTCTTGCCGTGTCGTAACACCTTCTCCTCGTCATCCAGGGGCCGGAAGTGCCCAAACCGGCTGCGTTCGCCACAGTGCAAGCATTCGGCCTCAAATCTTTGGCATCATCCAACCATCTTAATCGTAACTATTGGCACACACTCTTCAGTAAGCAGTGACAAGAAGCAAGGCACAAAACAGCATGGTAATGCCCATAACCATCTGCGAAGAATGTATGAATGTAAAAATGCGCAAGGCATACCATGCCTCACAGAAACAGATGTGAAAAACTGGGAGACCACGGTATAATTTCGGCGATTTTAGGGCTTCTTCGGTCTGTTTGGGGATGATCAAATGCGCGTTGATCCACATTGATTTGGAAAATTCGATTACTGTGGCATGGGACACCACAATTCTTATAACACTTTGTGAGAGCTATCTATTGATACCAAAATTACTAGCCCTCGGCGCAATTTCGTTCCGAACCCTTTATGTCCAGGCGGTGGGACTGTGTGTGTGGAACACCTGCCTCTTATGGTCCTAGACGGTTTCATTGTGCACATCATTTGTTTTGCACCACATGGCAGTACATGCCATATACGCTTTGACAAAAACATTGCACAATACAGTTTACAAGCTGCAATGCATGGAACATAATGCAACACGCAAATTTGTCAATAGGCTAGAAAAGGCGAAATTGCGAATTGCGAAAGTATGGTTTGAAGTTGTATGTGTTTGCATATGCACGCTTGTCTATGGTTGCGTACTAATGTGGAAATCTTGACATCGTCGTGAATCTTTTGTGAACCGCATTGTATGCACCTACAAACGGCCCATTTTGGTGCAATGATGAAGTTCTCCGAATTGCGTGAGGATGTGCTAAGTCATATCTCTGACTTCTTTGATATAGCAGCACCAATGCCGTCGACACCACCCCCGTGCACCTCGTTTTTGGACTTCACCATTTCAACCATGCCGCAATTTCCGGTTTCCGCGTGGGATGGGGCTTGTCAAGAAAGTCTTCGGTTTAGGCTTGGGTCCGGATGTTTGCGTGGCCGTTTCTTGCTTTCGTCATACCCTTAGTCTGTCCTTTGAACCCTAATTGACACAGTGAGAAAGCATATGTTGACCACTGTACTTCCTGGCAAGTTGAGCCCATGGGTTTTGAGAAGTATCCCTTTGCTATTACATTCTTGCTTTGCTTTGGTATTCGCCATGATGGGAGTACATGTGCGCCACTAAGCTTGCAAATTGTACATGGCATGCACTTGGAGAGACGCTTTAATTTGCCAAAATTTGTTCTTCGGTTTGGGACTTGAGGAAATTGCAAGCTTAGGTGGCCAAGCCACTCGACTCACACCCCGAGCCTTGGTGCGCTGGTGCGACTAAAGTTCCCGGATGCATCGTACTAGGCTCGCAAATTTGGGCCCTTGTGCGGTTCCAGTGTGGTGTTTTATTTGCCATGCATCGAATTGGACTTCCATCGCATTGTTAACCTTTGCCTCCGCATTTTGAATTGACGATTCGGTGAGTTTGCCCAAACTCAAAACCGCTTTTGTTTGGCACTCAATGGGGCACCCCTCGAGGATTGCATTGTGTTTGGTTTGTCGTTGCAATGCTCTTTTGAGCAGTGCCATGTGCAAGAATGTTGTGCGCATTACACACCTTTTGCACAACACAATGAAACATGTGATCCCAAGCATGATGCAAAACGCACAATGCAATGGCGATGGTTGGAAATGCGGACGCTCAAAATGGTGAGGTTTGAGGTTCGACGACCTTCCATGTAGTCCGCCCATTCATCGCAACTAGATAGCCCAAAATCGGCACACGAGTGCGGGCAAAAATTCGGGGTTCGCAAGGATTGGTTTTTGCAATTCTTAGGCGCACTAGTTTGCCCGAGGCCGTAGGTTTGCTTTGCAAGTTTGCTTTTGTGGTCATGACCTCAATGCTTGTGATTGATCAAGCTTATGGTGGAGGTAGTTCATCCGTATACCGTCGAGCCCACCTAGGGTCGGTTGTTGGTTATTGCTTGTGGATGAATTGCTTATGCAACGTGCTTGGCATTACACAATCCATGCGGCATGGCTTGAACAATCAGTGTGGTGAATTGCACATGCAAAAGACAAAGACAAAGCGCCCATTACACTTACACAAACACAAGCAGGTGCGTTTTGCAATCCCATTTTTTGTGTGCCATGCACAACTTTATGTTGGTCCTCACATGTGAAGTTTCCTCGGTTTTGCAAGAACGTTCCAGCAAAAAATGCTAATACTCTATCAATACATCCACACGAAATGGCGCCTCATGTGAAATTGGCATATGGGGGGTGAAAACCCCTTCTTTCTCACGACAACAGGCTTGCACACATCTTGTGTTATAGAGTATGTGCATCCGCAGTTATTCATTTGCATTGCCGGGTCGAGCATTGTGCATCCCCAGTAGTTCTTTCGCATTGTTGGGCGCTTTGAACGACTGCGGATGCGCATACTGTGCCCAACAATGCTACAGAACGACTGCGGATGCAAATAAAGAAGACAAATTCTCAAACAGCTTATTGCGTTTCGCACGCGCACAGTGCACCCCCCCACATGCGAGACACAACCTCAACTGTGCAAAACACACATATATTTTGTGCAAATCCCTAGTTGAGCAGGCGGATACACCTTCATGGCCACCTTCTATACTTTTGTACTGATCCTCAAGTGATGTTTTTGCACTGCTTGTTTTCTCGGCACCTTTGAGCAAGTGATTCATACAAATTGCCGTTCACAATCTTGACAAGTGCTAACAAATGGCGGACAAGAAAAGGCCGAAGAATGACAACGCCGAGAACATCAAAGTCGCCGTGCGTGTGCGCCCTTTGAACTCCAAGGAGGCCGCAGCAGGATACCAATCCGTCGTGGATTTGGACCTGGCGGCCAACCAAGTGAAGGTCACAACGCCCTGCGGTGCACCAGATGTCTGGACTTTCGATTACGTCTTCAACAATTCTTTCACACAAGAGGACATCTTCGTGCAAACGGTACTCCCATTGGTGGTGTCGGTCATGGATGGCTTCAACGCAACCATCTTTGCATACGGCCAAAGTGGCAGTGGCAAGACATACACCATGTCGGGGGTTTTGAATGATCCCATGCTACAAGGCGTCATCCCCCGGTGCTTCCAGTTCATTTTCAACCAAATCAAGGAGCAGAGCAAGCAAGGGGGCAAATCCTACCGCGTTATGTGCTCGTTCATGGAGTTGTACAACAACAAGGCTCGAGACCTACTCTCCGCCGACAAATTCATGAGCCATACTCTACAAATTCGCGAAAAGAAGGACAAGACGTTCTTCTGCGAGGACCTCAAGTGCTGCGAGGTCAAGTACGAGGCCGAGCTTTACGACCACATGGAGGCAGGGATCCAGCGTCGGCACGTGGCGTCCACCGAACTCAACGCCGACTCCTCTCGGTCGCACTCGATCTTCACCGTGCAGACGGAGGTCACCTCGACCGCCGAGGACGGCACAACCCGCGTGGTCACCTCCAAGTTGAACCTCGTGGACCTTGCCGGGTCTGAGCGGCAAAGCAAGACCGGGGCCCAAGGAGACACCCTCAAAGAGGGCTGCAACATCAACCTTTCGCTCTCGGCCCTGGGGTCCGTCATCGACACCCTTGTGAAAGGCAAAGGCCACGTGCCTTTCCGGTCGTCTCCGCTGACCATGCTCCTCAAGGACAGCCTCGGCGGGAGTTCCAAGACCGTGATGTTCGCCAACTGCGGCCCGTCGGAGCACAATGTGGCCGAGACCGTCTCCACCCTCCGCTTCGCCGACCGCGCCAAGCAAATCAAGAACAAGCCGCAGGTGCAAATGGACCCCAAAGACGCGCGGATCGCGCACCTGGAGGACCGGGTTGTCGAGCTGCAAGAGCGGCTCAAGCAGTACGAGACCGGGGCCCCAGTGGCGACCCACGGGGAGCTGCAGGAGCTGCAAGACCGAGTGGCAGAGCTCGAGAACGAACTGGACTCGACCGCACAGGAGAACGAGCGGCTCGAGGCCGAGCTCAAGGTGGTCCAAGACGCGACGAGGAACGGCAACGAGGAGCGCTCGGCGGAAGTCGAGGAGTTCCGGCGGCGGATTGCGCGGTTTGCGGAGCAGACCGAGCAGCTGGAGTACGAGAAGACGCTCGCGCAGCAGATGGGGCGGGAGGCGGAGGGGTCCAGTGCGGAGTTGAGGGCTATGGTCTGCGAGTTCCTGAACGAGACTTCGAAGGTCGTGATGCCGGAGCAGGTCTTTGTGGAGGTGCCCGCCGATGCCGAGCTCGACCACCTGCAGAGCGCATTCGACACCCTCAAGCGTCGCATCAGGGCCACCCCCGGGGACCTCCGGACGAAGCTGGACGCCGAGCTTGCCCAACAGAGGGCCGACTTCGAGGCTCGGATGGACGCACACAAGGAGGAGGCGGACAAAGTGCAGGCATTGTATGATCAGGTGCGAGGCTCGGGGGTCGGGGGTTCAGGGATGCCGGTGCTCCGCACGAACATGCCGAGGAAGGCTGCAATGGTTTTGTAACCGCCGCCTCCTGCTCGACGGTGTCCCTTGCGGATGTGACCGTGGCTCTGACTGCGATTGTGATTGTGGCTCGATCAGCCCGGCTACCAACACAGATCCGCTCCAGCCGGTCGAGCCGGATCACCAAGTGTTGCACATCAGTAGTGCGCTGCAGTTCCAGTGTGTTTTTTTTGGAGGAGGGGGGTGCAGACCCACCCTACCGCCCTATGCACACAAAGGGCAGCCAAGGAATCAGGCAACCCTTGGCGATCAATACTATTCAGTGTGGAAACGGCTCATTCTGCATCTGCACTGGATGGGTTAGCAAACAGAACAGACAACCAGGGACTGCTTAGTGGCTGCGAGAAAATACCTGGGGCTGGGCACGCGTCCTCCCGTGCTTCCTTGCTGCAAGCAAAGAACTGTGCTTTTTGCCCTGCAAAAGGCGCTTCCCAACCCCCAGCCCGCCACCCACGGCTCCGCACCAGGGTCCATTGACCCTCAGCCCAAGCAGGGAACTAACCTATGGTTTGGTTGTGGTTGTGTGGAGCAGTGTGGCGTCCGGAATTGAAGGGGCATGGCATGCTTTTTTGCAGGGTGAAAGCACAGTTCTTATGCACAGCCCCGGATACCTTGTGGGCAACGCAATGGGTGCCGATAAGCAGTACCCTGTTTGTCTTCGTTCGTTTGCTTCCCCAATCCAGGGCGGATGTGGAACGAGCCATTTCTGAATTGAACAGTACTGATCCTGTATTCAAAGAGCGTAAGATGGGCAATCCTCGCTCAGGTCGCCCCGTAGAGCCCTCTGTCATTGTGGTGGCCCACATCCTTCAGAGGCTCTGTTATCAGTAACTCCTGGCGTTGCTGGGGGATGCGGGTCAGTTGGCAACCCTGACCCTTCCATAATGCACATTCATCCCAGGTAAGGCTGGGGCCCGAGCAGTGCTTAGCGCCATCTCCAGGGCCTCCCAGAGGGGGTGGAGTTGTCACGTTCCATATCGATACACATATGTAAGCGCAACAGTGTGGATACACTTCCTCGTCCAGGTGAACGATGCGCTGCAGCAATCCGTCGCCCGTTTGGCAAAGATAAAGGGCAAGATCGAGAAGGAAACAGACCTGAGGAAGAAGCAGGAGCAGACTATGAGGGCAGAGCAGGCAGACGTTGAGGAGAGGTACAAGCACGAGGTCGAGTCCCTGAAGACCACGACTTCGGGGCTAGAGAACCAGCTAAAGAATGCGGGGGTGGAGGTGCTGCAGCTGAAGCAAAGCAATGAGGCACTGCAGCACGAGATGCAGGAACGCGATGAGAGGGAGCGCGCGCTCGTGTCCGGAATGGTGTGTGTCCCTGCATCTGTGCAGCTTGTACAGTGTGCCTCCAAACAAGACACGCAGATGCATTTTGTGAGCCCAGCCCTAGCAGGGCACACGGAAGGGCAGCGGCACAGTTGCATTGGGAGCTGTCGAAGACAAGGCGTTCAGAAGTAGGCTTGAAGCCCGGCCTCCGTCGCATTTCTCACATCATTTTTTTGTGGAGACCCTCCAAATCTTCACTGTCTTGGGGACGATTGCACGGGTTGAATGATTTCCGGAGGGGGTCGAATAATTGCAGGCAACCGGACCAGGGATATCTTTATTGTTCGGCCTACGGGACAGGGGGAGGAGTGTTTTGGACAACACGACGACAGGTGTGCACGACGCTGAAGAAGAAGGATGTACAGTGGCGGAAACAGGGAAGGCCAAAACGAGTGTGGTGGATAGACAGCATAGAGGAGTTCATCCAACCAATAAGGTATGAGGAAAGGTTGGTGGCAGAGTGCAAAGTCTCGGCACAGGTGGGAGATTTTGTGGGCATGTACCCCAACATGGACCAAAAGTATGTACTGAAACATGTCTCAGAAGCCATTGGAGAGGCGTGGAGCTGGGAGGAGCAATGGGACGAAGAGGGACAAGAAAGAGGGGAGAACGAGGAACTGAGAGTAGGGCCAAACGCATGGCTCTATGGGGGACAAGGAGTGGCAGGGGAGGGCTGGAGTAAACAACAGGTCTTGAACATGGTACAGTGGGTGCTGCAGAATGGTTACATCAAGCAGGGAGGGAGGATATATAAACAAACACGAGGGTTCGGGATGGGACTGAAGTGTGCGGTCTTTCTAGCCAACTTAGCTTGCTACGGGACGGAGAAGAGGTATGCGGAGCAAGAGGGCAGAAAGGCGGAGGTGGTGGAACACAAATCCCGGTGTTGATGACATGTTCACTCTCACAGGATCCATACCATCAGAGGAGGAGTACCAATTAAAAAGAAAAGTGAAAAGGGCAGTGGACAACGATGGACACTTAGTCTTTCTTGGGGCGGACCTGTTGTGGGAGGAAGACGAGGAGGGCAAAATCAGATTCTCCACAGGGGTTCATTTCAAGGAACGAAGCTACCCCATCACCATCAAAAGGTTCCCAGTGCGGGAGAGTGTCAATCTGGACACCCAAAGACTGGGGGTGCTGACAGGACAATATGTGCGGGCCATCAGACTTTGCTCCACAGCGAGGAGGTTCAAAGAGGCCGTACAAAAGGTCACGGCAGCGGCAATGAGGAGGGGCTACGGCATGAGGGAACATAAACGAACGTGGACCAAGTTCCCAAGGCTGTGGTGGGGGGCGCAGGAGGTGGGTGAGATGGAAGTATGGTTTGGGAGGATGACCAAGTGGGTGAGGGCGGAAGTGCAGAAGGAGGAGGTGAAGACAAGAAGGTGCTAGGATGGATGCGACTGCAAGAAGACGAAATGTCCCTACGCACACACCCAAAGACCAACTGACGAAAACTTGGGAACAATCTCCCAGGACTTAGCACCACAACCACGGCCACAACCGGAGACAACCCACTGCCAGCAGGATAACAACCACCAGAGTCGGACAACAGGGGACGAAGAAATGGAGGGGTTGTTACACAGCTTGGAACAACAATGGGGATGGCACGAAGCAGTGGTGAAGGTGGACCTGAGAATAACAAGCGACAGGTCGGAGGAAACAGAGGTAGGAGCAGGACCGGGAGAGGTGGAGGAGAGGAGAAGAAGGAGAAGAAAACGTCGAGAGCACGGGCAACAATGCACGAGAAGGAGAGGGGAATGAAGGGGCACACCCAGTGGCGGGAGAGGCAGACTCGAACGAAGGGGAGGAAGGGACAAGAGGAGAGGAGAAACGGCAAGAATCTACAAGAGAAACAGAAGAAGGCTGAGGAGCGAGCACAACACAAGAATCGCTGTCGCAGGAGCACCCGGAGGACCACCGCGACAAGGAGCAAGACAATCAATGGGAAACTGAAGAAGGCGGAAATGAGAATGCCCAGCAAAGCCCAAGAGACAATGGAGGGCGCGGAGAGCAAGAGAACTAGAAAGAACAAGGCCCGTCGCAATGGGACGGAGAGGATGGAGGAGAGCAAGTACGGGCAAAACACACAACCCCACAAACAGAAACACCCCAACGGGGACAACAGGAAAGCACGGAGGACGAGAAGGAGTGTGTAGTGTGCCCGCCACTGGACCATAGCAGTTGCAACCCAGGCAACACAGGGAAACGAAACCATGGTGTTGTTGTGGCGGGACAAAATAGCTACGGGAATAAGGGTGGAAGGACTCATAATTCCCCCGCATGAGTGCCAGGCAAAAACAGAGGGGGCGCCTTAAGCGCAAAACAGTGCAACTATTTGGGCGTCTGGCCGTACTGGAGACCCATGCTTTGAGATACTAGGGGCATCATTGTTGCCCCGTGGCGTAGGTTTTGATGCTTTTTCCACATTGGGGATATGGCATTTTTGGATTTTCACCCATTTTCACCCATTTCCACCGTTTTTCACACTTTTTTGCTCATCTCCACCACATCCACTCTTTTCTAGGAGGCAGCGTAAGTATGGGCATGATGAGATAGTTCCACGCGAACATTTGTTCCGCTTCTTTTCCTTCCTTAAGCACACTCCACCTCATAGGTGTGCTCATCTCCTCTCTGGAGCAACGGGGTGCTCCGAGGAGGCTTGGTGGGCAAGTGTGCATCGTGTTCGTTCTTACTTGAATGGTGTTGTCGCTGAAATTCGATGGGCGGAAAGATTGTCGGAGTGGAACCACGTCCCACACTTTCCTTATTTTGTGACGCATTGCGTGGATAGCATGCCCATTGCTTCCATGGGAGGCATCCTTTGTGATGTCCAATTTAATCCTAAATACGCCGGGTGCGTATATAAAGTTACGGTTGCCATTGACAGCCTTGGCAACATATGTTATCCTGTGAATTTGTGGGGCAGTTTGGGTCACCTAATTCTAAGGGCGTTTCCAATCGGTGTGCCCAGGGGCTCTTCGGGGGGAACATAGTCTAAAAGTAGCGCGCAGTGCGCGCGCAGTGCAAGGATTCCCCCAGAGTGCGTGGTCGGAGAGAGGGACCTGCAAGGGGCAATTCAGTGGGGAAGGGACATGGGAGGTTGCTAGTTGGGGTGGGTGCGCACACACCCAAATCACGTGCCACTACTCTCGGCACAAGATGTCTGTTCCACAAACACGCTGGGGATACTCTTGAGGCCAATCCTCCCAAAGGGAAAGGTGCCTATAGCCATGGTCCAGAGCTAGATCAATAGAGGGGGCAGTGGGGTGGTCAGCGCCCTGAAAGCCTACAAGCTGACCCAGGAGGGACAGGAGGCAGCAGCAAGGTGTGCAGCAAGGGCACGAAGGGCACCGGGATGACCCCCATGACTACCACCGACACCTAGAGGGAGTGTGGGACGATGAACCACATCCAGTTACCGGGGAACAGTGTCGGTTGAGGATCATCATCACCGCGCACGGAGCCAAGTGTCAAACGGTGGGACACAATAAATGGTGGATGCAACAAGGGGGAGCAGCGCAGCAAGGGACAGGAGAGGGTTTAGAGGACGGGGACCACAATTGGAGGGCAGAAGGGAACCCCAACAGTCAAGGTACAGAGGAACCTGAGGGCATAGCGGCAGAGCACGCACCCAGTGAAACAGTGAGAGAGGAGAGGGGCAATCAGGGAGAGGGGAGAGAGGGAGCCCCAGGAGAGGATGGGACGTCAGCAGACACCACAGACACCGCAGATCAGCAGACAGCACACTCCTCGGATCAGGAGACAACAAACTCCACAGCTCAAGGGACAACAAACATCACAGATAAGGAGACAGATACACGGTCGGCAGGGCCGGCCACTACCCTGGGACCAGAGCACTAGTCGCAGAAAAAGAAAGGGAAGACAGGATGGGCAAGGCCCAAGCACGCGTGTGGGCTGTGCAACAGACCATTGCGGAGGGGCCAAGGGGCGGTGCAGTGTGGCCACGGACACTGGATCCATCTGCAGTGTGCAGGGTACACAGCAACCCAAGCTTGGAAAGTGCTCGGGGAGAAGCGGGAGTTCCAGTTTAAGTGCAAGGAAGCGCGGGTGCAAAAATGGTTGGAGGAGAAGCAACGACAACAGAGTGCCGGGAGGAGAAGACCACAGCGAAGCGAGTAAAAGAGGTGAAAGAACAACAAAAAGACAAGAACATCGCCCCCAGGGAAGAAGAGGTGGATTTCGTCCACCACCCAGGCAGGAGAAGAGCAGCAGATGCGGGAAGAGTTGAGAGGAAGCCCACATCAGAGCAAGAAAAGACCACAGAAACAAGAGGAGCATCAGAGGAAAGGGGACGGGACAACGAAACGCAGCCAAGGAAGGCAAGCAGAGCAGCAAGGGAAACCACGGCAAGGGCAGGATCACAGGACATAGTGGGGGACCTAGAGGTGGGCCACGGAGTGCAATTGGTCGGAATGAAACACGGGGACTTGGAGGGGTGTAGGGGAATAATTGAAGAAGTGGAGGATGGAGAGGCCCAAGTACTACTAGTGGGAGGAGAGAGGCGAGTACGGGTGAGCAAACACAAGCTGAGAACTGACGTGGAGGTGGAGCCGGTCGAAATCCTACCGCCGGATTTTGCAGAGGTCGGTCTGTAGGCCCAGTGAGGGGTCTCAGCCGAGGCAACCAAAGAGGAAGTCAAGGCGGCGTACAAGAAGATGGTACTCAAACACCACCCAGACAAAAACAAGAACAACGAGGAGAAAGCAACGGATTTGTTCAAGCGGTTGAACTCAGCTTATGAAAACTAGAGGAGTAACGGGACACCAGTAGGGCAGGGAAGGAACAATCAATCAGCCCCACAGCCACGCTACACAAACTTTCAGTTCAACTCGACATACTTTAGATCGAATTTGTGCGGACAAAATGAGGCACACGGGGAGACCCCACAGCGGGCCTAGTAAATTCACTAGCAACAGAGCCGAGAAGAAGATAGAAAGGACCAAGGGGCAGAACACACGTGGAGCTCGTGGCTGTGGGGAGCGAGAAAAGTCGACGGGCGGAGCCGCAGCCGACAGGTGCGCCGCCACCACAGGGATACAACACAAATACGACCAGACCACTGCTTTTTGGAGAGAAATTCAGGTGGTACACAGCAGACTTACTCAGGCTATAGGGGGGCCGAATCCTGAGGGAAAGGAGGAAACGGGGGTGGACAGGAGACTACCCGAATGGAGGAACATGAATGTACCTCCTGGGACCAGATGGAGTCTACCTGGTGCAGGTAGTGGCAGGCTGTGCGTGGGTACCGGAGGAAAGGATATTGGCACCTGAAGTGGTTATTGTGGGAGAAGGGATACACTTCACAGTGGACGACCCAGTGAGACTCATGGCACAACTAAACCACGCTAACATCATAGCAGCAGAACTGGGGTTGAAAACGTATGAACACTAATTCACACAACAACACAGAAGACCACACACCACAACAAACACACAGGGGCGCAGAGATGTGGGGGACGAGAGAGTGGCAGGGCACTGATGTTGGCGGCGACCGAACCACAGGTGATCCGGCAATTGAGGGTTAGGGGTCACCAATGGCGGACACAGCCCTGTCAGGACTCGGAGATTGAGACTGATTTGGTTGCCAGTGCCAAACTACACACCACAACAACCACTCAGGGGCAAGGAGAGGTGGGGTAAGCCAGAGAGTGGGAGGGCACTGATGTTGGCAGCGACCGAACCACAGGTGATCCAACAATGGAGCGAGAGGGTCACCAATGGCGGACACAGCCCCGTCAGGACTGGAAGATTGAGGCTGATTTGGTTGCCAGTGCCACAGGAAACCACATCACCAGCAGCAACGCTGACACCACTCACAATGGACCCCCCCCCCCCCCACACGCACCACGCCCCAGCGACTACCCCTGCAGCTCCGCCAACGCCGCACCAACACTGACACCAACAATGGTGGAATGGCGCTCACCCGTGCAACAACAATAGAGGGCAGCCCAGGACAGCAAAGGACAGCCCAGAAAAGACGCCTGGGGCACCGCGGACCATGGGCGATGAGCCAACAGACTCTTTACAGGGGAGGGGGGGGAGGCTGCGGACTCCTCCCTCTCCCCAACTGCGGGGACGTGTATGAAGGGGAACTAGCCCCAGTCCCGAACCCTTAGACTGACGGCGGGCGCTATGTGCATGGTCTACCACCGCCGCGCCAGCTAAGGCCATCATGCCAGCAAACAGCATGCAACTTCTCCCAGGACAGACTGGGATATGTGGGCCAGCAGAAGCAAGTGGCCAAAACCACCCACACCAAGCACACCGACACCAACAAGGAGCCCCCTTGAGCCAGGATCTCCCTCCTCAAGGGGAAGGAGGGGGCAGGGAGAGACGAACCCACTCCCAGTCCCCCTCCCCCGCCCCCTCCTCTACCCCCTCCCTACAGCAACGCGCACCCCCGCCACCCAATGCCCCCTAGGGCAGAAAGAACGGAGAGGGCAGGGAAGAAACTGGGCAGGGGGAAAGGGACGAACCAAGGAGGGTAACAGGACAGGGCAGACCGCGCTCGCCGAAAATGGTGCAGAGCGCAGAAGGAGAAGAAGGAAAGGAAAAACGGGAAAGAATCATTGTGGTTGTTACAAGCCCCTGTCAAGAAAATCCTGCAGATGCACACCCCAGCGCGCTCCTGTCAGTGCTGGAGTCGGCAAACCCAGCATGGACTCGGAGTGTGCATCTGGATGCACCTGGTCAACGGCATGGGCAACAGCCCGTCTCCGGGACAGCCGACCCTGGAGTAGTCAAACAGGACAAGTCATCCAGGGGCTCCATTGACAAAACCAAAACATGTTCGGGCCCACAGAGGGTCAGAATGAGCAGTGGCGAGAGGCCAATAGGCGCCGCCAAGGCAAACAATCAGATACCGAGGCCTTGTGCCAACCCCCCCGCCCTTCCCGTGGGGATGGGACGTTTCTTGGATTCGGGGACACCTGATGAGAAGGGGGGGGGGGGTTGCACTCTTTGCTAAGGGACCCCCCTCAAGGGGGGACCCTATCAGTCAGTCACAGGGCAACAAACCCCTCAAACCCCACCCCCCTTCAGAGGAGGGTGTACACAATTAGGAAGTGGTCTGAATACTCCTCAAATGAGGATGGTGATTTTTCAGATTGCTCAAGCTCCTGCGTTCATCATGTGAGTCAGACATCATCAGCAGTGACGACAATGAATAGACTGCTCATATGCTCCAAAAATTTCTGAAAACTCGTCCAATGCTCGTGTCTTGTGCCAACAGCCCGCCTCCAACCCCCCCCGTTGGGGTGGGACAATTCTGGGTCCCTTGGTCACAAGGTAGGCCTCACAAGTGGTTGCCAAAGCAGTCGCTGGTGCTCGAAAAAGCGGTGGGCAGCGAGGGTCTGGCTGTCACAACACGGTCGGTGGGCCACTGGGGGCGGACCCAAGCGGTTGGGTAGAGCGGATTGCCATGGTGCCCCCCCTGTTTAGCGCTGGCCTGGGGTGTGTCCGCAGGCGGAGTTGGAGGCGAGGCGAGGTTCCCTTGCCCGGGCGACCTCCAGACGCCAGCGTCTAGTCACCATTTGTCCCTCGCAGCATCCGTTCCTGCCCACGGGGTCTGCCTCCCCAGCACCTAGGACGACCGTGCCCTCCTGCCTACCCCCCCCCCCCCGTGTCCAACAAATGCCTTGTCCAACGAACGTTTCCGTTCGGAACGTAATGTTTTGGAACCTGATCAATTAGGTACGGGGATTAGGTACCGAATAAATTGGGTACCTAACGGCGTGTCCAACGAACACTCCTGTTCGGACCGTATTTTTTGAGGACTTTATTGTTCGCTGGACAATGCGGGGGGGGGGGGGGATATGGGATTCGAACCTGGTTCCCAAGGGGGGCCGCCTGTTCGAATTCCAGACCCCCCCCCCCTCCAGACTCCCCAAAAGTTTTCAAACCCGTCTTTCTTCAATTTGAGATTTTAGGGGAAAGGGTCGGCGCCAAAGGCGCTGAATTTTTTTTTTTTGCACTTCCTGAGGGGGTATTTTTTTTTTCACCCGATGTGTCTATACTCAAAATACTCAGAATTTTGTGGAGAATTCAAAAATGTTTGAAAAACACAGAAAAAATTTTGACCCCTGACCCGACCTCCGGGTCTGACGTTGGCTGATGGGACCCTGAGCTAATGGGCAATTTTATTCCAAAAAATTTGTTTTACCCCATTTGTGTGTGTTCAAAATGATCAGCGCGTCATGGGGATCATTTTGAGGTATGTATGTTGGGGTACCCACCGACCCCCCTCTAGGGACCCCGGCGGCTGACCGGCCGACCCACCTACCCCCCCCCCCCCTCCAGACCCCCAAAAGTTTTCGCACCCGGTTGGGGTCTAAACCCCCCCTCCCTTTCATTATCACACACCGAAATAATATCACGCATGCATGATATTGTTTTATACCTCCAAAATAATATCACGCATGCAATTCTTGACGTGAGAGGTAGCAACACAAAAGGCGGAAACGAGGATTTCTTGCAACACCATTGCGACTTGGTCCAGTTATTTGGAGAGAAATGCAGACATTGACAATTGCCTTGAAACTGGTTTAGGGTTGGGCTTGGGCTTGGGTTTAGGAGCAGATGCATCTCCCCTTGGGGGTTCAGCACGCTGGGGAATAGCAAAGGACCTCAACCCCCCCCCCCCACAGCAAGGGGTCACAGTTGCACGAATCTTTTGCGCATCCCTGGGTGGCGGTCAAAATAATATCACGCACCCCCTATTATCACGCACCGAAATATTATCACGCGCATGATAATGAAGGGGGGGGGGTTTAGAATTTGAACAGGCCGCCCCCCTTGCTGGTTCCTCTAGTTCAGGCGTCAGGTGCATGATGCTGGGCCCCGCGACCTTTCTCAGGCGGAGCTGGAGGCGAAGGTGCAGCACCAGAAGGGCCAGTTGAAGGAGCGGCGGAAGGCCCAGCAGGCCCTGGAGCAGGAGAAGAAGGATGTGGCGGAGGCGTCTGCGAAGGAGATCGCCGACCTCCAAGCGGTCATCGCGGACCTGGAGGACCAGTTCCTGCGCCGCGGGACCGGCAGCTACGCACTGGCTGTGCCGCCCCTGAGGCGCGTGGAGGAGCCCGGCGATGCCGCGAGCGACGCCGGGGGGCTCACGGAGTCCGGGACGCTGACCCAGTCCGGCACGTTCCGACGGAGGCCTCTGCTGGTGGACCGCGCCGTCCACACGGAGCTGCAGGAGCGGCGGCACGCGCAGCAGCAGGAGTACGCGCAGGTGCTGTGCTCGACCCCACCGCACACCTCGACGCCACCGCCCCACGCCACCGCCCCACGCCACCGCTCCACGCCACCGCCCCACACCACCGCCTCACGCCACCGCTCCACGCCACCGCCCCACAGCAACGCCCCACGCCACCGCCCCATGCCACCGCCCCACGCCACCGCCCCACGCCACCGCCCCACGCCACCGCCCCACGCCACCGCCCCACGCCACCGCTCCACGCCACCGCTCCACGCCACCGCCCCATGCCACCGCCCCACGCCACCGCCCCACGCCACCGCCCCACGCCACCGCCCCACGCCACCGCCCCACGCCACCGCCCCACGCCACCGCCCCACGCCACCGCCCCACAGCAACGCCCCACGCCACCGCACCATGCCACCGCCCCACGCCACCGCCCCACGCCACCGCCCCACGCCACCGCCCCACGCCACCGCCCCACGCCACTGCTCCACGCCACCGCTCCACGCCACCGCCCCACGCCACCGCCCCACGCCACCGCCCCACGCCACCGCCCCACGCCACCGCTCCACGCCACCGCCCCACACCACCGCCCCACGCCACCGCCCCACGCCACCGCCCCACGCCACCGCCCCACGCCACCGCTCCACGCCACCGCCCCACGCCACCGCCCCACGCCACCGCCCCACGCCACCGCTCCACGCCACCGCCCCACGCCACCGCTCCACGCCACCGCCCCACAGCAACGCCCCACGCCACCGCCCCACGCCACCGCCCCACGCCACCGCCCCACGCCACCGCTCCACGCCACCGCCCCACGCCACCGCTCCACGCCACCGCCCCACGCCACCGCCCCACGCCACCGCCCCACGCCACCGCCCCATGCCACCGCCCCACGCCACCGCTCCACGCCACCGCCCCACGCCACCGCCCCACGCCACCGCCCCACGCCACCGCCCCATGCCACCGCTCCACGCCACCGCCCCACGCCACCGCCCCACGCCACCGCCCCATGCCACCGCCCCACGCCACCGCCCCACGCCACCGCCCCACGCCACCGCCCCACGCCACCGCCCCACGCCACCGCCCCACGCCACCGCTCCACGCCACCGCCCCACAGCAACGCCCCACGCCACCGCCCCACGCCACCGCCCCACGCCACCGCCCCACGCCACCGCCCCACGCCACCGCTCCACGCCACCGCCCCACGCCACCGCTCCACGCCACCGCCCCACACCCCCCTGGTGACCTGGCACCAGTCTAAAAACCCTCAGGATGGTAGCTGTAGGACGGATTGCCTACACGCACTGCCACGCTCGACACCAATCGTGAATCGTCGTGATAGTCGTGCCACCACGTGACTCAGCTCTGCCATCGTGGCCCCCTCTCCGCTCAACTCCACCCGTATGGTGCACTCTCTCTCTCCCTCTTCATCCCGTGTCTCCAAGGGCTGAGTGCCGCACCTCAAGTGCGTCCCTCCCCCTTGCAAGCCGTTTCCTGCTCACAGTGGGCACGTCGTTATACGTTCGGCTCTGGCAAGACGTCGACCTCGCCGTGGCAATCTTCCAGGCCGCTACGCGGGGAGCCGCGACGGGGACTGCATTCGACGTATCCGCCGCTCAAGCGTGACGCCTTGTGCAGGGGTATCATCAGTCGTCCGATTCGTCGTCCCAACGTGGGGCCCCTCGCTCCCGTGCGCCACTAGGGTTGCAGCACCACGCGCCAGCGCGGTGCTCCCCTCGCACCCCCGCCCTGTGTGTCCTGGGACCCCCGCTCACCGACCCGGTCCGCCAGGCGGCCCCATGTTACTCCGCGCCATCGCGCCATGCTCTTTGTTTTGTCACACTATGGCCACGCTCGTGGTACCCCTTGTTTCTCTCCTGCGCGCCCCATCCAACTGGGGCTGCCTATGATGTCAGTGCACCTCCGTTTGCCGACACCTCGATCTGCTCCCCCTCCCCAACATATTGCGGCCACAGGCCACCCGCTCTTTTCTCGCCACAGCTACCATGTCAGACCGCTCAACACCGTCCCAGGACACCCCCTCTCCCGCCCCCGACACCGGTCGAGGCGGCGCCATTCGTCGGGGGCCGTTCCCCATGTTTCTGATGGACATCGCCCAGTCCGACGATGCTGACCGTCTGCTGCGAGAACTGGACATGCTGAAGGATGACGCACTGGAAGCGGCAGATACGGCTATCCAGGCCACCGACCCCGCCCTGGCTGACTTGTGTGATGCCCTGCGATGGACGGCTGCCAACGGCGACATCCAGGCTATTACAGCGGTGACGGGGGTGTGGACGCCGCGGGGGCTCCTGCTCACAGCCACCGTAACGGTCGCCGCAGGCCCGTCTGACACGAAGGTCATCGAACACGTCCCCCTGTCGCTGGTACAAGGAGGCCCACTGCTGGAGTATATCTCCAAGGACCCTGAGGCCCTCACAGCGGCTCTCGTCACGCGGTGGAGCCCAAGCCATGCCCCAATCTCGGCGTCACGCCTCCGCAGCCAAGTCTTCACGGGCCTGTACACAACCCGCGAACAGCCACCGCCCGTCGACACTGCCGGCCCTCCGGACATCCAAAGCCAGAAGGTCTCCCACAAGATCCACAAGCCCATCAGCCAGTTCCTTGCCCCCCACCTCAGACCGTCATGGGACCGCCTCCGCACCCGAGAGGTAGTTGCGGCCTTTTGGGCGCTACCCAACGACGTGCATGCGGTCCTGCAGGCAGCCCACATCCCGACAGCAGACCTCGTCCCGCTGAAGTTCGGGCTCCTGGCGTGGGCCTCCTCCGTCTGCCTCACAGGACAGTACACGCCAGCCCCCGTTCCCACACCCCCCGCCCTCGCCAACAAGGGCATGTGGACCCCCGAGCAGCTGCGGCCGCTGCTCGAATGCTCGATCTTGCCGATCCGCAGCGTGGAGCTGCTGCATCAGATCGAGCAGGCTGGCGAGCACTCCTGGGCCACAGCCCCCACTTTCGCCCTGCTGCAGGCCGGCATCGCCGACACCGCCAACCCGCCCCCGCTCACGCCGCCCAGCCACGCACCTTACCTCACCAAAGGGCAAGCAGCGCCCAGCCCCGCCGGCACTCTGTTCGCCACGGCGGCGTTCACCCCAGCGTCAGCCCTGTACAGGGCCCAGGGCAAGCCCACCCCCCCAGGGTCCGAACCATCGCCTTCATCACTGTTGCCCGAACAGACAAGGCTCTCTTTCAATCTCCCAGAGCCTGCCTCCCAGGTACCACCGGCTGCCGCAGACCCCACGCCTCCGGAGTCACCGGCCCCGGCCGTCGAGTCGGCCCCCCCCAGCCCCTCCCAGGTGGGGGAGCCTTTCGTCCCGGACCTGGATGTCACGGCCTACTCCACCGACTACGCTCAATTGCATGACGAGTATGAGGCCCAACGACGGGAGCTGGCCGTGGCACGGGGCGACCTGGAGTCCCTCACGCGGGATCTGGACACGGTGCGCACCGAACGGGATAATGCCCAGCAGCAGGCCCAGCGTTGCGCCGCGGCACAGCGGCAGACCGAAGCCGTTAGGCTCAACAACTTCATCAGGTCGGTACCCCCCCTCCTGTCCATCGCCACCAGACTCCACGGCCTCCAGTCCACGCCGCCGGCATTCGCCAACGCCGTGCGCAGTACCGTTCCGGCTTCATTCGAGCTGCCTCCCCCCGGCTCTCAGCAGTTCCTGGTCCTCGTGCCGGTCATCCTCGCCGCAGCAGTTCTCACCTCGCCCCAGGCACCCAACCTCGAGGAATTGGCCGACGTCCTCCGTAGGGCTATGGCCGCGCCAGGCGCCGTGCCGGTCCCGGAGGCCCCTGCGCGTGCGCCCGAACTGTCGTTCGCTGTCCCGGACCCGATCCCTAAGCCGAGGGCGGTCTCTGCCTTTCGGGCACCGGGCGCGACCGCCCAGCCGCCGCCATCTCTGCCGTCGCCTGCTGATGCCGCCCTGACCGACCTGCTGGAGTGGATCCCGGAGATCCCCAAGGGCTGTGAGGACGAGGTTGCGCACGCGCTCCACCTCCAGCTCTTCCGCCAGTACGGCGCGAAGGTCAACACCCTCCCGCAGTCGCCGATCCGGGAGCAGTGGGCCTGGGTCCACAGCCACGCGCCCAGCCTGCCCGGCATCGCGGAAGTCCTGCGCTCCTTCCTCTCCAACCCCCCTGCAGTCCAGCGGGTTTCCGCCAGCCCAGCCACCTCCCCATCAGAAGCTGCAGCCGCCAACCAGGCACAGGGCGCAGCGAAAAAGAAGGGGTATACACCCCAAAAAATCGATCCGCAAGTTTACTCGAAAGCCCTGTGGGTCGGCTGGCAAGAAGTCGACGATCCGCCGTCCGGTGAAGTTGATGCAGGACTCCTCGGTGGTATCCTTCGGGATAAATTTGGTGCAGGCCTTTCCTCCATTACTGAAGAACAATTGAACCATACATCCAAGTTCACAATCGTCGGAATCCGACCAGCAGAGTACGAGCGCGGCATGCGACTGACGAGGCAACACACGGCTCGTGGCTGGCGAGTGACGTGGGCCGAATCGAAGAAACAACCGTTCACGCCCTGGGTGCCTGACCCTGACCGAGACCATCCGCCCCGGAAGACTCATCGGGGAAGCCGCGGGAAGCAGCGCCGTCCACGGGACCCTGACGATCAGGTGGACCTTACGGCAACGTCGGGATCGGACGGAGAACCAGACTCCAAATATCAGCGCAGGTACAGCCCCCGCCGCTCGGACCGGTCCCCGTCCCGCCGCCGCAGCCCAGGCCATCGCCGCGACAGCCCGCCGCCGAGGCGTCGCAGCGCGTACCGCGATGAGCCACAAGCGCTTTCCAGCCGCCACGACCACCATGCAGCAGCCCCCCTCCTGCCCTACCCGTACTCGGGGGACCCCCACGACCCCCGAGTGGCCATGGCCCACAACCCCTACGCTCCCCCGCCCTGGAGCCCCCCAGCCGACCCCCACCGCTACCAGCCGTACTTCGGTCGGCATCCGCGGGACCGGTAACCCGGGACATGGCGGGGCGCAACGAGGACATCCCTGCCGCCGTGTCTCAGCTCCGCCACTCCCACCTCGACGGCGTCCCCCATGTCCGGGACCTGCACCTGGGCGCATACACTCCCAGCTCCCCCCCCAGAGAGTGGGGCCTGGTACCGGTACTGGCCTCGGGCACTGCCCAGTTCATCACGCCCCCCTACGCCCTCGAAATGTGCCTGCACCTGCCGGTGGGTGTGCACTACTACCGGGCGTGCAGCGGGGCGGACCCCTGGCCCCGTAACGTTCTGTCGTTAGTGGGCGCCGTGCACTGTGTGCAGGTGACGGGCTCCCATCAGTTGCAGCTCTGCCGCAAGGGCCTGCCACCCACCTCCTTCATCTTGCCCGAGCATCACCACGTGGTCCTCCCACAATCCCTACACAGCCGTGTCTCCATCACAGCCACAGGCCTCACCCGGGCCAGTGTCTTGGCGATGGCGGCCACGTACCACCACCGGCACCTCCGCAAGTGGGTGCGAGGCCTACCTTGCGCCCTCCCCGCAGCCGTGGACCGCAAGCTAACCCAGCACTCCACCGCCGCCGGCTCCTGCCCTGGTCCCCCCCCCACCGGCCACGTGTCGCCCCGCCCAGACGTGATGACCCTCAACGTGCAGATGTCCCTGCGACCCAAGCTCCGCGCCCTGGACGTCCTGGTGCGCGAGTGCCAGTACCCGCTAACCCTGCATGTTCAAGAAGCGGGGCCCCTGATCATCCAACGGGTGCACCCCCTGTACCACACCATCCAGGCACCTGCAAGAGTCGCTGGGGGATGTGCCACTCTCCTCTACAGGACCCCGGACCTGGTCGTGACCGGCCACAGCGCCCACCCGTCGGGAAGAGCCCTCGTCACGCACTTCACCATGGCTGGCGTGACCCACTGCCACGCCAACGTGTATTTCCCCGCCGACGGGAACCTCGACACCCTCCAAGAAATCCTGGATTGGGTGTACCCGTACCTCCTCCTCACCCCGGCTAGAGTGGTTGTCCTGACAGGGGACCTGAACGCCAACTGCCGCTGGGTCTCGCACCTCCCTGTCTCCCCTGCCTCCGTCTGTGACCTCGTCCTCCCCACGCTCACGCGCCTTGGGATGCGCCGTCTACGCCCCCTTGCGGAGGCCCCCACGTGGGTGAGCCCGCAAGGTTTCGCCGGTGCCCTGGACCACATCTTCCTCCGCACCCCTTCGGAAGCAGCCCACACCACGGAGGTGCGCTCCGATTCCAGTTTCCCATCTGACCACCTACCCGTGACTGCCACCCTCCATGACCTCCCGCCAGCGCCCCAATTGGTATGCCCTTCGAAAAAGGGCCGCTTCCCCATCCCGCGGGAGCCCCTCGCCAGCCAACTCCGCACCCTCAACGACACCTTTCGGGCCGAACTCGCTACGCCGCCCCCGGGCGCGCCCGAAGCACAGCCACGCTATACCGAGGTGACCTCAGCGCTATACGCCGCGGCTACGGCTGCCTACGGGCCCCCCGTCCCCAGCCAGCCGGTACCGTCGACGGTACGTGTCCACGTCACCAACCTTCAACGCTACACGCTCGCCTACCCGGATTGGGCGTCCCAATCGTCACACCTCGTGGAGGTCGCCCGCCTCAAAGAACGCATCCGAGCGGCCTGGGACGTTCTCCTTCTGGAGAAGGATGTAGGGCTGGCGCTTCTACCCGCTGCCCCTGGCCAACCCACCAAAGTGGACTACCGCCGCACGTTGGGGGCGCGCTACGTACCCCCAGCGGATCCGGTCTACGTGGTGGGCGTCCCAGTACCTCTTCATCAACAAGCCGCCGTTGCGTTGGACCAGCTGCGCCAAAGGCACCTTGCCCCTCTTGAGGCGCTCTCACTCGCGCGCGTCCGGACCATCACGGGATGGGAGGGAAGGCCGCTCGGCCCACCACCCAACGCCACCACCGCAAACCTGCGGGCCATCATCCGCCGGGCGGCGGCCACTGTGCCGTATCACGACTTACTGGAGTACCGGCTGTTCGGACAATTGGAGGATACCCAGTTTGCGACGATCGTGAGCCTGATCAACAGTATTCTCCGTGGGGTGCCCGTGCCCCAGGCACACTCTGCAGACTTCATCAACCTTCCGAAAAAGACGCCGCACGGCCCCATTGCAAACGGCAGGCCGCTGACCAATCTGGCCACGATATGGAAACTCACGGCTGCCCTCATCAAAGACCACTACCAGCCCCGCCTGGTTCAGAACGGCATCCTGCCGCCCTACCAGTTCGGGATGTCCCCGCACTGCTCCTCCGTGGAGCTACTCCGCGTCCTACACGATGTATGGTGGGACCGCTGGCGCAGACGCCTCGAAGCGTGGGTCCTGTCGGACGATGTCCGCCACGCGTATGGCTCCATCAACCACACCACCGAGTACGCCGTCCTCACCGCCGCAGGGATCTCCCCAGCCGACGCCGCGACCCTTCAGCACCATGACCGCGCCCTTGAGGTGCACATGGGGGGAGCTGACGGACGCTCTCCGTCCTCCACCCGGCTGGGGGCCGGCACGGGGCAAGGGTGCCCCGTGTCCGGCATGAAGTACTGCATATATGGCGAAGTTCGGGGGCACGAGGCCTGCCGTTCCGTCCCCCCCACCGACACCCCCGCGGGCCCGCTGAACCGGGTTCTCCTGATGGATGATACCCAGTGGCTGCCCGGCGACCGTTGCCATTTGCCCGCCCTCGCCAGCGGCATTGAGAGAGCGGGCCGCCTCACCAACCTCCACTCAGACCCAACAAAAACGGTCTTGATCGGCACCGACATGCGCGATGGTCAGGTCTATTTCCTCAACGACACGGTATACCTCAATGGTCACCCCGTGCGATGTGCCACGAGCCAGGACTACGTCCGCGTCCTTGGCTGCCATGCCCTTCCCCACCTCTTCCATCCCGTCGACTCCCGGCGCCTGTTCTCGGGCGCCCGCGCTGCGTGCCGGGCGCTCCGCGCCCCACGACTCCCCGCCCACTACCCCCTCGCCATGTATACCGCCAAGTGTCATGGGACGGTCAACTGGTTTACCAGTGTCCGCCCCCCCTCCTACGGGGCCCTGCGCGTGCTGGACGCCATGACCGCCTCGGCCATGCGCGCCACCGCTGGGTGGACCCTCTCCGCCTCTGCTCACTTCCTCCGTGAGGTCCCCGAAGGGGGAGTCGGTATACCCCCGGCACCGGTCGTTGGGTTTACTAACTTCTTCGGCGTCTACATCCGACACCTGAACCACCCCAACTCCCTGGTCTGCCGGTCCACGCGCCACGGGCTCCTCACTGCCCTCTGGCGGTTCCATCCTTCCCAGCCCTGCCTCACCCCGGAGCTCGGGCTCCGGTGCACCGCACACCCCACGGACCACGATCTATTTGTTGCCCTGTGCCACCAGTGCGACATCGCCATCCACTTACCCCCTGACAGCCATCTGCCACACCACACCCCCCATGTGCTGGCCCTGTCGTCACCCGGACTCGAGGTCCAGGACACCCACGCGTGGATGCTTGCAGGCCATCGCAGTACAGAGGACGCGCGACGCAAGGGGTGGCCCCGGGCCTCGCCCCGCCCCACTCCGCCGGTCGGCACCGTCCCCCCGGTTAGACGCTGCCAAGCGGTGACTGCGACCGTCCCCACGTTCTCCTGGCTCCCTGAGAACTATGGGATCCTCCACGACGCGTCGTGGTGCCCGAAGACCCGGCGCTGCGGCGGGGCAGTGGCGGTGTTCTGCCCCGTCACCCTCCGGTACCAGGTGTACCCCGTCCCCATCCCCTTGAGGCTGGACAACGCCTACACGGCGGAGCTGTACACGGCATGGGTGGCCCTCACCGCCAAGGGGCCCTCAGCCGACCCTGCCATCGGCTTCCGATCCGGTGCGTGGCACTTCGCGGACTGCAAAGGGTACATCACGGCGCAGGAAGGGCGCCGCGAGCCGGAAGACTCGCTACAAGGAGATCTCATAAGATCGTGTCGCGACATGGCCCACGGTCACGCCCCTCCCCATCACCTCTATTCCCATATCGCCGGCACCTGGCTCGATACCCTGCTGGACCGGGTGGACGAAGCGGCAGGGCAAGCTGCGGACACTTGCCCGGACGCCGTGGGATGGCTCGGCCCCCTACAGAAACCCCGCGTCTGCTTCTCCCACGCGGGCCTCCAGGTCCACGACGCCGTGCCCCACGCGCGCCGCGCCTTGCTCGCCTCCCACCACGCCTTTTCTGCGTCCCCCCCGCCACAACGCCGCCCCGACCTCAACGAGTACGCCAACATCGTCAGCCACGGTCTCGTCACATGGGGGGACCACCTCACGGTCACCGGCATCCGCCTCTCCCTGTTCCCCCCAAGAGATACGTCCTGCCCCCTCTGCACCATGCCCGCCTCCGGGGACCACATCCTCTCGTGCCCGCTAGACCCGCTCATCCGCGCCCACTACCATCGGTGGCTTGCGGCCCGACTCTCTCAGAGGTGCCATGCCTGGCGCCACTGTACGCCCACTGCTTGGGGCACCCTCGTCCTTTGGGGGGACGAGCCGTTCATACTGGCTGTGGATGGCTCCCCGGCCCACCACACCATCGCAACCTACACTGTTGGTCGTCTCGGAGCCATCTCCACGCCACACAGGGATGCCCTGCTGCACAGAGGTCTGCGTCCTGCGCGTCTCCGTCGCCTACTCTGCGATGTCGTTCTCACTACCGTTCTCCTACATAAGCGGCACGCGGTGCCCGTTCTACCTCTTGCCGACCAACTCTCTCCCCTACCGCGGGCCCCCGTGAACCAGTCCCTCGCCAACGACCCACCGCCAGAGTGGTATCACGTAGCCAACTGGGCCCCAACGCCCGGCTCGGGCAGGTGGCCGGCCTGGGACGTCCTCCTAGGACTCTGGCTATCAGGGGACCTCCTCCTGGCCCCTAAGGTGAAGTCCGTCATCTCCACCCGGAGCAAGCACAGTCCGTACCGCGTCCTGTATGTGTACAACGGGTCGAACCAGATTCCGCCGACCATGTGGCAGGAGATTGAGCAGAATCCCCATGACGTGATCATCTTGGACAGTCTCGGACGGCACGGACTTGCCCCTCATCTCCCAGGTCGACGCCGCCTCTGGGCCATCCATTACGGTGGCAATGGACGGAGCCTGGAAGCCGGCCTCTGTGGAGATGTGATCCCCTCGTGGTGTGCCGCACTACATTCTGCGTTCTCGGCCATCCTCACTGCGGCTTCCCAAGGACCCCGCACGGTCTTTAAGGACATGCAGGTGGCCATGGGTCGGCCCGCCCCGTGGCCCTGTCCCCGCCCGTGACCCGTCCTCGACCTCACGCGCCCGGACCGCTCCGGTGCTGCGCGCAGTCGTGCCGGACCGCGCTCCATGTCTGGCGGCGTTCTAAGTCGGAGGTGATGCCCCGGGAGACCCACATCTTCCGTGCACGTTGATCTTGGAACGCTTACTCGGGTGGATCCAGGACAGTTCGGAGCGGTTGGTGGCCGGGACCGGAGAGCAGATCGAGCCGTAGCGTTGTCGTACACTGACGTTGTGACCCAGACGGCCTGCTGGGAGGAGCGTTCTCAGGTGTGCGACGAGATTCGTCTTGCTCTAGCGGAGGTAAGACGGAGGACTCCCTCGGCAGAGCCTGCGTGGGGCCCCCGAGGGACGACGCCAAGGCTCACCGTACGTGGGACCGCGGCAGGCGCTCCTCCTCCTCCTCCTCCTCCACCGCCCCACGCCACCGCCCCACGCCACCGCCCCATGCCACCGCTCCACGCCACCGCCCCACAGCAACGCCCCACGCCACCGCCCCATGCCACCGCCCCACGCCACCGCCCCACGCCACCGCCCCACGCCACCGCCCCACGCCACCGCCCCACGCCACCGCTCCACGCCACCGCTCCACGCCACCGCCCCACAGCAACGCCCCACGCCACCGCCCCATGCCACCGCCCCACGCCACCGCCCCACGCCACCGCCCCACGCCACCGCCCCACGCCACCGCCCCACGCCACCGCCCCACGCCACCGCCCCACGCCACCGCCCCACAGCAACGCCCCACGCCACCGCCCCATGCCACCGCCCCACGCCACCGCCCCACGCCACCGCCCCACGCCACCGCCCCACGCCACCGCCGCACGCCACCGCTCCACGCCACCGCTCCACGCCACCGCCCCACAGCAACGCCCCACGCCACCGCCCCACAGCAACGCCCCACGCCACCGCCCCATGCCACCGCCCCACGCCACCGCCCCACGCCACCGCTCCACGCCACCGCCCCATGCCACCGCCCCACGCCACCGCCCCACGCCACCGCCCCACGCCACCGCCCCACGCCACCGCTCCACGCCACCGCCCCACAGCAACGCCCCACGCCACCGCCCCATGCCACTGCCCCACGCCACCGCCCCACGCCACCGCCCCACGCCACCGCCCCACGCCACCGCCCCACGCCACCGCTCCACGCCACCGCTCCACGCCACCGCCCCACGCCACCGCCCCATGCCACCGCCCCACGCCACCGCTCCACGCCACCGCTCCACGCCACCGCCCCACGCCACCGCCCCACGCCACCGCCCCACGCCACCGCTCCACGCCACCGCCCCATGCCACCGCCCCACGCCACCGCCCCACGCCACCGCCCCACGCCACCGCCCCACGCCACCGCTCCACGCCACCGCCCCACAGCAACGCCCCACGCCACCGCCCCATGCCACCGCCCCACGCCACCGCCCCACGCCACCGCCCCACGCCACCGCCCCACGCCACCGCCCCACGCCACCGCTCCACGCCACCGCCCCACAGCAACGCCCCACGCCACCGCCCCATGCCACCGCCCCACGCCACCGCCCCACGCCACCGCCCCACGCCACCGCCCCACGCCACCGCCCCACGCCACCGCTCCACGCCACCGCTCCACGCCACCGCCCCACAGCAACGCCCCACGCCACCGCCCCATGCCACCGCCCCACGCCACCGCCCCACGCCACCGCCCCACGCCACCGCCCCACGCCACCGCCCCACGCCACCGCTCCACGCCACCGCTCCACGCCACCGCCCCACGCCAACGCCCCACGCCACCGCCCCATGCCACCGCCCCACGCCACCGCCCCACGCCACCGCCCCACGCCACCGCCCCACGCCACCGCCCCACGCCACCGCCCCACGCCACCGCCCCACAGCAACGCCCCACGCCACCGCCCCATGCCACCGCCCCACGCCACCGCCCCACAGCAACGCCCCACGCCACCGCCCCACGCCACCGCCCCACGCCACCGCCCCACGCCACCGCCCCACGCCACCGCTCCACGCCACCGCTCCACGCCACCGCCCCACAGCAACGCCCCACGCCACCGCCCCATGCCACCGCCCCACGCCACCGCCCCACGCCACCGCTCCACGCCACCGCCCCACGCCACCGCCCCACGCCACCGCCCCATGCCACCGCCCCACGCCACCGCCCCACGCCACCGCTCCACGCCACCGCCCCATGCCACCGCCCCACGCCACCGCTCCACGGCACCGCTCCACGCCACCGCCCCACGCCACCGCCCCACGCCACTGCCCCACGCCACCGCTCCACGCCACCGCCCCATGCCACCGCCCCACGCCACCCAAGCATTCAAGCACCCCCTTGTTTGCCTTCGGCAAGTCCACCTCGCAGAGAATCTACCCCGAGCAGCACACCCCCAAAATAGGGGAAAAGCCAAATAAATACGGGCTAAACATACCTCTCTACTTAGGTACAACCTATGTAAAGCATGTTTTAGGCAGTATTTATGTGTTTTTCACCTTATTTGGTTGTTGGGTGCGCCCCTCAACCCCCCCCCCCCCCCCCACCTCAACCACCACCAACTGATGCCGTGCTGTGTGCATGCAGACAACAGGTTGAACGGCTGATATGCAGCAGGTTCTTGCTCCGGCAGTGCGTTGTTTCAGTGCATATTTCACACACCAGTGTGCATCGTCTTTCCTTCCCACGCCTCTTGGAATTACATGCCTTTGAGTGGGTGCAATCCAGTAGCAGTAGGCGGATGTGTTAAACAGGGTAAGTCCACCAAGGGTTCCCCCTACACCTTTGCTTGGCTCACCTTAATGAGGTCTCAACCCCCCCAAACGCGCCGACGTGCCTCAGCGTTTTGTGCCGCTTTTATAATTTTCATTGTGCCTAGAGGAATTTCTTTTTGCTGTTGTGCCTGGATGGGTGGTCCTGCACATCGCCCCCCCTCCTGTGGCTACCGTCCCCGGCCCTGTATCCCCCAAGCCTCCACCCTTGCACCCACCCGTTGTAGGCCATGCAACGTCTTGGGGAGAAGGCGCAGCAGAACCCGTCCATCCAAGAAGCACTGGCTCAGGCTCAGGCTGACCGAGAGGAGGCGGTGCAGCTGAACGCCCGACTGGACAAGGCCACCCGTGAGTTCGCGACGCAGAAGAAGCAGCTCCTTGACCGCATTGCCGCGCTCTCCAAGGGCGCCAAGGCCAAGACCATCAAGGCCGCAACCGCCGGGGGCGTGAACATCTCCGCGGCGGCGATCGCCATGAGCGCCGTGGGGCACTTGGAGGGGCACGCGGACGCAGTCCCGCACGTCGGCGACGGGGGCGGGGGGCCTGCGGCCGGGGAGCGGCACAAGTCTGAGATGCCGAAGACGACCGACTCGGCGGAGCTGAAGCGGCATCTGAAGGCGAGCCGGGCAGCGGAGGACGAGGTCCGGCAGCAGCTGCAGGTCCGGGAGCAGGAGGCGGAGGCCATGGCGCAGCAGCTGGAGGAGGCGGAGGGGCGGATGCAGAGCCTGCAGGCCAAGCACGAGGACGACCTGGAGGCCATGCGCCACAAGATGGACGAGGCGCGAGGCAGTCTGCAGGCTCGTCTGGATGCTGCGGAGGAGGTGCGTGTAATGGAGTTCTGTTGCGGCTGTCTCCCGAAGGGGGGCCCCGAACGTTGAAGCCTGACACTGACCCCCCCAACCCCCCACGACTCCGTTTCGGCCACTCCCACACACAAGGGACCGGGCAGCCTTGCCCACGGACCGCAGTGCGAAGCCACCATTGCTTTGCCTCAAAATGCACGGACCTCTGCGCGGCCCCGACCCTTGGCAATTCGGAACCCCCGGGCCCTGAGTTACAACTTCCACGTCATTTTGGTGGTGGTGAGCACCCTCCAAATCTTGGCAGTGCTGGGACCGATTTCATGTGAAGTCTGCCGGTGCCGGCAGTGGAGTCCACGCCGCGGGGGCGGAAGCAGTGTGCGGAGAGGGACCATTGTCCCACTGTCACCCCACAAAATACGTTTCCCCACTGTCTGAGGAGCACCCATGTGTCGCACGGGTCTCGAGTAAAGCCAAGTCAAAAAGTTGTTCGGGAACATTTTTTTCCACTAGGTTCCTGTTTTACTAGGTTTGCTAGTTGTCACCACACTTCAGGAGGTACTGGAACCTAGTAATTTTTTTTTGTTTTTCCCAGGTTTGCGGCCCCTGGAGTTGGGGTTATGGACTCCAGATCTTGATTTGCAGACCTCATATGCGCGAATTCAAGGCAAGAAACACGCCCTTTGGGGCTCGCTTGAGCCTATGCCTTGCGCGCTCCCTCACTCTGCGTGTCGCCCTTGCGCAGCCCAGGCGCCCCCTGCGTGCCCCCTTCCACGGAACAGGCGAGCGAGAAGCTGGAGGAGGAGAAGAAGGCGCTGGAGGCGTCCAGCGCTGAGGCACAGAAGTTCCACAAGAAGCTGGAGGAGCTGCACGCCATCGTCGAGGAAAAGGAGAGGGCGTCCCTGGCGGCCGCAACCGAGAACCTGCGGCTTCAGGCGGACGTGGAGTCGACCCGGCGGGAGGCGGACCGCCTGCAGCAAGAGTTGGAGGCGCGGCGCCAAGAGGTCGTGCACTGGCAGGAGACGCTGGAGAAGAGGGGGGCACAGTGGCGCGCCGAGAAGCTGGACCAGGACCGCGAGCTGGAGGGGGCCCGCGGCGACCTCGCAGCCGCCCGGGAGCAGTCGCGTGAGGCCGCCCGGTTGACCCGCGAGGCAGAGCGCGCGCGCGGCGACTTGGAGGCGCTGAGGCACGACAAGGCGGAGCTGCAGCAGGAAGTCGCGGAGCTGCACCACCGGGTCCGGGAGTCGGACCTGGAGTGCGACAAGCTGACGGTGAACACGAAGCGCACGGCGGCGCGGATGCAGGAGATGCGCGCGGCGCTGGAGAGCACCCACCGGATGCTGCAGACCCAGGCGGACTTGCTTGAGAAGAAGAAGGCGAAGGAGGGCGCCCTGGAAGACCAGGTGCGCGGGCTCCAGGCCCAGATGAAGGAGCTGCAGAGGACGAGCCGGGTGTGCATGGTGCTGGTGGGACAGTGCTCTGTGGTGAGCAGGAGAGACTGGCCACACCTCCAAATGGGTTTGGCGGTGGTCTTGTGCAATCAACGCACCGGACAACCATCACGCACCACACACCACACCACACACCACACCACACACCACACACCACACACCACACCACACACCACACCACACACCACACACCACACCACACGCCACACACCACACACCACACACCACACACCACACACCACACACCACACACCACACACCACACACCACACCACACACCACACACCACGCACATGATGATGCCAAGGCGGGGACGGACCCGGGGGTCACCACACCGGCATGTGCCATTCCGCTGGTGGGGGCCGTCGGACACCATCGCGCTAATCGTGCGGCATCGATCGTCGGCCGCATCTCCTCCTCCTCCTCCTCCTCCGCCACCTCCCATGTGTGGTGGGGATCAGGGCAACCGCACTGTGCCACGAAACCACACCTTCGCAGCGATCACCAGGGAAAACCTCCGAGGTGCCTTTGAGGGGGTGATGCCATTTTGAACGGGGTTTTGGGTGCCATTGCGGCCGCGGAATGCCTGCAACGGGCTGACGACGCCTGACACTGTCACACACACACACATACACACACCTGAGCCAAATGGGGCGTCCAGCCCAACGCTGCACAAGGATCCACCTCTAAAAGTACAGATCACACACATACACACACACACACGCACACCGCCCTCAGGACTGCGGGTGGAGCGGTCGGCCCCACCCAGCTTGTTGAGCCGGGGTACACAAGAGCAAGTGCAGACGTGACGTTAGTCTTTGACATCTTTCTGATGTTCTGATGACAGCGCAGGACAGGGGGTCACACTAATACGGAACTGTGCAATCATCTGGCCGTCGCTCATGGTCCGACCTAAGCCGTTCTAACCTGCGAACCCTCTGCCTTCCCTTTTGCAAGAGCGTCCAGGACCTTAACAGCCGCCTGCCCTCGCTCGTAGTCCAGGGCACTTACAGAAACACACACGCCATGCGAGCCAGCGCTTGCTTTCTGAGATGGCCAGGTTTCCATGCCAAAAAAAGGCATTGCTCATTACGAGAGGTAGGACGCCCCCCCCCCCCCCTCCGCCTTTCTTTCGCGGGGCCTCCCGATGCAGCAGAAGAGCGGGCGCTGTATGCACCGCCGCAAAAGTACAGGCGAAAACCGTGGGGGACACGGTCCATTTGGTGAATGCACCGTTTGCCGTACCCCAAACGAGGCTAAAAAATGCCGCGCTGCCTACAAAGTTTGGCGCTTTTGTACCCCACCCGGCTACACCTGACACGCATCCGTGGAGCCAACAGAGCTGCGTGTGTGATCGCCAGCGCAGAGTGGGACCCCAATTCCATTCGCACAGGAGCAGCTGCGCATTGAGGCCGACCGGCTGACGCAGCACAATAACAAGAAGATACAAGAGATCACGACGCAGCACCAGCACGAGCAGGCGGCCATGCGCGACGAGTTCCGCGCCGCGCAGGAGAAGCTCACCAAGAAGATCCGCAAAGGGGACCTCGCCCTGCAGAAGGTAAAGCAGCGGTACGACGAGGTGTGCGTCAACGGGCACGGGCTCGCCAAGATGGTGGAGGAGCTGAGGGAGTCTGAGATGAAGCGGCGGCGCGCGGGCGGGGACGACCAGAAGCTCTACATCGAGGACAAGAAGGACGACATCAGGAACGCCGTCCGCGGGGCCCAGATCGCGCGGCAGATGAAGATCATAGGGAAGGATCCCGAGGCCCCGGAGGGCAGACGGGTGGCCCAGGTCCTGCACCCTCTAAACTCCGTTCCCGTCCACGAGCGATCAGGTCCTTTCCGCTGTTCAGGGGTGGGGGAAGCTCGCAGAAACGGATTCCATGCAGCCGCTCTATTATGCCATTGTCCGGAGGTGGGAGGGGGTTGCCATAGGCCGAGTACGTGTGCCGGCTGGTACTTCCCGGTGCACCGGTCTGCGTTTTGAAGGACAAAGTTGTCCGCAATGCCGGTCCGAAGCCACGGGGGGGAAACACGTTTGGGCGGTCAGAGTGAAATGGGGCTTGAGGCTGCCTCCCAAAAACCCCCCGTGGAAACGCACACGAGCTCCGGTGGGTCATGCCGCACCCCAGCCCCTACACCCGCCCGGGGGCATTGCACGGGCCACCAGGCACCTCGGCACTCCTGTTGGCCGCTTGCAACCGCCAGCAGTTGCCCCCCCGTGCTCCCTGCACCGGACCACTGGGCCGGCCAAGGGCCGTTTGGGCCCCATGTGTGGGTGTACTGCGGGGCAGGGATGGATAGGATTCTCGTGCCATTTGGGGGGTGGGGGTCTGGGGGGGGGGGGGCGCTAGTGAATCGTGACATGTCACGACATATACAAAGGGCCATTGTGGGCAATCTGCAGTTCCGAAAATGTCGTGACGCTCCACGGGGTTTTTTGTGACGGGTGTCGTGACGCTTCGTCACAATGGGGCTGAGGGGGGGGAGAAGGGGGACCCCCCCCCCCCCAGTCATATCTATCCCCGTCGCGGGGGGCACCCCAGCGGGACCCATGCTTTCAAACCCACGTCTGGGTTTGGTTTTCCCGGTGGTCCGCCGGCTCCTGGAGTGGCTCCTGTGGCGGGGCTGAACGACCGCGGTGCTGTGCGATGCGGCACCCATTTCGCAGGAGCAGACTCAGTCATGGGGCCAGGGTTTTGCTTGGTGTGTGCCCTACCCCTACGGGGGTGTGTATGAGGGCAAAAAGAAGTTTGTCCACTTTGGGTTTTCTATTCAAACTTTCATTTTCCCCCGGGAGGGAGTTTTATGGGTTTGGGTTGGCCTGGGGGGGGGGGGGGGCAGATCACCCCCCCTCCCCCCCGTCCCCGTGGTCAAGCAGACCCCTGAAGGGTATATCGACAGAAGTGCCGAACTTTGTAGGCAGTGCGGCATTTTTTAGCCTCGTTTGGGGTACGGCAAACGGTGCATTCACCAAATGGACCGTGTCCCCCACGGTTTTCGCCTGTGCTTTTGCGGCGGTGCATACAGCGCCCGCTCTTCTGCTGCATCGGGAGGCCCCGCGAAAGAAACGCGGAGGGGGGGGGGTCGTCCTACCTCTCGTAATGAGCAATGCCTTTTTTTGGCATGGAAACCTGGCCACCGATAAAAGGGCAGGGGGCGGCAACGATTGTTGTACGTTGACACACCGCAGCCCGCCCGCCCCCCCCCCCCCCCTCACGCAACCCGATGTACCACAACATTCCCCTGTTCACGACATACCCCCCCCCGCACTTGGCACACGGGGTACCGGTACAGAGCAACGGTGTAGAGTGACGGGAGACAGCAACAGTACGGAGTGACAGTAAAGCGCAACGGTGCAGCGTAACGGGATGGAGCCACAGTACAGATTGTGTGTAGTGCCACTGCCTGTGTCTTCTTAGGGCGTGCATCAACAACGCCCCATGGGATTAACAGGAGGCGTTGTTTGCGTCATTTCCAGTGCTTTTTCCGTCTCTTACCGTCTTGCAAAGCGGGGAGGGGGTACTGATCGGAACTTCTCCAAACACCATTGCTTGGGTATGTGTGAATGCTGGGCCCGGATTACTTCAGTTCACCTGGACCCCTGTGCCGTAGAATTTGTGTTTTACTGGATGTCCAAAGGGATCGATTACTCGAAATGGGATCACTTTGGCGATTCGGACAGTGAGGATGAAGTGCCCACAGGCCCGCGGGTGACCAAGTTGGATTCGCTGTCGAAAGTCCACCTCGACAAATCCGGTGAGGTGTTGATTGAGCCCGACACGGGTCCTCTCTTGTCTGCATCGGATTGGTCTGGTCAGGGCTATGGGAGGATGGACGGCGCAGGGCACATAGATGTGCGTCCGAGGTGCCAAGCCGGCACAGAATTTGTGCATCGTGGTTGCACAGCGGGTTCACAGAGGGCGTACAGTACCGGTACAGCGGAACGATACAGAGCACGTTCGCCCCTCCACAAAGCTCTGCTGCAAACGGCTGACGGTGTTCTTCGGGGGAGCGATGGTCTGCTGAGCCTCATCTTTCTCCTGCTCCCCACACCCCGTCCGCAGCCCATTGAATGCTCATCGCAGGAGGAGGAGGCACGGCGACAGGGAAGGCGGAACTCCCTCGACGCCATCGTGGACGGTGGACTGGGCTACACCGCCCCGAAGTCGCCGCGTCTGAGCCAAATGACCGCAGAGGACGCGAAATGGGCCGCTTTCGGCCACGGCAGAGACGAGAACGGCTTCGCGCCGGCGCCGCAGCGGTCGCCCCGCAAGGACCCGCCGCAGCGGTCGCCGTGCGTCGACCAGATCTCTGCGGAGGACGTCCGGCGGGCGGCGTCCGGCCACGGCAGAGAGGAGGGCGGGCTCAGCCTCGCGCCGCCGCGCACCGAGCAAACCTGCACTCAGAGGTGCGCGGGCTGTGGGGAGATACTGGGCAACGAGCGGGTGACTGTGGGGGATGTCGCGTACCACCCGGAGTGCTGCTTCTGCTACGTGTGTGGGCGTGAGATCGGGGCGCAGCCCTACAAGGTGTCCAAGGGCCAGGCCCGGCATGCCAAGTGCAAGTCGCAGAAGAAGAAGAAGAAGAAGAAGGCGAGGCCCGAGGCCCCGGGGGCGCGCCCGCCGACGGACGACGACGACGACGAATTCGAAGTGGAGTGGTGTGAATTGGAGAACCGCGCCAGTTAGAGGCAGTCGTGGTGGTGGTGGTGGTGGTGGAGGGGATGGGGGGCACCCGCCCGCCGCAACGGTTTGATGAACTGGTTCGCAGCGCACGGCCCCATCAAACGTGCACACTCCGGACGCCGGCGGACCTGGTCATCCCCCTCGGCACAGCACGCGCCCGCGACGGGCAGGGCCGTCCTTGGGGAGCCAGACATTTCTTTCCCTTTTTTCCCAGAGTGGGTGGCGGGATTGCGGTCCACCGGTTGGCAGCGGATGGTTAACCGATGCCGGGTGGCCGGTAGACCACCGCAGTGGCTCCATAAACCGGGAAAGAAAACGGCATGTTTTGTCCTTTTGGACAATTTCGGAAACCCCCCACCTGCAATCGGTGCGGCCGCCGCCGTTGCGGTTTTTGCTCAAAATCTGTGCGATCCAATGCCATACTCCCAGTGATGACCGGACCAAGATGTGGGCACATGTGCCAAGCGCCGACCCCTCCCCCATTTCGCGCCCGCCTGCTTGTTGCCTCCAAAAAGGCGGGGCTCCACCCCCACACCCGCATCAAGATTGTGTATTGGGGCCGAGCTGGTGGGGAAGGGGACATCGCACGCTTTACACTGCGCGCTCCACGCACTTCGAGCCGTGCGCTTTGTACATTGCATCGGACATGCTGTCGCTGTCCCGCACACTGTGTGTTTTGAACACTGCACACTGCACCCCCCCCCCCCCTCCAACACACACACACCCTGCGCACGTGGCACACTGTGCAATGCGCACGTTGCGCACTGCACCCCCCTGGTCGCCAGTGCTCTGATGATGCAGGCGTACCAGAGGCCGGCAGCGTGATTTTCCCCTCAGCCTTGAGGACCACTCGGGCGACGGCTTGTTGCCTCGCGGGAAGGGCTCCCCCCTTCTCCCCCGTCCAGTTCGGCCCCCCCATTGCGCACCGCCCTCTGGCAGTGCAGCCCGTCCCAGACGGACGTCATTCCCCCTCCCCCGAGCGCCGCGACGTCCGGTTTTATCGCCGAAGACCGCTTCTGCTTGGCTCCTGTTGCCAAGGTTCACACAAGTGCGTGGGTGGGTGGGTGGGTGCGTGTGCGTGTGTATGCGCCAGGTCTGTTTTACCCACCCCCTCCCCCGGCCGTGGCGGTGTTCAACAAGGGAAGTCAACCCAAGGTTCCACCCACACCTTCGCTCACCTCACCTTCATTACTCTTCCACCCCCCCCTCCCAGGTCGGTGGTTACTTGAATCACTTGCATTACCGGCGAGTTTTTGTCCCTTAAGCATCAGCTGCTGCTGCTTGCTTGCCAAACGCCGGTGGTCGACCGCTGTCCAGCACGTCGCACGCTGTGCCCTCAGATTCCTTGCACCGGATGTCCCGCTTCGTACCGTGGCGTGATGGTCGTCACAGACGTCTTGGCGTGTGCCGTCTCAACGTCGCGGCGGCGCATGCTCTCGTATTGCCGTCTGGCGTCAGGAACACTCCCCGTCCAGCGTCCACGTTTGCTCGCCCTGGGGCGCCGGGATGCGCCGGTGTGGCGCGGGTGGGCTCCGTGCGTGTGCTTGTGTGTTGCTGAGTCGGCGAAGCCCCAGGATGGCAGGACACGATAGTCGGCCCCGAGAGCATTGGTCGGTGTGTTTGTATGTGTGCGCGCGCGCGCGTGTGTGTACGTATTTGTGTGCGTACCCGCGTGTGCATGCAGGTCTGAAGGTGGCGGGCAGGCGGTGCGTATTCCGGAAGCCGGGCTAATCTGCTGCACCCTGACCGCAATCCCGTAGGCGGTTGCCCTGCACTGGCGCCCGCCATGGGCCGCTTTGTCTGATCTGCCGGCGGTTCTACTGCCACTGACCTGAGAGACCCTGTGGGTGCCCAGAGCAAACGCCGGGTGGGACCAGAAGTGCATCAGCGCACCAACCGTCTGCAACAAAGCTCCCGGAGGGAGCGTCTGCGCTGCGCGCAGGCGACAGGCATCATGATGACACGTGCAAAGGAACGGGCGGATGGGCCTCCAAGAGCGTGTTGCTCACCGCGATTCCACGGTACACAAATCGCGGGGCCCGATGCAACTCCCACCTCTGACACGGAGGGTTACTACTGCTGTCGCCTGCGCACAGGGCAGGCGTGCCTACCTGACCCAGCACCCTTTGACCAGGGAAACACACTCAGACAATGGCTTTGCTGCTCGTTTGTCTCTTGACGTGTGTGTGTGCGTGTGTGTGTGTGTGTGTGTGTGTGTGTGTGACTGAGGTGAGGGCTCTGAAACATTCCCGCAGCCCATGTCTGAGCTTAAGTGATCCCTGTTTCTGTCTTTCACAGGCCCTTGGCTTAGCGCTCTGCGCGGCTGCCGAGGGCTGGAGACGGTCGTGATCGGGTGCAGGATGTGCCTCTTCCTCTCGCCCTTTACTGCAGAAAGGCGCCTATTGGCGTCGGACATGCTCTGTCTTGTTTGATGTCCAACTGACGAGGATTCTGACACTCGGAAACTGAGTTGTTGCCCGTTTGTCTCGCAATAGTGTGTGTGTGGTCGTCTTCGATGAGGCTTTCTGATTGGACCGAGGCACGATGAGAAGTAGACGAGAAGAGGCACCACCCGTGCTTGCGTTGCTTTGACCCGGTTTCGGTTGCTTTTTCGCGGTGGCGTGCGTGTGGGCATGGCCTGGGCTGCGGTGGGCCGCTGCCGAAACAATTGTGTGGGCCTGGGTACAGTGCCCCTCGTGACGTATCCGCTTTCGCTGCGGGCCAAGCCCTCGTTGCTGCCCAGGTTCGTGGCGGCCCGGCATCCGCCTCTGGGCACGGCGGGTTTTCGATGCAGTGCCCGGGGGTCGGGGGTCGATGGAGCCCCCCCCCCCCCCCTGAGCTTGTCCCTCTTCCGCCCAATGTAAAGTATAGCACTGTGCAAGCGGCCCTTGAAAGCGCCATCGTGTTTGGAGTGTGCACGAGACAAGGGCCACGGGCGGGGGCTCCAGTGACCGGGACCCTTCATCGGCGGACATGACAACCGGTGCCGCAGAGAATTTTGGCGGCTCAAAAAGTGGTCAAACAACGTTTCACGGAACCGCAGGCAAGTGACGTCGGCTCCGGACCCCATCGTCGCGCTCATCCCTAGAATTCCATTGGCACTTTTTTTGACATTTGGGGTCTGGGTCGCCTCCGGGCCATCCCGGGGGGACTTTGAGGCGGTCCGGTCACTGGAGCCCTTTGTAGTGGAGGTGTCCCGGCTTGGGGGGTCTATCCCCCCTGCAGTCAAAATTGCGGGGGGAGGCTTGCCCTTTTGGATGCAGAGAGGCTGTCATGCAATCGTTTGTTTGACTGCGATGTGACCAGTAGGTCATTGTCGTGGTTCTCATTATTTTACTATTCGCTGTATCGCTGCGTGGTCGCCTCCATGTGTGGGTGTGCGCCTGCGTGCGTGCGTGCGTCTGCGTGTTTGCCGTCATTGTTTCGTTTCCGCTTGGATACGGATGTTTTGCACGTCCGAGGTATCTGTTTGTAGGTTGCAGTCGGCGGTGTGTCGTTCCATCTCTCGGCATTCGGGTGCATTGGATGGCATTGGCGAGACGTGCAAGACAATCAGGAAGCCCCGTTCTCCCTTTTTGCGGAGCTTTGTCGCCCGCCCTTGCCCTGGCAGCGCCTTGTTTAGTTTCGGTGACCCCCTTCTTGTCTCAGATTCAGTGTGTCTGAGCTACCGAGGTGCGTACCGTATCGACTTGGGACCCAGTTTATCTTGGTGCTCATTTGTAGATGTGGGATATGATGGTCGGTTTGTGTGAGTGACTGTCCACGTGGACGGTAAGGCACACCTGACGCAAAGACATCTCGAGTATGATACAACCGAGAATGACACAATGGGCCCAAGTCGTACACGTACGCGAGCCGTGGCGGTACCTACACGCAGCGGCCCAGGACATGGCAAGCAGAGGACAACGACACTAACCTGGATGGGGTAGGGTTCGCCTGCTGTGCCGTCCGTGGCGTCCTCGCTTGCGCTGAAGAGTTGAACAGGCGAGGCTCCCGTGAACCTGAGCAGAACACACACGACAGCCGGTCTGTGTGCATGTTCGGTTGTTCCGTGCCGAGTCACACCGACTCTGTTGTGATTTGGCTGAATGCCCTGTGCCCATTTGGCTGCCATTCCCTATGTCCTGGGCTAGTGGCCGTGAAACGCAAGTGGGATTTTCAGCCGGCGGTACAGTCCTCACTGCTGCCCGCGACGCACCCCCCCCCCCCCCTGTCTAAGATACAGGAGCCGTGTGTACCGTGTTAATGGGGGCTTTGGCTGTATCTTAGACAAAGCAGGGTGGGGTGGGGCAGGAAGTCTCTCACCCAACCCTGTGTGAACCCACAATCCCTGTTTTGGGGCTAGATGCGAACACCATTGATATGGGCTTTTTCTACCCATGCAAGTTTGCTCACAGGTGATGATTGCCAGACTTGATTTTCTGAATGGTAAACGTGCAGGAAAGTGCGATGTTCCCCATTGATGCACAGCCACCGCCGATTGTTGCTCTGAGGTGCGGGCGAGGGTTTGGGAATTGTCACTGCGATTTCCTCATGTAAACAAGAAGTATGGATTTGGAGGTTGTCATATATTTCCAGAGTTGCGTATGGCAATGGTATTGGTGTGTTTGGGATGGAGGGGCTGGGTCATGCCTGTGAGGAGGTGTCCCCGCTGATAACAGCGTTCTGCTGGAGCCTGCGCCCCACTTGCACTCCCCTCGTGCGCTCTGAGCACATCCATTCTTCCATCCCATTGGCTGGTCTTCAAGTGTCGGTGACGAATGCTTGGGTGATACTGCCTTACCCATCTGGTCTCACTGCCCGGTGCTGTGCTTGTACTTGACAACACTCGCCCGCAGAGAACCGAGCGAGTGGCGTGTGGTGGCAGCATTGCATTGCGGGGTGCCGCCCCCGATCTCTCTGCGTGCAGATGTGATGCAGTCATACGGGTGTTCGGTCGCCGGACTTGAACGAGACAGTTGCCGGCTGGTGTCCTGTGTGTGTTTATGGGCGACACAACATAGGGTCATGGGGCTTCGGTTATGTCAGTTACCCAGCGGCTGAGTTTGGTACTAGTGACGTCATACATGCGGGTCAGAGAAAACAAGTGCGTGTACCAGTCTGCACAGTGATCTGAACAAGACCCTGAATGTGGGAGGTGCCATGGTGCACACAGGGGTCCGTGCCACTCTGCATGCCGTTTTGCCCACCGGTCATATGTCGAGTCGTTACCCTCCCCATTACACAGCAGCCGAACACTGCTGCATGTGTACGCCAGGAAGTGCATGTGTGGAGCGCCTTTTGACCTGCGTGCAGCCCCGCACACGCAAACACACGCACAACACATTTCCTACTATGCCCTTTGCAGATGGTAACGGCTGTGAGCCAATGTGCCCAGTAGCTCTGGCACATTGGGCAGTGACTGCGAGAAACTGCAGAAATTACTTCCAAGATCCCCACAGCGGAGCATCTCAGATGTCTTGTGGGGCATGGACGCTGTTGCCAGCTGCTGCTGCAACCCGTTTCGCATGCCCGGCTCATCGCCCATCCTGTTCTCCAATGACTGCTATGTGCAACGGACATCTGTTGCTTAGATGTCTCTCCGATCCACATTTGTTGCAGCCTCTCTTGAGGGTGAGCCTCTTGTACGTTGTTCTACCCATCCCTGTGGGACGGTCGGCTTTGGCGGCCGTCCAACAAGGATGGGGTAGCAAGGGGTTACTTCTTCATTCAGGGGCTCTCTCAGTACACGGCACGCATTCGGATTGAAGCCAATGGACTTGTCCGCTAGTCCACAGTGCAAAACAAGGTGAGATCATCCGGAAATGGAGCTGTTTGACTGAGTGAGAGCGCTGGAACAGAAAAGAAACCAATTTCACTGCATCCGCTGGTTGTGTTGCTTTGCAAACATATTCACAATGACCTTTCTTTTGCATTTGGGTTTCTGCTCTTATATATGCCCCCCCCCCCCAACCTTTCTTCTTCCATTTTCCAAAAGCTACAAATTTGCGGACAAGGGTTTTGTGGAGATCCTCTGGAATCCAAGCATCAAGCCTAGCATACTGGCCGAGCCCTGGGACCAACCAGAGTCCATGGGGGGCGCCTTAAGCGCAGTGCGCGTGCAGTGCGCGCGCAGTGCAACTATTTGGGCCTCTATCTGGTAGAAACCCATACATTGTGGTACTTTGGGCATCATTGTTGTTTGGTAGTAGGTTTTGATGCATTGGGGATGTGGCATTTTTGGATGTTCATCCTGTTTCACCCATTTCTACCTTTTTGCACACATTTTTTACCCATTTCTACCACATCTACTCTTTTTCTCGGTTGATTGATATGGTGATACACTTTCAGGGTGCCTGCAACTGGACATCATACTTCCCTCCTCATTTCTCAGGCCCACTTTCTCCATGGATCTCAGTATTGGGGATAGGGTGTTCTACACCCGCTCCAATGGCCTGCGACCTCCTGCCACAGTGGTTGGGACAGCTGAAGACGGACTCCTCCACTTGGAATACTACCAAGATGGGTTGAGAGTGGTGAATCGGCAATGCAAGATGGAGTCCATCTCCTCTGCCATCCCAAGTTCTGATTCGCCACCTCACTGCCCTCCATCTCCACCACCCAACACACAGTCAAGTCCCCCCCCAAAGGCCCCTGGTCCTTCACCACTGCCACAAGAACCGGGAAGGTCCCCCTCAAGGTCCCCTCCAGTCCAGTTTGGGTCGCCTAATTCTAAGGGTGTTTCCAAGGGGCGTGCCTGGGGGCTCTTCGGGGGGAACATAGTCTAAAAGTAGCACGCTGTGCGCGCGCAGTGCAAGGATTCCCCCATGCACTCAACAGCAATCTGGTCACGAGAGGCACAAGAGGCGTATTTCATTGGGTGAGACTTGCCAGCTCCTGTCAATCCTCTCAGCTTGGAGCACACAAGTTATTGTCAAACGGAGTGGTCTAATGAGGGGAAAGAGCGGATGGTGGATTTGTGGCTGACAGACTTCAGTTCCTATGTAATGGCGTGAACTCCCTGATGATGATCATAAGTCCCCAAGTGGCACAATTGTCCATCATGGGAACAGTGTACATACCAAATGTCAACAACTCTGCGCTTCTCCTGAATGTCAGCAGTCCATGCTGCAGGTGCAAGTGCTTGCTATGGTGGGCAACGTGGCCCTGTAAATCCTGCAGCCGACAAAAGTGTTGGGTTCCTTTTCAGGTGAAACGATAGCAAACCCTACAAAGCAAACCTTACAGAAAGGTGGACCACACTACCCTCACGCCCCCTTGTCCCCCCCCCCCCCTTTCCCTTGCCCATCCCGGGGGCTGGGGGGACTGTCACTTGGCCCATGAACAATAAGAACTCAATAGCAAACCACAGGTGCTGAAATTTTTTTTAGTTGTGTATACTAGAATTCACGTTACTGCCGCGTGGTGTCCGTTCCCTCTGGGGGTGGGGGGAAATGTCAATTGGTGACAATGACACCCCGGGGGAGGGGGGGGGGGGATCATCCCGGGTGGGGGGGGGGGGGGGCTGGAAAGGGGATGGCTTGGCCAGCCAGCCCCGTCGCTACCGGGTGCCAGGGCAACCCCTGCTCAACCGGCATCAGGTGGGGGGTGTCTCCCGCAGCCCAGATGGGCTGTTTGCGCAACAGGAGCGGGAGCCCATCAGGGGCAGACCAACCGTGAGGGGGAAAAGGACACATGGTGGACGGCCCGGACAGCGCGTGGAGGAACAGGGCACCTGGGCCGCACAGAAACACAGCGAGACAGGCTATGGACGGCCTGTGGACAGAGGTGTGTGGACAGCAAAAACAGTCAAACGACCCCGGCAACAACCAGCACATCCTCAATACGCCAACTATTGGGCGCCGCTGACACGCAAACGGCACACCATGCCACATTCAGCACAGTCCCAACACACCAACTACTGGGCTCCGCGAACGCGGAAACGACACCAGCAAGAGCACCGGCCGCAGCAGCCGACAGAAAGCAGCGACTCGACGCAACATGCGAAGGGAAGAACGGGTGACCGTCCAGGGCCCCGTAAAGGAGCAACAACCAGACGGAATGTCACACAGGGGGTGGATATGGGGGGAGGGACAGGTACAAAATTCCGGTGCCTTAAAAGAATTTTCCGTCTGCTTCATAAAGCGAAACCACTGTGGTACTTTATAAGCTGTAGATATGCAATCTAGATCTATGTTTTAAATGCTTTTTGCTGGGTGTGGCATTTTTTCACCTGCCGATGTCGGATATGGAGGGCACGTGACGGCGTGCATGTGCTCTGTGGCAGTTTCAGGCGCGTACCTAAGCACGATGTTATACATTCTTTACGAAATTTTGCCCTCATGTTGACACCAAGGGAACAGGTGCATTGTCTTGTCACCTTCGCGACTTACGCTTTCTTTGATGCGCGACCCACGGCGAAAAAAAGGCGAGTTGCACTTTTTTTTTCAAAAAAAAAAAAACTGCGTCTTACGCCAACAAGCAAAAAAAAACAAACTCTCCACTGCTGATTTTGTCCCCCACCTTTAAGCGTTGGACACCCCCCAAACGGTAGGGGTGATGTAGCCAATCTGCCCACTTGTGGGCCACTTCTGATTTTGTCCCCCGCTCTCAAGCGTTGTGGACCCCCAAGACGGCAGGGGTGACATAGCCAATCTGCCCACGTGTGGGCCAATACTGATTTTGTCCCCTCAAGTTTGAGTGATGGACCCCCACGCTTTGGCGTGGCCCCTCGAGTTGGGGTGGTTGTACAACAAGTGGAAAACGGAGGTTGGCGTAGATACAAGCCACCTTGCCCCATGGTCGTGTCAAGGATGAGGTGGACACATATGAGGCGGTGGCACTCGCTGGTATGGTGAGTGAGCTTTCAAATGAGGCGCCCTCCTTGTTTGGTGAGGAGGGCTGAGGCATCAGATGCCTCAGATGCCGCTACTCCGGAGCAAGATGCCGTTGTGCCTGTCCGTGTCACTCCCTCCAAAGTAGCCGAGCCGTCAGATGCCAGCATTTCCGAGGAGGAGGATACTGCTATCCCTATCAGTGTAGCACGGAAGATTACCCTTCACATGCCCGTCGATGAAACCAAGCCTTTTGTTGTGGGAGATCGGTTGAGCGATAAGGACATTATTGTGTGGCTTAACCACAAGTTGTACCACAATGAGGTCGTTGAGCCACGGGCATGGACTTCGGCGGTGACATACATTGTGTGCCGCCTAAACATCATGAGGAAGTACGAAGGCAGAAAGGGTGCCAATCATACAACTGTTGGTTTGCCTTGGAGGCACCACCACATATTGATTGTTAATAGTGACGATCGCAAAGTGCTCCGTTTGTTTCTTTGTGCCATGGACTACAGAGTGCCAGAATGGGCCTTCAAAGACCACATTTGGGAGCCACTTCCTAGTACTTCCTTGGTCCGGCCAATGTTGAAACGCCTCTCGTCAAATGTTGTTTCCGGGAGCAATGGAGGTAGATGCCATTACTACCTCACCGCAGTCGGCAGGTTTCCATGTTAGCAGGTTGAACAGAATGGGATGGAACCCGGGTCACCCCCAAGGGGCCGCATGGCGTCTCCAGGGGAGGGGCCTGGCAGGTGCATCTGGCACAATCCTGCATGATGATGATGCCAACATAACCATGACGGTTATTTATTTGCATGAGTACCAAGAAATTAAAGAAACGTTTGCTAGGGCTCTTGTGCTCTCGCTGGCGGCCGGGGCAAAGGGAAGGGCTCTTATGCAAGAGTGGCCTCTATGAGCCTTTTGCCACGGTGACCACTACTATTCAGGGGAAAACAAGACAGATGCGACTGCCTAGCGCGGCCGGAATCCCTGGCCAAGATCCACAAGTTAGGTAGGTGGTCAATGGAGCCCCGAGTTTCAAGTATATGACTGTTAATTCCAATGGTCTGTGCACCCATTTTTCTAATGGTAGGCAGAAGGTTACTAAATCCACTGCTATTTGCATGTACTTGCGCGCGGAACATATGGAAATCATTGGGCTGCAAGAGCCACATCCCCACACAGACGACAATGTGGCAGTGGTGGCCAACATTTTTGAGACGTCCTTCTACCATTTTATCTGCCCCCCCCCCCCCCCCACATCCCAGGGTAGGGGGGGGGGTAGCGCTGGCAGTCCACCAAGGGTGGACTGTCGTTCATTTTAAGCCACCACGTGGTGGCTTCGTTTTGAACCACAAATTTTAATTCCCCACTGTGTGTAATTGTTGCCATTTTTCTCATTTAGCCGAAGAACGTCCCCAACAGTGGAGACGTTTACACGCCGAGCTGGCACACTTCCCTTCCGACAGTGTAGTGCTGCTGGCAGATCATGATTCCCTCATTATCACATTAGAGGTACACCACGTGGGCCTCCATGATGGTACCCCCCCCCCCTTGCAAACACCCCCCCCCTTGCATTTCCCCCCCCCCACCCGGGAGACCGTCACCTCCATGTTTTTCTAATTGCCCTGCCCCCCCCCCCCTTGCAAACTCCCGGGTTAGCGCGCGACAGTCTCCCGGATGGGGGGGGGAGACGGTCGCCAAGTGACGGTCTCCCAGGGGGGGGGGGGGGGGATTGCAAGGGTATTTCAAGGCAAACTGTGGTACCCTCCACCGATGCAAGCACATGTGCACCAAGTGTGCGTGAGTGGTACCGCACATGGTCACCGGGAGAAAACATCTTGGGTCTGAAGTAGCAACACAACACACCCATACAACTTGGAGAGAGAATATCACAGAACACACACAGGTGCTTGATGTGTAGTAAGGGGAAAGCAACGCAAGGCCATGCGTAAAGCAGATGGGCAACACAAACCAGCACAATACATGACACTGCATCAGCATGGTATACACCGCACGGTGCGTGGGCGGTGCCAGCCCCTGCGACCTCAGGAACACCCACCCCTGCGCACAGACCTGGTCCCTGGTGGACGAGAGTTGCAGGGCTAAGACTGAGGAGGAGTGGGGTAAAGCTGAGTAAGGACAATAGACACACACGAGGTAAGCATATTGATAGGCTCATGAAGAGCCTAAAAAGGGCCAAGCATCTCGCCTATCTACGGAATAAGTCAGGGCCCGTCGTCACAGAACCACACAAGATTGCTCGCACGTTGCAGGAGCACCGGTCTGAAGTTTCCCAAGAAAGAGGGGCCTCGGTACAGGAGTGCGCGAGGTACTTGGAGTCCTTACCCATCCCAGCAGCGGTCAAGCGGTCAGCGCCATTGCTTTTCAAGCCACTGTCCATGGAGCTCGTGGCAGAGGCCCTCGTGAGGCAAGTCCTAGGGGCCTCGCCTGGCGTGAACGGCTTCCTGATTCAAATTTGCTCTGATTTTCCGGAATTTTTCTCCCCCTTAGTGCTGCAAGTTTTACAAGCGGCGCGAAAGCCGGGGCTGTTCCCAGAGTCCTAGGGAAAAGGGGTCATTTGATGCATCCCCAAAGTGTCGAGAGCCACGGCAGTGGACAAGTTGCGACCCATAGCGCCGCAGCAGCTCAAAAAAAAGTGGTCTATGACAGTACTCCTTCTCAAAATAGAGGATCTTCTCATGCAAATCACCTCCCCACAGCAGGTGGGTTGCTTCAAACATAGACATATGATCAAGCACAGTTGGAATGTGTAGGGAGAGTGGTCCACGGAGGAAACAATGGCGCTTCTAACAGTGGATTACAACAATGCATTCCCCACAGTGTCGCACAATTTTGTCAGGGCAATGCTGGTTTGCATTCAACTCCCGGCGGGGTTTGTGGACCTGGTCCTGTCCTCCCTCTTGTCTTCTTACTTCTTTTTAGTGGGCAGCTCGGTTAACAAATCACATGTTTTCCTGCCATTCTCCCCACTCCTTTTTTCCTTCTATGTCTCCTTTGTCATCTTTCCCCTCAACCACAGCCCCAGAGGCTTGGTATTTATTTGTATGTGGACGACCTCTTGGTCACTATTCCGCGTGAGTGCATGGGGAGAGCACTTGCGTTTGTAATTAACCACCTCAATCGCTTCTCGGCCATCTTGGGCCTGCATTTAGGCAAGTCGGCATTTGTGCTCAAAGGATCCACAGGTGTAGATGTGCTGCAGCGATTCAAGGAGATTGGACTGCAGCAGTAACACTTTGTCAAATACTTGGGTGTCAAGATAGGACACCTCACGATCAAGGAGGCCTTCTTGGGCCCCCTCCAGGAGGCGTTCCGCATGGCACATGTGGCCTCCCACTTGGGTCTTACTGCCCACACTCACGGCACGCACATATGTGGCGGACAGGTCAGTCCTATTGGCCCAGCAGCCCATTGGGTCATGACGCGCGTGCCTTCTCCTGTGGCTATATGTTTTGGCGCTATTTGTTGATTTGTCTATTTTTTGGGCCTGCCGGATTGATTTTTGTTTGTTTTCAGCTGATGAGGGCTTAATTTAAGCCGAAACGCGTACTGTTGGGGACGCCGCTTATCCAGGATTCCGTGATCGCAATGCATTGCTTCTTGTGGGCTTGTATTGCTACCTGTGGGTGTGAATTGAGGTCTTGAGGCTTCTTCCTGAACCATAGAGGGTATTTCAGCCAAAGGCATTTATTTTCCAAAAGGTCCTATCAGCGGTACGCCAGGTATATCACGTGCTGTTCAGTTTTGACAGCTCGGGCCTCACCTGCCACCAGCTATCACCGCGCAAGCAGAACAGAGGGTATGAGCTCCCTCTCCCGGAGACCTGGCTCCAAGCCCAAGGGGCATTGGCCGGTGTCCAATTTTTCTCTCAGCCATCACGATTCCCACGCAACGTGCGAGCACACTTTGAACAATTTTGCGTCCGCTATGGTGTGATGCCCCAGGCCTCCAGCCTTGTTTGGCTACGGCTAGGAAAAATACCGCAGTCAGCCATGGGATACATTGCAACCAGCCTACGCGCCTGTCACCAAGTGCGAGTACGCTCCACAAGGAATATCATGGAAGCGCCATTGTGGCACTCATGCTTTTTTCCCCAACAAGTACGGACATACGTACTTCAACACACCCCTCATTAGGGCAACTGTGCACAAAGTTAAACATCTCTTTTCGGCCGCGGGCCAACCCCACCCAAGGCTTATCAAACACCCCCCTCTCTCGTGGAGGGACATTTATTTCGCTGCTTTTCAAACTTTCCGGGAACTCCCGCTCAATGATTGGTCAGTCCCTGTTGTATGGGCAGGGACCTAGGCTAAGACTCACCCCCTCTCTCTGGTGGCACCATCAAAGAAGGTGACCCTCCGCCAGGACACGGACACGTGGGCTATACTAGAATGCCCCCCCCCCCCCCGTTGCAGGACTACGTTTACCAAAGCATGTGGGGTAAACTCGGGGTGTGAGTTAGACTATGTCCTTGGCTGTAGGTTAAAGACTGTCCCCTTTGCGGGAAGGAAGAAGCAATACACCATGCCCTCAAGTATTGCAAGTTTTTCAAACATGTGCAGCGAGCGATGCACTCGAGTTTTGGGGAGTGGCACATCGATGGTAAAACAGGACCATGGGTACAACTCCCCATTGCACAATCACTGCGTATGGCACCAGGCATAGTACTTTGGTGTGCCCGCAAGGCGCACTGGGCACTAGACGCGCGGCGTCCATGGGTGCCACGCCCAGCATTGAAGACTTTGTGACAAATTGGGCGGGGGAAATCAATGTCGCGTCCCGATGGGAGCCACCCAAGTATCACAGTAAGGCCCTAGTGGAATTTCACGGCACCCTCCTATTTTTCTTACGGGAGGGGACAGTACCGAGGCGACACATCAACTGGCAGCAATATCGCCCTAATGCAGTTCCTGATAAGTCATCTAATCCTAAGCGACAACGACGCAATGAGCGCAAGGCCACCCTGGCAGAACAAGTCAAAACACTAGTCCACACCTACCCCTGGGAGGGATGCGCTGCAGTGCAGCAAGAAACACACTGAACAATGTGGTTATGACCATGCGCCTGTGACACGGGGGCGTATGCGAGCCCAGTTTCCGTTGCCTCATGGCCCTGGGAGGGATGGTATACCTTTTTTTTTATGGCCCAGCCAAGCGGTAACCAAAATGTGGGTACGTGGGGGGTTATGGTTGCAATTCCCCATGACACTGGGAGTTTGCCGCCCCCCTAGAAGAGGATGAACGTCAAACCAATAACAGGGCTAACTTCAAGGCGGCCATTGCGGCTGTCCTGAAAGTCACACAACACACCGTGATTTTTGGGGACTCTAAGTATGTTCTGGACGGCGTCCAAGGAGAAACATACAAATGGCAACGGTGGTTGGTGTGGCCCAAAGGGCCCAATACCCAACTCCATGTTATGGGAAGCACTATGAAAGTTATCGACTCGACCCCACACCTTGTCAAGCGGGCGTGGTCGCCGTCACACCAAGGAATTCCTGGGAATGACCAAGCAGATGAACTGGCTGAGCGGGGGCACTCTATGCACCCCTACTACCTCACTACCAGGACCCCGCCCCCCCATTCTTGCTATAGGTCCACTACTGAGCCCAAATGTGCCCCGCAAACCGGAGGCCTCGCGCATCCTCCTCCTGGATGAGGAGGAGGTCTCTTGCCTCAAGGCACCACTGTTTTCGACCCCCTCAACAGGCACACTATCCCCAGATGCATGGTCAATTGCATGCTCTCACAATGAGACAGATCACGAGTCCACCCCAAGTGGGTCACTGCCCATCCTGGCCATCACGCCGTCCCCTCGGTATGGAAGGTATTGGGCCTTGAGCCAATGTCCGATACATACAGACCATCACCACTGTACTTGCGTGCCAGCGAACTCCCTGACCCAACGGAGGGCGAGCCCCCGTGGGTCGGGTCCTATTTACTAAAGAAGGTGATTATAGCACAGCGTCACAGACGTCAGCGATAGGCAGGGGCGGCCAGCCCACAAGCACAAGAAGGGCAAGCACCACACGTAGGTACACCGGACAGGGAGGACATACACCATCATGCAACAGTGTACAAAGGGAACAGAACAATGTGGTCTTGCGGCTCCCCCATCTATGTGCCATCATTGCCGTGGAGAAGTTGTGGGGCTAAGTGGTGCCCGATATTGTAGGGACTTGGACAAGTTTTTGGTAAAGCGAAGGAACCTTTTTTTTGCTAGCAACAAGGAGGAACAAGAGGCAACTTGTACTGCCCCGGATTTTTTCCGGCTCTGGTGTACAGTGGTGGCACACCAACAGCAGTGAGACACTTTGTGTCTTGGGACAGCATTCACATGCACCTGATAGGAAACATGACACCCGTGCTGCAGATGAATACCCTGTTGCCAGTGCAGCTTCTGCATGGGCAGTGTCTGCCTTGGGGGACCGCTGGCTCTTCTGAGGCAGCAAGCGCAAGGTTCATAGTGACAAGGGCAAAAAGCGCAAGGTTCCTACCTGTGTGAGCTTCAATGACAATGTTTTGGAGGAGATGCTCCAGCCTGGTGCCCCTCCCGATGCACATTCATCCTCTTGGAGGAGCCGGTCCTCCAGTTGGTCAAGTGACTCATCTAGCTCGGAGGATGAGGCTGAAATGGAATGCATTTTGGAAAAATGCGTGAAAAAGACCATGTAAAACACTGCTCACATTGTTTTCTGGGTTGCAGCAATGACCTATGTCCAGTGCTTCGTCTTGTGTCTTCGGGAGGAGGGACCACAAGGGAGTGTTAGCGCGCCAGGTGCGCGCCAGGCGGGCACCGGGCATCTTTTTTTGACCATTCCCCACCCGTGCTTGTTTTTGTCCCCCCCTCACCAAACAATCTGCCCCCAAGAAGGCAAGGGTGATGTAGCCACTTCTGATTTGGTCCCCTTCTATTGGGGACCCCGAGAAGGCAAGGGTGATGTAGCCATTCCGCCCACACGTTCTTTGCAGGGAAGGTTTGCGGTCTACTTGGGGGACTTCCTTAGGTGAGGATAAACTTGGGGCTAGAGCCAGGATTTTTTCTCCAAAGGTAGCGCACCGGGCATGCGCCGGGCACCTAACCTGGCGCAAACATTCCCCAAAAGGCCTGTGACTGCACCCTACTTTGGTCGGCTGGCATTTTGTAATCGTCATTTTGTCATTGGGGATGGGGGGGGGGGACTATATCCATCCCTACTAGGTGCCCCAGCCGTCAGATGATGGGATGAATACCTTCCCTGTACACATCGGCCCCTAGGAAAGATCCCCAGAGGTGAGGTGGTGTGTCAAATAAAAGGGCACGGCCACTGGTAGTTGCACTTTGGGTCTTCTCAATTCACGAATGTAAGTAGCCCCTTCTGTGTCAAAGACGACCCTTGTCCTTGATAGGAGAACAAGCTATGTTATATTCTGTGAGTGTACTTAGATACTGAGACTCTCTTGTACTGTTGCAGAGCTGATGCAGCTTCGTCAAAACAAAAACATAAGCACTGGGTAGTATGGCGACCATCTGAGGTTGTGCACCACCTTTCGTTTGCTGGCTGAGATTGTGCAAAGGATTTTCACCTGCAAGCAGCCGCTATAGCCACTAGGAGACTGTGCAACATTTGAGCTGGCGTTGGTGCTGCAGTGAGAAGTGCACACCAAACATGCCGCATGTGTTTGCAAGCTCAGCCCTTGCCTCCATGGTGCTAGCCCGCTCCAATAGGTTTGCAAAGGCAAAAAAAGCGACCTGGGACTGTTTGTGAGCTGATGTTGAAGGTCGAAAGTTGAATCCCTTAACACAAAATATGGTGTACAAGAAGGTGCCATGGTATCAATAGGAATTATAATTCCCAACACACATTTTCATTGATCAGTTGGAAGAGCCAAAAGCTGGTAGTTGAGAGCTGAACGGCACATCAAGCGTTATCACTCTTCATGGCTTGGACACTCATCATTGCATATTTTTGGCAGTTAGGTTAGGTTGCTATGTTGGACAGAACGTTGGAACCATGCATGCAATTCCGGTGGGCATTAACCCAGGCAACTATCCATTACCATGGGCTAGGTGGGCATTGTCGCAGTAGTGTTGCCAAGACGCATCCCTATTTCTGAACAGGCTTGGTCTGGGGACGGCAGGACCTTGGGAGAACAGCAAGACGTGCTGCTTCCATCATTTTGAGTGCTTTCACTCCTCATTGCGCAAAGGGTGGAGTCAAGCACCGACCAAAAAATTCTTTCATTCCTTTGTGTGAGAGCAGGATTTCTTATGTTGCTGATCAGAGGTGGGCCTTCTGGCAAGCATCCATGCAAACTGAGAAGATTAGCTAGAACGAACCCTTCGAATATCAAAGACCGACAAATCTGAGAAGGGGGCGCAGAGGCTAGTGCCTATAGGGGTCATTAGCATGCATATGTTGACTGATTTGGCCAGATAGACAGGACTCGAAGCAAAGGAAGCTCTATTTGCATCATGAAGGCAACAACTGCTGTGTCATGGCAACTGGGCACTGCCATCAAACCATCAACCATCTGGTAATTTTGGAAACGCACCTTGCTTTCTCCAAAGACTGCCACTCTGGGTGTTGCACAAATGGATGAAAGAGCAAACGCAATGGGTTCTGTTCAGGAAGAGTAGCTTAGGAAAATCTTTGAAATTCCAAAGAGCGGCAAAACAAGAAGGGGCCATAAATGCAGTGATTGTGGGTGGTGTGCTTGTGCCAGAGAGGAAGAATCCCTAAATAGCAGCCCCCTGGTGTGTGTGTGCACCCTCAAAAAGCACTCTGCCCCTTTTGGGAACTGCTATTGTGGTTTTGAGCATTGGTGGTGTTGATGGTGGGTTGTGGAGGGGTTTGACAAGTTGACGTTGATATGGAGGGTTTTGGAGGGCCGTAGAGGGCGGTTGGGTGTTGTCAAGAGTTGTTGAAGGTTGGTGACAATTGTGGTGGACTGCTAAGGGATACCCTTTGGGAGATGGTGCAGTGAGACGCTTTCTGTGTTCCTCCTCGCATTTTGGTGAGGGTTAGCTTGGTTGTGGCTTGAGCTTGGCCCTCCAAGGTGCTGAGCACCTCCTCCAAGTGGGTCTGTCGAGCGTCGTATACCCCCCTTTTTTGGGGTCGTTCGCGTAGCATACCCCAATGTATGGTTTCTGACGTCTAACCCCTTGTAAAATCATCATTTTAGGACCAAAAATGGTACCCCAATGATTTTTTGGATTTGGACCCCGTAACCCCCCGCACCTGGGTACCCGTTTTTTGGGGGGTGGTGGGGGGGGGGTCAAAACTTCTTTGCGCATTGTGGCGGCTGTGTGTGTATTTGGACTTGGGTCCCGGAGAACTTTTTTCGGGTATATGGACCCCCTAACGGATGGCGGGGGTTGCAGGTCCCAACTCCAGGTACCCCCAGTCGCCCCCCCCCCCCCCCCCATATGGCCCCTTGGCAGTGAGGACTTAGCCGTTTTCACACTGGATAGGCTGTTTAGTGGCACGTGAAAGTTTTTTGAAATTCGTTGTTTCATGAAAAACTTTCTGTTGCCCCTAGGATGGGTTTGGGTAATCGGTACTTGAGCACCCATGGGGACCCACGTAGTGGCCGCTAGGCCTATGTAGCCTGTGCCATGGGCCCTCTGAAAGCCCCAAAATCACCTCGCAGTTGCTGTTCCGTAGGCTGTTTAGTGACGCTTGAAAAATCACCTTGCAGAGGTTGTCATATCAAAGCCACGCTAGCGTATATAGGGGAAAACGCCACATACCCTGGGGGGGGGGGGGGTCAAAAAACGACCCCCCATTTTTTTTGGGTCGAAAATTACGAATCTTTTGGTTTTTTTTCGATTTTGAGCCGAAAAAGTGTTTCTGGGTCCCGACTCCATGGGGTTTGTATGGGGCGGCGTGGGACAAGCGCTTATGCAGTTTATGCATTTTTCAGCCATTTTTGCTATGTTGGCGGTTTTGGCGACCTCGGTGACCCCGTGGTACCCACTCTGAGGGGTGTGAGTGGGGATGTTGTGACAGTATATGCCTACTAGGATACGAAAGGACGTTTTTTGCAGTCTGCAGCCTTGCCGAGGGCCGGTAAAATGCCCGTGCCAAGGATGCGAAATGACTGTTTCCACCAATAATGGCCTAGTGAATGGGCCGGTGCACAACCTGCTGATGCAGTTTTTCACCATGGGCAGCTCAAAAATCGAAGTTTTCGAAACCTACCTTTTTGATATCGTGATCACCTAAAATGACCATCCAAGGTATGTAAAGCATGTTTTAGGCCGTATTTACGTGGTTTTCACCCTGTTTGAGTATTCGGTGCACGGGGGGGGGGGGGGCTCCCAAGGGATTAGTACACAACCTGCTTATGCAGCTTTTCACCCTAGGCAGCTCAAAAATCGAAGTTTTCGAAACTTATTTTTATGATATTGTGATCACCTAAAGTCACCATCCAAGCTATGTAAAAAATGTTTTAGGCCGTATTTACATGTTTTTCACCCTATTTGGGTATTGGGTCAAGGGGGGGGGGTTCTCCCAAGGGATTGGTACACAACCTGCGTATGCAGTTTTTCCGCCTATACAGCTCAAAAATCGAAATCCCGGCCTCCCCGGACCACCGGCTGCGGGGCACGCACTTGCCAGTGGGGGAGCCCAAGTTTTGCGCAAGGCGGTGGGTCTGGCGGAGCGCCACCTGGCGGCGGGCGCAATGCTGAGTGGGGCCCCGCTTGGGGCGCTGCCGTTCGCTCCTCCCCCTCGGGGGCCGCGTGTGCGCGGGGCTTTCGGCCCGCCCGTACTTCGCGGCGTGCCACGAAGTCATGCTGCAGCTGATGCGCCTGGCGGCGCACTGCCGCAACTCGTGGGCCCAGCGCTTGCGAGCGCCTGCACGCATGCGGCCACTGCACAGTGACCGCTTTCTCTTGGATTATTTCCACCGCCCCCTCGAGGGGGGGCCTCCTCTGCTCCCGTATGCCCGGCGGCCCCCGCGGGCACCGGCCCGCAGCGTCCCGCTCGCGGCACCACAGCGCAGCCGCCCTCCGGGGGCGGGCAGCGGCACGCAGGGCGCGCTCTGCTTGGAGCATGGGGCGCCGTCTTGTGCCCGGTGCAGGAGCCTGGGCTGGGGGATCAGCCGCTGCTGCCGGGCAGGCCACGAAGGCCACACTGGCTCCTCGGGGGGCCCCGGCTGCCCCATGGCCCCGCCCCGGGTCGCGCCGGGTCGCTAGGTGCTCGTCCCCGAGGCCCGACGCGCGGGGGCGGCCGCGCTGTCCTCCTGGCTAGGACGGGCCCGCCCGGCCTCCCAGGCCCTCCTGGACTCGGACCCTCCGGTCACCCGCCGATGCACTGCCCCGCCCAGAGTCCTGGGCACTCGCCCTTCCTCCGCCCTGGGGCCCGACGTCCCCAGGCCCGCGAAATGCCAGCCGCCTAACCGGGCTAACCGGGGGGACCCGGGGGTGGGTCGACAGCCAACGGGTGGGGGGGCGGCAGACCCCCTCTCGCCCGAGGCCGGCCCCCTCATCCTCCTCCGCATCCCGGGGGCCACGGGGGCGCCGCCGACGCAGCGGGACTCCCCCCCACCACCCCCCCCGGCAGAGCGACTCCCCCCGTCGCTCCCAGATGTTTTTAGCCGCATCTCAGCGGCCCTGAGCAGCCGCGCTCAGCCGCGGCGACGATCCTCCCCGCGGGTTTGACGGCGGCCTCAGCCGAAGGCCACCAGGTCGGTAGCGGACATGCTACGCATGCCCCCACCCCCCCAACGAGCGGCGAGCGACGCAATCGGGGGGGCCTCCTCCTCTGACCCAATGGCGGGTGCGCCCTCGGCGCCGCCGCCATCCCAGTCCACACTGTCGCCACGGCGGCAGCACGGCAGGGCCAGCACGGAAGAGACCTAGTCCCATCCGGCACGTCCCTCCTGGCCGCCGTGCAGGCACAGGCGCAGGGGCCTGTAGGGGAGGACACGGGCGCCTGAACTCGACTCGGCCCACCTCCCCGCCCCTCTGCCTCTGTACATAGGCCAGCGGACGCTAATAGATGAATGCCGTATTTACATGTTTTTCACCCTATTTGGGTATTCGGTCAAGGGGGGGGGGGTTCTCCCAAGGGATTGGTACACAACCTGCGTATGCAGTTTTTCAGCCTATAGAGCTCAAAAATCGAAGTTTTGGAAACTTATTTTTTTGATATCGTGATCACATAAAAGGACCATCCAAGATACGTAAAGCATGTTTTAGCCCGTATTTATGTAGTTTTTACCCTATTTTGTGTGTGCGTTGCTTGGGGTAGATTTTCTGCGAGGTGGACTTGCCGAAGGCAATAGAATTTTGGCAGGAAGGGGGTCATTTGACATCATTGTCTGGGTGTCTCCATAAGGGTTCGAGCGGCTGGTGGTTTTGAGGGAGACTTGTGATCTAGGCAGTAGCATATGGTGACAAGCCCTTGCCCCTGGTGGCCCAAGACTATGCCTCAGACGATGAGGACATGTGCGTCTTGTTCTGGTTTTTTCTGTGTGTGTCATGAGGGAATCCAATTCAATTTGCTACAGGTTCCCCTTGCAGAGTCTATGGCACAGTCAGGTCATCGTGCATGTTGCAAGCGTTGTGGGTTGCTGTCGAGCAAATGGGCAAACAATGAGAGAACAGCCGAAAAACAGCCTGCTCATGGGCCCATAGTTGGGGTAGGGTACATGAAAAAGGGCATGTATGTGAATTTTCCAACATATGCAAGCTGGCATGGCTTTGATCGAACGGGTTTTGTTGGAATCCTGCAAAGCAAGACTAAAGTTGCCTTAAGTGCATTTGGAAGCAGACCGGCAATCCAGGTAACAGCGAATGCCGGGTCTATTTCAGCAATCCATCTCTCCCAATTGAAACCGCACCCTGAAACCGCACCCCTCTGGGTTGATGGGCCTGTTTGATCTCTTTGCATACTGTCAGTCTCCCAATGATCTTGCCTTTGCACCACCCACTCTTGCACGTTTATTCGCCTTCTAAGTGTCTATTGTTTTTTCGAAAACAATGTCGGCCTCCCAACCACCAGCGTTCCTTGCCAAGTACGTTGGCAACCGGCACCTCTTTTCCTTCCTCAAGCCAATGGAGGCCACAAACCCCATGGTTGCCGAGTGCAACAGTGTGTTGAACATTGCTCCGACCTTCAAGTGGGCTCTGTCCATTGTTCCGATGTTGGGTATTTTCACAGGCAACCCCCCTGTTGAGAAGCTGGACATCCAGCAGACGTTTGCTCTATTCACCACCGGATGTGTCTGGAGTGTCTACGCGGTCATCATCCGTCCCCAGTGGATGGTCACTATGGAGCTTCCAAATGGGGTCGGCGCCGAGCAGCTGAAAGCCGCTGCAGAGACAGCTGGTGCAACAGATTCAAAGATCATGAGCTCCGGTGGCAAGAATTTGGGAGTTTATGCTTTTGCTGACACTGCGAAAGCAGATGCTCTGCTGAAGGCAGGAACAGTAGAAGTCGCCGGCCAAGGCCTGACTGCAGGCACCAGTGGCCTGAATTGGTTCAACCGCATGCTGCCTGGAAGCCGAGCGCTGTTTCTGGTAAACTGTGGCTTGGCAGTTGTGCATGGTTGGAATCTCCGACGTGTGTATGTTTACAACCAGGAGAAGGCTGCCAAAGCTGCCAATTGAAAATAATAATTGCAGAGGTTGCCTTGCCCTTCATACAGGTGTCAGGAACAGGCGCTGCCTGGGCTTCCCTGTGTAAGGGTGCACAAGACTCCTGCAGGTGGCCGAGGTGCTGCTGAGGCAGAGTGCTAATGGGGTTTTTTTTTAAGAAGGCAGAGGTTAGATCATCGACGAAGCGATGCAGTGGCTGTCAGAGTGCACTGTTATCATCAATATATCGGCCATACAATGCTATGGCATAAAGATTCTGTTTCGGGGACAGTAGCTGTATTGTGCAGTATTGCTGCTGATGATTGCAGTTGAAGTGAAGTGACAAGTAGCTGAAGTTCCTGCTGCATTCTCTTCTGGCCTCTGTGGTCCTTGAATTGTTGCGCAGCCCACAACCTACAGATCAGCATGGTGCAGATCATTACATTTGGTGGACACAAGACTGCAATACCATTGAATCTTTGCCCCTCAGTCTTTCATGAACAGCTAGAGTCACTGCAGCACTGGCATCGGAGAAAATCATTGCTCACATTTTTTCCGGTGTTCTGCAAGGGCTTGCCTCACCACCTCCTCCCATTTCCCTTGGTTGCCTTGGTGTACAGAGGGGGAGGGATTTCATGGGGGGATACTTTTGTCAGGAAATTCTGAACATGGCATGGGGTTGCACGTTAGGGTGTGCGTGAGGCAGTTGGAGTTTTGGGATTCCCAGGGGTGATAAAATTCCCCCGGCAAAATAATTGCCGTACAAAGTCCCTCCTCAGTACTCTTGTGTTCCCCTAGTCCACTCAAGTGATTCCACATGCCCAACCAACCTCTTCAGGGGATAGCTGCCTCCCATCTAGCTGTAGGCATTCTTCTTGCCTATCAGGCACTTCCTAGCCCCACTCTTGCTGGACATTTAAGATTTATTGAGACAAATGCTCCAGTTCTTGCCACAAGGCTTCTCTCTCTGCATCCTTGCTATCCATCTTCACCATGGGGTTCCATCACAAGGACATCCCCTTGGAGGTTAGTAGGTAGCTGGGGCCACAGCTGGGCCATTGGGACAGAATTGGGCTTTGCAGGTTGCCTAAGAGACATCCATAGGCCTCCCGGGACCTCCTTCCAATATCAAATTGCGTTTTTCATCATCTAATTGCATTGAGTTTCTATCGGGATCCTCCTGCAAGAAGCAGGTGGACAAGGGCCCAAGGTAGATGCCTCCATACTTTTTAGGGATGGGGATCTGTGGTGACCACCGGCTATGTGAGATTTGTGTCCATGTGTTTGCGAAGCCTGCAAAAGGAGAAGGAATCATAGCGAAGAGATGGGTGCAAGCACGCAAAGAACCACCCAAAAGATCACCAAAAACACCGGCCAAAGCCTCTCCAACACTGCTACGTCCCAAACCCTCTCCAAAGAGCAGGTTCAAAAAAGAACCTGGCATGTTTCCAGTCCATGTTGACACGTTACCGGATGATATGGCACCGTGGGACAATGACGATGATGATGATGGTGCACAAGGTACAGAACAACCCAACAAAAGAAGGTGGCTTGGAGGAGGACGCAATAATGGTTGTGTCATACCATGTTCATACCCCATGATGCCATGTTTTACCACACAGAGAGAGTCTGGTTAGAATTTGTTGTTGTTGCAAAAGGTTTGGAACACCACGGTGATAACAAAGTTAAGGCCCACAGTGTCATGCATCACAGCTCCGTTGAGCGAAGCGGGTTTGGGATTGCGCCAAATTTCCTGGGTTTACGGGGCCTGGTATGTCACGTTGGTCTAGGAGGCACTGCAGAAGTCCTACAGTGCTACAGTTAAAGGCCTTAAAGCCTGGTGCCTCATTGGTGCTTGTTATGGTCCAAGAGTCCACCCATCCAGTTCAACCAACCTAATTGATGAACAGCCCTCAGGGGATGAAGATTGTATTTTGGCAACAGGAGGCAGCAGTAGGAATGTCTCAGTGGGCACCAAGGGGGGTGCCCAACTGCAGCCCTTGAACCCCCCCCCCCCCCCTCAAATGGCCAAAATGTCCGGTCCCAATTCGGCGCTGAAGGCGCCCGCTGGAAATGCTGTCGCCGCAGTTCAATGGCTTTCTCAGAGGGCAAAGGTGGGAAGAAAGAATGCAAGGAGAACATTGCTGTCACAGTAGAAAGGGTAGGGGTAGATAAGGCAAGCAACAAGGGTGCTTGCATCACACATGTACGAGTGTTCACAGATGGTACAAACCCTGCACTCTCAGGGTTATTTATTTAATTATCCTAATTTTTGCGAAAATCTCCGCCCAAACTGCAAGAATTATTAAACAAAATTGGCGTTCTTGTTTTTTTTTTTGCACGTGTAAAAAAACACCAGGAATTAGATATTTTGGCAAAGGTTTCACGTTCTTACAGTTCATATTTGGAATACCCATGAAATTCTGAGCAATTTGAGTATAAACCACATGGAGTAAACATGTGTGTAATGCTTGAAAATATTTCCACCAAGCTGATGCTCAGGGGGTTTTGCCACAAGTTGGTCTCACAGATCATTACAGAGCATGGAGCCTGCAGTTGGACATGGCATGGTGCATTTTGTGTAGCAAAACGGCTGCGGTGAGCATAAATTGGCATACACAAAATGGCACTTGGACAAAAATTAATTGGAAAAAAAGTATACACAGATTGGGTCTCGCAAAGTGAAGCAAATTGCAATTTTGAGCGGGTGTCTCCCGGCAAAAAGAAAAAATTACTAAATATTGATCATTTCACTTTCGCAAAATATTCATGTTTTAAAGATATTCGTATTTTTACGGTATGCAAAACATGAAAAAATCACCTTGAAGAACGGTCGTTAGATCAAGCGCAGGCACGGGCGTCGTACAACCCCCCCCCCCCTCCCCTTTTGGGGTCGTTTGCGTAGCATACCCCAAGATATGGGATTAGATGTCTAACCCCTTGTAAAATCATCATTATGGGACAGAAAATGATCCCCCAATGACTTTTTTGGATTTTGACCCCCTCGCCCTGTAACCAGGTACCCCATTTTTCGGAGATGGGGGTGGGGGTTGGGGGGTCAAAACTTCTTTGCGTATTGCGGCCACTGTGTGTGGATTTGGACCTGTGTCCTGAAAAACTTTTTTTCTCGTATATGGACCCCCTAGCCCCTTGGGGGGGGGGGGGGGGCTACCAGGGGTACCCCTGGTCGGCAGCCCCCATGGGCCCTTGCCGGTGAGGACTTAGCCGTTTTCATGCTGGATAGGCTGTCTAGTGGTCTAAGATGTTTTCAAACTTTGACTTTTTCCGAAACCATTCTATTGTTCCTGGGATGGGTTTGGGTGATCATTTGGTGACAATACGGGTACTTGAGCACCCATGGGGACCCATGTGGTGGCCACTAGGCCCATATAGCCCTAGCCATGGGCCCTCCAAAGCCTCAAATTTGCTGTTGTGTACCCCCCGTGTCCAACGAACATTGTGTCCAACAAACCCTTCCCGTTCGGACCGTATTTTTTGGGGACCTACTTAATTCGGTACTCAATTAGGTACCAAACATCACAATGGAGGGTTTAGGCTAATGTTGCAGGGAAATGCGGGGCTGTTGTGTTGTGTGTTGCAGAAATGGTGTGCAAAACTGCAAAGTGAGGTGTGAGGGAGTGATGTCCCTCAATCACAGGACCTCTATTGCCCAGTTGATGACTCTGACAGTGACAATGATGGTGAGTGTGACGTGGTTTGGGCCATGTCACGGAGTGGGGTGTGGGGTTTGTGCCATGTTTTCGAGGACACCCTGTACCTAACCCGCGATTTGATGGAGGGCAATGCTGTCCCATCAAATCTGTCCGTTCCCAAGGTGAGCGACTCGGATCGGGCTGCCACTTATGCCGGCGCCAAGAAGAGCCCCAAGCCCGGGGAGCACGTTCCGCTTTTCCGCATGAAGCGGGACCGCAACAAGGGTTTCTACTCTGAAAAGTGTTAAGTGGAAGTCTCCATTGCATTGTGCTTTGAATGGACGTCTTGTGCCTAGGGATGCGTTACTGTCCGTTCACAATATTGTCGCGCGCACCAAACACTGTGTCCAACAAACACTACCTGTTCGGACCGTATTTTTTTGGGACATAATTATTCGTTGGACACGGGGGGGGGGAGGCTGTTTAGTCACACTTGAAAAAATTTCAAAATTCACTTTTTTCCGAAACCCTTTTGTTGCCCCTTGGATGGGTTTGGGTGATCACTTGGTGGCAAAACAGGTACTTCAGCACCCACGGGGACCCACGTAGTGGCCGCTACGCCCATGTACCCCGAGCCATGGGCCTCCCAAAAGCCTCAAATTTGGTGGGCACAAACTGTACCAGCAGTTTTCCACCCGCTACAAGCCCAGGACCGCGGTCGCACGTGACCGCGGTCGTCTGTGACCCCGGTTGCCCATGACCGCGGTCGCCCATGACTACGGGTACCCGTTGGCCCTGTTCATATGGCCCCTTGCTAGTGTGGACTTAGCTGTTTTTACACCGGTTAGATTGTTTAGTGGCACCTGAAAATCACAGAGGTTGTTAGATCAAAGCCAGCCCCATATAGATCAGAACGCGCCACATACCCTTTATGAGCCTATTTGCGTACCCCACCCCAAGGGATTGAATTGTTGGTAACCCCTTGTAAAATCATTATTTTGTCCTATAAACACATCCCCCAATGAGTTTTTGGTCCGGACCCCCATCCCGCCCCCCTCCACTTGAGACCCACTTTTTTACTTTTTTGGGGGAGGTGGGGTGGGGGAGGGGGGTCAAAATGTCGAAAAAATGACCCCCCCCCCCTTTTGTGGGTCCAAAGTCATGAATCTTTTGGTTTTTTCCAATTTTGAGGCAAAAAAGTGTTTCCGGGACCCAACCCCATGGGGTTTGTATGGGGCGGAGTGGGACGAGCGCTGATGCAGTTTATGCATTTTTCAGCCATTTTTGCTGTATCAGCGGTTTTATGGTATATGGCTAGTTTGCGGGAGAGCATATGCGCTATGGCCAGTTTGTGGGAGAACACATGTGCTATCGCCAGTTTGTGTGAGAACAGATGGGCTATGGGCAGTTTGTGGGGGACCCCCCGCCGGCAGTCCATGGGCAAACCCACCAAAAAACCCCTGGCGGCCTGTATACACACATTCCAATCCATACACCAAACCAATCATTGAACTGTGGGAAAAGGCCGCTTCGGGCCACAAGGCTGAAGCGACCAATCTTCAAAACACTGCATTCCTGCGTTTTGAGTCTTTGGGATTGGTTGAGCTCTTGAGTGACACCGTCCTTTTTGTGAATTTACACCATTTCTTAGGAGTTTTTTTTTTTGGGAATTTACACCGTTTTGGGGGCCATGGGCCGAAAAGCCTGTGAACCCCCGTAAATGACTGGCTTGCCAAACTCTACTCCCCAAGCACTACAAAGCCAGGTGTTGTATGCTAAGGGTCGGGAGGCAAAATGCAAACTGCCGGCCACGACAACAGGCAGCCAAGAGGTACTGAATCGTTTGGTGCAACAACCCAGCACATGCTACACAAAAATTAAGGCCTGCAGGTACCTAGACTCTCTGCCATATGGGGGGGAACAAGGGGGGGTAGCAGCTAGACACCACACCATGCTCAAAACACCAGGTGGCGTGGTTGCTGAACAGGGTCGCTGACACACATACAGACATGAATGCTAGGAAACATTAAGAACCAGGCATAATGAAGGGTCCTAGTGTCAAAGGATGGGCAAGTGGCTCCACCAGGTCAACAAAATGTGTGACCAATGGACAAGAGGGATAGACCTGGCTTATTATGAATTGGGACTACAACATGCACTGCTGATACATGGCTCCCAACGACAGCAGGAATTCCTCATGGAATTCCTCACAGTGGAGGTAGCAAAGGGGTCCCCCCAGAACCTAAGAGGAGATGTACGAGCAGGGTGCATAGGACCCAGTCACCACGCGTGCGTTGCCCCCAGGAGAACATCCCACGGAGAAGTACACGGTGAGTGATGCGCATAGGGCATGGCGACTAGTGGACACACGTTGGGTGTGCTCTTCCAGCAGTTGTGAGGGGCGACTTCTTTGTCAAGTGTGACACATGTCCTCAACAAGGGAAGACGCTGTATTATATCTGACGAGCATCCTGTTCACCGGGATTACACTCGTACTGTCGCAATTTCGTCCAAAAAAAAAAAACAGATGGCCTGGAGGAAGATGCAACTTTGGATCCGAAAGACATTTTGGAATCCTTAATTTCAGAATGGCACAGCGCAATACAGGAAAAAAGAAAAATAATCCACCCAAGAAGTCTGACAATGAATGGAGTATGTCCACAAAAAGCCCTGGTGAATCGAAGGAGGGAGGGAAAAAGTAAAAATGAACCGACACTTCCCGATGTTGTGCTCGGATTTGGGTGTACGATACGGATGGGATGTACGGTACCCTATGAAACCCCCATGAACACTGCACTACCTGCAGCCATCATCGTCATACCATTTTCCATTCTTATTCTGAACCCACGAAACCACACCCTGAATTCTACCACTTTTTCCCACCAGGTCAGATATCAGGTCAGGTCTGAAATTAACTGCACCGCCTGCAGCACGTTTAAGCAAATCAGAGTGTTTTTGTTCCATGCATGTCTCACTTTCCGCCAATCTGAGCCCTTCAGCCCCTCGGGTGGCAGGAGGCAGCACATTGAGTGGATGCATGAATCATGCTTTTGGGTGTGGCAAGTCACTTACTACATACGGCTAGTTTGTGATTTTCAAAACAGATGTCCGGCTGCTTGTGCAACTTCGCAGAATACGTGGAGCATCATACAGCAAAATCTACGGCAAACAGCTCAACTTGCCCCTTTTCTCAACCAGTGTGGGTGAAGGACTGGTCACTGCAGCATGTGCTTGACTGGCAATGCAGTTGCTATTCAGGTCAGGGGGTGCCCTTGATGGTGCAACAGATGGAAGGCAGCAGGTCAGGTCACACTACATGAACCATCTGTGACGCAGTCCATGTCAAACAGGCCCTATGAAACGGAGCTTTGTTGTGAGCACATCTGAAGGAAAGGGGGCGTCCTAGTTGCTGCCCATGGAACCATTCTAGCCCCCTGGAGTGGGTGATAGGCTTGCGTCGTTGCTGGGACAATTTCTTTGCAAGGTTAATGTTCGGTGCAAACCCCCCACTGAAGTCATGCAGTGGCGTTCTTCGTCCATCGTTCATCTGTCTGTATTTTTGATGTTTAAAGCGGTCTTTGGATGTACTGTGGAGTGCCCTGGGGCTTGTTGCCATTGTTGTTTAAAGCATGACGGAGGCCGTGAGTTCGAATCCCAGTCCTGCCGAGCAGGAGCAGAAGTATGTTGTGTAGGACATGCCTTGACATGGTGGGTAGAGAGTATGTTGCTTGTGTGTGTAGTGTCATGTACAATCAGTGGTGTCCATCTGGGACAGGAGTGTCTCCCAGCTGTTCTCATTTGCCCTCAATTTGCCTGGGCCATCCAAGGCTAAAGGTGTATGTGCACCAGACATGCCACCACCACCAGTGTCGGGCAGGGAAATCTGACCTCCGTGAGGACTCAACCCCATACCACCCGCCACTCAGTAGCTCCTGTAGCACCCGACACGCAGGAACCAACCGCATCTACGTATGAGCTATGGGTCGTTGCCATCAGATACAACAGGTCCATGGAATGCTTGCTGCTCAAGTGTCCACATGGACCAGGACTGGGAGAGTAAAATCCATTCCTGTGCAGGGCATGCAAGCTGACGCTGAAATACTTGACTTTCCAGGGGTTGCCCTACAAGCAACGAAGTGACCAAGGGAACTCCAGCTACTTCCCTGACAACCCTTTTCATGCAGAGGTCGGTCCGAAAGGTCAGAGAGAGAGAGACACACACACACAGACACAGACACAGAGAGATAGAGAGACAGACAGATAGAGAGAGAGAGATAGAGAGAGAGAGAGAGAGAGAGAGAGAGAGAGAGAGAGAGAGAGAGAGAGAGGCCGGCTAGCGGCTAGCGGGGCGGCTAGGGTTTTCAATGACCTCCAGGGGCTCACGTGGAGGCCTGCATAAGCAGCAGCCCAGCAAAGACAAGACAAGACAAGAGAGAGAGAGAGAGAGATGCGCAGATCGCAAAGGTCTGTCTGATGGATCAAATGCCCCTGCCAACAGGCAATGCCAGCTGCCAGTCCATCTAGAGGTTTCAAAGGTGTGGCCCTCCCCCTTGAATGCTGCCCTCCACCTTGAATGCTGCTTGCGGCCCTTCACTGAATGATGGCTGGCAGCCCTAGTCCGTTCTGGGTGTGAGGACTTGGGGCACTTCTTGAGTGAAGGCACCCTGAAGGCTGCCAGACGCAAAAAAGAGTGTGTTCCAGTTGTGTGCTTCTGATTGAATCCGTTCCTGAAGCTCTGGGAGGACAATTTCAGGACCGCTGGTTGGTCTCCTAACTGCGCATCTCTAACTTGACTTGACTTGAAAGTGGTGCTCATGGTTTTGCTGGCTGTACTAGCTTCCCATTATGCTTTTGTGGATACCCTCCCTTTTGCCAAAAGATGTTGAATCAAAAGTCTGCTCCCACTTGGCCGACTCCTGAAACAACTGTGTTGGTCCTTTTCGTGGGCCCAAGGGGGAGTATTAGCGCGCCGTGCATCTTTTTTTTTTTTTACCATTCCCCATCCGTGTCTGTTTTTGCCCCCCCCCCTCCCCCCCAAACTATCTGCCCCCAAGAATGCATGGGCGATGTAGCCCCTTCTGAATTTGTCCCCTTCTATTGGGGACCCCAGAAGGCAGTGGTTAGGTAGCCAATTCTAATTTTGTTCCCATGTGGGGACCCCCAAGAAGGCAGCGGTGATGTAGCCACTCCGCCCACATTTGGGCCCCTGAGATGGTTGGGGTTAAGCAGCCACTATTGACTGACAAAGGAACTCGAAGTACGTGCGCCGTGCGCTTCTGGGGACAATTGTCAAGGAAGTACTTCGGGGAACCCAAGGCCACCCTCCTTATGGACCATGGGACCATGTTCCGCCTCATGTTTGGACGGACAAGAGCAAATCGGCCGCCACGGAGGATGAGGGAGAGGATGAGGTAGAAGTGTGTGCGTTGTGTTGTCACAAGCGCTCCACCGTCACAGTTTAGGGTTAGGGTCACCGATTTGGTGAAACGAGTATTGGTTTTATAACCCTCTTTAGTGTTTGGCAAGTTTGGCAAGCAGCAAGCAAGCAGCAAGCATGCGCGAAATGGGGGAAAATCACAGCTCCGTCGTGGTGCTTCGGATTCGGCCAAAATTTTGGTGGATGCTACATATGGGTGTGAGGGACAGCCACACAAAGTCTGAGCTAGGAACTCAACGGTGGTGGCCGGGAATGGGTGTCGCAAGTGCCGGACCTCCATTTCAAATTCTGCAATTTAGGGCCAAAATCAGCCTTTTTTTTTTTGGCCCAAAACTGCCCTAAAACCTGCTGGAAACGGCCAAATGAAGGGAAATAGTGGCTACTCTACACATGCAGCTAGACTTCCCCCTCTAGGGGCCTCTAACTCCACAATATGTCTGCAAACCGCCCCCAAAAGGCACCCAAAAGCCCCAAAATTTGTGCACATTGGCCGCTAGCAGCCCCAAACCAAAAACAGACCATATCTTGGGCTACGTGGCTCAAAACGTGATTTCGAGCGCACCTAATCCACCCGCAACCACCCATTTTTGGTGGTTTTCACCCCTCAAAATTGCCCTAATCGATGCCCAGACCCCCATACCTAGGCCCAGTGGGCTGCGGCAAGCTGCAAGAGGTAGCCCAAAGAGGTGGGTGCCAAAATGGGTCAACAAGGTCCACCGGGTGCAAAAAAATGGCTTTTTTCAAAAATGATCTTGAACCACATGGAATAATGCCAAAACAAGTGTTTTTGGGGCGTTTTGAGCTCGTGGTGGCCCGTTTAGGCCCTCTCAAAATCCCAAAATGCCTTGAAAATGGGTTGTTTTGCGACAAAAAATGGGTCAAAAATGGGTCAAAAATGGGGTTTTCCAAAAATGATCCAAGACCATTTGGGGTGCACAAACAAGTGAAATGAGCCCCTTTTGAGCCCATTGCAAGCCATTTTGGCCACTCCAGAGTCACAAAATGCCCTGAAACTCAGAGGCACAAAATGCCTTGAAACTGGGCTGTTCTGGGACCAAAAATCAGTCGAAAATGGATTAATGTGTTTTTCCAAAGATGGTTTTGGACTATTTGGGGTGCCCAAACAAGTGCAATGAGCCCATTTTGAGCCCACGTTGAGCATATGGGGCGCCTCTCAAGGCCGAAAGGGCCTTGAAAATGGGCTAATTTGGGACCACAAATGGCTCAAAAACGGGTCAAAACCATGTTTTTCCCGAAATGATCCTAGTCCAGTTGTGGTGCCCAAACGGATGAATACAGCTCATTTTGAGCCCCTTTTGAGCCGCTCTCATCCACTTTCAAGTGCGTACCTCATTTGTCGTTGAAGTCTCCTGGACATTGTTCCTTCCCCCACCAGCTCGGTCCCAATATTCAATCCTGGTTAGGGTTAGTCACAGTTTGTGGTGAGTGTAAGGAGCACTATTGTCCTGAATGTATTGTGGGAATAATGTTATTTGTCAAGGACATTCTGAGTGACATTTTGTGTTGTTGAATTCTCATATTTTGACTGGTGCAACTTGCTTTGCAGGGAAGGTTTGCGGTCCAGTGCGGTCTACTTGGGGGACCTCCCTAGGTGAGGATAAACTTGGGGCTAGAGATAAGATACTTACTACAATGGTAGCGCGCCGGGCAAACATTCCCCCCAAGAGAAGTATGCTTGGTAATTGTGCTTGGTAAATGGTGCTGGGGCGTGGTGCTTGGTCAAGGGTGCTCGGTGGTGCTGTTTGGAGGTGTGCTATCCGCGTCTCCTGGATGTGCCAATGTGCGACTGCAAGGATTGCCTTGGTGCTTGGCACCAGCATTGTCTGTTGCCCGAGCGCCCTGTGTGAGATCTGCAGAAACGCATCCTCCGCTGCCTGCTTGGCTTTTGTAGGGCACGCAGCAGCCGCGAAACCCTTTTGAAAGTATGGGCGCAGATGCACAACACTCCTGTGACCGTCCACATGTATGACAAGTATGTGCATCTTCCCACCCTCTCGGTTGTATTGAATCACTGTCTCACTTTATCTCACACGTGTATCACTGCACTCACCGTGCACACACCGTGCAAACTTTTTGTACGTCAGTTTACATGGGCACTGCTTTTTGACCCATCTTACATTCTCCTGCCTATTTTTGCATGTTGTTGTTGTGTCACTAATGGTGGCAGAACACATATTTGAGGTGACTCAATGTTCCCTGGTGTATGGTTTGTCTGCTGAATCCGCCCCTGCTTATTTCCGGAACGAGCCTCAGATGAGGATACTCCTTGTACCCACGAATCCGGACCTGCATGAAATTCCTGCCACTGTGGTGTTGAGAGGGCCTCATCACTGGATAAGATCTCTGGAAATATCAACAAAGTGCTGTGCTGCACCGCGTGCACACTGTGCGACAACTCCCCCCACCTCACACTGTATCTCACGTCCTCACTGCATCTCGTACCGTGTATCACTGCCTTCCCGTGTCTGGCACTGTATCTTTCCGTGTCACTGTATCCTGCACTGTGTATCACTTTTTTCAATGCCTCTGTGCTGGCATGGACATGCAGCAGATTCAGGCGGCGCAGAGGTGGCCATGCCAGTCCTAAGTCCCTCTTTGACTAGGATTCAATCTCCATCCATCACTTGTTTTCGACTTCTAGGGGTTGGGGCAGAGTCTGTATACTCCGGGCTTTCTGATTTGCCATTCTGTGAGCATTTCTCAATACTAGCCTCCATGCCCCTTCACAGTGTTAACGTGGACGCCACGTATCAGGTCGTGGATGGTTTGGAGCAACAAATGTACGTGAAGAATCTGCAGACACCCTTAGGTATGGGTGCCCATGCCGTGCGTGCCTATGCCTCGCGTTGGAGGCCTGTGGTAGCTGCGAGCCCGTGCATCTGCCCCTTGGACTTTCTTTCATCTACTCCCTGAAATGCCACGTCAGGGCTGCAAGGCTGTGCCTGTACTTATCTTTGCATGGGCCGGGCTGACTTCCTGCCAAGAAGGCAGTGCCCGTTTGGCAACACCTCACGGAGATACCCCCTTCTCCCAAGCCAGGGCCTGTGCTCAGGCTCCAGGGTCCATTGCCCGCGACCGACTCGCCAATCCACCAGCAACACCACAGACCACAGGGAAAATTGCGTCGAGATGCAGCGCCCCGCTGATGTGTAACACTTGGTCATCCAGAACCCGTGGCCCTCAGGATGCCGTATGCAAGCCGTATGTAAACCAAAAATTCCTCGTGCAGCGGCTGCTGAATTGGGTATTAATGCAACCCTAGGAATGTGTGGAACGCATCAGTCTAGAACCCAGCATTCCCACTCCAACAGGCGCAGCTGAAATGGGTAGGACTGGCGAGGTTGGGTCTTGGTGTCATGCGAGTCACTGCAATGGGCAGAAATGGGGAATTGCAACACGCGGACTGCATCAGACCAAAAACCAAGATCCCCTCAATTATCTGCATCCGTGTGCCAAGCCCAAGAGCCAAGTGGCCGGTACTGACCTGCCACAAAGCCACAAATTAGACCTTGAGAGGCATTTTTTTAGAGGCACGTTTTTACTCAGCTTTACTCAGCCTTACTTTGCACACTTACTCAGCCGTCATCCCCCCCCCCCCCTCCAACACACCAATGACCTGGGCTGTCGCTCCCACCATGACGCCCGCAACCAGAATTATGTGATTTGTTGCCTCACAGGTACATATGTGCTATACGATCCATTCTTTTTGTTCATGGTTGCATGCTGCCTGTACATAGCATCTCAATGACATTCAAAATGTTGCAGTGGAATCATGATTGCGTTCCAATGACCTGGACCAAAAGAAGCAGGTCATACCAAACACAGCGCACTGCACCGTTTGTACACCACAGTACCCACCCAGTCTCTATGGAACCCCCCCCCCCCCCCTACATACCCGCCGAACTGACCTCAATCCACAAGCAGGTCACAGGAAAGACACGGCACTGGACATCGGTCATGCTGCACGGTACCCGGGCTCCCTCCCATTCCATGCCTGCCACTTCCAACAGGTGTGTACCCTGACGCCGTCCTGCGGATGTCGGACGTGCAGTACGTCGAGTTCAAGCTGCCCCAATCTAGCCCTTGATGGTGGTCGCAGTTCACGTGGTCCCTCGTCGCTGATTATCACTCCACACGGACGAGGGCCCGCGATGGCCAGTCCTATTTACGTGCCCCCCCCCCCTCCTCCCCAAGGGCAGGACCATGAGCCATCTTGGCCTCTACCATGTGCGGCAGTCATCGCACCCTGAGTGCATTCCCGTGATGTATGCAATTGCATTGACGGGATCCAACGATGGCATGCACTGGCGCCGAAGGCCCTTGAGTGCCGTTGCGCACCAGAGGCGGCGCATGAAGCCCGCTGGTACCACTAGCACATCCTTATTGACTGCTCACTGGCCTTGCATTGACACATGGTCTTTCCAAGTTCAGAGTGTGAGCCCCCAAGGCCCGGGGTATGGGCGCCAAGTCGGGGATTGCCTCCGAAATCTGCGCAATTTCGGGCAAGAACCGCCAATGTTTGCTGAAAACAATCCTGAAACCCGTGCAGAATGAGAGTTGGTACCATTGCACGACACACCGGGCACTACGCGTGTTTCACGCAAACCGCAAACACAATGTGGTGAAGGGTACGTCGAGACCCGTGGCGGTGCCTCAGTCAATCACTTGAAGACTTTTGCTGGGACCAAAGTCATGTAGAGTACGCATTGCTGGACCACATTTTAAAAACGGGGGGGGGGTCAGGCTGAACAGGTTGGCGGCCCCGTTGGGCTGTGGGACGAATGTCCTTTCGTCGTGGCACCGCACTACGGAGGTCCATCATGGCTACCACCTCCCGGCAGACGCTGACGATGCGGCGGCAGAAAGGACCGGTGCTGAGGCTGAGGGCGAGGAGGCTTCAGTCACTCTATACCGTCACTCTATACCATGACTGTTTGCCGTCGTTCTGCCGGATGGTGCGGCGCCGGTCACCCTCGAGTCGAGTGGGGTGCTCAGAAGGTTTCCCAAGCACCACTGGCGTTGTGGTGGGGTTGGCCGAAGGGGGGGGGGGGGCGGTACACAGGGTGTTTCTCGCCTTCGTGTGGACCCCCATCGTCCGCCACCGTGTGGGGCAGGTCGGCCCCCGTGCGGAACACCAGACCATCTCCCGGGGCCCGTGGAGTCGGGACCTCCGGGATCCGCCGGCCGTGGTCCCCCGAGGCGCCGTTGGAAGAGAGCAGTGGCAGCACGGAGGCAGACGCCCCGCAGTGGGGGCGGACGCCCTGACCTCCCGGGCGAGCCTGGCAAGTCTCGGCCGCACATCGACGGGGACGCTCTGTACGCGCCCTCCCCACCCCCAGCCGCCCGAAACGGCCCAAGGGGAGGTGCGGCATCCGGCAGCGCGGCCCAAAAACTGACACGTTGCGAGGAGCGTGCGGCAGGGGGTCTTCGCAGCAGTGAGGTGCACGGGGGCCGCTCCTGGTCGGGACCCGACCCCAAAGGGGGGGGGGGGGGGGGGGGGCTCTACGGACCCCAAAATTGTCGTACGGAACAATGTGCTTTGTCGGCGCCGGAGATTTTGTTTTAGGCATAGGGCAGGGGGAAATTTTTTTGTTCGACCCTATGTGTCTGTACTCAAAATACTCAGAATTTCATGGAGAATTCAAAAATGGCTGAAAAGCACAAAAAAGGATTTTGACCCTGACCCGGCCTCTGGGTTGGACCTTGGCTGATGGGAGCCTGTTTGAGCGTTAGCCAGGGCGGTCGTTATGGGACGTGATTTTTTTTTGTTAAGGTTCCCCGCTTTGAAGCGGTGGGGACCCCCCAGGCTGCAGGGGTTATGTAGCCACCTTGCCACTTGGGGGCCACCTCTGATTCTGCCCCCCGCTTTGAAGCGGTGGGGACCCCCCAGGCGGCAGGGGTTATGTAGCCACCTTGCCCACTTGGGGGCCACTTCTGATTCTGTCCCCCGCTCTGCTGGGTTTGGGTCAACGAAGGGGGGGGGGGTCCCCCCCTCTACAGCCCCCCAAACTGTCGAACACCCCTCGGGGTCACACATTGGCTGGCGGTGGCCCCCATGAGTGAGGTGGCAGGGTGACTGCAAGAAGGACCACAGAGAAGAAGACGCGACGATGCCAGTTTCGGGCTGGTCTTCGGGATTCAGGTGTTGAGGCCACTGACAAGAGCCTGAATTGCCATCCGACATGGTGGACGGGAACAAGGGGCAGGCATGAAGAGACGGAGAGAAGGGGCACGAGGCTTCTGTGGACTTAGGCACAGAACCGCCCCCCCCCCCCCGTTTTCCGCGCTCCCCCCATTCCCCCCCATTTGAATGGTAAAAGAGGATGTTACCCCCAGGACTTGTGCACATCCAAAATGCTCAGAATGGACCATCCCCCCCCCCCCCGCCCACGGGTTGGGGAAGGAAACTGAACTGAACCCCCCCTCCCCTCTGCCGGCAGGCGTGCCATGCATGCACCACGCATACATTGAGCAGAAACTCCCATTGGCACCCTGTGCCCCTCTCCTCGGTCTCAAGGGGAAAGCGGGATCCCAAACAAGTGAATCATCGGCCCATCGGGCATGTGTCTCAGACACAAGGCGCGTTGCCGGTCTGGACGGGCTTGTGTGCGGTGGGATGGTCGCAGCATATGCCGGCGAGGCCCGCTGCTTGTCCTGCGCCGCCTTGCACGATGCCGCCAAAGGCGGCCAGCCGGATTGTCTACCAGCCGCAAATGTGCAGCCTGACTGGGCAACGCGAGGTGAGGGACTGCACCTGGCAGGGCGGGGGTCAGGGGGGATGGTTGGTCATTGGAATGCCATTCACGATCCGCAGATATTTCATGTTGTGGCCAAAAGGTTTTGCATGGTGTTTGGGGTTTGTGCGCCTTGCATGGTGTGGTGTGCATGGATCGTGTGGTTGTGGTGTGGTTAGTGTGATGTGTGTGCCTGACGAGTATGGTTTGCATGGTGTGTGTTGTGTGGTTAGCGTGATGTGTGTGATGTGCACGACTGGTGTGGTGTGCATGGCGTGTGTGTTGCCCGTTTGGGATGATGCAGCGGAGGATCTCTCGCCTGGTCACTCTTGTTATGGTCACAATCTACGCTGAAGGCGTGGGTAGAACAAGGGGGGCCAGAGCAATGCCCACTCCCAAGAGGACGTACACATCCACACGGGTTGCCACCATCGCCATCATTGCAAACAAAGGGAGGTGTTGGGGTTGGATTCAGCCCAAACACTAGCAGCGCCAAGGCCAATGTACACCAACAGGAGACCGTTCAGGTCACACCTCAGGAGTTGGGGCTGGGAGGACGCCCGGACGAGCAGTTGCAGAGATCGCCACCGTCCTCCTCCATGCCCCCCCCCTCCCCAAGCCCGGCGTCTGTTCCTATCGTTAGCTGAGGGCTGCACAAAGGGCCCTGCTTCAGAAATTTTCCTGTCCACTGATAAGCGTTGGGTTGGCCCACACAGAGAAATTACAGCATGTCCCCTGACACGCACTCCCATGCCCGTACGGCCTGCGATGCACACCCCCTCGCCTCCAACCTGCACGGTGTTGGGAAACACAGCACTTGACGCCTGCCGGTGCCAGCACAGGTGTGAGCAGCTGGTGGCAGCGAGTCCAAAACATAACTTACCGTGGAAGTATCCCGCTCAACTTTTTTTGCGGGGGGTAGGGGGGGCAATCCACAATCCACAAGGGCATGAAGGGGATGGTGACAAGTACTGTCCCTTCACCCAGACAGCCCTTCGCCCTCCCCCTTTCCCAATTGGTCGTACGGACGCTCGTGTAATTTGGCAGACACTGACACCAACACCAACATTTCGCGGCGAAGGTGAGGGGGGGTGACCCAGGTGATGCAGGCGCACTTGCACTGCTGGAGGTGTGGGGTCTGGGGGCCCACCGCAGTGGAGTCCAGGGACAGCATCGGTGAGGTTGAGGCAGATGGCCAACTGCATGAGACAAAGCAACAGCAGGCGCGGCGCAGAAATGGATGAGGGATGTGAAAGAATGGCACAGTCCCCAATGCAGAGTGGGAATGGGGAATTTCCACAAAAAGCAGGGCATCAAGGATTGGGCAACCGGCACAAATCACCTCGAAGAGAGGTTGTTACATCAAGCGCAGGCGTGAGTGTCGTGTACCCCCCTGGTTTGGGGTCGTTTGCATAGCATACCCCAATGTATGGTTTCCGACGTCTAACCCCTTAATAAAAGCATCATTTTAGGACCAAAAAATGATACCCCGATGATTTTTTGGATTTTGACCCCCGTACCCCCCGCACCTGGGTACCCCGTTTGGGGGGTGGGGGTGGGGTGGGGTCAAAACTTCTTTGCATATTGTGGCCGCTGGGTGTGTATTTGGACCTGGGTGGTGAAGAACTTTTTTCGGGTATACGGACCCACTAACCCATGGCGGGGGTCGCGGATCCCAACTCCAGGTACCCCCAGTCGCCCCCCCCCCCCCCATTTGGCCCCTTGGCAGTGAGGACTTAGCCGTTTTCACACTAGATAGGCTGTTCAGTGGCACGCGAAATTCGTTGTTTCATGAAAACTTTCTGTTGCCCCTAGGATGCGTTTGGGTGATCATTTGGTGACAATACGGGTACTTACCCATAGGGACCCACGTAGTGGCCACTAGGCCTATGTAGCCCGTGCCATGGGCCCTCCGAAAGCCCCAAAATCACCTCGCAGAGGTTGTTAGATCAAAGCCAGGCAGGCCGAATAATTTGTTTAATCCCTTGCAAAATCATTGTTTTGTCCAATAATCGCACACCCCCAATTAATTTTTGGTCCCGACCCCCCAAGACCCCCCCCCCCCCCCCCACTTGACACACAGGTTTTGAGGGAGGGGTGGGGGTTGGGGTGGGGGGGGTGGGGGTCAAAAATGTCAAAAAAAATGACCCCCCCTTTCTTTGGGTCGAACATCATGAATCTTTTGGTTTTTTTTGATTTGGAGCCGAAAAAGTGTTTCCGGGGCTCAACTCCACGGGGTTTGTTTGGGGTGGAGTGGGACGAGCATTTTTCAGCCATTTTTGCTATGTTGGCGGTTTTGGCGACCTCAGTGACCCCGTGCTATCCACTCTGAGGGGTGTGAGTGGGGATGTTGTGACAATATATGACTACTATGATATGAAAGGAGATTTTTTGCAGTCTCTAGCCTTGCTGAGGGCCGGTCTAAACCCATGCCAAAGACGTGAAATGACTGTTTCCACCAATAATGGCTTACATGAGTGAATGGGCCGGTGCACAACCTGGTATTGCAGTTTTTCACCCCGGACTTCTCAACAATCTAAGTTTCCGAAACTTATTTTTTTGATTTTGTTGGAATGCCGTGCACACAGTGCAAAGTTTTGTATGTCGGCAAACACTTGAACCCTAGTTTTGGCCCCTTGTGGGAGTACCTGACGCGGCACGCGCGCGGTGCGGGCGCGGCGCGGGCGCGGCGCAGGGATTCGGCCTTGTGGCCCACCCAAGCACCCACAGTTCCTACCCCGGGGGCCCATCGTCCAGGGATTTTGGGCATGATCCGTGATACTCATGAGTAAGAAATGTGGTTTGTTGTTGTCCATTGAACATCCACGCTAGATTGGGCACAACGAGGCGCGTAAGAAATGTCGTTTGTTGCTCTTTGAAGACCCTGCCCTCGAAGCTTAGCCCCGGCACGAGGTAGCGGTTGGTGTGGGGCGAAACTTGTCGTTGGGCTGCAATGCTGTTGGACCCAGCGCTCGTTTCTGTGGTGTACATCGCAATTAAGATCCCGCGGGTACGACAGCTATTGGATATTTGGAGGGGGCAATGGGACCACCCTCCACAAATCTATTCACATCTTGTTGTACGCAATGCACACGCCGTGCCCATGCAGTGCGCAAACAGTGCAGAACATTGCCAAGCTCCTGCCCCCACCCCTTCCCGCTCACGACAGGGCAGGTGCAGGGCATGCAGCATGGCGTCAGTAACAATCATGCCCCCACAGCCCCCAATCCCGCCCCCTGTGTTGTGCCCGTGTTCCCATCCCCACTCAGACGCCCGCCGATGCTGCAGCCTCTGCAGGCCCCTCCCCCTGACCCCTGTGGCCCGCAGTCACTGGTCGCCGCCCTCACAGCCCTCAAGCAGGTGCTTGATCTGCGGCAGTGTGGGCTAGCCCTCGAGAAGCAGGAGCACAGCGCCCTGTGCGACCACGTTGCCGCCCTCAACCGGCGCCAGACAGAGGTGGAGTTCCTGGATGTGGGGGGCGCGTTGTTCCACACCTGCCGCTCGGTGCTGCAACGTGGCGACCACGTTCTCGCGGTGCTGACCGCCGGCGAGTTCCCGTGCCCCTACGAGAGCAACGGCCACCACTTCATCGACCGGGACCCCATATACTTCGCACTGCTGCTCGGGTACCTCCGCGACGGCACGCTGCCGCAGCCCCTGCCGCTGGGCGCCGCACGCGCGCTGCACCGCGAGGCCAGGTACTACGGGCTGTCGGCCCTGTGCGACGCCACGGACCTGCAGCCGTACCTGGTCACCGCAACGGACCAGGGGGAGTTTGCCATCTTTGACCCAGGCCCGGGGATGTGGCGGCGGATGCAAACCCCTGGACGCTCCGCTAACGTGCAGCGCTTCAGTGCCATGGCGCTCTGCAACGGCTGCTGGTTCGCGCTCGCACACAACGGTGTGCGCCCCGCGCACCAGGACCACTGGACGTCGCTCGAGGTGCTGGACGTGAACCAGTGGGCGTGGGCCCACGTCGAGGACTGCCCCCCGGTTGAGGGGCACCTGGTCGGCTTCGGGGGGCGGCCGGTGGTCGTGGACCGCTGCCACCGCGAGATGTTCGAGTTCGATGAGGAGGATGGGTGGGCACAGCTGCCGAGCATGCCCCACCAGCGCTACGCGTTCTCGGTGGGCGTTGTCGGCGACGGGCCCGGCGCCGGAGCGGGGGCCGCGTGCGCCAGAGCCGGGGTTGTGGCCGCCGGGTTCTCCGTCGTGGAGCGGTACGTGTTCCACGAGCGGCGGTGGGACCGCCTGCCGGACATGACGCAGACGCGGCTGTGGCCGGGGCTGTGCGAGTGGCAGGGGCGGCTGCTGGTGGTCGGGGGCTGCGACACCGGGATCAGCCTCCGTTCGGTGGAGGCCTATGACTGGCGCACGCGGCGGTGGGAGGCCTGGCCTAGCCTGCAGTACGCCCGGCAGAGCCCCGTGCCACTGGTGTACGGTGGGCGGCTGGTGGTTGCGGCGGGGTACGCGTCTGACGGGACGTTCGTGACGGAGGTGGAGTGGTACGATGGAGACCGCGGTTGCTGGCGGCTGATGGGGCCGGGCGACCAGGGGCAGGGCCCAGGCCCGGGCGACGTCCTCGCGATCTGGCAGGACTGCCCGGACGTGTTTGCGGCAGTCCTGCCGCTTAGCAGGGGGCAGGTGGCGGCGCGCACGTGCACCGCCCCGGTGTAAGGGAGGCGCCGGCGGCCGGTGGCCCCTCCCATGAGACCTCACCCACAAATTGCGCTTGGGGTGTCGGACTGTCGATAGCACGGTGCATGGCGATATAGCCCCCAATGACTGCGCGGGGGGGGGGGGGGGGGCTGCTGAACTCTGCAACCGTTCTTTAATGGCCAGTTGCGTTCCTATTCAGTTTTCGCATTTTGCTGGCGCGTACTTGATCCCTGCGCCACCACAGCACTCCAATTGCAATTGTTTTTGGGTTTCGGGTACGTGTCGGGCCGGACCCCACCCCTCTGCCCCCCTCAGGACCCCCCAACCCCAATGAGGAACACGACTCGGGCGCCAACAGCACCTGGAACACTTTTTTTGGCCTCCGTGTACCAGGGCACAGAATTTCCCCACCCTTTCCCCCCATTTGTGGAATGGGTAAGGGAAATTGTATCCCCCGGACTTGTGTACATTCAAAATGCTCCAAATAAGACAGGGACTTCAACAACGCCCCCAAAACCCGAAAAGACCCCCCCTCCCTGGGAACCCCTGCTCACACCGCAGGGGTTGGGGTCGGGAACTGAACTGAACACCCCCCACGTGGGGTCAGGTGACTAGGACCATTCATCAGTCGTGATGAAAACGGTGCGGAAGGCGCCAGAGAACCTTTTTGGTGGGCAGCAGCGGTCAAAAAAACAATATTTCACGGAACCGCAGACAACTAACGTCGGATCTGGACCCCCTCGTTGCGCTGATGCCACAAACGCCATTTGCGCTTCTTTTCTCTTCTGACATTTTGGGTCCGGGTCACCTCCGGGCCATCCCTGGGGACGTTGAGGCGGTCCGGTCACTGGAGCCCCCTGTGGGGAAGGGGTTGCAGCGTTAGAGCTTGCCGCCTGGGCCACTGGTCCTTTTGTACTGTGGGGTACAGGAGTGAGCAGTGGCACCGGGCCCAGCTACAGCATAGCTTAAGGCTTCGCGACCCTGCTCCACAACAAAGCAAGCGCACAATGATAAGTGCCTGAAGACTGCAAATCCATTTCATGGGTGCTGAGGGGGGTGACCTACAGCATTATTTCTGTGTAATCGCAATTTTGTGAAGAGACAGTAGGCTGGCCCAACGTAACGGTTGTGGCCGAGGGCATATTTTCACAATAGCCTCAAGTGCGGCTGATGACACCCACAGCACAAGCGCAGACCCCAGTCACAGCAGAGATTGCATCCCCATTCTCCAGTCCCCAGTCCCTAATGTTAATCTACTACTTGGGAACAGATCAGCCTCACCCTAGAACAGGAGGTTTCCCGGCCGCAGCTGTACAACACTGGAGGTGATGGTTCCTTCCTGCCATGGCAGCAGCAGCACAACATGCCCCGCTTTGTGCCCCTTGTCCCCCCTCGTTTGCAGACACACACACACAAGGATCCCCGGCTAACTCAACCGGGCTAAGCGTAGGTCTCGCAACCAAAAGGTCGTGGGATCAATCCCCGGATCAGGCATGTCTGGAGGCGGGCGGTGGCAAGGGCATCCTTTCTGGGGAAATCGCAAAATTGAGTAGGCCGTGGAGGCCGCTGCCGCGAGATCCACCAGCTGTGAAAGCCCCAATACACATACAACAGACGGGGTGACATGGCGATGACGGGCTCGTTGAACTATTACCATGGAGCTGGCCCGGCGGAAGCCACGGAGATACCACCCCACTTCCAGGGCGGTCCTGGGGCAGCGAGCCAGGTTCTGGCCTAAGTACATATCACACTGGTCGAGGGGCAATACAGGGACGCACCCCTGGTCTGCACCGAAGGCCTGCTATAATGGGGAGCGACCCGACCCGAGGACGCCAGTGTGGCCATACAGGTCCAACCTGGAAGACCTGGTAAAAACGGTAGTACCTGCAGACACACACACACACACAGGTGTTTTGTTTGGTGCCTGCCAGCTGGTGACACTGCATACCCAACCGAAAGCCAAACAGGCGCGATCCTCGGTGACTCTGTCATCACACGGGTTGCTTCTGCCTCCCCCTGGGCTGGTGAAAACCCTGCTTGGCACGACCCCACGGGTCATACAAAATGTCGGGACTTACCCATGAAATTTTGGAAGCGCTACGTAAACCAGAGCTCCTGGAAGCTCTGGCCGCAGCCATCGCACCACTTCTCAGTGGGAAGAAGGATCTACCGCCGCCGGCGAAAACGACTACTGCACGGGAAGAGGAACTCCTTGGCGTCATCCGGGAGCTACGTGGCACGGTCCGCGAGTTGCGCGCAGCACTACAAGCGGCAGGGGGTAAATCGGTGCCCCCAAAGGAGCAGACCGTGGTGGACGAGCAACAGTCCCCCTATCGCGCGGCCCTCACTCGGAGGATGAAAACACAGAGCCGTCTTGTCGTACAGGATGTCCCAGACCTGGGAGAACCACTGCAGCCAACAGCCACTGCGGTGCATGAAATTGAGGGCAAACACGGCTTCACTGCGGTCCAAGGACGCCGCATTTATCAGGGAGAGCACAAGACTGCACTCAAGTCTTTGCAACAGATAGGAGCAAACAAGCCTGTCCATGATTGGAAGGTCACAGAGGCCACCGCAAAGGCCTTCGAACACGTTTTGCTTGTGGGGCAACCGCTGGCGGAAGCGCACGCAATAGCAGCACAGGCCTTGACAAAATATGACAGCATCCAGAGCGTCAGCGCACACGTGCTAGCGACAAACTGCAGACGGGGAGTGGTCAATGTGCCAGGCATACTGGCAGCGCTTGGCTGTTCACGAGAATGCTTGCATGTCAAGGATTTCGTTCTCAGCATCAAGGTCGTTACCAAACGTATGTCTTGGGAAGTCAAGAGAGACCCGGATGTGACTGTGATCCCACCTGAGCACTCCATCCTGCTTTGTTGGGAGCGACCCAAAGACGGCGTCGAAGGACAGGACACGGAGCCAGAAGTGCTACCTCAGGACAAGGCTGCCATCCGGATAGTGTGCTGCCTAGACCCTTCCGCACTGCGCGCGGGACAGGACGGCACCAAAGTCAAGGCATCCCGCTGGGCTGAAAACACGTGCTGGGAGCTGACGGCCCCCCTACTCCAACCGGCACTCACCAGTCCCCCACCCATGCAAGTGGGCAAGAGGGGTAGCAAGTATGAAGTCACGGTGGTGCTACCAGCGCCCATGGCTAAGCAGGTGCTCTGCAGCAGTGGCAAAATCGTCGGCCTAGAATACAGGTTGTTTATGAGCAAAACCATCGATGTCGATTACCTGAAGGTCAACATGGTCTGGGTCAAGCTCCCTCCATCCAACAAGCGCTCCATTTCGGAGCAGTGGCGTAGATTAAGCAAGCAGCCTTGGTTCGCAGGCCTCATGGCAGGGGACAAGGACGACAGACTCGGGGTACGAGTATGGGGGGGGGCTGTCTTGCCCGAAACCAGGGAGGAAATCGCAGGACTGTTGGGCATACAACTCACCCCCCCAGTGACACGAGTGAGAGTGAGAGGCTATGGTATTTCTATGGGCCTTGTCTCAGGGTCGCAGTCTGCGGCCCAAAGGGAGGCTGACCGCGTTTTCGGCGCTAACACTGTCAAAGTGCAACGATGTCAACACCTGAAGCACAGTGGGCTGATCAACCCTGTGTTTGATATGGATATTACGGGAGTCCCCCCAGACTGGGAGGGCTGCACTGCACCGGCGAAGGATTCGCGGATGCCTGTCCGTAGGTGGCACCTATGTCTGCGTAAATCCACTGGCCCCTCATACACCCCGGTGGGGAAAAACACGACGCTCCCTGCGGTCCAGGGGTGTGTCTTGCCTGATGATGAAGAAATGGAGGACTCGCCTGCAGGAGCCCCCGCGGCAGAGGAGGATGAGAGCATTCTCTGAACCCCCCCCCCCCTGGAAGATGGCACTGAGTTACAGGTCCTCTGAAATTCGTTCAGACAAACGTTACCTCTTTGCGCGTTCATCACGAGGACGTATTCAATTTTCAGGCAGATGTGATTGGAATGGAAGAAACCCGGCTCACTGAGGCTGGGCAACGCTGCATGAGGGCAACTGCAAAAGAATGGGGCCGGGAATGCCACTGGGGAAAACCCCTGGGCTCCCCAACAGGGGGCATCTGGGGAGCTCCCCAAGGAGGGGTGGGACTTTTGTTCAGGAAGGGCTGGAGTGTCCGCAAGGTTGAACCAGATCCAGACGACCCAATTGCCTGCAGGCTGTGGCATTCAGGGCGCTGGCTACACACACGGGCAGGAATCGGTGCAGGGCACTGTGTGCTGAACATATGTGTGGCCTATGGCATCCCAGGCAACGAATCTTTGAACGAGGAGTTCTGGGAGTAGGTGGTCTGCTATATGAGCAAACTAGGCAATGCTGGATGCATCCTGCTAACGGACGCAAATTTCAATTTCGACCTGCTGCACAAAGTTCCTGCCGCACTCCTGACAGCGCTGGCAGACGGCTGGCTGGTGGATGCCGACCGCACTTTTAGCGTTCTCCATGGCACACCATGTGCATGTGGCTTCACGACGGCAGGCAAACCCCCAAACCGCATTGACGGCCTCCTGGTCACCCCAGCGCAAGCAGGCACGTTGACTGATGTCACAGCGCTGAAGTCTCATTCCCTCCCTGGGCATGCTCCAGTGTGCTTCACTTTCTCGCTTGACGTCCCAATGCAGAAAGTTGTTGAAATGAAGAAACCGCCTCCTTTCTCCCCCCCCCCCCCCAGATCGGCTGAGGACACTCAGAAAATCTGTGACTCGCTGCTCCGGCCACACAAGGCTGATTGGAATGCCCTGCTGCAACAGGGGAATGTCAATGACATTTGGGACAGGTGGACCTGGCTGGCCGAGGAAGTAGGCATGGCACTCACATGCACGCATCTTACACTGGACACCCCCAACCCCACACTCCCATTTGCACCCAAGAGTGCCCCACGGGGGCGTGGCACGGAGCGGATGTTGCGGGACACTACGCTAGCACCGACAGGCCTGGCGCCCAACGGCGGCCCGCGCACGCGCATACTTTCCAAAATCACGGGGACCCTGGGAGCCCTTCGTGCGGTCATCCAGTGGCAACGTGCCCAGCTGGGCATCAGGGGCAAACGAGTCCCGGCATCCGCCAAACGCAAAGCCAGCCAGGTTTTCAGGCCAGGGGTGGTGCCCAGACAGGTGGAACTATCGTGGCAGGCCGCGTGCCGCCGCATGCGCAAAACGGCGCTGGCCTTTCGTGAGGACCTGCTGCTTCATGAATTTGTGGCCAGGGCCCCTGACCCCTCCCTCCCACTCATACGCCCCCTGCCAACGCTGGTAGACTGCATGTCGCTGTATGACAGCCTATGCGCACTAGGGAAGAGATATGCCCGCTATGAAGAGCGCACGCGCATTGATAAATGGAAATCCAAAATGGACCAAGCCTGGCTGGACAGGCCAAAGGAGGTTTATCAGTGGATACAGAACGAGTACCAACCTCCTCTGGTTATGCTCCTGGACCCAGACACAAGCCAACCAACGGCGAACATCCCCCGCATGGATGAAATTCTTCATGCCTCTTGGGACCAGGTTATGCGAAAATATGCAGACACCCCAGAGCCAGACGTGCACGCTTTTGCACAGAAGTATGATAAGTTTCTGATAAAGGGAGTGCAGATGCAGTCCACCCCTATCACAGGGTCCCGGCTCGCGAAACGCCTTAGAAAGATGGGTGTTCACACAGCCACCGGCCTGGATGGCTGGTGTGTTTCGGACCTTCTACTGCTGCCCACCTGTCTGCTGGACATGCTGTCAGAAATTCTGTTTCTAGTTGAGGCAACAGGAACCTGGCCCAGGGTCCTGGCGAGGGGATACGTCTCGCTGATCCCGAAAGGGGAAGGGATGATGCCGATGCAGCAGCGCCCACTGTCCGTACTGTCCCAGATCTATAGGGCCTGGGCAGGGATCAGGTTAGAGGAGTGCATGGTGTGGCAGGAACTGTGGATCCACCCGCACGCTTACGGTTTTCGCAAGAAGCGCGGCGCCACTGATGCGGCCGCCTTTATCTCCATGCTCATTGAGCTACACAAACTGATGAAAACAGTTTTGCACGGTTTTGGATTAGACTACATAAAATGCTTTGATTTAATCCCACAATCCATTGTACTGCATATTGCACTGACGCAGGGGATGGATTTGGGCACACACAGGGCCCTCTCTGGCATGTATCGCACCCTCACAAGGTGCTTTAAAATAATGGGATGTTTGGCCAGTTTTTTCGATGCCACCAATGGCATCCTCCAGGGCTGCCCATTGAGTGTGATACTCATCAACCTCCTGACCTCGGTCTGGAAACGGGTGCTGGATGCACAGCAACAGGGCATCAAAGTCGCAGTACAGGCCCTCCCCCCCAGCGATCAGCCAGCGCAGGCCCTGCAATTCATCCTAACTGCCCTTGGGTATGCGGATGATACTTATGGGTTTGCAGCCGGAAGCAATACCCTCACCCCCCTGCTAGACTGCACCACTGACTGGCTTGAGGACACGGGTCAAGGGGTGAACGCGAAGAAATCTGTCGGCTTTTCGTCTGACGCCCGTCATCCAGTGAAGGCAGCACTACAGGGGGTGCCCTTCCCTATCTCTTCTGAGTTTAAGTCCCTGGGCGCGGGGGTCCGCACCACGGACGCGACTTGTTCGGGACCGCTCATCAAGAAAAGGATTTCCAGAGCCTGCAGCCTCCTGGATAGGGTGCATGGCGCTCAGGGCAATTTTGAAAGGAGATGCGACATCATCTCCACAATGATCACGGCCACTGGCCTGCACGCAGCAGAAATAGTGCCACTTCAGCCCAAAGACCTCCTGCCCTTCGAGACTAAGGTCATGCAGACCATTTGGGGACGGTCACGACCCGGCAGGGCCAAAGAAATCTTTTTCACCTTGCTGTGCAAAGGGCACCGGATTGCACCTACCCTGGTACTTAAGTATCATCGCATCCTGTGGCTATCCCAGCTGTGTCGCACCAGGGGTGCTGGACAGATCACAGCCCAGGCCATTTGGGAGATGACAACATTTCACAAAGGCTCCGGCCCATACGGCCGAGCCATGTCCACAGCACAGGAGTGTGGCTGGGTCGCTACGCAGGGATGGTGGGGATGGAAAGTGCCTGGGCGCCAGGAACCCCTCCTCCTCTACGGGGATAAAAACACTATCAAGCACGAGGTGCGTGAACAGCTGCGCTCGCAAATGCTGGACAGCCTGGTTCAGAGGCGTCCCCGCCTTTTCGCGGGGGCTCATTACACCACATGCCGGCGCCTGGTCCAGCCCAGCATAGCGTCATTTGCCACAGAGTTACAGCGCTCTATCTTGCGGGGCATCCTATCAGGAGCAACCTGGACAGCCCTCCGGGCCTATCAACGTGGCATGCGAGCCACATCCACGTGCCCGTACTGTGGCAATGCTCCGGAAAACGAGGAGCACATTTTTTGGCAGTGTTCAGCCTGGAGTACGGTGCGGGACACCCATCTGCCGGGCATCGGGACGGCGGCAGCACAGATCACAGGCCTTCCCCTCATGGACCAGTGGCCCCCATGTTTACGACTTTGTGGATTAGCCCCAGAGTTAGACACAGACAGCGTCAAGTCAGGGACAGCGCTCGCATTCATGACAGCCCTGCACAATATGTTAGTAGCCGTCTTGCAGGCCCGCAAGTTACGAGACACACAATCCCCCATGCTTTTCATGGGGCCGAGCCTCTCACAGCAGCTTCGGCAATACCCGTACCACCAACTGGTGGGACCCCTCCCCAGACCGGAAGACAAAGGGTTACTTCTTTTGCGTACCCCTAAGAAGGTGGAATGGCAGTGGGAAATGCCCTTTTTGGCGGACCTGCTACGCTGGCTGAGGGAACTGCACTGGGCCCCTGAACCAGGCACAGTGACGTTCTTGGAACTCGCATTGGACTTTGAGGAATTTGCGCAACGCACCCTCCTACACGCTCCACAGGCAAAATTTAAGGGCACCACCCTTTCGCCGCAAGAGAGAGGCCGGGTCTTACGACTGGCAATGGCAAATGCGCAGCGCCTGGTCACCAAAGGCCATTTGCATCCAGCGCGTGTGGTCACACGCTGCAGCTCTTTAGTTCCTTTGGGGGGGCCGGCACTCTGCGGCCTGAACTGCCGCCCCTATTTCACCTGCCGCAGTGCCATGAACATGCACGTTCAGCAGCTAGCGGCATACTGTGAGCGCACGTGGGCCACCAAGGTTGGTCTCAACAGAATACACAAACTGCGCCCGTACACACATAGGCCACGCAGAACAGCGCAGGAAGTGGAGGAGCATCGACTACAGCGTGTGCTCCAGGGGAATCTGCAGTTGGGGCTGGCTCCGTCCTCGGAGCAGACCACTTTTGCCAAAGGGGGGGGGGGGGGCTGCTCCTCCTTTGCAGCTGATTTCTTCCCTGTGATAGGGGATGGGAAGCTCCCACAGCGCCCCTACACCGGGACACGCAGGCGCGCAAACACACACAGGGCGCCACCACCGGCGCCGCCGGCTGATCCGTCAAAGTGTGCCCAGCACTCGGCTGACGCATGCACGACCTGCAAGAGACTTCGGCGCACAGCTGAAGCATGCTGTGCGCTGGGACATCACGCTGATGACCACATAGCACGCAGACCGCAACTGCAACTGTGCCCACTGCATGGCCTGCCACCGTGCCCGAGGTGCACACTCAAGCAAAGGGGAGTGCGCCACTGCTGTCAGCGGGGACACCATAAAGTGTGCACCCCAGTGCCTGCGCGCCGGAAGCGTCCACTTGCTGCACATGCACAACTGCCCAACAAACGACCACGCCTGCAAGGGCCTGCACGTATCTCTACGGGTCTGCTGAGGTCCCCACACCAACCCCCCACCCCTCCAGCCCCCAAGCGCAGGAGGCCGAAAACACCCCCCCCTCCGTCCCCACCAGCCCCAGTTCCACGGGGGCTGGAGGAGACCGTGGCCGAGGATGTCGCCCGCCCGCTTTTCGTGACGAGGCACGGGAGAGCAAACACTCTGGATACCTAGCCAGTAAAATACAGAGGTTCTGATTCCGCAGAAGGGAGGGAAACAACGTCACAAAGAGGCCTCAGCAGACCTGAGCCAAATGAGGCGTCCAGCCCAACGCTGCACAAGGATCCACCTCTAAAAGTACAGATCACACACACACACACACACACACACAATGCAGGACGCGGTAGGAACACAGACGCCAACCCCTCTTGTTGCATGTAGCGTGTATGACATCCTCAACCCAGTTCGTGACGCCCGCCGACGGGGCACAAGAACATAAGAACTCATGGTTTGGTCGCTTGGCAGTAGGTCTTAGTTGTTGAACCTCGCAGTTTGAGCGTGATTTGAATGAATTGGGCGTCACACACACACACACACACAATCATCGATCTACTCCAACGCTTGATCATTGACCCCACAATCATCAGTCTACTCCGACCCTCAATCTCTAACTCCTCAATCTTCTGTGTACTCAAGCGTCTGCACTCTGACGCCACAAACTACTGCCTCTGCGACATTGAGTGCTACGGAACCTGCGGCCCAGAGGCCCCGAATCCAGCGGACTACGCCAGTGGACCCCGCCACCCCCCCCCCCCCCCCTGACCGCCGGGAAGAGGAGCAAGGAGGACACTGTTTTAGCAGGCAGCCAGGAACCATCCGCATATGGAGCGTCATGTCGGTCAGTCCACCGCCACGCGCAGACGCAGGCTCGCCCACGGGGCCCCTGCAAGGGCTGGGGCATGCGCAGAGGGGATGCAGGGTGCGGTAGGGACGCACCTCGCTGTACATAGCCTTGCTGTTGTGCCGAGAGGGGGAAAGGCCGTTGGGAACGGAATTCCAAACATTGCTGCAGTGCGGACATTGCTGTAAAGAGGTGATGTATGATAGCGAACACTATGGCTTTGAAATGATTGGGCCTCACATTTTTATGCGGGTCCAGTGCTCCCGCCGGGGACAAGGCGAGGCCCACAATACTGTGTCACCAAAGAAGCAGACATTCCAGCGGGACCGACGCAAAGTGATAGGACGGCGCTCTTCACCCCGCCACAGAAGTGCGCAGTGGCGAGGCGCCCTGAGCAGAGGCCACGACTGCCCCGCCTTTGGGTCTGCGCGGCACACCAACACAGACAATGCGCATCGTGTGCTGCTGTGGGTGCGGCACTGCTGTGCCTGGGGGCATGCCGGGCATCCATGACCGACGATGGCCCTGCAGGGCCAGCAGCGGGGGGCACAGAGAGCGGAGGCCCACCCCCCTGGGGCGGGGGGCACACCGTAGCGAAGAGGCGCAGACGACAGCGGGCACTGGCCCCGGGACCGGACCGAGTGCGGCCCCACAAGCGAGGAAGGGTGGACGCAACCCCCCCCCCCCCCTGCCAAGAGGATGCGATGTCCGCCGCCGGGCGCTGCCAGGCACGGAAGAGCAGGGACAGAGGTGACATAACCCCCAAACCCCAAAGGTTCTGGCTCAGGTGAGGCCCCCTACCGCGACCCGAGCAGGCACCAGAGACAGCGCCGCAGTTCGTCAGGGTTGTATGTTTTGTCTTTTCCAAGCTGGCGCCTCAGGCGACCGCTGGGGGCCATGGACCCATGCGAGCCTCCCTCTTTGATATTGTTCTTCCCCCTCCCCGATTGGGCGTCACACACACACACACACACACCCAGCCCCGTTTTTTTTTTAGCTGTGCAAGTGTGTACAAAGTACCTCAGGGAACTGCCACATGCACGAACAGAGCATGGATTGAATCACCCCCAACGCGGGGCACTTGGCAATTGGCACACACACGGAACAGGGAAGCGGAAGTGTATTGGCGTGTGGGACTGGCCGGGCAAGAGGGCAAGAGGCGACTGGAAGTGGAGGAGCTCCTCCAAGTGGGCCCTCTCACCCCCTCCCTCTGAGTAGGATATGGCAGATGAGGCCATGACAGGTTCGCAGACAGGAGTAAGCACACTGGAGTTACCCAAGTATTCAAGATGATCGGCCCCCGTGCCATCACAAGATTCGTCAGTGTACTCCAATGCGGGTCCACTCACGCCGGAATCTTCCCTTTATTCCCAAATCCGAACCCTCACTCCGCAATCGTCAATTTATTCCAACGTCCGCACGCTCACTCCCTACTCCTCCCATTCTCGGATGACCTCCCCTCAGTCCTCATTATATACTCAGGAGTTAGTTCCCTAGGTAACCACTGGTACAGGTGTGGCGCCACGTGGTCCATGCCTGCCGCCTTGTTCTTGGGTTGGCGTAGCGCTTTTGTGAAAGATTGCCAGGAGGGAGGGTCGGGGCTTATTGGTCGTCCTGGTTTTAAGACTTGTGAAAGAAGAGCTTTGGCCTCTTCGGGTCTCCATGGTGGGTCCCCCGCGAAGTGCGGAAGATGTTCGGCCGAGGTCGTGTCGGGTTGTGGGCTGGTCGTGCGGAAGGGGGTGATGAGCCACCACTTTAGGGCATTGAAGAAAGTAGAGCGGCCGCGTACCGCGTATTTTCGGAAGCGTCTCAGGTGTCGTTGGGCCCGTTTCATATTATTGGTCGCCCTGTGGTGTGCCCAAGCCTGCTGGGCCCTCTTGGAGGTAGGGTTGCGGTGCAACTCGTCAGCCAGCTGTTGTTCGACCGCGTCTTGAACTGGCTGTGGGCGGGGGTGTGCTTGTACAAAGCTGGACGCTGTGGCAATGATGGCGTCCGCCCTATCCAGTGGGTGCATGATGTGATCTTGGTGAGTCGAGTGCGCTTTGGACGGCCGCGGACCACCCGGGATGGGCCGTGCTATGCCCCCCCCACAACCGTCAGGACGGGGGGCGCAGAGGAAACTTTTTTAATGCTTTTTTAAGGGACTCGGACAGAAAGCAGGCAGCACGCAGCAGCGTCACGCCGGTCATTCCGTTGCCATGCGCAAGTGCAGGCTCCCCCATTGGGGCCCCTGCCCAGGGAACCTGCATATATGTGTGGAATGCAGGGCCCAGTAGGGATGCAAGGGAGGGAGGAAAGGCCGCGCTGTGCGGAAATACCAAACATTGCTGCAGTGCAGACGGAGCTGTAGAGAGGTGATGTATCATAGCGAACGCTATTGCATTGATTGAAGTGATTGGGCGTCACACACACACACACACACACACACACACACACACCAGAGTCTTCCTTGATTCCTGACCATTGTCCTGCATGGCAGTGGGAAGCAGGGTATTCCCAGCAGTTCCCCCTTCCAGCCCTTGCCACTCCTGCCCCACACCTTGCATAGTAATCGCCCCTGCATAGTAAGCGGGCCGGCGAGGGGACCTTCATTTTCTGTTTTGCAAACTTACTCAGAAGGTCGGATATTGAGCTTCTCCTGTGCATTTTGCTGGCTGGACAAGGTAGTATTATTGGTGTATTGTTGTATACTTCAGATTTCTGGCATCCAAGGCACTCTCCACTGTACCCTGTATCAGGGGTTGCCATAAGGACGCTCAGCCTTTTTTTTTTATTTTTTTTACTAAGGCAGCCACTCTCTGATGTTTGGTGGCTACCCACCAACCGCCATCGGTTACCCACCAACCGCCATCGGTTACACACCAACCGCCATCGGTTACCCACCAACCGCCATCGGTTACCCACCAACCGCCATCAGTTACCCACGGGCCGCCATCATAGGGCGTATTGGACACTCCGAGTTTTTTTTTTTTTTTCATTATGGCAACCCCTGCCCTGTATGATGTAGAACACTTCAGTTTTTCGCAATTTCAGCCATGGATGTTGATCATATTGACACGTACCCAGCTGGTGCTGTTGTCCATTTCAAACGTTCTGGTGGCAATATTGTGCCTACCAAGATTCTGGACCCCTCAGAGCGCGGTGTTCACTACCGGACCTTCACATATGAGCGCTCTTTCATCATTGACATCTGTTGATAGAGGTCTGCCAACTGGTGTTGAACAAGACAGTGACAGTGCATCAGACACTGAGAGTGTGTGGGCAAAAGAGTGCGCATGGTGTATGGGGACTGGCAAACGTTTTTGCCAACGAAAAGACGTACTTCACGCGTGATATTCCTGAGGCAAACTGCCTGCCACAGAGGCTGAAGCCCCCTGTCAAGCCCCCTGCCAAGCCTGCTCCCAAAGCTGCCAAACCTCGTGCCAAACCCTCAGCCAAGAGTGCAGCCAAACCTGCAGCCCAGGTGGCAGCCAAGCCTGCAGCCCAGCCTGCAGCCCAGCCTGCAGCTGGAGAGCCCATTCCTGTAGCCCCTGTGGAGCATGTGCAGCTCTTCAGAGTCAAATACTCCCGCCAGAAAACGTGGCACACAGAGCCTGTTTCTCAGTAGAGCTGAACACGCATCCCAACAGGCAGTTCCCAGCCCATTTTGTTGTTCATGCGCCTTTGTGTCTGCACGTCTTGTTTTGTGTCGCACATCCTTTGCACAGTAATCGGGGGTGCGAGGGAACCGTCACTTGGGGTATTTTGGGGTATGTTCCCTTGGGGGGGGGGGGCGTTGCACACGACCGCTTACTATGCAGGGGGGGGGGGGACTGGATGAAAAAAGAATTGAAGGGACAACAAGAATAGCAATCAGCGTCAGCAACGCGCCCCCGAGTGGTCTGCTTCCAGAAGCTCCTGGTGGACGGCTCTGTGTCATGGTGCAGCCTTCCTGAGGCTCCGTCCACAGTGATTATATATTCATCTGTCCTGTGTGCTTTCTGTACAGAAAATTAATCCGCTTATTTTGCAGTGCCGAGTGCGAATCGGCCTTGCTTCCTTTGCCCTTATGGCCTACCTGCCCCACAAGGTGTGTGGATGACCTCTGATCAGTATGCCCGCTTGACCTTGTCGAGTCCTGAGCACCAGAACCCCAGTTAGCAACAGCCGGGAGGGCCGGGGAAGGGGTCCAAGCAAATTGAAACTGTCTCAGTGGGACTGAGGAGACTGGGGACCTTGGCGTGAGGCAGGCACGCCTGGAGCCTTCAGCGACCCTTTTGACCTACTTGATGCCCCCACGCAATCGAATGTCAGGAGGTCGTTGCACGTCAGTTCTAGAACAGTGGGGCAAGGGACAGGGAGAGGGAAGAAATGCAGGGACACTGGCAAATTGACAGAAGGCTCGTGGAGTGAAGGCAATGAAGGCCGCCGTGTGGCAGGCGCAACTGGAGTCTAATGCAGACATTGCAATCTGCCGTGATTGCAGCCCGCAATCAAAAACCCTGGGCCCATACCCCCCTTCCAACTGCCAGGGCATTTACTGCCAACCGTGAGAGGGCAGGGTGCAAACAAGATGGGTTGAAGACCAGAGAACTGCCGAACGTTGCTGCATGTGCCACCCCCCCAGTTCATGCATGCCTGAGAGATTCCGGAGGGTGACGACCATTGTCGATCTATGGCCAAGCTACGCCAACCCCCGCCCCCCCCCCCCCCCCCCAACGGCGAGGGCGAGGGCGAGGGCGAGGGCAGGCGTAAGCCGACAGGTGCCTAATGGATAGCATGGGGTTTGGTCAGCTGCAAACACCAACACATTCGGCATTAGGTCTCCAGAGTGGAGTACATTGTTGTAACCTGCAAATCCCTTGGGCCATCTTGTCCTTTTGCCTTCGCTGAGACGGGGTGTACATTGCCCCAAACTATCCCGTTATGTGACGTGCACTGTGCACCAGCGCGTGCACGGTGCGATGGCAGCATACTCACTTCTTTCACAATCACAACCACCCATCATTGTTGTCAACGTCACCGTCCCAGACGGGGTCAACGAGACGGACGGTTTGCAAGAAACTGAAAGTCAAGTTCATTACACTTTTAATGATGCAGCCAAATTTGTGGGCAGCCTGTGCAGGGGTTGAGGGTGGTCGGCGTGTGCATGTGCCATTTGGTCAGGCTATGACTGCCGCAGCACAATGAAATGCAGCATGCTGTAGCGTGAACTGCAACTTTCCGTCGGACCGTTGGGGCTTGCCTACGAGTGCGCCCATTTGCATTTATGGTCACTGTGTTTATGGCTGCAATTGGCAAAAGATATGCCCAGGGCACTACACAGTCCCATGTGCCTTCCAGTGCAGTGCCTTCCGCCTCAAAAACAAAGAATTTTTTTTTCTTAGTGCTGCGGATACTGGACCTGGGGGGGTGCGGAGAGCCATGAGTGGGTAAGGTTTTTTTTTGTTAAGGAAGGTCCTAAGGACGGTACTTTTGTCCATCTTTTCAGAGGCCGATCTTGGCCAGTTATGCAGCCATTTTGATTTCTTTCCACTGTGGGGACCTCGAGGAGGCGGGGGTTATGTTGCCATATTGATTTCTCCCCACTCTGGGACCTGCGAAGGCCGGGTCTGGGTTGGTGAGTGGGTTGCCTTGGTTGACCAATGGGTGCGTTGGTGGGTTTTGAAAAGTGGGGGGGGGGTAGGCCTAGCCCCCCCCCCCCCCTCTTGCACCCCCTGGTAGCCAAACAAAACCTTTGATCACAACCTCAAAATCTGATCTGCGAGGTGGACGCTGTAGGATGCCGTCGAGCTCATTTGCCCTGTTGACTTCGAATTAGGCAATCAAGCGCTGGTATGGGGCGACCATGGCTAGTGTGAATGTGTTAGGGGCGGCGGAGGGCCCCCTTTGCTTCTACCCTTCAACAGGGGCAAGGGCAGGGCCATTTGGCATCATGGGATCCTTCCACATGTCGCGAAGGGCCTAGCATTAACGACAGTTTGCCAACAGTTTGCGTGATGCCATTTCAGCTTTCACCAGTGCTGTCCAATGTTGCCTGGCAGCATCTTGCACAATGCTGACAGGGGAGGCATTTGCTGGAAACCAGCTCTGAAAGCCCTGAACCATCACCTTTTCATCTGTCACACCTTTTTTTTGAAACAAAACAAAAACACGGTCATCATATAAGCGCTTCTCAGCAGCAGACAGATTCCCTTCACCTTTAAAGATCACCACTGGGCGCAATGACACAGTGTCACCTGTGGTTGTTACACCAACAATGGGAAGGTATGTACAGAAACGCTTGGCATCAGTGGCACATTAGTCACTGCCTCACCTTTGTCGCCATGCAACACCACGTACCTCGTGATCTCTCCATCCAGTGACAGTGGGCATTCATCCAAGGAAAACACTTTTTCAACACCCCAGAAATGACCCGATGCCCGATGGTGCGTTGGACAGGAAATCTTAGCAGAAAACGGAGCATCATTTGTTAACAAGCAGACACGCTTAGCCTTACGGAAATAGATGTTATTGCGTTGTGTAAATTGCCGCCGCCGGTTTCCTTTCAAATGCTTCTTTGTGTCAATAAGCATGATGGCAGCAATGGTTTCCACCCGGTTCCAAAGAACATTTGGGTGCGGCTTCAAATTCTTCTCAAACTGCTCGTCCAACCAAGCAATAACTGCAACCTCCAATTGCTGAAATAAAGCCTTCCCACCAGCACCACCCGGACAATAACGTTGAAGTGCCCCACCCTGAGCACGCCGCACACACTCAGCACGTATCTCGCTCTCCTTCGCTGCCCACTCATTCAAAAAAAAAGGAGTTGCCGAGTTCTCAGTGTGGCAACGTAATACTTGTTGCCATTTGCTTTTTTCAACTGCAACAGGCGTACAGTTTGTGTCCAAACTCCCACTGTCTGCGACCAGACTACTTTTTCGGTGGCGGTGTATGCCATTTTCCCCCGAGAGTTTTCGCTTTTTTGGCTGGCGGAGGGTCCTGTTGCGAAGGCCCTATGGAAGCTTGTGCTGCAGCTGCAACCTTAGCAAGACGGTCCAGTAGTTGTTCATCTGATAGGGTCACAGGTTCATGTTCAGAATCAGCTCCCTCATCTGGATTGGGCTGCACCTCTGCATCTGGAGGGCTGGGTACAGCATGAGACACCTCCACATCAGATGATAGATCACTTGACGCAGGCTCAGAATCAGATTCACCAGCAACATCCTCTGCTGGAGCAGCATGCAACAAGACATCCAATGGGGCAGCCATATTTCTGCATGACCAAGGGAAAAGAATCATGCAGTGCAGCACAGACGCAAGGAAGATGCACACATATCCCAAGCACCGTGGCCTTGAAGTACTCTATGGTGCCTCCGGCAGCTCGGCTGGACCAGAGGCCTGCACAATAGGCAGAAAAAGATCCCCGGGGCACCTTCTCTGGCTCTGTTGGGAATGTTTAGGCCTGCCCTTCACCCTCCACTCAGATGGCACGTGCATGACAAATAGAACGACCCCCCCCCCCCCCAAATACACCAACCCCTAGAAAAATCCACACCCCGCTGCCCAAATTTAACGACAGAGGCGTTCTATACAGGGGGGGGGGTTTACATGTAACCTTTATTTGTGCACACATTGCTTGCGCAAGTATACTTGTGATACCGCTGTCCTTGAGTAGCCACTTATTTATTTCAACATGTCCTCTGGCTGTCTCATGTGTTCATGGCTCATGTCATATGGCTGTCTCATGTGGCAAGTATATAATGTGTTGTGACCAGAGAGGACATCCATTTCGGACTACAACTCAGTTTGGGATGTTTTTGCCATGTGCACATGAACTTCCCCAGAGGTGAGTGGATTTCAGGGTGGTCACAGGAAAGTTGAATTACTATTTGGCACTGTGCAGAAACACCCTCAGTGATAGAAAAGGCTCCAAGTCAGCCGGGAAGCACTTGTTATGTGCAACTGGAAGGGCACTGGCACATATTGATACTGTGATCTCCCATGAATGTGAGCAGTTGGTGCTTGCCAAAGCTTGCCAAACTGGCCACCTGTCTTCCCGTCTCCCAATCCAGGTGCTCCGCTTTGGGAATCGGAATGGGTGGGGGATCACACTCAAATCCAGTGTGTTTCCTATCACCTGGGAGTGGAGAGAAATCAGGCTAGCGGACGCTGGACCTGAAATGCACCCCAACACTCAAGACGTTAGAGGAGTTGGGGCTGGAAGAGATGCCCAGTCTAGTGATGACGTGTCCAGGTTGGGGTCAGGGGTCGAGTTCAGTCCAGATGTCAGCGACATGAGGTGGGGCAGGGTTGGGATGTCGCTTGAGAGCAGCGAGGACTCAGACGGGACAGGCCGCAGTGCGGATGTGAGCGAGACCAGGAAATGTAGGGGGAAAGGGGGGGGGGAGGGATCATCAAGACCTGGCATAAGCCAGGGGGGGGGCGCCTGACGGCACCATTTGACAGTTTGTGTGGGCGCTTCAGGCCTTTGGCCATACCTGACAAGTCATGGGGTTGCGCCGTGTTTTGGAGTGCACTGTGAGGGTTTCCCGCTGAGAAGAGGGAGGCCAAGCGTTGCTCTGGGTTTGAGTCCATAGATCCCGCGCACCTGGCGGCGAGATGGACACCAGAAATGCGATGCATAATCTGGAAAGTCGTAAGGGCTGCCACCATTTCTACCACATGCAAGGGCAGGTCTTGCGACTTTCCAGCTTATGCATCACATTACCTGTGTGCAGTATGCATGCGGTGGGACCCCCCCCCCCATCCCCAAAGGCTGTGAAGTATCTTGCATGCCCGGGCTGCGCACGGCGATGAACACTTGGCACAATATCAGTGGCATGCCCCTCCCAAGGCCCTGCTGGACAGCAGGTGACATGGATAGCTGCTGGAGCCAAGTTGTTTTTGCTGCTGGAGCATGCGGCTACAAGCGATGCAACCGCTTGCAGTCCGCCACGCCAGGGTGTGCCATTCAGGGGATTGCCTGCATCCTCTGCCCCATCTGTAGAGCATCGTGCGATGGATACGCATGCCATGAACCCCAAAGGCAGAGTGCAGCTTTCTGGTGATGGACACACGGGCCCAGTTTTGCGGGTGGTTTGCATCTCAGACACGCATGAGCAGGAGACACAGTGGGAGAAGGCCGGGCGCATCCCCTCGGGCGACGTGCTGGTGCACACGGGCGACTTCTCAAACAAAGGGGATTTGCAAGCCATTCGGCGCTTCAATGAATTTCTGGGCCGGATGCCGCATGCCCACAAGGTTGTGGTCTGTGGAAACCATGATTACCTAGACCAGCTCCCGCCCGCCAAAATCCAGGTCCTGCACCCCCCGCCCCCCCCCCCCCCCCCGAAACGCTCACGGTCCACTCCGTGGCGTTCCTGTACCACTCTGTCATCGTGCCACAACACTCCATTACATTCCTGTTGCACTCTCGGACATCCTGTGAGGTAAACTGACCACTTTTAGCACCCATGACCGGTTTCGACACCACTTTTGATGCATAAAGATCTCCACAATATGCTTCCAAAAATAGTAATTGTATATAGACTTGGCGCCCATCCATTAGCTTTTTGTGTCCTATGGGTATGTTGGATGGATGAGCATCAAAATGTGATAGTGTAGTGCTCGAGTCACGGTTTGTCAACATCAAAAGGTAGTTGTTGGTTATGTTTCAAATTGCCCGTTGGCCACACAAAACACCATGAGCTCTTGAGACAGAGTCCCGAAAGGAATTTTCAAAACATATATTCATTCAGAGGTGATTGTGCTATCTTGTGGAGAAATTTGCTGCACAAAGCGGTGTCGAAACTCGTCCTTGGTGCTAAAAGCAGTCTGTTCACCTAAACACTCCGCTTTGCCATCCTGAATCACTCTGTCACATTCCACCTGAACTCTGTCTACGGCTCGTCCCCCTCCACTGCTTTAAGATGTCTTTGGAGGGCACACAATATGCAGACTGGGGCACGTTGCTGATTTCTGGGGCACTGCCAAGTGGAGCTTTCAGGGCAGGCAGCAGAGACACCTTTCAGTGCATACCGTCTGTTGGAAGGGGGGTTTAGCCGCCTGCCATATATTCCATAATTCTAGCACATTGTCTCCACAAGCTGCAGGATTCCCACCTGTGACCGCCTATAGCCTACCCTGCTGCTGCGTAGCAGGGCTGCCGGTCCATTGCAACTCCAGGGGGGGCGGCCCTCCACGCCTGTCCGAAGAAGGGTGGGGGGGGGGGTTTAGGAAACAGGCTTGAAGGGCAGAGCTGTAAGATTCCCCATAATGATGCCTTCCTGCAAGGGTTAGCTGAGGGCAAAGGCATGGTACTCTCAAGGACCCTTTAGCAGGCTAGTTGGAGCCACTGCAATATGCAACAAGCATCCTAAAGCCTCCATGAAATGACTGCCCACAGGCAACAACAACCACCATTCACAGTCTAAGCTTGTTGTGCCACAGCGTGGGAATTTTGTGCCATTTTCCGTGTCATTTTAGAATGAGTGCCAAATTTTGCAACCCCCCACCCCCCAAATTGGGGGCCGATTTCCCCGATTTACCCCGATTTTGTGCCCCGATTTGTTGGATTCTTGGCCCTGTTAATAATTGTTAATAATTTACAGTACTTAGAGTCCATGCGTCTTACTTCTTGTGTGGACAAGCTGTGTTTACCTCCATGGCCTGTCACGTTTGTGATTGCAAGTGCTCCTCCTTGCAAGCAGTGATAGATCTTGCTGTGTGTATTCGTCTTGTTTATTGGTGTGACAGACTTTGTTTGTGCATGAAAAACATGAGTACATTCAGGCAGCCGCGAGAAATGCGCCTATCCAATCCCTACCCCTATGGGTGAGGCAGCCAATTCTGATTTTGTCCCCTTTGTAGGGGACCCCTGAGAATGCAGGGGTAACGCAGCACTTCCGCCCTCTTTTGGGCCCCCGAGAAGGCATGGGTGAGGCAGCCACTTCTGATTTCGTCCCCCTTGGTTTGGGGACCCCCGAGAATGCAGGGGTTACGTAGCGTTTCCGCCCTCTTTTGGGCCCCCGAGAAGGCACGGGTGAGGGTGAGGGGTGAGTATGGATTTGTCCTTTGGCTCCTGGCACCTCCGCCGATGTATTGATATGGGATGGTTATGGACCTTCCTGCACGCGAGGAGATTTCTTTGATTTTGAGGTGGGCGGCCATGATGGAGCCTACAAGGGCTGTGTGCATGTCATTGTGCCGTTCATTGGCCGGAAGAATGACTCTCTATCAGCACGGCAACAATCATATACCAGGCCCGAATTGAGCAACTGTTTGCTCATTCATGGCATTGGGGTTTAATTTGGAACAGTTGGCGTGGGGTCCCAACGAGTTGCATCAATCGGTGCATATTTTGTTGCCCTTTACCCAATTTTGCATCCGGAGGCAGGTCCGTTACCCTCTGTATGGACCATGGGAACATGTTCTCCCTCATGTTTGGAAGAGCACCGAAGCAACCATTGACGATGACACACAACATGATGTTGGGGAGGAGGTTGATATATGTGCATTGTGCTGTCAAAAGCACATTACAACAGAATGTGGTGAATGCCATTTGCATCATTGTGTGGAATGTATCAACCCGCACTCGGCAACCACACCCGCGCCCTGCGTGGCCCCCTAGTCGCATTACAGGACATAGAGGCATACGCCAAGCAATTGGTGACAAACACACAGTGAGACCTACGGGGCCTGCAACAGACTACCCAACACAGAGATACAGACATGAAACTCGCCACGTGGAACGTACAGCGGGCGCAGGGATCTATGATCCCGCAACGGTGGTCTAACATCATCCACCTTGTGAGTTAGCCGCATCGACTTGTGCGGCATCCAAGAATATTACCCCGGCTTCCCCCTACCCGAGGCGGCAACCACCGCGCTCCACCACGACTATAAGTGCTACGCCGCGCCTGGAACGGGCCCCAAGGTGGCTCTCCTTGCTAAAAACACAGTGGTGCCACACATACCGGAGGTCATATACTCCGCTCGCGGATTAGTGGCAGCCCTGCGTTCACAGCTCCCGAACGGACCACGGCGCACCATAGTGTGTGTCGACTCCCGATTCACCCCTTGTGACAAGACATAAGTGGACCAGTTCATCCACTCCATGACCCCCTACGGCATAATCATGGGAGACTTCAACGACGACATTTGGGCTGCTACCCCCTCTTGCCCATGGCAGGTGGGTCCGGATGACGCCAGCCTCCTTGACCCACTCCTGGCCACAGCCCACCACCTTGACGTAGGGCAATACTATACTCGCATACCCCGCCACGGCAAACCACGGAGACTGGACGCAATACTTGTGCGCCAACAAATACTATGGATCTGTCTGCATGCCCATGTCTGACCACTCTCTCGTCTTGATTGGACTAAGGTGGCGTACATGCGGCCATGTCACGAAACCACCACCACCACAACCGACAGTGGCGCGATGGTACGCACCGCACTTCCAGAAATTCACAACACAAATGGCCAACCTGGGTGGGCTATTGCGATACCCAAGCACCTTTAGCGCGTGCACGCCTAATCTTAGGCGCCATCGCCCGGGCTGCCTGCCCGCGGCGGACAAAACACAAAGAGACCACACCAGTGTGGGCTGACATTTCCTCCCCGGAGGAGAAACTACAGGCGTTGGGCGTCGCACAAGACAACACATGGCCGGCAGATAAGCAAAATGCCGCGCACGGCTGTGCACTGGTCAGGGTATTTCTATAAAGCCGTCAAACGTTGGCGTACTGGCCTGATCTCCCAGGACACCCCACAACCACCGATAGGGGGCACACAACGCATACTTAATCACTTTGCCGGTGACCCCGATTACCAGCCCACCTACTGCAGGGATCTTATACGCAAACACGTCCACAAACGGCCGTGGGACAACAGAGAGCCCACGTGGGAGGAGTTTTGCGGGTGCCTTCGAGCCCCAAAGAACAAGTCTGCAAGACCCGACGGCGTACCCCCACACCTATTGCGCCACTTACCTCACCACATGCAGCACCAACTACACCAGGCCATACTGGACATATGGAGGGGAAACAGGATCCCGCACACCTGGCTGGCCTCCAGGGTAGGCCTGATACACAAGAAGAAGGATCCACAAGACCCAAAAAACCACTGGCCAATATACGTATCAACAGCCATCTACGGCATTGTGACCCGACTGCTACTTAAACGAATAACGAAGGCAATGACCCCGGGACTCGTGGACATACGACACAGCACCCTTAGCGGCAAAAACACAACAACATTGACTGCAAAACTAATGAACGACTTACACAAAAAAGAGGGCTACGTGGCCCTCCTAGACGTGGCGAAGGCATTCCCTTCTGTCCCCTGAATGATGATCACTGACATCATACGAGAGGTAGGGGCCCTAGAGCCCATAATATGGTGAACAACGGAAATATACAAGCACACCCCAGCGGTGCTGCATATTCATGGCCGCGGCCTGCCCATACATCCAAAGCGGGGCATGAAGGAGGGATGCCCCCTCTCGCCTACGCTCTTCCTCCTCTACTATGACGTAATACTCCAGGAAACACTATCCCAACACCCCGACACACACCTGTATGTGTTTGTCGATGACATACCTGTGCGCGCTGCCGACCAAGCAACTTTACTCGATACGCTCAACCATCTGTACCATGTATCCTACTGCATGGGACTCTGCTTCAACGCGGACAAGACCGAGACATACCACTGGGCTCGCAACTATGTTCCCAGCACAGGGAATGCCATGCACGCAGTGCGCACGCAGTGCGCACACAGTGCGAAGTTTTGAATGTCGGCCAATACTCAGACCCTACTTTTGGCCCCTTTTGACAAGTTTTTGGTTCCATACTGGGTTTTTTTTTAGCTTCCTATGCATTTGGGATGTGGCACATTTGAATTTTCACCCTTTGTTGCCCAATGTCAACCATTTTTACCCATTTTCCATCCCCCATATTGAACTCTCCCCACTATTGGGACCCCGAGAAGGCAGGGGTGATGTAGCCATACATAGCCCGCGGACCTTGAGGAGTTTGTGGTACGGCCTTCATCCCCACCACATCACTGATCTCGCTCGCCATCAACAAGTGTGTCGCGTCCACGCTCAGAATCACCACCGCCCTCCCCTTCACCCTATTCGCAGTCCCCATCACCCAAGAGACCACGGACAACGCATTCCCCGCGCTCCGAGTCAAGGGACACCTCATCCGCTTCCAAGAGCGAAGCCACGGGCACCGAAACACTCCAAGCAAGCGGACTTTACAAGGCTGAGTGGTTTGTTCATAGGGACAGTGGAATACCAATTTGAAGGCAGTTTCGTCATTCTCATGTGGGCTTTGCTGCTTCGCTCTGCAACCAGTCAGGTGACAGGTATTCTTGGGTGAGTATCCCGGCCTCTGTGTGCGTAGTATGCACGCAGTGCGCACGCAGTGCCCACGCAGTGCACACGCAGTGCGCACGCAGTGCAAATACTTGGCCACAGTAACTTGGCAGGGCCAGTAGCTCACAATAAGGCCGCCCACTTACTTAGGCCATGTGCTAGCGCACCCATCACAAGAGGACCACGCATGGGACATGGTAACCAGCCAACTCCGCTATCACTTGGCCGCTTATAAAACCTTGCCTCTGAACGGCTTCGAGAAGGTAGCCATTATAAACACAGCGCTGATACCGCACTGGACCGGATGGCCGAGTGGGACGACCTACTGTTACAGTTCCTCCGCAGGGCGGTCCTTAAGGGACCAGATTTTTTTTGTTAAGGACCGCACTTGAGGACCGCCCCAAGGGACCACCAACCGCTAACCACCAACCGCCACCAACCGCCAACCACCGCCAACCACCAACCGCCAACTGGCAACCGGCAATCTCCACCAGCCGCCAACCGCCAATCGCCACCAACCATGGTTGAACACATGAGCTACACACGGTCATTTTTGAAAAAACCATGTACCGGAACAGTTTTTTTCCGTTAAGGACCGCCCTGTTCCTCCGGGGAGACACCCGGAGTAGAACCGCAAATGAAACGACACGGTATAACAATGCCCTAAGGGACGGTGGAATGGGCCTCCGCCAGGTATGGTGGGCCTTTATAACGCGCTGGATTACACTGGGCCAGAAGTCCGCCAGATGGGGCGGACTAACTAGCAGTTGTCTGCCACCCAGTATAGGTACCTGGATCTCGCGTCCCAGGCTACACCGACCGCTTGCGGATGGACTATTTGACACCGAAAGCTACAGGCGGGTAGTCTACAGGCGGCAACCCATAGGTTGTCCTACGACAGTCTAAACCAACCAAACGAACAGTCCACTGAGGAGACACAGGACGTAACACGCACCCTCCCGCACACACGGAATGTCTTGGGGGTGACCGTCTACTACACGGGCCACCCCACGACAAGTCGGTGGTACGCTAACGGATCGAAACGCCACGGCAGATTTCCGGGCTGCCTTCCGAGTGCACGGACCCTAGCAGGTGTATAGGGCAGAAACCATGGCTTGCGCTATGGCTTCGGACTTGGCCTAGCTAGGCGACGAGATCATACTCGACAACCAGGGAGTGGTGAAAGCCACCTCGGTACCCCGCCGGGGTGTGGTAAAAGACCAGGACTACCGCGACCCGTGTTACCACAACGTGAATACCAAACAGTTAACGGTCTGTTGGACGCCTAGACACCGTGACCTACGCATCACAGCTACCTACCACGACTATATAGACATACGGGGGAACAACTACTTAGATACCCTCGCCAACATGGGTGACAACTTGCCCATGGACCTACCTCCGCCCAAACCATGACATAGAACTCCACGGACACATCATGCCCACCCGAGCCAAATCTTGGATCATGCAACTCCGACAACAAAAACACACGGCAAACTTACATTGGGTCAGCTGGATCCGATTGAAAACTACCGACGGTCCGCATGGCTCCCTTGGTTGTGGGGCCAAGTACGCTGGTGGGGACAGGGAGCACCCTGGGAACGTATCCCAACCGTGTGCGGGTCATGCGGCCAGAAACACGGAGGGTCAGTGCAAATGCGCCTGGCCCTCTGCCCGTCCTGGCCGGTCTTCTGGACCGAGGCGACAATGGTGGAACGACTGGGCAGCCTACACCCACTCATGGCTGCGCACAGCATCCGAACATGACAAGTGGTTGTGCGCACGCCTATTCATTCCCCACTCCCTCCTAGACGCGGTCCCCCAACACGAACAGTATCGACTACGCTCGGTGGCTGGTCTCTTCCAGTTACGTTAACACATGACGCCACACCCTTCTTACAGTACAGATTGCACACGGCCCACACGTCACACTTGTTCTTATACTTTATCTACTGTATGTACCCCCCCCTCCCCTGCTGAACCTGTATGTTACCCCCTGCACTTCTTGAAACTAAACAGCAACAGACGGGGAAAGGCCGAGTGAGTGCCATGCTTTGCAGCCCAGTCAGTTCGCACGTAAACAAGTGAATGCAGTCCACACCTTAAGGACGACTGCTTTTTTATTGATCCTGGTTGTTCACTAGAGTCGGCAGACAGGACAAGCACACAAGTGACCCACAGAGCTAACCGCAAGAAACGCCTCACTGTACCTTACATAGTGGAGCACCCCAACCAAGAAGGGGACACGTGCATTGATTGAGCTACACAGTACTGCTGGACTAATGGCTGGAATTGTCTATGGCGGGGACATTCAGTCTATCGGAACCGACCATTGATCCCCCAGTTACGTGCAATACAGGGCGTGCAGGGACTCCGACGTAAACTAGCGGCCCCACACCCGACCTACCGCCGTCACCCCTGTGGATCACACGCTTCACTGCACAACACTACACACCACGAGAAACGCCGCAAAACTTGCGTAACATGGTCGGAGCTCCAAGTGGGCAGCACCGAACACGACCGTCCAGTGATAGACTTGGAAACATGGCTGCAAGAGGCACGACGGGCAAACGACACTGATGCTGTGCAATGGTTCACGCACACCATCCTCCACTAGACAACGACCACGGCACATCCGCGCAAGCGGCCCAGGTTCCTCAACATGCTGCACAACCGTTGGACAACCACAGTGAACTGCTTGGAGGACCTTACCCGCAGACATGTGCGTGCCACTACACATGCATACAAATACGCCACTGCCCGCACACACACCATGAAACACTTGGGAGACCTCACGTCACAGTATGACAGCGCCCTCGGAGCCAAACGGAGTTACCACGCCGTGGTGACTACACACGTACGGGACGAGATGCACATCACACGTACTCACCACCATTGGCAACAGTACTTATCCCACACAGCGGAAGCCTACAACGCTGCAAAACGTGAAGCCCTCACACTCTACATGGATAGCGCAACAATAGTAGGGTTGTACAACCGGTACCAGAGACACCTGCGTAGGCTACACAAATACTAAAACGTACGTCAGCGGTATACGCAGTAGTTACTCGGCCATGCGCTGAACTAGGCCCAACGCAAGGGCATTGAGGCTTGCGCTGCCCAAGCGATGCGTGACCTGTACAATGCGGAAACGCTCTGCCTTCGGCAACAACTGTATCTGCAGCAGACAAGGCCGAGGGAAAACTGGCACCCCGCCTTGTGGGAGATCCCACTTCAACCACTGACCAAAAGACACAAAACACACTGGGACGCTAACGAATGGGAGATCCCATGCGACACAGACCCTGCAAACACACAGTGAGGGAACCCAGCATGAAACCACAGGGGCACGTCCGGCCATGCACGCAACACCGCCGCCAGGCGAGACTGCCGCTCACCTGACGTAACCCACCATGACGTCAACAGGGAAAACATGGGGGACCAGCCCTGAGCTGAATCCCGTATGCAGGCCCAGGCTCTGCCGAAATCTGTTCTTACATGCACTTGCCCCTTGGGCCCTAGCACATTCGTTTTTGGCCAATTTGATAAAAAAAGTGTACTGACCCGCACTCTTGTGGGGAGAAGACTGTTTATTGAACAGTCTTGCTTGTTCGATTTGACCGAACAACTTTGGTGGAACAAAGTTGTGAAGGTGATTCAGATATGCTTTTCTTGTTCAATGTTGTGCATGGAGTGTTTGTTGCTTCATTTGGTAGGCAAGAGGTAGCTATTGGTCTACTCGGGGGCTCCATACGGTAATGGTAAACTTGGGGACTCAATCGGGGAAAGTCATCATAAAAGTAGCGCGCATGGCGCGCGCAGGGGAAACACTCCCCCTGAAGGGGTTTGAACCAGGGGACCTAAGTAGCGGTTGATTTTGTCTGCACCAAGTGTCGCCATTCCAATTTTCGCCCCCCCCCCCCCCCCCCACACAGTACTTTGCTGACTTCTCCAATCGTCTGTGGTTCCACGGTTCCGCGTGTCCAGGGTCTAGCACAGTTCCGCAACCCCCTGCACCCTCTCAACGTTCCTCCGAAGGTTAATAGGACATGACATGACAGTTGATCGACTTGCATCAGCCACAGGCAAACTGCATGAGATGACCTGCCAACTGAGGAGCACCTTTCTGTAATGTACGATGCAAACACTTTGTGTCGACAAAATAGGCTCAAAGCAAGAACTCGGGTGACAGTGAAAGCCAGAAGGATTGGTCTATCATGGATGTCATTGAAACTGCTGAACATTGCCGCATATGCATACCAGGATGTGCACGTGTGGTGCACTTTGTGACCTGCTTGTGGCCCCAGCAGCACCCCCGCCCCCCCTTCTTGGGGTCTCTGCCTCTGGTTGTCCCATTCAGGCAATCCTCTCCAATGCGACGTACCTCCAAAACTCCTCCGTGACCATCTGTGGCGTCAAGTTCTATGGGGCCCCCTGGACCCCAAAGCAGATCATCAACATGGCCTTCAGCGCGAGCCCTGCAGAACTCCAGAGGTACTGGGCCCTGATTCCCAGCGACACCGATGTACTGCTCACGCACAACCCCCCGTTCAACGTGCTGGACCTCGCCTGGGTGCCAAGCAGGACCACGGGGCAGTGCCCAGTATGCGGCAAAGTGCACCCACAGTACGCCCACTGGGGCTGCGAGCGGCTGCTGGCGGAATTGGTGTCACGTGTGCAGCCACGTGTCCATGTGTTCGGGCACGTGCACGACGCCTTTGGCGCGCACGACACAGAGTGCAGCAACGGGAGGGTCATTACCCATGTCAATGCCGCATTGCAGTGGGGCTCCCTCCGCCATGCGCCATGGTTTGACTTTCCGTTGTCTCAGGCTAAGGCTGGGCTGCCGCCTCCACCGGCGGCCATGGCCTCAACGCAAGTCTCAGGGGAGCAGGCGAAGGAATCGGAGGGATTCGTGTTGAAGTCGAGTTGGAGTGGCCTTGTGCTTGATGGTAGCGACGGGGCTGCGCCTGTGCTGAAGGCACTAGTGGCCCTGGACAAGGCAAGTGGACAAGTGTGGGCCATGGTGTGTGGGCTTGGCATGGCAATGGTGGTCAGCCACAATTTAATGCTCGTCTGTCTGTACACCTGCGTGGAGTAGTTGTGTGTGCGTGCGTGTGTGTGTGTGTGTGTGTGTGTGTAAGTGTGTTGCCAATGCACCAATAGTTTGGTACTGTGCGACCCTGTCGCGTCAATTTGACCTGAGCAAACCTGGCGGCACAAAACATCGTATCTGAGCACTGTACCTGGTCTCTGTGGATGTGGATGTGGGTGTGGATGTGGATGTGATTATGGATGTGGATGTGGGTGTGAATGTGGATGTGGATGTGGATGTGGAGATGGATGTGGATGTGCATGCGCACATATGTGTGCCCTCAGGCACCACAATCTGTGATAATGACCACAGCCCCATGTACAGCCCCCCCCTCCACCTGGTCCTTACCATTCCTGCAGGACAAACAAGGGTACATCACGTGCCTCGCCAATGGCCTTGTTCTGGATGTTGACACTCGGCAGCCACACACCTCACAGGGTCGGCTCTGCTTGTATCGTAAGTGGGGAGGCAAGAACCAGCAGTGGGGGTGTGTGCAGGATCTGCAAGGCTCGTGCACTCTGAAATCCAAGTTCAACGGGCGTGTGTTGGACGCGGACACACAGCGGGCCGGCGGCGTGATGGTCTATCCCCAGCATGGCCTGGCAAACCAGCAGTGGCAGTGGCAGTGGGTGTGACGCAGCAAGGCCAGCCCGCGACGCTGGCAAGACGGACCTGCTCTGTGGTGCATGTGAGGCTTGGTCAGAGGTCGTCATCACCTTTTGCAGCGCATGCGTGCCGCATGCCTGCACTGCGTGGTGCAGTGGATACCCCCGCCAACCTCAACCAACTGCACTGGAGGGGGCATGCCTCAGATTTTCGATCCTTTTGGGTGGGCTATCAGCGGAATGCACAGCCCATGGCACTGACCACTAGATCCCTTCGTCATCTGTGACAATGTCCAGCAATGGGAGTGCACACACAGTGCGATCGCGGCATGTGTGGTGGGCCTCATCTGCATTGAAACCAACGCAACTGATGAAAAAAAAACGCTTTCTCTCCCCTTTTGCTTCCGGCTGGACACCCCTTTGGTGACTGTGTCCTAGGCTTGAAATGGCCCAAAAATGGTCTGAAAAGGACCAGTTTTCCAGGATTGGACTGCCTTTGACCACCTTGCACACCTTGTATTGCCTCTCGGGCCATTACGTGGTGAATGGTAGAAGGCCGCTTGATGCTAGAGGCACCCTTCACCAATCCTCTTTACAAGTGTCAGTGGTGTGTTCTATGCAGGTTGTAGGCAGGGGGCAAAAATCGAATTTTCTAAAACTGGTCAGGGATGGTTGATACATCTTTTTTTTAATCACGATTGCCCAATTTTGGCCCATCTGTGTCATTCTGGAGCCCCATTGTGTTTTTTGCAGAGCCCCATGATGCTGTAAAAAGAGCCTGCGGGGGGACTGAAACTGGGTCACAAATGAAAAATACATTTTTTAAAAATGCCCTGAGGCCATGTAGATCATGAACAATGAGCATTGCGGACTGTGGGATTTTCACAGCCGTTGGGTCGCAGAGGTTCCAATGACTGAGGACGCCTTCCACAGCACAAGCCCTTGTACCCCACTGGGGGGAAGACCACTGGGTATGCCCTGGCACAGGTCACGAATGGATACAAACCCGATAGCTGGGGATAGGAGGCCCCCACCTCGTGGGGTTGGGCATCTCTCCCCCCACAAAAGCACTGCATTGGCTTGAAAGTGAACAGTCAAGGATCCCCCGAAATAGCTTTTCCTACAAGTGGTCTACAAGGGTCAAAACGGCATGTTAAGGCTGTGAACAACCCACATTTGACCTGTATGTGTCCCAACAAGGTACCGGAATCCTGTGGAGTATGCCTCGCTGGAGCCCAGCTTGTGACACGGCCTGGTGTGTAGCCCTTTTAGATTCCTTCCTGATTGCAACTCCCCAGGTGGAGCCCTACACAGTCAGACATCCCTGGGTGGAGCCCGTCCCAAGCCATACCCATCTGCTGGGTGGAGTTAGGCAGGATGCCCATGCAAATTGCACATCCTTGGATGGTGGTCAATCATACATCTCTAGTAGATGTGCTGTGAGCTGGATGGCCTGAATCACCTTGGCCACTTGCACTGCTGCTGCCAAATCCCGTGCCAGATACGGCTGTCTGGTGGATTCATGGCTCATGGTCTGTAGCTCACATATTGAACAGCATGCAAGCTGCTCAGGGCAGGGATCTGGCACCTCGAAACCAGGACCGATTACTGGGACTGAGGTGCGGAAGGTGAATTGAGCGTTGCAGCACTTGCTCCAAAGCCTAGCCCACCCCTTGTATTCATCCCAATGATATGGGTGAGCTTGATCTAGCTTCCAATCCCCCAGCCCTACCCACCCCATGATCTGATCTGAATGTTCTAGGTGATCTGGGTGATCTCTCCACCCGATCCTCTCAATGCTCTCAACGATCCTCCATTGGGCCTTTTTTAGGACAGCTCAAAAGGTACGCGCAGTGCGCATGGGGCACACGTATTCCGCTTCAACAGGAGACATTGTTCCTGCAATGTTCCAGTTATTGCCGGGTGTTGCAATTTTGAGGCTGCTCATGGTGCACTGCTGTACCTACAGCCAATCTGAACGCTGGCAGCACCAAAATCACAACCAGAAACACCACAAGTATCTGGCAAAACATGAGCTGAATTTCGTTAGGAATCAGCCATTTTGGCCACTTTGTAATTTCCGCTTCTGTCGCACCTGTGTTCTGTGTCCGACTGAGTCAGATCCAGGGCCTTCTGATCGCGTCTGCCAGTTGGCTCAGTGCTGTCCTGCAATGCAGCCCAGGCAGTCTTTAGCAGCATGACTCTCAGGTCAAAAGGGTCCAACTGGTGGTCTGGCCATTCAAGTAGATGAGTTGTGTTGTGCTACACTGCGGACATCGCATTGCATTGCAAGGGGTTCAGCCTTGCCTGCACCCTGTGGTCACCATCTCATGTTGGATCGATGCCGCCTCAGCACACACGCTCGACCACGTGTATATTTTGCTGCCAAGGAACCAGAATTTGCCAGTGTCTCATGCTTTGCGTGGATGACGCTGAATTCAGGCTTTCGCCCAGTCCAACCATGCATCTGAGTCCTGATGTGCACACCACATATTACTGGTGTGCACCGCCCGTGACCCATTCCCCTCCCACATATGCCACTCCCACATGCAAGCAGGTCTTGTTCCATTTGTGGGCAAGGCCAAGCAAGGCAAGATGATATATTAGATGCAGCCCGCAAGTGAACACAGGCAGTGCCCATTCCTGCAACGCCAGTCTGTGCACCCCTGCATTCCAGTCCTTTATTGAAATACAAATATCATGTTGCCTGAGTTATGTGTGTTGAATGTGTCTTGCCTGCTTTGTAAGTTTGGTTGGGCTCAGGGGTAGGGGTTGTTTAGCCAACCCCCCCCCCCCCCGCGCCCGTTGGCACAACCTACCAAGGAAAAAGAAGGGGGTTAGGGATGTAAGGGTAGGCAGGACCAGTAGATCAAGAGCACTAGGTGGTGAAAGGCCCGGGCACCGCTACCTACTAAGGGAAAGGGTTCAAGGAAAGGACAAGGGTAAGTGGCGAGAGGCCAATAGGCGCCGCCCGCTTCAGACAGCAATCCATGCTAGTGTCATGCCCAACCTCCCCACATGCTCCCCCCAAGCAGCGCACTACAGATGTATAACACCTTGTGGCTAGGAACCCCCTGGCAAAGTGCCGGAAGCAGGGCGACCCGAGAATGCGGCCGCATGGGGGGGGGGGGGGCACCACCTCCCGCACAAGCAGGCCCCCCGTGTAGGTGGCCTCCTCTGGCGTGTGCGGGCAGCGTGGGTGGGCTTGATAGTGGGCGTGGGTGTCGGCGGCTGGGTCGGCAAGGCTACCGGTACCATGTTGCGAGAGGGCCCTTGCGAGAGAAATCAGAGCTACATAGGGAGACGAAAGCATGGAAAGGTGGTGAACTCGAAAAAGATAGCGCATATTCGCGCGATTTTCGCGCAAATGGGAATTACATGCGAATGCGAACGAGACATGCATACGGCAATGCGAATATTCGCGCGAATTTGACAATTTAATCTAAGCTGCGTTAACAACCACTTGAACTACATTTTGCGTGTTTTTAATTTTCTTTAATTTTTGGTGAGCACGGCAAACGGGCACAATGACACGGAATCACGGACAACACGGGCCAAAAGTCAGCGATGTGCGCATGTTCATTCAAAAATGCGGTGCACAAAGGGTACAATCACTCCCAGAGCTTGGAGGAAGACCCCAAGATTCAGGTACCCTCCCCCCCCCTTGCAAAGTCCCCCCCCTTGCAAAGTCCCCCCCCCCCCGGGACACCGTCACTTCCATGTTTTTCTAGTGTGGAAGTAGTATGGGCAAAGAGTGCACGTGGAGTTTGGGGCTTGGGCCATGTGTTTGATGGGAAACTGTACTTCACTCGTGATATATGTGAGGAAAAGTGGATCCCTAAGGATTTGGTGCCTCCGAAGAAGTCGGTGGCTGCCCCCAAGGCAAGAGGAAAGGCTGCCCCCCAGGTTTGGCTGTGCAAGCGGGCGCTAAAGCGGCTGCCAAACCAGCCCCGCGCGCCATTGCCTCCTCCTCCTCGGCCAGTGCAACACACCCCGTGCCTGTCATGCAAACCGAGCATGTGCAACAATTCAAAGTGTGTTATTCTCGTACCCAGAAGTTCTTTACCGTTCCTTTGGATCCTCAATAACATTAGTGTTGGATGAAACACATTGGCACCGCATCAACGCGAAAGTCGCTTCACACGTGTTCTCTTTGCTTGCGTCAGTGGAGGGTACCACAGTTTGCCTTGAGATACCCTTGCAATCTCCCCCCCCCCCCCGGGACACCGTCACTTGGTGACCGTCTCCCCCCCCCACCCGGGAGACCGTCGCGCGCTACCCCGGGACTTTGCAAGGGGGGGGGAGGGTAGGACGGATACAAGTTGCCACCCAGCGACTGCCCGATGATAGCTTGTGACCGCTCGACAAGCCCAAACAGGTCGAAATGTAGCAAGTGGTGTCGGTACTCCCCAATACCAAAGCCATTTTGGGGGTGAATGCACACTACACAAGCGTGCCCACCACCACACGGTGGTATACCGACGGAATCGCCATGCATGGGCCAGCGGGGGAATCTGTAATGGAAATTTCCGAGCAGCCTCCCGCGTACATGGCCCACAACAAGTGTACCATGCAGAAACATGGTTGTGCCTTAGCCTCCGACATGGCACAAGGTGGGGATGAAACTGCCGGTCAACGACACCGGGGATCTGTGCATATGTGCCCGGCTTGCGGCCCAACCTAGTCAGAATTCTGGACTGGGTGGGTGGGTACAGTGGTTGTGGCCCTCTGCCTTCGTGACGTGCACTCCCCTACGAGCACTGAAAAAGGCTTTAAAGTTAGTTAGACCCAGCCCGCGTCGCTTTTGAGGGCAGTCCACAATTGATGATGAGGAACATGTAAGACACGGGTGCTCTTAAAAATTGGTGAACAACGTAAAACCCCCTATGGACATGTGTTCTATGTGAACCACACCAAACGGGAAATGGGAGGAGGCCCCCATCATACTCCTCCGTGCGTGCTTCTCAGCCCCCACCAATCACAAAACCCGCCGGGCGAAAGGCTGGACGGCAGATTGGGCCTAATCAGTCCACATTGATGGATTTCTTCAATCCCACGAACCCCAGCCGGGCGGGCAGTGCGGAAGACGAGCCACTCGCAAAGCGCCCACTTTAGGAGCTCCTTTCGTGGCCATTATTGACGATGCTATCTGTGAAGCGTGCCACACGGCCTACTTCCAAGTGCTTTGAAACTGTCCCAATTGGAAGACACGGAGTTCTTCCGTGAGCATAACTCTTAGTCCAACTGTGATGATGGGTCCCAAATTGATGTGGATGATAGAGGTGATTGGCGATAGTAGTGGTTTCGATGATTGTGATAGTGACACTGATGAGCATTGTGATGTGGTTTGGGCCAAGGCAGGCCGTGGTGTGTGGGGTTTGTGCCATGTTTTTGAGAACACGCTATACCTAACCCGTGATTTGATGGAGGACAGTGCTGTCCCATCAAATTTGTTTGTCCAAAGGTGCCTAGGCCGGATCGGGCTGCCACTTCTGCCCGTGCCAAGGACAAGAAGGGCCCCAAGCCCGGTGAGCATGTTCAGCTTTTCCGCATGAAGCAGGACTGCAACAAGGGCTTCCACTATGAAAAGTGCTAATTGGAGGCCTCCATAGCATTGTGCTTTGAATGGGCTTGGTGTCTTGTGTCTTGTATCCCCCCTTCCTCCATCTATGCCACCCACCCTCCCTGCCACAGTGGCTTGGGCATTGACGTAGACTTAGAGAATTAGAGAGAGTGTACAGGTGTAGGAGACAACACACGATGATAGGAGCCAGTAGCAAACAAAGGCATGGAGGTATGGTATGAAGTCCAAACAACAGTCACAAAAACAGCAGGCGGGTTGTGCACCATAGAACATGCTCTGCTCCAACTGCGGTTCCCTCTCCCAAACGAGGCCGCATGGCTCAGTCGACATTGCACATGGTGCCTCAACTAGAGTTCTGTGGTTTGAGCCCTAGGTGGAGATTCCTAAATTACATGGAATATACCACTTTCATGCATCTTACATATGATGGCCAGTATGGTCCTTCAACATCATGCACTTCAAGGTCAAGGTTGACCTCCCTCTAGTGTACACATGGTTAGGAATTGCACCTCCGCGGTAGCGGTGCTAAACATATCCCGCTACTTGTGAAGATGTAATTCGTGTTCACTACATGCATGGGTTCACTGCAATGCACGAAAACCCTAGAGAGAAGCTAAAGCAAGAGGGCCACAAGCACGAAAGGGTGTGGCAGGTTGCCGACACATTTGCACTTCAACATAACTGAAGTCTCTTGACAAGCTCCATGTACACATTTTAACATATTGGGCATTTGTGCGGGTACAGGAGTTGCCTACATGAGACAGCGGGTGTCTTTTTTTTTTTGTTGCAGCATTCATCAGCGCCCATGAGGTTCTATATTGATTGCTGTGGACAATAGCATGTAGGGGGGGCCAGGTTACGGCTGCAAATGGGAACCGTGGGCCACCAAGGGCTGCATGCGGCTTAGGTGCCATGTTGCGCCTATTGGGAAGGAGCAGTGCACTTTTTTGTGTCCGAGAGTGGAATGTGTGAGGTTTGTGGGGTGCTCTCAACGAGTTATGATGTGGGCCAAGGAACGCAAGACCAATGGTTCCGAATCACCATGTGTTACATATCATTAGTGCCCCGCAGTTCTAGGAATTTTGTCGGGGGGAAGGGCGCCGGGACGGGAAAAGTGGCAGAAGAGTGAAATGGCAGCGAAAGGGGACCACAGGGAGAGAAGATGAAGGGGAAGGAGATGGGGCAGGAACATTGTTTGACCGAGACCGTGCGCCTCGTTTAACGAGGCGCACAGGGG